>JAQMRL010000015.1:15605786-16852244 GCA_035578175.1 Catonia carolina
GAGGGGAACGAAAAAAGGTTGCTGTAAGAAAAGGTGTACAACAAGGATGTTCATTGTCACCACTACTTTTTAACTTGTATATATAGAAGAGGCTATAAATGAAGTGAAGAAAAAATTTGACGCAGGAATAAAAATTCAAGGAGAAACAATAAAAATGCTGAGATTCGCTGATGATATAGTAGTATAAGCCGAGACGAAGAAAGAACTCGAGGATGTCTTAAATGGAATGGATGAGATTACGAGAAAGGATTACTTCATGAAAATTAATAAGAACAAAATGAAAGTGTTGCGCAGCAGCAAGACTGGTTTAGAAATGAAGGGTAATTTAAAAGTAGGCAACGAAAACATACAGAAAGTTGGGGAATTCTGCTATCTAGGGAGTAAAATAATCACAGGATGGTAGAAGCACAAGTGATATCAAAAGTAGAATTGCTCAAGCTAGAAAAGCCTTTGAAATGAAAAACAGCTTACTAACTACAAACATTGACTTACAGATTAGGAAAATTTTTTTAAAACACTATGTTTGGAGTGTAGCATTATATGGGAGTGAAACATGGGTGATAGGGGCTGTAGAAAGGAAGAGGATAGAAAATTTTGAAATGTAGTGTTATAGGAAAATGTTAAAGATTAGATGGGTGGACAAAATAAGTAATTTAGAAGTTCTTAGGCGAGTGGATGAAAAAAGAAGTATATGGAAGCATTATACCAGAAGAAGCGATAGGCTAGTGGGGCATATCTTACGACATCCAGGTATTGGTTTGCCAATAATAAAGGGTAATATTGAGGGAATGAATTAATTGTAAGGGGAGGCAACATACGTATTTATCTATACATTTCTGTACACCTCTCGGCCAGCTACGCCCATTCCGGAAGAATTTAAGCAGCCTAGTGGCTCCGAAGCGCTACCTAGGAACCCACAACCCCTGAGAGACCACCCCAAATGAGTGGGTGCGGTCACGTCCGCAGGGCACCCCACTCCCCTCAGTACTCGTGTAAACGTTGGACGAGTCACCGTTGAGCTCGTTACGCAGCTAATGCTTTGCACATGGCTCTACCACACATGGATGTACTACGAATAGCACACGGAGGTGCTACAGCCAGCGCCCGTTACCTCAAAACAGATGAGAATTGGGTAGCTGGGGGAGGCAACAGTTACAGTTTATATAAAGTAAATTAGAACAAATAGAACTTAATTCACAAAGAACGAAAAGGCTAAAAAAAAAACAGTGGGAGCACAGCTGGTGACAATTATGTACTGTAAACAAAAAACTAACCTCAATAAACATAACCTTATTTTAATCATGAGTGAAATACACAAAATGAAAATCAACCGCAGTTTGGCTTAAAAATATGGAAAACCACGCGCCAAAGTGTTAGGGGACAGTGCAACCACATCACGAAATACAAATTTCACCACACAAGGGAAGATTTTCGCTTGAATTGGCCAGAAAGTGCAACCGAGTACAGATTTCTGGTGGTATGACATATTCAGTCTTGCAGCCATTCTTCTCTTCTTAAAGTTCCATCTCCTATCGGAGGTTGGATATCATAATGGCTATGGTCACTTTGCTGGCTGCCGCTCTGAATAGTTGCAATGAACTACAGTTGAACCATTCTCTAAGATTCCGCAGCCAGGAGATGCGTCTTCTTCCTACGCCTCTTCTTCCTCGGATCCTTCCCTGCATAATAATTCTCAGCAACTCATACTTTGCTCCTCTGGTTATGTGACCCAAATATTCTAGTTTTCCTGTTTTTATACCTTTCATAACTTCTAACTCCTTATTTAAACGTCGTAGCACCTCAACATTGATAACCTTTTGGACCACTGCAGCCATTAGATGTATATTTTATATTGACCTTTCAAAAATAATGTAAAAAATTTTTAAACAAAATCGATAGTCAGAAGGAAACAACGAAACAAGTTGTGGGAAAATAAAGAGGTCTTCATTCACCTTGATATATTAACAGATTTTAAAACCATGGTACGAAATTCCAGAATATCTAGTCAGGAAAAGTTTAAAAAAATGCTGCATTTCTAATGTAATGGACAGCACAGAAGACGATAAGGTATGGCAAAGTGAATGAGTCCACAAATTCAAATACAATGGACCCTCACTTTACGATGTGTCATCGGATTCCCAAAGTCGCATGTGTACCTGATACCAATCGTCAACCCCTACAGTAAGAAGTTCTGATCGAATGTACTCCCTCCCTCTTATCAAGATAGCCTCGACCATGCTACCCGCACCCTCCCATCATCAGCTCAAGGTTGTTTCTGTTTTTCAGTTTTGTAACAGCACCCATACTACTTAGTATTGTTACGTGTATCGCCTTGGTTATCGGTTTAGCATCTGTGCCATAGTGTCTGTCGTGTTATATACATACGTATTCTTTGTAGTTTTGGTACCGTGTTTCCTGTGTACGAGGGGGGTACCCAAAAGTATCCGGAATAGCTCTGCTGTGGGCGGAGCTTGTGCAGTACAAATTCCCGCCACTAGGCTGCTTGTAGCGCTACTCATTGCCAGTTCAATGCCATTTTGTTCGTTGATCTAGCTTGTTCTGTTCTCTTGCAGTGATTGTTCTCGCTAGTGCTGTTTTGTGCTCGTGTCGTTTTTCATGATGGCAAGTTTTAATGAACAACGTGCGGCTGTGAAATTTTGCTTCCTGCTCGGTAAAAACGCCGCGAAAACAGTTGTAATGTTGAACACAGCTTACAAAGACGACGCTATTGGAAAAACCCAAGTGTACGAGTGGTTTTTGCGCTTTAAAAATGGCGACATGTCGATTGAGAACAAACCTCGTTCTGGACGACCGTCGACTTCCCGAACAGACGAAAATGTTGTGAAAGTGAAAGAAATTGTACGAACAGACCGACGACAGACCATTGACTTTTTATCTTTAAGTGTTAAGAAGACTACGAAACAGCATTCGTCGTAAAATACCTAATTTGTGGCAGACAGGGGACTGGTTTTTCCACCACGACAACGCGCCTGCACACACGGCAATCTCGGTTACCCAGTTTTTGGCGAAAAACAGCATGGTTTTGCTACCACACGCACCGTACTCACCCGATCTGGTTCCGTGTGATTTTTTCTTGTTCCCACGCATGAAAAGGGGCATGAAAGGTCTCCGATTTAACAACGTTGATGATGTCAAGAAAAAAACGACGGATGAGCTGGCAGCCATCACTGAAGAGGAGTACAAAAAATGTTTTGAACAGTGGAAGCACCGGTGGGACAAATGTATTAGTTGTAATGGAGAGTATTTTTAAGGGGATAAGGTTCTTTTGTAAAAAAATTAAAAATAAATAGTTTTAAAAAATAATTCCGGTTTCTTTTGGGTACCCCCTCGTACGTCACTGTAGTTATAGTAAAAATGGGTTCTGTATCGCGCATAAAAAGTAAAATTTTTATTAAAGAAAAGCAAGAAATTATAAAAAAAGATGATAAAGGGGTTAGGATAAATGAATTGGTTCGCCAGTATGGTTATTCCCAGTCTATAATTTCCATTATTGTAAAGGAAAAGTCAGTTTTAAAAGACGTTAGTGTCTGATAGATGAAACACAATTCAAAAAGGCATTTTTTTATAATTATACCTATTATCAAATCATTTGTACTGAAATCAGCGCTATTTGAAGAATGTTTAGGGTTATCTGTATGTAGAGGCTAATGTAAATTTCTTGGGGAATTGTATAAATGAGGCGTTCCGGACCAGAAGTGCGAACTCAACATAGGGTCATTTTTTTGTTTTTATTTTATTTGGTATCTTTGAGTTACAAACTTCAATGTTATAGGTATATTTTGTTGAGTTCGCCTTTTAAATTATATGAAAAGAGAAGTAGAAAAAATCAGGGAGTTTACTTTAAACAATAGTTGCGCGGACCAGAAGGGCGAACTCAACAGCAAGGCATCAGTCTTGTCACCTCTGCGCTACTGATCCCACCTCACTTTCGCATTACTATCGCTATGCATCATACACTCCACACGTGTTATATCTGTCCTTGTTTCTCTAGTATTAGTCTGTCTTTTGCTGAGTGATTTCTGCGTGTATACTCTGTTAGTCTGCTACTGAACATTTAGTCATGGGACGTGATACAGGCGACAATAGGGAAGACGAAGAAGCTGGGTATTTCCGAAAAAGACGATCCAACCCACAAAATTGGAAGAAGAATTTAGCAAAATAGCAACAGAATACTGGTCAACAGTATGTATCTCATTGTAACAATAGTGTTGTGGTTTCCAGGAAGATTGGTGAGCGTTGTTCTTGCAGCTGCTTCGAAAATGTTGGTGTTAACAATATCACTTGTTTTTAATGATTTTGGGCCATTGAAAATTACAATTTGCAAAATGCCTACCTCTACAAACTTCTTCATAGTACTGATTGTAATAGAAGTTATGTAAAAGGTAGGCCTAGTTGAACTTTGCGAAGAATAAGATATACAATTATTATAGGCACAGTTATCTACGATGTTTGCCGGACAGCGTTTTATGGGATTCATGGGATTAGTGAGAAACGTGTCTGTATAGTCTGAGATAAGAAAAAAAGTTACTGGTAGTGTAGACACAGACCGACGACGAAAACACAGGGAGTGTAATAAAAATTTATTACGAATAATTAAAACATGAATTTTTGTTGAGTTCGCCCTTGGATCAAAAAGTTTAATTTGCGTTTTTCTCAGAACTACCCATTGTTGAGTTCGCCCTTCTGGTCCGCAATGCCTCATATGGTCTAATGATTGGGCAAAAATGCAGTCGGGTCTGACAATACGATAATTTCGCTTTACAATCGTTGTTCCGGAACGAATTACAATCGTAATGTAAGGGCCTACTGTACCAGTAGAATAAATACAAACATTGACAGTGACGATTGAATCTAAAAATTTTGCTAAAAATAAGCTATAAATTTTGTTAAGTCTTCAGTTATTATTTTTACAATCTTAATTCGGTTCCTAAATATATGTTTTTAAAAACAAGGTGCGAACATTACATGGATAAATACAATAATAATTTAGGAAAATAACACATAACTAATAAATGAAGGTGTTAATGTACGAATAACTCAACATTTATTGATAAATATTAGGCCCAATAGCTACTCCATTTTCATTTATTTAAACTAAAAATACAAATGTGACGTGGAATGGGAAAAGGGACCTCTTGTCGGAAGAAAAATGAGTGGTTAGGATCGATATTTGGATTCATTTTGTAGATTTTTTAGTTTACTTTGTCCGGTTGTACTTTCCATGTAATTACTCCTGTAGGAATGACTACGCAATAAAATATGTATTCAAAAATATCGGGGTATTTGGTAAAAAGAATCCCAAGACTTTTCATTGGGTTCGATTGGGTTTGAGCCCGAGTCAAAGCTACCGGACTCAGTTGCAGAACCACTGAATAAAAGTAAAGGCACTCATTTAAAAGAACGTTTAGCATTGTCAACCATCAACATTTTTTTAAAACATTTAGAATAATTTCTATGTGTAATTAGTTCTTAAAATGTAAAATTTAGAAAATTATGTTGTAATAAGAAAATGCATTTAACACCAAATTTTAATCAAAAACTTAAGCTGCCGTAACTCACACAACTTTTGAGAGAAAATTCTGAATTTTGTATGTAATTGGTCCGAATTTAATGCTAAACTTAAAAGGGTTAATAGCTCAAAATACAAAATTTTCGACAATAGGTCCCTTTTCGAATTCCAGGTCACAAATATTGGGGGAAAATATAACAACTTCTTTTATGAAATTTATATAAATACAAATTATAACAAGTATATTTTATTTTATACATTTGTAAACTCGCTAAACAGTGGAAAACTTTTAAAAATTTAACGATTACAATTTTAAATTATAAATAAATGGTAAATTACAACGTATTTAGTTTGTTTCCGCCTAATATTTATTTATTTATTATAAACAAAAATATCAAAATTAATGCGAAAGTAATATTAAACAACGATTTATACAATAAAAGTACGCAAGTTATTTTTTATTTAATCATTTTTACATAACCAAATGTCTACAGTGATAAGTATGAAGATATGGTTTTTTACATGAATCATAATATGTACACAATAGCCTTAACAAATGAGACCTCCTACCAAGAGATTATAACACATCCCAAGTATTATCGAATCGTTTCTTCTACGTCAGACAAAAATGTATAAAATCAAAATAAACCGATCGACTCACCAAAATGCACTTAAAATTAATACTTCTTTAGGTTTAACCCACATCTTTCACAGATTAACAACAATAAATTTAATTAATACATAGTTTACATTATACATTTTAACCAGTATATTTAAAATTGAAAACGAACAAAGAAACTGTCTTCACATGTCATAACTCCCCTGCTTGTTTCTGTCATATCGCATGAAGATAAAGCAAGTGTTGTTAATGTATCAGCTGTACGCTGGCAAAACAACGTCTCGTTAGAATTCCTTAATCGACAATGTTGCCAACTGTTATTTACTTCTCGTTTCTACAAAAATAAAATATTTATGAAATATCTAAATTTGTTTTTTACAAAATCTAAAATTACATCATGTTTAGATCATTTTAAAAATACCAAAGTCTTATATAATCATATTTTATTCTACTCAAACGTGCTGTTTTGTAAAAAATTAATACATTTTCTTTAACAAAAGCGGGAAAATCTAAAATGATTGAAATATCAAAACAACACTATTTTATTGTAAAATTTGTACTATTTCAATCTATTTTACATAATTAATAATAAGTAACTGCGTTGACGAAAAATCGTGAATAAGAACAAATATCATTTAGTTATACGCTAACTTAATACATATTACTGAAACACATATTAATTGATAACTTAATTACTTCAAAAATCTGATGTATAATACACATCACTTTATCTTGCCAATGTAGATAATGAACAAATTATACTCTATGTTTAATCATGTGTAAACAATGCAAAAGAAAAAACAAAACCTAATTTTATTTATAAATGAACGATGCAAATGAAAATCAACCTCTGTAGAACTTAAAAATATGGAAAATCAGTAATTGCCTCTAAACTTGGCTCTGTAGAAAAAATGCTTAAAATAACTGTTAAAGGGTTTTTAATTTCCTATAACTTTGATTATATACATTTTTCTCATAAAATACATACTAAAGCTGCAATCTTTAAAAAATCCCATATTTTATTGATTTTCTTTTTAAAAAAATAGAAAATTACTAATTACCACTAAGTTATACTAAGCAATGTACAAAAAATTTTGAAATAAAAATTGTAGAACCTACAACTTAAATTACGTATACACTTTTGTTTTTGAAATGTATAATATTAAGGTCGCAATCTTGATAAAACAATTTTTTCCACGAAAGCATAGCCTCCTGAAGAATTTCAGCAGGCGTGGCACTTATCGTAACTTGTAGAGCATAAATTTTTTTTTTTGGCGTCCTGGAGACTCCAGGAGGAGTATAGGACATGTCAGTTATAACACCTGAAATACATATAAGAATCACACAATGTATCATTACTATCAAGAAGGAAATTCTTGTATGCTATAAAAAGTTTCACTGATCAAGTAATTTTTCAGATTTTTTTTAAAGGAATGCAAATTATCACAACATTTTAAAAATTGGGGTAATTTATTCATGAATTTTCTCCCTGTTTAAGTAGGTTTTTGTTCAAACAATTTTGTGGAGTGATTAGCCACACAATAATATGTAGTAAATGAGGTGATTTATAAAGAAATTGTAAGAACCAATTTTTAGAAAATTGTTGACCAATTTTGATGAAAATGTTCTAGGCGGGTCCTCTAGGGGTATACCAAACTTAAGTTCTAAGTTACAACTTTATACGTTATTCCGTACTTGGGGTATTTTGTACACACAAACACAGACCAATCGCTAAAAACATGTTTTTGGTTTAGGGGGGTTGAATACATGAATATCGGTGAAAACTTGATTTTGAAAAATCAATATGAAAATAATACCTATTTTCCTTCCCTATACATATGTATTCATTACAGTGTAAGAAAAAATAAAAATCTGTAATTGAGCAGAATATGTGTCTTCCTAACCGTTTCCTATTTTTACCAGGTGTTGACAAAACTGTTGAAGAATAACTTCTTCATGTCTTTAATTTCCTTCTTTAGTTTTTGAATTGTAGAAAGAGAAACATCACAGTAGTTAGCCACTCGCTCACGGCTTTTGTTAAGAGGCAGGAAAAAGAATTTTTGTTTAGCTTCAACTACACAGAATTTTATTACACTGTATATCGTCCCTCCAATGGTAAACTCGGAAATGTGCAAATTTTGCGAATATGAGTTTGTTAGTCCGTGCTGATGTACAGAACCCAACGCATGTTTTAGTAAACTTGTGAATATGTATCTTATTCGGTTAGGGAGATACAGCCTTCGTAAAGTTATGAAAATACATGAAGTCTGTTAAAGAAGAAAGTATTGAATTAGTTTTTTGCTCTCCTGTAAAACTGAGAATTTGCAAATTCGCGAATTTACGGACAATATTAGATTTCATTCAGCACTGTGAATAGTCTATCCACATTTTCAAGAAACTAATATTTCTATTTACGGTAACAAACAGTTATATCCGTACAGTTAACCAATAAAAGGTTCTTTTTTTTTTTTTTTTTGGTTTAACGTCCGACTGTTCTGCAATTACTGCTAATGCAGACGGTGAAGGATGAAATGATTTTTGTAACGTATGAAAATATGCCGTGCCTGAATGGGATTCGAACCCAAGACCGCATGATGAGAGGCGAGCACGTTACCAACTGCGCCAATGCGGCCGGCAATAAAAGGTTCTGCAATATACTGTATATGCTCTGGGTATAGTATAAGTTGTTGTATTTGTTATACTGAAATTAAAGCAGTCACGCATGTGCACTGATGCTTTTCCCCCCCTTTACACCAAGTTGCAAACTAAGGCAAACTCGTGACTCAAGTATCTTTAGCCTCGTGGGAATATGCCATATGAGTTGGATGGAGAGGCAATTTGGTCAGCTGATGCTTGCCTGGTGGGTTCCTTGGATAGCCACTACCCTCTAACCTCTACCCTCTAGATAACCATCCCAAACTTCAGCCTCATCTTCAGTCATTTAATATTAGTAAATTACATCTGTATTTTTCTTATAAAAAGAAATCAAAAAAACTGTTGACATGGTAATATTTTTTAAATATTCATTATTTATTCAATTTATCACGTGATTTTTTTTAGTTAGTCTACACACATACATTTTTAAATTTTTTGTAAATTACACTTACATTTACATTTTAAAATTCAATGTGACTAATGAACTTTTAAACAAATTTTCACATATTTAACCTTACACATACACTACCAAAATTCTCTTAACATTTTAAAATAGGTTACTGTACAATATTATAAAATTGCAATATGATTTTCATTAAATTTCTACTCCAAAATACAGGTACCTGATTTATCAATTATTCTCTTGCTTTATATGATTTTATTTTTAATTCCTAATAACGGGTGTTTTTTTTTTTTAGAGGTATAGAACTTTAAAATGAAATAAAACACAGAATAATTGAACAATTGACGTGGAATTGGTTTTATTTTAAAGATAATTATTTGCCATTTTTATTTAAAAATAATTTCCGGCATGTGGCCGCCGCGGCTGGCTCGGACCAAAACCCACAAACTACATTTTAACCTGTTAAAATTTCCAGATCCTAGCCGGGAATCAAACCCGGGACCTTTTGCTTTGTAGGCTAGCGTGCTAGTCACTACGCCACAGAGGCGGTTCCAAAATATATTATTCCATTAATTTTTGTTTAAAAGTTATTTTGAAAATGTTCGGTTTTCCAGATGTTAGCACTTTATTCATAACTTAAGGATGTCCGTTAAACCGGATGCTATCACTACGTAAAAGATATGGACGTCGGTACTGAAAAGGTTAACACGCTGACTGCTACAGGACCCAAATATGTGTCACACTTGTCTTTAAAAATGGGCAATGTGCATCAAAAATGAGTCACAGTACATGACTGATTTTTAAGCCGTGTTTTGTGGTTTCCAAAGCCACAGCTTCATAGAGTGACATTATACACTTAAGACTGTTAAAAAATAGTTGGTATTTTTCAAATAATAGGATATTTCGTATACAGGTAGTTTTCCTTGTCCTGTACTAGAATGTTGCTATTATTTTTCATTTTATTATTTCTTTTGCTTATTTTGGTTGAAAGAAATAGTCTAGAATACTTTGCAACAAAACACAATAATTATGTTTATTATTTTTTTTATTGTGACGCAAAAATGGGTCACATGGCTCTGAAATGTAAAATCATTCCAGCAGGCCATTAACCCAAAAGTGTATCGCAACTCAATTTTACAAAAAAAAAAAATAGCTGTTATAATTTTAATTAATAAATGAAGTAAAATAAGAGAAAAAGGAATGAAATGTGAAAAACAAAAAAAAGTACAATGGCCCCTCTGTAAGTGTCATAAAATTTAGTGCGGCAGTCAACGTGTTAAACTGCATAGCTTATTACTTTCTCTTGCCTATATGAATATATAGGAAGGAAAGTATTGTTTTCATGTCGATTTTTCGAAATCGAGTTTTCACCGGATCTATACGTTTTCAGACCCCCTGAACCCAAAAAACATGTTTTTAGCGATTGGTCTGTGTGTGTGTGTGTGTGTCTGTGTGTGAACAGAATATCTCAAGAACGGAACGTCGTACGAACTTGAAACTTGAAACTTAAGTTACATACCACTACCGGACGCGACACGAACATTTTCATCAAAATCGGTCAACCGGAAGTAGCAGTTTATTCGGATAATTTTTCACTTTTTTGCGATTTTCTCAAAAACTGGTCCTACGATTTTTTTTAAAATCGCCTATTTTACTCAATTTTTTATTCTCTACAAGATAGGGTAGGCGCCATGTTTGCTGAAATTCTCGGTGAGGCTGTTTTCACGTAAAAACGTTGTTTTTTTAAGATTACGGCTTTAATATAAATTTTAGCGCAAAAACTTATATAATAAAAGTTGTAGAGAATTTAAAAACCTACAACTTTTATTTCAAACATTTTTTTGTATAACGCTTAGTTTAGCGGTAATTTGCGGTTTTCTGTTTTTTTTCTCACGAAAACGTGAGAAAAATCGATTTTTTTTAACATTTCGGCCTTAGTATGCATTTTACGACAAAAGTGTATATAATTAAATTTATAGAAAATTAAAAGATCTACAACTTTTATTTAAAGCATTTTTCTCTACAGAGCCTAGTTTAGAGAGAAAGAGTGATTTTCCGTATTTCTAAGCCAAACTGAGGTTGATTTTTATTTTACGTCTTTCACTCATGATTAAAATTAGGTTATGTTTGTTGAGGTTAGTTTTTTGTTTATTTCTTATGTTTTATTACTAATGTTAGGTTTATTGTTAATTATTTGCACTGGCAAGAGAAAGTTGTGTGAGTGTTTCACACCAGATTTTTCTTAAATAAAATCGACCTTATTGCCAGTGGTAAGTATACTTACCAACGACCTATAAAGGGTTAATTAAATAATTAATAGGCTACATTTTGTGACAGGTATGATCCTCGCTTTGGTTGTTCTACTCAGCTTAAGTGCTCCAGTTGATGAGCGAGGTGATTCTAAAAACACAGAAGACCCGAATACAACGATAGACTGTGAAATTGATGATGAAGAGAGGGGAGCCACCGATTATATTTCGTGTAGGGATCAAGTCAACTGTTATAAAAGATACATACCAGTTTGTGTAAGAAATCCGAAAGGTCAACTTATCACAATGGATCATTGTGATTTCAATATCAATGAATGCATGGGAAAAGGTAGGCATATCCATCTTTCTTTATCCACTTTCCTTAAAAAAACTTTATGTTAAACACCTCGTTACCAGTGAAGAGAGAATGAGTAAGCGATATTTGTATAGGCCAACTCATTCCAAATGAGATGTGAGTCGCGTATGCGCAGTAGCAAAGGAAGTAGTGGGGGGTTTCAGAGCCAGTGTGTTCCCAGTCACCAACGAGTGAACATCCGTACAGTGGGTCAAAAAAGTAGTGTTTCGGTTTTGTAGTCCAGCCGGTTTCTTTAGTAGCTTACATACTATAAGACGTGATTTTCTTTTATGCGTTATCGAAAACCAGTTTAATTAAAACAGTGTAGTTGTGTATAGATCTACTATTTAAAATAGTGTTTCAGTGTTAGTTTTTTTTATCCGCGGCGGCGAGAAAAACTCATGTTCACTGTTAGTTTATTTAAAACAGTGTAATTGTGTGTTTATTTAAAATAGTGTTTTAGTGTATTTAAAATAACAGCATAATATTTTATTAACAGCACTATGAGCGTAATAGTACAAGAGAAAATTACGTCTATTTGTAACTAGAAGTATAACAATAATGTGTGTGTGTCTGTGTATGTGATAAACAGCACACAGAACTTTGTAGGCAGGCTGTTCCGCACTGACAAGTGTGGAGAGCAATATACCCCTCTCTTTCTAAATATTTCTTTCTCACTCAGTTGTTCTGCGCAACTCGAAATTCATTTGGATCTTGCCGGCCTGTAACATTGACTGGGGAACGAGATGTCTGTACTATATTGTAGAAGTACGGTGAACATTTGCCGTGTCGTCCTGTCTTCCAGTGACAGAAGAGTAGCGATGTTTGTAACAGTGACTGGTGAACGGTTACTCGCCTATCTGAATAACTGTGGTCACCGTAAATTATAAGTAACCGTGACTCGTTCACAGTGACAGTTCTTTTGTCTCTTCTCTACTCGTTACTATTAGTACAGTAGTATCCGTTTAATACGCTCACGGATAAAAACATTTTCTGCTTAAAAGGCGGTTTTCGCGAAGTCCCTTGATTAATAAGGTACTGGTAACGCGCTATAAAATAACCATTGCGCATATCATGAGGAGGGCAGTATACTAACTATAGTTGATTTTTTTTTTTTTTTTTTTTTTTTTTTTTTGGTTTAACGTCCGACTGTTCTGCAATTACTGCTAATGCAGACGGTGAAGGATGAAATGATTTTTGTAACGTATGAAAATATGCCGTGCCTGAATGGGATTCGAACCCAAGACCGCATGATGAGAGGCGAGCACGTTACCAACTGCGCCAATGCGGCCGGCTAAAAATAACTATAGTTGAGCCGTTGTTGGTTTGCTCCTACTGTCAACAAACAAAAGCCACCTACTACAGCGTGCACGCTAGAGTCTGCGACTTTACGGATGTTGTTTTCCTATTAAGTTAACTATTTTTTAAATTATAAGTACTTAAAGTACTAAAAACATCAATCATGATATGATGTAAGCCTAAAAATTTCATTTAGTACTTTCAAAAGTATTTAAATACTTTTGAAAGTATTTTGTAGTTACTTTTTAATCAGCGTGTACACATTTTTACTTTCTCTTGCCTATATGAATATATAGGAAGGAAAGTATTGTTTTCATGTCGATTTTAAGAAATCGAGTTTTCACCGGATCTATACGTTTTCAGACCCCCTGAATCCAAAAAACATGTTTTTAGCGATTGGTCTGTGTGTGTGTATGTGTGTGTGTCTGTGTGTGTGTGTCTGTGTGTGTGTGTGTGAACAGAATATCTCAAGAACGGAACATCGTACGAACTTGAAACTTGAAACTTAAGTTACATACCACTACCGGACGCGACACGAACATTTTCATCAAAATCGGTCAACCGGAAGTAGTAGTTTATTCGTATAATTTTTCAGTTTTTTGCGATTTTCTCAAAAACTGGTCCTACGATTTTTTTTAAAATCGCCTATTTTACTCAATTTTTTATTCTCTACAAGATAGGGTAGGCGCCATGTTTGCTGAAATTCTCGGTGAGGCTGTTATCACGTAAAAACGTTGTTTTTTTAAGATTACGGCTTTAATATAAATTTTAGCGCAAAAACTTATATAATAAAAGTTGTAGAGAATTTAAAAACCTACAACTTCTGTTTCAAACATTTTTTTGTATAACGCTTAGTTTAGCGGTAATTTGCGATTTTCTGTTTTTTTTCTCACGAAAACGTGAGAAAAATCGATTTTTTTAACATTTCGGTCTTAGTATGCATTTTACGACAAAAGTGTATATAATTAAATTTATAGAAAATTAAAAGATCTACAACTTTTGTTTAGAGCATTTTTCTCTACAGAGCCTAGTTTAGCGTGAAAGCGTGATTTTCCGTATTTTTAAGCCAAACTGAGTTCGATTGTCATTTTGCGTCATTTACTCATGATTAAAATAAGGTTATGTTTTTGAGGTTAGTTTTAGTTTATTTCTTATGTTTTATTGCTAATATTAGGTTTATTGTTAATTATTTGCACTGGCAAGAGAAAGTTGTGTGAGTGTTTCACACCAGATTTTTAACTATAACTATTACTAGCCTTATGTACCGTATTAATCGGTACCTTACAACTATTAAGTTATATTTTTTAACTGAATATTTTGCTATTACTGGTCTACATTTGCTCATAACAGACAGGTGGAGTGTCAGTTTATTTACACTCAATCTGTTCGTTGCAGGGCTAAAATAAATAGTTCTGTTTCTTATCACATGGTCAGTCAATTAAATGACTGAATCATTTAAGAACAGAAGAGGTAGAGGTGTAAAAGACACTAATCAGAGTTATCTCCTCTGAAAGTAATGAATTTTATTATACAGCCAGACCCTGTGGTGAATGAAGTAAAGGTGTCATTTGCAGAGTGGAAAATATGTGCTTTTCAGAAGGCCCGGCATGCTGATAAGCGTACTTTTCCACTCAGTGAGTTGTGGCAATGGTAAACCACCTCACTCCTCGTTTTACTTAGTAAAACCTCTAGAGCAGTCATGTCAAAGATACGGCCCGCGGGCCGTATCCGGCCCCCGGGCTGTATCAATACGGCCCGCGATCGCAATGTGTCACAGAAAGAAGAATCATGTTTTTTTTTAGAGCTTTAAGACTTCACTCGATTCCTCTACGGAAGTTTTAAAATGCGCACACTACATTTATAAGTAATTTTAAGGGCAGCGCGTGCCTAGGACAAGCGAGAGAGATAGACAGTAACGCCATCTCTACCTGACATTAATGAGCTTGTCAAAAACAAGAGAAGTCAGGTATCTGGATCCTCGAGCTCAAAATAATTACCATCTTTTATAAATTTGATATGATTTTTTTAACCGTATATTATATACTATACAATTTAATAAATAAAATGTTATAATAATTCAGTACATTTTTTGTTCTTTGAATCTGGCCCGCCTACACATTCTAAATTTAATATATGGCCCTCTTCAAAATTGAGTTTGACACCACTGCTCTAGAGGTTCAAACCAGCCTTTCGGCTGTTGACCTAAACAACAACAAACAGTCTACATTATACGGGTCTTTTCCGTTTTCTGTTTACCACTA
The DNA here is from genome assembly GCA_035578175.1 of Catonia carolina. Lineage (NCBI taxonomy): Eukaryota > Metazoa > Arthropoda > Insecta > Hemiptera > Achilidae > Catonia > Catonia carolina. Next base: position 15,621,158 of record JAQMRL010000015.1, read on the forward strand.
TCAAATCCGAATTCCCTGAAGGGTTACACAATCTCTCACTCCTACGTCAATCAATAGCGCACCAATTTGACAGATTCTAACAATCAACGTGTCAAACTTCCGTCACGTGTAAATGCACGTTCAGACTAACGCTATTGAGAAAAAAAAAATAAATAAATAAAATAAAAAAAATTTTAAGAAACGCTATTATTTAACAATTAATCAAAAAGAAATGAACTAAAAAGAAAAAAAGAAAACAATTTACAAAAAGAAAAATCACAGACATTACAGTTAAAAATAAAAGCGTAGCGCATTAATATATATAATATTTATTGTAAAATATTCGTTGTAAAATATTATATATATTAATGCGCCACGCTTTTATTTTTAACTGTAATGTCTGTGATTTTTTTTTGTAAATTTTTTTCTTTTTTTCTTTTTAGTTCATTTCTTTTTGATTAATTGTTAAATAATAGCGTTTAAATAATAGCGTATTTATTGTAAAATATTCGTTGTAAAATATTATATATATTAATGCGCCACGCTTTTATTTTTAACTGTAATGTCTGTGATTTTTTTTGTAAATTTTTTTCTTTTTTTTTTAGTTCATTTCTTTTTGATTAATTGTTAAATAATAGCGTTTAAATAATAGCGTATTTATTGTAAAATATTCGTTGTAAAATATTATATATATTAATGCGCCACGCTTTTATTTTTAACTGTAATGTCTGTGATTTTTTTTGTAAATTTTTTTCTTTTTTTCTTTTTAGTTCATTTCTTTTTGATTAATTGTTAAATAATAGCGTTTCTTAAAAAAAATTTTTTATTTTTATTTTTTTTAATTTTTTTGTAATTTTTTTTCTGTGATTTTTTTGTAAATTTTTTTTATTTTTTTCTTTTTAGTTAATTTTTTTAAGTAATTGTTAAATAAAAGCGTTTTTTAAATTTTTTTTAAATTTTTTTTTTAATTTTAAAATTTTTTTTACAAACACCTCCACAGCGTATTGTCATCGAAGATAAACAAGTGTGCAAAGTTTGATTCATATTGATACGGTAGAAGTATTAAATAGGTGTGTGTATTAAAATTTTAAGTTGCAAGATTTGATGGATCCAAGAGTAAGTTAAATAAAAGCGTTTAAAAAAACATTGAAACTAAATAAAACAATAAGTAACACGCTGACTCATAATGTTGACAGATAACCGGCATTGTTTAAAATTCGTACCGTTATCAGTAAAACCGATAAGTGCTTTTAATCGATGTCATTATAAACGATATTATTTTATATCGCACGTAATAGCGGACCAAACTTTCCATCGAATATTGGTCACAATAATCGATAGGTCATTGTATTCGATGTCACTGTTGCGACAACAACTATTGTATGTATAATTAAATTGTTTTCAGATGTCCGATTTATGCATCCAGGGCGTTGTTAAAATTTTTGCAAGATAATGGTGTACATTACTGAAGGTATACATTTTAATGAATACTTGTTCTACAAACAATACAAATAATACATCAAAGTTAAACAATTGTAAAATAAATAAATGATTACTAAATGAACATCTCTTTTTACTTTCTCTTGCCTATATGAATATACAGGGTGATTCATGAAGTTCTCCCCCCACTTCTACAGCACATTGTACTAGTAAAAATAATGAAAAAATGTTATATAAACATAGGTCCGAAAACGCTTCGTTAGCGAGTTACAGCTAGCGAAAGATTTCGCCTGAATTCCTGGGCAAAGAGTAAAATAAAGCCATACTGAACTTTTGGAAAGGCTAATTAAGTAAGAAATGTCGTGGATTCTTATGTAATTTTACCTGATAAAGCTAATAAAATAGGTTTCAGAACTGTACCTGTAGTAGTTTTTGAGGGATTCACGGTTAAATGCAAAAAATTGGGGCACGAAACAATGTTTTTTTAAGTTTCATGTACAATAACTTTGTTAAATTGGTAATAAATACATAAAATCAACAAACATTAATTGTAGAGAATTTAATTCTGAGAAAATTGATATAATCAAAGTCTAAAATAAAACAGAAATAAGTATCAAAAAATCGATTTTATTCAGTATAATACATTACTATCTGTAAAGAAATACCGTACGGTATTTAGTTAAAATAAAACAAAAACAAAATGTTTGTTCCTTAATGATGAGATAAATTGAGAAAACAAGATGAACTGTTAAATAAATTTGTTTGTAAATAAAAATATCATGTTTTATTACGTTGTATTTTTTTTTAAATAAAAATTTACATTAAATGTTCGAAAATAAATGAAGCAAACATTTTCCAATTATTGTTTACTAATAATCGAAATGCAGTTTTTTGTTTTATTAATTTCTAAGTTGGTAACGCACGAATAACAGCTGATCAACAATGGTATTCTGTACTGTTACGTTAGAACTGTGTATTAGTGGTGTTTTGCAAGCTACAGCAGGAGATCGGGTTCTGTGAATCGTGTTATTAAATGCAATTTTTTTGTGAGTTATAATTCGATTGTTTATTCAGCGAAAAAATGCCTTACTTATTTACATCAGAGGAATACGCTGATATGGTTTTTATTTTGGGTTACTGTAATGGTAATGCTAGAGCTGCTGTAGTAGAATATGAACTACGTTACCCTAATAGGAGGATTCCAGATACCAAAACAATTTCAGGAACTTTTCGTACTCTTCGGGAAACAGGATCACTACCAAGTACTAGAACCAATTATGAACGAGCTGTCCAACTTGATGATGATATTGTTATTAATGCTGTTCATCGCAGTCCAGGTGTAAGTACACGACATATTTCTAGGCGGATAGGAGTTTCGCAGTCAACGGTGTGGAGGTCACTAAATCGAAACAAATTTTATCCGTTTCATAAACAAAAGGTTCAACATCTGCAGCCAGGGGATGGTCCGCTTCGCTTGGAGTTTTGCAACTTTTTGAATATTAATAATCAACTCTACAAGCGTATTTTGTTTACGGATGAGGCACAATTCACTCGGGATGGTGTCAATAACTTGCACAATGAACACTCATGGGCAGAAGAAAATCCACATGAGGTAGTGGAACAGAACTTTCAACACCGATTTAGCGTCAATGTCTGGTGTGGCCTTTTGCACAATCGGCTGATTGGACCTTTCATATTACCTGGACGCCTAAATGCTGAGTTGTATTTGCATTTCCTTCAAGAAGAGTTGCCGCAGCTGTTAGAGAATGTTCCTTTACGTCTCAGACAAAATTTGTACTTCCAGCATGACGGAGCACCTCCCCACTTTTCACGTGCCGTTTCTGCTTATTTAAATCATCAATTTCCTGGACACTGGATTGGTCGTGGAGGGCCTCACCCTTGGCCACCAAGATCCCCAGATCTATCTCCATTGGATTATTGCATCTGGGGATGGATGAAAGACATTGTATACAAGACAAAAGTGAATTCTCGTGATGAATTAATTGCCCGTATTATGGATTCGGCTGTGCAGATACAGGGAAGCCCTGAAAAATTAAGAAACGCAACAAAAGCAATACACAAACGTGCTGCAAAATGTATTGATAATGATGGCCTCATTTTCGAACATCTATTATAAAAAGGTGCGTACGGTTGGCCCAACCTGATTAATTTTGCTTAAAACTAGTAATGTATTATACTGAATAAAATCGATTTTTTGATACTTATTTCTGTTTTATTTTAGACTTTGATTATATCAATTTTCTCAGAATTAAATTCTCTACAATTAATGTTTGTTGATTTTATGTATTTATTACCAATTTAACAAAGTTATTGTACATGAAACTTAAAAAAACATTGTTTCGTGCCCCAATTTTTTGCATTTAACCGTGAATCCCTCAAAAACTACTACAGGTACAGTTCTGAAACCTATTTTATTAGCTTTATCAGGTAAAATTACATAAGAATCCACGACATTTCTTACTTAATTAACCTTTCCAAAAGTTCAGTATGGCTTTATTTTACTCTTTGCCCAGGAATTCAGGCGAAATCTTTCGCTAGCTGTAACTCGCTAACGAAGCGTTTTCGGACCTATGTTTATATAACATTTTTTCATTATTTTTACTAGTACAATGTGCTGTAGAAGTGGGGGGAGAACTTCATGAATCACCCTGTATAGAAAGGAAAGTATTGTTTTCATGTCGATTTTAAGAAATCGAGTTTTCACCGGATCTACACGTTTTCAGACCCCCTGAACCCAAAAGACGTGTTTTTAGCGATTGGTCTATGTGTGTGTAAACAGAATATCTCAAGAACAAAACATCACACATGTGTGTGTGTGTGTGTGTGTGCGCGCGCGCGCGTGTGTGTGTATACAGAATATCTCAAGAACACAACATCGTACAAACTTGAAACTTGATTTACGTACCACTACCGGACCCAACACGAACATTTTCATCAAAATCGGTCAACCGGAAGTAGTAGTTTATTCGTGTAATTTTTCACTTTTTGCGATTTTCTCAAAAACTGGTCCTATGATTTTTTTTAAAATCTCCTGAATTACTACATTTTTTATGCTCTGCAAGATAAGGTAGGCGCCATGTTTGCTGAAATTCTTGTTGAGGCTGTTTTCGCGTAAAAGAATTGGTTTTTAAGATTGCGGCTTTAATATGCATTTCAGCGCAAAAATGTATATAATAAAATTTGTAGAGAATTTGAGTCCTACAAATTTTATTTCAATTATTTTTTTGTATAACGCTTAGTTTAGCGGTAATTAGTGATTTTATGTTTTTTTCTCACGAAAACGTGTGAAAAATCGATTTTTTTAACATTTCGGCCTTAGTACTCATTTTACAACATAAGTGTATATAACCAAATTTATAGAAAATTAAAAGATCTACAACTTTTATTTAAAGCATTTTTCTCTACAGAGCCTAGATTAGTGATTTCCCGTATTTTTAAGCCAAACTGAGGTTGATTTTCACTTAACGTCTTTCACTCATGATTAAAATAAGGTTATGTTTATTGAGGTTAGTTTTTTGTTAATTTCTAATGTTTTATTACTAATGTGAGGTTTATTGTTTATTATTTTCATTGGCAAGAGAAAGGTTGTGTGAGTGTTTCACACCAGATTTTTGTTCCTGTCTTAATGTTATGTTGTTTAGGTCAACAGCCGAAAGGCTGGTTTGAACCTCTAGAGGTTTTACTAAGTAAAACGAGGAGTTAGACTAAATGTTATAATTCGATTAAATTTTTTTCCTATCCATTTTCTGATGTCCGTCCAGATGTCAGAAACTACAAGAGATTGCTTTCAGATTCGTAATCTGCACAAAAATTTAGTGAGCCTGAATTGGGTTGATTCCGGTTTTGTCCGGAACTTCAAACAGAAGGTTCCGTTGTTCAAATTCTAGTAAAGGTATAGCCACTGGTGTGGTTCCAAGCTCCGTATAGTTGCATGGTGAAGGGTACAGGTGAGGTATAATGAATGAGTGATGCATGCTGGGAGAATGATTGTTGTATTACTCTGATACAAAACATTCGTTTTCAAACTTTCCGTATTTAACATATTTTTTGGTATTGTTACATTTATTTATTTACATGTTTTGATAGATATTTTCAAGTTAAATATTATGAATCCGAACTAGTTAATAACCCGGTAGGTATTTGTTAAATTAATGCGCCGGATGATAAGAATAAATGTTTTTAGTCTAGTTAGTACACGCTACCACTACAAATGCATCAGCTGTGAAACACTACTAACTCATTTATTCTCCCACTGCTATAACAACGCGCTGCATTCCTTCCAACTACACGGAGTTGGGACCACAGAGTATAGAAGTAATAGAGCGGCCTAGTGGAGAAGCGAAGTGTGTCTACTTACCCCCACTCTTTGGTTACCCATATCGCCTGCCACTTCAATCATTTCCCTTCCCGTGAAGCGGTAACTAACCTATAATCTGTGCGTTTCTTTTAATTTTTTCAGTTATTGTTTAATATTATATAGTGCGTTTTGTTTATTCACTTTAGTTATTGTGTGTGAATTATTGTGCGTGGATTTTTGTGTGTAAATTGTTGTGTGTGGACACTTATCCAGCTTTAAAATTGGTATGTGTTTGGCGTACGGATGCAATAACCGAAAAAAGAAAACAGAAGCTGTAGAGGGAATGAAAATTTCTTTCCACCGTTTTCCTAACAATCCAGAACTCAAAGAAAAATGGATTTAAGCAATCAGGAGAGACAACTGGAAACCATCTAATTACAGTCGTATTTGTCGTGACCATTTCAAAGAAGATGATTATGATAACTCTTTTCTTTTTCGAAGATATTTAAAAAAAAGATGCAGTTCTATCGATATTTGCAGCATTTCCACCACATTTACGGCCGTCAACATCAACTTCAAATGTAAGGAGAGTTTTAAAGCGTGCTATCTCACCAATTTCGCCCCCAATATCGGAAAAAATACAAAAAACTGATTTCGAAATAACTACCGAAAAACTTAAGAAAACCCAATGGAAACTAACTGAAACAAGAAAACGATTAAGAAATATGACATTAAAACAAAAGAGACTAAAGTTAAAAGTGGCTAATTTAAAAGATAGAGTATCATAAGAGAATTAAAAAAAAATCTTATTCAGTTAGAGCACGGTGATCTATTGAGCAATATTTCAAAAACATCGTTCTTATACAGAAAAATACACCAACCCCAAACTGAAAAAACTGTACCATGACCGCCTTCTTAATTCGCCACGACTTTGCATTTTTTGTCTCCTAAAGCGTACAACTTTAACACACTTTTCAGACTTGCCATCCTCATGTCCGAACAATAGCTAAGTGGTATTCTTCAATTAATGCCGAACCAGGGTTTAGCTCAGAAGTTTTCGGAGTACTAAAAGAAAAGTGTCAAAATGAACATGGTTTGGTGTGCAGTTTAATGTTCGATGCAATGGCCATTCGGCAGTATGTAGATTGGGATGGAAAAAATTGTATGGCTACATGGATCTGGGACGCGGAAATACTGACGACGGAGCTCCAATAGCCAATGAAGTGTTTGTCATTCATCTCGTATGTGCCAATAAGTTATGGAAAATACCTCTGGGGTACATTTTTATTAAAGGAATCACCGGTGAACAAATTTATTCTCTGACCTTTCAATGCTTGCAACTTCTATCTGACGTAAACATCAAAGTTGCCTCAATCACTTGCGATGGCAGATTATCTAACTTTTCGTCTTTCGTAAGATTTGGTTGTAATTTAAAAGACTCAAACCAAAAACAAAAATTTCGAAAAAAGATTTAGGTACCTAAAACAAAAAATAAAGTAACCTAAAACAAAAAATAAAGTGAAACAGAACAAACATTGAAAATCTATTAATTACCACTGAATTATTATTTTTTTCATTTATTTTTTTAATGTATTATTTATAATAATAGTCGACAGCCAATTTTGGTTTTTGATTTTTACTTCTTACAGTAACGAATCAATCAATATACATTCATTTAGTACTTTTTAATAAACATAAATACCAGTGATTTCATATTTTGTATAATTTTGTTCATCTGGCTTTCTATATTATTTAACTTATTCTCTCAGTTACACTGAAAACTAACAGAAGCAAAACCAAAGAAATCTGAGATAAGGCAGAACAACAAACGAAACAGAAACAGCCGTGTGATGGCAGGTGGCTGGGCTAGGCGAGGTAGGTAACCAAGGAGTTGGGGGGTCAATGCACACAACCGCCAGTCTGCCGCTTATGGAAAGGCTTCTCTATTTATTCTATACTCAGTGGTTGGGACTCAAGCAATAGATACTACGGACCCAATCAGTTATTACTTTCTCTTGCCTATATGAATATATAGGAAGGAAAGTAAGTTATTGTTTTCATGTCGATTTTTCGAAATCGAGTTTTCACCGGATCTATACGTTTTCAGACCCCCTGAACCCAAAAAAACATGTTTTTAGCGATTGGTCTGTGTGTGTGTGTGTGTGTGTGTGTGTGTGTGTGTGTGTGTGCGTGCGTGCGTGTGTGTGTGTGTGTGTGTGTGTGTGTGTGTGTGTGTGTCTATGCGTGTGTGTGTGCGCGTGTGTTTGTCTGTGTGTGAACAGAATATCTCAAGAACGGAACATCGTACGAACTTCAAACTTGAAACTTAAGTTACATACCACTACCGGACCCGACACGAACATTTTCATCAAAATCGGTCAACCGGAAGTAGTAGTTTATTCGTATAATTTTTCACTTTTTTGCGATTTTCTCAAAAACTTGTCCTACGATTTTTTTAAAAATCGCCTGGTTTACTCAATTTTTTATTTTCTACAAGATAAGGTAGGCGCCATGTTTGCTTAAATTCTATGTGAGGCTGTTTTTACGTAAAAACATTTTCTTTTTAAGATTACGGCTTTAATATGCATTTTAGCGCAAAACGTTATATAATAAAAGTTGTAGAGAATGTAAAATTCTACAACTTTTATTTCAAACATTTTTTTTGTATAATCCTTAGTTTAGCGGTAATTTGCGATTTTCTGTTTTTTTCTCACGAAAACGTGTGAAAAATCTATTTTTTTAAGATTTCGGCCTTAGTATGCACTTTACGACAAAAGTGTATATAATAACATTTATAGGAAATTAAGAGATCTACAACTTTTATTTTAAGCATTTTTTGTAAAGTGCCTAGTTTAGCGTGAATGAGGTCGATTTTAATTTTGCGTATTTCACTAATGTTTTTTGAGGTTAGTTTTTTGTTCATTTCTAATTTTTTATTACTAATGTTAGGTTTATTGTTAATTATTTGCATTGGCAAGAGAAAGTTGTGTGCGTGTTTCACACCAGATTTTTTTACTTTATCAAAATATCGTGTGAATGCACCTTTACTGTTCGACCTACCAAACGCCAGCACATGCTCTGTACTGTTCAACTAGCAAACGCCTGTTTCTTTTATTTTCGGTTGTTTTCATTTTTATTTTATTTTTGGTTGTTTTTTCCTTTATTCTTTTACAAGTTTTACAAATTATTTAAAAGCTTTATTTTACAAATTACAAAACAGTTAAGATGAAATAATGACAAACCATTAAAAATTAAAAAAATGTTTATTCTAATTTTTGTACGTTGCGATCTGTTCAATTTAGAACAATAAGCAGTCCCATGACCCAATGAGATGAGGATGATATGTATGACGTGTAAATGAGGTGTAGTCTTGTACAGACCCAGGCCGACCATTCCTTAGAGGGTATGGTTAATTAAACCCCAACCATCAAGGTGAACCGGTAACCACTGCCTAGTATTCAAATCCGTATAAAAGTAACTAACTACCTTTACTAGGATTTGAACCAGGAACCTTCGTCTCCGAAAATCAGCTGTTAAACAGCTGATTTTGACGACGAATTTACCTCTAGACCAACTCGGTGGGTTAAAATTTAAAAATAACAAATATTTATTAAAAATTACATCTTTGCACCGTTTAATTGAAGTGTACCCAACTATAAATGAAGAGAATGATTGTTCGATAATCCAACTTTGTTTTAACGATAATGTGTCGCTTCTTAAGAGATTTACTAATTCTGCAGATTGCTTTTAGGGACACACCCAACGATCCTGGCCAGTGGTGTTCAGTATCATATCGTGTCCATTTAAACAAATCCGCGAATTATACAATATTCCTTTCTCTTGAAAGAAACGTGCTCTTTCCTTAGTAGAAAAATCTGGTGTGAAACACTCACACAACTTTCTCTTGCCAATGCAAATAATTAATAATAAACCTAACATTATTAATAAAATATTAGAAATAAACAAAAACTAACCTCAAAAACATAACCTTATTTTAATCATGAGTGAATGACGCAAAATGAAAATCGAACTCCATTTGGCTTAAAAAAAACGGAAAATCACACTTTCACGCTAAACTAGGCTCTGTAGAGAAAAATTCTATAAATAAAAGTTGTAGATCTCTTAATTTTCTATAAATTTTATTATATACACTTTTGTCGTAAAATGCATACTAAGACCGAAATGTTAAAAGAATCGATTTTTCTCACGTTTTCGTGAGAAAAAAACAGAAAATTGCAAATTACCGCTAAACTAAGCGTTATACAAAAAAATGTTTGAAATAAAAGTTGTAGGATTTTAAATTCTCTACAACTTTTATTATATAAATTTTTGCTCTAAATTGCATATTGAAGCCGTAATCTTAAAAAAACTTTTTTTTTTTACGTGAAAACAGCCTCACCCAGAATTTCAGCAAACATGACGCCTATCCTATCTTGTAGAGAATAAATATTTGAGTAAATGAGGCGATTTTAAAAAAAATCGTAGGAGCAGTTTTTGAGAAAATCGCAAAAACGTGAAAAATTATACGAATAAACTACTTCTGTTTGACCGATTTTGATGAAAATGTTCGTGTCGCGTCCGGTAGTGGTATGTAACTTAAGTTTCAAGTTTCAAGTTCGTACGATGTTCCGTTCTTGAGATATTCTGTTCACACACACACACACACACACACACACACACACACACACACACACACACACTCAGACACACAGACACACAGACCAATCGCTAAAAACATGTTTTTTGGGTTCAGGGGGTCTGAAAACGTATAGATCCGGTGAAAACTCGATTTCGAAAAATCGACATGAAAACAATACATTCCTTCCTATATATTCATATAGGCAAGAGAAAGTAAAAATAATAGGAGAAAATTCCCAAAGATTATTTATGTATTGAACAGAACACGTGCGAAGTAAACAACCAACAAATGTGTATTAATTAATAAAGGTGTAAACTATATCTTAATAATTAAGATATAGTTTACTATATCTATTCATATATATATTTCACTATAATTATTATAGTGAGCAGGAGTCATCAGTAATAATAGTAAAGATTTTTTTTCCTAATTTGTATACGTTGCAATCTGTTCAATTCAGAACAATAAGCAACCCCATGACCCAATGAGAGATGAGGATGATGTGTATGACGTGTAAATGAGGTGTAGTCTTGTACAGACCCAGGCCGCCATTCCTGATATATATGGTTAATTGAACCCCAACCATCAAAGTACACCGGTAACCACTGTCTAGTATTCAAATCCGAATAAAAGTAACTACTTTTTCTAAGATTTGAACCAGGAACCTTCGTCTCCGAAAAACAGCTGATTTTGGCGACGACTTTTACCTCTAGACCAACCCGGTGGGTTGAATAGTAAAGATGCACACGAGATGACTTTAAGGTTACAGATGACGTGATGTGAAACAACGGAATAGGTCCGTTTTTACTTTATTCTACCAGGTCTAAAATTGTGGTAGATGATGTAGTGCCAGAGCAATTATCACAATGCAATTATTTAGGTTGTCTCAACGGGTTTGATCAAGATTTGGACATAGAGAAAAAATTGACAAATTCTAAGCAGTTTGCGGAAATATTATCAAAAACCTAGGCAGAAAAACAAGAAAAGAAACCCAGATAAAATTTTAGAAGGTGATGGATGCCCCAGTCCTACTCTATGGAAGTGAGTCGAGGATTAGTACCAGACTACAGGAGAGTAGAGTACGGCAGCAGAGATGAAATGCGATTCCTGCAAAGAACAAAGGATTGCAATTGTAGGGATCAACAAGAAATGAGGCTAAAAGAACAAAACTGGATGTTTACAACCTGAATAATGAAGAATATCGTAATCGATAGAGGTGAGTGATGGCTATGAGGCTTCTTGGCCTATGAAGAAGGGACAGGGAAACAAGTTGGAGGTTGCGGAAATGAAGATGTTGAGGCAGGGAAAGACTAGGAAAGATAGCACACGGAATGAAGTAATAAGGGAGTCTTTGGGAGTGATAGAAGTGTCCAAGAAGGTTCAGGAACGAAGACTGCAGTGGTATGGACATTTGATGCGTAGGGAGGAGGAGTATGTGGGGAGGGTTGTGGATGGATTGGTGGTGGATGGGGTGAGAGGGAGGGGGAGACCCCGGAGAAGATGGAGAGACGCCGTGGCGGACGACCTGAGGGAGAAGGGCCTGAGCGAGGAGGATGTGGTGGATCGGAGAGAGTGGAGGAGAAGAATAAGGAACAGCGACCCCTGAGGAAGGGAAAAGCTGAAGAAGAAGAAGCAGATCGTAATCGATGGAGGGAGCACTTACTGTCTGTCTACAACTTGAAGGCCTCCGGCAGAAAGAAGAAATATGTATTGTAAAAACCATTTCAGAAAACATTCCTAATTTTTTAAGTACTTAACTAAAACTTTTCTGAAATGACGAACTTTTATAAAACAAAGTATTTCGCATGTTTTTGTTCTAAAATTAGGGTACAGTAATCCCTTGGTATCCGTGGGTTTCGGTTATCCGTGGGTTTCGGTTATCCGCGGGCCCAACACCTTAAAATACGCACTTTTCTATTATAAAGGGTGATTCAAAAAGAGCGCCGGTTTTTAAACGGCTGGTAAATTTTTGTTTATCTGTTGGCAACATTGTTAGACCTCATTTCTATTTCGGAGAACATTCCGATTGACGATTCAGTTGTAGTTTCTCTTGTTCGCAGTGTAGTACTCTCGCAGTCTGTGTCTAACCATGGAGAAGTTTACTATTGCACAACGAGTGTTAATCGTCAAAACATTTTACCAGAGTGGAGAGAGTTATGCGGCTACTGTCAGGCGACTTCGCGGTACTCTAGGACGTAATGAAGCACCGAATGAATCAACAGTTCGCAGGCTCATGAAAAAGTTTTTTGAGACGGGTTCAACAGTCGACCTTAAAAGTTCTGGACGTCGTCGTTCTGGCCGAACTGAGCAGAACGTTGCGTTGGTTCGTGACAGTGTGGCTGTTAGCCCAGCAAAATCAATACGTCGCCGTTCTCAACAATTGGGTTTACGATGTTCTTCTGTACGGAGAATTCTTCGGTACGATCTCCAATATCACCCGTATAAAATTCAGTTGACGCAACATTTGAAAGTGGCAGACCACCAGAAGAGACGACAGTTTGTTGACTGGGTATTGAGAAAACGGCAGAATGATGACACCTTCGCAAACAAAATCATTTTCAGTGATGAGGCGCACTTCCACTTAAACGGTTTTGTTAATAAACAGAACTGCCGTATGTGGGGTTTAGAAAACCCTCGCGTCACGCTGCACGAGAAACAATGTTGTTGCTCCGTGAACGGTTCCAGGATCGCATCATTTCTCGTAATTCCGACCATCAATGGCCACCAAGGTCGTGTGACTTGACGCCTTGTGACTTTCATCTTTGGGGTCATCTGAAGTCATTGGTGTATGCCAATAAACCCCGAAACATCAATGACTTGAAGGAGGAAATTCGACGGGTTATCGGGCAAATGGAAGTCGAAACTTTCCGTGCAGTAATATCCAATTTCATGGACAGAGTTGATGCGTGCCAGCGCAGTAGAGGAGGACACATGCATGACATCATTTTTCATACATGAAATCGGAAGGTAAGATGAACTTGTTGATGTATTTATTTTCAGTTTTTCAATAAAATAAATCTCCTAATTTGATATATCAAAACCGGCGCTCTTTTTGAATCACCCTATGTTATATATTATGTTAATCCGTGAAATAATTGTTGAACAATGACAATGTATTTGAAAAATACGGGTTTTTTTTCAAAAGCAAACCTTACTAAATTATACATGATATATTTACATTATACATTATCTAATTATCATGCGGTCTTGGGTTCGAATCCCATTCAGGCACGGCATATTTTCATACGTTACAAAAAATCATTTCATCCTTCACCCCATCTGCATTAACAGTAATTGCAGAACAATCGGACGTTAAACCAAAAAAAAAATTATCTTATTAAGCTTTTATAGCCGGAAGCGCGGTAAATAATGAAAGGGGACGACGGTGACAGAAGCATACTTGCATCCCGTTAAAAAATTAAAGAAATTAAAGAAAAGTAAGTTAAAAAATTAAAAAACGCTTTTATTTAACAATTACTTAAAAAAATTAACTAAAAATAAAAAAAATAAAAAAAATTTACAAAAAAAAATTTACAAAAAAATCACAGAAAAAAAAATTACAAAAAAATCAAAAAAAATTTTTTTAAGAAACGCTATTATTTAACAATTAATCAAAAAAAGAACTAAAAAGAAAAAAGACAAAAATTTACAAAAAAAAAAATCAGACATTACAGTTAAAAATAAAAGCGTGGCGCATTAATATATATAATATTTATTGTAAAATATTCGTTGTAAAATATTATTTTATATTAATGCGCTACGCTTTTATTTTTAACTGTAATGTCTGGATTTTTTTTTGTAAATTTTTTTATTTTTTTCTTTTTAGTTCATTTTTTTTGATTAATTGTTAAATAATAGCGTTTCTTAAAAAAAAATTTTTTTTTATTTTTTTTTTTTTATTTTTTTGTAATTTTTTTTCTGTGATTTTTTTGTAATTTTTTTTTATTTTTAGTTAATTTTTTTAAGTAATTGTTAAATAAAAGCGTTTTTTAAATTTTTTTTAAAATTTAAAATTTTTTTTTTTACAAACACCTCCACAGCGTATTGTCATCGAAGATAAACAAGTGTGCAAAGTTTGATTCATATTGATACGGTAGAAGTATTAAAATTTTAAGTTGCAAGATTTGATGCTTCCAAGAGTAAGTTAAATAAAAGCGTTTAATTAACCCACCGGGTTGGTCTAGAGGTAAAGTCGTCGCCAAAATCAGCTGTTTAACAGCTGATTTTCGGAGACGCAGGTTCCTGGTTCAAATCCTAGTAAAGGTAGTTACTTTTATACGGATTTGAATGCTAGACAGTGGTTGTGGGTGTACTTTGATGGTTGGGGTTTAATTAACCATACTCTTTCAGGAATGGTCGGCCTGGGTCTGTACAAGACTACACCTCATTTACACGTCATACACATCATCCTCATTTCATTGGGTCATGGGGTTGCTTATTGTTCTAAATTGAACAGATTGCAACGTAGACTACACATATTAGGAATTAAAAATAATAATTAAAAGAAAAGTAACTGTACTATGTTGTTAGGTTATCAGCTGAAAGGCTGGTTTGAACCTGTAGAGGTTTTACTAAGTATAACGAAGAGTGAGGTAGTTTACACTTGCCTTCCTCACTGAGTGGAACAGTATGCTTAACTTATCAGCATACCCTTCGTTCGTGAATTTAATATTGGGTTTAAATCACCTGCCAGTGATTTCTCTACTTCTCTTTTAGACGAAAGAATAAAACGAGCTTTATATAAATCAGCAGAAAAATTTAATTTATATAAAAAAAAATTATCATAAGAACAGAGCGAGGAAATTTTATCTGTAAGTTGTTGTCAATAAGATGGCAATAACTACTAAATTTTCAAACTAAATTTTCTTTTTTCAAACAAAAGGTGTTTTCTCCACGGACATAAACAATAAAAACACGCTTTCTCCACAGTGTTCATTCAAAACATATATTTTCTCCAAGATCATGGTAACTATCAGAAATAGTCATTTTCAGATGGCTACTCCAGGTATTACTAAAAAAAAAGAATAATCCAAAGATATAAAGTAAAATCAGTTTTTTATATATCCTGAAAAAGTCATCAGCCAAAAGGCTGGTTTGAACCTGTAGAGGTTTTACTAAGTAAAACGAGGAGTGAGGTGGTTTACAATTGCCTTCCTCACTGAGTGGAAAAGTACGCTTATCAGCATGCCGGGCCCTCTGAAAAGCACATATTTTCCACTCTGCAAATGACACCTTCACTTCATTCACCACAGGGTCTGGCTGTATAATGAAATTCATTACTTTCAGAGGAGATAACTCTGATTAGTGTCTTTTACACCTCTACCTCTTCTGCTCTTAAATGATTCAGTCATTCAATTGGCTGACCATGTGATAAGAAACAGAACTATTTATTTTAGCCCTGCAACTAACAGATTGAGTGTAAATAATTTGACACTCCACCTGTCTGTTATGGGCACTTTAAAAAACTTTATATATGTGAGAAAGCACGTTTTGATTATTGCCTCCTCAAGTTATAAAGAGGTGAATAGTAGAGTCAAAAGAAAGCGGAAATTGAAAAACCACAGAACAGAGTGACTGAACGTGTTTAATGCATAATTGTAAAAATATAAATATATATTGTTTGTAGACATATTATTGTTATTCCGTGTCATTGTCGTCTTTTAGATCATTTATTGTTGGCCTTTAAATTTCCCTTATATATATATATTTTATGTAGCAGGCCTACTACGTGCATTTTCTCTACGTTTTTCAAGTAACTCAATGGCATAACTGTGGACGACCACCACAAAGTATATTCGAAGAACTGAAACAAATGGAAAAAAATTGGTAATTTTATTAAGTAAAATCTTAATTTAAAAAAACCCTGTTGTGAAACACTCACACGATTTTCTCTTGCCAATGCAAATACTGAACATTATAACCTAACGTTAGTAATAAAATATTAGAAATAAACAAAAAATTAACCTCAAAAATCATAACCTAATTTTTTAATCATGAGTGAATGATGCAAAATGAAAACCAACTTAAGGTTGGCTTATTAATACGAAAAATCAATCTTTTACGCTAAACTAAGCTCAGTAGAAAAAATGCTCTTAATAGTTGTAGATTTTTTAATTTCCTATAAATTTGATTATACACGTTTGTCGTAAAATGCCTACTAAGACCGAATTCTTTAAAACTTCATTTTTCACAGATTTTCGTAAAAAAACAAAATTACTAATTACCGCTAAACTAAGCGTTATACAAAAACTTTATTTTGGAATAAAAGTTGTAGGTTTGTAAATTTTCTACAACTTTTATTGTATACAATTTTGTAATAAAATGCATATCAAAGCCGCAATCTCAAACAAAAAACAATTTTTTTTCTACGAGACAATTTTTTGCCTCCCCACGAATTTCCTCAGACACAGCGTCTACCCTATCTTGTAGAGTATAAAAAATGTAGTAAATGAGGCCATTTTTTTAAAAATCGTAGAAACCGTGTCGCCACCGGCTCGTAGTAGCGCAGTCTGTAGAGTTCATAGGAACGGCCGGGCATCGGCGGCTTAGTTAAAAAGTAAAATAGCGAAGGGGGGTCGTCTGTACCGCTGCCTAAATGATTAGGAGCAGCCGCCGACGCAGCGAGCACCTTTCACCGCTGCCTCCGAAGAGGAGCAGTCGCCGGTGAAGCGAAGCGGGGTCGTCTGTACCGCTGCTTAATCAAATAGGAGCAGCCGCCGACGCAGCGAGCACCTTTCACCGCTGCCTCCGAAGAGGAGCAGTCGCCGGTGAAGCGAAGCGGGGTCGTCTGTACCGCTGCTTAATCAAATAGGAGCAGCCGCCGACGCAGCGAGCACCTTTTACCGCTGCCTCCGAAGGGGAGCAGTCGCCGGTGAAGCGAGGGGCAGGGAAGGGAGGTGAAGTAGCAGAAAGAAATACTCAATGTAGAGTGCTAAATCTTCTTCATATCGACCTACTCGTATGAGCGGATCGATACTGACTGTTCACCTTCTCAACTCTCGCATTCGCCAGTGCGTAGATACATAGGTATGTTGCCACTTGGTATATGCACTGTGAGAGGTGTGACCGCTGCGCTATTTCGGCAGCAGCAACCCCATCACAGCGCCAACAGTGGGCAAAATATGAACTACGGACCGGCGTAAAGGTAGTACAGTATCAACCGTTTTTAATAGCAAATTTAACATTGGCGGGTTATAAAGTACGGTCTCCCCTTAAGGGGACCGGGACATGAAAAAAAATAATTTTTTCAATTTATTTTTTTATTGCATAATATTTTTCTCCATGATTTTCTCTTTGTATTGATACCAAATAGTTTGACAATTATTACTCTGAAATGTAAAAAATATTATGTTTTGTATTGGAAGGTGCGCCTTATTTCAGATGATATTTTCTTCTTTTTTCTTTGTTTGTTGCAAGGTTTACAAAACAAAATTTTTTTCCCTTATGTTGGTATTGCACCACATGTTATTTCAAATTAATTTGATGCTATAATCATATGTTTATTTGTGCTCACTGAATTACAGTGGTGGTCATCATATTGTGTATCACAAGATTTGTTCACTTGTAGAGGTATGTCGGACTTAATTTATCATTTCTCGAAAATGTTATTTTTTTACATTTAGGTACACTTTTTTCAAAAACTACTTGACAGATTTGGCTGAAAATTGGCACACATGTTTAGTATGATGCATATTATGATAACCTGAACTGATTTTGATATATGTAAAACAGAAAAAAAGTTATGTACAAATTTGTTTCTTAAAAATCACAAAAATTTTACAAATTTTTAAAAAATTTATAATTTGGTATTTTTTAAAGTTATATAAATCATGGTTCAGGTTATTATTAAAAACATATTAAAAAATAGCCATACAAAATTTCAACTAAATCGATCCAATAGTTTTTGAGAAAAATGTACCTAAAAATTGCTAATTTAGCATTAGTAAGATAGGGACGTCCTGGTCCCCTTAAATTAGACAGTTTGTTGACGATACTTACCAGTTTCAATTACAGCAATGACAATTAGAATAATGATAGAAACTTGCGGAAGAAAATGGGTCTCGATAAAAGTGGGAGAAAAATAATGGAATGTAAACAACGTACTTGCGACGAAGTGCGTCACGTCTCCAAATATCCACAAGTAAAGCCCTACAATGGTTTCCTAAAACAAAACAAAAAATCTGGTGTGAAACACTCACACAACTTTCTCTTGCAAATGCAAATAATTAATAATAAACCTAACATTATTAATAAAATATTAGAAATAAACAAAAATTAACCTCAAAAACATAACCTTATTTTAATCATGAGTAAATGACGCAAAATAAAAATCGAACTCAGTTTGGCTTAAAAAAAAACGGAAAATCACACTTTCACGCTAAACTAGGCTCTGTAGAGAAAAATGCTCTAAATAAAAGTTGTAGATCGTTTAATTTTCTGTAAATTTTATTATATACACTTTTGTCGTAAAGTGCATACTAAGGCTGAAATCTTTAAAAAATCGATTTTTCACACGTTTTCGTGAGAAAAAAACATAAAATCGCAAATTACCGCTAAACTAAGCGTTATACAAAAAAGGTGTTTGAAATAAAAGTTGTAGAATTTTGAATTCTCTACAACTTTGGTTATATAAATTTTTGCGCTAAAATGCATATTAAAGCCGCAATCTTAAAAATAAAATGTTTTTACGTAAAAATAGCCTCACGCAGAATTTCAGCAAACATGGCGCCTACCCTATCTTGTAGAGCATAAAAAATGTAGTAAACCAGGCGATTTTAAAAAAAATCGTAGAGCCAGTTTTTGAGAAAATCGCAAAAAAGTGAAATATTACACGAATAAACTACTACTTCCGGTTGACCGATTTTGATGAAAATGTTCGTGTCGGGTCCAGTAGTGGTATGTAACTTAAATTTCAAGTTTCAAGTTCGTACAATGTTCCGTTCTTGAGATATTCTGTTCAGACACACACGCGCGCGCGCGCTCGCGCGCGCACACACACACACACACACACACACAGACCAATCGCTAAAAACATGTTTTTTGGGTTCAGGGGGTCTGAAAACGTATAGATCCGGTGAAAACTCTATTTCGAAAAATCGACATGAAAACAATACTTTCCTTCCTATACATTCATATAGGCAAGAGAAAGTAAAAATATACACATCATTATTTCAGGTAATTATTTAAAATTATTATATTGTGACAATATCGAAAAGGTATTTACAATAAACCTTCGGAGGAAAGGAAGAAAGGAGAAAAAAGAGAAAGCTCTCTTGTTTGTCATACAGATCAGAGGTAGTACCTACATATAACATGTAACCACGTATATTTATGAAAAAGAATGGAAATAAAGTACACCATTTTTATAAATTTATTGTACTTAATACATCAGTCATGATATGATTAACAGTTGATATAATTGAACAGTTTTATTTATAAAAATCTGGTGTGAAACACTCACACAACTTTCTCTTGCCAGTGCAAATAATTAACAATAAACCTAACATTAGTAATAAAACGTTAGAAATAAACAAAAATCTAACCTCAATAAACATAACCTAATTTTAATCATATATGAAAGACACAAAATGAAAATCGATCTCAGTTTGCCTTAAAAATACGGAAAATCACTCTTTCACGCTAACCTAGGCTCTGAAGAGAAAATCGCTAAAAACATGTTTTTTGGGTTCAGGGAGTCTGAAAACGTATAGATCCGGTGAAAACTCGATTTCGAAAAATCGACATGAAAACAATACTTTCCTTCCTATATATTCATATGCCCATAACAGACAGGTGGAGTGTCAAATTATTTACACCCAATCTATTAGTTGCAGGGCTAAAATAAATAGTTCTGTTTCTTATCGCATGGTCAGCCAATTAAATGACTGAATCATTTAAGAACAGAAGAGGTAGAGGTGTAAAAGACACTAATCAGAGTTATCTCCTCTGAAAGTAATGAATTTCATTATACAGCCAGACCCTGTGATGAATGAAGTGAAGGTGTCATTTCCAGAGTGGAAAATTTTTGCTTTTCAGAGGGCCCGGCATGCTGATAAGCGTACTTTTCCACTGTAATCAATCCCATTACACCAGGGTAAGTGATACAAAAAAAGGAAACGTAACGGGTATAGTTGTTGCAATGCAAATAAAACATAATAAAATGAAGTTAACAAAATTTAATTAAATAGATTCTTTTTAAACAAATTTATTACAAAATCAGCAATTATATATTTAAAAAAAAAAGGTTTTAGCATTTTAAGAATGACACAATAAGAAAAGTTTAAATCAGAATTAATATTATCAAAAGATTTACAGAATTTTTTTGAATTTAGTATTAAATTGGATCCAATAAAAAAATATTTCAAATGTTAGCTTACAACAAATTATTACAAATCGAAATATGCAGACCATTTAAGATTTTTCGTTAAATTAAATCGGTTTTCCATTTTACCAGAATACTTACTGGCTGAATCATTAAAAAAAAGGAAATTTGGTGTACAATCAACTTAAAGATACTTGATATGAAGAATTAAGATTGTCTGCTATCAATAATAATAATAATCATAATAAAATACACTATTTTTAAATATATTTTTTTATAGTATAAGTACAAATTTATTCATGTACAAATCCAAAAAGTATTTAATTTTATTATATAAATTCATAAGTTTTAGATATATGAAATAAGAGAAAGTTTATCCAAGTAAAAAAAAAACAATAATATACTTTTTAAGAAATAACATCGATGAAAATTATGTGCTGGTCCACAGGAAAGTAGAAATAAAAAAACAGGTCCGAATTGTTTGCAAAAACTTGCAGCGAAAGGTTAGTTGAGAGTAGAAACGTAGATCATTAATAAATAGATGATTTAAAAAAAAATAAAAATATTACATACCAGAAGAAAACTGCATAACAACATAAAATATACTTAACGCAGTTTATGAATTCCATTCAGGGTTCGAGTAAAATAATATACGCAGTAAAATTTAAAAAAAACATCCTTCGATACTTGTACATATTTTCTTACTGATGGTGAAAATTGAGCTGCGTGTCCGGGCACTGATATAAGCAGAATAATTCAAGTTGAAAATAAATTTGCATTTTAAACGGAGTGAACATTATAATAATAAAAAAACTGCAAAACATATCCGCAATACGTTACAGCAACGCATATTTGGAATATGCATTAAAAAAAAAACGAATCACGACATTTTTAATCACGCCGAAAACAAAATAAATTTAATTTTACGGAAGACAAATACAACATTACATCTTGATGGTTTTTCGAACACAGACACAGAAAAAGTTCAACTCGAAAACAGCTGATCGACGAAATAAGAAGCAGTAGATAGTCAAGTAATCAATTAGTAGAACAAAAGGCCAGTCGTAGTACCTAAAACCACCGAGAGATAGAACAGGCTTACAGACAACCAATTAACAATATAAGAACGTTACGAAAATTCAAAATAAACAATGTAACCAGTTACAGAGGTTACACCACTCAGAGAGGAAGGCAATGGTAAACCACCTCACTCCTCGTTTTACTTAGTAAAGCCTCTAGAGGTTCAAACCAGCTTTTCGGCTGATGACCTAAACAACAACATATTCATATAGGCAAGACAAAGTAATAATAATAAAATACTGACAACATCGAAGAAGGGCAGGGTTCGCAAAATTTCTAGTAAAATGGTAAAATGTTCATAGAATGGTAAAGTGTAGATAATAGAGTGAAAAAGTAACAATAGGATACTTATTTATAAAAAGTGTATGAGAAGGTCGGGTTATTGTTGTACAACTATTTATGAAAGGGCCGGTTGATTACACTTTCTATTTACTATAAGCGCGTCAGCTCGTGATCCGTGTGAGGAATTTCTGTTACGGCATGCAGTGAAAGATTATACTATTCATAAAAAAAACATTTATCATAATGTTCATGTCATTATAAAATAACCTTTTGTTTTATTATTTCAATTTGTTCTACAATATAGTAACTCTTTTACTTTTCTTTCATTGTATTGCAGTCCTCAGGAATTAAAATATGTACGTAGCATAGAAAATAAGGAAACTAAAAAATATATATTTCATAACATTAATTTATAGGCCTATTTTTAACGGGATGCAGGTACGCTCCTTTACGCGATTCCTCATCATAGTTTTTTATAACTGATGCAATAATTTGTCGCCCTTCCGAATGAATTACCGCTTTATTTTTCCGAAAATACATATTAAAATAAAACAAAAGATATGAAAAATACATGTTGAAATTTACCTAACACAAAACACACAAAACAAATAACTTTTGGCACGTTAACACACTTTAAATTTCAAAATAAAAATCACTTTAGTGATCAAAAATCATGAATAATGATTAACACATCCGAGACGCACAAGCACAAAATATACAACTGTATATTGTGACACGTGTATCCGTTGCGAAAAGCAATAATAAGTAGGCGTATAATAAATTGATACATAGACATAATAATAATATTTACACGATGACTAAATGTTTTTGTACTGCCAGATAAGACAAATATATTACTCACAATCTATTACGCCACCCGCCCCACTTCCCCAGGCGACAGAGATCATGAGCTGGCGCGGGTACAGTATAATAGTTGACTTGTTTACAATAGATATTTTTTAGCACTCATTTATAAAGGGATTTTTTGTACTTTATTATTTGTATCGAAGTTCGGTGTCCTTCGGGAAGATTCTTTTTTGATTCACTATAAATAAAGAGACCCCCGAGTGCGGTCAGTGAGTTAGTATTCGTTTGATCTTTGACGGGCCGGCCGCATTGGCGCAGTTGGTAACGTGCTCGCCTCTCATCATGCGGTCTTGGGTTCGAATCCCATTCAGGCATGGCATTTTTTCATACGTTACAAAATATCATTTCATCCTTCACCGTCTGCATTAGCAGTAATTGCAGAACAGTCGGACGTTAAACCAAAAAAAAAAGATCTTTGACGAGTGATTATCGGGGCGTTATATCAGGTTAACGGTTCCGAGGTGTTATACTGTCTTTGTGTGTGTGCACGCGCGCGCGCGCGTGTGTGTATTGTGTAAAGTTATTGTGTAGGTGCATCAAATTCAGTTTTTGTGTATTCAGTTTCATTTTGTATGTGTATTCTATATAATTAATAAGTAAATTAATAAGTTATTTATTGTTTATTATTTATTTTAAGTAAATTACTGTTATTTATTGCTTATTATTTATTTTAAGTAAATTACTAAGTTATTTATTGTTTATTATTTATTTTAAGTAAATTACTAAGTTATTTATTGTTTATTATTTATTTTAAGTAAATTACTAAGTTATTTATTGCTTATTATTTATTTTAAGTAAATTACTAAGTTATTTATTGCTTATTATTTATTTTAAGTAAATTAATAAGTTATTTATTGCATTACTTCATTATAATTAGTTTATTATTTATTTTATAAATCTTTTAGCTGTGGTAATAAATACTTGTAATTGTAAACTTTAGTGTATTAATTATTTAATTACCTAGATCCCGAAACGGACCTTAGCAATAAGTGTCACAATACTATTAAAAGTACCTATTTTGTAGTTATTTACCTATTTTTTTTTTATTTTAT
Organism: Catonia carolina; assembly: GCA_035578175.1. NCBI lineage: Eukaryota > Metazoa > Arthropoda > Insecta > Hemiptera > Achilidae > Catonia > Catonia carolina. The sequence goes on from JAQMRL010000015.1 coordinate 15,645,136, forward strand.
TTAACGTCGCATCAACATCAAGGTCATTAGCGACGACGTTGGGGTGTAACTGTGTGTAATGAGGATGAAATGACTTTTTGTAACGTATGAAAATATGCCAAAATCAGCTGTTTAACAGCTGATTTTCGGAGACGAAGGTTCCTGGTTCAAATCCAAGTAAAGGTAGTTACTTTTATAAGTATTTGAATGCTAGACAGTGGTTACCGGTGTACTTTGATGGTTGGAATTCAATTAACCATACTGTCTCAGAAATGGTCGACCTGAATATGTACAAGACTACACCTCATTTACACGTCATACACATCATCCTCATCTCATTGGGTCATGGGGTTGCTTATTGTTCTCAATTGAACAGATTGCAACGTACACACATAAGGGATTTAAGAAAAAAAATTATAGCTAGTAAAAAAATTAATAAATACCATTTTAGTTGCGATAATTAGTAAAGTAGCGAGTGGAATGAGCATTGCAGCCAGGACACAAAATGCTATCATGCATACGATCTTTTCAACTGGAATCTCTTCACCACATGAAAAAAAATCAAAACCATCAAGAAGTAACAATTCATTTGCATTATGCGTTATTATATATGCGTCATAGTAAGTTTCTTCATCTATGGAAGACGCAAAATATTGCTAAGTGTATAAATAAATTATTGAATTACACATTTGAATATAGTTGAAGAGCGAAACGTCCTGTATGATGTATCCGACAAAAATATATGAACTCGCAATTTAAAGTATTTATTTGGATTGAGGTAACAGGCTTGCAGTAGGTCTACAGGTATGGTGATGCTTGAGTCCCAGCTCCGTGTAGTTGGAAGGAATGCAGTGCGTTGTTATAGTAGTGGGAAAATGAATGAGTTAGTAGTGTTTCACAGCTGATTCATTTGTAGTGGTAGCGTGTACTAACTAGACTAAAAAAATATTCTTATCATCCGGTGCATTAATTTAACAAATACCTACCAGGTTATGAACATGGTCGGATTCATAATATTTAACTTGATAATTTATATCAAAATATGTAAATAAATAAATGAAATAAAATACAAACAAATATGTTAAATACGGAAAGTTTGAAAACGAATGTTTTGTATGAGAGTAATACAACAATCGTTCTCCCAGCATGCGTCACTCATTCATTATACCTCACCTGTACCCTTCACCATGCAACTACACTGACCTTGGCACCGCACAATACGTTGATTCGGTATCGGAATCGTCCGAATCAGAACTCAACAACACGAATTTAAGATTTTATGAGAATTGTTCAACATGTTCTTGGACACGGACTGAGCAACGCTATGCTCTTAGTTGACACCCTCTACAACTTAGCACAACTTCACTCAGCTTCGCTCGAGGTGGCCATCTGGCCTATAGTCTATTCCAGTTAAGTTGGCAGTGCCTACAAAATAAATTCCGATTCACAGGCGGTGCACGAAGGAACAGTCAAACCGCATTTTGATAAAGATCTACCCATACGTAGAGGTAAAACTTGAAGTAACTTTATAAGAAACTTTAAAAATGAAAATAATTAAATGAAATTTTTGTTGCTTCGTCCAGCGAATTACTATTCGTGTTAACTCTGTTTCGCTTTTTAGTTGGCCAGTAATTTTCTTTTCCTTAATTATTCTGTAAACTGATCGTCCAGAGACGGCTAGCATTGCTGAAGTTTTTGCTACAATTTCACTGATTGTTATATTAGCATGTTCAGTTTTAAAAGATTTCAAAGCATTTATAATTAATAGTTTTTGTTTAGAATTAATGCCTTGTCCGCGCTTGTTTCGTTTAACCGGAGATATAAGAGAATGTAACTACGAACTAATAGTACTACTTATTAAAATTAAAACAACACAATAACAACAAATATTAGGTATCATACGTTTAAAAATATCACAAACACTATTATAATAAGAATTAACACTAATATTAACACGACTCTGGATATGTAGTAGGTACTACACTATTCGAATGCAGAAGCAAAACTGATATAATTGCATGTATAGGCCTACAAGTGAAACGGTTGTTGTGTTCAACAGAAACAACCAATGAGCAGTTGCCGTCCCACATTCCACACCAATGAATCTACTGACAACTTAACTGGAATGAACTATAATTCACAATGAAAGTTTTCCAGTTACGTGTTCATCCTTGCCGCGACGTGTTTTTCATCATGAACATTTGCCCTGCCTTCATTAAAAACCTGCACCATTTACGCATATTTTTATCATTCACAATTTCACCATAAACTTCAATAAGTTGCCGTTGAATTTCGCTCTGCCCATAACAGATAGGTGGAGTGTCAAATTTTTTACACTCAATCTGTTTGTTGCAGGGCTAAAATAAATAGTTCTGTTTCTTATCACATGGTCAGCCAATTAAATGGCTGAATCATTTAAGAACAGAAGAGGTAGAGGTGTAAAAGACACTAACCAGAGTTATCTCCTCTGAAAGTAATGAATTTCATTGTACAGCCAGACCCTGTGGTGAATGAAGTGAAGGTGTCATTTACAGAGTGGAAAATATGTGCTTTTCAGAGGGCCCGGCATGCTGACAAGCGTAATTTTCCACTCAGTGAGGAAGGCAATGGTAAACCACCTCACTCCTCGTTTTACTTAGTAAAACCTCTACAGGTTCAAACCAGCCTTTCGGCTGTTGACCAAAACAACAACGAATTTCACTAGGACAAACCTTTTTGCGTTTAAAACCCAAAAAACAAAGCGCACTTCAAAATCGGCGGTATTATTGATCGATTGGGTGATTATTAGTACAGGTAGGCCTACATAACAAACGGGATGTACAATGTCATAGCTTTAGTATACTACCACGAACAAAAACATTGTTTTATCACAACTCGATGTTTTGTCACAACCGCTCTTCATCCTTCTGACTGTCTGTCTCTCTCTCTCGCGCACACACACACACACACTCTCTCTCTCCCCCGCCCTTTTCTCTCTTCCCTCTTTCCCGCTTCCTTCTCACTCGCCACTCCCCTCCTCCTTTTCAACCGCTCTCCACCTTCTGACTCCTGCCCTCGTATTCTCTCCCCTTTTCCTTCTCCCATCCCCTCTCCATCTCCCCCTTTTCCTTCTTCCCTCCCCTCTTCATCACCTCTTTTCCTTCTCTCATCCCCTCACCATCTCCTCCTTTTCCTTCTTCCCTCCCCTCACCATCGACCCCTTTTTCTTCTTCCCTCCCCACTCCAACACCCCTTTTTCTTATTCCCTCCCCTCTCCATCACCGGTTTTTTTCTCCCCTCCCCTCTTCATCACCCTTTTCCTTCTCGCATTCCCTCACCATCTCCCCCTTTTCCTTCTCCCCTCCCCTCTCCATCTCCGTTTTTCTTCTTCCTCCCCTCTTCATCACCACCCTTTTCCTTCTTCCCTACCCTCTCCATTTCTCTCTTTCCTTCTCCTCTCCCCTCTCCATCTCCCCCTTTTCTTTCTTCTCTCCCCTACAAACCCTTCACTCTCCCTCTCTCTCCTTCACCCCTCGCTCTCTATTTCCAAGAATTGAAAAGAAGTAATAAGCACACACCACAGAACACACACACGCACGTGCGCGAATATGTTGCACTCATGCTTTCCTTTGATTACTGTTATACTTTTTTGGCGGAATGTGTTAGTAGCGTGGCAGAGTCAATGTTTTTAGGAACGCACGAAACTGCAGTCATAAAATACCCCTCTACTCCTTTCTTTCCCCTTGTTTGTAACGGCCATTCAGCCCGGTTGTTACACGGACGTAGCTATAAAATTATTGGTAAAACTACATTAGTAAAACTTCTCTCACCTGGCCCCCAAGTTTTATAACCTTTTACCTAACCATATAACTGAACAGAATGAAATTAAATTTAAGAATAAAATGGATAAATGGATAATGTCGGAAGGAACAACATCGAAGTAATGCTAGGTAACAATGCTATACTAACGGGTGATTCAAAAAGAGCGCCGGTTTTTAAACGGCTGGTAAATTTTTGTTTATCGGTTGGCAACATTGTTAGACCTCATTTCTATTTCGGAGAACATTCCGATTGACGATTCAGTTGTAGTTTCTCTTGTTCGCAGTGTAGTACTCTCGCAGTCTGTGTCTAACCATGGAGAAGTTTACTATTGCACAACGAGTGTTAATCGTCAAAACATTTTACCAGAGTGGAGAGAGTTATGCGGCTACTGTCAGGCGACTTCGCGGTACTCTAGGACGTAATGAAGCACCGAATGAATCAACAGTTCGCAGGCTCATGAAAAAGTTTTTTGAGACGGGTTCAAAAGTCGACCTTAAAAGTTCTGGACGTCGTCGTTCTGGCCGAACTGAGCAGAACGTTGCGTTGGTTCGTGAGGGTGTGGCTGTTAGCTCAGCAAAATCAATACGTCGCCGTTCTCAACAATTGGGTTTAAGATGTTCTTCTGTACGGAGAATTCTTCGGTACGATCTCCAATATCACCCGTATAAAATTCAGTTGCTGCACGAGAAACAATGTTGTTGCTCCGTGAACGGTTCCAGGATCGCATCATTTCTCGTAATTCTGACCATCAATGGCCACCAAGGTCGTGTAACTTGACGCCTTGTGACTTTCATCTTTGGGGTCATCTGAAGTCATTGGTGTATGCCAATAAACCCCGAAACATCAATGACTTGAAGGAGGAAATTCGACGGGTTATCGGGCAAATGGAAGTCGAAACTTGTCGTGCAGTAATATCCAATTTCATGGACAGAGTTGATGCGTGCCAGCGCAGTAGAGGAGGACACATGCATGACATCATTTTTCATACATGAAATCGGAAGGTAAGATGAACTTGTTGATGTATTTATTTTCAGTTTTTCAATAAAATAAATCTCTTAATTTGATATATCAAAACCGGCGCTCTTTTTGAATCACCCTATATTTTTCAGAGCTGATGAGCTCTTAAGAGTATGCATTGTCCCCTACCCACTTCATAGCTAGCCAATGACTTGCCAGCAACGTTGCCAATACTTGCTCTCGTAGCTCTGTTAAATATTTCGTCAGCAATTTTTTTGGCCTTTCAATAATAATTATAACCTATAAACATTTAACCAGCTGATTATGTTGTTTAGGTCATCAGCCAAAAAGCTGGTTTGAACCTGTAGAGGTTTTACTAAGTAAATCGAGGAGTGAGGTGGTTTACCATTGCCACAACTCACTGAGTGGAAAAGTAAACTTATCAGCATGCCAGGCCCTCTGAAAAGCACATATTTTCCACTCTGCAAATGACACTTTCACTTCATTCACCACAGGGTCTGGCTGTATAATGAAATCCATTACTTTCAGACGAGATAACTCTGATTAGTATCTTTTACACCTCTACCTCTTCTGTTCTTAAATGATTCAGTCATTTAATTGGCTGACCATGTGATAAGAAACAGAACTATTTATTTTAGCCCTGCAACTAACAGATTGAGTGTAAATAATTTGACACTCCACCTGTCTGTAATTGGCAAAGCTGCTGATTATATAATAACAGCATGTTATATAATATAATGTTATATAATATGTCATATAATATAATGTCATATAATGTTATATAATAACATTATATAATAAACAGCTGATTATATAATAAATTATTGCATGTTAACACGCTTTCTAATCAATGAGTTCAGTACCAGATGCAAGACACGAGTGAACTACTGCGGCTCTTATACGCATGCGCGCGTAATGTTCGTCAGGTACAATCTGATACCATGGTAGGAGTAGGAAGTTTTAAATTTTGACGTAAAAAAATTTTAATTTACTGAAGATGTGTACAAGATACACGAAAGCGCTATAAACATTGGTAAAAGTGTTTTATGTTACCGTATTTTGGTGGTTACAAATATACAGGATGATTCAAAACTATACAGCAATCTCTTGGGATCTCATTCTATAGCTAAAAATAAGAAAAAAAAGTTCATATAAATATATGCTTGAAAACGCTTAGTTAGCGAGTTACAGCTAGCGAAAAATTTCACCTGAGAACTCTGTACCCTCGGTGAAGTAAGGCCGTATAAAAATGTTAAAGGTAGTTACAAAGAATACAAATATGAATGTTTCTTATGTTTTTTTATCTGAAAAATTGAATAAAATTGGTTCCAGAGCTGTAAATGGAATACTTTTAGAGATACCTTACATAAAACACAAGTATTGGTGCAAAGAAATAACACATTTTTGTGTTTAACGTAAGATTACTTCCATAAATGGTAAATAGCATCCATAAATGGTAAATAGCATCCATAAATGGTAAATAGCATCCATAAATGGTAAATAGCATCCATAAATGGTAAACAGCATCCATAAATGGTAAATTCGTCTAAACGCGTGGAACAGCAGAGCTCATCAACCGTAAAAAGCATTATAAATCAAGTTGAACTTACCTTCTGAATTTGTATGCTCTATATACAAATAGACCAGAGGAATTGATATAATTACACGCAGTATCCCAACTGTCTAATAAAAAGAAAAATTGAAAAATTAATTAGAGAACACTTCAACACATTTCTTCTTTTATTTTTGTTTAACTTTCGACTGCTCTGCAATTACTGCTAATGCAGACGGTAAAGGATGATATGATTTTTTTGTAACGTATGAAAATATCCCGTGCCTGAATGGGATTCGAACCCAAGACCGCATGATGAGCACGTTACCAACTACGCCAAAGCGGCCGGCACTTCAACACATGAATTAGAGAAAATTTCCGGGAATATTCTTATTTATCCCGAATTTCCGGATTAAATCAGGATATTTCCGGAAATTTTTCCCGGAAAATTCGGGATAAACCGGGATATTCTGGAGGTTTGTGCTCGAATCCTTGTTTCTAGTCTAAAACTAAAATTCAGTACTTTATAACGAAATAATAAAAAATATATGTCATCGATTTCAAAAAAAGTTATTCGTTGTCAAACGCAAAAATGTCGTAAAATTTAGGTTGCCTAACTTACAGTATGCTCGCGAAACCGACCTAAAGATCACAATACAATAATAACTTTTATGTAGTAATAAAATACGCATCATTAGGAACACACGGTATTTTTTTTATTAAAAAAGAGCTTAAGACCAATACTTTACACCAAAATTTAGCTTGTTTAAATCTGCGTTGATTAAATGAAAGATCAAATTTTTGAAACGGTTTTAAGTTGTGTTATTGCGGTTTGAACAAAAATATGCTCAATTACCCGTAGCCCTACTTTGAAGTCGTGTAAAATCAGAACGGGTGGTTCGATTCTTGCCAAATTTCATGAGAATATAAAACAGTTCTTTCTAAAAAGCTCTACCAAATCCCAAATTCAAAACTCAATTTTTTAAGAAGCTGTCGTTAATTTTCCAAAGTAACTTTTTCTTTGAATTCCGAAATCCGAACAACTTGCAAATTATATCATTATTTTCGTCATTTGATCTATACTCAAAGTGTGAAAAGTATTAAAATAAAAACTTTATGGTAGAGGTTATTGGAATTTTTTAAAATGTCGATTTTTTTACTAAAAACTACAACGCGGAGCGATTTTTTGTGACAACTGAACGTGCAAACGACAATAGATCTTAGCTAAATGTTGGTGTAAAGAACATTAATATCCGATTATCCGTTTTCCGACAAATTGATTTCAAACTCGAGTCTTTATTGCTTTGAAACGGATAATAGTTAAGGAAACCTCTAAAAATTTCTGCCGACTTGAATGATTGTGCGGGAAGAGATCTGGCAACCATGCCTCAACTACCATCGAACCATTTCCGTGCGGATTATTAGTCCATAACAAAATGTTTTGTTATTAAGTAAACTCCGAAAATCAGCTGTTTAACAGCTGATTTTCGGAGACAAAGGTTCCTGATTCAAATTTTAGTTAAGGTAGTTACTTTTATGCCAAAAACAAATTAGGGGTGCTAACCTGTATATAAATCAAGAATGAATTGTAAGAGTCTCTAAGTACGAATACCTCGGAACAGTCATTAATGAGGCATGGGATAACTCACAGGAGATCAAGAGTCGCATTGGTAGGGCTAGGAACATCTTTAGCTCTATGGGTGCGGCTTTCAAAAGTCATGATCTTACTTTGGGGACCAAACTGAGACTTCTGAGGTGCTATGTTTTTCTGTCTTGCTGTATGGAGTGGAGTCCTGGACTCTAACAAAAGAAACGACCAACCGACTAGAAGCCTTCGAACTCTGGCTCTACAGAAGGATTCTGAAAATACCATGGACCCATAAAGTGACCAACGTTGAAGTTCTGCAAAGAATGAAGAAAACCACAGAACTTGTTAATATTGTGAAAGCAAGGAAGCTGCAATATTTGGGTCATATCATGAGGAATTCGCAACGTTATGAACTGTTACAACGCATCCTGCAGGGAAAGATAGATAGCAAGAGGAAGCCCGGTAGGAGAAGAATATCCTGGCTTGGGAACTTGCGAACCTGGTTTGGTAGGAGCTCCATGCAATTGTTCCGGTTGGCAACGGATAAAGTCAAAATAGGCATGATGGTCGCCCACATCCGTAGCGGATAGGCACTCAAAGAAGAAGAAGTTACTTTTATACGGATTTGAGTGCCAGACAGTGGTTACCGGTGTACTTAGACGGTTGGGATTCAATTAACCATACTCTCTCAGGAATGGTCGGCCTGAGTCTGTACAAGACTACACCTCATTTACACGTCATACATATCATCCTCATCTCATTGGGTCATGGGGTTGCTTATTGTTCTAAATTGAACAGATTGCAACGTACACATAATAGGAATTAAAAAAAAAGTAAACAAAACAAAAACTTACCATTTGTAAACATGCAATGCTTTTACAACCTACTCTCAATGGATTTCCACAGCAACATTCCTCAAGTCTGCAAACCATTGTGGGTTTACTGATTACTGAAACAGAGAGCACATTTACACTGAACAGTATAATACTGTGACAATATCGAAGACGAATAAGGTTCAAGAAATTTCTAGTATTTAATTCATAAAATGTTAAAAGAGTAGATAATAGAGTGAAAAAGTAACAAAAGGGGCAGTTCTAAAAGGATACCTATTTATAAAAGGTCTTTGTTGTACAACTATTTATGAAAGGGTCGTTTGATTACCTGTAACACCTTTTATTCTATTTATAATAGATCTCTTGCTGATAACAGACAGGTGGAGTGTCAAATTTTTACACTCAATCTGTTTGTTGCAGGGCTAAAATAAATAGTTCTGTTTCTTATCACATGGTCAGTCAATTAAATGACTGGATCATTTAAGAACAGAAGAGGTAGAGGTGTAAAAGACACTAATCAGAGTTATCTTCTCTGAAAGTAATGAATTTCATTGTACAGCCAGACCCTGTGGTGAATGAAGTGAAGGTGTCATTTACAGAGTGGAAAATATGTGCTTTTCAGAGGGCCCGGCATGCTGATAAGCTTACTTTTCCACTCAGTGAGTTGTGGCAATGGTAAACCACCTCACTCCTCGTTTTACTTAGTAAAACCTCTAGAGGTTCAAACCAGTCTTTTGGCTGTTGACCTAAACAACAACAACAATAGATCTATTTACTTGCTTACAATAGTTAAGACGTTTCCAGTAAAAAGGATTTTTTTTTACTTTATTATTTGTATCGAATTTCTCTGTTTTGCTAGAATTATCTTTTTTGATCCACTATATATAGAGACCCCGAGGCGGTCAGGGAGTTAGTATCCGTTTGATCTTTGACAAGTGTTTATTAAGTGGCTATAGGTGCGTAGTACAGGTTACGTATCCGAGCATTGTAGTGGTTAACTATTGTTCCGTGCGTTCGGAAAGTCGCTGTGCACTGGAATTGTGACTATGGATTTATGAAAATATGTATAAAGAAATGACTAAGCATTTTGGAAAAAAATTTATTCAATACCTTAATTACATTGTTAAACCGTGATTACATTGTTTATAGAAGGTGTTCGAAATGACCTCCATTGGCATCAATACAGCATTGCACTCGTTTCATTTTGTTTGCAAACACCTTTCGCAACTGTATAAAACGTTATGCAACGTGTTTGGTGAACGAATAATTTCAAAGAATTTGTGGCCTGCAAGATCTCCTGATCTGACTCCCCCCGATTTCTTTTTATGGGGTGCGGCGAAACAAACTGTGTATCGGAACAGACCACACACGATTGACGAACTTAAAGCCGCAATAACGGCATACATTCAAGGAATCACTGTTCTTCAGTTGCGAAAGGTGTTTGCAAACAAAATGAAACAAGTGCAATGCTGTATTGATGCCAATGGAGGTCATTTCGAACACCTTCTATAAACAATGTAATCACGGTTTAACAATGTAATTAAGGTATTGAATAAATTTTTTTCCAAAATGCTTAGTCATTTCTTTATACATATTTTCATAAATCCATAGTCACAATTCCAGTGCACAGCGACTTTCCGAACGCACTTATCTTGTGCATGTGCATTATATTTAGTTTTTGTATATTTGCATTGCGTTATCAGTATTATTTTATATGTGCGTTGTGTATTCAGTTTCATTGTGTATGTTTATTCTATATAACTGATTGTAAGTAGTACTAAGTATAAGGTGCTGTTGTTTAGGTCATCAGCCAAAAGGTTGGTTTGAACCTGTAGAGGTTTTACTAAGTAAAACAAGGAGTGAGGTGGTTTACCTTTGCCTTCCTCACTGAGTGCAAAAGTACGCTTATCAGCATGCCGGGCCCTCTGAAAAGCACATTTTCCACTCTGCAAATGACACCTTCACTTCATTCACCACAGGGTCTGGCTGTATGATGAAATTCATTACTTTCAGAGGAGATAACTCTGATTAGTGTCTTTTACACCTCTACCTCTTCTGTTCTTAAATGATTCAGTCAAATTATTGGCTGACCATGTGATAAGATACAGAACTATTTATTTTAGCCCTGCAACGAAAAGAGTGAGTGTAAATAATTTGACACTCCACCTGTCCGTTATGGGCAGAAGTATAAGGTAGTACTACGAATAAGGTTCAAGAAATTTCTAGTATTTAATTCATAAAATGTTAAAAGAGTAGATAATAGGTGAAAAACCAATTATTTTTTGTATTATCATTATTACATTATTATTAGTATTAGTATATTATTTATTGTATTACTTCATTATAATTTGTTTATTATTTATTCTGTAAATCTTTTAGCGTAATAAATATTTGTAATTGTAAACTTTAGAATATTAATTATTGAACTACCTAGATCCCAAAACGGACCTTAGCGATAAGTGTCATGATACGTATAGTTACTTCAGTCATGAGTTTGCCCTTGTTTGCAACGATGGGAAAGGGGGAAAAGTATCAGTGCGCATGCGCGACTGCTTTAATTTCAGTACAACAAACATAACTACTTATACTATACGCGCGCCAGCTCATGATCTCTGTCGCCTGGGGAAGTGGGACGGGTGGCGTAATAGAATGTGAGTAATATATTTGTCTTATCGTGCAGTACAAAAACATTTAGTCATCATGTAAATATTATTATTATTATGTCTGTGTATTTATTTATTATAGGCCTACATGTTATTGCTTTTCACAACGGATACACGTGTCACAATATACAGTTGTACATTTGTGCTAATGCGTCTCGGATGTGTTAATCATTATTCATGATTTTTGATCACTAAAGTGATTTTTATTTTGAAATTTAAAGCGTGTTAACGTGCCAAAAGTTATTTGTTTTGTGTTAGGTAAATTTCAACGTGTATTTTTCATATCTTTTGTTTTATTTTAATATGTCTTCCCGGAAAAATAAAGCGGTAATTCATTCGGAAGTGCGACAAATTATTGTATCAGTTATAAAAAACTGTGATGAAGAATCGCGTAAAGGACTCGGAATTGGCTTAACCATTCGATTTTTTTTACCTCAGTAAAAAAATCATAATCATAATTTGCTACTAATTATTTAGGCCTATAAATTAATGTTATGAAATATATATTTTTTAATTTCCTTATTTTCTATGCTACGTACATATTTTAATTCCTGAGGACTGGCTGACTCAAACTGTAAATAATTACTAAATATTAATAAATACAATGAAAGAAAAGTAAAAGAGTTACTATATTATAGAATAAATTGAAATAATAAAACAAAAGGTTACTTTATAATGACAAGAACATTATGATAAATGTTTTTTTATGAATAGTATAATCTTTCATTGCATGCCGTAACAGAAATTCCTCACACGGATCACGAGCTGACGCGGCTGCTATACTACACCCAGAGCATATAGGCCCCACAGTACATCGCGAAATCTTTAGTAAGGTAGCTGTACGAATATACCTATACCTGTTTGTTACCGAAAACAGAAATGTTAGTTTCTCTAAAAGTTGTTGTTTAGATCATCAGCCCAAAGGCTGGTTTGAACCTATAAAGGTTTTACTAAGTAAAACGAGGAGTGAGGTGGTTTACACATTTCCGTGAAAAAAACAAAATCGCTAATTATCGCTAAAATAAGCGTTATGCAAAGAAATGTTTAAATTAAAAGTTTTAGTATTTTAAATACTCTAAAACTTTTATTATATAAATTTTTGCGCTTAAATGCATATTAAAGCCGCAATCTTAAAAAAAAACGTTTTTTTACAAGAAAACAGCCTCTCCAAGAATTTCAGCAGACATGGCGCCTACCTTATTTTGTAGAGCATAAAAAATGTAGTAAATGAGGCGATTTAAAAAACAACTTAGGAGTCGTTTTTGCGAAAATCGCAAAAAAGTGAAAAATTACACGAAAATACTATTACTTCCGGTTGACCGATTTTGATGAAAATGTTCGTATCGGGTCCAGTAGTGGTACGTAACTTAAGTTTCAAGTTCGTATGATGTTCTGTTCATAAGATATTCTGTTCACACACACACACGCACGCACGCACGCACAGACTAATTGCTAAAAACATGTTTTTTGGGTTCAGGGGTCTGATAACGATTAGATCCTGTGAAAACTCGATTTCGAAAAATCGACAATAGTTTCCTTCTTATAGGTTATATTCATATGGGCAAGAGAAAGTAAAAAATGTAAAATACACAAGTACACAGTGGCTATGTGTGTACCACAAATACACAACAATTTTAATGTACACATACATAGAACATTTCGGTTGCAGTAGGCTGACCGACTCACCGCAACTCTTCTTAAAATTATTCACTGTCAGCTTGCCCTTGGAGAATGTAATCAGGGAGTGGCGAAAAACGGACCTTAAGGGAATAAAGATAGGTGAAGAAAATATTACATCTTATGTAGACCACTAAAATTAATATACAGTAGAACCTCTTTAATCCGGCACGTTTGGGACTCGAAGCTTGCCGGATTAAAGGAAATTCCGGACTATGGAGGTTATTACTTTCTCTTGCCTATATGTATATATAGGAAGGAAAGTATTGTTTTCATGTCGATTTTTCGAAACCGAGTTTTCACCGGATCTATACGTTTTCAAACCCCCTGAACCCAAAAAACATGTTTTTAGCGATTGGTCTGTGTGTGTGTGTGTGTGTGTGTGAGTGTGTGTGTGTGTGTGTGTGTGTGTGTGTGTGTGTGTGTGTGTGTGTGTATACAAAATATCTCAAGAACGGAACATTGTACGAACTTGAAACTTGAAACTTGAAACTTAAGTTACATACCACTACCGGACCCGACACGAACATTTTCATCAAAATCGGTCAAACGGAAGTAGTAGTTTATTCGTGTAATTTTTCACTTTTTTGCGATTTTCTCAAAAACTGGTCCTACGATTTTTTTTAAAATCGCCTCATTTACTCAATTTTTTTATTCTCTACAAGATAGGGTAGGCGTCATGTTTGCTGAAATTCTGGGTGAGGCTGTTTTCACGTAAAAACAAAGTTTTTTTAAGATTACGGCTTTAATATGCAATTTAGAGCAAAAATTTATATAATAAAAGTTGTAGAGAATTTAAAATCCTACAACTTTTATTTCTAACAGTTTTTTATATAACGCTTAGTTTAGCGGTAATTTGCGATTTTCTGTTTTTTCTCATGAAAACGTGAGAAAAATCGATTTTTTTAACATTTCGGCTTTAGTATGCATTTTACGACAAAAGTGTATATAATAAAATTTATAGAAAATTAAGAGATCTACAACTTTTATTTAGAGAATTTTTCTCTATAGAGCCTAGTTTAGCGTGAAAGTGTGATTTTCCGTTTTTTTTAAGCCAAATTGAGTTCGATTTTCATTTTGCGTCATTTAGTCATGATTAAAATAAGGTTATGTTTTTGAGGTTAGTTTTTGTTTATTTCTAATATTTTATTAATAATGTTAAGTTTATTATTAATTATTTGCATTGGCAAGAGTAAGTCGTGTGAGTGTTTCACACCAGATTTTTTTTATAAAAATACAGGAGTCGTATAAAAAATAACGCAATTTTCACAAGGAACTTTTACTTTATGTATTTATTATTTAAACATGGGTTATTTAAACAATATAAATCAATATATAAGTACAGGAGAAATATTAAAATGCATTTTTTAAGTACAGTACATGATAAAAATAAATTTGAATACGGTATGAAATACACTACAGAACTGTACTATTCGTGGTTTTTAGCAACAGCACTGGTAGATGGCTGGAAAAAAATCTAATATCTACTTGCTTCTTACAACTGGTATTTTTTACTTTCTCTTGCCTATATGAATATATAGGAAGGAAAGTATTGTTTTCATGTCGATTTTTCGAAATCGAGTTTTCACCGGATCTATACGTTTTCAGACCCCTTGAATCCAAAAAACATGTTTTTAGCGATTGGTCTGTGTGTGTGTGTGTGTGAACAGAATATCTCAAGAACGGAACATCGTACGAACTTGAAACTTAAGTTACATACCACTACCGGACCCGACACGAACATTTTCATCAAAATCGGTCAACCGGAAGTAGTAGTTTATTCGTATAATTTTTCACTTTTTTGCGATTTTCTCAAAAACTGGTCCTACGATTTTTTCTAAAATCACCTGGTTTACTACATTTTTTATGCTCTACAAGATAGGGTAGGCGCCATGTTTGCTGAAATTCTGCGTGAGGCTGTTTTTACGTAAAAACATTTTCTTTTTAAGATTGCGGCTTTAATATGCATTTTAGCGCAAAACGTTATATAATAAAAGTTGTAGAGAATGTAAAATTCTACATTTTTATTTCCAACATTTTTTTGTATAACGCTTAGTTTAGCGGTAATTAGCGATTTTCTGTTTTTTTCTCACAAAAACGTGGGAAAAATTGTTTTTTTAAAGATTTCGGCCTTAGTATTCATTTTATGACACAAGTGTATATAATAAAATTTATAGGAAATTAAAAGAACTACAACTTTTATTTTTATAGCATTTTTCTGAATCCTGAATCCTGGTTGAGAGGGCTAAGAAGCCCTATGATGGCGACATCGTGTTAAGGAACACCTGGTCGCTCGGGGAACAATATAACAGAATAATTGCAACCTCAAGAAATTTAGGGGGAATTTTATAGTTTAAATAGGAAATAGGATTCTGGTTCGTGGGACATTGGAACTGGGACTTGAAAGGAGGTAATTTATTTTTAGAAGTTATTGTGGAAAATTTAAATTAAGGGACAAGTGGGTTTAAGAGCGGCTCTTTTATTTTATTTTATTTTTCAGTGGCCTTTTTTCAGTTTTGTGGGAGGCCTATTATCTTGGTGAGGGGAAGGCATGCATTTTACTGAACGTGGACTAAAGGTATAATTTAAGGTAGGGGTTAGTTTATGATTTCAGGGGAGACGGAAAGTGTAGAGTTTGGCATAATCACCGGCCTTTTTATCTTCTGAGCATTTTTCTCTACAGAGCCTAGTTTAGCGTGAAAGTGTGATTTTCCGTTTTTTTAAGCCAAATTGAGTTCGATTTTCATTTTGCGTCATTCACTCATGATTAAAATAAGGTTATGTTTTTAGGTTAGTTTTTGTTTATTTCTAATATTTTATTAATAATGTTAGGTTTATTATTAATTATTTGCATTGGCAAGAGAAAGTTGTGTGAGTGTTCACACCAGATTTTTACACAAAAGTTCAATGAAAAACATTGTAAATACCTGATTTTAGTGAAATATTACTTGCAGCCTGTACATTAATGTACGATAAATTAAAAAAAAATTCAACGAAACTGATCTAGGTAAATTAAAATTTTTATAACATCTAATATAAACAAATCGGACATTTTAAACATAAACAATAACAAATTGTATAAAATAACATCGCACAGGTGATCAGTATGGCTAAAAATACACAGACAAATATTTCAATCTGAAGTTGTTCAACGATATCTTGATATATTTTCAATGCCATTCGAATTTATAGCTTTAACTATTTTTTACTTTCTCTTGCCTATATGAATATATAGGAAGGAAAGTATTGTTTTCATCTCGATTTTAAGAAATCGAGTTTTCACCGGATCTATACGTTTTCAGACCCCCTGAACCCAAAAAACATGTTTTTAGCGATTGGTCTGTGTGTGTGTGTGTCTGTGTGTGAACAGGATATCTCAAGAACGGAACAACGTACGAACTTGAAACTTGAAACTTAAGTTAGATACCTCTACCGGACCCGACACGAACATTTTCATCAAAATCGGTCAACCGGAAGTAATAGTTTATTCGTGTAATTTTTCACTTTTTTTGCGATTTTCTCAAAAACTGGTCCTACGATTTTTTTAAAAATCGCCTATTTTACTCAATTTTTTATTCTCTACAAGATAGGGTAGGCGTCATGTTCGCTGAAATTCTTGGCGAGGCTGTTTTCACGTAAAAACAAAGTTTTTTTAAGATTACGGCTTTAATATGCAATTTAGCGAAAAGATTTATATAATAAAAGTTATAGAGAATTTAAAAACCTACAACTTTTATTTCAAACATTTTTTTGTATAACGCTTAGTTTAGCAGTAATTAGCAATTTTCTGTTTTTTTCTCACGAAAACGTGTGAAAAATTGATTTTTTTAAGATTTCGGCCTTAGTATGCATTTTATAATAAAAACGTATATAATCAAATATATAGAAAATTAAAAGATCTGCAACTTTTATTTAGAAAATTTTTCTCTACAGAGCCTAGTTTAGCGTAAAAGAGTAAATTTTCGTATTTTTAAGCCAAACTGAGTTCGATTTTCATTTTGCGTTTTTCACTCATGATTAAAATAAGGTTATGTTTATTGAGGTTAATTTTTTGTTTATTTCTAATATTTTTTTAATAATGTTAGGTTTATTGTTAATTATTTGCACTGGCAAGAGAAAGTTGTGTGAGTGTTTCACACCAGATTTTTTTTTAATTCCTAATATGTGTATGTTGCAATCTGTTCAATTGAGAACAATAAGCAACCCCATGACCCAATCAGATGAGGATGGATGATGTGCATGACAGGTAAATGAAGTGTAGGCTTGTACAGACTCAGGCCCACCATTCCTGAGAGAGTATGGTTAATTGAACCCCAACCATCAAAGTACACCGGTAACCACTGTCTAGCATTCAAATCCGTATAAAAGTAACTACCTTTACTAGGATTTGAACCAGGAACTTTCGTCTCCGAAAATCAGCTGTTAAACAGCTGATTTTGGCGACGACTTTACCTCTAGACCAACCCGGTGGGTTAGCTTTAACTAACTGCATTAAATTTTTGTGGGTTTAATCTGTATTGGCCTTCGGGCCAGCCCAGTCAGTCAGCTGGTAGAAAGTCGCTTTTATTTGTTAAGTAACACTGGTTGGGCAAACGACTTTGTATGGTGACCAGTTGACAGTTCTCCATGAACAAACTCTACTGGGGGTCCCTGTTCAAACTCATGTCTAATCTACGTCAAAAAATACAGCAAAAAGCAGCGATAAAATCGGGTAGTTGTCAACAATGTACAGTTCCCGATAACAAATAAAAGCTAAAAACAAAAAACAAAAATAAATATAATCTGTATTAACCCACCGGGTTGGTCTAGAGGTAAAGTCGTCGCCGCGAGTCAGCTGTTTAACAGCTGATTTTCAGAGACGAAGGAACCTCAAATCCTAGTAAAGATAACTACCTTTGGGAAATCAGGGAAAAACTGTATTAAATTTTACTCATACAGTGGATCTTCAATGTTCTGAACGTTTGTTATCTCGGTAACTGGTCGATCGTTCGGCACGGACAAACTATCGTTTTATTCAGCGTAAAAAACTTACTACAGATATGTTAATAACATGAAATATCGATTGGCCTAACTTATGTTGTGGTAGAATTTTTAGAATTTAGAAAAATAGACTGGGTAATGCGGGGGGGGCGCTACTATCCATGTTGCCTGAATCTGACTGTCTACCTGAACTGACAATGTAGTCTGTCAATTCAGGTAGTCAGTCCGACAGGATGTCACGAACACAAACTAACAACATGGATAGTAACACCCACCCCCAGCATTACCAAGTCTATTTTTCTAAATTCTAAAAATTCTACCACAACATTGGCCAATCGATATTTCATGTTATTAACATATCTGCAGTAAGTTTTTTACGCTGAATAAAACGATAGTTTGCCCGTGTCGAACGATCGAAAGGAGTGATTTTCCTTATTTTTAAGCCAAACTGAGATGGATTTTCATTTTGCGCCTTTCACTCATGTTTAAAATACGGTTATGTTTTTTGTTTATTTCTAATGTTTTATTACTAATGTTAGTAGGCCTACATATTGTTCATTATTTACATTGGCAAGAGAAAGTCGTGTGAGTGTTTCACACCAGATTTTTTTTTTAAATACAATAACGATTTTGTTTCTTTACATTATTCTTTCAATTCCGTATGATCCGACTATCCTCCGGTCCCGTTTGTGTCGGATAACCGGGACTCCACAGTATTAAAATAAACACAAAAAAAATTTATAAACTTTTTTTGAAATATTATTTTATTTTTTTATAATCTACAATATAATTATTATAATAATGTATTCGGTAATAAATATCACAGTTATAAACCAACTTTTTATTAAAACAAAGAAAAATATTAATTACACAAACAACATATCTCATTATTATGATATTTATAATAAGAAATTACTTAATTAATTAATGTAGTACTTATAATTATATAATGCTTACTTAATTACTGAATTATTTACTTACATAACCGCTTAATTAATATATAAGTTATTATATAATAATTATATTATACAAACACATGCACACTATCTAAATTATTTATTAAAAATTCAAACTTAAACAATTATGTATAATAAATTATATTTAAAATTTTAAAGAAGTAAACCCCTGCTTATCGACATACCCGCTATTTGAAATGTGGCATTATCTCCTGAACTAAACCATTGTTGTTGTTTAGGTCATCAGCCAAAAAGCTGGTTTGAACTGTAGAGGTTTTACTAAGTAAAAACGAGGAGTGAGGTGGTTTACAATTGCCTTCCTCACTGAATGGAAAAGTACGCTTATCAGCATGCCGGGCCCTCTGAAAAGCACATATTTTCCTCTCTGCAAATGACACCTTCACTTCATTCACCACAGGGTCTGGCTGTATAATGAAATTCATTACTTTCAGAGTAGATAACTCTGATTAGTGTCTTTTACACCTCTACCTCTTCTGTTCTTAAATGATTCAGTCATTTAATTGGCTGACCATGTGATAAGAAACAGAACTATTTATTTTAGCCCAGCAACGACAGATTGAGAGTACATAATTTGACTCTCCACCTGTGAACTAAACCATATGTGTATATAAATATATATAAAAGTTCCAAGGCTGATTTTATATAAAATGTACAAGTGGTGCTACCTATGTTTTGTCCTGACTTATTTTTGTGTTTTTTTTTTGTTTGTTTTTTTGGGGGCTCCCTAACTCCTCTACAGCCCGTCGTCTCCACCCACTACTATGGCTGGTCGCAAGGATGAGAGGTGGTAAAGAAGAACAGCAATAGAATATCGCCTCAGTATACTGCACCATTATAACTTAACGTAATCATTCTTTCTTCACTAGAAAACAGTCAGCTGCCAAGCCCAACATACACCACATAGACACAAATAACATAAAAATACATAAAGATCACGCAGTATTTACAGCCTTCTTTCACAGTAACCTGTATAGTTTTTCTTTAATTTTTTACCATCTCTGTGAAACAGATCTACCTCTCCATTTATTTCATTGGCTGTAGCTATATACATCTATTGATTGGAGCTATTTTACTTCTTAAGACTCCAGCAAACAGCCTGAAACTTCTTAAAGCTGTGCAAGGCACCCTCAGAAAAATCTTCAAGATATCCGGGATATCAACTCATGAATGCAGAATGTTGTAAATGTATAGAACTTCCATCACTCTACACCGCTTGCTCAGACTCTGAAGCCCGTAGAATGAGAGGGCATCCTCATAGCCAACAAATTTTCTCCCAGATCTTTCTTTCTAAACAAAATCAGCTTTGAAGTGAAGAGTATCAACCTGAGGGTAGAAGGAAGGGATCTAGGTCGAGCAGAAAGACATGTCTCCATGTGAAGTGTGTTTTTTAACTTTATAACAGCACGATGGAGCGTTCACTTGAACAGTGATACACTATTAAGTTTTGCGTGCGGCTTGGAAAGAATGCAACCGAAATATTCCAGAAGCTTCAAGAGGCCTTCAAGGATGACTGCATTTCAAGGTCACAGTCCAGGAGGTGGCACAAGGTTTTCATGTGTCGTATTATTTTCATAATGGACCCTTTATGTTATAAACTATCAACCCCCCGCTCGCTTCGCTTCACAGCAGCTAATGTAAGCCTCATTAAATTATTTTAAAACCTCTCTATATACAATATTTGTAATTTTGTTGCCCTGTCGCAGCAAAATAAAATGTTTTTCTGCACTTCCAGAACTTCTAAACAGGTCCTCTTCAGGAATTCTAGAAAGTCCCACATAAAGTTGTCCATGAGTGATAGAAGCACTCTTGTCTCAAATCGATGCCCACCGTTTTAAATGTTTGTCCCTGCGATTTAACAGAATTGAATAGAATGCATAGAACAATACTGATGGAAAAGAAAGATACGTGGGTGCAGTACGCAGAGTCTGCTGGAAATATATGACTCATTCACTTCCTGTCGAATGAAAACAAATATATGAAATACAGTACAAAAAAAGTTTTTGAATATTTCCGAATTTTTAATGTTTTTTAAATCGAATGTTTTCCTTCATGTTTTTTCTATGAAATATAAAAGTTGAACCATGCTTCTAGCCTAAAAAATACACCATCTAGAGGACTTAAAAAAAATAAAAGTGCTATGCACCCGATAAACTAAAACATGCGACATCATCACAGTTTAAATTGCTTAACTCACTTAATTAAAGTTACTTAAAGTTTCAAAATAGCCTATATTAATCAGGAAGCTCTAAGCTATGCAACAATGAAAGATTTTTTTAAAATCAGTTCAGTAGTTTCTGAGATTACCTCATACAAACAAACAAACAAACAGACCTTTCTTCTTTATTATATTAGTATAAATAAGCAGGGTTTCACTATAATAATAATAATAATAAAATAACAATAATAATAATAATAATACTAAATCTTTCCCAGAAAATAATATAAGATAAAAATATAAAAACAAAATTAATAAAAAAACAATTATTCATTCTTTCTGTATTCAACATTCATGCTTATATTTTAATATAACAACAAAAATATTACTGTGTATCAAAATGAAAACCTTAAAAGTGCAATAAAATACCAAACAGTTGTATGATTGATTTGTTATGAGGCAGTAGAGTTCCTTGAGCTGCATAACATTACCGACAGGTGGTAAAGTCATTCTAAAATGAAAAGGAGTATAGAATAGATGCCAAATAAGGTTGCCGGTGTAGCTGCGGGAACAGTTTGGATTCAGTCGGTACATTTCATGTTTTATAACCGAACTGCCAATTAAATCACATGTTTTGAATGATATAAATTATCTATCATCTATTAGTGACACTGAAAACATTCAATTGTAAACTTTTGTATAAAACAATTAACACCTACCACATAAATCATGCCCATAACAGACAGGTTGAGTGTCAAATTATTTACACTCAATCTGTTCATTGCAGGGCTAAAATAAATAGTTATGTTTCTTATTACATGGTCAGCCGATTAAATGACTGAATCATTCAAGAACAGAAGAAGTACAGGTGTAAAAGACACTAATCAGAGTTATCTCCTCTGAAAGTAATGAATTTCATTATACACCCAGACCCTGAGGTGAATGAAGTGAAGGTGTCGTTTGCAGAGTGGAAAATATGTTCTTTTCAGTGGGCCCGGCATGCTGATAAGCGTACTTTTCCACTCAGTGAGTTGTGGCAATGGTAAACCACCTCACTCCTCGTTTTACTTAGTAAACCTCTATAGGTTCAAACCAGCCTTTCAGTTGATGATCTAAACAACACATAAAACACATTACAGACTAACACATTCCTTTCTAAATAGTTTTGGTTGAAAAGTATTTAACTTCTAATTAAACAAATATTGTGTAAGTACTATCTGATACAAAGGCGTTCATGGTAAGCCTACTGAGTTAAGCAGAAGCAGGAAAACATTATTGGTAAGTGATGAATTTATCATTGTATTTAACTTTTTAATTTTTAATTTTGTGTGACATTTGATACAATGGGGTTCATGACAAGCCTACTGAAATAAACAGTAGTAAAAACAAATTTTTGATGGTAAGTGATGAATTTATCATTTTGATAAACTTTTTGTTTATCAGTTTTATCTTGACATGTTCTACACTCCCTTTGGAGTCTCCTGGATGTAAAAGAAAAAAAAATGTTTTCAGGTTAGCTGATATATAACGTTGCGATAGCGACGTGATCTGATCACAGCTGGTACAGCACTGATCCACACCACTCGATGAGGCAACCGAGCGCGCCATTTCCAAAATAAACCTTCTGCACACTTCAGAAAATCGGCAAACTTATTTGGCGTCCGCTCGAGCAGCATCGATTTCTAAATAGGAAAGGTGTCAAATCAATTGAAATTCTTCATAGGATGATAATGCAGTATGACGATTCAATATCACCAACAGAAACAAAAAAGGACAAGAACAGTGGAAACCCCCTTATCTGGATATAATAAAAAAAAGTCCTAAATTAATATGGTATGGATCAAATTGTTAGAGTTAGAAAAATACGATGAACATTACTGGTAATGCGGTATAAGTTGACGATTGCGCATATCATGTGGAGGACGGTATACTATCTATCCTACTTACATCGACCAACCCGAAAGCATAAGACATGTATCAACCACCACAAAAACACTTAAGTAATAAAATTCACTTCATGACCCGTCACACTAAATAAGTAAAGAGTAATGTAATTATTTAAAAAAATTTAATTGTTTAAAATTCAATTGCAATTTAACATAACTTTACTGAAAATAATTAAATATGAAAACCCTAAAAATAAAATAACATTTTGAAATTACCGTAAAACAAGTATTACTCACGATAATAAGCTCGCATCGACGGAACTCATGGACTAACTAGTCTATCACTACAAATGTCAGAGTGCAGTAATTCAGTTTACTGCTGATAACCAAAAAGAATACTAAATATAGCTTAGGTCTATTATTACAGCTTATTTAAAATGAATGTTCATTATTTGGGATAATTATTAAGAATCGATAAATAATACAATGGGATGTTTATTGAACGACATAGTTGTAAACATAATAAATCAATGTAAGAGTAAAACTACAACATGATGTCATGGTTAGAGCTGTTGCTATGATGTATTTAGAAAAGCACATATTGTAGCACTTCCAACCCCCGCATAGTCAAGTCTTACTCTCGCTGACAATCGTCAACTTTTATTGCGTTACCAGTACTTAAATAACATAACAATCCGGATTATTACATTAAAATTATTAAGTTGTATAATAAATAAATTTATTTATTATACGCAGAAAGGCAGTACAACTAAGGTACGCAAGGAGATACCTGCGATAACAAATCTCCCCTCTCTAGATAAAATCTGGAGTTTTAACTCAGAATTCCGGTTCCACACAGGGTGATTCCCTCAGACAATCGAACATGGAAGGTCTTTCTAGGAAAATTCCACCTTCCGTCAATGAGACGGAAAAGACTGCACTCGGATTGGGTGGGCAGTCACTAAAAAGGCGAATAAATCCCTTAAATCCCCACACACCAGGTTCAATGAGGAAACGAGACATAAAAGACCTGGAATAGTCGTTTCAGACGAGATTCGCCGACAAAGATCGGAGCGAATGAAAGCCTACTGGGCGAAAAGGAAACTCACAAGACCAAGAGTTATTAGAGAACGTTTCTGAAGGCTTTTTCTGTTTTGATTAAAGTGGTCCATTGATGGCCGTAAAAGCAAAAAAAAAAAAAAAAAAAATAAATAAATAAATTTATTATGTATTAATAAATTGCATTTGCATTTCTTGTGACTAACGTCAGAATTATGTTTGTAGAAATGCAGATTGTATTACGTATACAACTGTGTATATCTTATGTATGTATGCAGTAAAACGTAATACTGTCCAGTACATACATATTTTTATCTTTTTTACTTTCTCTTGCCTATATGAATATATAGGAAGGAAAGTATTGTTTTCTTGTCGATTTTTCGAAATCGAGTTTTCACCGGATCTATACGTTTTCAGACCCCCTGAACCCAAAAAACATGTTTTTAGCGATTGGTCTGTGTGTGTGTGTGAACAGAATATCTCAAGAACGGAACATCGTACGAACTTGAAACTTAAGTTACATATCACTACCGGACCCGACACGAACATTTTCATCAAAATCGGTCAACCGGAAGTAGTAGTTTATTCATGTAATTTTTCTCTTTTTTGCGATTTTCTCAAAAACTGGTCCTACGATTTTTTTTAAAATCGCCTCATTTACTCAATTTTTTATTCTCTACAAGATTGGGTAGGCGCCATGTTTGCTGAAATTCTGCATGAGGCTGTTTTTACGTAAAAACATTTTCTTTTTAAGATTGCGGCTTTAATATGCATTTTAGCGCAAAATGTTATATAATAAAAGTTGTAGAGAATGTAAAATTCTACAACTTTTATTTCAAACATTAAACACTAAACGCTTAGTTTAGCGGTAATTTGCGATTTTCTGTTTTTTTTTTCTCACGAAAACGTGAGAAAAATCGATTTTTTTAACATTTCGGTCTTAGTATGCATTTTACGACAAAAGTGTATATAATTAAATTTATAGAAAATTAAAAGATGTACAACTTTTATTTAAAGCATTTTTCTCTACAGAGCCTAGTTTAGAGAGAAAGAGTGATTTTCCGTATTTCTAAGCCAAACTGAGGTCGATTTTCATTTTGCGTGTTTCACTCATGATTGAAATATGGTTATATTTTTGAGGTTAGTTGTTTGTTTATTTCTAATGTTTTATTACTAATGTTAGGTTTATTGTTAATTATTTATATTGGCAAGAGAAAGTTGTGTGAGTGTTTCACACCAGATTTTTTGAATTACTGTTAGCTGTAAGCCATCGGGTTAATCTAAAGGTAAAGTCATCGCTGCAGCTGAACAGCTGCAGCGATGAAAATTCAGCTGAACAGCTGAATTTTGAAGACAAAGGTTCCTGGTTCAAATCCTAGTAAAGGTAGTTACTTTTATACGGATTTGAATACTAGACAGTGGTTACCGGTGTACTTTGATGGTTGGGGTTCAATTAACCATACTCTCTCAGGAATGGTCGACCTGAGGTTGTACAAGACTACACATCATACACATCATTCTCATCTCATTGGGTCATGGGGTGGCTTATTGTTCTTAAATGGAACAGATTGCAACATACACAAATTAGGGATTAAGTAAAAAAATTACTGTTTACGGTAGACGTTTTGTAAACAAATATAGCCTACATATGTAAATTGTAAATGGACAACTTTGCGTTTTGTAATTATGTACATCCAATTTACTACATACATACTGTACTGTATTTCAAAAATTCAAACATCCGTTTTTATATTTTCTCATAACCAGATTTTCTCATATTCAGCTTATCCTAGTTCCCAATTGATCCAGATAAGAGGGTTTGCGCTGTAAGGATTAGGATCATACCCCATTGCCGAAACCAAAATGATTCCACACTCAATCATCATTGGGAAAACTCATGTCACTCTATTTTAAGATGCAAAGAGAGTAATGGACTCATATTCAATCTTTCACGACATATTGAAGTAGTCATTGTCATCAAAGTTATGTAAGCCCCTCCCCCCCAAGTTATGTCAACAATCACAATTCTCTTCAAAAAAATGTTCTGCGTTAAAGTGTGAAATTTTTTTTTTGGTTTAACATCAGACTGTTCTGCAATTACTGCTAATGCAGATGGTGAAGGATGAAATGATTTTTTGTAACGGATGAAAATATGCCGTGTCTTAATGGGATTCGAATCAAAGACCGCATGGAAGTGTAGGGCAGAACCCATTTGTTTTTTGGACATTTGTAAGCAATTTTAGTAGGAAGGAGAAGGTTTTTTGAAGAAAATTGTGACTGGTGATGAAACTTGGATGGCTTATGTATATCGCGGTATGTTGACATCTGGTGTTGTGTTTTTGTACGACAAAGCTCATTTTCACAATACTCTAAAAACTCAAAAGCTTTTGAAGCAATTCAAATCGGATGTTTTTGATCATCGTCCTTATAAAACCCAACTTGGTACCAAGAAATTTTCATCTCTTCAATCATATGAAGAAGTGGCTTGCGTTGCAATATTTCGATGACGATGATGAACTTGAAAATGTCAAGAAAGATTGGTTACATGCCCAGGTGGCTGAATTTTATGAACAAGAAATTTTAAATTAGTAAAACACTATGAAAAATGTTTAAATTCCAATGGTGACTATAAAAAATCGTAAAAAATTGTAGTTTTAAGATTTACGAGGATTATCCAGAAAATAACCTCCGTTTTGAAATAAAAAGTAAACGAGTGAAGATACAAAAACTTTATTATATACATATTAAAACTATAGTTTTTCTCTATTTTTCGACAGTTGCCAAACAGATTCAAGCACTTGTTGTACCTTGGAACAGTCTTTGAAATACCCTCTGCATAAAAATCTGCTGCCTGTGAATGTAGCCAACCATTCACGGTGTTTTGAAGCTCTTCGTCACTGGCGAACTGCTGAGATACAAGCCACCGCTTCATGTTTGGGAACAGGTGAAAGTCACTAGGAGCCAAGTCCGGGCTGTATGGGGGATGATCATAAACGTCCCATTTAAACTTGGCCAAAAGTTCATTTGTTTTCTCGCCCTCATACAGCTCGAAGAACAAATGAACTTATGGCCAAGTTTAAATGGGATGTTTACGATCATCCCCCATACAGCCCGGACTTGGCTCCTAGTGACTTTCACCTATTCCCGAACATGAAGCGGTGGCTTGCATCTCAGTGGTTCGCCAATGACGAAAAGCTTTAAAACGCTGTGAATGGTTGGCTACATTCACAGGTGGCAGATTTTTATGCAGAGGTTATTTCAAAGACTGTTCCAAGGTACAACAAGTGCTTGAATCCGTTTGGCGACTATGTCAAAAAATAGAGAAAAACTGTAGTTTCAATATGTATATAATAAAGTTTTTGTATCTTCACTCGTTTACTTTTTATTTCAAAACGGAGGTTATTTTCTGGATAACCCTCGTTTATAATAAAATATTTTTCCTATGCAAGGTTTTTATTATTTACAGCCAAACGGCGGTTACTTTACAAACCGCCTTTGTACATTCACAATTGTATTGTGCGGTTCCAAGCTCCGTGTAGTTGCGTGGTGAAGGGTACGGGTGAGGTATAATGAATGAGTGACCCATACTGGGAGAACGATTGTAGTATTACTCTGATACAAAACATTCATTTTCAAACTTTCCGTATTTAACATATTTGTATTTATTACATTCATGTATTAACAATATTTTGATATAAATTGCAAAGTTAAATATTATGAATCCGACCAAGTTAATAACCTGGTAGGTATTTGTTAAATTAATGCGCTGGTTGATAAGAATATTTTTTTAGTTTAGTTAGTACACGCTACCACTACAAATACATCAGCTGTGAAACACTACTAAATCATTTATTCTCCCACTACTATAACAACGCACTGCATTCCTTCCAACTACACGGAGTTGGGACTCAAGCAATACTTGCTAACAAATAAATAAAATTAATTTAAAATTATGAGAACATTTAATTTTTTGAGATACCTGAAATTATAATATAAAAAGCTTTATAAAACAATTGAATCGGTCATTGCAAAAAGGGGATATGTGACATTTTTTCATTTTTGAGTTAAATGCAGATAGTTTTTAAATATAGATAGATGCATCGTTCAGTGCAGTAAAGGGGATTTGTAACGCATTCTGTTGGCAAGTAATAAAATAACGAAGTTCTGGTTCACTGCACGAAGGAGACATGTGCTACACATATCACCTTTCTGCAGTGACCATAGAGATCGTAAGATACTAATCATGTGCATTACTAGTTTGTTTTATCAGATCTCTATGGCTGTGAGTAGAGTTTTCTAACCTATCAGCTGTGTGACATTAAAAGAATAAAGGATCATTGAGTTAAAGGTTAGGTTAAAGTTACATTGTGCATCTATTGTTCCAGTTTATGATATAAAGTGAAAGTTTATGATATGAAGTAAAGTATTCGAAAAAGTGACTGAATTTATACTCCGAAACAATACCAAGAATTAATGAAAAGGACTAGCTCACAAAATCGCTTTACGATTAAAGAAGTAAAAATCAAAAATATATTATCATTTAAATCTTGGTGGCCGAGACATTATAAGACGACTTGTTTCAGCGATGAGTCAATGCATGGAGTGCATTATTAAGAAGTTTTATGAGTCACATAGTCAGAAAACAAAGTATTAGACCTAGGAAATGTTTTTTTTCGTTTTTCTCACAATTATGAATTTGTAACATACCCTCTTTTTGTAATGACCCATTCAATTGATCATAATATCTAAAACTCTTAACTATTATATAATTACAATAAGAGAATCATATAATTCTAAGTTATATAATTATTATAATTATTATTTATAATATAAACAGTAGTTATATAATTTAAGAAAAAAATTGATTCAAATATTTTACAGAAACGTTCTGGATAATATTTACAAAATAAACTGAGCTGTAATATCTGTGTCCTAGAGGTAAAGGGTGTTAACTACAATTTCTATTTCATATAATGAATTAATACAATAATTTCACTAACCTTCTTTTTAAACTGAGTCACCTTTATTTCAATTTTCACTTACACGTGTTTCGGTGGATCCACCATCATCAGAGTAAATAACATATAATTGAAACTAAAAACATTATTTATTAAAAATCTATAGAAGATGATACATCTTCAGTCACTTGTATAAAATTTAGAGTTAAAAGTATAGAGTTTTATACAAGTGACTGAAGATGTATCATCTTCTATAGATTTTTAATAAATAATGTTTTTAGTTTCAATTATATGTTATTTACTCTGATGATGGTGGATCCACCGAAACACGTGTAAGTGAAAATTGAAATAAAGGTGACGCAGTTTAAAAAGAAGGTTAGTGAAATTATTGTATTAATTCATTATATGAAATAGAAATATTTAAAACTGCAGGATGCATTATAAAGATTTATTTTTAAACAGTAGTTATATAATTTAAGAAAAAAATTGATTCAAATATTTTACAGAAACATTCTGGATAATATTTACAAAATAAACTGAGCTGTAATATCTGTGTCCTAGAGGTAAAGGGTGTTAACTACAATCTTGGCAAAATTAAGTTTGAAAATCAGCAAGAAATGCTCTACCCAATGGTTTACAGTAATACTTGCTTTCATTTTTTTAAAGTTGCATTAACTCCACTTTTGTATACGATGTGGAAGATTTTTAAAATCGCTACTATTTTTAACTCAATAACTGAATACTTTTTATTGACATAAGTAATTTTATTTTGAATTATTTTGTTTTTATTATCTTACTGATAGGTCTCAAAATTTGCTTGAATTCTGTAATTTTTTCAAACATTGTTGTGAATAAAATACCGTTTCTTTATCAGAATAAAGTTAGCACAATATGTATTGTCTTAAGTTTTGTTTTTGTTAAATTAACTCAAATACTGTGGGTGGTCAGAGAGGTGTAGAAGTTAAGAAAGTTGTTTAGTCATTTAAATCTCTGTATTAGAGGCTATATTTGGTACAATTTTTTTTAAAAATCAAACAACTTCAGAAATTCAAAAATAAATCTTTATAATGCATCCTGCAGTTTGAAATATTTCTATTTCATATAATGAATCAATATAATAATTTCACTAACCTTCTTTTTAAACTGCGTCACCTTTATTTCAATTTTTACTTACACGTGTTTTGGTGGATCCACCATCATCAGAGTAAATGAAAAATAGATTTTTTTTCATTTATTTAAAATTTACAGAAGATGATACATCTTCAGTCACTTGTATTATACAAGTGACTGAAGATGTATCATCTTCTGTAAATTTTAAATAAATGAAAAAAATTTTTAGTTTATATTTTTCATTTACTCTGATGATGGTGGATCCACCAAAACACGTGTAAGTAAAAATTGAAATAAAGGTGACGCAGTTTAAAAAGAAGGTTAGTGAAATTATTATATTGATTCATTATATGAAATAGAAATATTTCAAACTGCAGAATGCATTATAAAGATTTATTTCATATTTTTGGTTCTTCTAAATATTACAAAATGGAGTTAACTTCCTTTGCTTCTTAGATACAGATATTATATTAGTATTTATAAGAATGGTGAGGGACATCAACTGATGTACCTAGATACTTTTAAAATAATTAAAATTTTTTTCAAAGCAAGACTTTCCGCTGGGTAGGATAGCATGCTAACTGCTACACCACGGTGCGTATCTGAACATGTCAGAGCGCATAGTTACTAGTGATGTGATACTCATAAGCGAGTCGCACAAAAGAACTATAGTTCATTCCATTTAAGTTGTCAGTAGATTCATTGCTGTGGAATGTGGGACGGCAACTGCTCATTGGTTGTTTGTGTTTAACACAACAACCGTTTCACTTGTAGCCTGCTGCTGAGTCATGTAGGCCTATACATGCAATTCTATCAGTTTTTCTTCTGCATTCGAATAGTGCAGTACAAAAAATGTACCTACTACATGCCCAGAGTCGTGTTAATTCTTATTATAATAGTGTTTGTGATATTTTTAAACGTATTATACTAATATTTGTTGTAATTGTGTTGTTTTAATTTTAATAAGTAGACTAGTACTATTGGTTCGTAGTTACATTCTCTTAAACCAATAATAATGGATTCTCCGGTTAAACGAAACAAGCGCGGACAAGGCATTAATTCTGAACAAAAACTATTAATTATAAATGCTTTGAAATCTTTTAAAACTGAACATGCTAATGTAAAAATTAGTGAAATTGTAGCAAAAACTTCTGAACGATCAGTTTACAGAATAATTATTAAGGAAAAGAAAATTACTGGTCAAGTTAAATCTCCAACTAAAGAGCGAAACAGAGTTAACACGAATAGCAATTCGCTGAACGAAGCAACAAAAATTTCATTTAATTATTTTCATTTTTAAAGTTTCTTATTAAGTTACTTCAAGTTTTATCTCTACGTATGGGTAGATCTTTATCAAAATGCGGTTTGACTGTTCCTTCGTGAACCGCCTGTGAATCGGAATTTATTTTGTTGGCACTGCCAACTTAACTGGAATAGACTATAGTTCTTTTAACTGAGCGGTGAGCTACCACCTCTTTTATTTTGAACGACCAGCATACCGAGCGTTTCACCCCATGCAGCACGCTCTCCGCACAGAACTGATTTGTACATCCCCTCCACGACTAAACCATTTTTCTTTAGTCGTATCATAGCAAGGGCTACCAAAATGCTGCATGAAAAGTATACATTTCGTACCAAACTCTGCCTCTGTTTGCGAGGGTCCAGGAGACGGATGCGGAGAGAGGGTCATTATTCTTTCATACTATACTACATCAACCCGAGACAAGTGGTTGTAAAATACCATTGTACTGTACTGTAACAATTTTACTATGTGCGTACGAAACAAAGATAGATACATAACAAAAATTTGTTTGTGGAAAGGGATGCATGAATGTTCAGGTTGACGCACGCGCAAACCCAACGTGCTGTATGCGAAGGAGTGAGCGAAAGTCACCCTCAGCTTGACTCACTGTCTGTTTATTCACATAGCTCAGCTCAGTGCTGTACGTATTAGAATCTACTAGCTCACTTCCACAGTTCACCCCATCTCATCGTTCAATTGTACGGCACGCACTGTGCCGTTCACTTAACCCTTTCAGTGCCATGGCCGATTCAATCGGCCACGATTGCTTGTGCGTAAATTGCCATGGCCGATCAAATCGGCCGCCAGTTTCAAACCACTGTAGTACTCTCAGTTCTCAACAGATTGTGCTGTTTTTACTCTTAAACGAAAGAGCAGTTATTGCTGTACATGACCGTATATTTTTAGCCTCTTTGGATGTACGGTGACGATTTTACAAGCGATCTAACAGGCCGGTGTTCTCGTGTTGTGTCGAGTCCGTTGTTGACATTTTATAACAGCGTGTATAACCTCTACTGTTGTATTTTGTGTTTAGTTTTGCAAATATATTTGTTAGTGATTGGTTTATTTCTTTATAATGTCGGAAGATAAATTATATTTTGGTCTTGATGATGATGAAATTTGCGAGTTAGCTTTGTGTACAGGCTCTGAAAGTGAACCTATGTTAGAAACTATACAATTGTAATTTTTTATAAATACTCAAATTTTCTGTCGCGTCATGCTGAACTAATATCCTCAATAAGTATGTTTGTAGTGACAATTTATAAACAAATTCAATACGGTTTTGTTCAAAATTAAATGGGCTACATGATAGATGTGCCAACTTGTGTAAAAAATATAATTATTAACTAGTTATTTTGTGTGAAAGTGTAAAAAACAATTTTCTTCGGTTGCTTGTACTGAATTTAAATTTTTTTTTAATTTTTCAAAAAAGACGAGCATTAGTTTTGATCATGTGTATGCAATTCTTCATCTATTTTCAAGGTAAGACCAAAATTTCAAGTCTCTAGAATTATTACTTTATCTGTAATCTAATTAAACAAATATGCTTGGTTTATAGATCAAAAGTGGCTTGGCATTTTATGCACAACCATGGTGAAAGAGGGTGGCACTGAAAGGGTTAAGTGTGCGGAGTGGGGTGTGCTAGCTCATCTATTTTACTGTGCCGTCCCATGACTAATGGTTACACAAAAACAACACACCCGATATGAACGAGCTATAGGTTCAGCTGACTTTCGTGAGTAGACATTTTGTTACAACGATGGCCATTGAAAAATTAATACAATTAATTCGCAAGCATTTCTTTTTTGCTAGTTTTTCTTTAAGGGGAAATTGCATGATGGTTTTAACTCAATATTTTGATTTTTTTTATGTTTTCCAATATTTTAGGCCTAGATCTACCACAAAAACATTAAATTATGTCAAAAAATAATTTTATTTTATGAAAAAATTAAGTTTTATCAGGTTTACACAGAAAAATTATTACGTTACAAAGAACGAATATTTTTTCATAATTTTATACTGCTCGTTTTAGTGCAAAAGAATTTTCGTTTTTAAAATATCTGCATCACGGTTTTTAATACTCTCAGCGGTTGTTTTAGGTTTCTAAACAACTGTTGATGGGAAATTTACTTGTTTGTGTACATATTGTTTTTGGTTTGTGCCTTTTTGTTTCTTACCCTTTCCTGTAAATTTAGATTTTTAACACTAAGGTACATTTTTCTCAGAAACCAATAAACCTACCAGGCTAAAATTTTTACTAGTTAATTATCTTGCATAGCCACATATACCGACATTTTTATTACTTCCTCAAGTGCTCCAAAAATTAGTAATACAC
This sequence comes from Catonia carolina, assembly GCA_035578175.1. Classification (NCBI taxonomy): domain Eukaryota; kingdom Metazoa; phylum Arthropoda; class Insecta; order Hemiptera; family Achilidae; genus Catonia; species Catonia carolina. The sequence continues at coordinate 15,678,970 of JAQMRL010000015.1, forward strand.
AAAAACATGGAAAACAAACTGTAAAAATTTTATGTCATTCGTAATTTAAAGAAAAATGGTACGGTTCAAAAATTAAATTGAAAAAATGTCAGTAGCTCGAGAAGAAACCCGACACCTATAGTGTGTAAAGTTTCATTTCCCTATCGTTAACCAATCTTATGAAAAAGTACATAAAATAGTAAATTTAACATTGGCGGGATACAAAGTACAGTCTCCCCTTAAATACAACTCATTAAACTGAAAGTAATGGAAAAACTTTTCTTCATCATCTATCAGTTGGTAGCAGCCAGTTTTGAGGTTTCATTATTGTAAAACATGACATTTTATTCTAGTATAAAAATAATTAAAAAATTTTCAAAATAAATGTTATTGAAATAATTATTAAAATATTATTAAATTATTAAAAATAAATGTTATTTATTATTCTAAATTTAAATCTAATATTTATGTCAAATAAATTGAATAAATTTAAAAATTTTTTACAACAGTTGAAAGTTTAAAAAAGGAAAATGAATAAAAAATTGTTTGTCGGTAGCTGGTTACCGGCATGTGCAGTTGAGTTTTTTATTTGTTCTTAATAAATAATAAGTTTAAAATATCATGCTACAATATTTTGGCCCCTCGTTGGGCGCCAATTTCAATAAAATTTATTTTGAAAATTTTTTAATTATTTTTATACTAGAATAAATATTATGTTTTACAATAATAAAACCTCAAAACTGGCTGCTACAAGTTATTTAAATACAGTCCAGTATTCTCTCAATCTTCTTAGTTTTTAGAACATTTTTTGGGCAGGGAAAACCTCTAATGTTCACGTTGATTGTTTTCTACGTCATCTTCTTCCAGTAAAATTATTATCATACACAAATCTTCAGAACTAAGACCAAAAATTTTGACACATATAAAAGAAACTTACCACTGTTTACCCAAAATGTTATTACTGAACACTTTCACTTCCAGTGGCAATTATTGTCTAATGATATGAATGACAGCTCAAAAGTTGTGTAGGAAACTGTATGTTACAGAAACGATTGGTTTATGATGATATGAACCGATCTTAACAACGTAAGAATAACTAAACAACTACCTTCAAAAACAATGATATGAAAATATAGGCCTACACCCTATGCATTGTGATGTGAGAGTTATACGTAAATTCCGTTAATGAGGCAAACAGAGCGTTGTAAAGTATTATGTATTCTTTTCCACCGCCACTAAATAGATGAATAATGATAGTAAGAAAGTACCTAATTTAAATGTAATAAAATATATATGTAGTTACTTGAGTCACGAGTTTGCCTTTGGTTTTAAAGAGGGGTAAACGGGGGGGGGGGGGCATCCCCGAAGATGAAGATGAAGATCGTTTCATTTGGAATCGAAGATGAAGATGTTCAAGATTTGTGTATGTTGCGCATCAGTGCGCATGTGGTTCGGTATCAGTTCGCCACAACAAAATAAACTATACTTACGAGGACATACAGTATATCGCGGAACCTTTTGTAGGTAAACTACCGGGTGATTCAAAAAGAGCGCCGGTTTTTAAACAGCTGGTAAATTTTTGTTTATCGGTTGGCAACATTGTTAGACCTCATTTCTATTTCGGAGAACATTCCGATTGACGATTCAGTTGTATTTTCTCTTGTTTGCAGTGTAGTACTCTCGCAGTCTGTGTCTAACCATGGAGAAGTTTACTATTGCACAACGAGTGTTAATCGTCAAAACATTTTACCAGAGTGGAGAGAGTTATGCGGCTACTGTCAGGCGACTTCGCGGTACTCTAGGACGTAATGAAGCACCGAATGAATCAACAGTTCGCAGGCTCATGAAAAAGTTTTTTGTGACGGGTTCAACAGTTGACCTTAAAAGTTCTGGACGTCGTCGTTCTGGCCGAACTGAGCAGAACGTTGCGTTGGTTCGTGATAGTGTGGCTGTTAGCCCAGCAAAATCAATACGTCGCCGTTCTCAACAATTGGGTTTACGATGTTCTTCTGTACGGAGAATTCTTCGGTACGATCTCCAATATCACCCGTATAAAATTCAGTTGCTGCACGAGAAACAATGTTGTTGCTCCGTGAACGGTTCCAGGATCGCATCATTTCTCGTAATTCCGACCATCAATGGCCACCAAGGTCGTGTGACTTGACGCCTTGTGACTTTCATCTTTTGGGTCATCTGAAGTCATTGGTGTATGCCAATAAACCCCGAAACATCAATGACTTGAAGGAGGAAATTCGACGGGTTATCGGGCAAATGGAAGTCGAAACTTGTCGTGCAGTAATATCCAATTTCATGGACAGAGTTGATGCGTGCCAGCGCAGTAGAGGAGGACACATGCATGACATCATTTTTCATACATGAAATCGGAAGGCAAGATGAACTTGTTGATGTATTTATTTTCAGTTTTTCAATAAAATAAATCTCTTAATTTGATATATCAAAACCGGCGCTCTTTTTGAATCACCCTATATATGAATATAACCGTTTATTACCGTAAACAAAAATGTCGGTTTATTGAAAATGCGGTCGAACTATTCACGGTGCTGAACGAAATCTAATATACAATGTTATAAAATGCTGTGAAGTTGAAGCTAAACAAAAATACCTTTCTGTACCTCTTAAAAAAAAAGTCATGAGCGAATGGCTAACTACTGTTATATTTCTCTTTCCACAATTCAAAATATAAAGAAGGAAGTTAAAGACAGCGAAGAAGATAATTCTTCTTCAACAGTTTTTTGAAACCTGGTAAACAAAAGGAAACGGTTATATCAATAAGAAAGTCATGCCGACATGTGAAAAGTTATTACCAGTTTTAAAAGAAAGGCTAAATTTTAATTAGAAACTTTTTACAGAAAAGCTAAATTTTAATTAGAAACTTTTTACGTTATTAAAAATTTGAAAGGAAATGGGGTTTAAGTGGAAAAAGCGTCAGTCACAATTAAGTATATTAATTGAAAGACAACATGTGGTTAACTAATGGTGCAATTGCACGGTAGTAAAATATAGTGTCTCACTGTTGAGGTTGGCAACACTGTCAGATTTCTCTTCCCTTCCTCACAGCCGATACATACGCAAAAGGCACTCTTTTGACCCAAAATCTAAACCCAGTTTTTTTGGATCTGGTAATATAATATGGTTTCTCATTTACATTGTTGTGTATCACTTATAAGGATCGTTTTCACATGCTTTATATTTTTATTTGTTTTTACTTTCTCTTGCCTATATGAATATATAGGAAGGAAAGTATTGTTTTCATGTCGATTTTTCGAAATCGAGTTTTCACCGGATCTATACGTTTTCAGACCCCCTGAACCCAAAAAACATGTTTTTAGCGATTGGTCTGTGTGTGAACAGAATATCTCGAGAACGGAACATCGTACGAACTTGAAACTTGAAACTTAAGTTACATACCACTACCGGACCCGACACGAACATTTTCATCAAAATCGGTCAAACGGAAGTAGTAGTTTATTCGTGTCATTTTTCACTTTTTTGCGATTTTCTCAAAACTAGTCCTACGATTTTTTTAAAAATCGCCTGGTTTATTCAATTTTTTATTCTCTACATGATAGGGTAGGCGTCATGTTTGCTGAAATTCTGGGTGAGGCTGTTTTCACGTAAAAATGTTGTTTTTTTAAGATTATGGCTTTAATATGCAATTTAGAGCAAAAATGTATATAATAAAAGTTGTAGAGAATTTTAAATTCTACAACTTTTATTTCAAACATTTTTTTGTATAACGCTTAGTTTAGCGGTAAATAGCGATTTTTTGATTTTTTCTCACGAAAACGTGTGAAAAATAGATTTGTGTAATATTTCGGCCTTGGTATGCATTTTACGACAAAAGTGTATATAATCAAATTTATAGAAAATTGAAAGATCTACAACTTTTATTTAAAGAATTTTTCTCTACAGAGCCTAGTTTAGCGTGAAATAGTGATTTTCCGTATTTTTAAGCCAGACTGAGGTTGATTTTCATTTTGAGTGTTTCACTCATGATTAAAATAAGGTTATGTTTATTGAGGTTAGTTTTTTGTTTATTTCTAATATTTTATTACTAATGTTAAATTATATTGTAAATTATTTGCATTGGCAAGAGAAAGTTGTGTGAGTGTTTCACACCAGATTTTTTATTTTTCAGCAAGATAAAATTGTGGATCAAATTTAACTTTTTAAGGAAAAACGGGTATTTTGTAAAAATTTAAGCTTCATTATCTCAGAATTTCCTTTCTTTATTTAATGTCAACTAAACCTTTTCTTGGTGGCCCTAGTTTGAAGTTGAGAGTCTAAAAACTCACCATAATTTTTTAAAATTTATGATACAGATACATTGATGAGATAAATCAACTACTTGGGGGAAAAGTAGAGATGCCAACAACTCCCCAGCGTCCGTACAGTCCGGACTGGCTCCCTTGACTTCCTGAAAGGACTCACGAAAGGAAAGCATTTTGCGACAATTGAGGGAATCCAAGTAGCTTCCACTGCAGCTTTAAAGGACATTCTAGAGGAGCCCTACAGTGTCACAATCAAGCCTGGAAAACTCGCTGGAGCCAATGAGTCAATTAATGAGCAACTTAAATTCTTTGTAATCACCTAACTGACAGTACTTTCCCGATATACTTAGTACATTAAATTATTAAAAACCTTAATTTAAGATCAAAACGAATATAATTTTCCCTTTATATCCGTTTTGATCTTAAATTAAGGTTTTTAATAATTTAATATCCATTCTAGCCTGAAAAACTCACTGGAGCCTATATGTCAATTAAGGAGGAGCTTAAATTCTTTGTAATCACCTACTTAGACAGTACTTTCCCGATATACCTAATACATTTAATTATTAAAAACCTTAATTTAAGATCAAAATGGACATAATTTTCCCTTAGAGAAGAAGTTTAATGAAAAAATATATTCAAAATTACAAAACTATTATAATAATTATAACGAACGATATAAAAGAATATTTTCAAACAATAAAATAAAAAAAGCATATAAAAATTAATAGATTATTTGATTACCAACCTGTAAGAAAGTGATGAATATTTTATAATTACTATATATACAAAGACTTGTCGATTCGTTGCGTTTAGAAATCTCTATAATAATTAAGATAATGTTTTAAAGTATACGGGAGCGGAAGTGTTGAAATTTTTTGTCGCATAATCCGACTGTAAGTGATATCGCTTTCTTTATCGGCGTCGTTGATGATCCGTTTTTCAGTGGTTGACGGTTGATCGTACATGCCACCACCGCTAGCGCTACTATCATCTTGTTCGTCGTCATCGCACGCGATATTATTTACAAAATTATTATTATTATTATTGTTATTTTTACTACATTCGTGTTTAAATTCAGTCTTTGATATCAAAGAAGTACCGGTGGTGATTTCGACGAAATCTGAATCGGAGTTATCATCATCCATTAAATCGTTGTCTGAATTCGCTGGTGATGAATCGTCTGACGATGTTAAACCTTTACCGTTTTCCATTTCATCGCCGATACCGCTATCAAATTTTTCACGTTTCGGAATTTTTTTACGCTGTTCATTTATCGCATGATTTTCATCCATAATATCGTCTTCCAATACGCGATTATCTTCTTTTCTTTCAGCTCCTTCTTCTACGTTTTCATCTAAATCTACACCGCGTTCTTCATTGATCACGACTTTATCTTCGTCTTCTTCAGGTTCTTTTACAGTTTTGTTGTTTCCTTTTAATTTATTTGATTTGTCACCTTTTTCTAAATCTCTTTCTCTATCGTTATCTTTCCTTGATGGTGAACCACGATGTCTGTGAACTGGAAGCATAAAATAAATACAATTAGAATATTTCAAAGTTATTTTAATTGACTTAACCCAGTGGTTCCCAACCTGGGGGCGATCGCCCCTGGTGGGCGATTTGGGTTTGCAGGGGGGCGATGAGTATTCAAAGACAGAAAAATAAAGCTGTACTACAGGGTAGAATCTTTACTGTCGCGGATACATGTTCTTTTTTACAAACAAATAGTTTACTTTTTACAAACAAATAAACTAAACTCTTTGTTGACAATTTTTATGGTCGAGCTCCTACAATTGAGATGAAGAATTCTAGACACAACTGCTTTAGTTGATTATTTGTTGTGAACAATTAATAAATATTTTTTACAGAATAACATACTTTATTATTTATCAACACATTACTTCAAATTAAATTAGGTATACGATGCTAAGAGAAGGGGGCGATAGGTGTAAGTCATCCTTCGCAAAGGGGCGATGCCCCATAAAAGGTTGGGAACCACTAACTTAACCCTATAAAATCGGCATATTTCATGCAATAATGAAAGTTCAAATATCATAACACTCTTGAATAAATTCCTTAATCTAACTTAATTACCGATGAAAAATTATGAAAAAACAAGCGGTACCCAGCGCTGGGTAATATCCATTAGAAATAATTCATCGCTGCTGCTAATGGAACTCATGTTGAATACCGACGACTGAATGAAGGTTAAGCGCGTAGTTACATGCGCTCCTACTATGCGCGTTTGCCACCATGAATCAGTACCACCTGCGACCAGCGTTCACTGTGCACTTACCCTACTTACTTTACTTACTTTACTATATGGGCGTTCAGGCCTCTGCAGCCCCTCCTCACCGCGACCTAAAAGATCTTTTGTGATTGCCCCTATTCCTTATTTATGCAAGACCCACACTTTCAATAAAGCGCAGGATCTGCCTAGGATCTAGTGCACTTACCTGAGAAGGTGTTAACACGTCCTTACCCATCAGCGCTCTTCTTTTGCAGCCAACCACTTTGCAACTGCATAAAATATGCTCAGCCTTCTCTTCTGCCTCATGACAGAATCTACACAGGCTCTCTTCAGCAACTCCTATCTTGGATAAATGATACCCAAGATTACAATGACCAGTCATCAGGCCCACTACCCTCCTCAGGTCCTGTCTTCCTAGTCTATTGTATATCCCAGCCTTCCTGCTGGAATAGGCAATGAATTTCTTTGCCTGTTCACAGCCTGTCACCTTATTCCAATAGGAGGTTTTAGCCTCCTCTTCCCAGGCCCTAACTATACCTCTATAATAGCCCTCACCAATTCCACAGAGTGGTTCTGGGCCTATGAAGTGAGAGGCTGCACCTTTCTTTGCTAAGGCATCCGCTCTCTCATTTCCAGGCACTCCCTGGTGCCCCGGCACCCAACGCAGCGTCACAACGTTACCCTTGGCCACGGCATTCAAAACTTCCCGACAATCATAGGCCAATCGCGACTCAAAAGTACAAGAACTCGAAGCCTTGATGGCCACCTGACTATCGGACAAAATATAAATGTGCGACCCACTGAGGCGCCTTTCAATACACCTCTCCGCACAGACCTTAATGGCCAATATTTCAGCTTGGAAGATGGTTATGTTACACCCAAGGGCCACGCACTTACCCTAAGTCGGTATTAGACATTTTGTTAAAGTGGTTTTATTTAAAGTTTTTGTTTAAAACCATTATTTTCAGGACGAAACTATCATACTACTGTGCTTTAGTTGTTATTCACTGCTCTAAAAACAGTTAACTTTGTTATTAACTTAAATCATTTATTTAATGATAGTGGTTTTAAATCCAAGATCATTGTGCGAATTTATTCGCTTGGGTCCACTATGCTAGTATTATAGGACGTATGCGAAATCATGGTTTCCTACATTATTAACCTCAACTTCACCATCGCTTTTATGTTCTAGGACATTTCCCCCAAGTTATCACTCTCTGCAGTCCATTTTCAGATTTAGTACCTGTAAGGAGTTTTTCGGATTTCATCATCGGATAGCTTACGAGAACAGGCCATTTATTATTTTACGACAAAAAAAAACTTAGCCTCAAAACGGACAACACCAAAACGGAATAATTTTACTTCTACAAATAACACGTCAGAAAGTTGCGTTAGTCGATATCTACTAATATGAAATATACGGTCGATACCTAACCTAACAAATAACATTAAAGGTTGTAAAATCTATTTAATTGAACAAAAATCTATGAAAACGTTTAAAAATTCACCAATAGGGTGCGGCAATTAGCTAAACCGTAATTGTATCCATGTGTATTTTCTGAATTGCACAGAACACAGAATCGCATAGTGCATTCATACTGAATAAGGCACAAGAATCCGTAAATGCACTCATGTATTTGTACTGACTTAAGGATTAGGGGATTCGGTACACCTATCTCAGTCAATGTACTGTTGGTGCATTTTTTTCAGCAACCAAACAGAAAGCCAATTTTCGATTTCCATTAGAAAAAACATGTCAAAAAATTAGATCATGTAGAAAAATAATTGTATGTCTTTCTATTTCTATTATGTTCCAATAAATTTTTAAACAATAATTCCAGTTTACATTCGATTCGTACTTGTATTAAAGAAAATATATTTACCAGCAAAGGCACGTCCGATATCGATGACAGCAGCAAACCGCCGTGGCGGCGCACCAGCACGTCCAGACTCCCTGTTGGATGGTTCTTCTTCATCGGATGATTCAAGTATAGGAATAACGAGTTTACGAAATGCACCACGTTTACGTTTGGTAGGTGCTGGTTTACGTGGACGTTGTTTACACAGTTCTGGAAAGTCACGTTCAGCGTTTGCGCGCAAAAGACGACGAATTACAGATCGGCAGACTTCTTGAAGTAGGAGTGGTTCGCATTCAGCTGAAACATTTGTAGAAAAGAATCTTCAATACTACATAACTTAAACTACACAACTACAGAACTTAAAAATTACTCAAAAAAAAAACTGTACAAGAAAGTTTACAAAAATTCTAATCTCGGCAAACAAGAACACATGTATCAGTTTGTTTAGAACAGGCAAAGAAATTTATTGCCTATTCCAGCAAGAAGGCTGGAATATATAATAGACTAGGAAGACAGGACTTGAGGAGGGTAGTGGGCCTGATGACTGGTCACTGGAATCTTGGGTATCATTTATCCAAGATAGGAGTTGCTGGAGACAGCCTATGTAGATTCTGTCATGAGGCAGAAGAGAAGGCTGAGCATATTTTATGCAGCTGCAAAGTGGTTGGCTGCAAAAGAAGAGCGCTGATGGGTAGGGATGTGTTGACACCCTCTCAGGTAAGTGCACTAGATCTTAGGCAGATCCTGCGCTTTATTGAAAGTGTGGGTCTTGCTTAAATAAGGGATAGGGGCAATCACAAAAGATCTTTTAGGTCGCGGTGAGGAGGGGCTGAAGAAGCCTGAACGCCCTTGTAGTAATGTATCAGTTTGTTTACGACTCCAAATGTTAGATACATTTCCAGATTAGCCAATTGTTGAGAACGTCATCAGCTGAAAGGCTGGTTTGGACTTAAGTAAAACAAGAAGCGAGATGGCTTACCATTGCCTTTATCACTGAGTTGAAAAGTACACTTATCAGCATACCAGGCCCTCTGAAAAACATATATTTTCCACCCTCCAAATGACACTCTCACTTCATTCCCACCGGGTCTAGGTGTATAATGAAATTCATGACTCTCAAAGAAGATAACTCTGACTAGTGTCTTTTACACCTCTAACTCTTTTGTTCTTAAATGCTTCAGTCATATAAATGACTGACCATGTGATAAGAAACTGAACTATTCTTTGTAGCCCTAGAACTAACAGATCGAGTGTAAATAATTTATTGGGCTTAGAAAAAATAAAAGTGCTTGCACCCAATAAACTAAAACATACAACATCGTCACAGTTTACATTGCTTAATTCACTTGATTAAAGTTACTTAAAGTTGCAAAATAGCCTATATTGATCAGGAAGCTCTAAGCTATGCAACAATAAAAGATTTTTTAAAATCAGTTCAGTAGTTTCTGAGATAACCTCATACAAACAAACAAACAGACATTTCTTTTTTATTATGTTAGTATAGATATAGCTAAACATGTTTTTGTAGTTTTTGGTGATTTAGTGACACTTTTTCGTCTGTAAATTGATATTACTAAAAGAAAACATTTATTTTTAATTTTCAATTTTTATTCTGGTCGTAAATGAAAACGGAAAAATTTGGTACAAACGTTGTTCTAATAAGAAATTCTTTATAAATAAATGGTAATTTTTTAACATTTGTAGGAATGAAACTGAACGAAATAAAAGAGTTTTTATTACGCGTAAAATCTCCGTTCTCATCGGGTTAACAATTAGTAGAATACTTGGGTTGGTTAGGTCAACAGCCGAAAGGCTGGTTTGAACCTCTAGAGGTTTTACTAAGTAAAACGAGGAGTGAGGTGGTTTACCATTGCCTTCCTAACCGAGTGGAAAAGTATGCTTATCAGCATGCCGGGCCCTCTGAAAAGCACAGATTTTCCACTCTGTAAATGACACCTTCACTTCATTCACCACAGGGTCTGGCTGTACAATGAAATTCATTACTTTCAGAGAAGATAACTTTGATTAGTGTCTTTTACACCTCTACCTCTTCTGTTCTTAAATGATTCAGTCATTTAATTGACTGACCATGTGATAAGAAACAGAACTATTTATTTTAGCCCTGCAACGAACAGATTGAGTGTAAATAATTTGACACTCCACCTGTCTATTATGGGCAGAGTAGAATACTTACGTAACATAATTGACTCTTTAGCTTCCTCAGAAGACGGTAACTGTAATGTAGCAAACGAAACGGGAAGAACAATTTTCTTTTCCCAAACAGTTTCTGATTTTCTGGTGATCTGTAGAAGCTGATCGTTTAATGGCATCACCAATATACCTCCCACCTTAAATACAACAAACAATAAACAAATTTAAACATCAAAATCCTGAAACAATCGACAAAATAGTTTATATTTATCAATTCGCTAAAGAATAACAGCAACAGGTGATAATTTTGTGCCAAAAAATCTTTGATAATTAAGTGCCAAAAAAAAATTGATAATTGAGGCTTGGGGCAATTCTATTAATTGGTGACTTAACTGATCAAGGAGAGGTTCCTCTCAACTACAATCGACTCGTTAAATTACCATCAGTTATAAAGTAACTTTGGTTTTTTATTTTTTTTTTATTTTTAAATAAATTATTAGCAATCAATTTTTTAAAAATAAACTATAAACAAATCTTTTGAATTTATAAATCACAAGTTGAGGCCTTATTACCCTGAGTACCTCTCATTATATCAATTACTCATGTGTTAAAAGAGAAAATTACTACTATGTACAAAGATATTTACATTTTACAATATGGAATACTTTTCACTATAATTTTTGTACATTTAAACTCTTTCAGACAAGTCCAAAACATGGTAACGTTTCAGGCGCCTAACTTCTTCTGCATTGTTTAGAAGATTTATGGCTAATTCGTTTTTGTGACTTTCAAGTCTTGCCTAATATTTTCTGTTAAAACGCCTGACCTCGTCCATTACATCAGGAAGGTTGCAATGATAATGTGTTTCTGCATTCCTTGCAAACCATGGTGGCCTTGTTATAGCCCGAAGAACTTTATTCTGGAACCTTTGAATTACCTCTATGTTACTTCTGCTAGTAGTTCCCCCAAAGCTGAACGCTGTACAACCAAACTGGTTTAAGTAACATTTTGTAAAGGAGCAACTTATTCTCAAGAGAAAGTGAAGAGTTCCCTCCAATCAGCCAGTACATCCTTTTGCATTTTAGATTAAATTCATTCCTCTTCATTCTCACATGGGTTTTGTACATGGGATAAAAACACGCAAAATAATCTGAATATTATTTTTGTGTGAATTAGTTATCTAAAACTACCTAAAAACATTAAACTGATCTTAAAGGTACACAAAATACCGCAAACTAAACGACGCATGTTCACAATTAGGTTAGTTTGTTTACTAGTTTCGTACGGTGACATCGATTCAATTAATTCCATTTACATCGATAATTGGTAGTAGCCAACTATCGAAAACTACAAAAATTAATTTTTAAAACATCCCATAGAGGAAAGCACATTACAACAACTTTGTTAAACGCGTATTTTCATACAAAATCAGCTGTGAAAACGGAGTCGGATGGCGTCCGACATACGAGTGGAACGGTAATACTATCATGTCAGATCAGATCCGACAGTCGAGTGGAAAGGGTTAATACAATGCGGGAAATTCAAAGACATCACATAACGGGATTCGCAAATCAAAGAAGTTTCGTGACGACATCAACTGACGGGCTCAGCAGCAAAAAAGTTAATCGAACAAAAATCTATTGAAAATATTTAAAAATTCACCAACAGGTTATAAGACTTAGTAAGAGCATATACATGCGTATTTTCTCGAGTAGCGCACTACACTATATCACATACGTGCATTTGTACTGAATATGACATAAGAATCCATAAACGCGTATATGCATGCATACTGACTAAAGGGTTAACTAAATAAAATTTAAAAAAATTAAAACATTGATATTTTCATACCTTTATTAAGTTTCTGACGTAATTTTCATGATTTTCTGGGCACGCAGCACCGCAATAAACTCTGTCGTACTGTCGATTGGCACTATTGAGGCAAAAACTGTTACCTAAACACATTTCAACAATAATAAATTTATTTTATCATAACATCAAATTCAGCCGTTGTTAGTTTGCTCTTACTGTCAACAAACCAAAGCCACCTACTACAGGGTGCACGCTAGAGTCCACGACTTTATGGATGTCGTATTCCTATTAAGTTACTAATGATTTATAACTTTTATAGTTATAACTTTATAATTAAATTATAACTTTTATAATTTAACTAGTTTTCTTTAATTGATAATAAACAGAAAACCAATGTTACCTTGAAAGTGTTGAAGCAGGACAAGTACATAAGAGAACGAGAAAGGGGCAGTCCCTAAACTCCTCAATTTGTCATGTGACTATAGACTCACTTTCAACCTTCTTATTTACTTGTTATGAAAATGAACTAATTATAATTATAATGAAGAATAGCATGAATTTAAGGAAAAAAGAGTTTAATATTTATTTTAAAAGTTCAGCCGTTGTTAGTTTGCTCTTACTGTCAACAAACCAAAGCCAGCTACTACAGGGTGCATGCTAGGGCCCACGACTTTATGGATGTCGTATTCCTAGTACTTTACTTTACAACCAGGGCGTCCAGGCTTCTGCAGCCCCTCCTCACCGCGACCTAAAAGATCTTTTGTGATTGCCCCTATTCCTTATTTATGCAAGACCCACACTTTCAATAAAGCGCAGGATCTGCCTAGGATCTAGTGCACTTACCTGAGAAGGTGTTAACACATCCTTACCCATCAGCGCTCTTCTTTTGCAGCCAACCACTTTGCAACTGCATAAAATGTGCTCAGCCTTCTCTTCTGCCTCATGACAGAATCTACACAGGCTCTCTTCAGCAACTCCTATCTTGGATAAATGATACCCAAGATTACAATGACCAGTCATCAGGCCCACTACCCTCCTCAGATCCTGTCTTCCTAGTCTATTGTATATCCCAGCCTTCCTGCTGGAATAGGCAATGAATTTCTTTGCCTGTTCACAGCCTGTCACCTTCTCCCAATAGGAGGTTTTAGCCTCCTCTTCCCGTATTCCTACTAAGTTAACTACGTTTTAAATTATAAGCACTTACAGTATTTGAAACATCAGTCATGATATGATGTAGGCCTAACAATTTCATTTATAAAAATACTTTTAAAAGTATTTTGTAGTTGAATACTTTTGAAAGTATTTTTACTTTCTCTTGCCTATATGAATATATAGGAAGGAAAGTATTGTTTTCATGTCGATTTTTCGAAATCGAGTTTTCACTGGATCTATACGTTTTCAGACCCCCTGAACCCAAAAAACATGTTTTTAGCGATTGGTCTGTGTGTGTGTGTGTGTGTGTCTGTGAGTGTGTGTGTGTGTGAACAGAATATCTCAAGAACGGAACATCGTACAAACTTGAAACTTAAGTTACATACCACTACCGGACCCGACACGAACATTTTCATCAAAATCGGTCAATCGGAAGTTGTAGTTTATTCGTATAATTTTTCACTTTTTTGCGATTTTCTCAAAAACTGGTCCTACGATTTTTTTAAAAATCGCCTGGATTACTCAATTTTTTATTCTCTACAAGAAAGGCTAGGCGTCATGTTTACTGAAATTCTGGGTAAGGCTGTTTTCGCGTAAAAACATAGTTTTTTTAAGATTACGGCTTTAATATGCAATTTAGAGCAAAAATTTATATAATAAAAGTTGTAGAGAATTTAAAATCCTACAACTTTTATTCCAAACATTTTTTTGTATAACGCTTAGTTTAGCGGTAATTAGCGATTTTCTGTTTTTTTCTCACGAAAACGTGAGAAAAATCGATTTTTTTAACATTTCGGCCTTAGTATGCATTTTACGACAAAAGTGTATATAAAAAAATTTATAGAAAATTAAGAGATCTACAACTTTTATTGATAGCATTTTTCTCCACGGAGCCTAGTTTAGCATGAAAAAGTGATTTTCCGTATTTTTAAGCCAAACTGAGGTCGATTTTAATTTTGCGTATTTCACTAATGTTTTTTGAGGCTAGTTTGTGTGTTTATTTCTAATGTTAGGTTTATTGTTAATTATTTGCATTGGCAAGAGAAAGTTGTGTGAGTGTTTCACACCAGATTTTATTGTCACGTTTTAATCAGCGTGTACTCATTTTTATCTAACGTGCGTGCTAAGTGACGTCATTATTTGTTTACAGTTGGAGCAAACTAAGAAAGGTGGGACTTTAGATTAAAAGTATGTGTTAAGTCATGTTCATCTGGGGTTAAGTAATGTTTCGTCGCCGAGTGCGGTGTTTCAAATGCTCGCGCCTTGGTGCTCTTAATTTCATCTATTAATCCCAATTCTGCCCATAATAGACAGGTGGAGTGTCAAATTATTTACACTCAATCTGTTTGTTGCAGGGCTAAAATAAATAGTTCTGTTTCTTATCACATTGGCTGACATTCTTATTCTTGTCAGCCAATTAAATGACTGAATCATTGAAGAACAGAAGAGGTAGAGGTGTAAAAGACACTAATCAGAGTTATCTCCTCTGAAAGTAATGAATTTCATTATACAGTTGGACCCTGTGGTGAATGAAGTGAAGGTGTCATTTGCAGAGTGGAAAATATATCCTTTTCAGAGGGCCCGGCATGCTGATAAGCGTACTTTTCCACTCAGTGAGGAAGGCATGGTAAACCACCTCACTTCTCGTTTTACTTAGTAAAACCTCTACAGGTTCAAACCAGCTTCTCGGCTGATGACCTAAACAACAACAACACAATCCCAATTATGCTGTATCATTCTATGTTCCTCCGTACTACGTCATCTCCTGCATCATTTCACCTCCACCTATCTATTGGATCTTTCCCGCTTTCCTACCACTTGTGAACTGATCTTGAATGAGTGTACTTGTGTGTTGCTTCTCTCTCGCTGCTAGGCTAGGACGCTACCTAGTCTATGCAATTCTACAAACGATAATCCAGGCTTATTCAACCGAACATTTCAAACTCTTTGTTTTGTGCTGTATGTATCCATGCTTTGGGTGCTTACTACTACTTCGCAACGATTTCCAGGCTTTAACAATTAACGAGCTTACGTTCACACTTCAACACATACGTGGTTTTTCTACAATTCTATTTCTGGTAAGTGACAATTTGTATACCTTGTTCAGATATACAAATTATAAGTTAGTTTGTTTTTGACTTACGGGGTTTCTGAAATGACCCGATTCAATTTGTCTATGGCACTATTCACTTCAATTAATTAAATTACCGTATTTTCCGGACGATAAGACGCACTTTTTTCTGTAGGAAAATGACCTAAAAATTACCATGCGTCTTATGGTCCGAACGCTAGCTATATTTCAGGGTAGATGCTTTCTATAATAATATTTATTACTACCCTACTCTACTTAAACACGTTCAATAACTAGGGATTTCAAAACAAAACATACAATGATATAGGATGTACCGTAGTTTTTAAACTGTATCGTCTTAAAGATTCTAAGCATACACAGTAGTTTCTGTATCGATATTACTTACGGTAAATATCATAGCATTTTAAATATGAAGCAAGTTTCGTATACTCTTTCGCTTTTAAATTAAAAGTGGTTCAATACGCAAAAGATAATGGCATTCGGGAAGTAGAAAGGCATTTTTTACCTCCTCCAACAGAAAAAATGATTCGGGAATGGCGGAAACAAGAAGATTTATTACTCAAGGCAGATAATAAGAAACATACCAGTAAATATCGAACTCATGCTGTCAAATGGCCACAACTTGAAGCACAATTGAAAAATTGGATTATCAATTACTATTAGACCAACCATGTTGCCTGAATCTGATTGTCTACCTGATTTGACAATGCAGTATGTCAGTTCAGGTAGACAGTCCGACACGATGTCACGTACACAAACTAGCAACATGGATAGTAACACCCACCCCCTGCATTTCCAAGTCTATTTTTCAAAATTCTAAAAATTCTACCGCAATATTGGCCAATCGATATTTCATGTTATTAACATGTCTGTACTAAGTTTTTTACGCTGGATAAAACAATAGTTTGCCCGAGCCGAACGATCGTGTGGTTATCGAGATAGCAAGGGTTCAGAATATTGTTAATAAATCAAAATTTAAATAACGTATGAATTTGAAATTTCGTACACGCTGTAATAATATAATTGTCTATGTCGTGTTAAAATTTCAAACTTTTTGGTCAAATATTTATCAAGTTACACGCCTCTAAACGCATGAAATTTGTTGCGGTATCAAAAAAACCGGGTCTTTTTGTCTTCCAACCTCGATATGGCAACTTTTAAACAACATTAAAAATATATGACTATTATAAGTCAAAGCAGAAAAAATGAGCTAAATTTTGATGTAAAGTATGTTGAAATCCGACTCAAAGTTATGGAGATGCAAGGATTCAAACTCGGGTGTCTATGATTATGAAACCGATTGTAGTAATTTACGTAGGCTACTTACAGTTTCTATATCCATGTTTTTTTGTAAATTTATGACTATAAAATAATTATATATATTGTATCTTCTGTACTTGCTGTTTTTCAAATAAAGAAATCACATTTACCTGTATTAAAAAACTAATTAAAATCAGTCAAAATAATTTTTAGATAATTTATGCCTTGAAAAACAAGGGTGCGTCTTATCGTCCGATGCGTCTTATCGTCCAAAAAATACGGTACTTTCAATTTAATTGCACATACCTTTAATAAAAGTTGGTTCGCAGAATTCGAATGAATCCAAAGCACTCGAAGTCCTTTTAAAATCTTCAAGCCTTTTGTACGCATATTGAATTACATCTTGGTGCATTTCAACACCGTGGTTTACACCAAATGGACCTGGACAAGAAATAAATTTACAACTTAAAAACATTTCAGTATCTAGGTTGCAACATTACATACCGACAGGATAAAGATGCTTACAATAAGATGCACCGATTTCAGCAAATATGCTTTATTTTAATCATGAGTGAAACACTTAAAATGAAAATCAACCTCAGTTTGGCTTTAAAATACGGAAAATCACTCTTTCACGCTAAACTAGACTCTGTAGAGAAAAATGTTCTAAATAAAAGTCGTAGATCTTTTAATTTCCTATAAATTTTATTATATAAGTTACATTTTTGTCGTAAAATGTATCCATCGCAATTTATAAAATAGCAGCAGCAAAAACACGAGGGTGAGATTTTATAAAACATTAGCAGCGCAAACTCTACTCTATGGCAGTGAAACTTGGGTGCTATCAAAGCGAGAGGAGAGTAGATTGCAAACATCTGAAATGAAATTTCTTCGACATACGTATGGGTGTAGTAGAGAAGATCATTACAGGAATACCGAGATAAGGAAAGAACTCAACATCTTCTCTATAAACAACAAGGTATCCCAGAACAGAATGCGGGAGGATAGGATACCTAAGCAGACACTGGAGCTCTGCCTCACAGGCACTTACAGGTCAGAAACTATCTTGATGAACATCTTCCTAGACGATGGATTGGCCGTGCAAGTGAGGAAAACATTGTGTTTACACCATGGCCACCTCGTAGTCCAGACTTAACGCCCTGTGACTTTTCTTATGGGGTTATGTAAAAGACAAAGTTTTTGTACCACCACTTCCTGTAGATATCGATGATCTAATACAACGTATCGCAAATGCTATCGCCACAGTTGACCGTCATATGCTTAATCGTGTCTAGGAAGAATTCGACTACCGTGTTGATATCTGTCATGTTACAAAATGGTGCATACATTGAACATCTGAACATATTTTCAATAAAAACTTAATGAATTCTTCTATATAATCATGTATGTAATTACTAGTGCCCGGATTTTGCATATTTAGCATATCTTTTTCTTAAGTTCTAAAATAAGTTTATAATCCATTTTGAGTGTTTTTGAATGATTTGCGACCAAAAAACCCAAATTTTATTTTGAATATTTGTGCATATTTCGAACCCTTTTGCATATTTGTGGTATTTTTGCACATTTTAGACAAATTTCCAGAAGGCTTGTAAAAAAACAAAAGTATTTGTGAAGGCACAGAGCAGAATAAGGGCTTTCAAGAATGCTTATCATAACGTTCCTCTCCCACCTCAACTTAAAATCACAAGATGGGGTACTTGGATATCTGCAGTCAATTACTTTGCTGAACACCATGAAAAAGTGAAGGAAATAATTGGAAGTTTTCTGAGCAATAGCTCAGTGGTTCAAATGAGTGACCCCTAGCAATTTCAGCTCTGAAATTCCCACCAATTGTTTCATGTGATGTTGAACGCTCCTTTTCAGCAATGAACAACGTCCTGTCTGACAAAAGACGGAGCTACAAAGTGGAAAATTTGGAAAAAACTTTGATTATTTTATGCAATTAACACATAATTTATTTATTTAAAACTTCAATTTTTTAAAATGTGATGATTACGGTTGAAGTGGTTAAATTATGATTAGATTAGTGTTTTCATTATTTAAAACATTTTATAAATATAATGTATTTCAAAGTTAAATTAATTAAACAAAATTATTAAAAATAACTTGTTTTTATTTTTGCATATTTCAACTTTTTTGGTGCATATTTTCTCCTTTTTTTGGCATATTTTGGGTCAAAAAAGTGCATATCGATCCGAGCACTAGTAATTACCTTAACTTTTCAAAAATAAATTTTCTATAAGTTATCGAAACTTTCTATCTCATTTATAATCACCCTGTACAATACATACCTAGTATAAGTCCAGCCATTGTACTCAAATACCCAGTACCGGAACCCAAATTAAGAAAACTGAGTCCAGGTTCAAGACATAAATTTTCCATCACTTCGCTATAGATGCATGGAGCTGATAAATGAATGTTTCCATTTTTCCAAGCGAGATCTTTGTAAGCGGAATCTTGAAATTCTGGTAAATAATAGAAAGCTCGATCGACGGCACGGAAAACACGTTCGACGACCGGTGTTTTGATGTACTGTGCACACAATAAGTTATCGATCAAGTCGTCATTATTCATTCCTGTACTGACGGCTCCTCCCATTTTTATTGTCCAATGATAGTCCCAACTACTGAAAACAAAAAAGAAAAATTTCAATTTTTAAAAATCTGGTGTGAAACACTCACACAACTTTCTCTTGCCAGTGCAAATAATTTAAACAATATAACCTAACATTATTAATAAAACATTAGAAATAAACAAAAAAATAACCTCATAAAACATAACCTTATTTTAATCATGAGTGAAAGACGCAAAATGAAAATCTACCTCAGTTTGGCTTAAAAACATGGAAAATCATTCTTTCACGCTAAACTAGGCTCTGTAGAGAAAAATGCTCTAAATAAAAGTTGTAGATCTTTTAATTTTCTATAAATATGATTATATATATACTTTTGTCGAAAAGTGCATACTAAGGCCGAAATCTTAAAAAAATCGATTTTTCACACGTTTTCGTGAGAAAAAAACAGAAAATTGCTAATTACCGCTAAACTAAGCGTTATACAAAACAATGTTTGAAATAAAAGTTGTAGAATTTTAAATTTTCTACATTTTTTATTATATAAATTTTTGCGGTATAATACATATTAAAGCCGTAATCTTAAAAAAAACACTTTTTTTACGTAAAAACAGCCTCACCGAGAATTTCAGCAAACATGACGCCTACCCTATCTTGTAGAGAATAAAAAATTGAATAAACCAGGCGATTTTAAAAAAAATTGTAGGACTAGTTTTTGAGAAAATCGTAAAAAAGTGAAAAATTATACGAATAAACTACTACTTCCGGTTGACCGATTTTGATGAATGTTCGTGTCGGGTCCGGTAGTGGTATGTAACTTAAGTTTCAAGTTTCAAGTTCGTACGATGTTCCATTCTTGAGATATTTTGTATACATACACACACACGCGCGCGCGCACACGCACACACACACACACGCACGCACGCACACACACACACGCTCATATAGGCAAGAGAAAGTAAAAAAGCAGGTGCTTGTCTTACAAAAGAGACTCTTTTCACAAACTTACATAACTTGGTTAATTTATTTAAATGAAAAATTTGGTGTAAAACACTCACATAACTTTCTCTTAATAGTTCTGTTTCTTATCACATAGTCAGCCACTTATATGACTGAACTATTTAAGAACAGAAGAGGTAGAGGTGTAAAAGACACTAATCAGAGTTATCTCCTCTGAGAGTAATGAATTTTACTATACAGCCAGACCCTGTGGTGAATGAAGTGAAGGTGTCATTTGCAGGGTGGAAAGTGAGTGCTTTTCGGAGGGCCTGGCATACTGATAAGCATACTCTTTCAACTCAGTGAGGAAGGCATTGGTAAATCACCTTACTCCTCGTTTTTACTTAGTAAAACCTCTAGAGGTTCAAACCAGCCTTTCGGCTGTTGACCTAAACAACAACAACTTTCTCTTGCCAAGGCAAATAATTAACAATATAACCTAACATTCGTAATAAAATATTAAAAATTAACAAAAAAGTAACCTCAAAAAACATTTAACCTTATTTGAATCATGATTTTTTTTTTTTTGGTTTAATGTCCGACTGTTCTGCGATTACTGCTAATGCAGACGGTGAAGGATGAAATGATTTTTTTGTAACGTATGAAAATATACCATCCCTAAATGGGATTCGAACCCAAGATGAGAAGCGAGCATGTTACCAACTACGCCAATGCGACCGACATTTTAATCATAAGTGAATGATACAAAATGAAAACCAAACTTATTATGGCTTAATAATACGGAAAATCACTCTTTCACGCTAAACTAGACTCTGTAGAGAAAAATGCTTTTAAATAAAAGTTGTAGATCTTTTAATTTTCTATAAGTTTGATTATATATACTTTTGTCGTAAAATGTATACTAAGGCTGAAATTGTAATAAAACCGATTTTTTTTTACAGATTTTCAAGGTAAAAAAAACAGAAAATCACTAATTACCACTAAACTAAGAGTTATACAAAAAAATGTTTGAAATAAAAGTTGTAGGATTTTAAATTCTCTACAACTTTTATTATATAAATTTTTTCACTAAAATGCGTATTAAAGCCACAATCTTAAAAAACAATTTTTTTACATGACAACAGCCTAACCAAGAATTTCAGCAAACATGGCGCCTACCCTATCTTGTAGAACATAAAAAATGTAGTAAACCAGGCGATAAAAAAAATCCTAGGACCAGTTTTTGAGAAAATCGCAAAAAAGTGAAAAATTACACGAATAAACTACTACTTCTGGTTGACCGATTTTTATGAAAATGTCAGGTTTGGTAGTGGTATCTAACTTAAGTTTCAACTTTCAAGTTCGTACGATGTTCCGTTCTTGAGATATTTTGTTCACGCACGCATGCACACACACATCACTAAACATGTTATTTGGGTTCAGGGGGTCTGAAAACGTGTAGATCCAGTGAAAACTCGAGGACTTTAAATCGACATGAAAACAATACTTTCCTTCCTATATATTCATATAGGCAAGAGAAAGTAAAAACATGAGCCAAAAACTTTTATTTTGATAGAAACCTTTCTACAATGTCCCTCCCTACATTAATTATTATTCATTCATTATTTTCTTTTTGTTTTATGTCTGTTTTGCAATTTTTACTTTCTCTTGCCTATATGAATATATATGAAGGAAAGTATTGTTTTCATGTCGATTTTTCGAAATCGAGTTTTCGCCGGATCTATACGTTTTCAGACCCCCTGAACCCACAAAACATGTTTTAGCAATTGGTCTGTGTGTGTGTGTGAACAGAATATCTCAAGAACGGAACATCCTACGAACTTGAAACTTAAGTTACAAACCACTACCCGACCCGACACGAACATTTTCATCAAAATCGGTCAACCGGAAGTAGTAGTTTATTCGTGTAATTTTTCACTTTTTTGCGATTTTCTCAAAAACTGGTCCTACGATTTTTTTAAAAATCGCCTGGTTTACTACATTTTTTATGTTCTACAAGATAGGGTAGGCACCATGTTTGCTGAAATTCTGCGTGAGGCTTTTTTACGTAAAAACATTTTCTTTTTAAGATTGCGGCTTTAATATGCATTTTAGCGCAAAACGTTATATAATAAAAGTTGTAGAGAATGTAAAATTCTACAACTTTTATTTCGAACATTTTTTTGTATAATGCTTAATATAGCGGTAATTAGCGATTTTCTGTTTTTCTCACAAAAACGTGTAAAAAATCGATTTTTTTAAGATTTCGGCCTTAGTATGCACTTTACGACAAAAGTGTATTTAATAAAATTTATAGAAAATTAAGAGATCTACAACTTTTATTTAAAGGATTTTTCTCTACAGAGCCTGGTTTAGCGTGAAAGTGTGATTTTCCGTTTTTTTTTAAGCCAAATTGAGTTCGATTTTCATTTTGCGTCATTCACTCATGATTAAAATAAGGTTATGTTTTTGAGGTTAGTTTTTGTTTATTTCTAATATTTTATTAATAATGTTAGGTTTATTGTTAATTATTTGCATTGGCAAGAGAAAGTTGTGTGAGTGTTCCACACCAGATTTTTGCTGATGCAGACAGTGGAGAATAATGATATATGAAAATGAGTGATGAAAAAATGCCAAACCTGACCAGGAATCAAACCTAGGACTTCGGCGTAAAAATTAGTTGCACTAACCACCACGCCAACAGGCCAGCCATGGCACCACTTTTAAAAAACCTATCATTTTAATTTTTTACATGCAAATGGAGCAAATTAAAAATTTTACAAAACAATATTATAAAACTAAAACAAAACAATTATTATATCACGAATACAAATTGTAATCACAGAAAGACGAATCATAAGTTATTGACACTGTTATCAAAATAGGCCATTTTTATAATATTGTAAAGTATGTAATGTAATACCGGGTGAGCATAAAGTCTTGCCCTGATTATAAAAATTTATTGCAGAATAACTGTTTGACATAATAATTTAAATTTGATGCTGTTACATAGGTTAGTGTTAATAGTTTTTTTTAAGATTACTTACATTAGTAAACTTCAACGTGTGCCCCCTTGGTAGCTCGGAGAATGTCGAAGCGGTATTCCAGTTCCCGCCAGGTGTTTTGTAACATGTGTTCTGTCACAGTACCCACAGCAGCTTGTATCCTAGCCTTCAGTTTGTCAACGTCAGCAACTGGTGTGGCGAAGACTCTATCCTTGACATAGCCCCAGAAAAAAAAGTCAAGGGGAGTAATGTCTGGAGAGCGGGGTGGCCAAGGTGTTGGACCATCCCTTCCAATCCACCAATTTGGAACTGGAATACCGCTTCGACATTCTCCGAGCTACCAAGGGGGCACACGTTGAAGTTTACTAATGTAAGTAATCTTAAAAAAAACTATTAACACTAAGCTATGTAACAGCATCAAATTTAAATTATTATGTCAAACAGTTATTCTGCAATAAATTTTTATAATCAGGGCAAGACTTTATGCTCACCCGGTATAACCCTACGTAATATTGTGTGCCTACCAAAGCTACTGTTTTAAAAATATTAAATCTTTTAGTTACGCGTAATCAGCCTGAAGTTATTATTATTATTACGCCTATATCATCAAACAATTACAGACTCACCGATAAAAAGTTTATCAAATTCCTTCATCTTTCGTAAACCTTTATCGAGTCCCTGCAATCATGTTATTTATGCATGTATGAGTGTAATCTGAATTACAAATGATTTATTCATTAACACAATAAATTTTTTTTTCTTTTGTTATCAGAAACTGTAAATTGTTGACAACTACCCAATTTGATCGCTGCTTTTTGCTGTATTATTTTGAAATGAATTAGGCGTGAGTTTAAACAGGGACCCCCAGTAGAGTTTGTTCACAGATGGTTGTCAGCTGGTCACCAAACAATGTCGCTTACCCAATCGGTGTTACTTAACAAATAATAGCAACTTTCTACCAGCTGACTGACTGGGCTGGCCTGAAGGCCTAACGCAATAAATAATATTTTTTATTAAAATTTTATTTAATTTTTACTTTCTCTTGCCTTATATTTATAAATAGGGAACGAAAAAATTGTTTTCATGTCAATTTTTCATTGAAAAACATGTATTTAGACCCTGTGAACCCAAATAACATTTTTTCCAGCATGATGGAGCTCCTCCACATTATACTAATGCGACCAAGGCATTTTTAAACCAAAATCTTCTTAACTGTTGGATAGGGTGTGGCAGCGACACGTTTTCTTGAGAAAAAAACAGAAAATCGCAAATTACCGCTAAACTAAGCGTTATACAAAAAAATGTTTGAAATAAAAGTTGTAGAATTTTACATTCTCTACAACTTTTATTATATAACGTTTTGCGCTAAAATGCATATTGAAGCCGCAATCTTAAAAAGAAAATGTTTTTTACGTAAAAACAGCCTCACGCAGAATTTCAGCAAACATGGCGCCCACCCTATCTTGTAGAGCATAAAAAATGTAGTAAACCAGGCGATTTTTAAAAAAATCGTAGGACCAGTTTTTGAGAAAATCGCAAAAAAGTGAAAAATTATACGAATAAACTACTACTTCCGGTTGACCGATTTTGATGAAAATATTCGTGTCAGGTTCGGTAGTGGTATGTAACTTAAGTTTCAAGTTTCAAGTTCGTACAATGTTCCGTTCTTGAGATATTCTGTTCACACACGCACGCGCGCGCACACACACACACACACAGACCAATCGCTATAAACATGTTTTTTGGGTTCAGGGGGTCTGAAAACGTATAGATCCGGTGAAAACTCGATTTTGAAAAATCGACATGAAAACAATACTTTCCTTCCTATATTCATATAGGCAAGAGAAAGTAAAAAATCAGATCTACCAACCCTACTGACAAAAAAACTTGAATAGTGTTTTTGAAATATCCAAGTAGTAGTCCTACCACATCCGTGAGTCACAAAAATTTCTGCGTGGTAGTCCTACCACATCTGTAATTTAGTGAAGCCATTTTACGTCTCATTTAATTCTGTCGAAATCGTTATTCGTCACGTATATTGACACCGCACTGATTGTGTTAATGAAACAAATTGTGTTCATTAATAATTTATCACTTTCATATTTCTTTCATTTTTACTTTCTCTTGCCTATATGAATATATAGGAAGGAAAGTATTGTTTTCATGTCGATTTTTCGAAATCGAGTTTTCACCGGATCTATACGTTTTCAGACCCCCTGAACCCAAAAAACATGTTTTTAGCGATTGGTCTGTGTGTGTGTGTGTGTGTGCGCGCGTGCGTGTGTGAACAGAATATCTCAAGAACGGAACATCGTACGAACTTGAAACTTGAAACTTAAGTTACATACCACTACCGGACGCGACACGAACATTTTCATCAAAATCGGTCAACCGGAAGTAGTAGTTTATTCGTATAATTTTTCAGTTTTTTGCGATTTTCTCAAACACTGGTCCTACGATTTTTTTTAAAATCGCCTATTTTACTCAATTTTTTATTCTCTACAAGATAGGGTAGGCGCCATGTCTGCTGAAATTCTCGGTGAGGCTGTTTTCACGTAAAAACGTTGTTTTTTTAAGATTACGGCTTTAATATAAATTTTAGCGCAAAAACTTATATAATAAAAGTTGTAGAGAATTTAAAAACCTACAACTTCTGTTTCAAACATTTTTTTGTATAACGCTTAGTTTAGCGGTAATTTGCGATTTTCTGTTTTTTTTCTCACGAAAACGTGAGAAAAATCGATTTTTTTAACATTTCGGTCTTAGTATGCATTTTACGACAAAAGTGTATATAATTAAATTTATAGAAAATTAAAAGATCTACAACTTTTGTTTAGAAAATTTTTCTCTACAGAGCCTAGTTTAGCGTGAAAGTGTGATTTTCCGTTTTTTTTAAGCCAAATTGAGTTCGATTTTCATTTTGCGTCTTCCACTCATGATTAAAATAAGGTTATGTTTTTGAGGTTAGTTGTTGTTTATTTTTAATATTTTATTAATAATGTTAGGTTTATTATTAATTATTTGCATTGGCAAGAGAAAGTTGTGTGAGTGTTTCACACCAGATTTTATTACTTAAGTTACATTGTAACAAATCATAAATTGTTACGAGGTTAAATGAGGTAAGTTTAGACCTCATCAGTTTTGAAAAATAGTACAATTAAATTTGGTAATTAAGAATAATTACTCACTGCTTTTATTATATTCTCCTAACATACAAAGCCATATATGTATTCAATAAACAACAACCTCAAAAATTTGCTTTGTATGTACATTTGTTGTTGTTTAGGTCAACAGCCGAAAGGCTGGTTTGAACCTCTAGAGGTTTTACTAAGTAAAACAAGGAGTGAGGTGGTTTACCATTGCCTTCCTCACTGAGTGAAAAAGTACGCTTATCAGCATGCCGGGCCCTCTGAAAAGCACATATTTTCCACTCTGCAAATGACACCTTCATTTCATTCACCACAGGGTCTGGCTGTATAATGAAATTCATTACTTTCAGAGAAGGTAACTCTGATTAGTGTCACAGTACACCGTCTACCTCTTCTGTTCTTAAATGATTCAGTCATTTAATTGGCTGACCATGTGATAAGAAACAGAACTATTTATTTTAGCCCTGCAACGAATAGATTGAGTGTAAATAATTTGACACTCCACCTGTCTGTTATGGGCAGATGTACATTTAGCTACAAAATGGAAACCACCTTCCTGCCAATTCATAAAACAGATCAAACAAATTAATTTTTTTTTTTTTGGTTTAACGTCCGACTGTTTTGCAAATTGCTGCTAATGCAGACGGTGAAGGATGAAATGAATTTTTTGTAACGTATGAAAAAATGCCATGCCCGAGTGGGATTCAAACCCAAGACCGCGTGATGAGAGGCGAGCACGTTACCAACATCGCCAATATGAACAAATATTTATAATCAAATAAATATTAATAATATTAATAATCGTCAATATGAACAAATTCATATTTCAGCCTTATTTTCATGATTGTAGATCAAATTTAAAAGCCCACTGACTGGGAAGATCGAATTCATGGTTAATAAATTCACGCATATAACATTTTTTACACCATCAGTAAGTGGATTGTTTCGTATAAAGAAGTTTCTATTTAACAAACTTTTTCAGAAGTCCTGTGAAGATTTGCTATATGGAAGTTCGACTGTATAAATATTAATATTATCAATATTATAAAAATAATAATTCTGTCACCACTACTTATTAACTTGTACATAGAAGAGGCTATAATGAAATGAAGGAGAAATTTGACACAGGAACAAAAATTCAAGGAGAAACAATAAAAATGCTAAGATTCGCCGATGATATAGTAGTATTATCAGAGACAAAGAAAGAACTAGAGGATGTCTTAAATGGAATTGATGAGATCTTGAGAAAGGATTACTTCATGAAAATTAATAAGAACAAAACAAAAGTGTTGTGCAGCAGCAAGAGTGGTTTAGAAGAGATGGGAAATTTAAAAGTAGACAACAAAAACATACAGGAAGTTGGGGAATTCTGTTATCTAGGGAGTAAAATAACAAAGGATGGTAAAAGCACAAGTGATATCATAAGTAGAATTGCTCAAGCTAGAAAAGCCTTTGAAATGAAAAACAGCTGACTGACTACAAACATTGATTCACAGATTAGGAAAAATTTTTTAAAACATTATGTTTGGAGTGTAGCATTATACGGAAGTGAAACGTGGGTGATAGAGGCTGTAGAAAAGAAGAGGATAGAAGTTTTAAAACGTGGTGTTATAGGAATATGTTAAAGATTAGGTGGGTGGACAAAATAAGTAATTTAGAGGTTCTTAGACAAGTGGATGAAAAAAGAAGTATATGTAAGCATCTTACCAGAAGGGATAGGCTAGTGGGACATATCTTAAGACTTCCAGGTATTGGGCTATCAATAATGGAGGGTAATATTGAGGAAGTAAATTGTAGAGGGAGGCAAAGATTAGAATATATAAAGCAAATTACAAAAGATGTAAGGTGTTACAGATATTTAGATATGAAACGACTAGCGCAAGATAGAACAGCTTGGAGAACTGCATCAAACCAGTTGAGAGACTGATGACAAAAAATAAATAAAAAATTTGTTATAATTATCAAGACTTTACTAATGTAGATTTGTTTATTTATAAAATTCAAGGACTTTCAAGGTCAGAAAATATCCTACAATAAAAACTTTACATAAAAATAATAGAAATATTTTTTTTAAGAAAATGTCAATGACCATTACATTTTATAGTAGAATTAGATAAACTTCTATTACTAAAATAATTTTAGTTCATATAAAAATATTCTGTTATCAAAATCCTACCAAAATCCCAAACAAAAAAATTATTTTAAAAATATATTTACAAACAAAAAAAATAATTTTTAAAATGATGGTAAAATTATTCTAGAACACTTCAGAGAATTGCCATATTCTTAAAACTACAGAGAATTGCCATATTCTTAAAACTAGATAATGTAGGTTTGTTAAGAAAGAATTAGTATATCATTTTGTTTTCTAATAGAATGCAATATAATTTATAAAATTTAATAATTATGTAATTAATAATTTTGAAAACATTTATTTATCTAATTTATAACTAATTTGAATATTTGTGATCCCAAATAATTATTAACAGAAAAATATTTATTTTCATGCAAGTTTCATCTATTTTACAGTGCACTGTTTAAATAATTTTATAAATGCATTACTTTTGTACGTTACAAACATGTTTCTACATTTAATATCAGGAAAAGAAAATTAGTTAAATTATTTTTATAATATACTACCGCACAAAATATTGAAATATAAAGGTCAACATTTTCTAAATCTGGTCTTTCGACGACTTTTCGTAGGCTACGTAATTAAAAACTAACAAAATTTTAAAGATTTCGTTCAAAATATTATTTTTAAAAAATTAATAAAATGTTAACACAAAAGTAAATTATTTAAAAATCATTAAATGAAACTTAAGAATTATAAATATAAAATTGATAATATAAATGTTTTGGTTTAATGCTGATAAAAAATCGAGATTGTGAAATAATTAACCCTACGTACATAAATGCGTTAATCCAGAACTATCTATCTAGGAAAAAGTCGATAAAGCATTAATTAGTTTGCGTTACATGAAAAATTTAGTATTATAGTTTTAATAAATATATATTTACACAAGATTTGTCGGTATTTATCAATGAACAAATTTGGCCTAACTTACCGAACTATTTTCTTGCAGAAGAACGCACAAAGTCTGTCATCAATTTTGCAAAATGCTTCTTTCGTTTTTGTCTGTAATAATTGTGTCAATCTGAATTTTAAACGTCCAGCATTATAATCTTATTAGATAACGATATTTAAGTTCAGTTGTCACCATAAATCATAAAAATTAAATTACTTTTAAAATAAATAAGGATAATATGGTTTCCAATACACCAGCAAACTCAGCTGTTCTTTTCTGACGTCTTTGTTTGTACAATACAAAATAAATCGTAATTGTCAACATTCGCAATAAAAACAAGTCATTTCGAGAATACACAATAAAATAAATTTGAAGAATATGGCATTTACTTACGTAAAATTAAAAATTAAAAACGATAATTAATTATCAGGTAGAAACACGAACTTCAAGTTCGACATAAAAACAATAACACTGTCTGCTGTCCTAAATATTATGTTATGCAGCCAGTCAACTCAGCTGATATGGGAACCGGCGCAATCTGTAGTGTTTTCTTGCAGTTTACTTCCCATTGGTTCATATCGAAATTCCACCGAGATACGGTAATGGTGGGGAAACGTGGTTGGCGCATGCGTCAAGTATGAAGGTTTCAACTTGGACATGAAGTGAAAAGGTAAGAGATAATTTTTATTTATTAATGGACGGCATAATTTTCACGATGTAAAATTGTATCACGTGTTACAATGAATACTTATAGGTACTTTAATCACTTACTTTCTACTAGTTTTTCTCGCTGTTATTTAAAACAACATACAATTTTCTTACGCTGCACCACCCGCTTTACAGAAAATGGCAACGCTGGAGTTTACAATTTCCCTTTTCCCTGATATGTTCATGAATTTCATTGGACATTTTATAGAGATAAAAACGTACATCATTTCATTTATAGTTGTAAACTTGACTATTCTTTTTGTTAGTAAGCAGGGTTAAAAACGTCTCCAATACTGTTTATTTGTTTTCCTAATAACCAAGTTGCGTACACCATAGGGATTATTGATATCCCTATTCAGTCGCAAAGTTTTAACAATGCAAATATAATTTCATTCCTTTAGAAAAGAGATGTAATTTCTGCAAAATAAAATCCAATTTCATATTCGTACACCTCTTATTACACGCATCTTTATCGATTTCTTTCTCACGTGTCCCCTAGACTTGTAGATTCGTTGCAGTGAAATTAATAGGCAGTTTCTTTTACCGAATTCGTTTGAGATAGCGGCTTTCTTTTAAGGTTTTAGAGTTCTGAATGATAACACGAAGTAAGTTCTAAACAATGCTTATCAGCTCGTCCATATAATTTACAAAGCAAAGTATTGTACGCTTGATTCTAAAATTGTTTTTATCTCTCCTGCACTGTGTAGCAGGTACTTCACTGTGGATCGGAGGGAAATTAATTTTTGTTGGTACTATTGTTTCTTTTTGAAAATGTTAGCAAAATTATTGTCCGAAAATCCAATGGTTTGATTATATATGGTGGCACAGAATTTACCGATTTATAAAGTACATTCATATTGAACATTTTATTCTATCAGTTACTTCTAATTTTTTTAAATAAGTCAAAATAACCGAATAAAACTTTGAAGGATTTCTTGCCGCTCTGAAGGAATGACGTCACGTACGACTGCCATCTTGTTTTGAAAAGTGTGCTCGACCTAGTGTCTGGTTGGTTGCCGTGTAAGTGACGATCGGCGCGATGCTGTTAACGCGTTGAAGAGGTACTATTTTTTTCCTTGAAATGTATTTTGTTTATTTTACACGGTTATGAGTTTTCTTGTTAAAGTATCGAGTAAAGAATTGTTCATTTAAAAAACGGTTTTTAATTACTTTTTATTTCCGTAACAGTACGAAAAGTTATGCAATGTAAGACTGCTGCAAGCTTGGGTTGTAAAGCGAAGGAGAGGGGGTTTTAGGATACTGTATTGTGTTCTGTTTCACTGAATTACAATCTTTATTTTGTGATTTACTACGGATTGTGTGTAGTGACATACTATATGACAATATAAGTGTAAACATGAAAGCATGATATTGTGAACCACGTATTTTGCAAAGAATTTATAATCAGGTAAACTAATTCAGTACCTATTATTCTATAGTTCTGTTTTGCGTGTATTTAACCTAAGCAATTTATAACGTTTTTTAATTCAGTGTTCATTGCGCATAGAGTTGTACTTCATTTATTAAGAAACTGGATTATATTTATGATTTATAATATGTTTGATTATGCAAAATATATTCGTAAACAGTAATATAGTAATGTAAAGGTTTACCCAAAGTCATGACATTCTTCGTCTTGTGAAAAACACGCAAATTTCACTTGGAATACTATTTGTTTTTTATCTTCTGTTTCATAAATACAAACTTGTTAAACGAAACGTTTGCTTTACAAAATTTCAGCGTTTATTCATAAATTCGAATTGTTTTGAATAGTTCATAAATAGGAACTTTTTACATTGCTAATTGTGGGTAGCTGTTTTTGTTTTTTATTACATTCTGTCAGATGAGTTGGTCAATTAAGTTATGACTAATACTTTCTTGTACTAAACAATAAAAATTATTCTTCTGCAGTTATTCTCTTTGAACAAAAAAACATTGCTATGTGCAAATTTTTCTAACCTTTGAAGAAATTGAAATATGGAAACATATTACAATGATTAAAAACTTTTATCTAGTTGTCAGATATGCCAAAATTTCATAATTAGTATGAAAAATGTAAACAGATGCATGGAAAAGGAAAAATAACAGATCATGTATTTTATCCCCGCTCTGTCAACTTATAAACAGTAGTTTCATTTTTCACATTATTTGGTTTTGTTATAATTTTGTTAAATATCATAGTTTTATTTTTTGTAATTTGATTTTGTTCAAATACATATTAAAACACTTCTTTTTATGACATTAAGATTGTCTAAATGTATCAATTTTCTGTTGGATCTCATAGTTTAATTTATTTAAAGAAATTTGCTAACTTTTCTGCAACAGAATACTACAAGCTTTTTAATTTAGGACTTTTTATTAATAATTATGCAGAGTTCGTTATAGAAAATAATATAATGTTCATTTGCTCAGAATCTTTATTTCTTCTGAAGTTTTTTCACAGCTGGTGTTATTTTATGTAATAAATAAATAAGTATGATTCTTATTTATAATTACCTATATTTCAACATCAAATTGTCCAATTTCATTTCAAATTCTTAGTTTTTCCTTGTTTGCTTAATGCTTTTTAATCAAGGTTAGATATTTTAAGATATTATTACTAAGCCAATTAGGCTTGGTAATACAGATATCAGCTGTTTCAGTATTTACTTTCTTAGTTTATTTTCTATTTTTTATGAAATTATTTGGGAGGCAACTTTTTAAAGAAAACAGCTGTTAAGTCTGTAATCTTTACCATTATCACAAATGAAAAGGTTACCAAATTTACTTCTTATATTTTGTGTAATTAATAATTTCCTATTTAATCTATAAATGTACTACCTATTATTTTCTTTAATGTAAGGCCATTCCGGACTTTTTAAAGTGATTTAAGTCATTTTTTTTTTTTAATTTTCTCAGCCATTAATTTATATCATCTTTGCTATAAAATATTTTGTTGAAATATACTATTTTTGATCTTGTTTCTCGCGTTCAATCTATGTAGTGGTTATATTTTTCTGTGTAAAATATCTTATATGAGGTTATCTGCCTTTAAGTATCCCTGCCGACATAATGTTTAATTCCAGCTTTTGTTTTCCATGCACTTAGTAGCCCACACTACTTTTAAATTAATCAATACTCACCATTATTCTTAAAATCTCTTTTTTACTTTCGTGTTTTACAAAAATACTGCAATCTAAATTAATTTTTAAATTTAATCAAACCAGTAAAGAAATATACATACAGGCAACATTTTACATTTCAAATCACTTTTTAGTTTTAAGAAAATAGATAGATAAAAAATCTGGTGTGAAACACTCACGCAACTTTCTCTTGCCAATGCAAATAATTAACAATAAAACCAAACATTAGAAATAAACAAAAAACTAACCCCAATAAATATAACCTAATTTTAATCATGATTGAAAGACGCAAAATGAAAATCAACTTCAGTTTGGCTTAAAAATACTGAAAATCACTCTTTCATGCTAAACTAGGCTCTGTAGAGAAAAATGCTCTAAATATAAGTTGTAGATCTTTTAATTTCCTGTAAATTTTATTATATACACTTTTGTCATAAAATGTATACTAAGGCTGAAGTCTTAAAAAAATTGATTTTTCACATGTTTTCGTGAGGAAAAAAAAAGAAAATCGCTAATTACCGCTAAACTAAGTGTTATACAAAGAAAATGTTTGAAATAAAAGTTGTAGGACTTTTAATTCTCTAAAACTTTTACTATTACATTTTTGCTATAAAATGCATATTAAAGCTGCAATCTTAAAAAAACAATTTTTTTATGTGAAAACAGCCTCACCAAGAATTTCAGCAGACATGACGCCTACCCTACCTTGTACAGCATAAAAAATTTAGTAAACCAGGCGATTTTTTAAAAAATTGTAAGACCAGTTTTTGAGAAAATCGCAAAAAAGTGAAAAATAACACAAATAAACTATTACTTCTGGTTGACCGATTTTGATGAAAATGTTCCTGTCGGGTCCGGTAGTGGTATCTAACTTAAGTTTCAAGTTCGTACGATGTTCCGTTCTTAAGATATTCTGTATACACACACAGACCAATCGGTAAAAACATGTTTTTTGCGTTCAGGGAGTCTGAAAACATTTAAATTCGGTGAAAACTCGATTTTGAAAAATCAACATAAAAACAATACTTTCCTTCCTATATATTCATATAGGCAAGAGAAAGTAAAAAATGAATGTGAAAATTTTGTTTTTCTAAGATTGTATTTATAGTATTAGTTAGTTCATTAATTTAATCACTTGAAAGAATCAAATAGTATTTGACATACAAGGTTTTTATCCTTAATTTTATTTTATATTGTCATAAAATAAAATTTATGACAGTTATCTTCTACTTTTGTATATTATTATTATTTGCGAATACTCCCTTGAAATGGAAGACGCTAAGCAAATGCTTCGTTTTGTTTTTCTTATCTTGCCAATACAGTTTCATGCTTATGCTGTGTT
Organism: Catonia carolina; assembly: GCA_035578175.1. Lineage (NCBI taxonomy): Eukaryota > Metazoa > Arthropoda > Insecta > Hemiptera > Achilidae > Catonia > Catonia carolina. The sequence continues at coordinate 15,713,708 of JAQMRL010000015.1, forward strand.
GCTTTTTTCATTCTTCATTCCATTTTGGCCTGTATGGCTTCGGTTCCTTTGGCTCTAGTGTAACTTCCCATTTGTTGATTTTGCTTCTAAAGCTATCTCTGTCGAAAATTTCCTCCGTTTCAATATTCGCCTTCTGTAGATCACCTTCGGTTTGTGTTACCCAGTTTGTTGTTGATTGCCACTTAGTAATTTGATCGAGAATCTGTCTTGTTAATCTGTGTGTCGGTAATCTCTGTATGTGTCTGTAGAATTTCGCTCTTCTCTTTGTCATATCAATTTCGATATTAGAGAATTTTTCTTTCGTTTCTATCTTTTGTAACCTGTATCCGTCTTTGGTCTGTCTTGGTCCTAAAATTTTCCTGATTATCTTTCTTTCCTCTTTCTTGATGTCTTCCATTTCGTTTCTTTTATCCAAAACTTAAGCTAGGACAAAGCTAAGATAAAGCTAAAGCTGAAAAATAAATAATCTGTATATATTTTATTGATGGTTTACTTAGACCTGATTATTTTGTATGTTGGTAAATCAATCCTAATTATTTCAATTCCATTTTTATCTACAAATTTTAATCTGCATGATAAAAGTATGTTAATTTTAAATATTCAATGTAAATTAAATTTAGTTGTCGTTATAGTTGTATTTATAAAAATGTTTAACAATTTTTGTAAAATTACTGTTTATAGGTTATTATGTTACCCTAATAATTACACTAAAATATTTTAATACATCAGTTTTTAGTTGAAAATTTATGTGTAATTGCTTAATGTATTGGTGATTTATTTTTGCAATTTTCACGGTTGATAGTTGTGTTTGATAGGAAGAATTTAAATATATTTTTAATAGTTGTAGTTAATTATTAGGTTAGGTTAACTGATATTTTCAGTTGTAGTACAGTAAGTGAGTTTTGCTTACTGTTTAGTAGGCCTACAATGTAATTGTAACATTATAATCTTCAAGGTCATGTGTTATGCTAAATATTTTTATTATGACAGCCCGGCAAATTTTTTTTTTTTTGTATACCTTTGTTTTTACTTTCTTTTACCTTATATGAATATAAATAGGGAAAGAAATTATTGTTTTCATGTTGAGTTTTCACCAAAAATGTGTTTTCAAGCCCCCGTATCCAAAAAAACATGTTTTTAGCTATTGGTGTATGTGTTTGTGAGTAAACAAAAGATTTCAAGAACGGAATAGTGTATGAAGTTGAATTTTAAAACTTAAAAGTTGTAGGCTTTTTATTTTCTCTTGCCTAAATGAATGTAAGTAAATGTATTAAGTAAGGAAAGTATTGTTTTCATGTCGATTTTTCGAAATCGTTTTTTCACCGGATTTGCACATTTTCAGACCCCTTTTACCCAAAAAAAAAAACATGTTTTTAGCGATTAGTGTGTGTGTAAACAGAATATCTCAAGAATGGAACATCGTACGAACTTGAAACTTAAAACTTAAGTTAGATACCACTAGAGGACCCGATACGAACATTTTCATCAAAATCGATCAACTGGAAGTAGTAGTTTATTCGTGTAATTTTTCACTTTCTTGCGATTTTCTCAAAAACAGCTCCTACAATTTTTTTTTTAAATCACCAATTTATTACATTTTTTATGCTTTACAAGATAAGGTAGGTGCCATATCTACTGAAATTCTTGGAGAGGCTGTTTTTACATAAAAAAATTGTTGTTTTAAGATTGCGGCTTTAATATGCATTTCAGCGCAAAAATGTATTGCATTAAAAGTTGTTGAGAATTTAAATTCCTACCAATTTTATCCAAAACATTTTTTTGAACGTGCGCTAAACTAAAAATGTGCGCTTTTATAGAATTGCTTTAACCATTTCAGTGCCGAAACAATTTTTAAAAATTTTTATCTAAAGCCATTTAATTTGAATAAGGGTGTAAAGCGAGCCCTTATTTCGAAAACTTGCTGGCAAAAGCCTCCCATTGCCCACCAAAATTTAAACGTTACAGAAAAATTAAATTTCCTATTAAAAATAAATTTTTATTATTTATTTCTAATTTGTGTACGTTGCAATCTGTTCAATTTAGAACAATAAGCAACCCCATGACCCAATGAGATGAGGATGATGTGTATGACGTGTAAATGAGGTGTAGTCTTGTACAGACCCAGGCCGACCATTCCTGAGAGAGTATGGTTAATTAAATCCCAACCATCAAAGTACACCGGTAACCACTGTCTAGTATTCATATCCATATAAAAGTAACTACCTTTACTAGGATTTGAATTTTTATTATGTTCATAAAAAAAAAAGAAATAGTTTTAACACTAAAAATATTCAAAATAGTTTTTTTTAGTTTATATAAAGTTGCTCACAGCTTGGTCATTAGCAACTACTGTGGGTTTTGGCACTTTAATGGTAGTTTTAACGTGTTAAAATTTCCAGACCCTAGCCGGGAATCGAACTTGGGACGTATCGCTTTGGAGGCTAATCCCCTAGTCACTATGTCATGGAGGCAGTTTCAAAATACATTGTTCCATTAATTTTTGTTTAAAAGTTCTTTTTGTAAATTTTTGGTTATCCAGACGTTGGTACTTTATGCATAAATTACGGACTTCTGGTAAACCGGATGTTGTAACTACGTTAAATATATCAAGTCTTGTTTTTTTTTGCGCCCTGGAGACTCCAGGAGGAGTATAGGACATGTCGTCAGATGTAACACCTGAAATACATATAAGAAACACACTATGTATCACTACTATCAAGAAAGAAATTCTTGTACGCTATAAAAAGTTTCACCGATCAAGTAATTTTTCAAATTTTTTTTAAAGGAATTCAAATCCTCACAACACTTTAAAGATTGGGGTAATTTATTTATGAATTTTCTCCCTGCATAAGTAGGTTTTTGTTCAAACAATTTTGTGGAGTGATTAGCTACATAATAATCATTCCTGTTTTCTGGATGTTGGTACTGAAAGGGTTAAACAGAATAAGTGTTTTTTTTATTAACTTTATTAATGACCCACCGGGTTGGTCTAGAGGTAAAGTCGTCGCCAAAATCAGCTGTTTAACAGCTGATTTCAGGAGACGAAGGTTCCTGGTTCAAATCCTAGTAAAGGTAGTTACTTTTATACGGATTTGAATGCTAGACAGTGGTTACTGGTGTACTTTGATGGTTGGGGTTCAATTAACCATACTCTCTCAGGAATGGTCGGCCTGGGTCTGTACAAGATCCTCATCTCATTGGGTCATGGGGTTGCTTATTGTTCTAAATTGAACAGATTGCAACGTACACAAATTAGGAATAAAAAAAAATAAAAATAAAACTTTATTAATGAAATTGACAACTATTACAAATTAAACAACCAGTGAATATGATGGGTGAATGGATGAATGAAATGAGGTTACATGACGAGCACCATCCACTGACAGGTCTCCAACATCTCATTTAGTTACTTCTTACTAATTAATCGATTAATTAATTTATTAATAATTTTTTTTTTTACTTGTGAGGCCACAATGGACTACTTCAGCCACAACATGAAAGACTCTACTTCGATCTCTGAGCCTTGATCTTTACCCAGTATTCCCTCATTCTTTGTGATCTCTGAGCCCGGAGTTCTTCCGTCACCCTCTGCACTCTTCTCTTCTGGTTGAGTTGCAGTTTAAGTTTCGGAAGAGTTTCCAGGCGCTCCGATTCGCCGTTAAAGTTCTCTCGTTGACGACCCGCCGCAATCGAGTGTCGTCTTTCCGTGCTCGTTGAATGTCGCTTGGCACAGGCGACGGAAGATTTAGCAAAAGAACCTTCCATATGTTGACTGTCGAAGCCAGTTCCAGCTTGGAGACACGAAGTCTCAAGGATACAACTCTGGTGTGAACCAGCGAGGAATTCTGTTTTAGTTCACTTGAGAATTTGATCCATTACTTCTCAAGCTATCCAGCCGTACCACGTGGAGGCGCGCAACTTTCCTCATTTTAGAAGTTAGAAAAGTTTGGATCTCGTAAAAGAAAAGTTGCCAGAATTAATAACGGCCTTTATTAATAATAACATATAACCATTTCTAAAACAGGAGATCCGTGCACTGCTTCCTCTGTCTTTGAACGTTGGTTGATAGACGACAGAAAATAAGTAAAAAATGAATAATAATGAAGTATATAAATAATAACAATAAATAATAATTGATAATAAATTGACAATATATAATAATGCCAGCCGCATTGGCGTAGTTGGTATTGTGCTCGCCTCTCATCATGCGGTCGTGGGTTCGAGTCCCACTCAGGCACGGCATATTTTCATACGTTACAAAACATCATTTCATCCTCCATCGTACAAAAGTTACACCCCAAACGTCGTCGCTAATGACCGTTGTAGTTGATGCGACGTTAAATAAATAAATAATAAAAAAAAGTTTATAAATAATATCTTATATTTATAAATTATATCTTGGCGAAGTGATCAGTTCGAATGGTTCGGATAAAAAAGCTTTTCAACACAGGAAGATCGTTTTTGAGAGACTAAGGTTCCTAACTAAAAATGTCTACAACAAGAAGAATCTATCCATCAACGCCAAATTTAAACACTATGATACGGTTGTCAGGCCAGTAATACTTTATGGAACTGAAACATCAAATGTACCAAATCTTGAACAGTTTTTAAGAATAGAAAGGAGAATCTTGAGAACGATACATGGCCCAAATAAAACAGACAATGGATATAGATTGAAGTCAAATGAGGATATATACAAAATAAAGAATGGTGGCGGTTTTAAAACTTTTGAAAATCTTGAGACAGCAATTCGGAAGAAAAGATTAAAATTCATAGGACACATGATGCGGATGGATCCCAATAGATTGAATAAACAACTTTTTGATAAATTCTGGAATTATAGGAATCCACCGCCATACATAAAACAAGTAAAAGAAGACCTCAATAGAATAAACATAAAGATAGAAGACTGCAGGGATAGAATAAGGTTTAGAGGGAGGATTCAATCAATAGAGTCGCTTGTGAGTGTCAGGAAGATTAGAGAAAACATGCGCTGGACGGAGGAACGAAGAGCGCAACACAGCGAGAACATGAAGCAGTATTGGAGGAGAAGGAGGGAGCCGCCAAACTAGATTGATATTAGCGTGGTCCATTGAAGGCCTGTTCGGAGAAAAAAAAAAAAAAAACAAAGTAAATAATAATAACAAAGATACGAGGGTGCTACTATAGTACGTGGCCTACCGCGTTATGTTTAGTGAAATTTGTATTTATTGGGGTGGTAGCACTGTCCACTAGCACTTTTAATGCGTAAATATTCGTATATTTAAAAAGTTATGTGAACATTAGTTTTTAAAAAATATTTACATATTTTACAGGTTATATGAACTAAGTTCTGCTGAATGTCTTGGGGAGGCAGTTCTCTTGTAAAAAAAACTGTTTTTTTTTTGAGATTGTGGCCTTAATATCTGTGTATCGGAGGGAGGTATAGTACACCATGTGCCATAATCAGGATTTTACAGGAGAGCCATTTAAAGTTTTAAAATTTAGTATATTGTTCATATTTCTTTCAGCTTTTTATTAACTCAAAATATTTTTACCGGTACTTACTCATTTTAGTATACGCTAATTAATGTGTATTGAATAAAATGAAAATTGTTGTTTTCCACCTGGAAAATGGACTAGTGTTTTTTACTTCTGAATCTGCTTAGTTTTCCCTACACTATGTCCAAGTGAAATAATTTAATGTCAGAGGAATTGAGTGTTAAATTTAGGAGTAATGTAGAAATAGCTTGAAATATCATGTAATAAAATAAATATATAAATAAAAATTAAAAGAGATTATTAAAACACTGAAAATAAATAAATAATTTCACCATAAAATAATAAATTTAAAAAAAGTGTAGGCTGGCTAATACAAAAAAATATGAAGAATGATCACTTATCAATGCAAGATTCTCTGTTTTAATCAAATAAATGACTAATTTTTTTAGTTTACTTAAAGTTACACACCAACATCTTGGTTATTAGCAACTATTTTGGGTTAAGGAATGGTGGGTTTGAATGCGTAGTAATTTTCTAAACTCTATACGGGACAACTAGACCCCACAAGCAGCCTATATTTCTACAAGAATTTTTTTACGAGCATTCATTTATTATTGCGTCACCAGCGAAATTATTGGCGACCACCGTAAAAGAAATGCATCGTTACACTAAGGTTACATTGTTTAAATACAATCAAAAAAAAAAAAATAAACAATACAAAATACAAAACAAAACAGTACAAAACATAAAAGAAACTTTTACAGAAAAGTGATATTAACACAATATCCAAAGTATTTTTAATTATTTAAAAAATTAATTTTTATTTCACTCACAAGTTTAGTTAGTAATATTATCCAACACAATTATGAAAATTCTTCATTTTTCTCCAGTAGACAATCTTCTGCATTATTTTCTAATTGATGTTATTTGTAAAACGCGTAGGCCTAACATTCTGTTGGTAAGAAACCACAAAGAGATATTTATGATGTCAATATATTTCTTTACTGATATAGGTCCAGGATTATCTGTTATTACCTATTTTTATTTCCTCAGGCATTTCAATGTTATCCTTTCTTGTGCTCCTTCCACAATAACTTCAACAAAGTAATTTTCCTCAAAAGGGTTCACTTTGTAAAGGTATCCAATTTTTTCTTGGCTAACTTGTAGACAAACACTATGGAATAATAAAACTGGCTGCTTAGTAACATCAGATTTTTGAAAAATAAAATTGGAAATAGGATTGTAGAGCCATTTTTTTGCCATCATTCCTTGGAGTACTTAGTTTTTTGCAAAACTCCAAGTGCAATTTATGCAAGCCTGTAAGAGACAAATCTGGGACTGAAAATGGCTCTTTTAGTTTTTTCTAGCGAGTAGTGACTCTCGTACGTTGGTGTTAAAGAGATGTGCTGAATATTATTTTTTATAACTTCCTACAGGGTTTTGGTTCTAGGCGTAGGTCTATTCCTTCCACATTGGTCTGACTGAATTATTCACTTGGTTCTTCTTTCTTAAATTTGGCTGTCTATTCAGAGTTAGATATTTTAAGGGTGTTTAAGAATGTGGTTTTACATACTCTAACTTCAGTTCCATGAATTCTTAATTGTACATTAAAGTATTTGCTCTCTCTTTGATCTCATCTTTGCTATGTTTCTTTCGTTTTGTTTCACCTGTATGCATGATCGAATGAACTGTTGTTTTACATCGTAATCTTTCTAACCATCCCAATACAAATCAAAAATAATTTTTCTGTAATTTTATAAAAGCTTTTCAAAACATTTCATTCGGGAATGGTAAGGTAGTTTCATGACTCTTGCACAACCTTCCCTGTTTGCTTATGGAACTTTGCCCTGATAGAAGTCTCTTTTTTCGTGGTTGCATTTCAATTTTTCTGGATCTCTTTGCCGTTTTCTACCTTCTTGCTTGATGTTAGCTTTGTTCACTACCGTATAAGATATTTTCTTTATTTACCTCTTTTGTCTCTACATTTACATCTTGAATAATTTCAGTTCCCTTCTGTCATTACTCATAAATTAGCGTTTATTATGTGGTTCTGAAGAAGAAACATTTGCGGGTTATACATAACCTTCATCTGCTGACGTGTCATCTGTCTCGCTACCACTACTACGTAAAAATAAGTCTTGATGCAATAAAATTATTTCATATTGTCCGACAGTTTGAAAACTATTGTCTACATAAATAGAGCAATTGACTTCTCCAATTGAATTAGGTATGTCGTTGTTAATGGCTACTGCAGTACCTTCTTACCTTCACTACCATCACCATTACCAGCACTACCATTGCTGGTTGCAGTACCTTCTTTGATTAGTCTGTAAATGAGTCGGGCGATTGGTAATAAAACTGATTGATACTCATGTTTGTAATAACAAATTCTGTTAAATAGGATTTTAAAAACAAAACGAAGAACTGAGGCGTGCGTGAGCCATGCTGTAGTAGCTGAACAGTCCGATGACCTCATCAGTTTATTCATTGCGTTGATAATATGACGGAGTCTAAAGAACTGCGCGAATGTAATGCACTAAAACGTTTATTTTTTTGTTAGAATGAAGATATAAGTGGATATGGTGTTGTATAGTTCCATACTTTTTCAGAAGTCTAGAACACCATGTGCATATAGTACTATATACCACAAACGAAAGAACCACATAGTGTAGTTTTAAGTAGCCTTATTTCTGTTGTTATTAGGATTTTAACATAGTTCAGTATACCACTGGAAAGAGCAGAAAAAGTTATATAACATAGTGTTAAAAACTCAATTTTGATAAAAATGGACATAGTGTAGTATACCTCCAACACACAGATATGCATTTTTGCGCAAAAGCGTCTGTAATAAAAGTTGTAAACAACTTAAAAATTGTACAGCTTTTTTTTTGTTTAACGTCCGACTGTTCTGCAGTTACTGTTAATGCAGACGGTGAAGGATGAAATTATTTTTGTAACGTATGCTGTGCCTGAATAGGATTCGAACCCAAGACTACATGATGAGAGGCGAGCACGTTACCAACTACGCCAATGCGGCCGGCAGTCTAAAACTTTTATTTCAAACATTTTTGTGTAACGCTTTCAACTTATAATTTTGTGTAATGCTTAATTTAGCGGTAATAAGTAATTTTCTGTTTTTTTCCATGAAAATCTGTAGAAAAATAATTTTTTTAAGATTACGGCCTTAGTCTGCATTTTACGATAAAAGTGTATATAATAATCGAATTGATAGAAAATTAGAAAACCTAGAACTTTTATTTTTTAAGTATTTTGTCTCTACAGAGCCTAGTTTAGCGTGAAAAAGTAATTTTCAGTATTATTAAGCCAAACTAAGGTTGGTTTTCATTGCATCATTCATTCATGATTGCCGGCCGCATTGGCGAAGTTGGTAACGTGCTCACCTATCATCATGCGGTCTTGGGTTCGAATCCCATTCAGGCACGGCATTTTTTCATATGTTACAAAAAATCATTTCATCATTCACCATCTGCATTAGCAGTAATTGCAAAACAGTCGGACGTTAAACAAAAATAAAAAACTAAAAAATCATTCATGATTAAAATAAGGTTATGTTTTTTGAGGTCGGTTTTTTGTTTATTTCTAATGTTCTATTACTGATGTTAGGTTATATTGTTATATTGTTCATTATTTGCATTGGTAAGAGAAAGTCTTGTGAGTGTTTCGTACCAGATTTTTAGTTTGATTGTAAAATATATTGATATTGGATTGATTCCATTAACATGAAGGTTTTCTTTTTTTCTGTTGACAGACAATAAAAATTTTCCTGTTATCAGTGTATTAAAAAAAGGAAGGAAAAGTGGAGGAGCACAAAAAGAAAAGATATCAACGAAATGAACGAGCCCGGCGAACCACCACGTATTTCTAACACAACATGTACTTCGCAAATCATTACATCATCGTTACAAACTTCAGATAATAGCAACGAACCGATGGCTCAAACACCGATGTCAACCACAGTTTTAAGTAGTGGTGTTATTACAGTGAATACCGGTGTCACCGCTGCGAATTGTCATGAATTGATACAAGGACAGACGAACAATATAATTACGCCGACATCAGAAACGATTAATAATAAATGTAATGTACCGGATTCAGTACCGCCGGTTATGAACGTTAGTATCGGTTCATCGAATACGAATATGGTTTCGTTGATCACCAATGTTACGACGACGTTAACTTCGGCGTCTTCGTTGTTAACATCTTCGACGTCTTCTTCGGTTTTAACACCGTCATTGTCTTCTGTTTCTTCCATGACCGTTAACTCCAGCCAATCGACACCGACCATGACGATCGTAAGTCAAGCGAATTCGACACCGGTTTCGACGTCAACCGTTACAAGAATGGTTCCTCTTATTTATTTACAACCACCGGTTTCTGTTAAACCGTCGGCTAATAATAATAATACCGGTACTCCAACCGGCGGTACGAATCCGACCATTACTATCAGTAATAGTAGTGTAGGGGTTGCCACCACTACTACTGCTTCTACCACAACTTCCAGTAGTACATCCACTGTTGCCACACCTGGTGCCGTTCAGTTCAGCATGTCGCAGGTCAGTTGAAAATATATTTTTGTTTTTCTTTCATTATCTATTTTTCTTATAAACCCACCGGGTTGGTCTAGAGGTAAAGTCATCCCCAAAATCAGCTGTTCAACAGCTGATTTTCGGAGACGAAGGTTCCTGGTTCAAATCCTAGTAATGGTAGTCACTTTTATACGGATTTGAATACTAGACAGTGGTTACCGGTGTACTTTGATGGTTGGAGTTTAATTAACCATACTCTCTCAGGAATGGTCGGCCTGGGTCTGTACAAGACTACACGTCATACACATCATCCTCATCTAAAAAAAAAAAAATCCTCATCTCATTGGGTTATGGGGTTGCTTATTGTTCTAAATTGAACAGATTGTAACGTACACAAAATTAGGAATAATAATTTAAAAAAAAATTTTCTTTTATCTGTTTTTTATTTTCGTTTGCCTGTATGAATTAATAGGAATGAAAGTATTGTTTTCATGTCAACTTTTCGAACTTGAGTTTTCATCGAATCTACACGTTTTCTGACCCCCTGAACAAAAAAAAAACATGTTTTTAGCGATTGGTCTGTCGGTGTGCGTGTGCGTGTGTGAACAGAATATCTCAAGAATGGAACATCATACGAACTTGAAACTTAAGTTAGATACTATTACGGGACCCGACACAAATAGTTTCATCAAAATCGGTCAACCATAGTAGTTTTTGTTTCATTTTTCACTTTTTGCAATTTTCTCAAAAATGCGGCGATTTTTTTAAAAATCGCCTCATTTACAAAATTTTTTATCCACTACAAGATATGGTAGGCTCCATGTCTGCTTAAATTCTTGGGGAGTCTGTTTTCTTGTAAAGAAATTGTATTTTTACGATTGCGGTTTTAATATACATTTTAGTGACAAAATGCAAAAAATTAAAGTTGTAGAGAATTTAAAATCCTACAACTTTTATTTCGAACATGTTTTTGTATAACACTTAGTTTAGTGGTAATTAGCGATTTTTTTTGTTTTCTTCACGAAAATGTGTAAAAATAAATCTTGTTTTTTTAAGATTTCAGCCTTACAAGGCAAAAGTGTATAATCAAATTTATAGGAAATTTAAAGATGTACAACTTTTATTTAGATCATTTTTCTCTTCAGATCTTAGTTAAGCGTAAAATAGTGATTTTCCGTATTTTTAAGCCAAACTGAGGTTGATTTTCATTTTGAGTCTTCCAATTATGATTAAAATTAGGTTATGTTTATTGAGGTTAGTTTTTTGTTTATTTCTAATGTTAGGTTATACCGGTTGACCGATTTTGATGAAAATGTTCGTGTCAGGTCCTTTAGTGGCACCTAACTTAAGTTTAAGCTTCAATTTTGTACGATGTTCCATTCTTGAGATATTCTGTTCACACTCACACACACACACACACACACAGACCAATCACTAAAAACATGTTTATTGGGTTCAGGGGTTCTGAAAACGTGTAGATCTGGTGAAAAATCGACATGAAAACAATACTTTCTTTCCTATATATACATATAGGCAAGAGAAAGTAACAAGGCTAAGGTTGAATCTTAGGTTAGGAAAGAGAACTTACTGTCTGGGTGTATCTCATATTTGAATTACTGTTATTAATTGAATTTTGTTTTACTGTTGTGGTTTACAGATAATCGCAGGGAACCCTCAGCTGATACACACTAGTATGAGCAGCTCTCAGCAGAGTCAGACATTTGCATATCTTGGTACTCTGATCAAGCAGAGTTTGAAAGGGAAAGAGGCGACCAGCCAAAAAGTGTTACTGACACCGATGGCCGTGCAAAACAAATCGTCGCAAATGGCGAGCGTAATTTTACCAGCCGGTAGCAACGAAGGTCACGTCGGACATTCGAACAAACCGCCGATGGCGAGCCTTATACTTCAGTCCGGTCCCGGATCTAACGTACCCGGAAAAATGGGTCTAATATTACCCGGAAGCGCCACAACCAATCCGACTACCGGAAAAACAAGTCTTTTATTACCAGCACCGCCAAATACCACGGGTCAGAAAAAACAAGCGCCTTTAACAAATATTATCGTACCAAATCCGGTTAAATCGACGAATGTACCGAATATTATTAGACAAACAAATACGGTCAGTAATTGTAATAATAATAATAGTAAAAATCCGGTTGCCGGTTATATTTTACCGTCCGGTAATAATTCAACTGGATTAATTATACCGACGCCAGGTGTTGCAAAAACGAGTGGAAATCAAGTAGCCGGTCTGATAATCCCGGCAAGTACGCCGTCGACCGGTATAATTTTACCGTCAACAACTTCAACCGGTTCAGGACAATTGGCCAACCTGATATTCACGACGACTCCGACCAGTTTACCGCAGACGACGAATACGCCGGTTGCAAGTCTGATCATGACCGGTGGTTCGAGTAACGGAGCTAATCTTTTAGTTTCCCCGTCGGTTGTCACTAACGCAACTATCGGACCATCCATAGCTTCAACTACGACCACGGCTTCCAATTCGAAAACAATGACCGGCGTGTTTTTACCGGTTTCTTCGATATCGGGACCTGGTAAAAGTACCACGTTGACTCATCATTTGACGATATCGAATGGAAAAATACATGCGACGCCTGCCGATAATCGATCACCCGTCACTGTGTCCGGTAACTACCTTTAAAGTATTTATTTTTAGTTATTACGTAACTTCTGGACTCAAAATATTTTAAAAACTCAACATGAACATGTTTTAGGTTATAATAAAAACCCAACAGATGTAATAAGAATACAAGTACAGTAAAACCTCACTAATTCGGACTAATTGGGGGGAAGTGAAGTCCGAATTATCACAAATATTTATTTACATCTAAAAATTGAATAATTTAGGTAATTAAAATTAAAAAATAAATGTTACTTGTCTGAAATATCGATGTTTAAAGAATTTACAGTACAGCATATTGAAAAATAACAATGTTAAAAGTATAGAAATAAAAATATTTACGGCAGTAAAAATATTGTTAAATAATAAATGTCCAGTGTAAAATGATATTTAATTAAAACACTGTACTTACGTACCGATTATTTGGCACTTGTTGAAGTAGAGGGTTGACAAATATCCTCAGGGATCATTTGAGGTTGCTTAGAAAAAAAACTTGTTATTTTTTTCTGTGATTCTTTGCTACACTGTTTTCTTATAACTTGTTGGCGCATCTATCTTAGGACAAGATAATAGTCATTGAATTCCGGATTGAAGTCTGCAAATTCAATAAGATCGTCTGTGTGGTTTCTCACTTCACTAGCTTAAATTGTGGAACGTTTTCTTCACTGAGTAACCAAAAATGTATTACAGGATGAAATAATTTTTATTAGACAGTTAAAAGCTAATATTTTTTGAAGTAGCACTTAATTAATTTTTAACTAAAAAAATTAAAAAAGCTGCTCTTCTTGGAGTAGTTCGAAATATCGCAAATTCTGAATTAGTGAGGTTTTACTGTATATTGTTGTTTAGGTCATCAGATGAAAGGCTGGTTTGAACCTGTAGAGGTTTTACTAAGTAAAACGAGGAGTGAGGTGGTTTCCCCTTTGCCTTCCTCACTGAGTGGAAAAGTACGCTTATCAGTATGCCAAGCCCTCTGAAAAGCACATATTTTCCACTCTGCAAATGACACCTTCACTTCATTCACCACAGGGTCTGGCTGTATAATGAAATTCATTACTTTCAGAGGAGATAACTCTGATTAATGTCTTTTACACCTCTACCTCTTCTGTTCTTAAACGATTCAGTCATTAAATTGGCTGACCATGTGATAAGAAAGAGAACTATTTATTTTAGCCCTGCAGTGAACAGATTGAGTGTAAATAATTTGACACTCCGCCTGTCTGTTATGGGCAGAAAAGTATATTATGGATTATTAATGATCAGAGAGCAAAAATAAATAAAATCCAGTTCAACATTCCAGAGGCTAGTTGAATGTTCAGCATACAAGGGAAAAAATACACAAATCAAAATATGCACTGGATTTTTTTAAAATTTATTAGAACATGTTTTTTTTTTATCATAGACCAATACCTATGTGTCTTAAGATATGCCCCACTAGCCTATCTCTTCTTCTGGTAAGATGTTTCCAAATACTTTCTTTTCATCTACTTGTCTAAGAACCTCTAAATTACTTATTTTGTCCACCCACCTAATCTTTAACATTTTCTTGTAATACCACATTTCAAAATTTTCTATCTTCTTTCTTTCTACAACTCCTATCACCCATGTTTCACTCTAGTATAATGTTATACTCCAAACATAATGTTTTAAGAAATTTTTCCTAATCGGTAAATCAATGTTTGTAGTCAGTAAGCTATTTTTAATTTCAAAGGTGTTTCTAGCTTGAGCAATTCTACTTGTGATATCACTTGTGCTTCTACCATCTTTTGTTATTTTACTCCCTAGATAACAGAATTCCCCAACTTCCTGTGTGTTTTCGTTGCCTACTTTTAAATTTCCCATCTCTTATAAACCACTCTTGCTGCTGCACAACACTTTCGTTTTGTTCTTAGTAATTTTCATGAAGTAATCCTTTCCCACATTTTCGTCCATTCCATTGAAGATATCCTCTAGTTCTTTCTTTGTCTCTGCTAATACTATGATGTCATCGGCGAATCTCAGCATTTTTATAGTTTATCCTTGATATTTTATCCCTACGTGAAATTCTTTCTTCACTTCATTTTTATAGCCTCTTTTATATACGAGGCGTGTTCAGAAAGTAAGTACCGTTTTTTAAAAAAACAAGTAAAATAATTTATTTTCAACACAATTTGATTTCTACATGAAAGCCCAAACCTTAAACTATTTTTCGACATAGTTTCCACCGATGTTCAAACACTTGTCGTAGCGGGTGATCAATTTTTCTATACCCTCTTCGTAGAAGGCTCCCACCACTGACGTGCACAAAACCAAGAGACTCGGAAGTGCTTTGACTTTTCTCACACGGTACAGTGATGATGGTGAGGATTTTTTAAACAAAATTGTGACAGGTGATGAAACTTGGGTCCGTCATGTCACACCGGAATCTAAACAGCAATCAATGGAGTGGCGACACACGCAATCCCCGAAGAAACAAAAATTCAAGACGACAATGTCTGCACAAAAAATCATGTGCACTGTCTTTTGGGATCAGAAATGTGTTTTGCTGATTGATTTTCTCCCAAGAGGTGAAACCATAATGCGGCAAGGTATTGCGAAACCTTAAGAAAACTAAGGCGGGCAATTCAAAACAAACGGAGAGGAATGCTCAGTAACGGAATTGTGTTGCTCCATGACAATGCTCGACCCCATGCCGCTGGTGACACTCAAACATTGGTTTGACAATTTCGTTGGAAGCAGTTCGATCACCCGCCCTACAGCCCGGACTTGGCACCAAGTGCCTACCACTTATTCCTGCACATGAAGCGCGAGCTAGGCGGCCAACGCTTTGAAACCAACGATGAAGTGAAAACTGTGGTGGAGTCGTGGCTACATTCGTTGGCGGGAACCTTCTACGAAGAGGGTATAGACAAATTGGGTGATCAATTTGTCTATAAGTTTCATCTCCTGTCACAATTTCGTTTAAAAAATCCTCACCGTCATCACTGTACCATGTGAGAAAAGTCAAAGCACTTCCGAGTCTCTTGGTTTTGTGCACGTCAGTGGCGGGAACCTTCTACGAAGAGGGTATAGGCAAATTGATCACCCGCTACGACAAGTGTTTGAACATCGGTGGAAACTATGTCGAAAAATAGTTTAAGGTTTGGGCTTTCATGTAGAAATAAAATAGTGTTGAAAAAAAATTGCTTTACTTGTTTTTTTAAAAAACGGTACTTACTTTCTGAACACGCCTCGTACAAGTTAAAAAGTAGTGGTGACAATGAACATCCTTGTTGTACACCTTTTCGTACAGCAGCCTCTTTTTCGTACCCCTCAATTCTCAAAACAGCCGTTTGATTCTTATACATACTGTAGATAATTTTCCTTTCTTTGTATTAAATTCCTAGCCTTTTCAAGGTTTTAAGCGTTTTTTTCCCAGTCCAGATTGTCAAATTCTTTCTTTAAATCTACAAATGCCTTGTAAGTAGTTTTATTTTTCTTTATCCTTTTCTCAATAATCAGTCTCAAATCCAATATTGCATTTTGAGTTCCCATTCTCCTTCTAAATCCAAATTGGTCATCGTCCAATACTTCTTCTACTCGGTGTTCTATTCTCCTGTATATAATTCTTGTTAATATCTTGGATTCATGGCACATGGCATTAGGACATAGTAGAAACATGAAGATATACAATTATTTTGTCGCACATTTTTGCATCCAGGAGACTCCAAAAGGGAGTATAGGACATGTCAAGATAAAACTGATAAACAAAAAGTTTATCGCAATAATAAATTCATCACTTACCAATAATTTGTTACCGCTACTGCTTATCTCAGTAGGCTTGTCCTGAACCCCTTTGTATCAAATAGTACACAATATTTGTTTAATTAGAAGTTAAATAATTTTCAACCAAAAACTATTTAGAAAGGAATTCATGCACATTGTAAAATGTTTCATCAATCAAATATTGTTTTAGCTTTTTTTTTTAAATGACTTAAATTGTCACAACTTTTTAAACCTTGTGGCAATTTATTGATATATTTTCTACCTGCATAAGTTGGTTTTTGTTCAAACAATTTAGTGTTGTGATTAGCAATATAATAATCGATTCTGTTTCTTGTGTAGTGGTTGTGAACATCTAAATTCTGTAAAAAGGTAGTTTGCTTTACGTACATTGTGTTGTTTAGGTCATCAGCTGAAAGGCTGGTTTGAACCTGAAGAGGTTTTACTAAGTAAAACAATGAGTGAGGTGGTTTTCCATTGCCTTCCTCTCTGAGTGGAAAAGTACGCTTATCAGCATGTCAGGCCATCTGAAAAGCACATATTTTCCACTCTGCAAATGACACCTTCACTTCATTCACCACAGGGTCTGGCTGTATAGTGAAATTCATTACTTTCAGAGGAGATAACTCTGATTAGTGTCTTTTACACCTCTACCTCTTCTGTTCTTAAATGATTCAGTCATTTAGTTGGCTGACCATGTGATGAGAAACAGAACTATTTATTTTAGCCCTGCAACAAACAGATTGAGTGTAAATAATTTAATACTCCACCTGTCTGTTATGGGCAGTTACGTACGTTATCAGTTCAAAAATGTACAAAGAAGGAAATGTGAGCCATAGCAGCTCTATAAATAGTGATCTGCATGAGGCAAGGTGGTTGACTCCCATCATACACCTAACAGTTTATTTCTGTATGTTAAAAACTCTTTCCATGTACCACTGTGATGAATTACCCCATACTAATATGGCATCACCCCCAGAATGTTTGGTCAGTAAGGGGTCAAGAGACCAATACCTCACAACTAGAAATAGAAATAACTCAGCAATACGCACCACTTCAAAATCAAACAAAAACTATAAAGTAAATTATAGTACATTCGGTCCCTTGAATGTAAGATCTTTAATATCTGAAGAGTAAATTGTAGAACTTGAACAAGCTTTATTAAGCAATAGTGATATTGACATATTAGGATTATCAGAAATAAGACGACAAGGTGAAAAAATAATTGAGAGGAAAAGTAAATTTATATTTTTCTATTTTAGAGAAGTATCTGGTAAAAAGGGAACTGGTTTTATAGTTCACCATAAAAATAGAAATGATATTTTAGAATTCAAACCTATTTCAGGTAGAATCTCTACCCTCAGTATTAGACGAAATCAAATGATTGTTGTTGTTTAGGTCATCAGCCGAAAGGCTGGTTTGAACCTGTAGAGGTTTTACTAAGTAAAACGAGGAGTGAGGTGGTTTACCATTGCCTTCCTCACTGAGTGGAAAAGTACGCTTATCAGCATGCCGGGCCCTCTGAAAAGCACATATTTTCCACTCTGCAAATGACACCTTCACTTTATTCACCACAGGGTCTGGCTGTATAATGAAATTCATTACTTTCAGAGGAGATAACTCTGATAAGTGTCTTTTGCACCTCTACCTCTTCTGTTCTTAAATGATTCAGTCATTTAGTTGGCTGACCATGTGATAAGAAACAGAACTATTTATTTTAGCCCTGCAACGAACAGATTGAGTGTAAATAATTTGACACTCCGCCTGTCTGTTACGGGCAGAATCAAATGATACTACGGTTTTATGCACTGACCAGCTCTTCTGAAAAAGAAATCGTGGGAGATAACTTTGCCCAAAAATGGGCATAGTTTTCTAAATACTTATACATATAAAAAAAAAGTGATAATGATTTTATTTGGACATTAAAGTCAAAAGCTATTGTCTTACGTGTAATGTATGTCTACTCACTGTAAAATGTGTAATTTTAAAGGAGACTAATAAAAAGGTTATTACGAGGGCGAATCAAATATAAACGGTAATTTTTAAAATTATATTTATTGAATAATATTATACAAAAACTATGCCTTCAACATTTTTCAGTATAGTCTCCTGCATTATCTACACACTTCTGCCACCGATTTGGAAGCTTGAATATTGCCTGCTCATAAAAAGATTGAGGGAGAGTTGTCAACCAATCGCGCACGTGCTTCTCGACATCTTCATTGCTTTCAAATCGTTTTCCTCCAAGTGATTCTTTCAGAGGCGCAAACAAAAAGTAGTCACAAGGGGACAAGTCTGGACTGTAAGGAGGGTGTTCGAGAGTTTCCCAGCCCATTTCTTCCAATTTATCCCTTGTCAACAATGCGGTGTGAGGCCTTGCGTTGTCATAGAGAAGGATGACATCTCTAATGGGCACACCTCGTCTTTTGTTTCGGTAACTGGTTTTTGCCGACTGTAGCACCTGGCAGTAGTAAGCCGCATTCACTGTTCGTTGATCGTGAAGAAAGTCAATGAGTAGAACTCCCCTTGAGTCAAAAAAAATTGTTGCAAGAACTTTTCCGGCTGAGAGACGAGTTTTGGCTTTCACTGGGCAGCCTTCATCCTTCCTTCGCCACTCCTTACTTTCCATTTTCGATTCGGGAGTGTAATGGTGGACCCACGTCTCATCACATGTGACGATGTGCTTTAAAAAATATTCACCTTCTTCTTGAAATCGATGCAGAAGTCTCCCGGCGATCTCCGACCGAAAATTTTATGACGATTCGTTGCGCAACAGATGGATGTACCTCTCGCTCGGTCATGGCTGTACTGACGGCTGAACGCAACAATGCTGCGAAGTAAGCTGTTCCCCCCACTCCTATTAAACAAAACAACAACTGCTCACCGCCACATCTGGTCCGAACGTGTTTGGTACAGTCAACAGCAAAATTACCGTTTATATTTGATTCGCCCTCGTATTATTATTATTATTATTATTATTAATATGGCATACCTTATAACATACTCGTATAAGACCAGTGTGTTGTGTTAGATAAAATTAGGTTTGTAATTCTGTTGTTAATAATTAACTGAATTTGTTTGGTTTTCGTTAATTTCAGGTTTAAAATCGATCAGTGGTTTTTCCACGTTACCACCTTTACAACCGATCACGAATAAAGACGGCATTAACAATAACAAAGTGATGATACCGATTCCAAACAACAAAACCGGATTCCTTAATACAACCGGTAACAATAGTACCACCAATATTGTTGTAGATGGTAACAATACGGTTACACTTGTACCGGTCGTGAATTCGTCCAGTTCAATAGCTGAAAATAGTCCGGATTTAACATTATCCATTTTACCGGTAAGTAACATTTTTGTTGTACAAGGTGTGGGTATTAAATAAAGAGTCTGATGTAAAAAATTTTATTTTATACATAATCACTTATTGTCTTCTTCAATATACACTCCTTCTCTATCCCTACAACACTCCATGCGAATTTTTCATTGTTGGAAACAGTGCTGGAAGTCATCTTCAGTCAGCTTCTTCAGGACACGTGCCGCTTTCTCTTTTACAGCTTCCACAGAATCAAATCTTGTCCCTTTTAATGCAGATTTCACCTGAGGGAACAGGTAGAAGTTAATAACATGTAATGAAACATGGTTTTTTACTTATGATCTGAAAACAAAGCGCCAATCTAAGCACTGGAAGAGCCGAACTTCACCGAGAGCCCCAAAAAAGTTTGAATGAACACGTCAAAATTTAAAGCTATGATAATTGTTTTTTTTTTTTTTTTTTATCCATGGGATTATGTACCTTCACTGGTTCACAAATCTTGGGTTCCTGAAGGTCAAACAATTAATCAATATTACTATCTTGAGGTACTTCCTAAACTACGTCAAAGAGTAAGGAATAACGCCCCAAAATGTGGAAGGACAAATCATGGGTTCTCCACCAAGACAATGCGCCAGCTCTTTCCTCGTTATCTGTCAAGAGGTTCCTAGCCAACTACAGCATCTCAGTGTTAGAACTTCCACCTTATTCACCAGATCTTGCACCATGTGACTTTTACCTGTTCTCTAAGGTGAAATCTGCATTAAAAGGGACAAGATTTGAGTCTGTGGAAGCTGTAAAAGAGGAAGCGGCATGTGTCCTGAAGAAGCTGACAGAAGATGACTTCCAGCACTGTTTCCAAAAATGGAAAATTTGCATGGAGCGTTGTAGGGATAGAGAAGGAGTGTATATTGAAGGTGACAATAAGGGATTATGTATGAAATAAAAATAAAATTTTTTTACAACGTCAGTATCGTTATTTAATAGCCACACCTCGTATATCTTTACGTTGTGTGAATGTTTCACTCTAAAAATTTTTTCCGGTTTAGGTGTAAGTGAATGCTATTGTAATGATATGTATTATTTTTGCAGAGGCCGAAAGATGAGAAGAAAGATGTTAAAGATAAGGTAGACATCACGATTGAAGGCCAGTCGGGAAACACGAACGAAATAAAAAAGGAGCGAGACGTGACGAACGATAAAAAGGAACGCGATAAAGATCACCATGATAACAAAGAAGATGAATGTGTCTTGCTAGATGGTGAAATAACGATGAGACGGCTCAACGGGAACCCAGGTTCGGGTGGCGGTGCCGTTGGTAAGGGCGCCGATAAAGAGAACACGTCTCCTGACAGGCCACCGGAGGACGAGGTTAAAATCGAACTTATCAAACAAGAGCGTGATCTGCCAACGCCACCTATCGATGATTTTGATCCTGTGAAGGTTTTGGAATGGGATACAAAAGGCGTTGGAAAATTACCCGGTAGTGATCTAATGGTAAGTAGTATTTATTTTTACCCTCTCTTGCCTATATGAATGTATAGGAAGGAAAGTATTGTTTTCATGACGATTTTTCGAAATCGAGTTTTCACCAAATTTACACATTTTTAGACCCCCTGAACCCAAAAAAAATGTTTTTAGCGATTGGTCTGTGTGTGAACAGAATATCTCAAGAACGGAACATTGTATGAACTTCAAACTTGATACTTAAGTTATATACCACTACCGGACCCGACATGAACATTTTCATCGAAATCGGTCAACTGGAAAGTAGTAGTTTATTCATGTAATTTTTCACGTTTTGCGGTTTTCTCAAAAACTGGTCCTACGATTTTTTTTTTTAATCGCCTCGTTTACTAAAGTTTTTACGCTCTTCAAGATAGGGTAGGCGCCATGTTTGTTGAAATTCTTGGTGAGGCTGTTTTCACGTAAAAAAATTGTTTTTTTAAGATCACAGCTTTAATATGCATTTTAACACAAAAATTTATATAATAAAAAATGTAGGAAATTTAAAATCCTAAAAATTTTATTTTAACATTTTTTGTACAACGCTTAGTTTAGCGGTAATTAGCAATTTTCTATTTTGTTCTCGAAAACATGTGAAGAATCGATTTTTTTTAAAGATTTCGGCCTTAGTATGCATTTTATGACAGAAGTGTATATATTCAAATTTATAGAAAATTAAAAGAACTACAACTTTTATTTAGAGAATTTTTCTCTTCAGAGCCTAGTTTAGTGTAAAAGAGTGATTTTCCGTATTTTTTAAGCCAAACGGAGGTCGATTTTCATTTTGCGTCATTCACTCATGATTAAAATTAGGTTATGTTTATGGAAGTTAGTTATTTGTTTTTTTCTAATGTTTTATTAGTAATATTAGGTATTATTGTTCATTATTTGTATTGGCAAGAGAAAGTCGTGTGAGTGTTTCACACCAGATTTTTTATTATTGATGCCAATATTGCGCATGTAGTGTACAGGGTGCCGTATGTGAATTCCAGAGGGCACAGGCTTTTAGAGTTTAACGTGACGACTCTGATATCTCCCCTCGTGAGATGCGTTCAAATTATTAATGTTGTTAACGGTTGCAGGGTTGATATATTCAACAGGAATATATCAACGTTCAAGAGGAAAATTGTATTATGTTGGATGGGTTGATCCAGTTGGGACAGCCATATGACAAGTTGGTAGGTGAATTGAGTAGCCTACCAGCGTTATTAAGTCTTATAGGACTCCTGTTTTGACAATGGTTTGTTTTTATTTGGCTGTTAGGTTGGTTGTTTATCTTATTGTTAGTGTTTTTATTCTTTCTCCTTGTTATCTTTCCACGCTATGGGTGTGGTATCATTACCAATCCCTGCATAAATTTACTTGTTGGCATATGTACTTTGTTAAGCGTTTTTCTTTTGACGTCCCGATAGGTAAGTGCAGTGTTTTCAAGGATTTCTATCTGTTGCTGCACTTCTTCAACTCATGTAGGTTGTCTCCTTTTCCCTGTTAGTTCCTTTCATGGAGGTTGGGATAGCTGTAAGGGGTGAATGGAGGCCATAAAAAAAACAAATAAATATACGAGGCGTGTTCAGAAAGTAAGTACCATTTCATTCCACTGCCGCAGTAGTGCTGCAATCGGTGTTCCGCGTATGCACACTAGTCGTCCTTGTTCACTGCCTATCGACTCACGCCATTGCAGTTGTTCTACGTTGTGTTTTCAGTTTTCTCTGAACGTTTAAAATGTTTAAGACAATTAGTGATCCCGCCGATTGTGAGATTCGTTCTGTAATAAGATTTTTGAACGCAAGGAATGTGAAACCGGCTGAAATTTATCGTCGACTTTGAGATGTTTACGGGGAAGACGTGATGAGTGAAGGAATGGTGAGAAAGTGGGTTAGAATGTTCAATGGCGGTCGAACAAATGTGCATGATGAGAATCGTAGCAGTCGGCCTTCACTCGTCACCGATGATCTGGTAAGGGCAGTTGACGAAAAAATTCAAGAGAACAGACGTTTCACTATGACAAATCTATCTGACGATTTCCAACAAATTTCATGCACTATTTTGTACGAAATTGTTACGGACCGCTTAGGTTATCGCAAGCTGAAGTGAAAACTCCCGTGGAGTCATTGGCGGGAACCTTCTACGAAGAGGATATAGACAAATTGATCACCTGCTATGTCAAGTGTTTGAACATCGGTGGAAACTATGATGAAAAATAGTTTAAGGTTTGGGCTTTCATGTAGAAATAAAATTGTGTTGAAAAAAATTTGTTTTACTTGTTTTTTTTAAAAACTGTACTTACTTTCTGAACACGCCTCGTATTTGGTCTGTGTGCGAATCAGCTATGGACTGTAGTTACCCAACTTCCTATAATTTATTTTGTCTTAGCCATGATTTGCAGTGTTTGTTCCTCTTAGTATACCCATGTGCCCATGACGGACAGGTGGAGTGTCAAATTATTTACACTCAATCTATTCGTTGCAGGGCTAAAATAAATAGTTCTGTTTCTTATCACATGGTCAGCCAATTAAATGACTGAATCATTTAAGAACAGAAGAGGCAGAGGTGTAAAAGATACTAATCAAGAGTTATCTCCTCTGAAAGTAATGAATTTCATTATACAGCCAGACCCTGTGGTGAATGAAGTGAAGGTGTCGTTTGCAGAGTGGAAAATATGTGTTTTTCAGAGGGCCCGGCATGCTGATAAGCGTACTTTTCCACTCAGTGAGGAAGGCAACGGTAAACCACCTCACTCCTCGTTTTACTTAGTAAAACCTCTACAGGTTCAAACCAGCCTACAGGCTGATGACCTAAACAACATGCTGATAAGCGTACTTTTCCACTCAGTGAGGAAGGCAACGGTAAACCACCTCACTCCTTGTTTTACTTAGTAAAACCTCTACAGGTTCAAACCAGCCTACAGGCTGATGACCTAAACAACATGCTGATAAGCGTACTTTTCCACTCAGTGAGGAAGGCAACGGTAAACCACCTCACTCCTTGTTTTACTTAGTAAAATCTCTAGAGGTTCAAACCAGCCTACAGGCTGATCACCTAAACAACAGTATATCCATCTAGTTTCTCTGTTCCTGCTGGATAAAAAATGTACAACTTTTATTTAGAGCATTCTTCTCTACAAAGCCTAGTTTAGAGTGAAAGAGTATTTTTCCATATTTTTATACCTAACTGAGGGTGATTTTCATTTTGCATCATTCACCATGATTAACATAAGATAATTTTTTTACTTTCTCTTGCCTATATGAATATATAGGAAGGAAAGTATTGTTTTTATGTCAATTTTGAGATATCCAGTTTTCACCGGATCTACACGTTTACTGACCTCCTGAACCCAAAAAAACATGTTTTTAGTGATTGGTCTGTGTGTGTGTGTGTACAGAATATCTCAACATCGTACGAACTTGAAACTTAAATTAGTTACATACCACTACCGGACCTGACACGAATATTTTCATCAAAATCGGTCAACTGGAAGTAGTTTATTTGTGTAATTTTTCACTTTTCTTCGATATTCTTAAAAACTGGTCCTACGATTTTTTAAAATCTCCTGGTTTACTAAATTTTTTATGCTCTACAAGATAAGGTAGGCGGCATGTTTGCTGAAATTCTTGGTGAGGCTGTTTTCATGTAAAAAAATTGTTTTTTTCAAGATTGCGGCTTTAATATGCATTAGCGCAAAAATTTATATGATAAAATCTGTAGAGAATTAAAAATCCTACAACTTTTATTTTTACTATTTTTTTGTATACCTCCTAGTTTAGCAGTAATTAGCGATTTTCTGTTTTTTCTCACGAAAATGTGTGAAAAATTTATTTTTTTAAGATTTCTGCTTTAGTATGCATTTTATGAAAAAGGTGTATCTAATCAAATTTATAGAGAATTAAGAGATCTACAACTTTTATTATGAGTATTTTTCTCTACAGAGCCTAGCTTAGCGTTAAAGAGTGATTTTCTGTATTTTTAAGCCAAACTGAGGTTGATTTTCATTTGCGTCTTTCACTCATGATTAAAATAAGGTTAGTTTTTTGTTTATTTCTAATGTTTTATTACTAATGTTAGGTTATATTGGTTAAATTATTTGCATTGGCAAGAGAACGTCGTTTGAGTGTTTGACAGCAGATATTTTTTCTTTTACAAACTGAAATAACTGATTTGTAACTTTTACAGTTTCGGGTGAATGAGTATGGCATGATGATCCTCCATAATGAATCGGAGTCTGGACAAGATTTAGATAGCATCGGTAGTAGCAATACTAACTGCACCGCTTCAGAAAGGAAAGAAGAGAAGAGGCCTCATAAGGAGCCAATCAAAGGTAGTAAATATTCCTTTATGTTTGTTTTTGAAATGCTTTTATCAAATTATCTGCTCTGATGTAATCCGTCTAGTGGTGTGGGGAGAAAACCTGTTTTCGTTCTGCATCAAGAGAGCTGTCTTAGGGACTATCTTGTCTATAACTTGATGGCCTTCCGCAGAAAGGAGCAGAATCGGCTCGCTGCTAGCGTTCTCAATAACATTTCGTTATTTTCATTCAAAAATGTTGTTTAGGTCATTAGCTGAAAGGCTGGTTTGAACCTGTAGAGGTTTTACTAAGTAAAACCAGGAGTGAGGTGGTTTACCATTGCCACAACTCACTGAGTGAAAAAATTACATTTATCAGCATGCCGGGCCCTCTGAAAAGCACAT
This sequence comes from Catonia carolina, assembly GCA_035578175.1. NCBI lineage: Eukaryota > Metazoa > Arthropoda > Insecta > Hemiptera > Achilidae > Catonia > Catonia carolina. Next base: position 15,739,635 of record JAQMRL010000015.1, read on the forward strand.
ATTTTCCACTCTGCAAATGACAGCTTCACTTCATTCACCACAGGGTCTGGCTGTATAATGACAATTCATTACTTTCAGAGGAGATAGCTCTGATTAGTGTCTTTTACACCTCTACCTCTTCTGTTCTTAAATGATTCAGTCATTTAATTGGCTGACCATATATGATAAGAAACAGAACTATTTATTTTAGCCCTGCAGCAAACAGATTGAGTGTTAATCAAAAATAAATCTTTATAATGCATCCTGCAGTTTGAAATTAATTCTATTTTATATAATGAATTTATATATTAAATTTCACTAACCTTCCTTTTTAACTGCGTCAACTTTTATTTTCATTTACACGTGTTTCGGTGGATCCACAATCATCAGAGTAAATTACATATAATTGAAACTAAAAACTTTATTTATTAAAAATCTAAAAAACTGTATAAATGTATAAAACTGACTTGTCAGTTTTAAATGACTGAAGATGTATCATCTTCTATAGATTTTTAATAAATAAAGTTTTTAGTTTCAATTATATGTAATTTACTCTGATGATGGTGGATCCACCAAAACACGTGTAAGTGAAAATAAAAGTTGACGCAGTTAAAAAGAAAGGTTATTGAAATTGAATATATAAATTCATTATATAACATAGAATTAATTTTAAACTGCAGGATGCATTATAAAGATTTATTTTTGTATGAAAATAATGAAATGTTATTGAGAAGGCTAGTAGAGGGCCGATTCTGCTCCTCTCTGCAGGAAGCCATCAAGTTTTAGACAGATAGTATCAGTAGAATTATTCAGTCCAGAGTGATAGCTCATCACGTAATTGCTACTTTTCTTTCAATTTACAAGTGGGGACCCAAAAAGTAACGAGACTCGGGGTGTGCAGCGGAGGGTTGGTGGAGGAATGAATTCTCCGCGGTAGGCTTTTATCGAAAGATAAACTCTTCCTGAGCGAGTATGTGAAGCATCTCCACTGTGCATCCGTCCGTTCGCCTGTAGTGAATTATTACGTAAAATGAGATTTCACCTTTTGGCATAGTGTGAAAAGAGCTACGGATACTTCTTGCAATACTCGAAATATCTCACAAGATAGATGCATTGAATAAATGCATAAATATTTTATCCCACATTTTCAGCATTCGCTCGCTGTAGTTTTTTTTGTCTTTTCTTCTGCCCACCTGATGTTCTAGTTTTGCTCTTCATCGAAGTCCGTAATTAGTATTTTGAATTTGGTTCAGTTTATTAAGTTTCCATGGTTTTCTCAGTATTCTTTCTGACTTCGTTAAAACATTATCCAATACTTTAGGCTTATTGTTTAGTGTCTTAAAAATTATTTTTGTCAACCGTTGTCATCCCCATTCTATACAGTTATTCGTAAAATGTTAATGCTCTTGTTTTTCTAATCGTTCATTTTGTTTGTACTTCTTGACCTCATAATCTACAGTCCAGCCTCTCTTAGTTTGCTCCTAATGTAAACAAACAATGATGTCACTGAGCATGCGCATTATCTCAAAATGTGTACATGCTGATTAAAAACTAACAACAAAATACTTTCAAAAGTATTTAAATACAAAATACTTTTAAAAGTATTTTTCTAAATGAAATTGTTAAGCGTATATCATATCATGACTGATGTTTTCAGTACTGTAAGTACTTATAATTTAAAAAATAGTTAACTTGATAGGAATACGACATCCGTAAAGTCGCAGACTCTAGCGTGCACCCTGTAGTACTTTACTTTACTATAAGGGCGTTCAGGCTTCTTCAGCCCCTCCTCACCGCGACCTAAAAAATCTTTTGTGATTGCCCCTATTCCTATTTCTGCAAGACCCACACTTTCGATAAAGCGCAGGATCTGCCTAGGATCTAGTGCACTTATCTGAGAAGGTGTTTACACAACCTTACCCATCAGCGCTCTTCTTTTGCAGCCAACCACTTTGCAACTGCATATAACTATAAGTGTGCGACCCCCTGAGCCGCACAGACCTTAATGGCCACTATTTCATCTTAGAAGACGGTTATGTTACACCCAAGGGCCAGGGAAATCTTTCCCCCGGCCCCCCACTCCCGCTCTTCCGCTCATCACTGAGCCGTCAGTGTACCAAAAGGTACCCCTTCCGGTATCACTGGCTGTCCCTCCGCCCACTCCTGACGATCAAAAATTTTCACCCTCAGTGTGTCGGAGAAGTCGTATGCTCTGTACATACGGTCCCGAGAACCACCTACCACACCCATCCCCTCAATCCCTTTGAAGATCTCAGTGTGGCCCATCTCCCCTGATGGGACCCCGATCCCGCCCTCCAGCCTCAAGGCAGTTCTCATCGCCTCTTTCTTCACTTGAACATGAATAGGAGGCAAATCAAACATCGCCTCCATAGTAGCCGTTGGACCAGTGCTCGTTGCACAACATATCCTTAGGCGGGCCAATCTCTTCAGCTTCCTCAGCCGATCTGTTCTTGGCCACCATACACAATCTTCGTACGTGACCATTGGCAGAATGATGCTCACATAAGCCCATTCTGCCATACGAGGCCTAAGCCCCCAAGTCCTCCCAAACGGACTCTTAAACATCCATAAGGCCTTTGCAGCCCTCTCAACAGTCCTTGACATGTGGCCCCTCCAAGTCAGGCCCCTATCCAGGACAACCCCCAGATACTTCACCTCAGGGGAGTAGCTCAAATCCACTCCTTCCAGAGTCAAAGCATCTAGAGCCATCTTCCTTTTCCTAGTAAAAGGAACAACAACCACTTTTAGTTGTCGTGTCAGCTAGGGAAATAATCAGTCCGCCCCTGCATAGCCCCGCGTACAGGGGTAAGGCAAAATACTGTAGGATTTAGCCAAGTATCCTACAGGCACCGTTAAGACACTGATTAAATGCCCCAGTGCCATCCACCCTTCGGCACGGTACGCCTAACACCACTGGGTTGGGCAAAAACTACAGTAGGAGAAGTTGCCTCTAGCACGGATAGAAAAAGTGCTAGATGCCAGGGACAAGGATTAGGATAGACAGACAGAAGCCCAGCATCTCAGCTCACTTCGGCGAGACCAAAGCATGGCTGAAAAGTAGCCATTAAATGCCGAGGAGTTTCCAGAGGCACGGGCACGAAAAACTGCTACAGAAAGTAAGGGAGCAGGTGTGCTCTCTTGGACGTGATGCTTCGGCACATGCAAGCCAGCCGAACACTGACTTACTTCGCCTCCGCACCCTGTAGTAGCTGGCTTTTGTTTGTTGACAGTAGGAGCAAACTAAGAACGGCTGAACTGTCTATTACATAAAAATATTTTAAATAAACAAAAGATGTTACTTTTTGAACATCTTTCGTGTGTGTAAATAAAATAAGAGTGTATATTATATAAAGGGCATCGTAGTAAATTATAAACTGTTATGTCTTTCGTTTACAGCAAAACAAAGTCGTCAGCCAGGTGGAGATGAAATTCTCTGTTGCGAAGGCTGCGGATGCTACGGTCTTTGCACCGAATTCCTCGACACAAAATTTTGCAGCATCGCGTGTAAAAAAAGCGTGCTAACGAAAATGGCGTTCGATAAGAAAAAAGAAGACGATAAATTGCGCGAGTTGAAATTGCGGCGTACGAAGCGGAAAATGAAAATTCTACAGAACAAAGCGAGGAAAGAAATGGAGATGCGAGTCGCCGCTCAAAAGGAAAAAGAAACGCCGGTCGATTGGATGAAAGAATTGGCCGAGTTGAGGGCGAAAAAAGCGGCGCAATTAGAAAACGGCGACGATTCGTCAATAAAAAAAGATTTTGAATCGCCGAATATGAGCGAAGTGGATATATCAGTTCGCAGTGGTACCACATCGCCAACGTTAACGGATGATGATCATGTCGACAATAAGGTAAGCTAAATTATTATTTTCTCTTGTCGTATGTGAATATATAAGGAAGTAAATATTTCCTCCCGACAAAATTTAGCGCTGTATGTTGTTCTTTTCGCAGGACATTAGGAAAGAAAACGAGATTAAAATTAGGTTATGTATAGGGTGATTCAAAAAGAGCGCCGGTTTTGATATATCAAATTAAGAGATTTATTTTATTGAAAAACTGAAAATAAATACATCAACAAGTTCATCTTACCTTCCGATTTCATGTATGAAAAATGATGTCATGCATGTGTCCTTCTCTACTGCGCTGGCACGCATCAACTCTGTCCATGAAATTGGATATTACTGCACGACAAGTTTCGACTTCCATTTGCCCGATAACCCGTCGAATTTCCTCTTTCAAGTCATTGATGTTTCGGGGTTTATTGGCATACACCAATGACTTCAGATGACCCCAAAGATGAAAGTCACAAGGCGTCAAGTCACACGACCTTGGTGGCCATTGATGGTCGGAATTACGAGAAATGATGCGATCCTGGAACCGTTCACGGAGCAACAACATTGTTTCTCGTGCAGCAACTGAATTTTATACGGGTGATATTGGAGATCGTACCGAAGAATTCTCCGTACAGAAGAACATCGTAAACCCAATTGTTGAGAACGGCGACGTATTGATTTTGCTGGGCTAACAGCCACACTGTCACTAACCAACGCAACGTTCTGCTCAGTTCGGCCAGAACGACGACGTCCAGAACTTTTAAGGTCGACTGTTGAACCCGTCTCAAGAAACGTTTTCATGAGCCTGCGAACTGTTGATTCATTCGGTGCTTCATTACGTCCTAGAGTACCGCGAAGTCGCCTGACAGTAGCCGCATAACTCTCTCCACTCTGGTAAAATGTTTTGACGATTAACACTCGTTGTGCAATAGTAAACTTCTCCATGGTTAGACACAGACTGCGAGAGTACTACACTGCGAACAAGAGAAACTACAACTAAATCGTCAATCGGAATGTTCTCCGAAATAGAAATGAGGTCTAACAATGTTGCCAACCGATAAACAAAAATTTACCAGACGTTTAAAAACTGGCGCTCTTTTTGAATCACCCGTTATATTAAAGTTGGTTTTTTGTTTATTTCTAATTTTTGTTTTGTTTAAATATTCAATATTATAATATTCAATGTTCAATATTTTCATTGGCAAGAAAAAGTTGTGTGAGTGTTTCACACCAGATTGTTAAGTAAAAGCGAGATTTTATGTTAAAGTACAATTTTTACTTTCTCTTGCCCTGTATAGAATATTGTTACACTTATCGCTAAGGTCCGTTTCGGGATCTAGGTAATTAAATAATTAATACTTTAAAGTTTACAATTACAAGTACCTATTTATTACAACTAAAAGATTTACAAAATAAATAAAAAACTAATTATGGTGGAGTAATACAATAAATAACTTAAATAATTTACTTAGTACTACTTACAAATAATTATATACAAAGCACATACACAAAAACTGTATATAACGCAGATGCACTATAACAATAGTTAACCACTACAATGCCTGGATACTACGTTGACCTGATCCAACGCAATAAACACTTGTCAAAGATCAAACAGATACTAACTCACTTGACCGCACTCGAGGCTCTATTTACGAGGTGTGTTCAAAAAGTAACGGGAATTTTTAACGGGGTTTGGATAGTCCGATTGTAAAAATGTTTTTTTGTTATGTTGGTACACATGCCCCTGACATACGATAAAATTTTCAACAATATTCATTGCTTAGTTCTTAAGTGGAAGCCGCTAAGGTTAGACGTGTTTTTCGAGCACGGCTATTTTTGTTTGTTAAAAAAACTGGATCAAAGAATTTGTATTAAATTTTGCGTGAAAAATGAAATAAAGTGTGTGAAATGTTAACAAAGGCATATGGTGAGTCTGCTATGAGTAAAACAAGGATTTACGAGTGGTATAAGCGTTTCCAAGACGGCCGCAAAAACGTTGAAGATGACGAACGACCCAGACGTCCAAGCACATAAAAAACCGATGAAAACGTGAAAAAAGTGAAAGAAATGGTTATGAACGATCGCCGAATCACAATCAGAGAAATCAGTGATGATATTGGCATATCGATTGGCTCATGCCATGAAATTTTTTCGGATGTTTTGGGTATGAAACGTGTGGCAGCAAAATTTGTTCCAAAATTGTTGAATTTCGAACAAAAATAGCGGCGAATGGAAGTTGCTCAGGAGTCACTAAATGAAGTCGACAACGATGCGGATCTACTCAAACGTGTTATAACAGGTGACGAAACATGGGTTTACGGATACAATGTCGAAACTAAGGCCCAATCGTCCCAGTGGAGGCATTCTGGATCGCCAAGACCGAAAAAGGTTCGACAAGTGCGGTCGAATGTGAAGGTTATGCTCACTGTGTTCTTCGATTTTAATGGCATAGTGCATCATGAATTCTTGCCACAAGGTCAAACAATCAATAAGGAGTACTACCTACAAGTTCAACGCAGTTTGCGTGAAGCAATCCGAAAAAAACGCCCGAATTTATGGCAAAACAATTCATGGCTTTTGCACCACGATAATGCACCTGCTCACACTTCATTGCTTGTTCGTGAATTTTTGGCCAAAAACAAAACTGTAACGATGCCCCAGCCTCCATATTCACCAGACATGGCTCCATGTGACTTTTTTCTATTTCCAAAAATAAAGAGAACATTAAAAGGCCGTCGTTTTACAAGCATAGATGACATTAAAAGCGAATCGGTGAAAGAGCTAAAAGCTGTCACAAAGATCGAGTTTCAGAAGTGTTTCGAGGATTGGAAAAAGCGTTGGCACAAGTGTATTGCATGCGAAGGGGACTACTTTGAAGGCGACAATATTAATGTAGATGAATAAATAAATATTTTTTTCAAAAAACGAAAATTCCCGTTATTTTTTGAACAAACCTCGTATATAGGCGATCAAAGCGTTTTCTCGAAAGACGCCGAGATTCGATACAAAAGTCCTTTCTGGAGATATCTTAACTAATGTAAACATGTTATAATTGAATAAAAGGTGTTACACGTAACCAACCGACTCTTTCACAAATAGTTGTACAACAAAAGACCCTACCTCAATACACTTCTTTTTATATAGGTATCCTTTTATAACCAACCCTATTGTTACTTTTTCACTCTATTATCTACTCTTTAACATTTTATGCTGCCCATAACAGACAGGTGGAGTGTCAAATTATTTACACTCAATCTGTTCGTTGCAGGGCTAAAATAAATAGTTCTGTTTCTTATCACATGGTCAGCCAATTAATTGACTGAATCATTTAAGAACAGAAGAGGTAGAGGTGTAAAAGACACTAATCAGAGTTATCTCCTCTGAAAGTAATGAATTTCACTACACAGCCAGACCCTGTGGTGATTGAAGTGAAGGTGTCATTTGCAGAGTGGAAAATATGTGCTTTTCGGAAGGCCCGGCATGCTGATAAGCGTACTTTTCCACTCAGTGAGGAAGGCAATGGTAAACCACTTCACTCCTTGTTTTACTTAGTAAAACCTCTACAGGTTCAAACCAGCCTTCTGGCTGATGACCTAAACAACAACAACAACATTTTATGAATTAAGTACTAGAAATTTCTTGAACCATCTCTTCTTCGATATTGTTACAATATAATAAAGAAAGGTATTGTTGTATTGTTGTCAGAATTATTCAATGCAGCAATTTGTAACCGATAAATTAATGAATATAAAAAGACCATTCTTTTGTATGAAATGTTTACCCGATTTGAATTGCTTTCCTCAAGTTGATGTGCTTTGAGTTAAGTAAAAGATTAGTTTTTTTGTGTTCATTTAACACTTAATTTCTGTTACCAATTTTTTTTTATATCTGTTTCAGAGAATACCATGGATATCAAAATCAGGTGAATTTTTATGGACAACTTATCTGAACCATTCAAAAGCAAAACCGGCTCCAGTTAAATTGTTCAAAGATCCGTTTCCATACGGTAAAAATGGTTTTAGAATCGGTATGAAACTGGAAGGAATCGATCCGGAACATCAGTCGTACATTTGTGTATTAACTGTCGCTGAAGTTAGAGGTATGTTTTTGTTTCAGTTGTACTAATTTAACTTTAAAGAATGCAATTTTATAACATTTCTAATTTCATTTTTTCCAATGACCAGTGGGTCGTATACAGGCCGCCAAGATCCAAATAAATTGCAAGTTGCGCAGAACAACTGAGTGAGAAAGAAATATTTAGAAAGAGAGGGGTATATTGCTCCCCAGACTTGTCAGTGCGGAACAGCCTGCCTACAAAGTTCCGTGTGCTGTTTATCACATACACAGACACACACATTATTGTTATACTTCTAGCTACAAATAGACTTACTTTTCTCTTGTACTATTACCGAAATGAAATTAAAATTGACCGCTTATATGCAGATATTGTCTTTTATGAAAATTCAATCTTAATGTAGGTCCTACTACGACAAATCACAAGTCTTCCATGCCGTAAATGTCACTTCCTGAAAAACTCTCGTCTGAATCGTCACTGTCAGTATTAGGATTTATTACCAAGCTATCAATCACATCATCTAAAGTATATTCGTTTTGCATTAGTTCGGTTTCTCACCCGTAATAATAGAATAAATAGAAACAAATATGTTAAATACAGAAAGTTTGAAAACGAATGTATTGTATCAGAGTAATAGAACAATCGTTCTTCCAGCATGCATCACTCATTCAATATACCTCACCCTTACCCTCCACCCCGCAACTACTCGGAGCTGGGACTCAAGCAGTACTTCATTTTTTACTTTCTCTTGCCTATATGAATATATAGGAAGGAAAGTATTGTTTTCATGTCGATTTTAAGAAATCGAGTTTTCACCGGATCTATACGTTTTCAGACCCCCTGAACCCAAAAAACATGTTTTTAGCGATTGGTCTGTGTGTGTGTGTGTGTGTCACACACACATCGTACGAACTTGAAACTTGAAACTTAAGTTACATACCACTACCGGACGCGACACGAACATTTTCATCAAAATCGGTCAACCGGAAGAAGTAGTTTATTCGTATAATTTTTCAGTTTTTTGCGATTTTCTCAAAAACTGGTCCTACGATTTTTTTTAAAATCGCCTATTTTACTCAATTTTTTATTCTCTACAAGATAGGGTAGGCGCGCCATGTTTGCTGAAATTCTCGGTGAGGCTGTTTTCATGTAAAAACATTGTTTTTATAAGATTACGGCTTTAATATAAATTTTAGCGCAAAAACTTATATAATAAAAGTTGTAGAGAATTTAAAAACCTACAACTTCTGTTTCAAACATTTTTGTGTATGACGCTTAGTTTAGCAGTAATTAGCGATTTTCTGATTTTTTCTCACGAAAACGTGTGAAAAATCGATTTTTTTAAGATTTTGGCCTTAGTATGCATTTTACGACAAAAGTGTATATAACCAAATTTATAGGAAATTTAAAGATCTACAACTTTTATTTAACGTATTTTTCTCTACAGAGCCTAGTTTAGCGTGAAATAGTGATTTTCCGTATTTTTAAGCCAGACTGAGGTTGATTTTCATTTTGAGTGTTTCACTCATGATTAAAATAAGGTTATGTTTATTGAGGTTAGTTTTTTGTTTATTTCTAATATTTTATTACTAATGTTAAATTATATTGTAAATTATTTGCATTGGCAAGAGAAAGTTGTGTGAGTGTTTCACACCAGATTTTTATTCTTGGCATGATAAGATAGGTGCCATGTCTGCTGAAATTCTTGGGAAGGCTGTTCTCTCGTAAAAAAAAGTTTTTTTTTCAAGATTGCAACCGTGATATGCGTTTAAGGGCAAACGTGTAAATAATCAAAGTTGAAGACAATTCTGTAAAAAAAAACTACAACTTTTATTTTAAACATTTATTTGTATAACGCTTAGTTAAGCGGTAATTAATTTAGCAGTATGAATTGAGAAAAAATTTTAGATAAAATTTATATAGCTTTCGATTTATAGGTACAGTATATTGTATTGGTTCCGGTATTTTTTTCTTTTGTTATTTTTCGTAATTAAAATCTTAAGCTGTAATTAAAGTGTAACTGTAGAATAATTTTTATTTAGTCATTGATTTATGACTAAAGGCAGTTTCTGTGTGTGTCAGTTGGTATGTGTTAAGGTAGCATACTGTCAACATATTATTTTGTGTTTGTGTGTGTGTGTAATATAATTTGAAGGTCGTTTTTAAAATGTGTAACTACTAGATACAAAGTCAGTCAGTGCTAGTAATCTGCTCTCACTGACATTTTTGTTATTGTTCTTACAACACCAGTCTTAAGTATTTATCTCAGACCCTATATCTTTAAATTTCTTTAACCTGTGTAAATATTGATGCGTGTTGTAAATTTATGTTTAATTTATTACATTTGCTGTTATTACGTAATTTTGTCGTTTATTTTTAGTCATTAAATTCAGTTCTTAAATTTTTTTGATGTATATTTGTGTTCTTGATTTTTTTGTTTGTAAGTGTGTAACTGTTTACATATTTTTTGTTTTTTTTATATATTTTTCTTGCCCTATATGAATGAATATGTAGGGAAGGAAAGTATTGTTTTCATGTTGATTTTTCAAAATCGGATTTTCACAGGATATATGTATAAATTTTTTCAGACCCTGTAAATCCAGAAAATAAATGTTTTTAGCGATTAGGCTCTGTGTGTGTGAATAAAATATCTCAAGAACGGAATATCGTATGAAGCTGAAACTTGGAGGTTAAATTAGGTATCGCTATGGAACACAAAATGAACTTTTTTACCAAAATCGGTCAACCGGAAGTAGTAGTTTATTCGTGCGATCTTCTCAAAAATGGTTCCTATGATTTTTTTTTTAAATCGCCTCATTTACTAAATTTTTTATGCTCTACAAGGTAGGGTAAGCACCATGTCTGCTGAAATTCTTGGGGGGAGGCTGTGCTTATGTAGAAATATGTTTTATTTTAAATTGCAGCCTTAATATGTATTTTATGAGAAAAATTTATATAATCTAAGTTATAGGAAATTAAACTGCCCATAACAGACAGGTGGAGTGTCAAATTATTTACACTCAATATGTTAGTTGCAGGGCTAAAATAAATAGTTCTGTTTCTTATCACATGGTCAGCCAATTAAATGACTGAATCATTTAAGAACAGAAGAGGTAGAGGTGTAAAAGACACTGATCAGTGTTATCTCCTCTGAATGTAATGAATTTCATTATACAGCCAGACCCTGTGGTGAATGAAGTGAAGGTGTCATTTGCAGAGTGGAAAATATGTGCTTTTCAGAGAGCCCGGCATGCTGATAAGCGTACTTTTCCATTTAGTGAGGAAGGCATTGGTGAACCACCTCACTCCTCGTTTTACTTACTAAAACCTGTACAGGTTCAAACCAGCATTTCAGCTGATGACCTAAACAACAACAGGTAATTAAAAACCCTACAAAGCATTTTTCTCTGCAGAGCCTAGTTTAGAGGCAATTACTGACTTTCCATATTTTTAAGTTCTACGAAAGGTTGATTTTCATTTTACGTCATTCACTCATAATTAAAATTAGTTATGTTTTTCATTTTACATTAATTACTCTTAATTAAACTGTAGATTATATTATTCATTATATACATTGGCAAGAAATAGTTGTGTGTTCCACTCCAGATTTTTTTATAAAAGTTATATAAATGTTCTCACGGGTGCCGTCCTGAAAGTGTTAAAAACTATAAAAATACGATTTCAATTTTTACTTTCTCTTGCCTATATGAATATATAGGAAGGAAAGTATTGTTTTCATGTCGATTTTTCGAAATCGAGTTTTCACCGGATCTATACGTTTTCAGACCCCCTGAACCCAAAAAACATGTTTTTAGCGATTGGCATGTTTTAACATGTTTTTAGTGTGTGTGTGTGTGTGAACAGAATATCTCAAGAACGGAACATCGTACGAACTTGAAACTTAAGTTACGTACCACTACCGGAATCGACACGAACATTTTCATCAAAATCGGTCAACCGGAAGTGGTAGTTTATTCGTGTAATTTTTCACTTTTTTGCGATTTTCTCAAAAAATGGTCCTACGATTTTTTTTAAAACTGCCTGGTTTACTCAATTTTTTATTCTCTACAAGATAGGGTAGGTGTCATGTTTGCTGAAATTCTGGGTGAGGCTGTTTTCACGTAAAAACGTTGTTTTTTTTAAGATTACAGCTTTAATATGCATTTTAGCGCAAAACTTTATATAATAAAAGTTGTAGAGAATTGAAAATTCTACAACTTTTATTTCAAACAATTTTTTGTATAACGCTTAGTTTAGCGGTAATTTGCGATTTTCTGTTTTTTTTTCCCACGAAAATGTGTGAAAAATTGATTTTTTTAAGATTTCGGCCTTAGTATGCATTTTACGACAAAAGTGTATATAATTTAATTTATAGAAAATTAAAAGATCTACAACTTTTATTTAAAGCATTTTTCTCTACAGAGCCTAGTTTAGAGAGAAAGAGTGATTTTCCGTATTTCTAAGCCAAACTGAGGTTGATTTTCATTTTGCATCATTCACTCATGATTAAAATAAGGTTATGTTTGTTGAGGTTAGTTTTTTTGTTTATTTCTAATATTTTATTAATAATAATGTTAGGTTTATTGTTAATTATTTGCATTGGCAAGAGAAAGTTGTGTGAGTGTTTCACGCCGGATTTTTGTTATATTTTTTTCAGGTTACCGATTGAGATTACATTTTGATGGTTATCCAGAAAATCATGACTTTTGGGTAAATGCAGATTCGCCTGACATCTTCCAACCAGGTTGGTGCGAGAAGAATACTCATCATTTACACCGGCCTCGGGGTTACACGATGGAAAATTTCAACTGGACCCTTTATTTGAAACAGTGCAAAGCGCAGCCGGCTCCTAGGCACCTTTTCAATAATAGAAACGCTAATGTAAGTTGAACTGGTATAGATACTAAAGTCACGAGATTGCCTTTTGCATATGGATGGGTTGTGAGGAAGGGAATTGAAAATTTGACAGTGCTGCCAACCTCAAAATTGAGACACTTCTTCTTCTTCTTTACAACCAGGGCGTTCAGGCTTCTGCAGCCCCTCCTCACCGCGACCTAAAAGATCTTTTGTGATTGCCCCTATTCCTTATTTATGCAAGACCCACACTTTCAATAAAGCGCAGGATCTGCCTAGGATCTAGTGCACTTACCTGAGAAGGTGTTAACACGTCCTTACCCATCAGCGCTCTTCTTTTGCAGCCAACCACCTTGCAACTGCATAAAATATGCTCAGCCTTCTCTTCTGCCTCATGACAGAATCTACACAGGCTCTCTTCAGCAACTCCTATCGTGGATAAATGATACCCAAGATTACAATGACCAGTCATCAGGCCCACTACCCTCCTCAAGTCCTGTCTTCCTAGTCTATTATATATCCCAGCCTTCCTGCTGGAATAGGCAATGAATTTCTTTGCCTGTTCACAGCCTGGCACCTTCTCCCAATAGGAGGTTTTAGCCTCCTCCTCCCAGGCCCTAACTATACCTCTATAATAGCAAAGTTGAACTGGTATAGATACTAAAGTCACGAGATTGCCTTTTGCATATGGATGGGTTGTGAGGAAGGGAAGTGAAAATTTGACAGTGCTGCCAACTTCAAAATTGAGACATTACTCGTATATTTCAGTACCGTGGTGCAGTTTCTACATACATTTTGTAAGCTGTGGTTTATTTCGAGAAAATATTTTCTTCATAAACCTTATAAGAAATAAATGTGACCTGTAATACAGGGTTATTCTAAATGATGCACCCAATTTTATAAATTTGTATTTATTTAAGCGTAAATTCAAAATGAACAATGAATACCCAATTAGAAAGAGGAAGTTTCAAAGTTTTTTTTACACACTTATAAAATGTTCAATGTGTCCCCCTTGTGCTGCAGGGCAAACATTTAAACGAAAGCCAAACTCGCCCTACATACGAGGAAGCATATCTCCTGTTATTGAGTACATCGCAGCAGTGATATGGTTCCGCAGATCGGCTCCCTGAATTGGGTGGTGGTAGTTGCAGAAACGGCCACTAGAGTTCTTGCGCCAATCACCATTGCGTGCCAGCCGCCATTGCATTGAAACATGAAAGAGACTTGCCAAAGATAAATGTGTTCTGGCCTTATCTCGTACAAAGGTTTACCGGATAATTTTTTTTCGCGGAAAGAACTGTGACTGGAATGACATACCTGGACATGCTGGAACAATGGCTGTTCCAAGTTTTGGAAGATTCACAGGACTTCATTTTCCAACAAGATGGAGCTCCGCCCCATTGCCACCTCGATGTTCGAGACTTTTGGAATCAGTCCCTTCTTCTACGCTGGATAGGACGCAGGGGAAATCAAGACCTGGCTCTGGCCGATCTGTGAAACTGTATCACTGCTGCGGTGCACTCAGTAGCAAGCGATACACTTTCTCGTATGTAGGGTGAGTTTGGCTTTTGTTTAGATGTTTGCCATGCAGCACAAGGGGGACACATTGAACATTTTATAAGTGTGTAAAAAAAACTTTGAAACTTCCTTTTTTTAATTGTGTATTCATTGTTCATTTTGAATTGATGCTTAAATAAATACGAGTTTATAAAATTGGGTCCATCATTTAGAATAACCCTGTATTTTCTATAGTTTAATTACATGATTAGAAATGTTTGATTTACTGTAATTCCCAGCTATCTTATTCCATTTGAACTAAATTTTCTACGAATGAATTGCCTTCAATACTATCGCTGTCACCGGTGTCTTCACTATCAGTTTCAATAGTATTTACCTAACCGTTTCCTTTTCTTTTACCAGGTGTCAACAAAACTGTTAAAGAATAGCTTCTTCACATCTTTAATTTCCGCCTTTATTTTTCAAATTGTGGAAAGAGAAACATTACAGTAGTTTGCCACTCGCTCGTGGCTTTTGTTAAGGCAAGGAATGGCATTTTTGTGTAGCTTCAACTTCATTACACTGCATATTAGAATTCGTTCAGCACTGTGATAGTCTGCCCACGTTTTCGAGAAACTAACATTTCTGTTTGTTGTTTAGGTCAACAGCCGAAAGGCTGGTTTGAACCTGTAGAGGTTTTACTAAGTAAAACGAGGAGTGAGGTGGTTTACCATTGCCTTCCTCACTGAGTGGAAAAGTACGCTTAACAGCATGCTGGGCCCTCTGAAAAGCACATATTTTCCATTCTGCAAATGACACCTTCACTTCATTCACCACAGGGTCTGGCTGTATAGTGAAATTCATTACTTTCAGAGAAGATAACTCTGACTAGTGTCTTTTACACCTCTACCTCTTCTGTTCTTAAATGATTCAGTCATTTAATTAGCTGACCATGTGATAAGAAACAGAACTATTTATTTTAGCCCTGCAACAAACAGATTGAGTGTAAATAATTTGACACTCCACCTGTCTGTTATGGGCAGAATTTCTGTTTACGGTAACAAATAGTCATATCCGTACAGTTAACCGACAAAAGGTTCCACGATGGATTGTGTATGCTCTGGGTATAGTATAAGTTGTTGTGTTTGTTGTACAGAAATTAAAGCAATCGCGCATGCGCACTGATGCTTCCCCTTTACCTCTTGTTGCAAACAAAGGTAAACTCTTGATTCAAGTAACTATATTGTCTTTCTTGTTTTGTATCTCTGTTTACTTGTTTTGTAATTATTACTTTCAAGATCCCTATAAGAATGTGTAGGGAAGGAAAGTAATGTTTTCAGGTCGATTTTTGAAAATCAAGTTTTCATCGGATATACATGTCTTCAAGCTTCTTGAACCCGAAAATCATGTTTTGAGCGATTGGTCTGTGTTTACAATTTATGCTGGATCTCTTTGCAGGCGTACTCGTACACCTCCACTCTGCAAATGACACCTTCACTTCATTCACCACAGGGTCTGGCTGTATAATAAAATTCATTACTTTTAGAGGAGACAACTCTGATTAGTGTCTTTCGCATCTGTACCTCTTCTGTTCTTAAATGATTCCGTTATTTAATTGGTTGACCATGTGATAAGAAACAGAACTATTTATTTTAGCCCTGCAATGAACAGATTGAGTGTAAATAATTTGACAGTCCACCTGTATGTTATGGGCAGAAAATATATACATATATTATTTAATACCTATCGTATCAAACATCGTGTGTAGGTATTTTTACTTTCTCTTGCCTATATGAATATATAGGAAGGAAAGTATTGTTTTCATGTCGATTTTTCGAAATCGAGTTTTCACCGGATCTATACGTTTTCAGACCCCCTGAATCCAAAAAACATGTTTTTAGCGATTGGTCTGTGTGTGTGTGTGAACAGAATATCTCAAGAACGGAACATCGTACGAACTTGAAACTTGAAACTTAAGTTACATACCACTACCGGACGCGACACGAACATTTTCATCAAAATCGGTCAACCGGAAGTAGTAGTTTATTCGTATAATTTTTCAGTTTTTTGCGATTTTCTCAAAAACTGGTCCTACGATTTTTTTTAAAATCGCCTATTTTACTCAATTTTTTATTCTCTACAAGATAGGGTAGGCGCCATGTCTGCTGAAATTCTCGGTGAGGCTCTTTTCACGTAAAAACGTTGTTTTTTTAAGATTACGGCTTTAATATAAATTTTAGCGCAAAAACTTATATAATAAAAGTTGTAGAGAATTTAAAAACCTACAACTTATGTTTCAAACATTTTTTTGTATGACGCTTAGTTTAGCGGTAATTTGCGATTTTCTGTTTTTTTCTCACGAAAACGTGAGAAAAATCGATTTTTTTAACATTTCGGTCTTAGTATGCATTTTACGACAAAAGTGTATATAATAAAAGTTATAGAAAATTAAAAGATCTACAACTTTTGTTTAGAGAATTTTTCTCTACAGAGCCTAGTTTAGCGTGAAAGTGTGATTTTCCGTTTTTTTAAGCCAAATTGAGTTCGATTTTCATTTTGCGTCTTCCACTCATGATTAAAATAAGGTTATGTTTTTGAGGTTAGTTTTTGTTCATTTCTAATGTTTTAATACTAATGTTAGGTTTATTGTTAATTATTTGCATTGGCAAGAGAAAGTTGTGTGAGTGTTTCACACCAGATTTTTAACAGCCGTATTGTATTAATAATCAAACTATGTATTATTTCTTTAAACCTCGACTAATACAGTAAACATTTACCAATTATGTTTGATAAGGATTTAAAGGAATCCTTTTCTGCCATGGTGGAAGTAGAATGCTTAAATTTTAAATAACATAAAAGGATAGAAATTACTGAAGATGTGGAAAAAATGCACGAAACCGCTATAATTGATTATTTTATAATAATTAAAAAAAAATTTACAATTGATTTTTTATTTTTATTTTTTTTTAACTTTTGAGACCCCATAGGATCACTTTAGCTCAAATTCAGGTTTGTTCCAGGGTTGGGTCTCTTTAAGAAGCACGCTCTCTTGAGACCGCCTTTCTTTCGTTTGGCCCACACTTTCTTAAGACGCTCCGATGTTTGTCTCCGGTCTTCATCGGTAAACACCCTGTTGTATACTCTCCTGGGTTTTGGTGTAAATGTTATCATGTTAGCCTTGGCCAGTTGGTCGTACTTTGTTGATTTCGTTAGTAGGTTCTGTTTAGTGATTTTAAGTTCCTCCATATCTTGCTGTACATTTTTCAGCCACTTAGATCTCGATACCTTATCCCAAAAATGGTTGATCAACCGGTTCACAAGTCTGGAGTTTTCTGTTCTGAGTAGGTGTCCTAGGAATGATATTCTTTTCCTTCTGAAGTTGTTTGTTAGTGAGGTGATTAGCTTGTAGATTTCTTTGTTTGGGATTAACCGCCACTGTCCTTCCACCATATGCTTTTTGTTTATGCACTTCCTCAGTATTCTTCTTTCTATTTTCTCGATTCTGTCGGTGTCTCCCACGCGATACGGCCCGAATAAAGTTTCGCTGGCATAGTGAATTTCAGGGAGAACCACTGTTTGGTAGTGTCGTAGTTTGGTTTTTGTTGACAGACACTTCTTGTGTAGATGTTTTGAGTGGTGATCAGGGATTTTTTGAGTTTATTAATCTTTTCTTGCCAATTGATTATTTTATAATAATAAAAAAAAATTTATTATAATTGATTATTTAATACCTATAACAATTTAATGTTATTTTTTTTTAATTTTCAGCCTATTTGTCCGAATCAGTTCAGAGTTGGGATGAAGCTTGAAGCGGTTGATAGGAAAAATAGTTCGTTAGTGTGTGTGGCGACGGTGACGGACATTATCGACAATAGATTATTAATACATTTCGATAGTTGGGGTGATGTCTACGATTACTGGGCTGATCCTACATCTCCGTATATACATCCAGTCGGCTGGTGTAAAGAGAACGGTCACGATTTAACACCACCAAACAGTAAGTCAATTTTTTTTCTTTTTAATTTATTTTTTATTATTTTTTTTATTGAGTGATGATGCCTACATAAGCCTTGGGCTTGTGCGTAAGTAATGATATGTGGTGATTTACAGATGAAAAAATGCCAGACCTGACCGGGAATCGAACCCGGGACCCTGACATAGTAGCCAGTTGTGCTGACCACTACACCACGGGCCGGCCTTTTAAAAAAAATTTTTTATTATAAAATAATCAATTATAGCGGTTTCGTGCATTTTTTCCACATCTTCAGTAATTTCTATCCTTTTATGTTATTTAAAATTTAAAACATTCTACTTCCACCATGGCAGATAAGGATTCCTTTAAACCCTTATTTATTTGTTGTATTTAGTTAAACATAATACAATTATTGCTATACTAAGCTATTTACAATATTTTTAACTAAATATAGGGCCTACTTGTGTACGCAAAAACTCTTCTTCACGAAGGGTTCTGTCCGCGCATAGGAGTAAACAAAAAAATTATTTAAACAAATTTATATATACTAATAACTACTATAAAAAATACTATTATAAAATCTAAAAAGGGGGCAAGAAATACATTAAAATTTTTTTGTTAAAAGCATTAAAAATAAATGATAAATACCATTAAATTTATGTAAAAAATAATAATAATTTTAATAACAATAAAATTTTTAAAAATTACCTTAGATTATGTACAATTGTATTAATAGAGAAAAAACTTCTTTTTTCAATAACTATAACTACTTTACAATAATTTTAGGGAATACATTTGGATATTTTTACGTATGAGAATTAATTCAATTAATGAGCACAGAAACAAAAAAAAACTACTGCAATGAGGAAAGCAAAAAATAATCAGAGAACAGTTATTTTAAAACTCGGAAAAGTTTCTTAAGTTTTAATTTTATCTAAAGTGGAATGGGTTTTAATGTTTTATGAAATTTTCCTTACTCAGCAGGGAATCAAACCTGGAATTTTAAAGTGCTGTGCTACTGACGTAGCCTCTTTTTACTTTTACTTGCTGTATAAGGGTAGTTGCCCATAATAGACAGGTGGAGTGTCAAATTATTTACACTCAATCTGTTCATTGCAGGGCTAAAATAAATAGTTCTCTTTCTTATCACATGGTCAGCCAATTAAATGACTGAATCATTTAAGAACAGAAGAGGTAGAGATGTAAAAGACACTAATCAGAGTTATCTCCTCTGAGAGTAATAAATTTCATTATACACCCAGACCCTGTGTGTTGCAGAGTGGAAAATATGTGCTTTTCAGAGGGCCCGGCATGCTGATAAGCGTACTTTTTCACTCAGTAAGGAAGGCAATGGTAACCACCTCACTCCTCATTTTAATTAGTAAAACCTCTACAGGTTCAAACCAGCCTTTTGGCTGATGACCTAAACAACAACATGAAGGTTGTCTGAAAAGTTTGTGACCTCAACATGAAGAGCTAAGCTAGATTTCCGCGTACTGTATTTAGTGAGCGTGTCACCGGGTACCGGGCCCTGCCAGTACACCCCCAACCCCCACCGCCATACGTACACCCAGGAACCATACTGTAATTTCTCCGTACATTTTCCTCCATGTGTCAGTCTTAACTTCTTCATACGTACATACAGTTCTTTGTTTGTTTGACAATTCTGAAACGAAGCCAAGCATTTCTTCACAAACCATCAACGAGATCCTCAGCATGGCAACGCAGCTCGCTGACTACGTGTTGGAGATAAATCCCGTCATGGAAAGGGCCCTTCAATTCAAGAGGACTCAGGAGCTGATGATACCATACAAAGAAGTTCATAAGGAGTTTAAAAAGAAGAAGAAACAAACAGCCATAACTAACTATTTTAAAGCAACTTAAATTTTTTTATGCGTACAGTATTATTTTATTATTATTATTACCATCAGGGCGTTCAGGCCAAAACAGCCTCTCCTCACCGCGACCTAAAAGATCTTTTGTGATTGCCCCCATCCCTTATTTAGGCCAGACCCACACTTTCAATAAAGCGCAGGATCTGCCTGGGATCTAGTGCACTTACCTGGGAGGGTGTCAACACATCCTCACCCATCAGCGCTCTTCTTTTGCAGCCAACCACTTCGCAGCTGCATAAAATATGCTCAGCCTTCTCTTCTGCCTCATGACAGAATCTACATAGGCTGTCTCCAGCAATTCCTATCTTGGATAGATGATACCCAAGATTACAGTGACCAGTCATCAGGCCTACTACCCTCCTCAAGTCCTGCCTTCCTAGTCTATTATATATTCCAGCCTTCTTGCTGGAATAGGCAATAAATTTCTTTGCCTGTACACAGCCTGGCACCTTCTTCCAATAGGAGGTTTTAGCCTCCTCTACCCAGGCCCTAACTATACTTCTATAGTAGCCCTCCCCAATTCCACAGAATGGCTCTGGGCCTATGAAGTGAGAGGCTGCACCCTTCTTAGCTAAGGCATCCGCTCTCTCGTTTCCAGACACTCCCTGGTGCCCCGGCACCCAACGCAGCGTCACAACGTTACGCCTTGCCACGGCATTCAAAACTTCCCGACAGTCGTAGGCCAACCTCGACTCAAAAGTACAAGAACTCAGAGCCTTGATGGCCGCCTGACTATCGGAAAGTATAAAAATGTGCGACCCCTTGAGGCGCCTCTCAATGCACCTCTCCGCACAGACCTTTATGGCCAATATTTCTGCTTGGAAGATGGTTACGGTACATCCAAGGGCCATGGAAATCTTCCCACCAGCCCCCCAGACCCCCAATCCCGCTCTTCCGCTCATCACTGAGCCGTCAGTATACCAAACGGTACCTCCTTCCGGTATACCTGGTTGTTCCTCCGCCCACTCCTGCCGATCGAAAATTTCCACCTTCAGAGTGTCGGAGAAGTCGTATGTTTTGTTCATACGGTCCCGAGGACCACCCACCACACCCATCCCCTCAATCACTTTGAAGATCCTGGTGTGGCCCATCTCCTTTGATGGGACCCCTATCTTGCCCTCAAGCCTCAAGGCAGTTCTTATCGCCTCTTTCTTCACTTGAATGTGAAGAGGAGGCAAATCAAGCATCGCCTCCATCGCAGCCGTCGGGCAGGTGCCCATAGCACCACATATCCCCAGGCAGGCCAGTCTCTGTAGCTTCTTCAGCCGATCCTGCGCCGTCCTCAGATTAGTTCTTGGCCACCATACAAACGCTGCATATGTGACCATTGGCAAAATGATGCTCACAAAAGCCCATTTTACCATATGAGGCCTAAGCCCCCAAGTCTTTCCAAACAGACTCTTGCATATCCATAAGGCCTTTGTAGCCTTCTCTATAGTTCTGGACATATGGCCCTTCCAAGACAGGCCTTTGTCCAGGACAACCCCCAGGTACTTCACCTCTGGGGAGTAGTTAATCTCCGCTCCTTCCAGAGTCAAAGCACCCAGAGTCATTGTCCTCTTTCTGGTAAACGGAACAACAACCACTTTTCCCGGGTTAATACGCAGTCCCTCCCGTCCACACCATGTGTGGACAAGGTTAAGGGCAACCTGCATACGCTCCCGGATGGTCGTCGCATGCTTACCTCTGACCAGGATCACCAGGTCATCAGCATAGCTGACCACCTCAAATCCTTCCTCCGTCAGCTGAATGAGCAGCTCATCAATGACCAGTGACCACAGGAGGGGTGATAGCACCCCACCCTGCGGACAGCCCTTTCTAGCCCTACCAGTCACCGACTTGCCCCCCAGGCGAGTCCTTATTTCTCTATCCCTAAGAACAGACCCGACCCATCTAATCACACTAGATTGGATACCCTTCCTTCTTGCAGCCCTCTCAATCGACATGAACAGGGTGTTGTTAAACGCCCCTTCCACATCTAAGAAGGCACACAGGGCAATTTCTTGATCCCTCAAGCTCCCCTCAATCCGTGTTACCACATCATGAAGGGCCGTAATGGTAGACTTCCCAGTCTGGTAGGCATGCTGACACCCATGCAGGGGCCTTTCCTGTAGGGCCCCACCCCTGATGTGTCTGTCTACCACCTTCTCCATCACTTTGAGCTGGGGGTTTCCCAGCCTTCGGTATAAAGACCACCTCAGTCTCCCTCCAGCTCCTCGGTACATATCCAAGTGCACAACTGGCCCTAAAGATATGAAGCAAATTCTTAATTAGCTTGTTGCCCCCATTTTGCAACATAGCAGGGAAAATCCCATCAGGGGCAGCCGATTTGTATGGTCTAAACATACTTACAGCCCACTTGACCTTGGCAAACGTAAAGACCTCACAGATGCGTACAGTACTGTATTTATTAAATCTTCATAGATTATAATAATGGTAAAATGTTCCAAAAAACTATTAAACACTTAAAACAACTACAGGACTTTACCTTTAGAAACTGACCCCCATCTTTTCGTTCATATAAGGTATCATCCGCGGTTTTACGAACCGCGGATGGATAACGAGGGATTACTGTACACGTACTCAGATTAAAGACGAGTTGAACGCTTTGTATGAGGATTCTGCACCGTCGTTTACCACCATGAAATTTTTGGCAGCTGAATTTTAACACTGGCCATTCCAGTTGGGTAATGATGAATCAGTTTGATACGGCCAAAAACAGTTACCCATGACTGTAACATTGATAAAGTTCACCAAATGGTGCTAGACAACCACCAAATTAAGGTTTTCTGCTAATTATTATAAAAGAATACAAGAAATGACAATAAGACCTGTTTATCCTAAATTATACGACGGTTATCCAGAAAATAACCTCCGTTTTGAAATAAAAAGTAAACGAGTGAAGATACAAAAACTTTATTACATACATATTAAAACTACAGTTTTTCTTTATTTTTCGACATTGTCGCCAAACAGATTCAAGCACTTGTCGTACCTTGGAACAGTCTTTGACATACCCTCTGCATAAAAATCTGCCACCTGTGAATGTAGCCAACCATTCACGGCGTTTTGAAGCTCTTTGTCATTGCCGAACCGCTGAGATGCAAGCCACCGCTTCATGTTCGGGAACAGGTGAAAGTCACTAGGAACCAAGTCCGGGCTGTAAGGGGATGATCGAAAACGTCCGATTTAAACTTGGCCAAAAGTGCATTTGTTCTTCGAGCTGTATGAGGGCGAGAAAACTGGAATGGCCAGTGTTAAAATTTAGCTGCCCAGAATTTCATGGTGGTAAACGATGTAGGTAATAAAAGACAGACCAACACTGTAGCACTTATAGGATTGGTGTGAATGCCTGAACATTATTTACTAAAATGCCAGTATGTCGGCAATTAAACAACAGCTATAAAAATGTAGTAGGGTACATGATGCCTTAATGTATCATCAGGCATCAGTCGGCCTCAATGTGTTAATATTGCAATATTTCTTAAACACTGTTGTAAGACGGTACTAGTTAACCCAATGAGGGACACAAACTATCACAATAAATATTACTAGGTTAAACAGTCCTTTGAATTTATTTCTAAATAAAGGATAAATGTTATGTTACAGCTTATAAAAATCCATCTTCTTTTTCATGGGATGCGTACCTTAAAGAAACGAAATCAGTGGCTGCACCGGCACGTGCCTTCAAAACGCGGCCGCCCAGCGCATTCCGGCAAGGCATGAAACTAGAAGCCGTCGATAAAAGAGCACCGCATCTGATAAGAGTGGCTACCGTACGTGATGTGCATCAACATCAAATTAAAATATCATTCGACGGATTTCCCGATCATTTCGGCTATTGGGTTGATGATGATAGTCCCGATATTCATCCGGTCGGGTGGACGCAAAAGACCGGGCATCCTTTGGAACCACCACCAGGTATGTAGAAATATTGAAGCATATTTAAATAATTTTTAAATAACTTAAACATGTACAATGGTTTATTCGAGCAAAAAACTTTTTGTTTAATCTGCCCAATTTTGGAAAATAATATTATATGACCAAAAATCGGGAACTAAATCAAATTTTATTTTTTATTAATGTTTTGTTTTTTATGTATATATTTTTTTTAAAAAAACCCTTTTTATTTGCAATTTTTTGATGGAAGGGGTGTATCGATAAGTTATTTATTGTTGGGACTGTTAACGAACTAGAACTAAAAAAAAAATCATTTTTTATGTTATAACTTTCACGATACACTGTGAGTGTTTCACACCAGATTTTTAATTTTTTGTTGTACTTGTACAATTTTTTAGTGTTTAAGAATTTAAGTTTTTAAAGTTTGCAATGAATTGAATGGTTTTTAACAGTTTTCGCTTCCTTCTTATTCGTCTCCTTCTCTTTCTTCTTCTTCTTTTCCTTCTCTTCCTCCTCCTCCTCCTCCTTCTGCTTCTTCTTCTCCTCATACTTCATCCTCCTCCTTCTTTTGCTTCTTTTTCTCCTCCTTCTGCTTCTTCTTCTCCTCCTTCTCCTTCTCTTTTTTCTTCTTCTTCTCCTCCTACTTCATCCTTCTCCTTCTGCTTCTTCTCCTCCTTCTTCTTTTTTTTCTTCTTCTTCTTCTTCTTCTTCTCCTACTTCATCCTCCTCCTTCGTCTGCTTCTTCTTCTCCTCCTTCTGCTTCTTTTTCTCCTCCTCCTTCTGCTTCTTCTCCTCCTTCTTCTACTCTTTCTCCTTCTTCTTTGTCTTCCTTCTTCACCTTTTTCTGCTTCTTCTTCTTCTTCTTCTTTACGAATTAGGCAATTTTCTGTTCCAGCTTCTATCTTTTTCATGGTCTACCCAACATCTTACTCCTTGCGGACAGTATTTTAAAGCCAGTAGCGGATATCGATCCTCTAACATGCGGTTTACATGCTGTAACCACCTCTCCCTATCGTTCAATTCTCAGTTTCACAGTTTCCATTCTACCCAAATCATGCCGGATTGTCTCGCCCATATGCGATCTCGGAGTGTTGCTCCTCTCACCGATATCAAAATAAATGCATCTCAGTTTTTTCCAACTTCATATCCTCAGATTTCTGTAGTAGGCCTACCCATGTTTCACTACCATACAACAAAAGTAGTAGTGTCATTACATCTATTTCATATAATGAATTAATATAATAATTTCACCAACCTTCTTTTTAAACTGCGTTACCTTTTTTTTATTCTTACACGTGTTTCGGTGGATCCACCATCATCAGAGTAAATAAAAAAATTGAAACTAAAAAATTTTTTATCTCGCTTATTTAAAATTTACAGAAGATGACTAGTTCTAATTTTCAAGTGAGGTATAATGAACGTAAAAAAGCACTGAAATGTGACTACATTATATCTAACTATACCAATCATATAAAAGAAGAAAAACTTAAATTTGGTAAAATGGATGAACGTTTTAATATAATAGAACAATGTAATATAGAAAATAAAAATAAAATTGAAAAATATGAGATGTTCCGTATTTATAAGAGCAAAAGCAGGACGTTTTAAATGAACAGGTCAAATTTAGGAATTTTTTTATTTTTTTTTATTTAACTTATTTATTTACAATCAGCCTTACAATGTGAATGTTGCTTTAAGCAAATCATTATACAAGAACTAAACTTACGTGAGTGAAGTAGACAGCCTTTGCTCTCACTTCAACTAAATAAAATTAGAAAATAAAGTTAATAAAAACTAAGAAATGTTGTAAAGTTACAAAATTAACAAAAACAATGTAAAAGAAGTAAACAAAAAAAAATGAAGTAAACAATGCAAAAGAAGTTAACAATAAAAAAGTAAAATAAATAAAATTTTGAAATTTCACTTTAGATTAAAAAGTAGTGATGAGGATGAATGGTGAATTTAACTTCGTGTATGTATTAAAATCGTTGGTAAATTTAGGAATGATGAAGTGATATTGACTGCTGCTGCTATCTACAGTAAATATGAGAAGGGATAAATTAAAATAAATTAATTTTTAATCAGTTTTATACAAATGACAGAGATGTATCATCTTCTGTAAATTTTAAATAAGTGAGATAAAAAATTTTTTTGGTTTCAATTTTTTTATTTACTCTGATGATGGTGGATCCACCGAAACACGTATAAGTAAGAATAAAAATCTGGTGTGAAACACTCACACAACTTTCTCTTGCCAATGCAAATGATTAATAATATACCTAACATTATTAATAAAATATTAGAAATAAACAAAAACTAACCTCAAAAACATAACCTTATTTTAATCACGAGTGAATGACGCAAAATGACAATCGAACTCAGTTTGGCTTAAAAATACGGAAAATCACGCTTTCACGCTAAACTAGGCTCTGTAGAGAAAAATGCTCTAAACAAAAGTTGTAGATCTTTTAATTTTCTATAACTTTTATTATATATACTTTTGTCGTAAAATGCATACTAAGACCGAAATGTTAAAAAAATCGATTTTTCTCACGTTTTCGTGAGAAAAAAAACAGAAAATCGCAAATTACCGCTAAACTAAGCGTTATACAAAAAAATGTTTGAAACAAAAGTTGTAGGTTTTTAAATTCTCTACAACTTTTATTATATAAGTTTTTGCGCTGAAATTTATATTAAAGCCGTAATCTTAAAAAAACAACGTTTTTACGTGAAAACAGCCTCACTGAGAATTTCAGCAAACATGGCGCCTACCCTATCTTGTAAAGAATAAAAAATTGAGTAAATTAGGCGATTTTAAAAAAAATCGTAGGACCAGTTTTTGAGAAAATCGCAAAAAACTGAAAAATTATATGAATAAACTACTACTTCCGGTTGACCGATTTTGATGAAAATGTTCGTGTCGCGTCCGGTAGTGGTATGTAACTTAAGTTTCAAGTTTCAAGTTCGTACGATGTTCCGTTCTTGAGATATTCTGTTCACACACACACACACACACAGACACACACACAGACCAATCGCTAAAAACATGTTTTTTGGGTTCAGGGGGTCTGAAAACGTATAGATCCGGTGAAAACTCGATTTCGAAAAATCGACATGAAAACAATACTTTCCTTCCTATATATTCATATAGGCAAGAGAAAGTAAAAATAAAGGTGACACAGTTTAAAAAGAAGTTTGGTAAAATAATTATATTAATTCATTATATGAAATAGAAATAATTTCAAACTGCAGGATACTTTATAAAGATTTATTTTTGAATGTCATTACATCATATAGCCTTAATTGCATTTCTTTCCAAGCCCTTGCTTTAAATGTTCTATATATGTAACCGCAAACACGTAGAAACTTGGGTCATTACATAAAATTACCCGTCATATGTCATATCACAACCGTTTTAAAAGTTGTTGTACTATTATTTATATTGGTTTTCCTACTTTTTTTTCAGTCGGTGATGAAAAGACGGAATGCACAACGCCAGGGTGTAAAGGTGACGGTCATGTGAAAGGCGCAAAATACACGGTACACAAACAGTCTTCCTTTTGTCCGTATTCTAGCCAGAATATGAACAGAGATCCGGGCACGACGCCCGACCGGTTTTGTTCAAAACCGGAAATGTACGAGGTTCCTGAATTCTCGATGTACGGCAGCAGTAATAATAGCAATAATAATAGGATCAAACAAATAGGGTAATTATACATATTATTATTATTATTATTATTATTATTATTATTATTATTATTGTTATTATTATTATTATTACAAGGGCGAATCAAATATAAACGGTAATTTTGCTGTTGACTGTACCAAACACGTTCGGACCAGATGTGGCAGTGAGCAGTTGTTGTTTTGTTTAATAGGAGTGGGGGGAACAGCTTACTTCGCAGCATTGTTGCGTTCTGCCGTCAGTACAGCCATGACCGAGCGAGAGGTACATCCATCTGTTGCGCAACGAATCGTCATAAAATGTTTAGCAAATGAACGTGTTAAGCCTTCAGAAATTTTTACTCGTTTGCGGGCTCAGTTTGGGGACACTACTCTGTCTAAGAATCGAGTGTATACGTGGGCCAGAGAATTTAGGGGTGGGCGAGAACGTGTTGAAAACGAAAGTCACCGTCGACGCCCAAGGTCAAGTCTCACAGATGACAACATTAGTGCCGTTTGAGAGCTTATTGAAGGTGATCGCCGGTTAACTGTTCAAGAAATCTCGTCAGAAATTGGTATCAGCTACGGGAGTGTTCAGTCTGCAATCACAGACCACCTTGGCTTCGGAAAGATTAGTGCTCTATGGGTTCCGAGGTTGCTGTCCGGAAATCAAAAACAGGTCAGGTCGGAGATCGCCGGGAGACTTCTGTATCGATTTCAAGAAGAAGGTGAAGATTTTTTGAGGCACATCGTCACATGTGATGAGACGTGGGTCCACCATTACACTCCCGAATCGAAAATGGCAAGTAAGGAGTGGGGAAGGAAGGATGAAGGCTGCCCAGTGAAAGCCAAAACTCGTCTCTCAGCCGGAAAAGTTCTTGCAACAATTTTTTTTGACTCAAGGGGAGTTCTACTCATTGATTTTCTTCACGATCAACGAACAGTGAATGCGGCTTACTACTGCCAGGTGCTACAGTTGGCAAAAACCAGTTACCGAAACAAAAGACGAGGTTTGCCCATTAGAGATGTCATCCTTCTCCATGACAATGAAAGGCCTCACACCGCATTGTTGACAAGGGATAAATTGGAAGAAATGGGCTGGGAAACTCTCGAACACCCTCCTTACAGTCCAGACTTGTCCCCTCGTGACTACATTTTGTTTGCGCCTCTGAAAGAATCACTTGGAAGAAAACGATTTGAAAGCAATGAAGATGTCGAGAAGCACGTGCGCGATTGGTTGACAACTCTCCCTCAATCTTTTTATGAACAGGCAATATTCAAGCTCCCAAATCGGTGGCAGAAGTGTGTAGATAATGCAGGAGACTATATTGAAAAATGTTGAAGGCATAGTTTTTGTATAATATTATTCAATAAATATAATTTTAAAAATTACCGTTTATATTTGATTCGCCCTCGTATTATACACGTTATAGACCCTTATGGATCACGTGAAGCTTCTATGGTTCTTCCTACGGGCTCTCCATGACATCTGCATCTTCTCACTCATGGCTCTCTTCCTCTCCTCTGTCCACGTAGTGCCGGTCTTCTTGGCTCTGATCTCTGGCTGCACTTCCCACTCATCTATTCTTTTTCTATACTTATTGCGGTCTGTCGCGTCTTTAGAAGTGAGTTGAGCGTTGTCAAGGTCTCTTCTTACTTGTTCGGCCCATGTCATGCCTTAAGATTTTCTTTAGTAATAAGAATCTGGTGGGTAAGTCTGTGTTCAGGAAGTCGTTGTATGCGTCCGAAGAATTTAAGTCGTCTTTTTTTCTAATGTCTGCTGAAATGTTTGAAATTTTCTCTGTGGTTCTGTTGGTTTGTAGCCGGTATCCATCGTCAGTTTTTCGTGGTCCAAGTAGCTTTCCTGATGATTTTTACGTTCTTCTTTTTTCAGGTTTTGTAGCAGAGTCTTATTGTGAAGTGATAATGTTTCTGCTGCGTATAGCACCTCGGGTTTGAGGACTGAGTCGTAGTGTCTGATTTTTGCATGTCTGGAAATGCACTTTTTGTTATAAAGTTTGTGTGTTCGTCCGTAAGCCCTCTTCAGTTTCTGTGTTCGAGTTTCCTGTGACTTTTTCTCCAGTCCAGTAGGTTCTAAAATTTCTCCCAGGTATTTTAAATGCGATACCTTCTTTATTTGCCCGTATTTAATATAGAGTGTCTGCGTGTTCAAGAGAGTACACATGAATTCAGTTTTATGTATTATATATAGTTTTAATACATTATATATTATAATATATTAAAAGTTTTATTTTTTTTTATTTCCCAAATATTGTTTGGGCAAATGTTCTCGTACATTAAATTTTTTTCTTGAAAAATACGTAATTTTTTATGCTTTACAAGATAGGGTAGGCGCCATGTTTGCTGAAATTCTGGGTGAGGTTGTTTTCATGTAAAAAAATTGTTTTTTTAAGATTACGGCTTTAATATGCATTTTAGCGCAAAAGTTTGTATAATATAAAATGTAGAGAATTTAAAATCCTACAACTTTTATTTCAAATATTTTTTTGTGTAACGCTTAGTTTAGTGGTAATAAGCAATTTTCTGTTTTTTTCTCACGAAAATGTGTGACAAATTGATGTTTTTAGGATTTTGGCCTTAGTATGTATTTTACATGTTAAAGATTAGGTGGGTGGACAAAATAAGTAATTTAGAGGTTCGTAGGCGAGTGGATGAAAAAAGAAGTATATGGAAGCATCTCACCAAAAGAAGGGATAGGCTAGTGGGGCATATCCTAAGACATCCAGGTATTGGGCTATCAAATATGGAGGGTAATATTGAGGGAGTAAATTGTAGAGGGAGGCAAAGATTAGAAAATATAAAGCAAATTACAAAAGTTGTAGGGTGTTACAGGTATGTAGATATGAAATGCCTGGCACAAGATAGAACAGGTTGGAGAACTGCATCAAACCAGTCGAGAGACTGATGACAAAAAAAATGCATTTTAGGACAAAAAAGTAAACATCAAATTTATAGAAAATTAAAAGATCTACAACTTTTATTTAAAAGCATTTTTCTCTACAGAGCCTAGTTTAGCGTGAAAGAGTGACTTTCCATTTTTTAAAGCCAAACTGAGGTTAATTTTAATTTTGCGTCTTTCACTCATGATTAAAATAAAGTTATGTTTTTTGAGGTTAGTTTTTTGTTTATACGTAATGTTTTATTACTAATATTAGGTTATATTGTTCATTATTTGTTTTGGCAAGAGAAAGTTGTGTGAGTGTTTCACACCAGATTTTTTTATCTTTTTAATGCACACCTGGGTGTTGTAATTGTGTACTTTCTATGTTAAATTCACGCTCTGTTATAATTTTTACTTAAAGTTGTTGTGTTTTATTATTTTACATTGGCAGGAGAAAATCGTGTGAGTGTTTCACACCATATTTTTGTTTTGTTTCAGTAACAGTAACAATAGTAGTACAAGTGGTAGCACGAGTAGCAGCGGCGGTATGTTGTGCGACGAAAATAACGGATTAAGTTTTGAGTTGCGTTCGATGAAGACTAGATTGTCGTGTTACGGCACCCCGGTAACCGGTAGCGGTTCTTCCGGAGGAAGTGGTGGTGTCGTCGAAGATGAGAAGGAAAAACGCGAAGAAAGAAGAGGCAGAAAAAGGTATTAAGAATTTTTCAGTTATTTCTTCTGTTTCATCAAATTTTTATCTTAAAGTTGTAAATTTGCCTGTGACAGGCAGGTTGAGTGTTAACATTTTTTGAAGACTGCCATTTTTTACTTTCTCTTGTCTATATGAATATATAGGAAGGAAAGTATTGTTTTCATGTCGATTTTTCGAAATCGAGTTTTCACCAGATCTGAACGGAATATGCAATGTAATAAAATGTTGTGAAGTTGAAGCTAAACAAAAATACCTTTCTGTGCGTCTTAACAAAAACTGTGAACAAGCGGTTAACTACTACAATGTGTTTCTTTCCACAATTTGGAGTATTATTTTTACTTTCTCTTGCCTATATGAATATATAGGAAGGAAAGTATTGTTTTCATGTTGATTTTTCGAAATCGAGTTTTCACCGGATCTATACGTTTTCAGACCCCCTGAACCCAAAAAACATGTTTTTAGCGATTGGTCTGTGTGTGTGTGAACAGAATATCTCAAGAACGGAACATCGTACGAACTTGAAACTTAAGTTACATATCACTACCGGACCCGACACGAACATTTTCATCAAAATCGGTCAACCGGAAGTAGTAGTTTATTCGTATAATTTTTCACTTTTTTGCAATTTTCTCAAAAACTAGTCCTACGATTTTTTTTAAAATCGCCTGGTTTACTACATTTTTTATGCTCGACAATATAGGGTAGGCGCCATGTTTGCTGAAATTCTGCGTGAGGCTGTTTTTACGCAAAAACTTTTTCTTTTTAAAATTGCGGCTTTAATATGCATTTTAGCGCAAAACGTTTTATAATATAAGTTGTAGAAAATGTAAAATTCTACAACTTTTATTTCAAACATTTTTTTGTATAACGCTTAGTTTAGCGGTAATTTGCGATTTTCTGTTTTTTTTTCTCACGAAAACGTGAGAAAAATCGATTTTTTTTAAATTTCGGTCTTAGTATGCATTTCACGACAAAAGTGTATATAATTAAATTTATAGAAAATTAAAAGATCTACAACTTTTGTTTAGAGCATTTTTCTCTACAGAGCCTAGTTTAGCGTGAAAGCGTGATTTTCCGTATTTTTAAGCCAAACTGAGTTCGATTGTCATTTTGCGTCATTCACTCATGATTAAAATAAGGTTATGTTTTTGAGGTTAGTTTTTGTTTATTTCTAATATTTTATTAATAATGTTAGGTTTATTATTAATTATTTGCATTGGCAAGAGAAAGTTGTGTGTTTCACACCAGATTTTTTTTTTTTTGGTTTTACGTCCGACTGTTCTGCAATTACTGCTAATGCAGACTTTGAAGGATGAAATTATTTTTGTAGCATATGAAGATATGCCGTACCTGAACCCTTACTAACCGGGAAGCCCAATATCACCCATTCGTCATCATCGTTCTTTAAACTCAAATATCTCTGCAACTATTTATTATATTCTAACGGGTTTGGTTTTATTAGATAGAGACTTTTTTCTTCTTTCATTTGATGTATCTTGCATATTTGTATGATGAAAATTGACGACGTGGTGTTACGCGAAAAAAATGTATTTTTTTTGAACAGCCAGTACTAAAATTTGAACGTTTTTATCCATAACTTTTCAACAAAAAAACGTATTTGTTTGGGAATGACATCATCACTTAGTTTAAAATGTAACAATCAAAATCAATAAATTAAAAGTGCCGGCGAAAAATTTTATGACCCCTAAAATCAAACAAAAAAGGTTAACACTACCTGTCTCGTCTACCCCTCTGTTAAACCTTACAATTAGCGTCAAAATAAACAGTAACATATTTTGATTTATGCTATCCTGTTTAGAAAAGGATAATACACAAAGCAACAGGCGCAAAAGAGATAGAACTTGCATAGAAGAAGAGTAAATAAAAATTGAAAAGGCACCGCATTATTTTTAGGTGATTTGTTCGCAGTTTTTTTCACCCAGCACGTTACTTTGTTGAACAAAAAGTGTGATATCTTTTGAATGCGTCTATCAATTTGCAATATCTAAACGTTGTTTTTTTTTTGCAATGAATTACTTTATTTACGTATATATAGCTAAACATTTTTGTATTTTTTTACTGATTTTGTGACACTTTTTCGTACTAAAGTGATATTACTAAAAGAAAATATTTTTTCTTAAATTTTTATTTTTATTCTGGTCGTAAATGAAAACGGAAAAAATTCGTTTAAACGTTGTTCTAATAACAAATTCTTTTTAAATAAATGGTAATTTTTTGAAATTATTAGAAATGAAACTGGATGAAATAAAAGAGTTTTTATTAGGCGTAAAATGACAGTCCACGTGATCGTTAAAAATCTCCGTTCTCGTTGGGTTAATTGGAGTATTAAGAAGGAAGGTAAAGGTAATGAAGAAGATAATTCTTCATCGACAGTTTTGTTGACAACTGGTGAAAAAAAGGAAATGGTTCGGTAGATACTAGTAAGACTGATAGTGAAGATGACTGTGATAGCGATAGAGAAGACGATTTATTCTAGAAGATTTTTTTCTGTAGAATAATTTGTCTGGTTATTACAGTAAATTAAATATTCTATCATGTAAACTGTGTTGTTTAGGTCATCAGCCAAAAGGCTGGTTTGAACCTGTAGAGGTTTTACTAAGTGAAACGAGGAGTGAGGTGGTTTACCATTGTCAACACTCACTGAGTAGAAAAGTATGCTTATCAGCATGCCAGGCCCTCTGAAAAGCGCATATTTTCCACTCTGCAAATGACACCTTCACTTCATTCACCACAGGGTCTGGCTGTATAGTGAAATTTATTACTTTCAAAGGAGGTAACTCTGACTAGTGTCTTTTTAACACCTCTACCTCTTCTGTTCTTAAATTATTCAGTCATTTAATTGGCTGACCATGTGATAAGAAACAGAACTATTTATTTTAGCCCTGCAACGAACAGATTGAGTGCAAACAATCTGACACTCCACCTGTTTATTATGGGCAGCATGTAAACTATAGGCAATATTACGGGTCAGATTTTTCTTTATAAGGTTTTCGAAGAAAAAATTTTCCCAGCAAAAAACCACAGCTTAAAATGTATATAGTCATATAGTAATTGCATGATGTGTAGTGAAATGTAGTGTCTCGCTTTTGAGGTTGGCAGCACAGTCAGATTTTTCTTCCCTTCCTCACAGACCGTTGTTGTTGTTGTTTAGGTCATCAGCCGAAAGGCTGGTTTGAACCTGTAGAGGTTTTACTAAGTAAAACGAGGAGTGAGGTGGTTTACCGTTGCCTTCCTCACTGAATGGAAAAGTGCATTTAACAGCATGCCGGGCCCTCTGTAAAGCACACATTTTTCAATCTGCAAATGACATCTTCACTTTATTCACCACAGGGTCTGGCTGTATAATGAAATTCATTACTTTCAGAGGAGATAACTCTGATTAGTGTCTTTTACACCTCTACCTCTTCTGTTCTTAAATGGTTCAGTCATTCCTCACAGACCATCCATATGCAAAAGGGATTCTCGAGACTCAGTATCTATAAACGTATATAGTCGGTCTACTGTAAGAGTACTCCGTGCGAGGCAAGCGCCTCCTATAGGTTAAACGAAAGTTTTACACTAGTTACTGCGTATCTACCTCTCCCCCTGACAATTATCTTGCACTACGTTCCATCATAAAAATATCTACATCCAGCTAAAATTAACATTGTCCTTTAACCATTTTCAATTATACTGTTCAGATTACTTGTAATTATTGTTGTTTCATAAAGAGACTCCTTAATTAATTATTTCAACCGTTACATTTAACAAAACAATTTTTTTCTAATTTTTAATGGTTGCCGCTTTTATGTTTCAAAAACTCAACACATTCACTATCACGCATGTTAACAAAACACAGCTTACGAAACTTTTCAAATTCAGTCTACGAAGAAAATCGAAACGAACCGATACAATATCAAAAGAGATAACTAATGACACTAAAAATGAGTTAAACACGGGCAAGTGCAAGCAGTTGTATTAAACTAGTCACAGACATTAATTATTTTAATGATATGAAGTAAACAATCTGAAATGATAAACAACGAATCACTGGAATTGTTTACTCTCCTGTTGTAATTCAAGCGCATTAGTCTTATATTACTACTTGTGACCAAAAATAAAATTCAGACTTTATTTAAAACCTGCTAATCATAAATAATGATGTAATAATAGTAAATAATGTAACGAAAAATAACAATGTAAGAGTAACAATAGTAAAAGTTTTAGTTATTAATGTAAACTAATGTTCGATTTATAAAATATTTTCCAACAGATGAATTGAACCTGTTTTCATTATAATATTAAGCTTAGTGCGAATTAGTGTCGTAAGGAATTTTGTTTTTGATCATGGTGTGGGTATTTTTAATTAATGCGCATGCTCAGTTGTATTGCTGGTTGCCTACGTCGGTGTACTCTTAGCGTAGACAGACTATACAATATTATACTGTTTGTTAATTTAGGAAAGTGTTGGAACCGGAAGAACCAAGCGAAGAATTGAACCGGTTAAGGAGAGACCTAATTGAGACTGTATTAAAACCCGGCTATCAAGTGTACCCGGATCCACCTCCTTGTTGGACGAAACATTCGACTACGTTCGGACTGAAAGTCGACTGGTTCCAGGGTGATCCGAGGCGGTGGTCGTTTAAACAAGTATCAGCCTTTGTGAATACGATACATCCGTTAAAAAACAGGATTTTTATCGATCAGGTAACATGATTATTTTTACAAATTTTGATGTAAAAACTTACGCCCATAACAGACAGGTGGAGTGTCAAATTATTTATATTCAATCTGTTAGTTGCACGGCTAAAATAAATAGTTCTGTTTCTTATCACATGGTCAGCCAATTAAATGACTGAATCATTTAAGAACAGAAGAGGTAGAGGTGTAAAAGACACTAATCAGAGTTATCTCCTCTGAAAGTAATGAATTTCATTATACAGCCAGACCCTGTCGTGAATGAAGTGAAGGTGTCATTTGCAGAGTGGAAAATATGTGCTTTTCAGAGGGCCCGGCATGTTGATAAGCGTTACTTTTCTATTCAGTAAGTAAGGCAAATGTAATACACCTCACTCCTTGTTTTACTTAGTAAAACCTCAACAGATTCAAACCAGCCTTTCGGCTGATGACCTAAACAACAACGATGTAAAAACCCCAGAAAACCATTACCGTATTTTCCGGGGTATAAAACGCACTGTTTTTCCTTCAGTAACTCGTCAAAAAACAAGGTGCGTCTTATACTGGGTAATTCAAAGAAACTGAAATTTTTGAAAATTAAATAATTTTATGAAAAAATTTTTTTAATAAATTGATCTTTGTCATTAAATAGTAAAAGTATGTGCCATTTATGAATACATACAGTATAATTTATTTCTTAAAGATGACATCATGCAGGTCAGCTCCATTTTTTACGTAAACTTTCCTGCAATCTCTTCATTACATTATGCATTCTCAGTTATCTGAACATATACTAAATATTAAGTATTATATACCATATTATTCAGAAAAGTATGCAGAATATGATTATATAATTAGTTTTTGTTGTTTATATATATTATAACTGAAAAAAAATATATATATAATTAGTTTTTGTTGTTTATATATATTATAACTGAAAAAAAATATATATATATAATTAGTTTTTGTTGTTTATATATATTATAACTGAAAAAAAAAATATATATATAATTAGTTTTTGTTGTTTATATATATTATAACTGAAAAAAAAATGCCCAAAACGGGCAGGTGGAGTGTTATTTTAATTGCACTCTATCTGTTTGGTCCAGGGCTAAAAGAAAATAGTTCTGTTTCTTATCACATAGTCAGCCACTTATATGACTGAACTATTTAAGAACAGAAGAGGTAGAGGTGTAAAAGACACTAGTCAGAGTTATCTCTTCTGAGAGTAATGAATTTCACTATGCAGCCAGACCCTGTGGTGAATGAAGTGAAGGTGTCATTTGCAGGGTGGAAAGTGAGTGCTTTTCGGAGGGCCCGGCATGCTGATAAGCATACTCTTTCAACTCAGTGAGGAAGGCAATGGTAAACCACCTTACTCCTCGTTTTTACTTAGTAAAACCTCTGGAGGTTCAAACCAGCCTTTCGGCTGTTGACCTAAACAACAACACAACTGAAAAAAAATAAAAATCTACAAAACAAGGTTTTTATCGGGTAAGAGAAATTAAAAATACTGTAAAGCGTCTACCGGGTGTCCCACGGACTTTTAACCGTATGGAAATAGGATTGATTTTCATTAGTTTGTTAATATTTTCTTCCCACGAATAAATGAAGACTTGTTACCATCAGGAATCATTAGGAAATTTTCAGACCTTTTAAAAAAATATCAATTTTGATACATTTTAAGCTGTATTTTAGCTTAAATGCAGAAGTACATAAATGTGTTACAATTTTTTATTTAAGTACATTGGGGAAAAAAGCTACCACAAACACAATAATGAAATTTTATAAAACAATGGCAGCTCCAATACTCCTCTATGGTAGTGAATCTTGGGTAACATCAAAACCACTGGAGAGTAAAGTGCAGGCAGCGGAGATGAGATTTCTTCGCAGAACTAAGGGCTGTGACAGGAGAGATCACATCAGGAATGAGGAAATAAGGAAGGAGCTGAACATCTTCTGCCTGAATGAGAGAGTTGCATCGTATCGCCAACAATGGAAAGAACATGTTGAACGAATGTCAGCCGATAGGCTTCCACTAAAAATTTTCAAGTATCAGCCGGTAGGCAAAAGAGATATAGGCAGGCCACGGAAAAGGTGGCAATAATTATTACCATAAGGATAAAAAAAAACAAATGTTATAAGATTGAATTAAATTTATCATTGATAAAATATTAATCAAACTGAATTACATATTTAATATTGAGGGAACTGTTTTCTAAAATTATTAATATAAGCTGAATGTGAGTCGGAACAGGCCATGGCCTAGTCCCTGTTTGAAAGAAGAAGAAGAAGTACTGTAAATTTTGTCATATTGTTTGTTTGGTGTAACGGTAAAGTTCTGGATAGATATTCATGGAAAGAAAATATTAACAAGCTAATGAAAATCAGTGCTATTTCCCTATGGTTCAAATTTCATGGGACCACCAGTTTAACAAATAGTGTTTTATTAGTCCGTAGCAATTAATTTTCTTCTTTTTTTTTTGATTACAGGAAATCGATGGAGAAGCATTACTGATGTTGACCCAATCAGATCTAACTGATCTATTAGGCATCAAGTTAGGACCTGCCATCAAGATTTTCAACATCATCACACTCTTACGACAGAAAGTCGTCTAAAATTGTTTAATCAATTTTGTTATTGTCATTTCGACACGTTAAAATGATTAGTTACGAATTAGTAGTATTTATTTTCCATGTGATATATATGAGGGCGATTCAGAAAATAACCTCCATTTGACTGTAAATGAAAAACAACGCACGGAAAAAATATTTTTTTTTTTACAATATTATATATCTGAAAACTACAGCTGTTTACTATTTTTCGACAGTCAATTTAACCCTTTGACGTGTAAGGCTTTTGCTGATAGGTGTGCGAAAATGCACAGGCCGATTTTAACAAAAATATAAGCATTTTTTTCAAACT
Source organism: Catonia carolina (assembly GCA_035578175.1). Lineage (NCBI taxonomy): Eukaryota > Metazoa > Arthropoda > Insecta > Hemiptera > Achilidae > Catonia > Catonia carolina. The sequence goes on from JAQMRL010000015.1 coordinate 15,778,545, forward strand.
ACCACCAAATATACAATTTTTCAGATACAGTAATGAAAAAAAATCAGACTTACCAAAAACGTTCTGCAAATTTGTGTGATATGGTTCAGAATTTGTTGCATTGACTCACAATTAAAAATCAAAAAAACATTAAATATCAAATTTTTTATACAAACAAAAAAATTCATTTTCCCAACGATTTATAAATTTTTCACACAATTAAAATCTTGATACCCACAACACATGATAACTCCAGTTCATTATAAACAAAATAAAAAAAAATCATCAAAATATACACAGTAGTTCTAGAAAAATAGTTTTTTTTGTGAACTACTTGGACGACTTTAACCTCAAAATAGACACACGGATACATTGTAAACAACCGTGCTTTTCTCTTATTCGATAATACGCAGTTAAAAAAATTGATTATTTTGTTATTCGATACTAACATAATGTCTATTTTCTTAGCTTCATTTTAAGTGTACACTTTCCCCATCTATCGTGAAACGTACGAACTATATTTTGTTTTAATAAGAGTACCGATAGATCGATACCCTACACGTAAAAGGGTTAAGTATTTGTTGTAGCATTTCATTAATTTACAAATTCTCTCTTCTTAAAATTCAGTCGTCTGGACACATATCCAATCTTTCACGACATTTTGAAGTTCATCATTACAATGAAAACGCTACAACACAAGCCGTGTAATTAGAAAGATCAAAATCACATAGCGCCAAGGTCGGGGCTGTTAGGGGGTGATAAAAAACATCCTATTTGAATTGCTTTAACACATTCCGTGTGGATGTGGTATACCTACCACGTAAGGATTTTTGTAAATGACGGACGTGGTAGGGATACCTCAGCAGTCGTGTTCATAAACTCTCTGTCGTTACTAACCAAACAATACAATGTATCAAGGAACGACTTTCACACACTCTCAACTCAATATATTATTCTATCGATTACTACTGAACTATGATTCTAAAAAATCAGATCTACCAACCCTACTGACAAAAAATTTGAATAGTATTTTTCAAATATCCAAGTGGTAGTCCTACCACATCCATCAGTCACAAAAATAAAAAATCTCTGCGTGGTAGTCCTACCACGTCCGTAATTCAATAAAATCGTTTTACGTCTCATTTAATTCGGTCGTAATCGATATTTGTCACGTACGAGGGGGTACCCAAAAGAAACCGGAATTATTTTTTAAAACTATTTATTTTTAATTTTTTTACAAAAGAACCTTATCCCCTTCAAAATACTCTCCATTACAACTAATACATTTGTCCCACCGGTGCTTCCACTGTTCAAAACATTTTTTGTACTCCTCTTCAGTGATGGCTGCCAGCTCATCCGTCGTTTTTTTCTTGACATCATCAACGTTGTTAAATCGGAGACCTTTCATGCCCCTTTTCATGCGTGGGAACAAGAAAAAATCACACGGAGCCAGATCGGGTGAGTCCTGAGTACGGTGCGTGTGGTAGCAAAACCATGCCGTTTTTCGCCAAAAACTGGGTAACCGAGATTGCCGTGTGTGCAGGCGCGTTGTCGTGGTGGAAAAACCAGTCCCCTGTCTGCCACAAATTAGGTCTTTTACGACGAATGCTGTTTCGTAGTCTTCTTAACACTTAAAGATAAAAACTCAATGGTCTGTCGTCGGTCTGTTCGTACAATTTCTTTCACTTTCACAACATTTTCGTCTGTTCGGGAAGTCGACGGTCGTCCAGAACGAGGTTTGTTCTCAATCGACATGTCGCCATTTTTAAAGCGCAAAAACCACTCGTACACTTGGGTTTTTCCAATAGCGTCGTCTTTGTAAGCTGTGTTCAACATTACAACTGTTTCCACGGCGTTTTTACCGAGCAAGAAGCAAAATTTCAGAGCCGCACGTTGTTCATTAAAACTTGCCATCATGAAAAACGACACGAGCACAAAACAGCTTTTAGCGAGAACAATCACTGCACGAGAACAGAACAAGCTAGATCAACGAACAAAATGGCATTGAACTGGCAATAAGTAGCGCTACAAGCAGCCTAGTGGCGGGAATTTGTACTGCACAAGCTCCGCCCACAGCAGAGCTATTCCGGATACTTTTGGGTACCCCCTCGTATATTGACACCGCAGTGAATGTGTTAACAGCTCTTTAGTTTTACAAGCATTGTAATGCAAAAACACATCACCAGATGTCAATATAACACGATTCAAGTACGTGATTACCATATATGGCAACATAAGTCACCAAGTTTTGTCATGCACAAGTTTGTCAATGATGCTGATAAACTTCAAAATGTCATCAGATTGGCTGTATGCCCAGGCGGCAAAATTTTACAAACAAGAAATTTGTAAATTAGTGAAACACTATGACAAGTACTTGAATTTTATTAGTGACTATATTGAAAAATAATAAAACACTATAGTTTCAAGTTGTATATAATAAAATATTTTTCTATACAAGTTTTTTTTATGTACAATCGAACGGAAGTTATTTTACGAAGCACTCTTGTTTTATATATATATAATATTGTACAATGTTGTTATTTACGTAAATGAGTTACGGAATTATCAGCGGATTAGATGTAATAGGTTTTCTTTTTTTTAACGATTAATTATTTTTACCATATTATTAAGTTAGTTAAAAGACATTGTAACAAATTTGTTTTTGTTTTTAATCTCGTAAAATGTAATCGTTTGTTGTATCGTATCAATTTATTATATTTACGTTAATTTTTATTTACTTATTTATTAATATTATCAGTGTTAACATAAATATTGTTTTTGTAATTATTAATTTGTCTATGTATATATGGATTTATTATGTACATCTTGTTTATATTATATTATATTATAGCTACTTATTTCTATTTTGAGTCATGATTTGTTTTGTTATCGTTAGTTTCTTTATGATTTTTGTTTTCTTTCATTATTTTTTTTTTTTTTTTGAAGTTTGGCGATTTAAAATTATTTAGATCGAGAGTTAGATAGCTGTCTAAAATAGTAAAATATTTAGGTCTAACTTGATACAGAAAACTCTTACAGGATATGTCCAGAAAGTAATCTCAGTGAATTTATTACAAAGAATTTTTTGAAATTTTTGTTACAACACATCAAAATTCTTCAAAGTAGGCTCCTCCTGCATTGGCACGTTGGCTCCAATGAGTTTTTTAGGCATCGAATCTGCCACAGTAGGTCTCCTCCAGAATGTTCTTTTATCCGATTATCCGAGTGCAACTGATACGTCCAATGAGTTTTCCTGGCATTGAATCCGCCACAGTACACCTCCTCCAGAATGTCCTATAATCCTAGTGGGACTGATAGGCCCAATGAGTTTTCCTGGGATCGAATCTGCCACAGTAGGCCTACAGAATGTCCTTTAATCCTAGTGTGACTGATAGGTCCAATGAGTTTTCCAGGCATCGAATCTGCCACGGTAGGCCTCCAGAATGTCCTTTAATCCTAGTGTGACTGATAGGTCCAATGAGTTTTCCTGGCATCGAATCCGCCACAGTAGGCCTCCAGAATGTCCTTAAATCCTAGTGGGACTGATAGGTCCAATAAGTTTTCCAGGCATCGAATCTGCCACAGTAGGCCTCCAGAAGGTCCTTTAATCCTAGTGTGACTGATAGGTCCAATGTGTTTTCCAGGCATCGAATCTGCCACAGTAGGCCTCCAGAATGTCCTTTAATTCTAGTGGGACTGATAGGTCCAATGAGTTTTCCAGGCATCGAATCTGCCACAGAAGGCCTCCAGAATGTCCTTTAATCCTAGTGTGACTGATAGGTCCAATGAGTTTTCCAGGCATCGCCGCCACAGTGCGCCTCCTCCAGAATGTCCTTTAATCCTAGTGTGACTGATAGGTCGAATGAGTTTTCCAGGCATCGAATCTGCCACAGTAGGCCTCCAGAATGTCCTTTAATCCTAGTGTGACTGATAGGTCCAATGAGTTTTCCAGGCATCGAATCTGCCACAGTAGGCCTCCAGAATGTCCTTTAATCCTAGTGTGACTGATAGGTCCAATGAGTTTTCCAGGCATCGAATCTGTCACAGTAGGCCTCCAGAATGTCCTTTAATCCTAGTGTGACTGATAGGTCCAATGAGTTTTCCAGGCATCGAATCTGCCACAGTAGGCCTCCAGAATGTCCTTTAATCCTAATGTGACTGATAGGTCCAATGAGTTTTCCTGGCATTGAATCTGCCACAGTAGGCCTCCAGAATGTCCTTTAATCCTACTGTGACTGATAGGTTCAATGAGTTTTCCTGGCATTGAATCCGCCACAGAAGGCCTCCAGAATGTCCCTTAATCCTAGTGTGACTGATAGGTCCAATGAGTTTTCCTGGCATCGAATCTGCCACAGTTGGCCTCCAGAATGTCCTTTAATCCTAGTGTGACTGATAGGTCCAATGAGTTTTCCAGGCATCGAATCTGTCACAGTAGGCCTCCAGAATGTCCTTTAATCCTAGTGTGACTGATAGGTCCAATGAGTTTTCCAGGCATCGAATCTGCCACAGTAGGCCTCCAGAATGTCCTTTAATCCTAATGTGACTGATAGGTCCAATGAGTTTTCCTGGCATTGAATCTGCCACAGTAGGCCTCCAGAATGTCCTTTAATCCTACTGTGACTGATAGGTTCAATGAGTTTTCCTGGCATTGAATCCGCCACAGAAGGCCTCCAGAATGTCCCTTAATCCTAGTGTGACTGATAGGTCCAATGAGTTTTCCTGGCATCGAATCTGCCACAGTTGGCCTCCAGAATGTCCTTTAATCCTAGTGTGACTGATAGGTCCAATGAGTTTTCCAGGCATCGAATCTGCCACAGTAGGCCTCCAGAATGTCCTTTAATCCTAATGTGACTGATAGGTCCAATGAGTTTTCCTGGCATTGAATCTGCCACAGTTGGCCACCAGAATGTCCTTTAATCCTAGTGTGACTGATAGGTCCAATGAGTTTTCCTGGCATCGAATCTGCCACAGTTGGCCTCCAGAATGTCCTTTAATCCTAGTGTGACTGGTAGGTCCAATGAGGTTTCCTGGCATCGAATCCGTCACAGTACCCCTCCTCCAGAATGTCCTTTAATCCTAGTGGGACTGATAGGTCCAATGAGGTTTCCTGGCATCGAATCCGTCACAGTACGCCTCCTCCAGAATGTCCTTTAATCCTAGTGGGACTGATAGGTCCAGTGAGTTTTCCAGGCATCGAATCCACCACAGTTGGCCTCCTCTAGAATGTCCTTTAATCCTAGTGCGACTGATAGGTTTGAGAATAATAACTCTTCTAACACCAATCCTGAGATCACGCCGATAGACTTGGCTTTTTTTATCCATCTTTTATCCAAAAAATTTGAATTTTTTATGAGACGTTAAGAAAACTCAGTGATTATTTTAATAAAATCGAAAAATCTTTTGTAATTTATGCTAAGTCACATGTTTTTGTCATAAAACAAATGCTGAGCAAGCCAGTTACTGTTAGTTGACGTCCCGCAGTACCATTCCCGACTGTGCCCTGACGTACAGTTGCATTAACCCTAAATTCATGAACATCCATCACAGAAGCAGCATTCATAAACATTCGTCTCTCAGACTACTTCAAAAACATCGGAAAAATTAATATTAAAGAAAAATTTCTGTGCTCATCTTTATTTTATACATTTACCACTTAATTTGACAAAAAAGGAAATTGATTTTGTTATTCACAACACTGAAAATAAATTTTTCCAAAATGTTCCATACACATATAATTTTTGCAGTCATTACATTTATAGCGAGTCATTGTTTTTTTTAAAGGGCAATGGGCATTAATCTTTCCCTGAGCAGGTTGTGGTTGATCTTCAGTAGAAAATGTTGATTCGCCTAATATTTCAGCTATATTCCTTTTTTTCGCCTAATATTTCAGCTATATTCCTTTTTTTCGCCTAATATTTCAGCTATATTCCTTTTTTTCGCCTAATATTTCAGCTATATTCCTTTTTTTCGCCTAATATTTCAGCTATATTCCTTTTTTTTCGCCTAATATTTCAGCTATATTCCTTTTTTTCGCCTAATATTTCAGCTATATTCCTTTTTTTCGCCTAATATTTCAATATACATTATACCGTGCGTTCGGAAAGTCGCTGTGCACTGGAATTGTGACTATGGATTTATGAAAATATGTATAAAGAAATGACTAAGCATTTTGGAAAAAAATTTATTCAATACCTTAATTACATTGTTAAACCGTGATTACATTGTTTATAGAAGGTGTTCGAAATGACCTCCATTGGCATCAATACAGCATTGCACTCGTTTCATTTTGTTTGCAAACACCTTTCGCAACTGTATAAAACGTTATGCAACGTGTTTGGTGAACGAATAATTTCAAAGAATTTGTGGCCTGCAAGATCTCCTGATCTGACTCCCCCCCGATTTCTTTTTATGGGGTGCGGCGAAACAAACTGTGTATCGGAACAGACCACACACGATTGACGAACTTAAAGCCGCAATAACGGCATACATTCAAGGAATCACTGTTCTTCAGTTGCGAAAGGTGTTTGCAAACAAAATGAAACGAGTGCAATGCTGTATTGATGCCAATGGAGGTCATTTCGAACACCTTCTATAAACAATGTAATCACGGTTTAACAATGTAATTAAGGTATTGAATAAATTTTTTTCCAAAATGCTTAGTCATTTCTTTATACATATTTTCATAAATCCATAGTCACAATTCCAGTGCACAGCGACTTTCCGAACGCACGGTATAATCACGGTTTAACAATGTAATTAAGGTATTGAATAAATTTTTTTCCAAAATGCTTAGTCATTTCTTTATACATATTTTCATAAATCCATAGTCACAATTCCAGTGCACAGCGACTTTCCAAACGCACGGTACATAAACACTTGTCTGATAGGCGACAGCAATTAATTATCTCCGAAACAAAGCGAGCTGCATGTGCGAGGACAAGAATAACAATAACTAAAAGACAAAAAAGGGGAATTCTGAAAAGGACAGTTGCTCCCTCTGACTCAAAAATTTTCTACGGGTAATATCTCCCGGCGTTGATGTCTGTCAGACGAATGTTTATGAATCTTGAGTTAAAAATAAAATCACTGACTTTGTTTCTGGACATACCCTGTATGGTCAACTCATATACAGTCCAGTCTCTCTTAGTTTGCTCCTACTGTAAACAAATAATGACGTCACTGAGCATGCGCATTATATAAAAATGATTACACGCTGATTAAAAAGTAACAACAAAATACTTTGAAAAGTATTTAAATACAAAATACTTTTAAAAGTATTTTTATAAATGAAATTATTATGCCTACATCATATCATGGACTGATGTTTTAAGTACTTATAATTTAAAATATAGTTAACTTAATATGAATACGACATCCATAAAGTCGCGGACTCTAGCGTGCACCCTGTAGTAGCTGGCTTTGGTTTGTTGACAGTAGGAGCAAACTAAGAACGGCTGAACTGTAAAAATAAATATTAAACTCTTTTTGCCTTAAATTCATGCCATTCTTCATTATCACTATAATTAGTTGATTTTCATAACAAGTAAATAAGAAGGTTGAAAGTGAGTCTATAGTCACATGACAAATTGAGGAGTTTAGGGACTGCCCCTTTCTCATTCTCTTATGTACTTCTCCTGCTTCAACACTTTCAAGGTAACATTGGTTTTCTGTTTATTATCAATTAAAGAATAATAGTTAAATTATAAAAGTAAATAAACATAATAAACTTCCTTTTTAAATTATAATTAAGAAATTTTTAATAAAACTGCTTGTTAGTGGTTGAAATAAAGGAGACCAGAAGCAATTTCATTTGCAGCTGGGGTGAGAATATATGTTTGGCTAAGTTAAAAGAGGTAGCTTCCCCTTGTCGTTTTTTTTTTTGCTACTGTCATTAGGGAAAATATATGAGGCGTTGCGGACCAGAAGGGCGAACTCAACAAAGGGTAGTTTTGAGAAAAACGCAAATAAACTTTTTGATCCAAGGGCAAACTCAACAAAAATTCATGTTTTAATTATTCGTAATAAATTTTTATTACACTCCCCATGTTTTCCTCGTCGGTCAGTGTCTACACTACCAGTAACTTTTATCTTATCTAATACTGTACGGACACATTTCTCACTAATCCCATGAATCCCATAAAATGCTGTCCGGCAAACATCGTAGATAACTGTGTCTATAATAATCGTATATCTTATTCTTCGCAAAGTTCGACTAGGCCTACCTTTTACATAACTTCTCTTACAATCAGTACTATGAAGAAGTTTGTAGAGGTAGGCATTTTGCAAATCGTAATTTTCAATGGCCCAAAATCATTAAAAACAGAAGTAATATTATTAACACCAACATTTTCGAAGCAGCCGCAAGAACAACGCTCACCAATCTTCCTGGAAACCACAACACTATTGTTACAACGAGATACATACTGTTGACCAGTATTCCGTTGCTTTTTTGCTAAATTCTTCTTTGTCTTCCCTATTGTCACCTGTATCACGTTCCATGACTAAATGTTCAGTAGCAGACTAACAGAATATACACGCAGAAATCACTCAGCAAAAGACAGACTAATACTAGAGAAACAAGGACAGATATAACATGTGTGGAGTGTATGATGCATAGCGATAGTAAGGGGAAAGGGTAGAAGTGAGGTGGGATCAGTAGCGCAGAGGTGACAAGACTGACACCTTGCTGTTGAGTTTGCCCTTCTAGTACGCGCAAATATCGTTCAAAGTAAACTCCCTGATTTTTTTTACTTCTCTTTTCATATAATTTAAAAGGCGAACTCAACAAAATATACCTATAACATTGAAGTTTGTAACCCAAAGATACCAAATAAAATAAAAACAAAAAATGACCCTTTGTTGAGTTCACCCTTCTGGTCCGGAACGCTTCATATCTTCAGCGTGTTTGATAAGACTAAAAATTCCAAAGTGTCTCTCCATTATTAACTGTAAAGCAAATACTGTGTAAACCCACATTTATAAATAAATATTTATATCATACTATGAACTTTATAGCCCTTGGACCAGCCCAGTCTGTCAGCTCATAGTAAGTCGGTATTATTTGTTAAGCAACACTGGTTGGGCAAGTGTGACTTTTTATGGTGACCAGCTAACATTTGTTCTTAAACCAATGACACTGGGGGTCCCTGTTCAAAAATTCATGCCAAAAAATACAGTGAAAAACAGGGATCAAACTAGGTGGTTGTCAACAAAATACTGTTCCCGATTACAAATAAAAACTAAAAAATATGTATAAATATATAGTTGAATATCTATAACTCGAACCACGTAGGAAATATGGTACTATTACGAGTTACAGAACATTTTAAATACAGTATAACAAAACTATAGAATTTTTATTAACTTTTAAAGATAATGTTTGACATTTAAAAAATAATTCTGTTTTAATAGCATTAAACAAATCTGCTGTAACGTTTTATTAGGGGAAGTAATATTGATTGCATGTAATTTTAGAAGTCTTCATTATAAACTGAAGTACTTTCATCACAAATAACCTTGTGAATGATTCCATGACGATTTTTAATATTTTCAAGTCTTCTTTCGGCTTTAAATTTCTGTGATGAGGAAAAAACACATGTTCACTTATTACACCAAAACTCATAACAGAGTTATTGCATGGATGTGCCATTTGGGTTGCTATTGGCTGGAAGATAAAGGTCAAAGAGAAGTATGTATGAGGGCAGTCCAGAAAGTCTGTCACGTTTCGCGTTGTAGCCGTTAGGGGCAGAGCTATCGCGGCCATTTTGGTGCCGCGGCGTTTCTCCGTTCAGTGGCTATCCAGCCGTGCTAGCGAGATATCTGTGTCGCTCTTCGTTATTTTTCAACAACAATTTAAAATGTGTGCCGCAATTCAAAATCCCGCCAGTTGTGAAGTACAGTCAGTACAGGAAAGGAGTTCTTCTTATCGATTTCTTGGAACGTGGCACAACAATAACTTCTGCGAGGTATTGTGAAACACTTGAAAAGTTAAGAAGAGCGATCCAAAACAAGCACAGAGGAAAGTTGACTGGAAAAACTCTCTTTTTGCATGACAACGCCCGACCACACACGGCAAATCGAACATGAGAAGTCCTGGATGCTTTCAAATGGGAGGTTTTCCCACATCCGCCATACAGTCCGGACCTTGCGCCCAGTGATTATCACTTGTTCCTGACAATGAAGACATGGCTTGCGACGCAGCGCTTTGGCGACGATACGGAGCTGCAGGAGGGTGTGACTAACTGGTTAAAATCACAGGCGGTAGACTTTTATGACGCCGGCATTTCAAAATTAGTTCACTGCTATGATAAGTGTCTTAATTTGTTTGGTGATTATGTAGAAAAATAGCATTTTAGTTACATTTTCAAATGTATATAATAAAATTTTTTTCTTGTACTTAGTTTTTTTTTATATCAAAACGTGACAGACTTTCTGGACTGCCCTTGTATGTAGACCGTAGGATTGCCACATGCCACTCAAAAATATCAATCTTATCAGTGCCAGCCTTAGCAGTTGTGGGCACCAGGGCAAATGTTGGATGCAGATAGATTTTTACAACTGTAGTCCAATTCATGAAAGAAAACACCTGTCTTTAAAGAGCAATATCTTTTGAACCATTGTATGCAAAACCAATTATGATACATCAAATTAAAGTTTGTTTTATTGTTGGTTACACGATATACATTAACACTTTGGAGACGACAACTGTACATGATACGGCCATGATAATAAACACCGAGTGACGGCAAACATATGTCGTACGGGCACGCCAATATACATCCTTAGATGGCAAAATTATCTCATACATTTGCTACTTTCACATTGTTATAAATGTGGCTACCCGTACGCTATCCGTTTCTCATTTTTACTGTTATTTAGTTCATTTTGTTCTCCGTTTACGTACAGCAATAGTTGACCGAATCGATTAGTATTTTCTGATATATCGACGAAACTATCGACCGCTACTTAATGCGCGAGATCGACCCGTAGCGTCTACTACCGAGTATCAGCATAGCGGGTTACTAGGCCATGTTGTTTGCAAAGCACTGTCTGTCTATAACTTGATGGCCTCCCGCAGAGAGGAGCAGAATTGGCTCGCTACTAGCTTTCTCAATAACATTTCATTATGTACCAATTCCAATGTACTAGTTAGTAGTAGTACATAATGAAATGTTATTGAGAAGGCTAGTAGAGGGCCAATTCTGCTCCTCTCTGCGGGAGGGAGGCCATCAAGTTATAGACAGACCATATGTGTTTTACTGTTATTGTGGTATTATCACGGACTTAGTATGATAGGGACGGAGCGTAAATTCAAAAATCTGTGTCTAAAGAGGGGATACGGAAAAAAGAGAAACAGAGAAAAGTGAGCTAGGCCCAACTCCCACTCCAAAGCAAAGACTGAGCTATATTTAATAAGATGCGCGCAGCAGGTATATACTATATATGCAGATAGAGATAGAGAGTGTAAGGAGTGGGAGGCGACCCTAGCTCGATTTTTAAATTTATACAACCTTCTCTTTTCTCCAAGTGGCCGGAGTTGGACACAGTTTCGTTGCGTGTATTAAGATACGTACGCTCCGTCCCTATCATACTAAGTCCGTGGGTATTATAAATTTCATGAAACGATGTCTAGAGATGCATTAGATTGTTTTGCAGAAGATTCTGGTTCGGAATTAGATGACACGGACATTGATGAATCATACGACCCTGCGGAGAATCAAAGCGATATTGATATATAAGTTTCATATAAAATTTTTCGGAAATGTGTAAATTAGAGTAATTGTAAATAGTATTTTTTTATAAATAACTTAATAATTGACTTAAACTAAATATATGGTTAAAAAGAGCAAATTTCAAACTTTAGTTTCATATAATATCCTTGTTGATATAAACTAAAGTGACTGCACACTGATTTTTTGAAAAACTTGAAAAAATATCAGTTTACAGTGCAAGATACGTATAATTTACTTTAGTCTGTAGTGCATAGTCGTGAAAAAAATGGTAGACTGGAAAGTGTTAATATTTTTGGAAATCAATAATGTATTAAATGCAACGAATTGCACATAAAAAGTACCCTGTTTTTAGCCACGTTTCCAGTATACCCAACTTCAAGGTACTATTACTTTGTTTACGAGTACTTTACAATGTATATGGCTACTAAGTATTATAAAATAAAGGTTTCTATGTGTAATGCATATTTTTATGTTATTTTTGGGCGACTGGTTTTAAAATGGCGGCCATTTTAAAAAAAAATTGTTATTTCGGCTACCGGTCATGATACAGAAATAATTTTTGTACTGACGGTTACATATTAAGAACAGTATTTGAAAACGTGACATGATTTTTTATTATTAATGTGTTTTATGCGGGGATGAATTTGTTAATATTAAGAAGTTTTTCCACCGGGTTGGTCTGGAGGTAAATTCGTCGCCAAATGGTTGGGGTTCAATTAACCATATTCTCTCAGGAATGGTCGACCTGAGTCTGTACAAGACTACACCTTATTTACACGTCATACACATCATCCTCATCTCATTGGGTCATGGGGTTGCTTATTGTTCTGAATTGAACAGATTGTAACGTACACAAATTAGGGATTACAAAAAAAAATTTTTAGTTTCATGAGGACATACAATGCTGCTAGGAGAAGTAATATGAAAGGGTGAAGTACAGTCCGATAGAAAATTGCATACGTAGGCATTCACAGGACTGATACTTCAATATTATTATTTTGGTATACTGCCCGTCCCCAAGCTTTGTGCAGCTGAGAGGTATGCATTACGTCACTACTACTGTGAAAGATTGCGTTAGTAGTAGTAACTTTTTACTAGTACTATGTTTGTAGTAGTCAAGGGTATTATCCAAACTACATAAATATATTCTGTGTCGCCGTCTACAGCGAATAGTCAAAACAACACCCACGTATGTCACCGCACTAGGCAGCCTACTGCCCAGCGAAGAGCAGTGAGATGATTAGTAGAGTGTTATGACGTAATAGCAGTCTGGTACTTTGTCCAATTGTCCAGTTGCTTCTACAACTGCCATATTCCCCTGATTTGGCCCCTGCGGACGTCTACCTGTTTCCTAAACTGAAATTTTCACTGAAAGGGAAGCGATTTGACTCGATTGAAGACATCCAGGCAAATATGGAGAGCGTTCTTAACACACTCCAGGAAAAAAATTTCCAGGAATGTTTCCAAAAGTGGAAACACTGTTGGAGTCTGTGTGTTCAGTTGGAAGGGGACTATTTTGAAGGAGATGCATCACAGTAGCATGTAAGTACCACCATTGTACCATTACAAACCCATTCTTAAAACTTTCCAATCACACCTCGTACATTTTAAAGTACCCGTAAACAAAGAAATAGTACCTTGAAGTTGGGTATACTGGAAAAGTGGTTTAAAACAGGGTACTTTTTATGCAAAATTCATTGTATTTAATACATTATTGGTTTCCGAAAATATTAATGTATATCATGCGTCAGAGACATTGACCTCAGAAAATAAAGAACTTATAGAAGATGTCGAGAAGAGGGAAAGAAGGATTCTGAGAAAGATCTATGGGCCACGATATGATGAAGAACACAATACCTATATAAACGTTTCAAACACCAAATTGTATGAAAATGTAGAGAGGATGTCAGAGACTTTCAGAAGAAGGAGAACACGATTTTACAGGCACATAAAGAGGATGAGCAATGACAGACTGACAAGGAAAATTTTGAATAACTTTGATAATACTAAGACTATTTTGAAGTGGTTTATCGATACTAAAGAGGATCTAAAAAAAACTTTGAATTGAAGAAGAGGACATTTCCAATAGAGACAAATTTAGGTAGAAGACAAATGACAAAAGGATAAGTCTGACTGTGCAATCTGCAAGAAGAGAGGGTACTGGTGGGAGGTGGACGGATGAGAGAAGAAAGGAGCATTCCGAACGAATGAAGGCTTTTTGGGCAGATAAGAGGATGACATCCTGAGAAGAAGAAACCAAGATGCATAGTGCTTAACGTGATCCTTAGTTGGTCGATCAACGAATTAATAATAATAATATGTAACCAGCAATAAAACAAGATTTAATTTGATGTATCATAATTGTTTTCGTATGCAACGGTTCAAAAGATATTGCTCTTTAAAGACAGATGTTTTCTTATGTGAATTGGACTATAGATAGAAGTAAGCCTTAACTGAAAATACGTTTAATGAATGTCTTTATAAGAAAACAACGAAATTAGTCTAAGAATTAATGTTAGATTTATAAGTATTGTCTTGTATATTTTGTTGTATTTTAGTCACTATTTTATTTACAAAAATAAAATAAGATTGGCCTAAATTATTACTGCTAAGGTTATATCAGTATACCATTATTTACGTTTTATTATTATTATAAGCAGGGAAAATAATTTTTCAAACGTATTTTGTTTTATTAAAATATAAATTAAAAAATTTTTTATTTGTTTTTAACCAATTTCACCATTACATTATTATTTTTTTATATTGCATCCAGGAGACTCTAGAAAGGAGTATTGAAACTAATTAAAAAAAAACAATTCATATAATTATCACTACTGGCTTGCTTATTTCAATAAGCATGTCATCATTTTTTGTATTAAATAATATACAATTTGCTTCAGTGTTTATTTAGAAGTTTGTATAACTTGGACAATTTGAATTGGCACAAACAGCTTCGGTGTTTATCTACTCCACTCTTCGCCCCTCACCATGCAATGACAGTGAAGTCACAAAAGTATACAATTGCTAATGTAATTTGCGACTCATGCACGGTCACTGCACTTTGTTTTCACTGTTGTTATTAATAATCTGTCAGACATAATGATGTCACTAATTTGTTTTCATATATGATTTTCTGTTCATTGTACGATATATTCAGACCAATGTGTTTAGTTAGTTGCTTGCATCTGTAGAGTATAGTTTTGTGAGGTTTTGCAGTTCGGTTCTTGTAATTTATAATTTTAATTTTAACTAGGACAAATTAAATACATATTTTAAAATGAAATAATTATTTGTATGTTTATACATTGAAATAAGGTTTTAGGCATTTGCGTACATTAAAATTTCTAGACCTTGTTGATAGAATAGGTATGCTTGTACTTCATGCAGAACTGTGTGTACACATAGAGCAAGAATTGTGCCAGTTCGAGCAAGAATTGTGCCAGTTCAAATTGTCCGCAGTATAATATATTTATTAACCAAAAACTACCAAAAAAGGAATTTGTGTACGCTGTAAATTGTTTTATCAATCAAGGATTTTTTTATCATTTTTTAAACAAATTTAAATTACTATAATGTTTTAAAGTTTGTGTTTTTAAAGCTTACTGCTGCCCTTTGTTCCAGATAATCTGTCATATAAACTCAGTTTGTATCCCAAAATACAGTCAAAAAAAGTTTTTTATGGATTCTTTTGTTTTGAACTTTTTTGTCTGAGGAGATTCCTGATGTCGATATTCAGTGTTCTGTTTTTCCTTCTCCGGATCATAATGATGGACCCATGATTCATCCTTCATCATACAGGGTTCGTATAAAAAGTAACCGGACTGAACTTAGAAAACATATTTATTGGCAAAATTTCCACACTTTTTTTCTAGAAATCTTTGAAGTAGTTCCCATTGAAGTCGATAACCCTTTGGTATCGTATTTTTCAGTCCCTGAACGCCCCCTGGAAGTCGGCAACCCGTAAAGCTTCTAGAGCCCTCGTCGTAGCGAGTTGAACAGCTTCTAGAGTCCCAAACCGCGTCCCCTTTAGTACTCTCTTGATCTTGGGGAATAGGAAGAAGTCCGGTGGTGCCGTATCCGGACTGTAGGGAGGCTGTGGCATCGTCACCCTCGGGTGTTTGGCCAATTCCTCGGTAACAAGCAGACAGGTGTGCGACGGCGCATTGTGATGGAGGATCCAGGAATCGGCAATCTCCGGATGGACTCGGCGAACCCGGGCGGTCAGTCTTATCGATCCCGACCTCTTCTGCAATTGCTCGGATGCTCAGACAACGGTCAGTGTTCAACACATCACGCACTTTTTGCACATTTGGGTCCGTGTGAATAGTTGATGGACGTCCGGCGCGCTGTTCGTCGTAGACGTCATCGCGGCCCTCTCGGAAATTCTTGTGCAACTGGAAGACTTGAGTTCTGGATATAGCTTCCTCACCGTAAACCTCATTGATCATTTTAAGAGTTTCCATAGGCGTTTTTTTGAGTTTGACACAAAATTTGATGTTAACACGTTGCTCGATGGTACGCTCCATTCTCACTCCAACGAGATCACTGAATCGCACTGCGCTCTCGCACGATGCTAACCCTCCAAGCGTCTAGAGGCAACTGACTCGGGCCCGCTCCCCTTCCCTCGATCCCCCACCACCACTAGAGCTCCAACAACCGGTTTATAAACGTTTTACCTGGGCGTCACAAGCTCAGTCCGGTTACTTTTTATACAAACCCTGTAGTGTTCATAAGAAAATTATCTCCTTCATCACTATAGTGCTCCAACAATTGCTCAAAGCATTCCGTTCAACGCTGTTCGTTAATCTGTGACATGGTATGGTATACTGTTCGCGAATTACGGTGCCGTGTAGGGAGGGTAGCGAGACAGAGAGAGAATGTGTTGCGTTCGCCGTTCCCCTCAACTCTTTTCAATCAGTGCACGGTATTCAAGCGGAATTGTGACAGTACACGATATGGTAGGGCACTCTGCCGGCCAGTTTCGTTCACTACACTCTAACAAGCTCATTTTTCATTAAAAATTTCTGAAAAGATTACTTTCGCTTCCTAATGAATCTTATTTCATTACGCTGTAATTGTCATTATTATACACTGATATTTAGATAAAATAGGCTCATACAAAATTAGACGTTTAAATCTCATCACATTTTTTGTGTATCATGTAATATAACTTTTTCCAGGCCGACATAATATGCATTTTATTATTTTGTTATAAAATATAAAATTTTATCTGTAATTTGATATAAATGTTGAGTAATATGTTGGGTGGAAACAGATATAATAAACGAGCTTGGAAAAATCACTCATTAAAGGGAAGTCAAAGATAGATCGTCAAGTCTGGTGTCTCGTTCCTGTTAGTATTTCAAGAAGCTGAATCATTTTTATAGTTGTGAACTTTATACGAAACATATGTTAATTTTTAGAAATCAACTACACGCGCACAATATCAGTTGTATGAAATTTTAACAAAAAGAATTGCATAGTAAATATAAGCGAAAAGAGGGTATGATGTCGCTCTCTTTCGGGCCTGTCAAAACCAATGGTACATCATTTAAAAAAAAAACTTATTGTCTATTACCCCAAATTGTATTGCAGACATTTTTCCCCCAATTTTTTGCATGCGCATCTAATCAGCTATCGACAGTGGTACATCATTTAAAAAAAAACTTATTGTCTTATTATCCCAAATTGTATTGCAGACATTTTTCCCCCAATTTTTTGCATGCGCATCTAATCAGCTATCAACAGTGGTACATCATTTAAAAAAAAAATTTATTATCCCAAATTGTATCGCAGACATTTTTCCCCCAATTTTTTGCATGCGCATCTAATCAGCTATCGACAGTGGTACATCATTAAAAAAAAAAAAACTTATTGTCTATTATCCCAAATTGTATCGCAGACATTTTTCCCCCAATTTTTTGCACGCATATCTAATCGGCTATCGACAGTGACACAAATGTCAAAATGATAACCGCACAAACACAACACAACAAGTAGTGAATACTGCTTTAGAGACAGCATGTATTTGGCTACGACGCCATGGTGGGGGATCTTTTTCAGGCTTGATTTTTCAGGCTAATCTTGTGTTTTGTAAAGGTTGGCTAAAGTTAAGTTAAAGGTCATCCATTCTTAGTATTGCACTTTCTTAAAAAGGAAATCATAATGGAACAAACCAATTTTTTTAAAGTCATCAAAGATGCAAAAAAATTTTAAATATGGTATCAAAGAAATCAATTTTTATTTTAATGTTCAGTTGTTTTAAAAAATTATATTAAAGTCTTGTTTGATTCATGTGAATCATATTAATTTTTTTTGTTTTTTTTTATTTTGTTAGATAATATATTATCTACAATAACATTTAGTTATATGTGTATTTTTTTAGGTTATGTTATTAAGCATTTCGCTTGAAATGCGCCCGGTAAGAGTTTTCGCAGCCGGCGCAAGCGAACTGCTTATTTAGCGCTAACAACTTTGATCGAATTTCACATTTATCTTTATTCTTTTAATTATCGATCAAAACATGTTTCCAATGCTTTAGTATAACATTGTTTCACTTTAAACGACATTTAGTCTTCATTTCAGTATTAAAAACAAACTGCAAACATTTATTTTCAATAATTTTAATGCCGCGGGACCCGATTTAGTATGTTTTTTTATATCGGATCTCGGAAAATGTCCTCCTCCTCCGATTGACGTTAGGTGGCAGCACCGTATACATGTTACATGTTACGGTTCGGCTGCCCTGTCTTATATGCTATAATTTTGCTGTGAGTTGGCATGCTCGGCTAGCTCAGTCGGTAGAGCATTAGACTCTTAATCTCAGGGTCGTGGGTTCGAGCCCCACGTTGGGCGGTTAATTTTTTTCTTCATAAAATCAATTTTATACAAACAATTTATTTACAAAAAAGGTAAAAATATAATAAATTATTATTATTTTTATTATTATTATTATTATTATACATAATAAATTATTTTTTAACGTCATACTTATCATCTCGCGTATTGTTATGATAGAACATAATTATCCTCACAAAATTACAATAAAATTGTAAACTGACCGGTAAGAGTTTTGCAGAAACGGTCGCATCAATAGTCAATTTATTTTTAGAAATTATATAATATATTCAACAAAACGTTATGATATCCTCTCAAAATTACAATAAAATTGTAAACTGACCGGTAAGAGTTTTGCAGAAACTGCGTTGTACTAACAATTCAAAGGTGTAACAAAAGGTTAAGGATATCTGGAGTAGGTAAGAGTTTGAAAATATGGCACAAACATCACAAAAACGTATAAATTAAAAATCTATATATAATTAAGTTTATATATAGATTTTTAATTTATACGTTTTTGTGATGTTTGTGCCATATTTTCAAACTCTTACCTACTCCAGATATCCTTAACCTTTTGTTACACCTTTGAATTGTTAGTACAACGCAGTTTCTGCAAAACTCTTACCGGTCAGTTTACAATTTTATTGTAATTTTGAGAGGATAATAGATATTTTGTAAAATATTGGTAATAATAATACTATGTATAAATGATTGTAAATTTATTTCTGTTATTTTTTATGATTATGTTATGTGATGCTTCATAAAGTATATCTATTTTCAGAACTGTTGTTTTTTTGTTTTTTCATAACATTATTGTAATCCCATTTGCTGCAAACCATTCTTTAATTGAAATTAACACGTTCAGGACGGATGCTGCCTTAAGGTGGCATATACAATACCACATTTCTATAGCTTTTGTTAAATCACCAGTGTACTGACAGTGTTAAATAGTAAAGGTTGTTCAGGGGTTGAGATCTATTATACGAGCACCACTGTGAAGATCGCCTTTCGTTACCAACTGCCGGAAATTTTTGAACAAATTTTAGAAGTATAGTCTGTTTGGACGTCCTAGTGCCATGTAATTTTATTGTTTTATTTAATTATATCATTTATTCTACGAATTTCTTCGTTCCCAGTGACTTCTTTTTACAGATAAAAAGTATGAATAATACATTTTTACGTAAAAATAGTTTAATTATTACTCAAAAGAATTTTCTGAACTTGCGATTTCTATGCATTGTGTTTCCTTAGCAGGCCTACTGTACGTTATATAATGTACTGTACTATTATAAATTATGGTTATAAAATAATTTTGTACGATTAAAAGTACTTTTATTACTAATTTTTCCAAATTGCCATGGTCTCACTAAAAATTATTCATTAATTTATTGTAAACATGTAAATATATTTGTTTTATTCTGGGATATATAAAAAAATTTTACATATTAAATTTTGTGAATTAAATATTTTTTATTTGTTTGTTTGTTTAGGTCAACAGCCGAAAGGCTGGTTTGAACCTCTAGAGGTTTTACCAAGTAAAACGAGGAGTGAGGTGGTTTACCATTGCCTTCCTCACTGAATGGAAAAGTATGCTTATCAGCATGCCGGGCCCTCTGAAAAGCACATATTTTCCACTCTACAAATGACACCTTCACTTCATTCAAAACAGGGTCTGGCTGTACAATGAAATTCATTACTTTCAGAGGAGATAACTCTGATTAGTGTCTTTTACACCTCTTCCTCTTCTGTTCTTAAATGATTCAGTCATTTAATTGGCTGACCATGTGATAAGAAACAGAACAATTTATTTTAGCCCTGCAACGAACAGATTGAGTATAAACAATTTGACACTCCACCTGTCTGTTATGGGCAGATTTTTTTTTTTTATTTTTTATTATGAAACGTAATTATTGTATTTTTTTATTTTACACAAAAAAATAATTTTCAATTATTTAATAACTTATAAGTATAAATTTTTCTAATAATTGAAAAGTTAATTTCAAATATAAATTTTGTAGAAACAACAAACGCGTATAATACCGTTCTATATTGAGCCGGTGAGTAGATGAGCAAATAAGGAAGATCATTTCCGTGGCCTGATGTCGCCTTAAGGCGGCATGGCATATTTTCACTGTAATGGTGGGTCGGCGTAGCGAAGCACCCGTGATTCTAGCTGCCGTGCTGAACGTGTTAAGAGAGTTATTATTTAGATCATTGGTCAAAAGGCTAGTTTGAACCTCTAGAGGCTTTACTAAGTAAAACAAGGAGTGAAATGGTTTACCATTCCTTCCTGTCAAAGTTGAAAAGTATGCTTATCGGCATGCCTGGTCCTTTAAAAATCATCTACGTTTCTCCCTGAAAATGATACTTTTACTTCATTCACCTCAAAGTCTGGTTGTATAATGAAATTTATAGCTCTTTAGAGAAGATAGCTCTGACAAGTGTCTTTTAAACCTCTACAGTCCAGCCTTACTTAGTTTGCTCCTAATGTAAACAAATAATGACGTCACTGAGCGTGCGCATTACATAAAAATGTGTACTTGCTGATTAAAAAGTAACAACAAAATACTTTTTAAAAAATTTTTATAAATGAAATTGTTAGACCTACATCATATCATGACTGATGTTTTAAGTACTTATAATTTAAAGGAGTTAACTTAATAGGAATACGACATCCATAAAGTCGCGGACTCTAGCTTGCACCTTGTAGCTGGCTTCGGTTTGTTGACAGTAGGAGCAAACTAAGAACGGCTCAACTGTACTTCTGTTCTTAAATGCTTCAGTCATATAATGGGCTGACCATGTGAAAAGAAACAACTTATTTTTTTGTAGCCCTAGAACTAGCACAAAATTTAACAATCCGCCTTTCTGTTACGGGAAATTTATATTCACATATGATGTTGTTGTTGTTTAGGTCAACAGCCGAAAGGCTGGTTTGAACCTCTAGAGGTTTTACTAAGTAAAACGAGGAGTGAGGTGGTTTACAATTGCCTTCCTCACTGAGTGGAAAAGTACGCTTATCAGCATGCCGGGCCCTCTGAAAAGCACATATTTTCCACTCTGCAAATGACACCTTCACTTCATTCACCACAGGGTCTGGCTGTGCAATGAAATTCATTACTTTCAGAGGAGATAACTCTGATTAGTGTCTTTTACACCTCTACCTCTTCTGTTCTTAAATGATTCAGTCATTTAATTGGCTG
Source organism: Catonia carolina (assembly GCA_035578175.1). NCBI lineage: Eukaryota > Metazoa > Arthropoda > Insecta > Hemiptera > Achilidae > Catonia > Catonia carolina. Next base: position 15,800,296 of record JAQMRL010000015.1, read on the forward strand.
ACCATGTGATAAGAAACAGAACTATTTATTTTAGCCCTGCAAAGAACAGATTGAGTATAAATTTGACACTCCACCTGTCTGTTAAGAGCAGATATGATGTTATATAACCGTAAAGAGTACAGAAAAAATATTTTAAAAAATTTCCTTATAGCCTAATTTTCGTAAGGAGAGCACTGGGCGAAATATGCGTCTGAATTAGTTTAGTCTTGTATGTACTCCAATAGTGCAGTGTATTTAATCAACAATGGAACAGCATGCCTACAAAATACGATGGGTATTGTCAATTTTCAACAACACGCTGACTGTACATCTACAGTCCAGTCTCTCTTAGTTTGCTCCTAATGTAAACAGACAATGATGTCACTGAGTATGCGCATTATATCAATGTGTGTACACGCTGATTAAAAAGTAACAACAAAATACTTTCAAAAGTATTCAAATACAAAATACTTTTAAAAGTATTTTTATAAATGAAATTGTTAGACCTACATCATATCATGACTGATGTTTTTAGTGCTTTAAGTACTTATAATTTAAAAAATAGTTAACTGAATAGGAATACGACATCCGTAAAGTCGCAGACTCTAGCGTGCACCCTGTAGTAGGTGGCTTTTGTTTGTTGACAGTAGGAGCAAACTAAGAACGGCTGAACTGTACAAGATACAATGGGTATTGTCAATTTGCTACAACACTCTGATTGTACATCTAACTTTAGGTGGGAGGGGCATGCAGGTCCAAGTCAAGTACGTGCATGCGTAGCCCAGCGCACACAACATTTGGTTTGGGCTTTATAGATACTCAAGTTTTTTTTTTTTTTTACGCCCTGGAGACTCCAGGAGGAGTATAGGACATGTCGTCAGATGTAACACCTGAAATACATATAAGAAACACACTATGTATCACTACTATCAAGAAAGAAATTCTTGTACGCTACAAAAAGTTTCACCGATCAATTAATTTTTTAAATTTTTTTAAAGGAATTCAAATCCTCACAACACTTTAAAGATTGGGGTAATTTATTTATGAATTTTCTCCCTGCATAAGTAGGTTTTTGTTCAAACAATTTTGTGGAGTGATTAGCCACATAATAATCATTCCTGTTTCTCGTGTTATGATTGTGAACATTGAAATTCTGCATAAAATTATTTTGCCTAACATACATAATCACCTCAAAAATGTAGAGACAGGGAACTGTAAGCAATTTAAGCTGCTTAAATAGTGGTGTGGATGAGGTTAGCTGGTTAGCTCCCACCATACACCTAATAGCTTTCTTTTGAATTTTAAAAACCCTATTCATATTACCCATGCTAGAATTACCTCATACTAAAATACCATACCGGATATGAGACAGAATGAGGCCATGATAAGCTGCAATTAGTAATTTTTTATCATTTAATCTGGCAATTTTATTTAGTACAAATACCCTAGATGATATTTTACTACAAACTTGATTGGTATAGAAGTCCCAAGACAAAAATCTACGTAGAGATACTCCTAGGAACTTCACTGTTTCTACATGCTCTAAACTATTATTATGAATAAATACATCCACTTCTCTACTTTCTTTAACGTTATGTTTATTTTTGAACTGCTTTGAACTTCATTAACAGTTTCTTTGACACCTGGTAAAAAAAGGAAATGGTTATATCAATAAGAAAGTGATGCCGACATGTGGAAAGTTATTAGGTACCGTACCAGTTTTAAAAGGCTTAAATTGTACCAGTTTAGGTTAAATTTTAGTTGGAAACTTTGTACATCAAGAAAAATTTTAAAGGAACTAGTAAGTTTTAAGTGGAAAAAGTGTCAGTCACAACGAAGTATATTAATTGAAAGGCTACAATGTGGTTAACAAACGGTATACAATTCCATAGTAGTAAAATCTAGTGTATCACTGTTGAGGTTGGCAACACTGTCAGATCCTTACAGCCCATCCACACGCAAAAGGCATTCTCGTGTCTCGGATCCATACACGAGTCCTTTTTTCTTTCTCTTGCCTATATGATTATATGGAAAGGAAAGTATTGTTTTCATGTCAATTTTTCGAAATCGAATTTTTACATTATATTTGTGTTTCAGGCTTCCTGAACCAAAAAACAAGTTTAATGGTAATTCTGGATTAAATTTTCATATAAATAATTTTAAATCAATGAAAATATCAAACGTTAGAATTGGCTGTTATAAAATTATAAAATCAATTTACAAACTGAACGAAATGAACACAACCGCACATTGAATTTGCCGCTAATCTTTTTATATAGGAAAGAATATCAGCTGAAATTATTTTTTACTTGTTACAAAACTAATACATCGTATAAAACATAAAGATAATATTCATTGATGTTGTAATTGTCATTATAAATTTTAACAACAATTTTAAATTAACCTCGTTCCGCGGTGTATAAAAAAAACACCGCTCAACTTTGTAAACTTTAAAGATAAGATTTAAACAACTCGATAAGGAAATTACTTAGAGGTATGCAATTTTAAATTATTAACGATATATTTTAATATTGTGAATTTATTGCAAAATTTTAACACAATAATTAAGTTCAAAGTCATTTATATTATTGAAGTTGGCATTTGTGTATAGGTACCGCAATGTAGTTCTGCTAGCTGTCAGCGCTCAGCTGTTTGCAGACATATTATTGTTTTTGTTTTGATAAGATGTAATAATTGATTGAAATGTTATTGAGATAATTAATTTAAAATAAACTAATTAAAATTTTTGGGAGAAGTAAGTAAATTAAAAAAAAGATCGGGTATTTTTATATCGGTTTACAGTAGGTGCAGGATAAATTTATAGTGCTAGATTAAAACAAATGTTTACGCTATCAATGGACTTTAATTACAGATTTAAATCATATTATAAAATAATTTTGTAGGTTATCGCTGTAGGAATTTGAATTTACGTTTAAGTTAGGTTAAAAATGTGGTAATGTTTACTTTTTTTTATTGAAGAATATCGTTTATAATGACTGTTGAAAGAAAGTAAGTTTAGATTCGGTTGCAAGTAGTATTGGGTTTAGCCAATGTAATTGGTAGAAATAGATTCATAACAAAGCCAACTTACATGTAGCAGATAATATAGTTGCCATATTTGTGTGAGCATGGTTGATTATTATTGCTCTGTGGGGAGATTAAGGGATAAAATATTACTGTAAAGATGTTTTTCTTCTTTAATTCACACAATTTTGTTTTTTTTCTAATTTAACTGATATATGGTGCTAGTTACATATGATTTTTAATGGTTATTGTGGTATCCTTACTTGAGTCATGAATTTGTCCTTGTTTGCAACGAGGGATAAAGGGGGAAAAGCATCAGTGCACTTGCGTGATTGCTTTAATTTCATTACCACAACTTGTACTATACCCAGAGCATATGCAGTATATTGCGGTACCTTTTGTAGGTTAACTGTACAAATATAACTGTTTATTACCGTAAACAGAAATGTTAGTTTCTCGAAAACATGGGCAGACTAATCACAGTACTGAACGAAATCTAATATGCAGTGTAATAAAATATTGTAAAGTTGAAGCTAAAGAAAAAAGCCTTTCCGTGCCTCAACAAAAGCCATGCGCAAGCCTTAACAAATCTGCTTTAAAAGGGACAAGATTTGAGTCTGTGGAAGCTGTAAAAGAGAAAGCAGCACGTGTCCTGAAGGAGCTGACAGAAGATGACTTCCAGCACTGTTTCCAACAATGGAAAATTCGCATGGATTGTTGTAGGGATAGAGAAGGAGTGTATATTGAAGGTGACAATAAGTGATTATGTATAAAATAAAAATAAAATTGCTGGCCGATTTTTTTTTTTTTTTTTTTTTTTTTTTTGCGCCCTGGAGACTTCAGGAGGAGTATAGGACATGTCGTCAGGTATAACACCTGGAATACATATAAGAATCACACAATGTATCACTACTATCAAGAAAGAAATTCTTGTACGCTATAAAAAGTTTCACTGATCAAGTAATTTTTCAGATTTTTTTTAAAGGAATTCAAATCCTCACAACACTTTAAAGATTGGGGTAATTTATTCATGAATTTTCTCCCTGCATAAGTAGGTTTTTGTTCAAACAATTTTGTGGAGTGATTAGCCACATGATAATTATTCCTGTTTCTCGTGTTGTGATTGTGAACATTGAAATTCTGCATAAATTTATTTTGCCTAACATACATAATCACCTCAAAAATGTAGAGGGAGGGAACTGTAAGCAATTTAAGCTCCTTAAATAGTGGCCTGCATGAGGTTAGCTGGTTAGCTCCCACCATACACCTAATAGCTTTCTTTTGAATTTTAAAAACCCTATTCATGTTACCCATGCTAGAATTACCCCATACTAAAATACCATAACGGATATGAGACAGAATGAGGCCATGATAAGCTGCCATTAGTAATTTTTTATCATTTAATCTGGCGATTTGTTTTAGTGCAAATACCCCAGATGATATTTTATTACAAACTTGATTGATATAGAAGTCCCAAGACAAAGATCTATCTAGAGATACGCCCAGGAACTTCACTGTTTCTACATGCTCTAAACTATTATTATGAATAAATACATCCACTTCTCTACTTTCTTTAACGTTATGTTTATTTTTAAACTGCAAGTACTGACACTTTTTCCCATTAACTGTTAATAACATTTGATTCAAGAACTGTACTACGGACTCTATGTTAACATGTGTATTTACTTCAAGAGCATCTACCAGTAAACTGTTACTGATTACTGAAGTATCATCAGCAAACAACAAAGCTCTGCCATTAGGTATGACTTCTGGTAACCTATTAATATACAATAGAAACAGAATTGGACCTAAAACTGACCCTTGTGGAACGCCTGCTTTGACTTCAAGCTTTCCAGATACAACCTTTGTAAGTTTCCCTCTAACAACCCTAGTTAACTCCACACACTGTAATCTATTAATAAGGTAAGATTGAAACCATTTCAACTCTACATCCCTAACGCCTAATGACTCTAGTGTTTTCAATAAAATTTCATGATCAACACAATCGAAAGCTTTACTCAGATCCAGAAACACTGCCAATGCTTTCTCCCCGGCATCCAATATATCAACTACTTGCTCCACAAGTGAAACAATTGCAGTTTTAGTTGATCTACCTTTTTGGAAACCATGCTGATCCTCTGAGATGATTAGGTTTTCAGTCAAGAAACTGATTAACCTATTAAATACTACCTTTTCAAAAATTTTACTGATTGTGTTTAAAATACTTATGGGCCTATAATTTTCAACTAACTGGCTATCTCCATTCTTAAATATAGGCAATATTTTAGCCTCCTTCAGTTTGTTTGGAAATACACCTGCTTCGAGTGAGAAGTTAATCAAATGAAGGAGAGGCGCAGTTTGTAACATGTTCACCTCTCATCATGTGGTCCTGGGTTCGAATCCCACTCTGGTACAGCATATTTTCATACATTACAAAAAAATCATTTCATCCTCCATTGTACAAAAGTTACACCCCAATGTCGTCGCTAATGATTGTTGTAGTTGATGCGACGTTAAATAAATAAAAAAAATAAATAAAATTTTTTACGTATCGTTATTTAATAGCCACACCTCGTATTTTTTCATCCTCATCTCATTGAGTATGAGGTTCTTTATTGTTATTAAAATTAACAGATTGCAACACACATATATTGAGGATTAAAGAAAAACAGTTTATAATGCTTTTCACCATTTATGAGCTGTGGTGTACGACGTGTTTAGATCTATCAGAACGTTTGCCAGCGTTGTCAGATTGTACCAATAATTCAGCTTGATAAACATTACATCTGCCCATAACGGACAGGTGGAGTGTCAAATTATTTACACTCACTCTGTTCGTTTCAGGGCTAAAATAAATAATTCTGTTTCTTATCACATGGTCAGCCAATTAAATGACAGAATCATTTAAGAACAGAAGAGGTAGAGGTGCAAAAGACACTAATCAGAGTTATCTCCTCTGAAAGTAATGAATTTCATTATACAGCCACACCCTGTGGTGAATGAAGTGAAGGTGTCGTTTGCAGAGTGGAGAATATGTGCTTTTCAGAGGGCCCGGCATGCTGATAAGCATACTTTTCCACTCAGTGAGGAAGGCAACGGTAAACCACCTCACTCCTCGTTTTACTTAGTAAAACCTCTACAGGTTCAAACCAGCCTTTCGGCTGTTGACCGAATCAACAACAACAAACATTACATGTGCATACGTATAAGAGCCGCAATAGTTCACTCTCGTCTTGCATCTCGTACTGAACACATCGATTATAGAGCACGTTAATATGCAATACTTAATAATATCTGCTGGTTATAACGGGTGTTTTATTAAGGATGCAACCCTGATTATAAGAAGATAAAAGTAATACATCGGTAAATTTTCTGTCCCCCAATTGGTATGTTGGCAACAGTGTACTCAAGGCCAACTACCTAAGACAGTTAAAATGTTCCAGTCAAGCATTAGTGTGATGACAGCAGTCGTTTCGTTATATTGTGTCAGCAATGGTTTTTTTTAAGGAAGAACGCGTATTTATTGAGAGACTTACATAGCGAGTAAATCTTACATATGTGTGCAAGATAAGTTTCAGTTGAAATTTCCCCGTTCTGCCGTTCCAAATAAATCGTCAGTATTGTGTTTGATAAATAAATTCCGTAGAACTGGGAGTGTACTCTATGAGAAACCACCTCGCCAGCCAACAAAGTTAACCATGGAAGTTCTCGAAGATTTGAAAAATCGTTTGACTCAATCACCTAAAAAATCGCTTAGAAGATTATCATCGCAAGCTGGGCTAACATTAACTACTGTTTTCAGAGCTACGAAAAAGTTACATTTGCATCCTTATCGCATTGGCGTAACTCATGAACTGAAAGCTAAAGACCATCAGAAACGATTGCAATATTGTCGGTGTTTTCGATCTTTGAAAAAAAATGGTATTAAAATGTTGGATCATTTTTATTTTAGTGATGAGGAACAAAATTTTACACAGCTCAAGGAGTATAAACTCACGCTGCCGTACCTATACCGGTTGCACACATTTGTAAGATTTACTCGCTATGTAAGTATCTACAATAAACACGCGTTCTTCCTTGGAAAAAACCATTGCCGATACAATATAACGAAACAACTGCTGTCACCACGCTAATGCTTGACTGGAATATTTTAACTGTCTTAGGTATTTGGCTTTGAGTACACTGTTGCCAACATATCGATTGGGGGACAGAAAATTTACCAATTGAGTACTTTCATCTTCTTATAATCAGGGTTGCGTCTTTATAAAAACACCCATTAGAACCAGCAGACATCATGCATGCTGTCTGACTGCGGCCTTATGTGCACTACGCACTAATCAAGTTTGCAACTAAGTTCCACTGTGTAAGGCAAAACAAAGGATTATTTAAGGATAGTTCAAATCCTAGTAATGGTAGTTACTTTTATACGGATTTGAATACTAGGCAGTGGTTACCGGTGTACTTTGATGGTTGGGATTTAATTAACCATACTCTCGCAGGAATGGTTGGCCTGGGTCTGTACAAGACTACACCTCATTTACACGTCATACACATCATCCTCATCTCATTGGGTCATGGGGTTGCTTATTGTTCTGAATTGAACAGATTGCAACGTACACAAATTAGGAATAAAAAAAAAATAATTTAAGGATTATTGCTAATGACAACTGACTTACGGGCCACCTGGTATTTTCTTTTTAATATTCTTCTTTGTTTTTTTAAAGGAGAGATTAGAGGAAACGACCTTGGAGTAATCTTGTTCTTTTATCATGAATATTGAAGTATTAAGAGCATTCATGAAGAAGAAATATGATGATGAAGAAGAAGAAGAAGAAGATAATTATTACAGTACTACACGATATGTAAGTATAATTAACCAGCTTCGCGTACTGGTTTCACCCGGGTATAATTTTGTTTTATTTCAATAATTTTTAAATTAGGGCTATAAATAAATCCAAAATAAGATTAATTCTGATTTAGAAAATTATTGTAATTTAATAATAGACCTATTATTCTTTATGTCGTGATGATGTCATAATATTCCCACTGAACGGTTTGTTTTAACTATCATTTTTTGTACCAATAAACCTTTGTATAAAAAATCTGGTGTGAAATACTCACACAAGGAAACTTAAAACACGAGGGTGAGATTTGATAAAACATTTGCAGTGCCAACTCTACTCTATGGCAGTGAAACTTGGGTGCTATTAAAGCGAGAGGAGAGTAGATTGCACACATTTGAAATGAAATTTCTTCAACATACTTATGGGTGTAGTAGAGAAGATCGTTACAGAAATACCAAGATAAGGAAAGAACTCAATATCTTTTCTATAAACAACAAGGTATCCCAGAACAGAATGCAGTGGTTAGAGCATGTAAACAGAATGAGGGAGAATAGAATACCTAAGCAGACACTGGGCTATAAGCCGGAGGGCAGGAGAGAACGAGGACAGCCGAGAAAGAGATGGGCAGATTTGAGAGGTTCAGAACAGGCAGAGATGCCTAATCCTTAAAGGCAGAAGAAAAAGAATAAGAAGACATTATCAAAAATAGCTTTATTTCCCATTTATAATATGCATAGGAGTGTTCAAGTGCATCCATGTTTTATTTTGGCTCCCACCTCATAATTTTGAACTCCTACAAGTGTAGCCACTTAACTTCTTCGTTCTCATATGTATTTTACTTTCTCTTGCCTAAATGAATATATAGGAAGGAAAGTATTGTTCTCATGTCGATTTTTCAAAATCGAGTTTTCACCGGATCTACAAGTTTTCAAACCCCGTGAACCCAAAACACATGTTTTTAGCGATTGGTCTGTGTGTGTGTGAACAGAATATCTCAGGAACAGAACATCATACGAACTTGAAACTTAGGTTACATACCACTACCCGGCCCGACACAAACATTTTCATCAAAATCTGTCAACCAGAAGTAGTAGTTTATTTGTGTAATTTTTCACTTTTTTGTGATTTTCTCAAAAACTGAACCTACGATTTTTTTAAAGTCGCCACATTTACTTAATTTTTTATGCTCTACAAGATAGGGTAGGCGCCATGTTTGCTGAAATTCTTGGTGAGGCTGTTTCCACGAAAAAATTTGTTTTTATAAGATTGCGGCTTTAATATGCATTTTAGCGCAGAAAGTTGTATAAAAGAAAGTGTAGAGAATTTAAAATCCTACAACTTTTATTTAAAACATTTTTTTGTATGACGCTTAGTTTAGCGGTAATTAGCAATTTTCTGTTTTTTTCTCACGAAAACTTGTGAAAAATTGATTTTTTAAGATTTCGGCTTTAGTATTTACGACAAAAGTGTATACATTAAAATTTATAGGAGATTAAAAGATCTACGACTTTTATTTAGAGCATTTTTCTCTACAAAGCCTAGTTTAGCATGAAAGAGTGATTTTCCGTATTTTTAAGCCAAACTGAGGTCGGTTTTCATTTTGCATCTTTCACTCATGATTAAAATAAGGTTATGTTTAAGGAGGTTAGTTTTTTGTTTATTTCTAATGTTTTATTACTAATGTTAGGTTTATTGTTAATTATTTGCATTGGCAAGAGAAAGTTGTGTGAGTGTTTCACACCAAATTTTTATTAGACAAAAGAATTGCATTTAGTATTGAGTATTGAATAAATTTTGTTACTAATTTTACAGCAGGATGAAGATAATGATGGCAAAGTTGAAAAAGTTATTATTAAGTCAGAGTCAATTTTCGATTGTGATGAATCTGAGTGGGAAGTTTCTGAAGACAATCAGGCACCTGAGTTTTGTGAGGTATTTATTAATACTAATCACCTTGTTCTTCTTATTCTTATACTTCTTCCTCCAGTGCTACAGGTTGATTTGAGTCTTTTTATTTCTATTTTAAGGTAAAAAACCAAGGCGGTTATCATTGTCTGTTACTCCTTACAAGGGCATACAGAGCCTAAGTACAGAACGCATTTTTACTTTCTCTTGCCTATATGAATATATAAGAAGGAAAGTATTGTTTTCATGTCGATTTTAACAAATACACTCTTCACTGGATCTACTATATTTTGCGTATCAAAATCTCCAACAAAGGTTGATTTAGCGTCATCCATCTTGATTTAAATTGGGAAATGTGTTTCATTACTTACTAGCAAGAGAAACTCATTTGAATGTTTCACACCAGTTTTTATTTTCTCTTGCCTATATGAATATACAGGAAGGAAAGTATTGTTTTCATGTCAATTTTTTGAAATTGAGTTTTCACCGGATTTACACGTTTTCAGACCCCCTGAACCCAAAAAACATGTTTTTAGCGATTGGTCTGTGTGTGAGTTCGTGTGTGTGTGTGTGTGTGTGTGTGTGTGTGTGTGTGTGTGTGTGTGTGTGTGTGTGAACACAATATCTCAAGAATGGAACATCGTACGAACTTGAAACTTGAAACTTTAGTTACATACCACTACTGGACCCGACACGAACATTTTCTTCAAAATCGGTCAACTGGAAGTAGTAGTTTATTCGTATAATTTTTCACTTTTTTGCGATTTCCTCAAAAACTGGTCCTACAATTTTTTTAAAATCGCCAAGTTTACTGAATTTTATATGCTTTACAAAATAGGGTAGGCGCCATTATTACTGAAATTCTTGTTGAGGCTGACTTCACTTACAAAAATTGTTTTTTTCAGATTACGGCTTTAATATGCATTTTAGCGCAAATATTTATATAATAAAAGTTGTAGAGAATTAAAATCCTACAACTTTTATTTAAAAAATGTTTTTGTATAACGCTAAGTTTAGCGGTAATTAGCGATTTTCTGGTTTTTTCTCACGAATACATGCGAAAAATTGAATTTTTTTAAGATTTCGGCCTTATTATGCATTTTATTACAAAAGTGTGTATAAGTTATAGGAGATTAGAAGATCTACACCTTTTATTTAAAGCATATTTCTCTACAGAGCCTAGTTTAGCGTGAAAGAGTGATTTTCCGTATTTTTAAGCCAAACTGAGTTTGATTTTCATTTTGCATCCTTCACTCATGATGAAAATTAGATTATGTTTATTGAGGTTAGTTTTTCTTTATTTCTAAAGTTTTATTACTAATGATAGGATTATTGTTAATTTTTTGTCATTGGCAAGACAAAGTTGTGTGAGTGTTTCACACCAGATTTTTTTGTTTTCAGGCAACAATACAGTCTACAATCGTCAACGATAGTGCTGGTGAAACAAACGATGAATTGTGGCACATAAGCGCAGACGATTATTCAAACACAGTTGTAGATAGAAGTGAATTGATCAGTGCGTCACGTGATAATTGTAACGAATTCAAACCGTACTCGTGTAATATTTGTGCGAAACCGTTCAGTTCGTAAGGCCACTGTAAATACTCACATGTTAACACACAATACGAGTTACGAACGATACAAATGTAAAATCTGTCATAAAGTGTTTAATTACGAAAAATATTTGAGACGCCACGAGAAAATTCATAACGGTATTAAACGATATAAATGCAATTTATGCGAAAAAGCGTTTCATCAAAAAGTGTAATCTTGATAATCATATATTGACTCATAGTAAAGAACGTCCTTTCAAATGTTCGATTTGTCCAAACGAATTCAAAACCAAAATCCTTTTGGCTTCTCATCTTTTAACGCACAGAAATTGTATGTATAAATGCGATATATGTAAAAAGAAATTCAGAAGAGAATCGCAATTGCGAATGCATCTTTCGATACGTATTGATGGTAAAACTCATAAGTGTGATGTTTGCGAAAAAGAATTCACGTATGTTTGCGAAATTAAAATTCATTGTTTGTTAGTTCATAGGATCACGTAATAAACGACATCCTTTAGATATGACTAAACGATGAGATATGTTCTCGTTAATGATAAAATTTTTTACGAGTGTATTTGTAAAGTAACGGCCGTTAGTCGTGAAAAATATTTTTTTGATGATTTTAGTTTCCTACGATCCTACTTCAATTTTCTATAGTTCAGCCTCTCTTAGTTTGCTCCTAATGTAAACAAATAATGACATCACTGAGCATGCGCATTATATAAAAATATGTACACGCTGATTAAAAAGTAACAACAAAATACTTTCAAAAGTATTTAAATACAAAATACTTTTTAAAATATATTTTTCTAAATGAAATTGTTAGGCCCACATCATAATATGATGTAGGCCTAACAATCAGTCATGATATTATCATGACTGATGTTTTTAGTAATTTAAGTACTTATAATTTAAAAAAATAGTTAACTTAATAGGAATACGACATCTGTAAAGTCGCAGACTCTAGCGTGCACCCTGTAGTAGGTGACTTTTGTTTGTTGACAGTAGGAGCAAACTAACAACGACTGAACTGTACATAATCACTGTTCACTTCTGAGGATTTTTTGTATTGCTATTGGACCACGGTTTTGAAAAAACTGTTGGTGTCACCTGGTTCAGTGAAGTGTCACCCAGGCAGTGAACTTATATCCAAAGGGTTTAAAAAAAGGCTGTTATAAACATTACGAAAAGTACTTAAAAGCGAACAGTGACTATGTAGAAAAATTAAGTACGTTTGTTGAAAATTAACCCATTCAGTCATGAATATTTATCTTAGAATTTAAAAAAAATTTATTGTATTCTTACCCATCGGGTTGGTCTAGAGGTAAAGTTGTCACCAAAATCAGCTGTTTAACTGCTGATTTTCAGAGACGAAGGTTCCTGGTTCGAATCATAGTAAAGGTAGTTACTTTAATATGGATTTGAATGCTAGACAGTGGTTGTGGTTGTACTTTGATGGTTGGGGTTTAATTAACCATACTCTCTCAGGAATTGTTGGCCTGATTCTGTTCAAGACTACACCTCATTTACATGTCCACACATATCATTCTCATCTCATTGGGTCATGGGTTGCTTATTGTTCTGAATTGAACAGATTGCAACGTACACATACTAGGAATTAAAAATATATATAAGGGTGATTCAAAAAGAGCGCCGGTTTTTAAACGGCTGGTAAATTTTTGTTTATCGGTTGACAACATTGTTAGACCTCATTTCTATTTCGGAGAACATTCCGATTGACGATTCAGTTGTAGTTTCTCTTGTTCGCAGTGTAGTACTCTCGCAGTCTGTGTCTAACCATGGAGAAGTTTACTATTGCACAACGAGTGTTAATCGTCAAAACATTTTACCAGAGTGGAGAGAGTTATGCGGCTACTGTCAGGCGACTTCGCGGTACTCTAGGACGTAATGAAGCACCGAATGAATCAACAGTTCGCAGGCTTCATGAAAAAGTTTTTTGAGACGGGTTCAACAGTCGACCTTAAAAGTTCTGGACGTCGTCGTTCTGGCCGAACTGAGCAGAACGTTGCGTTGGTTCGTGACAGTGTGGCTGTTAGCCCAGCAAAATCAATACGTCGCCGTTCTCAACAATTGGGTTTACGATGTTCTTCTGTACGGAGAATTCTTCGGTACGATCTCCAATATCACCCGTATAAAATTCAGTTGGCGCAACATTTTGAAAGTGGCAGACCACTAGAAGAGACGACAGTTTGTTGACTGGGTATTGAGAAAACGGCAGGATGATGACACCTTCGCAAACAAAATCATTTTCAGTGATGAGGCGCACTTCCACTTAAACGGTTTTGTTAATAAACAGAACTGCCGTATGTGGGGTTTAGAAAACCCTCGCGTGGTTAATGAAAGGGAAATGTATGCACAGCGAGTGACAGTTTGGTGCGGCTTTTGGTCGGGCGGTATCATCGGCCTTTACTTTTTTGAAAATCAAGAAGGACAAGCCGTGACAGTAAATGGAGACCGATACCGTACGATGATTAGGGAGTTTTTGTGGCGTCATTTGGATGGAATGGACATTGACGAGTTGTGGTTTCAGCAGGATGGTGCCACCTGTCACGCTGCACGAGAAACAATGTTGTTGCTCCGTGAACGGTTCCAGGATCGCATCATTTCTCGTAATTCCGACCATCAATGGCCACCAAGGGCGTGTGACTTGTTGCCTAGTGACTTTCATCTTTGGGGTCATCTGAAGTCATTGGTGTATGCCAATAAACCCCGAAACATCAATGACTTGAAGGAGGAAATTCGACGGGTTATCGAGCAAATAGAAGTCGAAACTTGTCGTGCAGTAATATCCAATTTCATGGACAGAGTTGATGCGTGCCAGCGCAGTAGAGGAGGACACATGCATGACATCATTTTTCATACATGAAATCGGAAGGTAAGATGAACTTGTTGATGTATTTATTTTCAGTTTTTTCAATAAAATAAATCTCTTAATTTGATATATCAAAACCGGCGCTCTTTTTGAATCACCCTATATATGTATTCTTAAAGTGCTAATTTTTTTATTATGAATACTTTTCAAAAGTCCCAATAGATTGCAGCACTTGCTGGACTCATAAAGAATTTGTTCATGTATGTGGCCAATTTTACGCAAAGCGATATGCGCACAGTTTAGTGCATGAGAATAGGTAAAATTTTATGTACATCTATATGAGCAAGGTGAATGAATGGGTTAAAACTCAAAAAAAATTGTGTAACAATATTGTTTATGAACAAACGAACTTACTTTACAATGTGCCTTGTATCCATGAACTGTGATTATTTTATGGTTGTTTTATTCATAATGTAGAGTAAGAATATATTAAAATAGAAAAAATTCTGTATCTAGATTTCCAATGATCTTCATTTCTCAAGATACCTGAAACCAAAAATCATGGTTTTATATAGTTTTAACATCGTTCTATGTGTGCTTGTGTGTGTGTGTGCGCATGTTATTTACCTTGTTGTTCTTCTTCTTTCTCTTTAGAAAATTTGTGTCTTGTTTAATCTCTCTAAAAATGTCTTAACTGTCTTTCTGTTGTTTCCATGTCGATGTATAGAAATTGAGTTTTCACCTGTGATAGACTACTACTTGTTTTCAGGCCCCCTGAACCCAAAAAACATGTCTTTAGTGATTGGTCTGTGTGTGAACGAAATAGCGTATGAAGTTGTACGAGGGTAGGCTGATAAGTAATGCACACGCTTGTAGAAGACAAACTAAATAAACTTCAGTAGCGCGCCTGGTGGCATGTGGAAGTACTATTTCTCCTCTACAAGCCTGCGCAGTTTGAAGGCGTTGCTTTCATTCAGTTTGTTTTGAGTAGTGGAAGTATGGCGTCGTGTTCTGGTGCTATGTCAACGAGAATTAAACAACGCGCTGTTATCGAATTTTTAACTGCTGAGAAAGTGAATCCTAGTGAGATTTATCGTCGTTTAAAGGCTGTTTATTGTGACGATACTGTTGATAGGTCTACTGTGAATCGTTGGGTAATAAAATTTCGTGATTGCCAACCTGGAAAAGCCTTAATTGTTGACAAAACACGCAAGTGGACGACCAATCACTGCCTCAGACGATAATCGTCGCAAACTCATCGATGATTTGATACAAAATGACCGGCGAATCACTCAACAGCGTATCGCAAACCAAATTGGAATATCTAAGGAACGTGTTGGCTTCATTATTGAACAATTGGGATACCACATATCAGAGTGCGTGATGGGTACCACGCCGTCTGACAGACGAGAATAAACAGCGTCGATTGGAATGCTGTGAACAACTTTTGAAGCGCTACCGTGACGAAGGAGACGACTTTCTTTTGAATATTGTGACGGGGGACGAGTCATGGGTTCATCATTACGATCCCGAAGAAAAAAGGCAGAGCGCTGAATATCGTCATCCACATTCTCCTGTTGTGAAAAAGTTCAAAACACAACCGTCCGCAAAAAAAATTCTTTTGACTGTGTTTTGGGATGCTCGCCTAGTTTATGTGACTGATTATCTGGAACGAGGGGCAACGGTAAATTCTGCTCAGTATATACAGACTCTGAAACACCTCCGACGTCGAGTTTGTCGTGTTAGAGGCAACCTGGCGCCAATAATTTTGCAACACGACAATGCTCGTCCACACACTTCGCCTGCAACTGGAGAGGCTCTGAGAAACCTGAAGTTTCAACCAATTTTACACCCTCCGTATTCTCCCGACCTTGCGCCTTGCGATTTTTATTTTTTTCCTCTACTGAAGAGAGACCTTAAGGGTAATCATTACAGCTCGGACAATGAGGTGAAGGCAGCTATTGCGTCCTGGGTTCGAGGAAAGTCGGAAGAATTTTTCAGTGACGGAATGAAAAAACTTGTTAAACGTTGGGAGAAATGTGTAATGCTTAACGGTGACTATATTGAAAAATAAATAGATAATTTGGTAGGTTAAGATTTGTACTTTAATTTGTTATTTACCCCATCTTGCTATTTCTTTTTGTTCGTCTTCTACAAGCATGTGTGCATTACTTATCAGCCTACCCTCGTAACTTGGAACTTAAGTTACGTACCACTACAGGACCTGACATGAATATTTTCATCAAAATTGGTCAACTGTAAGTAATAGGTTATTCGTCCAATTTTTCACTTTTCCGTAATTTCTTCAAAAACTGGCTCCTATGATATTTTTAAAAATCATTTCATTTACTATATTTCGTAGAATAAATGATATAATTACACCACACTAGGTATTCTGAATAGACTACACTTTAAAAATCCATTCAAAAATTCCCAGCAGTAGGTAATTAAAGACGACCTAAATAAAAAAATAAAAATGAAATAAAAAAAATAATAATTTGGTTTCACTTTAACGCTTGTAGGATTGCTCTGAATGCTTGAACAGCATTTATAACACTGCTATCGATTGAATAAAAGCTATAGAAACGTATAAACTTGTAGTACAGTATATAAAACCCATTGATGTCATTCGACCCTGGGAAGAGATTCGATTTGACGTCAACATATTTTACCATTCTCTGATACCATTCCTTACCATACCATATATTTCACTGCCTGAAACAATTTTTCAACTTCCTGGAGTCTCACAGTTAACTCATGATGTGATTTTTCATTTGCATAAATTCCATTTCCCAAATTTATATGTAAAACATTTAAACAATTTTTAAAAGTTCTCCGTTTAATTCAGAAATTTCCTCCATATTCTTTTCCCGTCCAAAAACCATAATACTACTTAATTATATAATATATATATATATATATATATATATATATATTTTAGATAATATTAAACCACCAGTAAACACACAAAATTAGCAAGAATGATCTTACCGTTAAGTTAATAAGGCCTTTTCAGATCCCTGGATCCATCATCAGTCAATTCACAAACACTATAAAATTCTTTCACTGGCAATGCATTGCCTTGTCAATTCATTCACTGGCATTGCCAGTGAAAGAATTTTATAGTGTTTGTGAGTTGACTGATGATGGATCCAGGGATCTGAAAAGGCCTTATTAACTTAACGGTAAGATCATTCTTGCTAATTTTGTGTGTTTACTGGTGGTTTAATATTATCTAAATATATATATCTATTTATGTAATTATACGAGGCGTGTTCAGAAAGTAAGTACCGTTTTTAAAAAAAAAAACAAGTAAAACAATTTTTTTCAACACAATTTTATTTCTACACAAAAGCCCAAACCTTAAACTATTTTTCGACATTGTTTCCTCCGATGTTCAAACACTTGTCGTAGCGGGTGATCAATTTGTCTATACCCTCATATACTTCTTTTTTTTACTATACTTGTTTTTTTTAAAAACGGTACTTACTTTCTCGCCTCGTACTTATAAAGTGCAATTTTATATCCATTGTAATTAATTTATTGTGAATTATTGTCGTCAATTGTAAAATGTATTTATTTATGAAAAATGTATTTAGAGTATAGTTTATTTATTAAAATGTAGAGATTTATATTTATATAATTATTATGTATTGAAAATATATAATATTAATAAAAGTGTTTCTGTGTTATTTGATAATGTACATATTATAAAATATTGTATGTGTGTGTGTGTGTGTGTGTGTGCGCGCGCGTGTGTTCATCCAATTACTGCCAGAAATTTATGTTAGGAATTTTACTCAAGAAAACAAATATTTGCTACAATATGAAATGTCTGTTAACCCTTTATAGGTCTTTGGTATGTATACTTACCACTGGCAATAAGGTCGATTTTTTTAAAGAATAAGCTATGCAGTTGAACCTTATTGGCATTTTATTGTTTTGTAGATGTTGTCTAATAAGTAGGCTATCCACGTATTGAAATTCGTGCGCAGCGACCATTTTCTTTGGGAGTAACACGAATATGGAAGGATTCATACCAGCGTACGCTACCGCTTTGTTTTGTTGTTACTTTTGTACAGTGCTTAGAAAATTCCAGTTTTTTGCGGAAAAGCAAGCATTCATGCTAATATAAAGTTAAGATATGTTATTTGCCACTTTTTTCTGTTATATAGGGCTACAAGGTGTTTCAATAAGCATTTTTACCACTAAATATTATGTGATTCCCTTTTCAATAAACATTCCTTGGGAAGTATACTTACCAGGGCTTGACTGTTCTGGCACTAGGAATACATTATTCAAGTCCATATAAACAAAATTTAACATTTTACAACATGTATATTTTTCCCCGTAGTACTGCCCTATAAAGGGTTAAATAACAAGACTGTTCATATTTATTTATGATTTTTTACTTTCTCTTGCCTATATGAATATACGTATAGGAAGGAAAGTATTGTTTTCATGTCGATTTTTCGAAATCGAGTTTTCACCGGATCTATACGTTTTCAGACCCCTTGACCCAAAAAAAATGTTTTTAGTGATTGGTCTGTGTGTGCGTGTGAACAGAATATCTCAAGAACGGAACATCGTACAAAGTTGAAACTTGAGGTACATACCACTACCGGACCCGACACGAACATTTTCATCAAAATCGGTCAACCGGAAGGAGTAGTTTATTTGTATAATTTTTGCAATTTTCTCAAAAACTGGTCCTATGATTTTTTTAAAAATCGCCTGGTTTACTTAGTTTTTTATGCTCTACAAGATAGGGTAGGCACCATGTTTGCTGAAATTCTTGGTGAGACTGTTTCCACGTAAAAACATTGTTTTTTTAAGATTGCGGCTTTAGTATGCTTTTTAGTGCAGAAAGTTATATTATAAAAAGTGTAGACAATTAAAAATCCTACAACTTTTATTTCAAACATTTTTTTGTATAATGCTTAGTTTAGCTAACAGGCCTACCTCTTTCTGCTTCAGAAAAATCTACTCAAGCTAACTGGTGTTTTTTTTTAGAGGTATAGAACTTTAAAATGAAATAAAACACAGAATAATTGAACAATTGATGTGGAATTGGTTTTATTTTAAAGATAATTATTTGCCATTTATTTAAAAAAATAATTTCCGGCATGTGGCTGCCGCAGCTGGCTCGGACGTGTTCCAATCGAGACGTCCAATTTGTGGCCACTTTTTGCAGCATTTGGGGCCGTATATTGGTAA
Source organism: Catonia carolina (assembly GCA_035578175.1). Lineage (NCBI taxonomy): Eukaryota > Metazoa > Arthropoda > Insecta > Hemiptera > Achilidae > Catonia > Catonia carolina. The sequence goes on from JAQMRL010000015.1 coordinate 15,819,654, forward strand.
TAACGCGGTGAATGTTGCCTTCCAAGTCGTCAATTGTCTGTGGCTTATTGGCATAGACTATCAACTTCACATACCCCCACAGAAAATAGTCCAGCAGTGTTAGGTCGCACGACCTTGGAGGCCAATTTACAGGTCCAGAACGTGAAATTATGCGTTCACCAAACGTTTCCTTCAGTAAATCGACTGTGGCACGCGCTGTGTGACATGTTGCACCATCTTGTTGAAACCACAGCTCTCCAACATTAAGGCGATTCAATTCAGGAACAAAAAAGTCATTGATCATGGCTCTGTAGCGGTCACCATTGACTTTAACATTCTGCCCGGCATCATTTTTGAAGAAGTAAGGACCAATGACTCCACCAGCCCATAAAGCACACCAAACAGTAACTTTTTCTGGATGTAAAGGTTTCTCAGCAATATATCGAGGATTACCTTCACTCCAAATGGGTCAGTTTTGTTTGTAGCCATTCAACCAAAAATGGGCTTCATCACTGAACAAAATTTTCATGTGAAAGTCAGGATCAACAGCGATAAGTTTCACGAACCGAACCATGATTTTTAAAATAAATCTGCACAATTTGCAAGCGTTGTTCAGGCGTCAGTCTTTTCTATTCATTATAAAATGGCAAACCAAACTAAACATAAATATTACAAAACAGTTTTCAAAATGGCCGCCATGGAAATCAGTACTGCCAACTTAAAGTTCTATACCTCTTAAAAAAACACCCTTTGCTAGTAGGTATACGACCCCCAAAATATTATGGAATACGCAATGTGTTTATAGAAGAAATCATAATATGTATTAAGGTGTCAGTTTCAATGAGTTTAATTTACTGACCTTCCTTACAATGAAAATTCCCTTTGACAATGTGAGTTTAAGATGTTCATTCCAGCTAAATTGTTTTATCTATTTGAACTCCCAAGAATATTGTTGATGTTCCAGTTATCATACCATTACTGGGAGATCCGGCCATATTTTATCTTTTAAAATAAAATGCATCATATAAGTTTTCTTAGTGTTGATTGGCTTAAATTAATCATACCTCATAATGAACCGACTATTATGGTTACTACTATATAACTAAAACAAATAAAACTGTCAACAAAAGTAAAGTTTGTACAATGAACCTGTTTTTCTTTATTTCTGGCAATTTAACTTAATTTTAATCGTGCGTTTAATCGTAAAATGATAGTAAATGAAATGTCTACAAAGCCACTAATCCGTAGGTTCGTGGGAATTAAGCATTTCGCTTGAAATGCGCCCGGTAAGAGTTTTCGCAGCCGGCGCAAGCGAACTGCTTATTTAGCGCTAATTAAGCATTTCGCTTGAAATGCGCCCGGTAAGAGTTTTCGCAGCCGGCGCAAGCGAACTGCTTATTTAGCGCTAACAACTTTGATCGAATTTCACATTTATCTTTATTCTTTTAATTATCGATCAAAACATGTTTCCAATGCTTTAGTATAACATTGTTTCACTTTAAACGACATTTAGTCTTCATTTCAGTATTAAAAACAAACTGCAAACATTTATTTTCAATAATTTTAATGCCGCGGGACCCGATTTAGTATGTTTTTTTATATCGGATCTCGGAAAATGTCCTCCTCCTCCGATTGACGTTAGGTGGCAGCACCGTATACATGTTACATGTTACGGTTTGGCTGCCCTGTCTTATATGCTATAATTTTGCTGTGAGTTGGCATGCTCGGCTAGCTCAGTCGGTAGAGCATTAGACTCTTAATCCCAGGGTCGTGGGTTCGACCCCCACGTTGGGCGGTTAATTTTTTTCTTCATAAAATCAATTTTATACAAACAATTTATTTACAAAAAATGTAAAACTATAATAAATTATTATTATTTTTATTATTATTTTTATTATTAATATAAATTATTTTTTAACGTCATACTTATCATCTCGCGTATTGTTATGATAGAACATAATTATCCTCACAAAATTACAATAAAATTGTAAACTGACCGGTAAGAGTTTTGCAGAAACGGTCGCATCAATAGTCAATTTATTTTTAGAAATTATATAATATATTCAACAAAACGTTATGATATCCTCTCAAAATTACAATAAAATTGTAAACTGACCGGTAAGAGTTTTGCAGAAACTGCGTTGTACTAACAATTCAAAGGTGTAACAAAAGGTTAAGAATATCTGGAGTAGGTAAGAGTTTGAAAATATGGCACAAACATCACAAAAACGTATAAATTAAAAATCTATATATATATAGATTACGTATAAATTAAAAATCTATATATATATAGATTTTTAATTTATACGTTTTTGTGATGTTTGTGCCATATTTTCAAACTCTTACCTACTCCAGATAACACAATGTCACAAAAACGTATAAATTAAAAATCTATATATATATAGATTTTTAATTTATACGTTTTTGTGATGTTTGTGCCATATTTTCAAACTCTTACCTACTCCAGATATTCTTAACCTTTTGTTACACCTTTGAATTGTTAGTACAACGCAGTTTCTGCAAAACTCTTACCGGTCAGTTTACAATTTTATTGTAATTTTGAGAGGATACAATATACCTAATAAAGCGTGCTACTATTTATGACGTCACGGTGACTCTGTAGAGCTTTTGTGATTGATCGACTACAATTCTTTCTTGTCAATGGTAACCTCAAAACATTTTGCTGTTAACACATGTGTGAGAATTAACAATTGTTAAAAATTTAAATAAAAATGGATTTGTCATCTAATGATGAGGATTCGGTTACCGAGGATTCTAATAATGTTCCAGAAGAACGTAGTGAAGACACAAAAGTAAATGAAGACGAGAATTTAGATGAAGAAGACGATAAAGTTACTTTTAAAGATCTAGTGAGTATCATACTTTTAGGCTACATTTATTTTTTTAAATTATCTCTTATAGACATTTAGAACCAAACATTATTAGAAACCGAAATTTGTATGTAGTTATATAATTATCTCTTTTCTTGTTAGTTATTGTGGATTTTATTATGTTTATTTTAATTCAATATATTGTGTACTTTTGAATTTAATATGTCAAATGATGAGCTTATGTCGAATGTTCCAACTACGCCAATGCGGTCGGCAATATATCAATCGTGTATAATATTAAATACCATGAATTTTAGTACCATGAATTTTTGTAATTTATGAACTAAAAATGTTTTTTTTTTTTTAAATAGGTCGGAATTTCGTGACCGAATGATTGTTTCGGAGAGGCTCTCAGGGTAAAAAACGGGTGGTAAAATAGCCTTGATATGCTTTTTATGACAAAAGTGTATACAACCTAAGTTATTGAAAATTATGGAACTTACAAATTTTATTTCAAACATATTTTGTACAATGCTTGGTTTCTTCCATCACAGTAGTGCGTGAATGGCTGATTTTTGGGATCCGCAATCTGTTGAAGGATTGCTCATGGCAGCAAGCAATGACACATTTTTTTGCATCCAGGAGACTCCAAAGGGAGTATAGGACATGTTACGATAAAACTGATAAACTGAAAGTTTATTAATGATAAACAATGATAAATCACTTACCACCAAAAAATTGTTTCTGCTACTGTTTACTTCAGTATGCTTGTCATGAACCCCATTGAATCAAATATCACACAAAATAAAAAATAAAAAAATCAAACACAATAATAAATTCATCACTTACCAATAATTTTTACCCGCTACTGCTTAACTCGGTAGGCTTGTCATGAACCCCTTTGTATCAAATAGTACACAATATTTGTTTAATTAAAAGTTAAATACTTTTCAACCAAAACTATTTAGAAAGGAATTTGTGCACACTGTAAAATGTTTCATCAATCAAATATTGTTTTAGCTTTTTTTTAAAATGACTTAAATTGTCACAACTTTTTAAACCTTGTGGCAATTTATTGATGTATTTTCTACCTGCATAAGTTGGTTTTTGTTCAAACAATTTAATGTTATGATTAGCAACATAATCGATTCTGTTTCTTGTGTAGTGGTTGTGAACATCTAAATTCTGTAAAAAGGTATTTTTCTTTACGTACATTATCACTTCAGAAATGTACAAAGAAGGAACTGTGAGCAATTGCAGCTCTTTAAAAAGCGATCTGCATGAATTAAGGTGTTTGACTCCCATCATACACCTAACAGCTTTTTTCTGTATTTTAAAAACTCTTTCCATGTTACACTGTGATGAATTACGCCATACTAATATGGCATACCTGATATAAGATAAAATTAATCCATGATAAGCTGCTATAAGCAATTTTTTATCATATAATCTGGCAATTTGTTTTAATGCAAATACCCCAGATGATATTTTACCACAAATTTGATCGGTGTAATAATCCCACGATAGGGTCCTATGTAGTGATACTCCTAGAAACTTCACTGTTTGCACATGATCTAGGATATTATTTTGTATAAAGACATCCACTTCTCTGTTTTCCCTTACATTGTGTTTGTTTTTTAACTTTAAGTACTGACACTTTTTCTCATTAACTTACGGTGTTAAGTCAACGAGTGGAAGCATCATCTTCTGTCTTGCATGGTTGTCAGTGGGTCTTTGTCAGAGTCTGTAGTTTAGTGCCTATGGCTAGTGCCTGGTCGAAACTGTTATGCAGAGTGAAATTATATAACAGGTGTTTTATTAAGGATGCAACCATGATTATAAGAAGATAGAAGTAATACATCGGTTAATTTTCTGTCCCCCAATTGGTTTGTTGGCAACAGTGTACTCAAGGCCAACTATAGTTTGTTCACGCTACAAGCTTGCCTGAAGTAAACAAACCGATGTGATACCCGTACAGGTTACCCTGAAAAGTTTTCTATTCACTCATTAATAACCAGTAAGTATTTTTTTTAAGATTCCGGTCTTAATATGCATTTTACGACAGAAGAGTATTAATCAAATTTATAGGAAATAAAAAGATCTACAACTTTTATTTAAAGCATTTATCTCTACAGAGCCTAGTTTAGCGTGGAAGAGTGATTTTCCGTATTTTTAAGCCAAACTGGAGGTAGATTTTTATTGTGCGTCTTTCACTCATGATTAAAATTAGGGTATGTTAATGGAGGTTAGTTTTTTGTTTATTTTTAATGTTTTATTACTAATGTTAGGTTTGTTAATTATATTTGCATTGGCAAGAGAAAGTTGTGCGATTGTTTCACACGAGATTTTTTTATGTTTTAGGGGGTAAGTGATGTACTCTGTGAGGCTTGTGACGCATTAAAATGGAAGGGACCTACCAAGATTCAAAAAGAAGCTATTCCTCTTGCATTGCAAGGTATGTTAACAGAACTTTTTACTTTTTCTTGCCTATATGAATATATAGGAAGGAAAGTATTGTTTTCATGTCGATTGTAATAAATCGATTTTTCACCGGTTCTACACGTTTTCAGACCCCCTGAACCCAAAAAACATGTTTTTAGCGATTGGTCTGTGTGTGTGTGTGTCTGTGTGTGAACAGAATATCTCAAGAACGGAACATCGTACGAACTTGAAACTTGAAACTTAAGTTACATACCACTACCGGACGCGACACGAACATTTTCATCAAAATCGGTCAACCGGAAGTAGTAGTTTATTCGTATAATTTTTCACTTTTTTGCGATTTTCTCAAAAATTAGTCCTACGATTTTTTTTAAAATCGCCTGGTTTACTACATTTTTTATGCTCTACAATATAGGGTAGGCGCCATGTTTGCTGAAATTCTGCGTGAGGCTGTTTTACGTAAAAACATTTTCTTTTTAAGATTGCGGCTTTAATATGCATTTTAGCGCAAAACGTTATATAATAAAAGTTGTAGAGAATGTAAAATTCTACAACTTTTATTTCAAACATTTTTTTGTATAACGCTTAGTTTAGCGGTAATTTGCGATTTTCTGTTTTTTTTTCTCACGAAAACCTGAGAAAAATCGATTTTTTAAACATTTCGGTCTTAGTATGCATTTTACGACAAAAGTGTATATAATTAAATTTATAGAAAATTAAAAGATCTACAACTTTTGTTTAGAGCATTTTTCTCTACAGAGCCTAGTTTAGCGTGAAAGCGTGATTTTCCGTATTTTTAAGCCAAACTGAGTTAGATTGTCATTTTGCGTCATTCACTCATGATTAAAATAAGGTTATGTTTTTGAGGTTAGTTTTTGGTCTTTTCTAATGTTTTAATACTAATGTTAGGTTTATTGTTAATTATTTGCATTGGCAAGAGAAAGTTGTGTGAGTGTTTCACACCAGATTTTTTAAAGTCGTATCGACAGTTTGGTTATTGGTGATTACGGTGGTCATGAAACAGTAAGTTGAGATTAGTTATAATTAATGAAATGAAATTTTGTTACTTAAAGAAGTGTTTTTTATTCGCACAGGGTTAGGGAACGTGATTTCTTCTGTTTTCCCGAAAGCAAAAAACCTGTTAGTATTAATATGATTAGTAAATTTATGTGTAGGCCAAAATAAATCTTGTATGTGTTTAGGTTAACCGTTAACAGATTGAGTAAACATTAAATGTATAAATTGCCTTCTACTTTTAAATTATTATTATTTATTACATAAATTTGGTGCTTAAGTTTGCCTGATGTTATAGTAGTTTCACATCACATCAATTAAAAAGAAAGCTAACCAGTAAAATGGCACATGACCTAACCTATGTCCCTAACCTAATTATTAATAACCTAATACTAATTAAGTATTAGTTATTAATAACCTGATACGAATTAAGTATTAGTTATTAATAATTTAATTAATAACCTAATTATCACACCAGGCAAACTTAATCGCTAGAAAATGTGTACAATAATTAAAATAGGCAATTCATTTATTTCATTGTTTATTCATTCATTAGTAAATGTGCTTTGTTTGTACGTTAACAGTCCGTTAACCTACAAACCAGATCTATTTTGGCCTACTTGTATTTACTTATCATATTAATACTTACAGGTTTTCATCTCTTGGAAAACAGAAGAAATGATGTTCCCTATACCTGTGCGAAGAAAACACTATTTTACCTAACAAAATTTAATTGTAAATAAAATATAAAGTCTCCAAACAACCGTGGTGTCATTCGCCATTACGAAGCTATTTTTTTTTTTTTTTTTTGGTTTAACGTCCGACTGTTCTGCAGTTACTGCTAATGCAGACGGTACGAAGCTATTAATGTACTAATTGCTCTCCACGCTTGCTTTGTATGACGCCTAGGATCCAAATTTGAAAGCGACGCCAACATACACTCTATCGACGTATCCCAGTAAGAACTAGCAGACGACAAACAGTGTTGCATTTGGCCTATCTCAGTTCCCTCTCTATTCTTACTTACTCTATGTCCAGGGTATACAGGCAGTCCTCGACTTTCGTACATTTCGGACTTTCGTACGATACGTATTGCCGCCTACGATTCAACCTTTGTACATGTGGGTTCGGACTTTCGTACAGTGGCAAAAAAAAATAGGGTGATTTCTTCCCGTGCTGTCCGAAGGTCATTCGCTACCCACCTCTTGCAAACAGCCCTTACTGAGCGACAGCGTGTGGGATCGTCAGACTGTGTGCGTTTGTGAACTGTTAAGTGAGGTCGTGTAGTCAGTGACAGCTGCAGTTAATGCTACGCAGCGCTGTTTAATTTATTTTTAAATTAACACGTTTTGTTTAATTTACTGCTAATATAAAATAACAAAAAAGAGTGTAGTGTTGTGGTAAACAAAATAAAATGAGTGGCAAACAAAAGAATACCGATCCTATAGCAAATTTGAAAAATCGTAGGCATAAAATGAACACAATGGAGTCGAAACTCGAAATCATCAATCGTGCTGAAAAAGGTGAATCTTTTGCTTCGATTGCCTGTTCACTCGATTTGAGTCTGTCAACAGTGTTTTCAATAGTGAAAGAAAAAGACAAAATTAAAGAACACGTTAAGAGGGCTGGTAATATTTCATCAACTATTTTATCTAAGAGGCGAGGTGCAGCAATGGAAGAGATGGAAAAGTCATTAGCCGTTTGGATTGAAGATCAACATAAAAAACATATTCCGATCAGCTTATCAGTTATTCAAGAAAAGGCGTTAAGTGTGTACAAAGGTTTGAAAACTAGATTAGGAGACTAATGCACTGAGAGTTCAGAATTTATGGCTTGCAAAGGTTCGTTCGATAAGTTCAAAAATAGAGCTTCCTTGCACAAAATAAAATTAACCGGAGAGTCTGCAAGTGCAGACTATGTTTCTGCAAAAGAATTTAAACAAACATTTAGTGATTTTATTAAAGAACATGGTTATTCTTCCCAGCAAATCTTTAACGTCGATGAGACGGCACTTTATTGGAAGAAGATGCCGGTGCGAACATATTTAGCGAAAGATGAGGCGGTTGCACCAGGACATAAAGTTTCAAAAGAAAGGTTAACTTTACTTCTAGGAGGTAACGCTACTGGAGATTTTAAATTGAAACCTCTGTTGATCTACAATTCAGAAAATCCTAGAGCCTTAAAGGGAAAAGTTAAGGGAATGCTTCCAGTGATCTGGAAGTCGAACTCTCAAGCTTGGGTTACCGCATCAATTTTTCAAGACTGGTTTTCTATACATTTTGTTTCAGCTGTCAAACAGTACTGTCAAGACAACAATTTGGCATTTAAAGCCCTTCTGTTATTAGACAATGCTCCAGGGCATCCTCAGATGCTACAAGAAATTTGTTCTGAAATTAAAATAGTATTCCTGCCACCAAATATGACCAGCCTAATTCAGCCAATGGACCAGACTGTGTTAGCGACTTTTAAGCAGTATTATTTAAAGAAGGTAATGCATCAAGCAATACGAGCGACTGACAAAGACGACGGTCCTACACTAAAAGATTTCTGGAAAAATTATAACATTTTTCATGCTGTTAATAACATCGGTGATGCCTGGAATGAAATCAAGCAGAGTACGTTAAATGGTTCCTGGAAAACTTTATGCCCCGAATTAATCAATGTAAGTTTTAAAGATATTCCAGACTATTCCACGAACGAATTTGTAAATATGATGAATGAAGTAAATCTTGACGTCACTTCTGAAGATGTTGAAGATTTAATTGCTTCGCGCGCAGAAGGATTGACTAATGAAGAGCTAATAGAAATACAAGAAAGTAATAAAATTATGCATTTTTGCGAAGAAGTAGACGAAGATACAGAAGACAAGTGTGCACCTACACCATTAAAATCACTGACGTCCAAAAAATTGAGAGAAGCATTTGCGCACTTGGAAGGTTTTCTGACCATAATAGAAGAACATGACGCAAACGCTGATCGAAGTTCTCTAGTCCATAGAGCAATTGAAAAAGATGTCCAGTGTTACAGACTGATGTATGAAGAAAAGAAGATGTTGGCAAAACAGATAACCATAAACCAGTTTTTCAACAAAGCTACAACGGATGTATCGTCTCCGTCGACATCATCATCATGATCGTGAGTTAAATTGTAGTATTTTTTCTGTCTTGTCATGAAACAGGTGGAAACATTGACGGTTACAAATTTCTTAAAATGAACACTTTTCTAAACTTAAATCTTTCATCATCATCATCACCCAAACACGGATAGGCCTAAAGCCTGTTCCGGCACCCATCTTCATAGCGGTCTTCCTCTATCACGTCTACCCCGTGGGGCATAACTTAATATTTGGACTGGTAGTCTTTCCTCTCGCATTCTATTCACATGTCCACACCACCTGGAATTGTAGCGTGCAATGCCGTCTAATAGTGGTTGGACCTGTAATTCTGCTCTAATACTTTCATTACGTTTCATGTCCAGTCTGTTATAGCCTGCCGTCGCCCTTAAAAACTTCATTTCTGCACTTTGTATTAGAGTTCTCTCTCGTTGCGTCATGGTCCAACTTTCACTGCCATACAGCAAAACCGGGACTGCCATAGTTTTGTACAGTTTAATTCTTGTATCCTTTCTTATCTTATTTTTCAAAGTTCGATGTATTGTCCCGCAAATTGTTCTAAACTTATTCAGTTTATGCATAACATCGTCATCTTTTAAAAAGCTTACGTCACATCCTAAATATTTAAAATGCGAGACTTGTTCTAAAACTTTATCATTTATAACGATTTTCGTTCTGACTGGATACTTGCCCTTAAAAGCCATAGTCTTTGACTTAGCGGCAGATAGCTTCACTCCATAACCCTCACAGATCTTTTGTAGTTCAAACACAGCTTTCTGCAAATCATTTTCAGTTTCCATGATAATTACCTGATCATCCGCATATAGCAAACAGCTTAAATCATAATCGGCGATTTGTACACCAGCATTTATGCTCTCCTTCCACTTGTTCAGAATCCAATCTATATATATATATATTAAAAAGCGTCGGAGACAAACTGCAACCCTGTCTCAATCTTTAAATTAAATCTTTTATTGATAAAATTATGTATTACTTAATTATATAGTTCGTAGTCAAAAATATTGATTTGTAGGTTTTTTAATTTGAATAAAAGAAGTAGATTAATCATGTGTACTTGTGCGATTTTTATTTCACAAAACGTAACCCTTATGAATGTATGCAAATATATGATTTGACTTTCGTACATTCGACTTTCGTACGTGTTTTTTGGAACCGATTACGTACGAAAGTCGAGGACTGATTGTATAAATGTACAAGCGGTGTTCAAAATAATCCTTTTTGATTCAAAATTCAAAGGTCATGTTTTTTTTTTATGGTTTAACGTTTGACTGTTCTGCAATTACTGCTAATGCAGACGGTGAATAATGAAATTATTTTTTGTAACGTATGAAAAAATGCCGTGCCTGAATGGGATTCGAACCCAAGACCGCATGATGCAAAGGTCATGTGGAAAGTAAAGAACATTTTGATCTTACGAACCGGGCGGTACCCCCACCACCTCTGCTACGTAGTCATTAACACTTTGAAGCCTGAGCTATAAGAACATGGTATGTCACGGTATCCTGGGGTTTTAGAGTAAATTTTAAAAAATTCTAAAAGATTTAATTTCTATCATATCTTATGATTTTTAGATCAAATTGGTTAAAAATCAGAAAGTTTATTATTATTTTCTTTTTTACATTGAAATTATTATACGTACTAAATTTATGAGAGTTATCCAATTATACTACAAAATATTATGAAAAAAAAAATTGTTACGACCCAAACATTTTCATCAAAATCGGTCAACCGGAAGTAGTTGTTTATTCGTGTAATTTTTCACGTTTTTGTGATATTCTCATAAACTGGTCCTACGAATTTTTTTAAAAATCGCCTGGTTTACTAAATTTTTTATGCTCTACAAGATAGGGTAGGCGCCATGTTTGCTGAAATTCTTGGAGAGGCTGTTTTCACATAAAAAAATTGTTGTTTTCAGATTGTGCCTTTAATATGCATTTTAGCGCAAAAATTTATATAATAATAAAAGTTGTAGAGAATTTAAAATCCTACCACTTTTATTTCAAACTTTTTTTTGTATAACATTTAGTTTAGCGGTAATTAGCGATTTTCTGTTTTTTCTCACGAAAACGTGAAAAATTGATTTTTTAAAGATTTCTGCCTTAGTATGCATTTAACGACAAAAGTGTATATAATAAAATTTTTATAGGAAATTAAAAGATTTACAACTTTTATTTATAGCATTTTTCTCTACAGAGCCTAGTTTAGTGTGAAAGAGTGATTTTCCGTATTTTTAAGCCAAACTGAGATTGATTTTCATTTTGCGTCTTTATCTCGTGATTAAAATTAGGTTATGTTTTATTGAGGTTAGTCTTTTGTCTATTTCTAATGTTTTATTATTACTAATGTTAGGTTATATTGTTAATTATTTGCATTGGCAAGAGAAAGTCGTGTGAGTGTTTCACGCCAGATTTTTATTTGTAAATAAATATCGTTTGTGTTTCAGGCAAGGACGTGATTGGATTAGCTGAAACTGGTTCTGGAAAGACCGCTGCATTTGCGATTCCCATTCTTCAGTCGTTGTTAGAACATCCTCAAAGATATTTTGCGTTAGTGTTAACGCCAACGCGTGAATTAGCGTATCAAATTTCTGAACAGTTTGAAGCATTGGGTATGTAAATAAATATCTTATTATATGGTGTGCAATGTCTCGCCATTAAAATTTTCCTGTGGATGTTTGTAAGTCTCATTCTCCCGAGAACTTTTAAATTTGTCCTCTGATTAGTCCATGGTACCCTTAAAATTGCTCTAAAGAGCCACATCTCTCAAATGCCAACAGTTTCCAGGTTCTCACCCGAGAACTTTTAAATTTGTCCTCTGATTAATCCATGGTACTCTTAATGTTGCTCTGAAGAGAAAGCGGCACGTGTCCTGAAGGAGCTGAGAGAAGATGACTTTCAGTATTGTTTCCAACAATGGAAAATTCGCGTGGAGCGTTATAGGGATCGAGAATGAGTGTATATTGAAGGTGACAATAAGTGATTATATATAAAATAAAAAAAACATTTTTATGTCAGTCTCATTTTTTAATAGCCACACCTCGTATACCAACAAATGGTTTTTGGATTCGTAATCTACACAAAAAGGTAGTGGGTCTAAATTGGGTTTGAAGTTCCAATTTCAAACAGAAGTGGCCCAAAATTGGAAGTCAAGAAATGAACGTAAGAAACTACAAAGGATAGCAACCAACGGTTTATGGATTCGTAATCCATACAAAAAGTTAGTGAGCCTGGATTAGGTTTGAAGTTCCGATTTCGACCGAAAGTGGCCCAAAAATGGAAGTCAAGAAATCAAAGTCAAAATTTGGAAATAAAATTACTGTCATTCAATTCCTCTTAAAGAGTAGCGTTATTACTTAGCTTTCTTACGAATGAGGATGGATAACCCTAAATTAACCTAACACCCTTTATGAGGAAGGATAACCCTGAGTTAACTGAACACCCTTTATGAGGAAGGATAACCCTGAGTTAACTGAACACCCTTTATGAGGAAGGATAACCCTGAGTTAACTGAACAACCTTTGTGAGGAAGGATAACCCTGAGTTAACTGAACACCCTTTATGAGGAAGGATAACCCTGAGTTAACTGAACAACCTTTGTGAGGAAGGATAACCCTGAGTTAACTGAACAACCTTTATGAGGAAGGATAACCCTGAGTTAACTGAACACCCTTTATGAGGAAGGATAACCCTGAGTTAACTGAACACCCTTTATGAGGAAGGATAACCCTGAGTTAACTGAACAACCTTTGTGAGGAAGGATAACCCTGAGTTAACTGAACAACCTTTGTGAGGAAGGATAACCCTGAGTTAACTGAACAACCTTTGTGAGGAAGGATAACCCCAAATTAATTGGACATTTAATGTGACTTCTTAGGCCAATTCCTTTTCGTTAGAAAAAATTGTCACCAAACATGAGATGCGTCATCTTGTGAAAGGGATTTTCAAATTTACCTTGATTGCTTACGATTAAACGTAGGTTATATTTTTGGTTATTTACTTTGGCAAGAGAAATTAGTGCGAATATTTCAGACCAGATTTTTGATTTTTTTTAACGTTTCTATAAAAGGTGGTGGAATGGGAGTTAAAACTGCAGTGATCGTGGGCGGCATGGACATGATGTCACAAGCTTTGGTTTTGGCTAAAAAACCGCACATTCTGATCGCTACGCCAGGACGCCTAGTAGATCATCTTTCAAACACCAAAGGGTTCAATCTGAAAGCTCTCAAGTTCTTGGTAAGCAATTTCCATTACTTTTTTTTAATGTATGTATTTTGTATTACTTTTCTTGTTTCTGTTGTTGTAGGAAGCCAAGATTAGACATTATAATTCAGTGATAAAGCGTCAGTACACAACAGTAATGATAAATATAGCCGGTAGTTTTGATTTTCATTTTCTGGGTTGACTACCCCCTTAAGGCGGCAATTGCCGGCCGCATTGGCGAAGTTGGTAACGTGCTCGCCTCTCATCATGCGGTCTTGGGTTCGAATCCCATTCAGGCACGGCATTTTTTCATAAGTTACAAAAAATCATTTCATCAGTAATTGCAGAACAGTCGGACGTTAAATAAAAAAAAAAAAAAAAAAAAAAAAAAAAAAAAAAAAAAAAAAAGGCGGCAAATTGAGTTAGTGCACGACTGACAGTACACGAGTACTGAAAAGTATGTCGGTACACGAGTGAGTGCCTTAGGATGACTGGCAAGGCTGGTGTAAGAGAAAGATCTTTTGCAAGATAATGAGTCTGAAGATATTATGTATCGGTTCGTTTCCGATTTTCTTCGTAGACTGAAGTTGAAAAGTTTTGTAAGCTGTGTTTTGTTAACATGCGTGATAGTGAATGTGTTGAGTTTTTAAATCATGAAAGCGGTAAACATTAAAAAGTAGAAAAAAATTGTTTTGTTAAATGTAATGGTTAAAATAATTAATTAAGGAGTCTCTTTACGAAACTACAATAATTACAAGTAATCTGAACGGTATAATTTTTTTTTTTTTTTTTTTTGCGAATTTCTACAGCAATTAAAGCCGTCTTTCGCATTTCAATCGCCAAGCTTCCCGATCCAGCCAATCACCCTCCTGCAGATCTCTCTTGTTCATTGCTTCCATCACCTCCTCCATCCACCGTCTCGTTGGACGGCCTCTTTTCCTTCTCTCTGTTGGGGTCCAATTCCATATCCTACTGGGCCATCTGCTCGCACTCATCCTTCTCAAGTGCCCATACCAAAACAATACTTTTTTCCCAATTTCATCCAATACCCTACTTGGTTTTCCTACTCTCTGCCAGATTGTTTCATTTCGTATATGGTCCATCCTCGAAACACGACAACTGCGTCTCCAGAAGTCCATCTGTGCAGCCGCAATCCTTCGTCTACTTCTCTCAGTTAGCTCCCACGTTTCCGCACCATATGTCAGAACGCTTTGTTGTATCGCTCTTCCAATTCTACACTTTGTAGAGTGTAAAGTGTAGAACGGTATAATTGAAAACGCTTAAAGGATAATGTTTATTTTAGCTGGATGTAGATATTTTTATGATGAAATGTAGTGCAAGATAATTGTCTGGCGGAGACATAGATACGCGCCAACTAGTGTAACACTTTCGTTTGCAACCTATAGGCGCTTGCCTCGCGCGGAGTACTCTTACAGTAGATGGACTATAGTGTGTATTAGGTGGTTTTTCTATATTGTATACTTAACCTGTAATACGAGGGCAGACCAGAAAGTCTGTCACGTTTTGATATAAAAAAAAAACTAAGTACAAGAAAAAAATTTTATTATATACATTTGAAAGTGCAACTAAAATGCTATTTTTCTACATAATCACCAAACAAATTAAGACACTTAACATAGTGGTGAACTAATTTTGAAATGCCGGCGTCATAAAAGTCTACCGCCTGTGATTTTAACCAGTTAGTCACACCCTCCTGCAGCTCCGCGTCGTCGTCAAAGCGCTGCGTCGCAAGCCATGTCTGCATTGTCGGGAACAAGTGATAATCGCTGGGCGCAAGGTCCGGACTGTATGGCGCATGTGGGAAAACCTCCCATTTGAAAGCATCCAGGACTTCTTGTGTTCGATTTGCCGTGTGTGGTCGGGCGTTGTCATGCAAAAAAAGAATTTTTCCAGTCAACTTTCCTCTGCGCTTGTTTTGGATCGCTCTTCTTAACTTTTCAAGTGTTTCACAATACCTCGCAGAGGTTATTGTTGTGCCACGTTCCAAGAAATCGATAAGAAGAACTCCTTTCCTGTTCCAAAAAACAGTCGCCATAGTCTTCCTTGCAGCCAATGTTTGAAGGCATTTTCTTGGCTTTTTGGGGAGTTTGTGTGACCCCATTCCATAGACTGCAGTTTGGTTTCACAATTGACATGCTTCACCCAAGTCTCGTCTCCTGTAACGATTCGATCGAGTAGTGAGTCACCATCTTCCTCGTAAGCGTGCAAAAATGACAACGAAGCAGCCAAACGATGATTTTTATGGGTTTCCGTTAGGATTTTGGGCACCCATCTTGCACAAAATTTGTGATAACCTAATTTTTCTGTAACAATTTCGTGCAATAAACTTTTTAAAATTTGTGGGAAAAAAGCGATAACTCTCTTATAGTGAATCGACGGTCTTCTCTAATCTTCTCATTGACTTTATTCACAATGTCATCAGTCACGAGGCTTGGCCGTCCACTTCGTTCTTCCTCATGATCATTAGTTTGGCCATTTTTGAACTGAATGCAAAACGCCGTACTCCACTTTCAGTGTAAACATCGTTCCCATATATTCACAGAATTGGCGATAAATCTCAATTGGTTTATTGTTTTTAGCCAACAAAAACCGTATTACCAACCGTACTTCACAACTAGCGGGATTTCGAATTGCGGCACACATTTTAAATTGTTGTTGAAAAACAACGAAGAGTGACATAGACCTCTCGCTAGCACGGCTGGATAGCCACTGAACGGAGAAACGCCACGGCACCAAAATGGCCACGATAGCTCCGCCTTTAGCGGCTACAACGCAAAACGTGACAGACTTTCTGGACTGCCCTCTTATTTATAATCAATACTGTTATTACTAAGGTTTTATTATATTTTATTTGTTATCTTAACTTTGCAGGTTATGGATGAAGCAGATAGAATTTTAAACATGGACTTTGAAGTTGAGGTGGATAAAATTTTAAAAGTAATTCCGAGAGAAAGAAGAACGTTTTTATTCTCGGCGACTATGACGAAAAAAGTGCAGAAATTACAAAGGGCGTCGTTACAAGAACCTGTCAAAGTTGAAGTTTCAAGTAAATACAAAACTGTCGACAAATTGCAACAGTATTATTTGTTCATACCTGTAAGATTTAAGGTAAAAATTATATTTTTTTGTTTATTCTTATTTTTACTGTTACCGCACAAGTACGAGGTTTATTCGGATATAAGGTCCGAATCGCTGTTGCTAATCGAATGTCAATGCCGGCTGCATTGGTGTAGTTGGTAATGTGCTCGCCTCTCATCATATGTGGTCTTGGGTTCGAATCCCATTCAGGAACAGCATAATATTTTCATACATTACAAAAAATCATTTCATCCTTCAGTGTCTGCATTAGCAGTAGTTGCAGAACAGTTTGATGTTAAACCAAAAAGAAAAGAAAAATAATTGAATGTCATGTGAACTTTGAAACGCGCATACGCACCGACTACCGGATTGCCTTGCTTGTTAAACGATACCATTTGTATTGGTATTGTTGCAGTGTGCTGTTTACAGTATCAGTTTGAAATGTTTAAAATAATTGATCAGCCCATCGATTGTGAAATACAATCAGTGATTCGGTTTTTGACGGCAAGGAACATTTTGGCACTGGAAATTCATCGCAACTAAATGTAATAAGCCCGGTAAACATGACTAAACAGCGACAAATTAGTATTTTCCGTATTTTTGTGTTCTTATGTTTTTATGTTATGTAGAATGATATTCATTTTGCATCTTTCGGTCATGACTAAAATTAGGTTAAATTTTTCATCGTGTGCAATACTAATGATTAAACACAGGTTATATTGGTCATTATTTACATTGGTAAGAGAAAGTTATGCAAGTGTTTCACACCAGATTTTATATAATATGCTTTTCACAATCGATGAGCTCTGCTGTTCCACACGTTTAGACCAATCAGAACATTTGCCAGCGTTGTCAGATTGTACAAACATTACTCGTGCATGCGTATAAGCGCTGCAGTAGTTCACTTTCGTCTTGCATCTTGTACTGAACACATCGATCATAGACCGTGTTAACATGGAATACTTTATAATATAATCAGCTTATACAGGCATACTGAAACCATCTCAACATTCATCAGAAAACACAGAGTGAGGTTTTTTACACATATAGTCAGAATGAGTGACACCAGACTGACAAAAAGAATATTAAACATAATTTCCACTTGAAAGTTGGGCACCTCTTGGTGCCCAAAGAAATTATGGAAGACCTGCACGAATTGTGCATCACAATGGAGGACATTCACGACCGCAAAATTTGTGGAGAAAAAAATCAGAAACCAGGAAATTCAGTTTAGATCACAAGCCAAAAGAAATGGGCGAAAATGGACAGACGAAGAGAAATTTTTTTTTTTTTTTTTTTTTTTTTTTTGGTTTTACGTCCGACTGTTTTGCAAATTGCTGCTAATGCAGACGGTGAGATGAAATGAATTTTTTGTAACGTATGAAAAAATGCCATGCCCGAGCGGGATTCGAACCCAAGACCGCGTGATGAGAGGCGAGCACGTTACCAACATCGCCAACGCGGCTGGCTATGAAGAGAAAAAGGCGCAAAGTGAGAGGATGAAAGGTTTTTGGGAAGCTAAAAGGAGGAACAGAGACACCACCAAGAGCTAAATTTTTGTGTTTTTAGCACTCTCCTTAAGGGGACTATACGTAAATAATAATAATAATATAATCAGCTGATTGTATGTTTATAGGTTAAAATTGTTATTGAAAGACCCAAAAAAAAAATGGCTGACGAAATATTTAACAGAGCTACAAGAGAAATTATTGGCAACGTTGCTGGCAAGTGATGGTTGGCTAGCTATAAAGTGGGTAGGGGGTAATGGATACGTTCAGACCTCATCAGCCGTGAAAAATAGTAATAAACGCAGGTTATATTGATGATTATTTACATTGGTAAGAGAAAGTTATGTGAATATTTCACACCAGATTTTGTATAGTAGCTGTAATTATTGCTGGTTCTGTTGCAGGATGTCTACCTTGTACATTTGCTGAACGAGATGGCTGGTAATTCATTCATGATATTCTGTTCCACGTGCAATAACACGACGATCACTGCGCTCATGTTAAGAAATTTGGGTTTGGCCGCCATACCGTTGCATGGACAAATGTCTCAGAACAAACGATTGGCTGCGCTAACCAAATTCAGAGCTAAAAGTCGATGTATACTTATATCAACCGATGTAGCTAGCAGGTATGCATTTTTGAAAATTTTTATACGAGGCGTGTTCAGAAAGTAAGTACCGTTTAAAAAAAAAAACAAATAAAACAATTTTTTTCAACACAATTTTATTTCTACATGAAAGCCCAAACCTTAAATTATTTTTCGACATAGTTTCCACCGATGTTCAAACACTTGTCGTAGCGGGTGATCAATTTGTCTATACCCTCTTCGTAGAAGGTTCCCGCTAATGAATGTAGCCACGACTCCACGGCAGTTTTCACTTCATTGTCGGTTTCAAAGCCGCCTAGCTCGCTGTTCACACCCTCGGATCACTTCCCTCAGACTCGCTTTCGTCTCGGTTTGGCCGCCTAGCTCGTGCTTCATGTGCAGAAACAAGTGGTAGTCAGACGGTCCAAGTCCGGGCTGTAGGACGGGTGATCGAACTGCTCCCAACGAAATTGTCAAACCAATGTTTAAATGTCACCAGCGGTATGAGGCCGAGCATTGTCATGGAGCAACACAATTCCATTACTGAGCATTCCTTTCCGTTTGTTTTGAATTGCCCGCCTTGGTTTTCTTAAGTTTTCGTACCTTGCCGCATTAATGGTTACACCTTTTGGGAGAAAATCAATCAGCAAAACACCTTTCCGATCCCAAAAGACAGTGCACATGATTTTTTTGTGCAGACATTGTCATCTTGAATTTTTGTTTCTTCGGGGATTGCGTGTGTCGCCACTCCATTGGCTGCTGTTTAGATTCCGACGTGACATAACGAACCCAAGTTTCATCACCTGTCACAATTTGTTTAAAAAATCCTCACCATCATCACTGTACCGTGTGAGAAAAGTCAAAGCACTTCCGAGTCTCTTGGTTTTGTGCACGTCAGTGGCGGAAACCTTCTGCGAAGAGGGTATAGGCAAATTGATCACCCGCTACGACAAGTGTTTGAACATCGGTGGAAACTATGTCGAAAAATAGTTTTAAGGTTTAGGCTTTCATGTAGAAATAAAATTGTGTTGAAAAAAAATTGTTTTACTAGTTTTTTTAAAATGGTACTTACTTTCTGAATATGCCTCGTACAACAATAAAATCCACTTATAGGCCAAGCCAATTGCTGTGAGCGCAAGGCTACACATGCGTATACTTGACCTGGACCCCACATACCCCTCCCACCTACAGTTAGATGCACAGTCAGTGTTGTTGAAAATTGACAACACCCGTTGTATTTTGTTGGCATGCTGTTCCATTGTTGATTACATACACCTGCACTATTGCAGTACATACAAAACTACGAGGCATGTCCAGAAAGTATGTTCCGTTTCGTAATAAAAAAAACTTGTGTACAGATACAGAAAAAACATTTATTGCACAAAAATGTACATTTCTTAAACTACTTTTCCACATAACTGCCGAATTTTTGCAGGCATTTGTCATAGCGTGGTACAAGTTTTTCTATGCCTTCTTCATAGAAGGTTGCCGCCTGTGTCTTCAACCAGTTGGAAACAGTTTCTTTCAGCTCTTCATCATTATTGAAGTGTCGACCGCCAAGGAAAGATTTGAGATGTAAGAACAGATGAAAATCACTAGGAGCGAGGTCAGGGCTGTACGGAGGATGATCAAACACGTCCCAGCCAAATCCCTGTAGGAGGTTTTTTGTTGCATTTACAGTGTATGGTCGAGCATTGTCGTGAAGAAGAACAACACCTTTTGACAGAAATCCTCTTCTGTATTGCGCGGCGCAATTTCCCAAGTGTCTCACAATAAACATCTGAATTGATTGTTTGACCTCGCTGTAAGAAATCAATCAGTAAGATGCCTTTGCTGTCCCAAAAGACTGTGCACATGATTTTTCGAGGTGTCAACATTTGTTTCGGCTTAACCTTGGCTGGGGATGAAGTGTGCCTCCATTCCATTGATTGCCGCTTACTTTCAGGGGTGTCATAAGAAACCCAAGTTTCATCTCCTGTGATCATCTGTGACAGAAAATCATCGCCGCCTTCATCATAACGGGTCAAAAAATGAAGTGAACTGCCCATCCGTTTGGTTTTGTGTTGCTCAGTAAGAATTTTTGGTACGCAACGTGAGCAAAGTTTACGAAATTTCAGTTTTTCAGTAACAATTTCATGAATTGGTGATTTTGAGATTTGTGGAAATTCAATAACGAGAGCTGTAATTGTAAACTTACGGTTTTCTCTGATCTTCTCATCAACCGCGTGAACCAGTTCTTCTGTACACAAAGATGGACGCCCACTTCGTTCTTCATCGTGCACTTCACTACGTCCTTCATTGAACTGTCAGACCCATCTTCTCACCATTGAATCACTTATCGCATTTTGTCCGTGAACTTCGCAAATTTGCTGATAAATTTCGATTGGTTTAACTTTTTTAACATTCAGAAAACGAATCACAGATCTGATTTCACAAGCGGCGGGATTTTCAATCAACACCGACATTGTAAACAAGCACAACAAAGCGTAGGCGGCTGACAGCGATCTGAAAATGGCGCAGGTTTCTTCTTCTTGAAACAGAGCGTCTGCTGGGCATGCGCGGAACTACGATCGCAGTGCTGCAGCGGATATAAATAGAAACGGAACTTACTTTCTGGACATACCTCGTGTACTAATGCTGACGCACGTTTTGCCCAGCGCTCTTCTTACAAAAATCAGGCTATACCTTAAGATCTTTCTGTATTTCCCGTAGCAGCACAATATTAAACTACTTCTTTTGGTTGACCAATTTTGATAAAAATGTTCGTGTCGGGTCCGGTAGTGGTATGTAACAAGTTTCAAATTCGTACGATGTTCCGTTTTTGAGATATTCTGTTCACACACACACACACACACACACACACAGACCAATCCCTGAAAACATGTCTTTTGGGTTCAGGGGGGTCTGAAAACGTGTAGATCCGGTGAAAACTCGATTTCTTAAAATCGACATGAAAACAATATACTTTCCTTCATATATATTCATATGGGCAAGAGAAAGTAAAAAATATATAAATAATTTGATGATGTGGAAAATGGTCATTTGGAAAAGTTAATATATATTTGCTTGCAACTAATAGTGTTGTTTGTTTTTAAATTTTCTTAACAGAGGTCTCGACATTCCGCATGTAGACGTTGTCATCAATTTTGACGTACCGACGCACAGTAAGGATTATATTCATCGTGTTGGCAGAACTGCAAGAGCCGGACGATCTGGTGTATCCATCACATTTGTTACACAGGTTGGTTAATTTATTATATCTATACTAATACGAGGGTCGTTTGAAAAGTTCGTGCAAAGTCAGATAGATGGCACTACTGGCGCATATAGAGCATATGTTTAGTTAGTAGCATCTGTTGGAAAAACACATGTGTAGTTTCAGCCAGATCGGTCTATTTCTTTGTGTTTGACGCTCGTTTTAATCGAGGAAGTCGAGTGATTCTCAAAAAAATGGATGAAAAAGAATTTCATGTGAAGTGTTGCAAGGACGGTTTGCAGCTGTTCCAGAAGAATTCGCAGGACTTTAAGCGTCGTTTCGTCACTGTGGATGAAACATGGATACATCACTACACTCCTGAGACCAAAGAACAATCTAAACA
Organism: Catonia carolina; assembly: GCA_035578175.1. Lineage (NCBI taxonomy): Eukaryota > Metazoa > Arthropoda > Insecta > Hemiptera > Achilidae > Catonia > Catonia carolina. The sequence continues at coordinate 15,842,044 of JAQMRL010000015.1, forward strand.
ATGAGTTAGGCTATGAAGGGGGAATCTGCGCCAAAAAAGGCAAAGACAGTTCCTTCGGCCGGAAAGATTATGGCGACTGTCTTTTGGGATTCACAAGGAATAATCTTCATCGATTATCTGGAAAAGGGTAAAACTATTACAGGTGCATATTATTCATCGTTATTGGACCGTTTGAAAACCGAGCTGCAAAAAAAACGCCCACGATTGCCCCACAAAAAAGTCCTTTTCCATCACGACAATGCACCGGCTCACGCCTCAGCAGTTGTGGTCGCAAAATTAATGGAAATAGGGTTCCAACTCGTTTCACATCCCCCCCCGTATTCTCCAGACTTGGCGCCTTCGGACTACTATTTGTTTCCCAATTTGAAGAAATGGCTAGCGGGAAAAAGATTTTATTCAAACGAGGAGGTGAATGCAGGAACGAATGGCTATTTTTCAGACTTTGACAAATCCTATTATTCGGAAGGGATCAACAAACTAGAGCAGCGTTGGACGAAATGTATCAGCCTAAAAGGAGACTATGTCGAAAAATTAAAAAGGTTTACCCCAAACAATTAAGTAGTTTTTATTTTTACACGGACTTTTCAAATGACCCTCGTATATTAAAGAAGAAACTGTCTGTTTGTATGAGGTAATCTCAGAAACTACTGAACTGATTTTAAAAAATCTTTCATTGTGGCATAGCTTAGAGCTTCCTGATCAATATAGACTATTTCACAACTTTAAGTAACTTTAATTAAGTGAGTTAAGCAACTTAAACAGTGACAATGTCGCATGTTTTAGTCCATCGGGTGCATAGCACATTTATTTTTTCTAAGTCGTCTGGGTGGTGTATTTTTTGGGCTAGAAACACGATTCAACTTTTATATTTCATAGAAAAACGTGAAGAATAACTTTCGATTCCAAAAAACATTAAATATTCGGAAATATTCAAAATTTTTATTTTTGTACTGTGTTTTATATATTTTTTTCATTCGACAGGAAGTGAATAAGTCATATGTTTCCAGTTACTCTGCGTACTGCACCCACGTATTACTGTCTCTTATCTCAGCCATATATCAACTGTCTTTCTTTTTCATCAGTATTCTTCTATGTCCCTTTTAATGCAGATTTCACCTTAGGGAACAGGTAGAAGTCACATGGTGCAAGATCTGGTGAATAAGGTGGATGTTCTAACACCGAGATGCTGTACTTTGCTAGGAACCTCTTGATAGAACGCAGAATGAGCTGGTGAATTGTCTTTGTAGAGAACCATGATTTGTCCTTCCACATTTTGGGGTGTTTTTTTCCTTACTCTTTGCATAGTTTAGAAAGTACTTCAAGGTAGTAATATTGATTAATTTTTTGACCTTCAGGAACCCAGTGAAGGTACACAATCTCATGGATATTAAAAAAACAATCATTATTGATAGACTTGCTCTTTCGAGCTTTTTTGGCTCTGTGAAGTTCGGCTCTTCCAGTGCATAAATTAGCGCTTCGTTACGGGATCATAAGTAAAAAACCATAATTCATCACATGTTATTATCTACCTATTCCCTAAGGTGAAATCTGCATTAAGAGGGGCAAGATTTGAGTCTGTGGAAGCTGTAAAATAGAAAGCGGCACGTGTCCTGAAGGAGCTGACAGAAGATGACTTCCAGCACTGTTTCCAACAATGGAAAATTCGCATGGAGTGTTGTAGGGATAGAGAAGGAGTTTACTGCCAGTCCCCAAGCTTTGTGCAGCTGAGAGGTATGCATTACGTCACTACTACTGTGAGAGATTGCGTTAGTAGTAGTAACGTTTTACTTGTATTATGTTTGTAGTAGTCAAGGGTTCTATCCAGACTACATATATTCTGTGTCGCCGTCTACAGCGAATAGTCAAAACACGTATGTCACGCACTAGGCAGGCTACTGCCCAACGAAGAGCAGTGAGATGATTAGTAGAGTGTTATGACGTAATAGCAGTCTGGTACTTTGTCTTTCCCCTTCATCCCGCAGCTGCACAAAGATTGGGGATGGGCATTATATTGAAGGTAACAATAAGTGATTATGTATAAAATAAAAATAAAATTTTTTACAACGTCAGTCTCGTTTTTTAATAGCCACATTTCGTACACACTTTGGAAGATGATAATGATGAAGAAGAAGATGATGAGAGGATGGGAGCCTCTAGCAGAGAGGATTGTAAAGAAAGACAACACGTTTGTAGATTGACAAGGTGATGATTTTAATTTTGTACACTGTAGTCAAAAAAATTTGTGATCTTTTCTTTAAAAAATTGTTTTAATTTTTGTTTCAGTATGATGTGGAACTGTACCAGCGAATAGAATTTTTAATAGGTAAAAAATTGCCGTTGTATAAAACAGAAGAGACAGACGTAATGTGCATGCAAGAACGTGTCGCTGAAGCGCGTAGAATTGCTAGTAAAGTACGTAAATATTATTATCTCTTTACTCTGATTATAATTTATTGTTCTTTACTAGTGCGTGCTTCTTGTATAAAAAAATTTCAATTAGTTGTATAAATGTGTCGAAAACGTTGATGCCTGAGCTATAAGAAAATGGTATGTTACTGTATCCTGGGGGTTTTAGAGTAAACTTAAAAAAATTGTAAAAAATTTAATTTCTATCATATCTTAATGATTTTTGGCATCAAATTGATTAAAAAATCAGAAAGTTTATTACTATTAATTTACACTGAAATTATTACACTTTCTAAATTTATGAGAGTTATTTAAATAAACACCAAAAAATTAAGAAAAACAAAATTGTTACGTGCTACACACTACCTAATTTTAGGTTTACAATCCGAAACACTACTAAAAAACCAGTTTATATAAATTCTACAGAAAGGCAATGAAATAAACTACACACTAAACATGTTTGAGTACTAAAATTTAAAATATTTTACACATAATTAGCCTTCGTATGAAACACTCGGAAACACACCGGTAAGCACAATGCAACATTACAGTCAGGGCAGTACCAGTAGTCCAATCTAATTAACAATTGAGTTAGGAAAAATTCGCATAGAGCTGAAAATTGGTATAGACATTGAATAAGTCATTACCAATGAAATGTCAAAAGTCCCCATCGATCCTATGTGTGCAAAAAATTTTATTCAAGGTCAAAGGTCGCAAATTCCGGTTTTTGCCATTTCTCTCTGAAACCGGAAGTATTATCGTAAAAATAGGTTAGACAAAAGTTGTAGATCATACAATTCTCTACAACAATTGTCTCAATAATTTTTTTCGTACGAATCACCATTCGCGAGATATCGCAATTTTAAAAGTTAATAAACTTATATCCTTCATCATAATATGCACACATTTCCGCACCACCTATGAGGTAATGTACTTAGCGCATTTTTTTTAGCATGGTTTCCTCAGTAGGCATACTCCACGATTTAGTATGATGAAAAAATTTTGATTAGTATACAGATGGTATCCTATTGTTTAACAGAATGGCACTATTGTTAATGTTCAAAGTGGTACAGGATGATTTCTTGTTATTTATTTTTACTTTCTCTTGCCTATATGAATATATAGGAAGGAAAGTATTGTTTTCATGTCGATTTTTCAAAATCGAGTTTTCACCGGATCTATACGTTTTCAGACACCCTGAACCCAAAAAACATGTTTTTAGCGATTAGTCTGTGTGTGTGTGTGTGTGTCTGTGTGTGAACAGAATATCTCAAGAACGAAACATCGTACGAACTTGAAACTTAAGTTACATACCACTACCGGACCCGACACGAACATTTTCATCAAAATCGGTCAACCGGAAGTAGTAGTTTATTCGTATAATTTTTCACTTTTTTGCGATTTTCTCAAAAACTGGTCCTACGATTTTTTTTAAAATCGCCTCATTTACTCAATTTTTTATTCTCTACAAGATAGGGTAGGCGCCATGTTTGCTGAAATTCTGGGTGAGGCTGTTTTTACGTAAAAACAAAGTTTTTTTAAGATTACGGCTTTAATATGCAATTTAGCGAAAAAATTTATATAATAAAAGTTGTAGAGAATTTAAAAACCTACAACTTTTATTTCAAACATTTTTTGGTATAACGCTTAGTTTAGCAGTAATTAGCAATTTTCTGTTTTTTTCTCACGAAAACGTGAGAAAAATCGATTTTTTTAAGATTTCGGCCGTAGTATGCATTTTATAATAAAAGTGTATATAATCAAATTTATATAAAATTAAAAGATCTGCAACTTTTATTTAAAACATTTTTCTCTACAGAGCCTAGTTTAGCGTGAAAGAGTGATTTTCTGTATTTTGAAGCCAAACTGAGGTTGATTTTCATTTTGCGTCTTTCACTCATGATTAAAATTAGGTTATGTTTATTAAGGTTAGTTTTTTTGTTTATGTCTAATGTTTTATTATTAATATTAGGTTTATTGTTAATTATTTATATTGGCAAGAGAAAGTTGTGTGAGTGTTTCACACCAGATTTTTTTTAGGTATGCGACCCTTTACACTCGGACAATGACGTAGCGGGCAGATGTTACTCAAGGTTACGGACAAAGGGAATTAGGGACTGACATTATAGTCTGATATTTGAAAAGAGTCATTTAATTTTGTGAAAGTTAAAGTGTATGAGTAATACAAACCAATAGACTGTTGTTGTTACTTATATTAAACGTCCCATGACGTATACAGGCTGCATATAACGAAGAATATAAGTTTTTTTTACTTTTAAAATCGCGATATCTCGCGAATGGTGATTCGTACGAAAAAAATTATTGAGACAATTGTTGTAGAGAATTGTATGATCTACAACTTTTGTCTAACCTATTTTTACGATAATACTTCCGGTTTCAGAGAAAAATGGGAAAAACCAGAATTTGCGACCTTTGACCTTGAATAAAAAATTTTGCACAGGATCGATGGGGACTTTTGACATTTCATTGGTAATGACTTATTCAACGTCTATACCAATTTTCAGCTCTATGCGAATTTTTCCTAACTTACAGGTTTTTTTGCCTATTTTGACTGGATTACAGGTAGTTTCTTTCAATCCAGCCTTTTCAGTTGCAGTTTTGCTCTTTTCTGAGCAAACTTTACAGCAACACACGAAAAACATAAAATGAAAAAAAATTATAAATATTACTGTCAAATAACTGCATAAACTCAAAACCAAACTAAAAACATCAAAATGGTGATTTTTCATTTCAATTTGAAAACTTGACATTCTTTCTCTTTCACTACTTTAAAAATCAACAAAATGATGCAATGTTCTAAGCTCTTTGTTCAAAAACTGAAATCGTTCTGCGGGCCGCTAAAATTTACGCGGCGGGCCGCGGTTTGAAGATCACTGCTCTGGAGGCTTAACTAAGTAAAACGAGAAGTGAGGTGGTTTACCTTTGGCCTTCCTCACTGAGTAAAAAAGTATGTATCAACATACCTGGCCCTCCGAGAAGCACCTACTTGTCACTTTACAAATGACACCTTAACTTCAATCACCACAGGATATGGCTGTATAATGAGATTCATTACTCTTAAGAGGGTTCGGAAAGCCCTATCTCCGCCATGTTTGTTCCTTTTTCTCAAGAATGGATAGAGATAATCAGTTCAAATTTTGAACACAGTTTATTCATTATGTTTTGCAACTTTTAACTCAAGGATTTGATGATATAACATTTTAAAAAAAATTTTAAAAATAATTTGTAAAGTACCTTTAGGTACTTTTTTTGAGAAGATAAAAAATGAGTTACAGTGTAAAAATTACAAATCCCTTGTGTTAAACTATGTAAGAGGAATTGAAAAAGATGTGTTGTAAATTTGAAGCTAATATCTTCAACCGTTCCTGAGAAAAAGGAACATTTACGTCAAAAATACAACTTTTGAAAAAAACGCATTTGAAAATATATAATTAGTAAAACAGTAAAAAATTAACAATACCATTATACTCGTTACACTCGTCATGACTGCCCATAACAGACAGGTGGAGTGTCAAATTATTTACACTCATTTTTTTTGTTGCAGGGCTAAAATAAATAGTTCTGTTTCTTATCACATGGTCAGCCAATTAAATGACTGAATCATTTAAGAACAGAAGAGGTAGAGGTGTAAAAGACACTAATCAGAGTTAATCTCCTTTGAAAGTAATGAATTTCATTGTTCAGCCAGACCCTGTGGTGAATGAAGTGAAGGTGTCGTTTACAGAGTGGAAAATATGTGCTTTTCAGAGGGCCCGGCATGCTGATAAGCGTACTTTCCCACTCGGTGAGGAAGGCAATGTTAAACCACTTCACTCCTCGTTTTACTTAGTAAAACCTGTAGAGGTTCAAACCAGCCTTTCGGCTGTTGACCTACACAACACAACACTCGTCATGAAATGCGTTACAGCTGTTAATTAAAAAAATCATAAAAAAATAACTAGTTAACAGAATTTAATGTTATTTATGTCAAATTAAACACGAAATACAGGAGAAAAATATGGCGGCAAAATCAAAATTTTGAATTTTTTGACAAAAATTGCTTTCCCAAACCCCCTTAACCTTTCGGCAAGCGCGCTGTTGTAAAAAGTTCAACAGCAATGTTTTTTTGAATGCCAGTCACTACCCGAAAAAGTGGAAATACCGACTGCCATATGTATGCCTCCATACCCTTTTGAACCACTATTCACCCGGAGGTCAATGTCTCCTGTGTCATGGTTTAGTTTTCAGAAGCTATTTAGTCAAAGCTGTTCGACCTTGTTGTACTTTTTACAACGCGCGCCTGCTCGTGTTACTCTTTGTAAAGTGACATATTTGTTGATATTTTTATATTTATAATTTTTAAAGCGTTTTAGCCAACATGTCACGAATAATTGATATTCCTCGTGTTCTTCAAGAGTTGTCAGATGAAGATGACGATGGTGACTTTTCTGATGATAACGATTTTATTGAAAGTTTTCATGATCATTCGGATGACAGTGAAATTGTAGGTAGATAATGCGATCAAGATAGTGATTTTATAACTGGTGATGAAGAGTTTATTCTTGGGAAGGATCAGATATTATCATTGACTACAACATGACCAAGGGTGGAGTGGATACGTGTGATAAGATGTGTGCAGCTTATTCTGTGACTCGTGTTACCAGACGTTGGCCTCTAGCAATTTTTTTTGTACTAATGAATCTAATTATCATAAATGCGAGAGTTATCTTTTCTCTCATTTATCCTGAAAATACTTCAAGAAGAAGGATTTTCCAGAAAAATCTTGCCATGGATCTAATGAAACCACATCTAACAGCTAGAGCTCTTATAAAGACTCTGCCTAAGGATATATATTTGTACTTGGAGCGCCAAGGACGTGAAGAAGAAGTGACGATTTCAACTGAACCTCCTGCTAAGAAAAGAGGAACATGTTCTAAGAAAAGAACATTATTTTGTCTTTGTGAAAGACAAAATAATTCTTCTGCTTCTATCAAGTGTGATATGTGTTCCCGTTTTATATGCAAGCAGCATGGAAAGAAGCAAGTAGTTTGTTTGAAGTGTAGTGAGGAAAATGGTGAACAGTAAGAACACAAATGAATAGTAACAATGTAAAAACAATTTATGTTATATAATTTAGAGATAAGATTTTGTATTTAGCAGCTATTTTTATGTTTAATCATTAAATATTTTTAATCATCCTCTGAAAAATTGTAGTTTAGTTTTCCGTGTGGGTTTTTCCTTTTCTAAAGTAAAATTAAACAAAAAGTTTTAAAAACATATAAAATCAAATATAAAATTAAGTTAAATGGTTTTAAGCTGATATATATTAGTTTTATCAATAAAAAAAATAAAATTACTCTTAATAAAAACATAATAATTAATAATTACCACAGTAAAACTTAATTTAAGAGATGTTGTAAAAAGTACAACGCGCGCCCGCTCTTGTAACTGAAGTCGACGCGCCCGCCGAAAGGTTAAGGTGCGGTTTCGTTTGTGCGATTGTCGCATGCGTCCCTACAATTACTCATAAAATGGATTTCTTAAGAAGTGGTTCCGTTTATGCGTCCAACGCAAGACATCGCATGTGTCAGCTGCATCGACTGCTTTGGGAACCAGTCACCTGCAGTAGTCGCATGTGTCTGGAAGTTGAAAATGAGTGTATGTGTGTATTTTTAAAACAAAAAACAAATACATTTATCTATAGTAAAATACATAAACTTTTCGCAGATGACTTGGTTTTCCTTGCAAACAAAGTTGAAGTGATGACCTAATTGTGCTGCAGGAGAGTGAAGATGATCTGCAGCGAGCTCTTTTTAAATTAGACAATGTGTGTAAAGAGTACAATTTGACAATCTCTTCAAAAACAAGAGTGATGGCTTTCTGTGGAAAGGATCCGGTGAGAAGTAAAGTTGTTTTACGGAAGAAAATTCTGGAAGAAGTATCTCATTTCAAATATCTTGGCTGTGATATCTCTTATCAACATGATAGGGACGCTTGCACCAAGATACATCGCTTCCAACATATCTGTGGAACCATACATAGAGCTCTTAAGAATAGTGCCACCAAAGAAACAAGAATAAAGTTCTATAAAACAATTGCGGCTCCGACATTACTATATGGAAGTGAAACTTGGGTGCTATCCAAGCGTGATGAAAGCAGATTGCAAGCTTCTGAAATGAGGTTTCTGCGGAGAACATATGGGTGCAGTAGAGAGGATCGTTTCAGAAACACGGATATCAGAGCTCAGCTGAATATATTTTCAATGAGAGATAAAATAAATGGGAGTAGGAGGGATTGGTTTCAACATGTGGACAGAATGAGTGAATACCGGATCCCTAAGCACGCCCTCATATACCAACCAATTGGGAAAAGAGATAGAGGGCGTCCAATGAAAAGATGGACCGATTGTAGAGGCAAAGAGGTTCGGAACAGGCAATAATGCCTTACCCGTGAAAGGAAGAAGAAGAAGACAAAGTTGAAGAAACACGACAACAAATAACATCTTTAGAAGAAATTGCAGGAAGGATTGGATTGAAAATTTCTTACGAAAAAACGAAATTTATGATGATCGACCGGTTATGTATAAACAAAATAAATATTAATGGGAATCCTATCGACATTGTAGAGAGTTTTAAATATCTTGGAGAAACAATCACATACAATCTTAATGAGAGGGCAGCATGGAATGAGAGAAATTCTAAACTTTCCAAAGGACAGCAAATTACTAAAAACACTTACAACAAAAAATGTCTTCCCATTCACACAAAACTTAAACACTACAAAGCAGTTCTAAGATCACAAGCAATGTACGGCAGTGAAACCCTCTTCAGTATTGATGGAAACGGAATAAAAGAAACAATCAGAAAAATAGAAAGAAGGATTCTTAGAACCTGCATAAACAAGAAACACATAGTTGACAACCAGCACAGACTTTTACCAAGAGAACAAATTTATAAAGAAATAGAACCAATCACTGATGCAATGCGCAAAAAGAGACTTTCTTTCTTTTCGCATATCCTCAGAACTCCAGAAAACTGATTATTAAGAAAAATTGTAAAAAAATTCATGTGTGCATAAACAGAAGGAGCTACAATTCCTTGGCTTGAAGAAATCAAAAAAGACAGAACAGAATTAAATCTAACAATTGCTGATGTCAAAGATCGCACACCGGTTTACAAAGAAACAGTTAATGACAAAAACAAAATTTTATCAGTAAGAGCAATTAAATGAAAAGAACAGGTTTGTTCAGACAAATTGAGAAAGGCAAGATCCGACAGAATGAAAAAGTATTGGCAAGAAAGAAATGAAAAGGAAATGAACTGCCGAAGAAAAATAACTAACCAAAGAGACTAAAGTGATCCTTTGTGGTCATAAACAAATAAAAAAAAAAAAAATACATAAACATACACGTATAAATATAAAATAAATGTATTGAATGAAAATACACACGAGAAATTGTAATTGTACAGTTGAGTCGTTGTTAGTTTGCTCCTCCTTCTGTCAACAAACAAAAGCCACCTACTACAGGGTGCACGCTAGAGTCTGCAACTTTACAGATATTTTATTCCTATTAAGTTAACGATTTTTACTTTCTCTTGCCTATATGAATATATAGGAAGGAAAGTATTGTTTTCATGTCGATTTTTCGAAATCGAGTTTTCACCGGATCTATACGTTTTCAGCCCCCTGAACCCAAAAAACATGTTTTTAGCGATTGGTCTGTGTGTGTGTGTGTGTGTGTGTGTGTGTGTGTGTGTGTGTGTGTCTGTGTGTCTGTGTGTGAACAGAATATCTCAAGAACGGAACATCGTACGAACTTGAAACTTGAAACTTAAGTTACATACCACTACCGGACGCGACACGAACATTTTCATCAAAATCGGTCAACCGGAAGTAGTAGTTTATTCGTATAATTTTTCAGTTTTTTGCGATTTTCTCAAAAACTGGTCCTACGATTTTTTTTAAAATCGCCTATTTTACTCAATTTTTTATTCTCTACAAGATAGGGTAGGCGCCATGTTTGCTGAAATTCTCGGTGAGGCTGTTTTCACGTAAAAACGTTGTTTTTTTAAGATTACGGCTTTAATATAAATTTTAGCGCAAAAACGTATATAATAAAAGTTGTAGAGAATTTAAAAACCTACAACTTCGGTTTCAAACATTTTTTTGTATAACGCTTAGTTTAGCGGTAATTTGCGATTTTCTGTTTTTTTTCTCACGAAAACGTGAGAAAAATCGATATTTTAAACATTTCGGTCTTAGTATGCATTTTACGACAAAAGTGTATATAATAAAAGTTATAGAAAATTAAAAGATCTACAACTTTTGTTTAGAGCATTTTTCTCTACAGAGCCTAGTTTAGCGTGAAAGCGTGATTTTCCGTATTTTTAAGCCAAACTGAGTTCGATTGTCATTTTGCGTCATTCACTCATGATTAAAATAAGGTTATGTTTTTGAGGTTAGTTTTTGTTCATTTCTAATGTTTTAATACTAATGTTAGGTTTATTGTTAATTATTTGCATTGGCAAGAGAAAGTTGTGTGAGTGTTTCACACCAGATTTTTTAAATTAAAAGTACTTAAAACATCAGTCCATGATATGATGTAGGCCTAACAATTTCATTTAGAAAAATACTTTTGAAAGTATTCTGTATTTAAATACTTTTGAAAGTATGTTTTTGTTACTTTTTAATCAGCGTGTACACATTTTGACATAATGCGCAGGCTCAGTGACGTCATTATTTGTTTACATTAGGAGCAAACTAAGAGAGGCTGGACTATAGAGAGAATATGAGGATATGAAGCGCTGCGGATTTGTGCGCTTCTGTGTGCGGGGAACTTTTTTTTTTTTTTTTGCATCCAGGAGACTCCAAAGGGAGTATAGAACATGTCAAGATAAAACTGATAAACTGAAAGTTTATCGCCAATGATAACTTCATCACTTACCACCAGAAAATTGTTTTTGCTACTGCTTACTTCAGTTGGCTTGTCATGAATCCTATTGAATCAAATATCACACAAAATGAAAAATAAAAAAAAATCAAACACAATGATAAATTCATCACTTACCAATGATTTTTTCCTACTACTGCTTAACTCAGTAGGCTTGTCATTAACCCGTTTGTATCGAATAGTGCACAATATTTTGTTTAATTAGTAGTTAAATACTTTTCAACCAAAACTATTTAGAAAGGAATTCGTGCACACTATAAAATGTTTCATCAATCAAATATTGTTTGCTTTTCTTTAAAATGACTTAAATTGTCACAACTTGTTAAACCTTGAGACAATTTATTGATGTATTTTCTACCTGCATAAGTTGGTTTTTGTTCAAACAATTTAGTGTTGTGATTAGCAACATAATAATCGATTCTTTAAACTTATAAATGACATATAATACATATAAATAACATCGCTTCACCCGGGCCGCAGTGAACGAGTTAAGTTCCACTCTCGTCTCTATCACTTATTCTTCTTCTTCTTCTTCTTTTCGTTTCGGCCATCTGTGGACCACGAGAAACAATCAGCATTAGGATTTCCTTTTCCTCCTACCGGCTTTGATGTCGTCCCAGTACTTCTTCAGCCTCACTCTTGCAGCCTCTCTCCTCTCCTCAGACCACTCCACCGTCCTCCTCAAAGAAACGCGCTCCCGAAAACCAGCAAAAGCTCTGACATCCTCTCTAAACGTAGCTCTATTCAACATTCCTTCCTCGTCGATTCCAATCTCCTCCATATCTCTCATCACCCCCTTTAACAAATCATTTTTACTTTCTCTTGCCTATATGAATATATAGGAAGGAAAGTATTGTTTTCATGTCGATTTTTCGAAATCGAGTTTTCACCGGATCTATACGTTTTCAGACCCCCTGAACCCAAAAAACATGTTTTTAGCGATTGGTCTGTGTGTGTGTGTGTGTGTGTGTGTGTGTCTGTGTGTGAACAGAATATCTCAAGAACGGAACATCGTACGAACTTGAAACTTGAAACTTAAGTTACATACCACTACCGGACGCGACACGAACATTTTCATCAAAATCGGTCAACCGGAAGTAGTAGTAACTTAGTTTATTCGTATAATTTTTCAGTTTTTTGCGATTTTCTCAAAAACTGGTCCTACGATTTTTTTTAAAATCGCCTATTTTACTCAATTTTTGATTCTCTACAAGATAGGGTAGGCGCCATGTTTGCTGAAATTCTCGGTGAGGCTGTTTTCACGTAAAAACGTTGTTTTTTTAAGATTACGGCTTTAATATAAATTTTAGCGCAAAAACTTATATAATAAAAGTTGTAGAGAATTTAAAAACCTACAACTTCTGTTTCAAACATTTTTTTGTATGACGCTTAGTTTAGCAGTAATTAGCGATTTTCTGATTTTTTCTCACGAAAACGTGTGAAAAATCGATTTTTTAACATTTCGGTCTTAGTATGCATTTTACGACAAAAGTGTATATAATTAAATTTATAGAAAATTAAAAGATCTACAACTTTTGTTTAGAGCATTTTTCTCTACAGAGCCTAGTTTAGCGTGAAATAGTGATTTTCCGTATTTTTAAGCCAGACTGAGGTTGATTTTCATTTTGAGTGCTTCACTCATGATTAAAATAAGGTTATGTTTATTGAGGTTAGTTTTTTGTTTATTTCTAATATTTTATTACTAATGTTAAATTATATTGTAAATTATTTGCATTGGCAAGAGAAAGTTGTGTGAGTGTTTCACACCAGATTTTTATTCTTCTTTTTACACAGAAAGTCAAACATTCTTTTGGTTAATCTGCTGTCACTCATCCTGAAGAGGTGTGCAAAGTAGTTGGCTCTTCTCTTTCTGATAGCATCCTCCAGTTTCTCAGCTTCATTCGAGAGGTACAACTCTGATGTCGGCCTTAGTCTGTAGGCTCCTTCTTCATTTTTCATTGGACCTAGTATTGTTCTGAGGACCCTCCTCTTTATCTTGACCAGATTATGCAGTAGCCCCTTGTAATTTAACGATAGGCTTTCTGCTGCATATAATACCTCTGGTCGAACTACTGTGTTGTAGTGCCTGATTTTTGCATTTATTGATATTGACCGCTTATTGTAGACGTTTCTGGAAAGTTTGACAGCTAATTCTAATCTCTGTTTTCTGTTGAGAAGAGATTCCTTTTCCTGATCATTCGGCTGTATCCATTCACCTAAATATTTAAATTTGTCCTTCCTATAGATTGTTCCATACTTGGTCTCAATTTTATTCTATATGATTAATTAACATATTTTTTGTTTGGATCTAAATAAATGTTGTTTGATTTCAGGAAATGAGAGATCTTCAGGATAAAAAGGGTAAACGTTATAAACGCGGCGGTGGCGGCGATGACTTTGATGATACAGAAGGCGCTGTTGGTGTCAGAAAACGGTTAAAAGGAAAGAAAAAGAAATAGTAAATAAATAAATCATAATTTTGTGTTAATAAACTGGGTTCTTAATAAACACCTTGTTTCTGTTTATAGTGAAATCGGAAGAGTTAAGTATTGGGTGATCTCGTACTATTATAAATTAAATTACGAGGCGTGTTCAGAAAGAAAGTATTGTTTTTAAAATAAACAAGTAAAACAATTTTTTTTCAACACGATTTTATTTCTACATGAAAGCCCAAACCTTAAACTATTTTTTGACATAGTTTCCACCGATGTTCAAACACTTGTCGTAGCGGGTGATCAATTTGCCTATACCCTCTTCGTAGAAGGTTTCCGCCACTGACGTGCACAAAACCAAGAGATTCGGAAGTGCTTTGACTTTTCTCACACGGTACAGTGATGATGGTAAGGATTTTTTAAACAAAATTGTGACAGGTGATGAAACTTGGGTCCGTCATGTCACACCGGAATCTAAACAGCAGTCAATGGAGTGGTGATACACGCAATCTCCGAAGAAACAAAAATTCAAGATGACAATGTCTGCAACAAAAAATCATGTGCACTGTCTTTTGGGATCGGAAAGGTGTTTTGCTGATGGATTTTCTCCCAAGAGGTGAAACCATTAATGCGACGAGGTATTGCGAAACCTTAAGAAAACTAAGGCGGGCAATTCAAAACAAACGGAGAGGAATGCTCAGTAACGGAATTGTGTTGCTCCATGACAATGCTTGGCTCCATACCGCTGGTGACACTCAAAGATTGGTTCGACAATTTCGTTGGGAGCAGTTCGATCACCCGCCCTATAGCCCGGACTTGGCACCGTCTGACTACCACTTGTTCCTGCACATGAAGCACGAGCTAGGCGGCCAACGCTTTGAAACCGACGATGAAGTGAAAACTGCCGTGGAGTCGTGGCTACATTTGTTGGCGGGAACCTTCTACGAAGAGGGTATAGGCAAATTGATCACCCGCTGCGATAAGTGTTTGAACATCAGTGGAAACTATGTCAAAAAATAGTTTAAAGGTTTGGGCTATCATGTAAAAATAAAATTGTATTGAAAAAAATTTGTTTTACTTGTTTTTTTTTAAAAACTGTACTTACTTTCTCAACACGCCTCTTATTAATGCCAAATATCTTTCATGCTAAAAAAATTTTTTTTTGAAATTTATTGTGACTAGTCTTAAGACTAACAATTTTGTTCTAACTTAATTGATCTAAGTACTTAATCTAAGAATTTATCAACTAATAGTTCTTAGTTTATGTTTGATATTCTGATACACTATTTATAAAATTTACTAATCATTGATATTTAACCCACCGGGTTGGTCTAGAGGTAAAGTCGTCGCCAAAATCAGCTGTTTAACAGCTGATTTTCGGAAACGAATGTTCCTGGTTCAAATCCTAGTAAAGGTAGTTACTTTTATATGGATTTGAGTGCTAGACAGTGGTTACCGGTGTACTTTGATGGTTGGGGCAAGATAACGACTGTAGTTCGTTTTCAGATTTGGATTATAACGGTAAAGCCCTTTGAGCGCATGCGTAGTTATGCCACATATCTCCCTCTCACTCGCTCGGCTATGCGACATTAGTTCATCTGATACCTATATGTCACCGCACTAGGCACCCAACGAATGGGTACTGAATTGGCGACATGCTGAATAGTCGACTTATTTTGATAAGTCACCGACGCCTAAATGGTCGGTTCCTTTTGATAAGTCACCGACGCCTAAATGGTCGGTTCCTTTTGATAAGTCACCGACGCCTAAATGGTCGGTTCCTTTTGATAAGTCACCGACGCCTAAATGGTCGGTTCCTTTTGATAAGTCACTGACGCCTAAATGGTCGGTTCCTTTTGATAAGTCACTGACGCCTAAATGGTCGGTTCCTTTTGATAAGTCACTGACGCCTAAATGGTCGGTTCCTTTTGATAAGTCACTGACGCCTAAATGGTCGGTTCCTTTTGATAAGTCACCGACGCCTAAATGGTCGGTTCCTTTTGATAAGTCACTGACGCCTAAATGGTCGGTTCCTTTTAATAAGTCACCGACGCTTAATTGAGTTATGACAGCGGTGTAATAACACTACCCTATTTATTGCTCGACTACGTGCTACATGAAGAAGAGAGAGAGAGAAAGGAATAAACTATCAAGAAATCACTTTTAACATCGTAACCTACGATAAGTAGGCTATAGTACATTTAAAAACATTTGTTACTGCTGATATTACTGTCGATTTCTTTATTAACACAGCAAAATAATGAAAAAGCAGCACATTCAAATAGAATAATGATAAAAAGTTTTTTGAACTTCCTATATAATTGGTCTGTTGTTGTTTAGGTCAACAGCCGAAAGGCTGGTTTGAACCTGTAGAGGTTTTATTAAGTAAAACGAGGAGTGAGGTGGTTTACCATTGCCTTCCTCACTGAGTGGAAAAGTACGCTTATCAGCATGCCGGGCCCTCTGAAAAGCACATATTTACCTCTCTGTAAACGACACCTTCACTTCATTCACCACAGGGTCTGGCTGTACAATGAAATTCATTACTTTCAGAGGAGATAACTGTGATTAGTGTCTGTTACACCTCTACCTCTTCTGTTCTTAAATGATTCAGTCATTTAATTGGCTGACCATGTGATAAGAAACAGAACTATTTATTTTAGCCCTGCAACGAACAGATTGAGTGTAAATAATTTGACACTCCACCTGTCTATTATGGGCAGTATATTGGTCTATATCAGTCTATATTTGTCGGAATAAAATAAAAGAGAAGACAAGACAGCACATGCGAGCGGTCTATGTTTGTCGGAATAAAACAAAAGAAATTGTCGCACATTCTGTTGTCGACCATTCGGCATGCTACCCAGCCAACTACCAAGCGAATGCCAATGAGATAAGTACAGTGTTATGACGTAACAGCAGTCTGGTACTTCGTCTCTCCCCTTCATCCTGCAACTGCACAAAGCTTAGATTAATACAGTATGCAAACAGCCAATAGCAGAGCTGAGTGTTTATATCAAAGTTCCAAAGATAAGTTGAATAAACTATAGTTTGTTATTAGACAATAATAGGCTATGTTTGGTAAACGACCTTTAATATCTCTTAACAGCTTTTCTAACGGGTGATTCAAAAAGAGCGCCGGTTTTTAAACGGCTGGTAAATTTTTGTTTATCGGTTGGCAACATTGTTAGACCTCATTTCTATTTCGGAGAACATTCCGATTGACGATTCAGTTGTAGTTTCTCTTGTTCGCAGTGTAGTACTCTCGCAGTCTGTGTCTAACCATGGAGAAGTTTACTATTGCACAACGAGTGTTAATCGTCAAAACATTTTACTAGAGTGGAGAGAGTTATGCGGCTACTGTCAGGCGACTTCGCGGTACTCTAGGACGTAATGAAGCACCGAATGAATCAACAGTTTGCAGGCTCATGAAAAAGTTTTTTGAGACGGGTTCAACAGTCGACCTTAAAAGTTCTGGACGTCGTCGTTCTGGCCGAACTGAGCAGAACGTTGCGTTGTTTCGTGACAGTGTGGCTGTTAGCCCAGCAAAATCAATACGTCGCCGTTCTCAACAATTGGGTTTACGATGTTCTTCTGTACCGAGAATTCTTCGGTACGATCTCCAATATCACCCGTATAAAATTCAGTTGTCGCAACATTTGAAAGTGGCAGATTACCAGAAGAGACAACAGTTTGTTGACTGGGTATTGAGAAAACGGGAGGATGATGACACCTTCGCAAACAAAATTGACGCCTTGTAACTTTCATCGTTGGGGTCATCTGAAGTCATTGGTGTATGCCAATAAACCCCGAAACATCAATGACTTGAAGGAGGAAATTCGACGGGTTATCGGGCAAATGGAAGTCGAAACTTGTCGTGCAGTAATATCCAATTTCATGGACAGAGTTGATGCGTGCCAGCGCAGTAGAGGAGGACACATGCATGACATCATTTTTCATACATGAAATCGGAAGGTAAGATGAACTTGTTGATGTATTTATTTTCAGTTTTTCAATAAAATAAATCTCTTAATTTGATATATCAAAACCGGCGCTCTTTTTGAATCACCCTATACTTCCTAATGATAAGTCAAAATAAGTCGTTCATTGTTATTAACGTAACTGTTTTCAACTGCACTTGTTTAAACAATTATTTTAGTAAATATTAATTGTTAGGCCTAGCAGTACTATAAATAGTCTTAACTATTAAAAACATCTTTCTTACATTTTCTAATAAATATGTCTACTGTTACGTGATTACAATTTTAAAAAATCTGGTGTGAAACACTCGCACAACTTTCTCTTGCCAATGCAAATAATTAACAATAAACCTAACATTAGTAATAAAACATTAGAAATAAACAAAAAACTAACTTCAATATAAATAACCTTATTTTAATCGTGAGTGAAAGACGCAAAATGAAAATCAACCTCAGTTCGGCTTAAAAATACGGAAAATCACTCTCACACTAAACTAGGCTTTGTAGAGAAAAACGCTTTAAATAAAAAGTTGTAGATCTTTTTATTTCCTATAAAATTAATTATATACACGTTATTTAATTAATTAATACACGTTTTTAATTAATTTTCACACGTTTTCATGAACAAAACACAAAACCGCTAATTACTGCTAAACTAAGCGTTATACAAAAAAAGTTTGAAATAAAAGTTGTAGAATTTTAAATTCTCTACAACTTTTATTGATAAACTTTTACGCTAAAATGCATATTAAAGCCGTAATCTTAAAAAAACTATTTTTTTACGTGAAAACAGCCTTACCAAGAATTTCAGCAAACATGATGCCTACCTTATCTTGTAGAGAATAAAAAATTGAGTAAACCAGGCGATTTTTAAAAAAATCGTAGGACCAGTTTTTGAGAAAATCGCAAAAAAGTGAGAAATTACACGAATAAAGTAACTTAGTATCTTACACCACTACCTCTTCTGTTTGTAAATGACCACGTGATAAGAACCAGAACTATTTTTTGTAGCCCTGGAACTAGCAGATTGAGTGCAAATAATTTAACACTCCACCCATCGAAGGTGGGTTTGAACTTCTAAATCAGTGGTTCCCAACCCGCAGTGGTCTGCGGACCACTCAGCCTGAAAGTGAACTACCACGGACCACTCATTACATTATTGCATATATCTTATCAGTTGTAACCAAATTAAAAGGTGATTAAATAAAACAAATTTTCAGAAATAAACTATTATTAATTAATTAAGAAACTATTATTACAAACAAATAATTGTTATTTTCAGAAAATATGGTACAATGTACATCACAAAAAGTAAAAATATTTTAATTGTAAATTGTCTTTTAATAAAATAAGGAATACAGAATTTACTTAGTAGAAAATAACAATGAAATTTAAAAAAAAAAAATAAATGAAAATTTCAATGCGACTTTTGTGCACGAATCTTTATGATTTGCTGAGGAATTCTAGGTTTTAGGCCCTTGCTAAGAGCTACTCTCAAATCACTGCTTACACTTAGCCGATTTCGTTGTTTGTTTTTAATTAACATTAAATTAGAGAAGCCCTGCTCACACATATAAGTGGTTGAAAAAAAGATCATAAGGTATTGTAAAGCTACTTGCCGAATCTTGGGGAACCCAAAGGCTTTCTAACACCACAACTCTTCTACCTTTACTTAATCTGAATCTTGAATGTATTTACTTAATCTTGTTCAATGAAAATCGTAACTTTGATTTGATTACGGGAAAATATTACTCTTTTATAAGTAGTCACCGGACTCTCACGGACCACCCCGAAGGCTCTCACGGACCACCAGTTGGGAAACTGGTGGTCCTGGTGGTTCTAAATGCTTTGCTAAGTAAAACAAGGAGTGAGGTGGTTTACCAAGCTTTCCTCACTGAGTGGAAAAGTATGCTTATCAGCATGCCAGGCCCTCTGAAAAGATATACTTTCCAACATCCAAATGACACCTTCAATTTATTCACCTTAGGATCTGGCTGTATAATAAAATTCATTACTCTCAGAGGAGATAACTCTTGATTAGTGTCTTTTACACCTTTACCTCTTGTGTTTGTAAATGTTTCAGTTATAACGGGTGGTTCAAAAAGAGCGCCGGTTTTTAAACGGCTGGTAAATTTTTGTTTATCGGTTGGCAACATTGTTAGACCTCATTTCTATTTCGGAGAACATTCCAATTGACGATTCAGTTGTAGTTTCTCTTGTTCGCAGTGTAGTACTCTCGCAGTCTGTGTCTAACCATGGAGAAGTTTACTATTGCACAACGAGTGTTAATCGTCAAAACATTTTACCAGAGTGGAGAGAGATATGCGGCTACTGTCAGGCGACTTCGCGGTACTCTAGGACGTAATGAAGCACCGAATGAATCAACAGTTCGCAGGCTCATGAAAAATTTGTTTGAGACGGGTTCAACAGTCGACCTTAAAAGTTCTGGACGTCGTCGTTCTGGCCGAACTGAGCAGAACGTTGCGTTGGTTCGTGACAGTGTGACTGTTAGCCCAGAAAAATCAATACGTCGCCGTTCTCAACAATTGGGTTTACGATGTTCGTCTGTACGGAGAATTCTTCGGTACGATCTCCAATATCACCCATATAAAATTCAGTTGCTGCACGAGAAACAATGTTGTTGCTCCGTGAACGGTTCCAGGATCGCATCATTTCTCGTAATTCCGACCATCAATGGCCACCACGGTCGTGTGACTTGACGCCTTGTGACTTTCATCTTTGGGGTCATCTGAAGTCATTGGTGTATGCCAATAAACCCCGAAACATCAATGACTTGAAGGAGGAAATTCGACGGGTTATCGGGCAAATGGAAGTCGAAACTTGTCGTGCAGTAATATTCAATTTCATGGACAGAGTTGATGCGTGCCAGCACAGTAGAGGAGGACACATGCATGACATCATTTTTCATACATGAAATCGGAAGGTAAGATGAACTTGTTGATGTATTTATTTTCAGTTTTTCAATAAAATAAATCTCTTAATTTGATATATCAAAACCGGTGCTCTTTTTGAATCACCCTATATAATTGGCTGACCGTATGATAAGAAACAGAACAATTTTTTTTTATAACCTTGGAATTAGCAGATCAAGTGCAAATAATTTAACACTACACCTGCCTGTTATGGGCAATTCTTATTCTATTCTATTTATAAAACCGTAAAAAAACACCGATGTACGAGGTGTGGCTATAAATAACGAGACTGACGTAAAAAAATTATTTTTATTTTATACATAATCACTTATTGTCACCTTCAATATACACTCCTTCTCTATCACTACAACGCTTCATACGAATTTTCCATTGTTGGAAACAGTGCTGGAAGTCATCTTCTGTCAGCTCCTTAAGGAGACGTGCCGCTAAAATGTTTGAAATGAAGCTCGCAAAAATGTTTGTACTGACACTTTGTACGCGATTGAAAATGACCCAAATTTTTTGGAAACGATAATAACATGTGATGAAGCATAGTTTTTTACTTATGATCCGGAAACGAAGCGCCAATCCATGCACTGGAAGAGCCGAACTTCACCGAGAGCCAAAAAAGCTCGAATGAGCAAGTCAAAATTTAAAGAAATAATGATTATTTTTTTTTATATCCATGGGATTGTGTACCTTCACTGGGTTCCGGAAGGTCAAACAATTAATCAATATTACTACCTTGAGGTACTTTCTAAACTACGTCAAAGAGTAAGGAAAAAACGCCCCGAAATGTGGAAGGACAAATCATGGGTTCTCCACCAAGACAATGCGCCAGCTCATTCCGCGTTATCTATCAAGAGGTTCCTAGCCAAGTACAGAATCTCAGTGTTAGAACATCCACCTTATTCACCAGATCTTGCACCATGTGACTTCTACCTGTTCCCTAAAGTGAAATCTGCATTAAAAGGGACAAGTTTTGAGTCTGTGGAAGCTGTAAAAGAAAAAGCGGCACATGTCCTGAAGAAGATTACTTCCAGCACTGTTTCCAACAATGGAAAATTTGCATGGAGCGTTGTAGGGATAGAGAAGGAGTGTATGTTGAAGGTGAAAATAAGTGATTATGTATAAAATAAAACTAAAATTTTTTACAACATCAGTCTCGTTATTTAATAGTCATACCTCGTATGCTTACAGTATGTGAAAATAATGTAATTTAGAAAACGATATAACATAAAATACTACTGTATTTAAAATAAATAAAACAATTATTATTTTATTTCATAGATAATTAAATAGTTCAATTGGTTAACGTAGTAGGCTACAATATAATCAATTATTTATAATTTATGAGACGTGAATAGAAAAAAATACTCACAACATAATAATAACAATTTTATGTAGGAAGGGATTTTGTACAGATATAATAGTACGCTACGAAATGTTTTTACTGAATGACCTTTAAAATTGCACGCTGTACTTTCTCTGTTCCCAAATAATAATATTCTAATACTTACCGTTATATAAAAAAATGTTTGAAATTAAAGTTGTAGGATTTTAAATTCTTTACAACTTTTATTATATACATTTTTGCGCTAAAATGCATATTAACCCTTTCAATCCCAAATTTATTTAACTTTACACAAACAAATATGTGTACATTGTTTCATACACTTTACTGACATTTAAGTGAAATAAAATCACTTTTAGACCTTCAGCCTTTTTTTGATGGCATGACAAAAACATGTGAAGCATATGTCACATTGGGCTTGATGGTATCAAAGTTCCCAACAATATGAATAAGTAAAAATCATGTGCAGGCTTTCTAAACAAAATTCTCTTGCTTAGATTTGTAGCAAAGCATTATTTTAGACTTAAAAAAGGTTACGTTTCAAAAATATTGGTAAAATGGACAAAATCAGTATTTACAGCCTAAAAAATATACTTGTATGTACATTCAACATACTCGAAGAAATGCTACTTTATTTTAGTAAATGAACACGAATATTTAAGACTAAAACTAACTTTAAAAAGAAACTAATGGTCGCGTCCGTGGCGTAGTGATCAGCATCTTACACTGCAAAGCGTAGGTCTCAGGTTCGATTCCTGGCTAGGGTACAGAAAATTATTACACTTCACATCCAGAGCTCTTTAATCAAAAGTGGTCGCTAACAATTAAAGTTTTTATGTCTGTTATTTCACTCCAATGTGACTTCTATGCCTCACTAGGTAAGAAAGGGTTAAAGCTGCAATCTAAGAAACCAATTTTTACTTTCTCTTGCCTATATGAATATATAGGAAGGAAAGTATTGTTTTCATGTCGATTTTTCGAAATCGAGTTTTCACCGGATCTATACGTTTTCAGACCCCCTGAACCCAAAAAACATGTTTTTAGCGATTGGTCTGTGTGTGTGTGTGTGTGTGTGTGTGTGTCTGTGTGTGTGTGTGTCTGTGTGTGTGTGTGTGTGTGTGTGTGTGTGAACAGAATATCTCAAGAACGGAACATCGTACGAACTTGAAACTTGAAACTTAAGTTACATACCACTACCGGACGCGACACGAACATTTTCATCAAAATCGGTCAACCGGAAGTAGTAGTTTATTCGTATAATTTTTCAGTTTTTTGCGATTTTCTCAAAAACTGGTCCTACGATTTTTTTTTTAAATCGCCTATTTTACTCAATTTTTTATTCTCTACAAGATAGGGTAGGCGCCATGTTTGCTGAAATTCTCGGTGAGGCTGTTTTCACGTAAAAACGTTGTTTTTTTAAGATTACGGCTTTAATATAAATTTTAGCGCAAAAACTTATATAATAAAAGTTGTAGAGAATTTAAAAACCTACAACTTTTGTTTCAAACATTTTTTTGTATAACGCTTAGTTTAGCGGTAATTTGCGATTTTCTGTTTTTTTTCTCACGAAAACGTGAGAAAAATCGATTTTTTTTAACATTTCGGTCTTAGTATGCATTTTACGACAAAAGTGTATATAATAAAAGTTATAGAAAATTAAAAGATCTACAACTTTTGTTTAGAGCATTTTTCTCTACAGAGCCTAGTTTAGCGTGAAAGCGTGATTTTCCGTATTTTTAAGCCAAACTAAGTTCGATTGTCATTTTGCGTCATTCACTCATGATTAAAATAAGGTTATGTTTTTGAGGTTAGTTTTTGTTTATTTCTAATATTTTATTAATAATGTTAGGTTTATTATTAATCATTTGCATTGGCAAGAGAAAGTTGTGTGAGTGTTTCACACCAGATTTTTTTTTTACTTGAAAACAGCCTCACCAAGAATTTCAGCAAACATGATGCCTACCCTATCTTATAGAGCATAAAAAATTTAGTAAACCAGGCGATTTTTAAGAAAAATTGTAGGACCAGTTTTTAAGAAAATCACAAAAAAATGAAAAATTACACGAATAAACTACTACCTCCTTTTGACCGATTTTGATGAAAATGTTTGTGTCGGATCCGGTAATGGTGTCTAACTTAAGTTTCAAGTTCGTACGATGATCCGTTCTTGAGATATTCTGTTCACACACCCAGACCAATCGCTAAAAACATGTTTTTTTTTTTATTCAGGGAGTCTGAAAACGTGTAGATCCGGTGAAAATTCGATTTCGAAAAATCGACATGAAAACAATTCTTTCCTTCCTAATTCATTGGCTGTAGGCAAGAAAGAGTAAGAATCATATCAATATTTTTTCAAGTTAACGTTACATTTTTTTTTTTACTTTTTCAAGTTACTGTAACCTTAAACTATTTATTGAAAATTATTAAATTATTTTAAAATATTTAAATTAATTTAATGATTAATTTATTAAATGATGTCATGTATTCATTGAGTTTATATTTCATTATTACATACATTAACAATATTAGGAAAAAGCAATTTATTTACCCTTCCTATATTTTAATCTTGAAGAATATTGGTGTAGGATTTTTTTTAAATATTTTCCCCAAATTTGTCGTTAAAAATACAGTAACTCAAGGTTGCATACGAAAAATTCAAAAAAATGTGAAAAATTATGCCGGGAGGTGGGGGGAACCAGAAAAGACCCGAAAACTCGATTTCTCAAAATCGACAAGTAAACAGTAGGCCTACTTTCCGTCCTATATATTCACGTTGGCAAGAGAAAGTAAAAATCTGGTGTGAAACACACACAACTTTCTCTTGCCAATGCAAATAATTAGCTAACAATAAACCTAACGTTAGTTATAAAAACATTAGAAATAAACAAAAAACTAACCTCAATAAACACAACTTAATTTTAATCGTGAGTGAAAGACGCAAAATGAAAATCAAGCTCAGTTTGGCTTAAAAATACGAAAAATCACTCATTCACGCTAAACTAGAGTCTGTAGAGGAAAATGCTTAAAATAAAAGTTGTAGATCTTTTAATTTCCTATAATTTTGATATACACTTTTGTCGTAAAATGCGTACTATGGCCGAAATCTTAAAAAAAATCAATTTTTCACTAGTTTTCGTGAGAAAAAACAGAAAATTGCTAATTACCGCTAAACTAAGCGTTATACAAAACGTGTTTGAAATAAAAGTTGTAGAATTTTAAATTCTCTACAACTTTTACTAGATACATTTTTGCGCTAAAATGCATATTAAAGTCGCAGTCTTAAAAAAAAACAATTTGTTTGCGAGAAAACAGCCTCACCAAGAATTTCAGCACACATCGCGCCTACCTTATCTTTAGAGAATAAAAATTATAATAAAAATTATAATTACACAAATAAACTACTACTTCCGGTTGACCGATTTTAATGAAAATGTTCGTGTCGGGTCCTCTCAAACTAACAAAAATGGTGAAGAAAGAAAATGGTGAGAGATCTTTATTAGTGGTATCTAACTTAAATTTAAATTTCAAGTTAATACGATGTTCCGTTCTTGAGATATCTTGTTCGCACGCACACACACACACACACACACACACACACACACACACAGACCAATCGCTAAAAACATTTTTTTGAGTTCAGGGGGTCTGAAAACGTGTAGATCCGGTGAAAACTCGATTTCTTAAAATCAACATGAAAACCGTACTTTTCCTTCCTATATATTCAGATCTGCACATAACAGACAGGTAGAGTGTCAAATTATTTACACTCAATCTGTTCGTTGCAGGGCTAAAATAAATAGTTCTGTTTCTTATTACATAGTGAGCCAATTAAATGACTGAATCATTTAAGAACAGAAGTAGAGGTGTAAAAGACACTAATCAGAGTTATCTCCTCTGAAAGTAATGAATTTTATTATACAGCCAGACCCTGTGGTGAATGAAGTGAAGGTGTCATTTGCAGACTGGAAAATATGTGCTTTTCAGAGGGCCCGGCATGCTGATAAGCGTACTTTTCCACCTAGTGAGGAAGGCAATTTTTAAACCATCTCACTCCTCGTTTTACTAAGAAAAACCTCTACAGGTTCAAACCAGCCTTTTAGCTCATGATCTTAACAACAACATATTTACATAGGCAAGAGAAAGTTAAAATGAGTAACATGTAGGCCTACTGATTAAAAGTTATAAGATAAAAGAAAAGGACGTTGTTTACTTGGATGGAAATGTTTTTGTTATTCCATTTATGTAGGCTACCAACGGTTGAGATAAGGCGATGATTCATTGTCACTTGTCACAAAGCAGTATATCGATCTCTATGCCCTTTAGCTCTGATCTTTAAACTTTAACTCCGTTTCACAAAAATATTAAATAATATTGTAATTTCTTTAGTATTCTATTGTGAATCAGTAATATTGCTCGAGTCCCAGCTCCATGTATAGGGTGATTCAAAAAGAGTGCCGGTTTTGATATATCAAATTAAGAGATTTATTTTATTGAAAAACTGAACACATATCAGAGTGCGTTTCATCTTACCTTCCGATTTCATGTATGAAGAATGATGTCATGCATGTGTCCTTCTCTACTGCGCTGGCACGCATCAACTCTGTCCATGAAATTGGATATCACTGCACGACAAGTTTCGACTTCCATTTGCCCGATAACCCGTCGAATTTCCTCCTTCAAGTCATTGATGTTTCGGGGTTTATTGGCATACACCAATGACTTCAGATGACCTCAAAGAGGAAAGTCACAAGGCGTCAAGTCACACAACCTTGGTAGCCATTGATGGTCGGAATTACGAGAAATGATGCGATTCTGGAACCGTTCACGGAGCAACAACATTGTTTCTCGTGCAGCGTGACAGGTGGCACCATCCTGCTGAAACCACAACTCGTCAATGTCCATTCCATCCAAATGACGCCACAAAAACTCCCTAATCATCGTACGGTATCGGTCTCCATTTACTGTCACGGCTTGTCCTTCTTGATTTTCAAAAAAGTAAGGGCCGATGACACCGCCCGACCAAAAGCCGCACCAAACTGTCACTCGCTGTGCATACAAGAGAAACTACAACTGAATCGTCAATCGGAATGTTCTCCAAAATAGAAATGAGGTCAAACAATGTTGCCAACCGATAAACAAAAATTTACCAGCCGTTAAAAAACCGGCGCTCTTTTTGAATCACCCTTTAGTATTGGGAGAATGAATGATACAATAGTCTGTCTACTGTAAGAGTACTCCGCGTGAGGCAAGCGCCTGTAGGTTGTAGGCCTAAACGAAAGTTTTACACTATACAGCGTGATTCAAAACTATACAACAATCTCTTAGGATCTCATTCTATAGCTAAAAATAACAAAAAAAGTTCATATAAACATATGCCTGAAAACGCTTAGTTAGCGAGTTACGGCTAGCGAAAATTTTCACCTAGAACTCTGTACCCTCGGTGAAGTAAGGCCGTATAAATTGTTAAAGATAGTTACAAAGATACAAATACTATTGTTTCTTATGTTTTTTAATCTGAAAAATTGAATACAATTGGTTCCAGAGCTGTAAATGGAATGCTTTCAGAGATATCTTACATAAAACACAAAAATTGGTGCAAAGAAATAACACATTTTTGTGTTTAACGTAAGATTACTTCCATAAATGGTAAATAAAGGTGTATTTTTTCTTAAATAAATTTGTAGAAAATTTAATTTTGAAAAGATTCGTGTGAATTACTCAGGAAAAAATGAATAATAGATATTGAAATTTCGCTTTATTTAAAATCAAAACAGACGCACATAAAACGCACATTCTTAACTGCATAACATATTAGGTTAGGAATAACAGCTGATCATTATCAGACCGCATGATGAAAGGCTAACACGTTACCAAACGTACACGCAGTACTGCCTGTACTGGTTGGATACAAATCCTCATATTGTAATTCAAAAAGAGTTTATTGTGCCTGGTGTTATAGTATGGGGAGGTATTTCGGGTACTGCACTGATAGGTCCTTATTTTTTTTAGGGAAATGTTAACTCGGAAAATTACTTACAAATGCTGCAGGAAGTAGTTTTTCCGGAACTTGAAAACAATCCTGTTTATAATATTCAATCACTCATCTGGCAACAAGATGGCGCCCCAGCACATTTCGGTGTCAAAGTTTGTGTGTTTTTAAATTCTAAAGTTGATAAATGGATTGGTCGTCGTGGTACAACCAAATTTTTTTTTTTTTTGGTTTTACGTCTGACTTTTGCAATTGCAGCTAATGCAGATGGTGAGGAGGGTGATACATGAAGATGAGTGATGAAAAAATGCCAGACCTGACCGGGAACCGAACTCGGGATCCCGGCTTAGAAGCCAGTTGCGCTATCCACCACGCCAACGGGGCGGTACAATCGAATGGCCTGTGCGCTTGCCATGTGATTTTTCACTGTGGGGCATTGTGAAGTAACTAGTTTATTCTTCCAAGCCACAAAACTCATTTATATTATAACATACTGAATTACTTTTGCAATTAATGGTAGTACCTACTACTATCGGTTTCATAATTATAGACGCCCGAGTTTGAACCCTTGCATCTCCAACACTATGAGTCGGATTTCAACATATTTTACTTCAAAATTTAGCTCATTTTATTCTCCGTTGACCCATAGTAGTCGTATATTTTTACTTTCTCTTGCCTATATGAATATATAGGAAGGAAAGTATTGTTTTCATGTCGATTTTTCAAAATCGAGTTTTTACCGGATCTATACGTTTTCAGACCCCCTGAACCCAAAAAACATGTTTTTAGCGATTGGTGTGTGTGTGTGTCTGTGTGTGTGTGTGTGTGAACAGAATATCTCAAGAACGGAACATCGTACGAACTTGAAACTTGAAACTTAAGTTACATACCACTACCGGACGCGACACGAACATTTTCATCAAAATCGGTCAACCGGAAGTAGTAGTTTATTCGTATAATTTTTCAGTTTTTTGCGATTTTCTCAAAAACTGGTCCTACGATTTTTTTAAAAATCGCCTATTTTACTCAATTTTTTATTCTCTACAAGATAGGGTAGGCGTTATGTTTGCTGAAATTCTCGGTGAGGCTGTTTTCACGTAAAAACGTTGTTTTTTTAAGATTACGGCTTTAATATAAATTTTAGCGCAAAAACTTATATAATAAACGTTGTAGAGAATTTAAAAACCTACAACTTCTGTTTCAAACATTTTTTTGTATAACGCTTAGTTTAGCGGTAATTTGCGATTTTCTGTTTTTTTTCTCACGAAAACGTGAGAAAAATCGATTTTTTTAACATTTCGGTCTTAGTATGCATTTTACGACAAAAGTGTATATAATAAAAGTTATAGAAAATTAAAAGATCTACAACTTTTGTTTAGAGCATTTTTCTCTACAGAGCCTAGTTTAGCGTGAAAGCGTGATTTTCCGTATTTTTAAGCCAAACTGAGTTCGATTGTCATTTTGCGTCATTCACTCATGATTAAAATAAGGTTATGTTTTTGAGGTTAGTTTTTGTTTATTTCTAATATTTTATTAATAATGTTAGGTTTATTATTAATCATTTGCATTGGCAAGAGAAAGTTGTGTGAGTGTTTCACACCAGATTTTTAATGTTGTTTAAACATTGCCATATCGAGATTAGAAGAAAAAAATGACCCGGTATTTTTGCTACCGCAACAAATTTCATGCGTTTAGAGACGTGTAACTCGATAATTATGTAACCGAAAAGTTTGAAATTTTAACACAACATAAACAATTATATTCTTACAACGTGTACGAAATTTCAAGTCGGTACGTTATTTAAATTTTTATTTATTATCAATATTCTGAACCCTTGCTATCTCGGTAAACGCTCGATTGTTCAATGCGGGCAAACTATCGTTTTATTCAGCGTAACAAATTTAATACTGTTGTTGTTTAGGTCAACAGCCGAAAGGCTGGTTTGAACTTCTAGAGGTTTTACTAAGTAAAACGAGGAGTGAGGTGGTTTACAATTGCCTTCCTCACTGAGTGGAAAAGTATGCTTATCAGCATGCCGGGCCCTATGAAAAGCACATATTTTCCACTCTGTAAATGACACCTTCACTTCATTCACCACAGGGTCTGGCTGTACAATGAAATTCATTACTTTCAGAGAAGATAACTCTGTTTAGTGTCTTTTACACCTCTACCTCTTCTGTTCTTAAATGATTCAGTCATTTAATTGACTGACCATGTGATAAGAAACAGAACTATTTATTTTAGCCCTGCAACGAACAGATTCAGTGTAAATAATTTGACACTCCACCTGTCTGTTATGGGCAGAAAAAATTTAATACTAAGATGTTAATAACATGAAATATTGATTGGCCAATGTTGTGGTAGAATTGTAAAAATTTTGAAAAATATACTGGGTAACGTGGGGGGGGGGGGCGATACTATCCATGTTGCCAGGTTGTGTACGTGAAATCCTGTCGGACTGTCAACTTGAATTGACAGACTGCATTGTCAGTTCAGGTAGACAGTCAGATTCAGGCAACATGGATAGTAGCGCCCCCCGCATTACCCTGTCTATTTTTCAAATTTAAAAAATTCTACTACAATATTGGCCAATCAATAACATATTTGTATTAAGTTTCTTACGCTGAATAAAACGATAGTTTGCCCACGCCGAACGAGTGAGCGGTTACCGAAATAGCAAGGGTTCAGAATATTGTTAATAAATCAAAATTTAAATAACGTACCAATTTGAAATTTCGTGTTCGCTGTAAGAATATAATTTTCTATGTTGTGTTAAAATTTAAAACTTTTCGGTTATAAAATTGTCGAGTTACACGTCTCTAAACGCATGAAATTTGTTGCGGTAGCAAAAATACCGGGTCATTTTTTTCTTCTAATCTCGATATGGCAATGTTTAAACAACATTAAAAATCTGGTGTGAAACACTCACACAACTTTTTCTTGCCAGTGCAAATAATTAACAATAAACCTAATATTAGTAATAAAACATTACAAATAAACAAAAAACTAATCTCAATAAACATAACCTAATTTTAATCTATATGAAAGACGCAAAATGAAAATCGATCTCAGTTTGCCTTAAAAATACGGAAAATCACTCTTTCACTAGGCTCTGTAGAGAAAAATGCTCTAAATAAAAGTCGTAGATCTTTTAATTTTCTATAAATTTGATTATATACACTTATGTTGTAAAATGAGTACTAAGGCCGAAATGTTAAAAAAATCGATTTTTCACACTTTTCGTGAGAAAAAAACAGAAAATCGCTAATTACCGCTAAACTAAGCGTTATACAAAAAAATGTTAGAAATAAAAATTGTTGGACTTCAAATTCTCTATTAATTTTATTATATACATTTTTGCGCTGAAATGCATAATAAAGCCGCAATCTTAAAAAAAATTCTTTTACGCGAAAACAGCCTCACCAAGAATTTCAGCAAACATGGCGCCTACCCTATCTTGTAGAGAATAAAAAATTGAGTAAACCAGGCGTTTTTTAAAAAAATCGTAGGACCAGTTTTTGAAAAATTCGCAAAAAAGTGAAAAATGACACAAATAAACTACTACTTCCGGTTGACCGATTTTGATGAAAATCTTCGTGTCGGGTCTGGTAGTGGTATGTAACTTAAGTTTCAAGCTTCAAGTTCGTACGATGTTCCGTTGTTGAGATATTTTGTACACACACACACACACACACACACACACAGACCAATCGCTAAAAAAACATGTTTTTTTGGGTTCAGGGGGTCTGAAAACCTGTAGATCCGGTGAAAACTAGATTTTGAAAAATCGACATGAAAACAATACTTTCCTTCCTATATATTCATATAGGCAAGAGAAAGTAAAAATATACGTCTCTTTATGGGTCAACGGAGAATAAAATGAGCTAAATTTTGATGTAAAGTATGTTGAAATCCGACTCAGCGTTTAGGAGATGCAAGGGTTCAAACTCGGGTGTCTGTGATTATGAAACCGATATGATTAACCGATATAGATGATGCTACCGATAGTAGCAGTGTTTGTTTTGTAGATTGAGCCTTAATTATGTATCATGTTTGGACACAATTAAATTAAATTTTAGGCCTATTTTACAATAAATGCTGTAGTAGTAGATCAAGTCCTAATTCAGACTCGTCTTTCCCCAATGTATTCTGAATAAGTGAAGTTTTACTGTAATTACTTTTAGCGTCAAATGTTCAAATAAAAACATTTTTTCAATAAAAAAAATTTTTATCTTATTTTTACCCCTGGAGAAAATTCTGTACGCTTATGGATGAAAGCCAGCCGCATTGGCGTAGTTGGTAACGTGCTTGCCTCTCATCATGCGGTCTTGGGTTCGAATCCCATTCAGGCACGGCATATTTTCATACGTTACAAAACATCATTTCATCCTTCACCGTCTGCATAAGCAGTAATTGCAGAACAGTCGGACGTTAAGACCAAAAAAAAAAAAAATCTCATCATGCGGTTTTGGGTTCGAATCCCATTCAGGCACGGGATATTTTCATATGTTCCAATGATTTTTGGAACGTATGAAAATAACGGTGAAGGATGAAGTCTGTTAAGCAGTAATTACAGAACAGTAGGACGTTAAACCAAAAAAAAAAAAAAATTATGGATGAAATGAATTATAGGACAAAATTATTTTCATATGTGGGCGCAAGAAAAACTACCAGAAATTATAAAATTAACTTAAATAAATAACCTTGTCAAAACTTGTTCTGACCGATAAAAAATTTATTCAGACAGATTAAAGTTATTTTTAAAAAAAAAATTCTATTAAAAAAAATAAAACTTAAACGCGATAATTCTTTTCTTATATGTAATTATTAAACAGATATAAAGCAGTTCAAAAAACAAACACAGCTGATATAAAAAGAAAATAATTTAGCTTGCTTACACTGGTCACATATCAGAGTGCGTCTGACAATAAACAAAGAAAATTCATTATGCAAGCCATCAAACAGTTTTTTATCTTAAAACTAATTACTTGATTAAAAGTTTTATTTTTATACAACAACCGTCGTCATATTTAAGACGTTTAAAACAGAATTTATGCTTCTTTTATATTTAGTACGATGTTTTTAACTTTTATTTGATTTTCGTAGTTGAGTGACGTCATGTCAATGCGTTCATCTGTTTGATAAGTTAGACAGATACAGTACAGGTTTAAAGTGTTCTGGTTTGTGTTGTGTGGTGAAAGTATAATATTTTAGTTTGTTTTAATTATTTTACAAAAATGTTTTACAGTTCTACAGCTATTAAATATATTTTATTCGTGTTTAATTTGATTTTTGTGGTAAGTATTTTATTTCGTTGTTGTTCGTTTTGATAATATATTATTATTGTTTTGATATAAACTGTGGTAGATTTAGAATCACATTTTCAGGGGTTCACTACCGGGGTGTCTGTTAATCCTCCCCTGGGAAAAATTATTTAAAAAACACATTAAAAACACGTTTTTTTGAGAATTTCTGAGCATAAAATTTTCAATTTTCAACTGTTAAACCAAACTGACAAACTGGAAAAATTTTAGGTATTTAAGAAATTTAACTATACGTAATTGATTACTGTTTCAAGTTTGAAATTTAAAAAAATTTATATCATAATTCCTCGTACAACAAAGAAAATATTAAAATAATTTATTGTTGAAGGTTACAATAATATAAGCACTTTACATAAAACCATTTGTTTACGTTAGGGAGTTGCTAAATCTTTTTTTTTTTTTTTCAATCCCGAATGTGTGTACGTTGCAATCTGTTCAATTCAGAACAATAAGCAACCCCATGACCCAATGAGATGAGGATGATGTGTATGACGTGTAAATGAGGTGTAGTCTTGTACAGACTCAGGTCGACCATTCCTGAGAGAGTATGGTTAATTGAACCCCAACCATAAAAGTACACCGGTAACCATTGTCTAGCATTCAAATTCGTATAAAAGTAACTACCTTTACTAGGATTTGAACCAGGAACCTTCGTCTCCGAAAATCAGCTGTTAAACAGCTGATTTTGGCGACGACTTTACCTCTAGACCAACCCGGTGGTCTTGCTAAATCTAATATAAAGTTCTCGTGTCACAGTGTTAGATGGCCATACTCCTCCGAAACGGCTTAACCGATTTTGATGAAATTTTATATACACTTTTATTTTTTTATGTACACTTAATAGGTCTGAGAATAGGTTTTTATCTTATTTTTTTATACCCCTGAGTGATAAGGGTGGTCCACCCCAAAAAATTTTTTAAATATTTTAGACAAAATTTTTATTTTTTTATAATTAACAAATACATACACTCCTAAAATTTTTTACCCTTCTACCACCAACCCCTATTTTTTATAGCAATATTAGTTATGCATCGATCGTAGTAGTGACGTTTACAATTATCATTTTATGCCCCTGGCATTTTTTTTTTTTTTTTTTTTTTTTTTTTTTTTTTTTTTTTGGTTTAACGTCCGACTGTTTTGCAAATTGCTGCTAATGCAGACGGTGAAGGATGAAATGAATTTTTGTAACGTATGAAAAAATGCCATGCCCGAGTGGGATTCGAACCCAAGACCGCGTGATGAGAGGCGAGCACGTCATTAGTTTTTTTTTTGTTTTACGTCTGACTGCTCTGCAATTTCTGCTAATACAGCCAATGGATAATGATGGTAATGAAAATGAGTGATGAAAAAATGCCAGACCTGACCGGGAATCGAACCCGGTACTCCAGCGTATAAACTACTTGCGTTAACCACTACGCTAACGGGCCTTAGATAAAATAAAATAAATTTCCATTTTTCCATAAAAACGTTTTCTGTTCTTGGGCGTAGTAACGCGCGCCGTGTACCGCCAGTACGTTATTAAAATATGTTTCTTTTCTTTTTACTTTCTCTTGCCTATATGAATATATAGGAAGGAAAGTATTGTTTTCATGTCGATTTTTCGAAATCGAGTTTTCACCGGATCTATACGTTTTCAGACCCCCTGAACCCACACAAACATGTTTTTAGCGATTGGTCTGTGGTGTGTGTGTGTGTGTGTGTGTGTGTGTGTGTGTGTGTGTCTGTGTGTGAACAGAATATCTCAAGAACGGAACATCGTACGAACTTGAAACTTGAAATTAAAGTTACATACCACTACCAGACGCGACACGAACATTTTCATCAAAATCGGTCAACCGGAAGTAGTAGTTTATTCGTATAATTTTTCAGTTTTTTGCGATTTTCTCAAAAACTGGTCCTACGATTTTTTTTAAAATCGCCTATTTTACTCAATTTTTTATTCTCTACAAGATAGGGTAGGCGCCATGTTTGCTGAAATTCTCGGTGAGGCTGTTGTCACGTAAAAACGTTGTTTTTTAAGATTACGGCTTTAATATAAATTTGAGCGCAAAAACTTATATAATAAAAGTTGTAGAGAATTTAAAAACCTACAACTTTTATTTCAAACATTTTTTTGTATAACGCTTAGTTTAGCGGTAATTTGCGATTTTCTGTTTTTTTTCTCACGAAAACGTGAGAAAAATCGATTTTTTTAACATTTCGGCCTTAGTATGCATTTTACGACAAAAGTGTATATAATTAAATTTATAGAAAATTAAAAGATCTACAACTTTTATTTAAAGCATTTTTCTCTACAGAGCCTAGTTTAGAGAGAAAGAGTGATTTTCCGTATTTCTAAGCCAAACTGAGGTTGATTTTCATTTTGCGTCTTTCACTCATGATTAAAATTAGGTTATGTTTGTTGAGGTTAGTTTTTTGTTTATTTCTTATGTTTTATTACTAATGTTAGGTTTATTGTTAATTATTTGCACTGGCAAGAGAAAGTTGTGTGAGTGTTTCACACCAGATTTTTTATTTAACGTCGCATCAACTACAGTTCAAAGACGTCGGGTTGTAACTGTGAAGGATGAAATGATTTTTTGTAACGTATGAACAAATGCCGTGCCTGAGTGGGATTCGAACCCAAGACCGCATGATGAGAGGCGAGCACGTTACCAACTACGCCAATGCGGCCGGCAAAACAAAATATGTTTTGTCTGGTGGTTTATATCGTTGTATCAGTATCGTGTAAGAAAATAATTTATAATAATTAAAGACATGATCAAAATTGTTGAGTTACGAAAGGAGGAAAATCAAGAAAAGAATTGCATACTACACGTTTGTTTGTTGTTGTTGTTTAGGTTTAGGTCATCAGCCGAAAGGCTGGTTTGAACCTCTAGAAGTTTTACTAAGTAAAATAAGGAATTAGGTGGTTTACCATGCCTTCCTCACTTAGTGAAAAATTATGCTTATCAGCATGCCGGGCCCTCTGAAAAGCACAGATTTTCCGCTCTCCAAATGACACCTTCAATTCATTCACCACAGAGTCTGGCTGTATAATGAAATTCATTACTTTCAGAGGAAACAACTCTGATTAGTGTCTTTTGCACCTCTACCTCTTCTGTTCTTAAATGATTCAGTCATTTAATTGGCTGACCTTGTGATAAGAAACAGAATTATTTATTTTAGCCCTGCAACGGACAGATTGAGTGTAAATAAATTGACACGCCACCTATCTGTTAGGGCAGAAAAAAAAGTTCCTATGCCGGGAATTGAACCCGGGCCTTCTGGGTGAAAGCCAGATATCCTTTGTTTTACGTTTGTTTATTTGTGTAAAATAAACTGTCGAGACTACGATTCAGTAGGCCTACATCATTGCATAAAAACAAATTTGTGTTAAGTTTTAACAAATGAAATATGAATTTTGTTTTTATAAAGATAAAAAAAAAAAAAAAAAAGGTGGAGTGTCAAATTATTGACACTCAATATGTTCGTTGCAGGGCTAAAATAAATAGTTCTGTTTCTTATC
Source organism: Catonia carolina (assembly GCA_035578175.1). Lineage (NCBI taxonomy): Eukaryota > Metazoa > Arthropoda > Insecta > Hemiptera > Achilidae > Catonia > Catonia carolina. The sequence continues at coordinate 15,878,920 of JAQMRL010000015.1, forward strand.
ACATGGTCAGCCAATTAAATGACTGAATCATTTAAGAACAGAAGAGGTAGAGGTGTAAAAGACACTAATCAGAGTTATCTCCTCTGAAAGTAATGAATTTCATTGTACAGCCAGACCCTGTGGTGAATGAAGTGAAGGTGTCATTTACAGAGTGGAAAATATGTGCTTTTCAGAGGGCCCGGCATGCTGATAAGCGTACTTTTCCACTCAGTGAGGAAGGCAACGGTAAACCACCTCACTCCTCGTTTTACTTAGTAAAACCTCTACAGGTTCAAACCAGCCTTTCGGCTGATGACCTAAACAACACAAAAAAAACTATTAAAATAATTTTTTTTTAATTTTGAGGGGTTCATGACCCCCTTAAATCCACCACTGTACTTTTTTCGTTGAACGTCCGACTGTTCTGCAATTACTGCTAATTCAGACGGTGAAGGATGAAATGACTTTTTTGTAACGTACCGGTATGATACTGTATGAATCTAAGCTTTGTGCAGCTGCGGGATGAAGGGGACAGACGAAGTACCAGACTGCTGTTACGTCAAAACACTCTATAGTTCAGCCGCTCTAAGTTTGCTCCTCCTACTGTCAACAAACCAAAACCAGCTACTACAGGGTGCACGCTAGAGTCCATGACTTTATGGATGTCGTATTCCTATAAGTTATCTATTTTTTTAAATTATAAGTACTTGAAGTACTAAAAACATCAGTCGTGATATGATGTAGGCCTAACAATTTAATTTAGAAAAATACTTTTAAAAGTATTTTGTATTTAAATACTTTTGAAAGTATTTTGTTGTTACTTTTTAATCAGCGTGTACACATTTAGGTATAATGCGCATGCTCAGTGACGTCATTATTTGTTTACATTAGGAGCAAACTTAGAACGGCTGAACTGTACTAATCATCTCATTGCTCTTCGCTGGGCAGTAGGCTGTCTAGTGCGGTGACATACGTGGGCGTTGTTTTCATTATTCGCTGTAGACGGCGACACACAATATATTTATGTAGTTTGGATAATACCCTTGACTACTACAAACATAATACAAGTTAAACGTTACTACTACTAATGCAATCTCTCACAGTAGTAGTGACGTAATGCATACCTCTCAGCTGCACAAAGCTTCGGAACGGGCAGTAATATGCCATGCCTGAATGGGATTCGAACACAAGACCGCATGATGAGAGACGAGCACGTTACCAAGTACGCCAATGCGGCCGGCAACAACAACAACAACAACATGCGGTTATTACATTTAGTAATGTATATTGAGGTCGTTTTCATTGCCTGTGTACTTTTAAAAGTATTTTTCTAAATGAAATTGTTTGGCCTACATCATATCATGACTGATGTTTTTAGTACTTTAAGTACTTATAATTTAAAAAATAGTTAACTTAATAGGAATACGACATCCGTAAAGTCGCAGACTCGAGCGTGCATTCTGTAGGAGGTGGCTTTTGTTTGTTGACAGTAGGAGCAAACTAACAACGGCTCAACTGTAGGGTTTTTAATTTTTTATGACTGTAGTTAATATACGTAGTATATTTATCGTAAATTGCCCGTAATATTTTATTGTTAATTAACTATTAGGTTTTTAATAAAGGTAGGTATTTAAAAAGAGTACTGAAGTTTAAAAAGTTTTAATAAATGTTTAAATAATTTTTAATTGTATATTTCAAATAATCAACTTGTCCTTGATGGTTTTTGGAAGTTTGGAAATTTTGGGTCGGATTGAAGAGTTCAGTTCAACCTTGCATCCACTTTTTTTACTTTTTTGTACCATTGTTACGTGATGTTTTAAATTGATTACGGAGTTCTTTTTATTAGCTGCTTTAACAAAAATTGTCGCGCAGTCAGCGACTACTGCGCCACCCTAGCTCTTGCTTGCGACACCCCAGGGTGCCACGGCACCCCGGTTGCCAAGCGCTATTATAGACCACAAAATATTTAGTAATGAGGGGATTTTAAAGAAAATCGCAAAAAAGGGGAAAGTCTGATGAAAATGTTCGTGTCTGGTCAAGTTCTGTCAACTTGTTACGCTATTCCGTTCTTGAGATATTTTGTTCAAAACGCGCGCGCGCGTTATACCAATCGGTAAAACCATGTTTTACTTTCTTTTGTCTATATGATGGGAAGGAAAGTATTGTTTTCATGTCGATTTTCAAAATGGAGTTTTTCACCTGATTTACACGTTTTCAGACCCCCTGAACCTAATAAAAACATGTTTTTAGCGATTGGTCTTTGTGTGTGTAGATCTGGTGAAAACTCGATTTCGAAAAATCGACTTGAAAACAATACTTCCTTCCTATATATTCATATAGGCAAGAGAAAGTAAAAATCAAAACGAGCGAAATTTCCCGGCTGCCGGTCCTTTACACAGATATCCGAAAATCCCGGACATTTGTTAATTCCGGACCTTACCCGGACAAAAGCCTAAATCTTGGACTGTCCGGGCTAATTCAGAAAGTAAAACCTTTGTTTAGGTCATCAGCCAAAAGGTTGGTTTGAACCTTTAGAGCAGGGGTTCCCAAACTTTTTTGTATCACGCCCCCTTTTGTTGAAATTAAAGCTTCTCGCGCCCCGCTTAACAATAAATTGTATAAGCCTAGGACAAAACAAAAACAAATAAGTATTACATTGAAAACAAAACATTTATTTTTGGGAGGGAAGGGGGAGGCAGTGCTTGGAAACGCTCGGTTGCCAAATTCACGCTGTTGCCACATTGAACGGCTCACATTCGATTCTTTTAAGCCTTCGATTTCAAGTTTATATAGTAAAGTCAGATGTTACAGTGGTTTGTTTTAATTTTCTAAACATCGTGGTTAATTTAGAATTTTACAAAGACTACCTAAATTTAATTTAATATTCAACTTGTCTCGCGCCCCCCCCCTGACATGTCCTCACGCCCCCCAGGGGGGGCGCCCCCCCAGTTTGGGAACTAAAGCTCTAGAGGCTTTACTAAGGAAAACGAGGATTGAGGTGGTTTACAATTGTGAGGAATTTACAATGTGGACAATTGCCTTCCTCACTGAGTGGTAAAGTATGCTTATCAGCATGCCAGGCTCTCTAAAAAGTGTGATAATACGACAAAAATGTATGAAATGAAATTATATTAAAAAATCAACCAAATAAAATAGAAAATCTGCGACTTTATTTCAAGCATTTAATTCTAGAGCCTAGTTTAGGGTTAATTCGTGATTTACTGTAATTTTAAGACAACAGAAGTTGTTTTGTTAATTTTGCGTCATTCATTCATGATTAAAATTAGGTTATGGTTTCAATTTTACATTGTTTACTCGTGATTAAACATCGGTTTTATCTATTTACATTGGCAAGAGAAAGTTGTGTGAGTTTTTCACACCTGATTTTTACTTTCTCTTGCCTATATGAATATGTAGGAAGGAAAATATTGTTTTCATATCGATTTTAACAAATCGAGTTTTCACCGGATCTACACGTTTTCATATCCTCTGAACCCAAAAAACATGTTTTTAGCGATTGGTCTGTGTGTGTGTGTGTGTGTGTATACAAAATATCTCAAGAACGGAACATCGTACGAACTTGAAACTTTGAAACTTGAAACTTAAGTTACATACCCTTACCGGACCCAACACGAACATTTTCATCAAAATCGGTAAACCGGAAGTATTTGTTTATTCGTATAGTTTTTCACTTTTTTGTGATTTTCTCAAAAACTGGTCCTACGATTTTTTTAAAAATCGCATCATTTACTCAGTTTTTTATTCTCTACAAGATAGGGTAGGCGCCATGTTTGCTGAAATTCTTGGTGAGGGTGTTTCTACGTAAAAAAAGTGTTTTTTTAAGATTACGGCTTTAATAAGTATTATAGCGCAAAAATTTATATAATAAAAAATGTAGAGAATTTAAAATTCTACAACTTTTATTTCAAACATTTTTTTGTATAACGCTTAGTTTAGAAGTAATTAGCAATTTCCGTTTTTTTCTCACGAGAACGTGAGAAAAATCGATTTTTTAAGATTTCGGCCTTAGTATGCATTTTACGACAAAAATGTATTTAATAAAATTTATAGGAAATTAAAAGATCTACGACTTTTATTTAGAGCATTTTTCTGTACAGAGCCTAGTTTAGCGTGAAAGAGTGATTATCCGTATTTTTAAGCCAAATTGAGGTTGATTTTCATTTTGTGTGTTTCACTCATGATTAAAATAAGGTTATGTTTTTGAGGTTAGTTTTTTTGTTTATTTCTGATGTTGTATTACTGTTAGGTTATATTGTTAATTATTTGCATTGGCAAGAGAAAGTTGTGTGAGTGTTTCACACCAGATTTTTCAATTTTGCGTCATTCTCTCATGATTAAAATTAGGTTATGGTTTCAATTTTACATTGTTTACTCATGATTAAACATCGGTTTTATCTATTTACATTGGCAATAGAAAGTTGTGTGAGTGTTTCACACCTGATTTTTTGTTGTATGTTCAAATGTTTTGTAAATTTTTATTAATTCAAAGGATGATAACAATGAAAATTGTGATGAAAATGGCCAGAGGTGACCAAGAATCAAACTCAGCACGAAAGATGCATCTCGTTGGTTGAAATTGACACTGGAATATAAAATAAATTTATTGAAAGAAATATATTGTTTTATTTATCTATTGTGGTTTGTCGTATTAGATGTCATTCGTGTCTGTTTAATACTTTGCGGTTGACAAACGTCACTGTGTTTTCCGTAATCGTATCACATAATATTGTTTCAATGTACAGTCCAGCCTCTCTTAGTTTGCTCCTAATGTAAACAAATAATGACGTCACTGAGCATGCGCATTATATTAAAATGTATACACGCTGATTAAAAAGTAACAACAAAATACTTTTAAAAGTATTTTTATAAATGAAATTGTTAGGCCTACATCATATCATGACTGATGTTTTTAGTACTTTAAGTACTTATAATTTAAAAAATAGTTAACTTAATAGGAATACGACATCCGTAAAGTCGTAGACTCTAGCGTGCACCCTGTAGTAGGTGGCTTTTGTTTGTTGACAGTAGGAGCAAACTAACAACGGCTCAACTGTATTGTATTATCTACAAATCGATTTTTACAGATTCTCAATCGCTGGAAAATTATCATTAAAATTTTCAAAATCTTTCGTGGATTTTAACGAAAATCGTTTTTCAATTTATTATTGTTACTTTCTCTTGCCTATATGAATATATAGGAAGGAAAGTATTGTTTTCATATCGATTTTTCGAAATCGAGTTTTCACCGGATCTATACGTTTTCAGACCCCCTGAACCCAAAAAAACATGTTTTTAGCGATTGGTCTGTGTGTGTGTGTGTGAGTGAACAGAATATCTCGTCAACGGAACATCGTACGAACTTGAAACTTGAAACCTAAGTTACATACCACTACCGGACCCGACACGAACATTTTCATCAAAATCGGTCAACCAGAAGTAGTAGTTTATTCGTGTAATTTTTCACTTTTTTGCGATTTTCTCAAAAACTGGTCCTACGATTTTTTTTAAAAATCGCCTGGTTTACTACATTTTTGTCCTCTACAATATAGGGTAGGCGCCATGTTTGCTGAAATTCTTGGTGAGGGTGTTTTCTCGTAAAAACGTTGTCTTTTTAAGATTACGGCTTTAATAGGCCTATGCATTTTAGCGCAAAAATTTATATAATAAAAATTGTAGAGAATTTAAAATCCTACAACTTTAATTTCAAACAATTTTTTGTATAACGCTTAGTTTAGCAGTAGGCTTAATTAGCGATTTTCTATTTTTTTCTCACGAAAACGTGTGAAAAATCGATTTTTTTTTAGATTTCGGCCTTAAAATGCATTTTACGACAAAATAGTATATAATAAATTTTATAGAAAATAAAAAGATCTACAACTTTTATTTAAAGCATTTTTCACTTCAGAGCCTATTTTAGCGTGAAAGAGTGATTTTCTGTATTTTTAAGCCAAACTGAGTTCGATATTCATTTAGCGTGTTTCACTCATGATTAAAATAAGGTTATGTTTTTTGAGGTTAGTTTTTTGTTTATTTCTAATGTTTTATTACTAATGTTAGGTTTATTGTTAATTGTTTGCACTGGCAAGAGAAAGTTGTGTGAGTGTTTCACACCAGATTTTTTCTTTCTCTTGTCCTATATGAATTGTAGGGAAGTAAACTATTGTTTTAATGTCGATTTTTTGAAATCGAGTTTTTACTGGAAGTACACGTTTGTAGGCCCCTGAACTCCCCCCCTCCAAAAAAAACTTGGAATATTGCTTGAGCCCCAGCTCCGTGTAGTTGGAAGGAATGCAGTGCGTTGTTATGGTAGTGGGAGAATGAATGAGTGTAAGTAGTGTTTCACAGCTGATGCATTTGTAGTGGTAGCGTGTACTAACTAGACTAAAAAAATCTGGTGTGAACACTCACACAACTTTCTCTTGCCAATGAAAATAATGAACAATAAACCTAACATTAGTAATAAAATATTAGAAATAAACAAAAAACTAACCTCAAAAAACATTAGTGAAATACGTAAAATTAAAATCGACCTCAGTTTGGCTTAAAAATACGGAAAATCGCTCCTACACGCTAAACTAGGCACTGTACAAAAAAAGCTCTAAATAAAAGTTGTAGATCTTTTAATTTTCTACAAATTTTATTATACACACTTTTGTCGTAAAATGCATTCTAAGGCCGAAATCTTTAAAAAATCGATTTTTCACACGTTTTCGTGAGAAAAAAACAGAAAATCGCTAATTACCACTAAACTAAGCGTTATACAAAAAAATGTTTGAAATAAAAGTTGTAGAATTTTACATTCTCTACAACTTTTATTATATAACATTTTGCGCTAAAATGCATATTAAAGCCGCAATCTTAAAAAGAAAATGTTTTTACGTAAAAACAGCCTCGTGCAGAATTTCAGCAAACATGGCGCCTATCCTATCTTGTAGAGAATAAAAAATTGAATAAACCAGGCGATTTTAAAAAAAATCGTAGGACCAGTTTTTGAGAAAATCGTAAAAAAGTGAAAAATTATACGAATAAACTACTACTTCCGGTTGACCGATTTTGATGAAAATGTTCGGGTCGGGTTCGATAGTGGTATGTAACTTAAGTTTCAAGTTTCAAGTTCGTACGATGTTCCGTCTTGAGATATTCTGTTCACACACACGCACGCACGCACACACACACACACACACACACACACACACACACACACACACACACAGACCAATCGCTAAAAACATGTTTTTTGGGTTCAGGGGGTCTGAAAACGTATAGATCCGGTGAAAACTCGATTTCGAAAAATCGACATGAAAACAATACTTTCCTTCCTATAAATTCATATAGGCAAGAGAAAGTAAAATTATTCTTTACATCCGATGCATTAATTTAACAAATACTTTCCCGGGTTATTAACTTGGTCGAATTCATAATATTTAACTTAAAAGTTTATATCAAAATATGTAAATAAATAAATATAGGCCTAACAGATACAAATAAATATGTTAAATAGCCTACAGAAAGTTTGAAAGTTAATGTTTTGTATCAGAGTAATACAACAATCGTTCGCCCAGCATGCGTCACTCATTCATTATACCTCACCCGTACCTTTCATTCCGCAATGACACGGAGCTTGGAACCACACAATACTAACTCCAATTGGTTACTCGAGTGGTCAAATCATTATTGCCGCAATTCAGTTGTTTTAACTGACTGACTCTTAGAGAAGAAAGGTTCCTGGTTCAAATTCTAATAAAGTAGTTACTTTTATACGTATTTGAATAATTATAGACAGTGGGGGTTACCGGTGTACTTTGATGGTTGGGGTTCGATTGAACATAATCCTTCAAATTTTTTTTTTTTTTTGGTTTAACGTCCGACTGTTCTGCAGTTACTGCTAATGCAGACGGTGAAGGATGAAATGATTTTTTTTGTAACGTATGAAAATATGTCGGGCCTGAATAGGATTCGAACCCAAGACCGCATAATCCCTCAAAAATTGTCGGCCTGCTGAGGATTAGGGTTGCTTATTGTTCTTAAACTGAACAGATTGCACTAACCTACACATGTTACGGATAAAAAAAAGTTAGGTACTATAAGAGGGTCCGATAGGAACATTTTCATCAAAATTGGTCAACCGGAAATACAGTAGAGTACCGATTTTCCGTGGATCGTTTAACCGGGGTTTGGATTAACCGTGCGATCACTAGAAATTTTTTTTTTTTTGGTTTAACGTCCGACTGTTTTGCAAATTACTGCTAATGCAGACGGTGAAGGATGAAATGAATTTTTTGTAACGTATGAAAAAATGCCATGCCCGAGTGGGATTCGAACTCAAGACCGCGTGATGAGAGGCGAGCACATTACCAGCTCCTAAAATCAGTTGCAAAGAAGCTTTAACCGGTGCCGAAACATTACTAACTTTCATGGAAAATCAGGATGACACAGATTACGTGGACATTTTACATATTCGTGGTTATATAAAAAAATAAAAGAAAAATATTGCGGCATAAAATGAAACAAAGTAAAATAACAGATTTTTTGTGATTATTTTTGTTACGTAGTTTAAGGTAAGATTTATATAAATTTATGTAGTAAATATTTTTATTTCAATACAATTTATTTATTTATTTCCGATATCCGATAGTATTAACTTGTATTAATCAGTAGAATACAACATACGCGTAACTGGTGGTTTTGTTTATGACGTAAGTGGTCTCGACCGAATTGGGTTGTATTATCCGTGTTTTCCGGTTATCCGGTATAGTTATCCCCCCAATTACCACGGATAATCGGTATTATACTGTAGTTGTTTGTGTGATTTCTTTAAAAAAAAACAGCTTTAACGATTTTTTTTTTAAAATCGCCTCATCTACTACATTTTTGTCCTCTACAAGATAGGGTGAACGGCATGTTTTTGGAAATTCTTGGGCGGCCGTAGCTACTCTCGTGGTGAAATTTTTTTAAAGATTGCAGTCTTCTATACGTTTTACAGTAAATGCGTAGGCTTACATAATCAGAGTTGTAGAAAATTAAAAAAACCTACAACTTTTATTTCAAATATGTTTTCTACAACGCTTTGTTTTTGTGTAAATTAGTGATTTTCTGTATTTTTTTTACTAAATTCGGTAAAAAATGTATTTTTTTTTAAAAATTGCGACCTTAGTATGTATTTCACGACTAAAATGTATGTAATTAAAGTTAAAGGAAATTAAGAAACCTACTGTCACCGTCGCCCCCTTTGATTAGGTACTGTGCTGCCGGCTATCAAAGCTTCCGACGTAGCGACATAGGGAGCCGCCAATAGTTCCGACAAAGGCAGTAGGTCTGTGTCGGCACTGTAGAGGGCTTATAACCGCCCTCACCATTGCGCACTAAAGACTATATAAAGAGCGCTCAACTGAGCCCGACGTGATTCCAATCCACTCAACAGCAGATGAGACATCCACCATCGGCACACGGCTACCGGACTCCAGCGAAGACTAATCGACGATCCCGCAAGAGAGAAGATTATGCTTCCGTTCGCCGACCCGACACCGTAAGCCGTCGACCGTGATCATTATCGCCCGCTGCCGTGAGCGATGCCCACAGCGGTCCCTCAACCGAGCATTACCTCCACCGGATCCGACGAAGGAGCCATCGACGCACTACTACGAGGTAAGAAGATGAAGACATTTCCACTAGAGGACGACACACCGTGTCGCCCACCTCCTTGACTACGACCGAAGCTTCCCGCCAGGACGACCACCGCATAAACAGGCCCTTTTCAGGGCTCTAAACATTTAAGGTTTTTCCACGTAGCTAAATTTCGCCATCCGGTGACACTACAACTTTTATTTTAATTTTTTTTTATACAGAGCTCAGTTTAGTGCCAATTAGTGATTTTTCGAAATTTAAAGTCAAACAAAGGTTGATTTTCATTTAGCATCATTCACTTTTGATTAAAAAATATAGGTTATGTCACCGGATGACGACATTAAGCGGCGTGGGAAACCTTAAATGTTTGGTGCCCTGAAAAGGCATGCGGGGGTCATCCTGGTAGGAAGCGTCAGTTGTAGTCGTTGTGCCGGTCGAGGAGGTAGGTGACAAGGCGTGTTGTCGTCCAGCGAAAACGTCATCTTCTTCACTCGCAGTGGCGCGTCGATGGCTGCTTCATCGTATCTGGTGGGCGTAAGGCTTGGTCGAGGGACCGCTGTGGGCATCGCCCGGTGCCGCGAGCGACGGCTTACGGTGTCGGGTCGGCGAACGTAATTACATCTTCTCTCTTGCATCGATGGGTGTTCATCGGAGTCCGGTAGCCGTGTGCCGATGGTGGATGTCTGGTCGAAGCTGTAGAGTGGAATCAAATGACGATCGGACTTCATTGAACGCTGTTATCAGATGTAGTCATCAGAGTGCTGCAGTAGGGATGGTTACTGCCCCTCTGGAGTACAGATACAGGCGTACCGCCCCTGTCGGAAATATTGACGGCTTCCCTCTGTCTGTATGTTGGAAGCTTTGATGGCCAGGAGCACAGTTTACTAGTTGCTATTTTAATAACTGCTAGTAGACTAGTTTAGTTAAAGAGCTAGTATTTACTAACTAGCTCTAGTGACTTTAAACATGTTTGATTTTATTAGTGGCTAGTAGGAGAGAAAAAGTCACGTGATTTACTAGCACTAGTAAACTATAGCTCAGTGTGAACGTTTGGAAACATTGCTAGTTATTAACACGTTGACTGCCGCACTAAATTTTACGATACTTACAGCGGGGCCGTCGTACTTTTTTTATTTTTCACATTTTATTCCTTATTTTACTTCATTTATTAATTAAAATAATAACAGCTATTTTTTTTTTTTGTAAAATTAAGTTGTGACACACTTTTGGGTCACATGGCCTGCTGGAATGATTTTACATTTCAGAGCCATGTGACCCATTTTTGCGTCACAATAAAAACAGTAATTAACATAATTGGGTTTAGTTCCAAAGTATTCAAGACTATTTCTTTCAACCAAAATAAGCAAAAGAAATAATAAAATTTAAAATAATAGCAACATTCTAGTACAGGACAACAAGGAAACGTACCTGTATACGAAATATCCTATTATTTGAAAAATACCAACTATTTAAACAGTCTTAAGTGTATGATGTCACACTCTGAAGCTGTGGCTTTTGAAACCACAAAACACGGCTTAAAAATCAGTCATGTACTGTGACTCATTTTTGATGCACGTGGCCCATTTTTAAAGACAAGTGTGACACATATTTGGGCCACGTAGCAGTCAACGTGTTAATAAGCTGCTAAGTAAACGAGCATTGTGAGAATAATTATTTTTTATATTATTAATAATAATTTTTGACAATCAGTTAAGTTATAAAAAAATGTATTCCTGAATTCGAATTTTTGTTCCACGGCTCCTGTTCTGGTATTTTTTTTCTTCTTTTTCTTTTATTTTTCTTTTCTTTTTTCTTTCTATCTTTAATCTTTTTTTTTCTTTTCTTTCCAAATTATACTGTAATTTATTTGTAAGTATATAGGCCTACAGTAAATGCTTCTTTTAAATTTTTATGTTTGTTTGTGTGTATTATATTCAATCTTATATCATTATATTATTACATAATTATATTATATTCATCATGGTCATATTTTATATTCTTCATATTCATTATATTATTCATATTATTATTATATTATTCATATTCATATGTTATAATCATTAGTACATTCATTATTATATTGTAGGTTATGAATATAAGGTTATAATTTTGTAGGTTATAAGCATCATTATTGTATATATTATAAGCTAATTAAATTAAGATTTTATTGTTATGTATGTTTTAAGAGAGCAGTATTGGGTCTTACCTGTTGCTCTCACATGTAAAACTTTATTAAATAAATAAATAAAAAAAAAAAAAAAAATTTTTAAGAAACGCTATTATTTAACAATGATTCAAATAAAAAAGAACTAAAAAGAAAAAATAAAAAAAATTACAAAAAAAATTACAGACATTACTGTTACAAATAAAAGCGTGGCGCATTTTTATTGTAAAATATTCGTTGTACAAAAATGCGCCACGCTTTTATTTGTAACAGTAATGTCTGTAATTTTTTTTGTAATTTTTTTTCTTTTTTCTTTTTAGTTCTTTTTTATTTGAATCATTGTTAAATAATAGCGTTTCTTAAAAATTTTTTATTTATTTTTTATTTTTTTTATAATTCTTTTTCTGTGATTTTTTTTTGTAAATTTTTTTTCTTTTTAGTTACTTTTTTTAAGTAATTGTTAAATTAAAGCGTTTTTTAAATTTTTTAAATTTTTTTTGAAAAAATTTTTTTCAAAAATTTTTTTGAAATTTTTTTGTAATTTTTTTTTACAAACACCTATTGTCATCGAAGATAAACAAGTGTGCAAAGTTTGAATCATATTGATACGGTAGAAGTATTAAAATTTTAAGTTGCAAGATTTGATGGATCCAAGAGTAAGTTATTTTGTAATAATAAAAGCGTTTAAAAAAAACTTTTTTGTAAATTTTTTTTTTTATGACAGCGTATTGTCATCGAAGATAAACAAGTGTGCAAAGTTTCATTCATATTGATACAGTAGAAGTATTAAAATTTTTAGTTGCAAGATTTGATGGATCCAAGAGTAATTTAAAAAAAAAAAATTTTTTTTTGTAAATTTTTTTTTATGACAGCGTATTGCCATCGAAGATAAACAAGTGTGCAAAGTTTGATTCATATTGATACGGTAGAAGTATTAAAATTTTAAGTTGCAAGATTTTATGCTTCCAAGAGTAAGTTAAATAAAAGCGTTTAATAAATAAATAAGTATTTATCAAAAGGGGTGACTGTGATAGTTATATTTTTAATTATTTACATTGGCAATGAAAATTGTGTTTGTGTTTTTTCTACTAGATTTTTGGTTTTATGTTTTTCTTTCAGGTGACAGGCATAACGTTACTCACTGTGGGAATTGTAATAAAAGGAGTTTACACAGAATATGAGACATTTTTGGATGACCGATTTTTTTCAGCACCGTCACTATTGGTTTTTGTTGGAACGATTATATTTTTCATCGCGTTCTTCGGATGTTGTGGAGCGATCAGAGAGAATCATTGCATGGTCATGACTGTAAGTATTCTGCATTTATGTTGCAGTGTATATTATTTTTACTTTCTTTTGCCTATATGAATTTATAGGAAGGAAAGTATTGTTTTCATGTCGATTTTTCGTAATTGAGTTTTCACCGGATCTACACGTTTTCAGACCTCCTAAACCCAAAAAATATGTTCCTTAAGGTGAAATCTGCATTAAAAGGGACGAGATTTGAGTCTGTGGAAGCTCTAAAAGAGAAAGTGGCACGTGTTCTGAAGGAGCTGACAGAAGTTGACTTCCAGCACTGTTTCCAACAATGGAAAATTCGCATGGAGCGTTGTAGGGATAGAGAAGGAGTGTATATTGAAGGTGACAATAAGTGATTATGTATAAAATTAAAATAAAATTTTTTACTACATCAGTTTCGTTATTTAACCCTTTATAGGGCAGTACTATAGGGAAAAATATACATGTAATATGTTAAATTTTGTTTTTTAGGGATTTGAATAATTTATTTCTAGTGCCAGAACAATAAGATATTTCTTTTTTTTTATGTTAAGCCTTATTAAGTATACTTACCAAGGAACGTTTATTAGAATGGGAATCGCATAATTTTTAGTAGTTAGAATGCTTATTAAAACAACTTGTAGTCCTATATAACAGAAAAATGTGTAGAATAACTTATCTCAACTTTATATTAGCATGAATGCTTGCTTTCCTGTAAAAAACTCGAATTTTTTAAGCACTGTAAAAAAGTAACAACAAAACAACACGGTTGCGTACGCTGTAATGAATCCTTACCACATTCGTATATATAATGAAGCAAATGGGGTCGCTGCGCACTAATTTCAAAATGTGGATAGCCTACTTAACAAGAGAACATCTATAAAGCCATAAAATACCAATAGGGTTCAACTGCATAGCTTATTCTTGAAAAAAATCAACCTTATTGCCAGTGGTAAGTATACCTACCACACCCTGTTGTTTAGGTCATCAGCCAAAAGGCTGGTTTGAACCTGTAGAGGTTTTACTAAGTAAAAATGAGGAGAAAGGTGGTTTACCTGTGCCTTCCTCACTCACTGGAAAAGTGCGCTTATTAGCATGCTGGGCCCTCTGAAAAGCACATATTTTCCACTCTGTAAATGACACCTTCACTTCATTCACCACAGGGTTGGGCTATATAATGAAATTCATTACTTCCAGAGGATAAAAACTCTGATTGGTGTCTTTTACACCTCCACCTCATCTGATCTTAAATGATTCAGTCATTTAATTGGCTGACCATGTGATAAGAAACAGAACTATTTATTTTAGCCCTGAAACAAACAGATTGAGTGTAAATAATTTGAAACCCACCTATCTGTTATGGGCAACCACAGACCTATAAAGGGTTAATAGCTACACCTCGTATATAGAAAAACTGTCTTCACAGGTGAAGTAGGTGAAGAGCATGTTCGCCTCTTTTTCTGGACAGTACCAAGATTTATTTTTCTTGCAAAATAAGTATAACTGAAATATAAAATGAAAAAAATATATAAAAATATAAAATAAGTATAACTTCTGTTATAATTATTTTTTCATTTCACAATAAATAAACTTGTGTCAAGTAAAAAAGTACAATCTGTCAATGTTTTGTAAGCGTAGTTCGCGCAGAAATGAGAAGTGAGTGGGGAGAATACTGCCGGCTGTAGAAGGGATGACATACGATCGATGCATGCGTATGTGCGTGCTTGAATTGTCTCATTCTACTGAAGCTGTCGCAGAGAACAGATCGTAGCTCGAACGGTTGACTATTTTGTCTTATTGTCTGTGGTCGGTGGACATTTGTGAAAAGCCCCCAAGGAAACGTCAACCCTTCCACCATGTTGGAGGTCGCTGTTTTAGGAAAAAGAGGCTCCTGTAAGCCTAGACCATATAAACCTACGGTACGTTATGCATTCCGGCGAGTCGGCTGTGAATTCCCCCCTCTACTGCTGTACTACTCACACCATTATTTCTCCCTTCATCGTTCCTCAACCAAATCCGTCTACTGAGCATACGCTTACATAACTTTGAAGGCCTGTACATAATATTATTGTATTTGTTTAGAGTGGTTTCTAATTTTTTAAATTAGAACTCTTCTGTTCATAAATGCTTTAGTCATATAATTGCCTGGTTATGTAATATGAAACAGAACTATTTTTTGTAGCCCTGGAATTAGCAGATCGAGTGCAAATAATTTAACACTCCACCTGCCTGTTATGAGTATAGAGGTTTTTGTACTCCCATATATTTCTGATTGTATCGATTTATTTTTCAGTTCAGTATTTTGATGGGAGTAATATTTGTGATGGAGTTGACAGCTGGTCTCACCGGGTATGTTCTCTCTGATGAAACTACTGAAGTTTTGACCTCTAAACTGAACTCGAGTATGTACCAATATAATCGCAGCATCGAAATGACTGGTGTATGGGATGAATTACAACATGAGGTATAATATTTTGTTTTTTTTTTGTTACCAGTCTTTTTAGAACTGTAAGGCTACAGCCGCACTGCCAGGGGCAGTTGTTATGAAGAGGCAAGAGTCTAGTGCAGTGATTCTCAACCGGGGGGGGGGGGGGAGTCGAGCCCCCCATGGGGGTCAAGGTAATATTATAGGGGGGTTGGGAAACAATAATGAAATCATGTAATCATTTTATGAGAAAAAATCATTTATTATAAATTTAAGTTATAAAAATTTTACATGTAATTATGTATACTTACTTGTAAACAAAAGAAATTAATCATTAATTAATTATTGTGATTGTGGTTGCATTTGTTTTTCATTTAAAATTTTAAATTCATTTAAAAGAGCATGTACACATCAAGTCGGAACTTGTTAATTGCTCATGTATGTGCACATCATACATGCATGTTCATACATGTTGCTACTATAAAAGTATTAACGCAACTATATAAAATAACAACAATAGTTGTATTCCATTTTTACTTTCTCTTGCCTATATGAATATATAGGAAGGAAAGTATTGTTTTCATGTCAATTTTTCGAAATTGAGTTTTCACCGGATCTACACATTTTCAGACCCCCTGAACCCCAAAAAACATGTTTTTAGCGATTGGTCTGTGTGTGTGTGTGTCTATGTACGCACGTGCGTGTGTGTGTGTGAACAGAATATCTCAAGAACAGAACATCGTACAAACCTGAAACTTAAAACTTAAGTTAGATACTACTACCGGACCTGACAAGAACATTTTCATCAATATCGGTCAACTGGAAGTAGTAGTTTATAAGTGTAATTTTTCACTTTTTGTGATTTTCTTGAAAACTGGTCCTACAATTTTTTAAAAATTGCATCATTTACTTACTACATTTTTTATGCACTGCAAGATAGGGTAGGGGCCATGTTTGATGAAATTCTTGGTGAGGCTGTTTTTACATAAAAAAATTGTTTTTTTAAGATTACGACTTTAATATGCACTTTAGCGCAAATATGTATATAATAAAAGTTGTAGAGAATTTATAATCCTACAACTTTTACTTCAAACATTTTCTTGTATAAGGCGGTAATTGTTCAGCAGTAATTAGCGATTTTCTGTTTTTTCTCATGAAAACTTGTAAAAAATCGAATTTTTTAAGATTTCAGCCTTAGTATGCATTTTACGATAAAAGTGTATATAATAAAATCTATAGAAAATTAAAAGATCTACAACTTTTATTTAGAGCATTTTTCTCTACAGAGCCTCATTTAGCGTGAAAGAGTGATTTTCCGTATTTTGAAGCTAAATTGAAGTTGATTTTCATTTTGCGTCCTTCACTCATAATTAAAATTAGGTTATGTTTATTGAGGTCAGTTTGTTTATTTCAAATTTTTTATTACTAATTTTAGGTTATATTGTTAATTAGTATTTGCATTTGCAAGAGAAAGTTGTGCGAGTGTTTCACACCAGATTTTTTTCGTTTTGTTTTCCAGTTGCATTGTTGCGGCACTACAAACTATACGAATTGGTACACGATCTTGAATAATTCATTACCGATGTCATGTTGTGGACCACAGACTGGTGCTATTGGACATGTAACATGTGATGCTTCCTCACCTAGTTTATATCACTCATCGTGTCTGAAATCGTTGAGTGTTCTTGTTCGCGATAATGCTGTCACGATTGGTGCCGCTGGTATCAGTATAGCATTTATTCAGGTACCTACAAATATATTCTTAAAAAATAATTCTTTTTAGTTTGATATTTGGTAATTTTTTTATCTTTAGGAGCCATCGGGTCATAACCCATATAACCCACTGGGTTACTCTAGAGGTAAAGTCGTCGCTAAAATCAGCTGTTTAACAGCGGATTTTAGCTGTTTAACAGCTGATTCGTCGTCGCTAAAATCGCTAAAATCAGCTGTTTAACAGCTGATTTTCGGAGACGAAGGTTCCTGGTTCAAATCCTTGTAAAGGTAGTTACTTTTATACGGATTTGAATATTAGACAGTGGTTACCGGTGTACTTTGATGGTTGGGGTTCAATTAACCATACTCTCTCAGGAATGGTCGACCTGAGTCTGTACAAGACAACACCTCATTTACACGTCATACACATCATCCTCATCTCATTGGGTCATGGGGTTGCTTATTGTTCTGAATTGAACAGATCGCAACGTACACAAATTAGGGATTACAAAAAAATAAAAAATAAAATAAAATTAGGAGCCAAATCAATCAGTCAGTCTTCTCAAACAACTGAAATTTTTATAAAAGTTTGGAACCTTTTCCGTTATTTCACATCATCAAAATTTTGTGTGAATGGACCTTTACTGTACAGCCCACCAACTGCCTTCACGTGCTCTTTACTGTTCAATTAGCAATTGTTTGATTCTTTTATTTTTGGTTGTTTTCATTTTCATTATATTTTTGGTTGTTTTTTCCTTCATTCTTTTACAAGTTTCACAAATTATTTATAAGCTTTATTTTCCAAATTACAAAACAATTAAGATCAAACAATTCTTCTTCTTTAGGTGCCGTCTTCGTTCCGAAGTTAAAGCTATGCGTATTCTTGATACTGCAGATCTAAACAGCTGGCAGTTGTTGCAATTGAACCATTCTCTTAAGTTTTTCAACCATGAATTCCTCCTTCTGCCTATGGATCTTGTGCCAATTATTTTTCCCTGGATAACAAGTTGCAACAACTGGTATTTATCTCCCCTCACAACATGTCCCAAATACTGCAATTTGCAAACAATTACCAACAATTACAATTAATTACAATTTACAATTAATTATCAAACAATTACAAAACATTAAAATCTACAAATAAAGAAAAAACACAATTTATTAAAAAATACAGAAAAATTACAAATATCATTAAGATCAAATGATTATGAAACATTAAAATTTAAAAATACTGAAAATAATACAAATTTATTTTAAAAAATACAGAAAAATTACGAAACATTAAAATTTAAAAATACAAAAAATAACACAAACTTATTTCAAAAAATACAGAAAAATTACAAAACATTAAAATTTAAAAATACAGAAAATAACACAAGTTTATTTTAAAAACACAGAAAAATTACAAATAAGAACAAAACATTTACATTTCAAAAAAGACAAAATAACACAAATTTATTAAATTACAAATAAATAATGACTATTGGAGAGGCATGAACTGAGTTATTAATAACATGTGTATTAATAAACATGCAAACAATATCTACAATATTAATTATAGTGAGTGGGAATCATCAGTCATAACAATAAAGATGCGTTTACACGAAGCGACTTTAAGGTTACAGATGGTGTGATGTGAAATAATGGAAAAGGTCCAAAGTTTGTATCTAATCAACATGATGACTATCTCATGGCCAACGGAACTTGAATGGCTGCCCATTTCACCTTGGCAGATGGTGGCGCAGGACATTCAGTCTGCCAAGCAAAAAGCTGAAAACAATTGTAAACTACAGCTTTTCTGTCTTGACTAGAATCATTATCAAGGGAAACTCCCTCATGTATATTTTTGGTTAGACATATGCTGGACTTCAAGAGCTTTGAGAACTTCAAAATTTGAAGAAAAAAACAGGAGAGAAACGTGGGTGATAGGGGCTGTAGAAAGGAAGAAGATAGAAGCTTTTGAAATGTAGTGTTATAGGAAAATGTTAAAGATTATATGGTGGACAAAATAATTAAGTTAGAGGTTTTCAGACAAGTGGATGAAAGAAAATGTATTTGCAAACATCTTGCCAGAACTTTTAAACTTTTTAAAAATTGCCATCAGCCAGTAAATAGATATATTTTTAATTTTAATTTTTTTCTTTTTGTTCACAGCTACTTGGTGTTGTTTTCGCATGCAATTTGGCCAGATCAATTCGCTCTCATTATGAATCTGTGTAAAATGTGAAATTTACAATTTTTTAATATGTATAATCAATTAGGCCTATATTGAACAGGTTTTATATATTTTATATAATTATTGTTAATATGATATATACATGAATAATTATTGATCATTACGATCGTGTTTTTTTCAATATTATCTAAAATTTATTTTTTATTTGGAAATTTTTTAGTCAAATTTTATTGTTTTGTTCATTGACTTTTATTTTATTATTTTATTTTTTATGTATGTTTTGTTTTTTAACGTAATAGTTGTGCCAGAAGTATATGATTAGTTTTATTTATTGTCTGATATTAATGTTTAAGTAAATAAAGAATCTCAAAAAATTATACATTCACAACAATTTTGTCTTTAATTTTTCTTTTTCTTTTCGTCATTTTGTGTGGAGGCGTTTGTTTTTGTACTTTTCAATGGCCCTATATATTTTTACTTCCTCTTGCCTATATGTATATGTAGGAAGGAAAATATTCTTTTCATATCGATTTTTTGAAATCAAGTTTTCACCAAATCCAAAAAAACATGTTTTTAGCGATAGGTCTGTGTGTGTGTGTGTGCGCGCGCGTGTGTGCGTGCGTGTGTGCGCGCGCGCGCGCGTGTGTGTGTGTGTGTGTGTGAACAAAATATCTCAAGAACGGAACATCGTACGAACTTGAAACTTAAGTTACATACCACTACCGGACGCGACACGAACATTTTCATCAAAATCGGTCAACCGGAAGTAGTAGTTTATTCGTATAATTTTTCAGTTTTCTGCGATTTTCTCAAAAACTGGTCCTACGATTTTTTTTAAAATCGCCTATTTTACTCAATTTTTTATTCTCTACAAGATAGGGTAGGCGCCATGTTTGCTGAAATTCTCGGTGAGGCTGTTTTCACGTAAAAACGTTGTTTTTTTTAAGATTACGGCTTTAATATAAATTTTAGCGCAAAAACTTATATAATAAAAGTTGTAGAGAATTTAAAAACCTACAACTTCTGTTTCAATCATTTTTTTGTATAACGCTTAGTTTAGCGGTAATTTGCGATTTTCTGTTTTTTTTCTCACGAAAACGTGAGAAAAATCGATTTTTTTAACATTTCGGTCTTAGTATGCATTTTACGATAAAAGTGTATATAATTAAATTTATAGAAAATTAAAAGATCTACAACTTTTGTTTAGAGCATTTTTCTCTACAGAGCCTAGTTTAGCGTGAAAGCGTGATTTTCCGTATTTTTAAGCCAAACTGAGTTCGATTGTCATTTTGCGTCATTCACTCATGATTAAAATAAGGTTATGTTTTTGAGGTTAGTTTTTGTTCATTTCTAATGTTTTAATACTAATGTTAGGTTTATTGTTAATTATTTGCATTGGCAAGAGAAAGTTGTGTGAGTGTTTCACACCAGATTTTTTTTAAATTAGCTCATTTACTATATTATTTTTATATGCTACATGATAAGGCAGGCCCATGTCTGCTGAAATTCTTGGGGAAGCTGTACTCTCGTAGAAAAAAACATTTTTTTTAAGATTGCAGCTTTAATATGTATTTTAGGGGTAAAGTGTACGTAATTAAAGTTGTAGAAAATTTAAAAACCTACAACATTTATTCCAAACATTTTTTTGTATAACGCTTAGTTTTGTGGTAAATAGTGACTTTCTGTCTATGTTTTTGTTTAAATCTTTAAATAAATGGATTTTGAAAATTTTGGCCTTAGCATTTAACAACAAAAGTGTATATAATCAAATTTATAGGAAATTAAAAGATCTACAACTTTTATTTAGAGCATTTTTCTCTACAGAGCCTAGTTTAGCGTGAAAGAGTGATTTTCCGTATTATTAAGCCAAATTAAGGCTAGTTTTCATTTTGCATCATTGACTCATTAATAAAATAAGGTTATGTTTTTTAATGTTAGTTTTTTATTTATTTCTAACGTTTTAGGTTATATTGTTCATTATTTGCATGGGCAAGAGAAAATTGTGTGAGTGTTTCACATCAGATTTTTTTATAACTGCTTCCAGGAGATTTCAAAAGGGAGTATTGGACATGTCAAGACACAACTGACAAGTTAAATATTAACATATATGATAAATTCATTAATTACCAATAATTTATTACAATTACTGACTTGCTTACGTCAAAAAGGATGTCATCAATATATTTTTTATTTTTTTTTTTATTTTACGGCCACAAAGGACCACTTAAGTTCAATCTTTCAACGTCTAGCTCTTTCAGATGTTCCACCAAAACGCCCCCCGCAGTTGTCGCTCCCGTACTTCTCCTCTTCTTCGCCAATAATTCTTCAATGTTTCAGATCTTCTCAGTCTCTCAGCGTCCGAAATCACCATGGCTTTCCTGACCCTCATTTGTTCCCTAAATTTAACCGATCGCTGTTTGTATGTCCTGTAGCTCCCTGACTTAGTTTTGAGGTCAGCTATTGTGATGTTTAGTTCCTCCATATCCTTTTTGACTTCCTTTATCCAGTTTGGTGTCATCTTCTTTTGCCAGAAAAACTCAGTCATCCTTCTTAGTAATCTTGTATCCTCCATTCTCAATATATGTCCCAGGAAGGATATCCTTTTTTTCCTGATGATACTGGTTAAAGGCTCAATTGTTTCATATACTTCCTTGTTTGGTACAATATAGAAACTACCATCTTGAAGGGACCATTTTCCAATACACCTTCTTGCTATTTGCCTCTCCACTTTCTCGATTTTGTCCTTTTCGCCTATTCTTGTTGGACCAAACAGGGTTTCACTCGCATACAGGACTTCAGGAAGTATCACGGTATTGTAGTGTCTTAATTTTGTGTTGATGGACATACATTTCTTATCAATATATTTATATTAAATAATACACAATATAGTTAATTTCACATAATTGGGGCACATCAGGACCGGAGCATTTTGGCCCAATTAAATGGCTGGCCCTAATAGAAAAATTCGTAAATTGTAGTGTATCCGCTACAGTATCATACGCTATTATATGCTACTTATCACATACAGTTCAGCCATTCTTAGTTTGCTCCTACTTGTCAACAAACCAAAGCCACCTACTAAAGGGTGCACGCTAAGGTCCACGACTTTATGGATGTCGTATTCCTATTAAGTTAACTATTTTTACTTTCTCTTGCCTATATGAATATATAGGAAGGAAAGTATTGTTTTCATGTCGATTTTTCGAAATCGAGTTTTCAGACCCCCTGAACCCAAAAAACATGTTTTTAGCGATTGGTCTGTGTCTGTGTGTGTGTGTGTGTGTCTGTGTGTGAACAGAATATCTCAAGAATGGAACATTGTACGAACTTGAAACTTGAAACTTAAGTTACATACCACTACCGGACGCGACACGAACATTTTCATCAAAATCGGTCAACCGGAAGTAGTAGTTTATTCGTATAATTTTTCAGTTTTTTGCGATTTTCTCAAAAACTGGTCCTACGATTTTTTTAAAAATCGCCTATTTTACTCAATTTTTTATTCTCTACAAGATAGGGTAGGCGCCATGTTTGCTGAAATTCTTGGTGAGGCTGTTTTCACGTAAAAACGTTGTTTTTTAAAGATTACGGCTTTAATATAAATTTTAGCGCAAAAACTTATATAATAAAAGTTGTAGAGAATTTAAAAACCTACAACTTTTATTTCAAACATTTTTTTGTATAACGCTTAGTTTAGCGGTAATTTGCGATTTTCTGTTTTTTTCTCACGAAAACGTGAGAAAAATCGATTTTCTTAACATTTCGTTCTTAGTATGCATTTTACGACAAAAGTGTATATAATTAAATTTATAGAAAATTAAGAGATCTACAACTTTTGTTTAGAGCATTTTTCTCTACAGAGCCTAGTTTAGCGTGAAAGCGTGATTTTCCGTATTTTTAAGCCAAACTGAGATCGATTGTCATTTTGCGTCATTCACTCATGATTAAAATAAGGTTATGTTTTTGAGGTTAGTTTTTGTTCATTTCTAATGTTTTAATACTAATGTTAGGTTTATTGTTAATTATTTGCATTGGCAAGAGAAAGTTGTGTGAGTGTTTCACACCAGATTTTTTAAATTATAAGTACAGTATAATACCGATTATCCGTGGTAATTGGGGGATAACTATACCGGATAACCGGAAAACACGGATAATACAACCTAATTCGGTCTAGACCACCTACGTCATAAACAAAACCACCAGTTACGCGTATGTTTTATTCTACTGATTAATATATGTTAATACTATCGGATATCGGAAATAAATAAACAAATTGTTTTGAAATAAAAATATTTACTACATAAATTTATATAAATCTTACCTTAAACTACGTAACAAAAAAAAAAAATCACAAAAAATCTGTTATTTTTCTTTGTTTAATTTTATGCCGCAATATTTTTTCTTTTATTTTTCTTATATAACCTTAAATTAATAATTGTGATAATTACGATGACGAAAATGTCGGGAGTTGAAAAGTTTTAATTTGTAAAAGTTATGCAGTACATACATAATTAATTTTTCTGGTGATTTTAATTTTTCTAGCCGGCCGCGTTGGCGATGTTGGTAACGTGCTCGCCTCTCGTCACGCGGTCTTGGGTTCAAATCCCACTCGGGCATGGCATTTTTTCATACGTTACAAAAAATTTATTCCATCCTTCACCGTCTGCATTAGCAACAATTTGCAAAACAGTCGGACGTTAAACCAAAAAAAAAAAAAATTCTAGTGATCGCACGGTTAATCCAAACCCCAGTTAAACGATCCACGGAAAATCGGTACTCTACTGTACTTAAAGGTACTAAAAACATCAGTCATGATATGATGTAGGCCTAACAATTTAATTTAGAAAAATACTTTTAAAAGTATTTTGTATTTAAATACTTTTGAAAGTATTTTGTTGTTACTTTTTAATCAGCATGTACACATTTTGTTACAATGCGCATGCTTAGTGACGTCATTATTTGTTTACATTAGGAGCAAACTAAGAGAGACTGGACTGTAGATAAATTTTACATGCTAGTTCTAACCATATACACATGAATTAAAAGGTATCAGAACAATTTTTAACGTTTTAGCAAAACCTTTTGCCTTGGTTTTAAGCATTGAACCATTGACACTAACACCTTGCAAAGTTACAATGGCGAACCATTCATTCAACGCTTCTCAACAAGTGGATCCTTCCTTCACGTTTTCTTTTCTGAGATGTTCCATAATCTTTTAATACCCACTCTTGGCATATTTTATTTTCTTGGAGCACGATACAAGCTGTCGTAATTTTGTTCACCAGTTAGTTTCGATAGTTTACATTAAGTTAATTTAGGTGGATATGTTTTTATTTTTTTGAGAAGCTTTATTCGTTCACACAGTCATATCATTACGCGGCATTTAACTCACGAAGACATTCATTGTAGATACTGTACTGTAAGTCTACGCGTAAAAATATTAACAATAAAAAAGTATGCCTGCAGATTACAAAACAACCAGACTCGAAAAACAGTGTGTTACAGTACACTCATGAAATCACAAAAACTGATGAGAAGCACGGAATTACGAACGTTTTATGTACGTATGACAAGTGACAACTAACCATAAGTTGCGAGGAGGCTATACAGCTTGTAAGGTTTGGCATAACTAGTGGAGATGACTCGCTGAAATTTGTGCAATGACTATTATGTAGCCTACACATTGTACTGTAAATAACATATTTGTTATGACTGATGTGTGATTACTGTTGTTTATTTGTCAAAATATTTACTACATCTATTCTGCCCATTATCTTATCTTGCTGCTTAGAACCACGTGTTGTTCTCCGCTGGCCAGTGATGGTTTTAATAAAACATATATTGTACATACATCAGATTGGCCTCAATGAGCGGCATTGTTGTTGTTTAGGTCATCAGCTGAAAGGCTGGTTTGAACCTGTACTGCCCTGCTAAGAAAAAAGGCAGTAACTGCAAATTTCTCGATTTTGAGTTTTATATGTATTCTTATGTTTTGGAGCACAAGGAATCTAGTGAACTTACTAAGAAAGCCCTACCTACAACGGTTACTTAGATATCGAGGTATTCTAAAGCATTATCTACATGTTTTTGCCAGGCTTACAAAGGAAAAGAAGCGTATATTCAGATACTAAGAGAAAAGGCAGTATCTGCACTATAGTTACTGCCTTATTTCTTAGTATGCTACAGATACTGATTTTTTACGTAGTAGAACTTGATACTGAATTCACTTACTGCTTTGTATATCATTGTCAATTAGTCATAAAAGTTTAAAGTTCACCACCTTAAATATTGATCTGTGGACAAATTCTTGAATATGGATTTTAAAAAATTATAATAAAATATTGGGCACAAGCCTTAGCAGCCTGTAGAGCTTGAAAAAATTAAATAAATTAAACTCTGTTTCCCTCTCCTACCAACCAACCAGGTGTTGTAACTAACTTTTTCAATTTTTAACTTAAAAAAAATTTAACTTAAAAAACTTCCCTTTTTGCCATATAATCACAAAATCATGTTACATTAATAATTATGTTACAGCTGTCGAAAATACTATAAAGCCATTTTCCCACACTTCAGCTTTTTGCACTTACTGCCTTCTTTCTTAGTAGGGCAGTGTAGAGGTTTTACTAAGTAAATCGAGGAGTGAAGTGGTTTACCATTGCCAACACTCACTGAATGGAAAAGTACGCTTATCAGCATGCTGGGCCCTCTGAAAAGCACATATTTTCCACTCTGCAAATGACACCTTCACTTCATTCACCACAGGGTCTGGCTGTATAATGAAATTCATTACTTTCATAGGAGACAACTCTGAATAGTGTCGTTTACACCTCTACCTCTTCTGTTCTTAAATGATTCAGTCATTTAATTGGCTGACCATGTAATAAGAAACAGAGCTATTTATTTCAGCCCTGCAATGAACAGATTGAGTGTAAACAATTTGACACTCCCTCTGTCTGTTATGGGCAGAAGCGGCATTATGGACCGAATAAACGGAGAACTTATCAATGTAAAATCCCGTTCTGTTTTTGTTCATTAAAGAACTGTCCCAAAAAACCAGCTGCTACAATTAATCAATGGACCAATTTTCCGGAATCTACTGTATTTGTCGCAATGTTCAATTGGAAGTTAAACATTTTTCTACCAAAACCTATTTAGAAAAAAATTCATGTCCACTGTAAAATGGTTTAATAATCAAGTATTTCTTTAAATTTTTTTAAACAGACTTAAATTTGCAACTGATTAAAGCTTGTGGCAATTTATTGATGTATTTTCTACTTGCAAAAGTTTGTTTTTGTTGAAACAAATTTAGTCTTGTGATTAGCAACGTAGGAATATTATATTTTTGCAACACATTAATAATATGAATGTATAGGGGGAAAATTTTACCCGTAACAGACAGGTGGAATATTAAATTAGTTGCACTCAAGTTGATAGTTCCAGGGCTACAAAAAATAGTTCTGCTTCTTATCACATTGTCAGTCAATTAAATGATTGAATCTTTTAAGAACAGTAGAGACAAAGGTGTAAAAGACACTAGTTAGAGTTATCTCCTCTGAGAGTAATGATTTCATTATACGGTCAGACTTCGTGGTGAATGAAGGGAAGGTGTCATTTGCAGGGTGGAAAGTGATGCTTTTCAAAGGGCCTTGATTGCTGATAACCATATTATTTGCTCTCAATCTGCTAGTTCTCAACGTACAAAAAATATTCTGTTTCATATCACATGGTCAGTCAATTATACAAGGCTTGTTCAGAAAGTAAGTACCGTTTTTAAAAAAAGTAAAACAATTTTTTTTCAACACAATTTTATTTCTACATGAAAGCCCAAACCTTAAACTATTTTTCGACATAGTTTCCACCAATGTTCAAACACTTATCGTAGTGGGTGATCAATTTGTCTATACCCTCTTCGTAGAAGGTTCCTGCCAACGAATGTAGCCACGACTCCATGGCAGTTTTCACTTCATTGTCGGTTGCAAAGCGTTGGCCACCTAGCTCGCGCTTCATGTGCAGGAACAAGTGGTAGTCAGACGGTACCAAGTCTGGGCTGTAGGGCGGGTGATCGAACTGTTCCCAACGAAATTGTCGAACCAATGTTCGAGTGTCACAAGCAGTATGGGGCCGAGCATTGTCATGGAACAACACAATTCTGTTACTGAGCATTCCTCTCCGTTTGTTTTGAATTGCCCCCCTTAGTTTTCTTAAGGTTTCGCAATACCTTGCCGCATTAATGTTTCACCTCTTGAGAGAAAATCAATGTGAATGTGAAAATCAATGTGTTGCTCCATGACATTGCTCGGCCCCATACCGCTGGTGACACTTAAACATCGGTTCGACAATTTCGTTGGGAGCAGTTCGATCACCCGCCCTACAGCTCGGACTTGGCACCGTCTGACTACCATTTGTTCCTGCACATGAAGCGCGAGCTAGGCGGCCAAGCTTTGAAACCGACGATGAAGTGAAAACTGCCGTGGTGTCGTGACTACATTCGTTGGCAGGAACCTTCTGCGAAGAGGGTATAGACAAATTGATCACCCACTACGACAAGTGTTTGAACATCGGTGGAAACTATGTTGAAAAATAGTTTAAGGTTTGGGCTTTCATGTAGAAAGAAAATTGTGTTGAAAAAAAATTATTTTACTTGTTTTTTTTAAAACGGTACTTACTTTCTGAACACGCCTCGTATGATTGAAACATTTAAGAACAGAAGAGGTAGAGGTGTAAAAGAGATTAGTCAGAGTTATCTTCTCTGAGAGTAATTAATTTCATTATATAGCTAGATCTTGTGGTGAATAAGGTTAAAGTGTCATTTGCAGAGTGAAAAATGTGTGCTTTTCGGAGGGCCTGGCATACTGATAAGCATACTTTTTCACTCAGCGAGGATGGTATGGTAAACCACCTCACTACTCGTTTTATTTAGTAAAATCTATAGAGGTTCAAACCACCCTTTTGGCTGATGATCAAAACTGGGAATGAAAGAATGTTTTCCAAATCGAGTTTTCATGGGAAGTAAGTGTTTGCAGGGTTCCTGATCCCCAAAACAATATGTTTTTACTGATTGGTTTGTGTGTGAACAAAATATGTCAAGAACAGAATATTGTTCGAACTTGAAACCTTGGAACTTAAGTTAGGTTTCATTAGAACATGAACATTTTCATCAAAATCAATCGACCGTAAGTAATAGTTTATTCTTACAATTTTTCACTTTTTTGCAATTTTCTCAAAAATATCTCCTATGAAGTTCTTTAAAATCATCTCATTTTCACTGCATATTTTATGCTCTACAAGATAAACTAAGCGGCATGTCTGCTAAAATTAATGGGGAGGCTGTACCATCATAGTAAAAATGTGTTTTTTAAGATAGTTGTCTTTTGCATTTTAAGGCAAAAGGGAACCCACCTGGTTGGTCTAGAGGTAAAGTCATCACCGCAAGTCAGCTGATTTTTGGAGATGAAGATTCCTGATTCAAATCCTAGCAAAGGTATAGTTAATTTACTCAAGAGTATGCCATTAGTTTTAAAGAGGGGTAAAGGGGAAAACTCATTAATGTGCATGGACCACTGCTTTGTTATCAGTTTAGCCAACACAACAATGTACACTATACCCAGAGCACATACACAATATCACAGAACCTCTTTTAGGTTAACTGTACGAATATAACTGTTTGTTACCGTAAACAGAAATTTCAATTTCTCGAAAATGTGGCCAGACTATACACAGTGCTAAACAAAATCTAATATATAGATTTTGCCGGCCCGTGGTGTGGTGGTCAGCGCAACTGGCTACTATGCCGGGGTCCTGGGTTCGATTCCCAGTCAGGTCTGGCATTTTTTCATCTGTAAATCACCACATATCATTACCTACGCACAAGCCCAAGGCTTATGTAGGCATCATGACTCAATAAAAAAAAAAAAATGTGTAATAAAATGTTGTGAAGTTGAAGCTAAACAAAAATGTTTTCCTGTGCCACTTAACAAAAGTCAGGAGCAAGCGGCTAACTACTATGATGTTTTCTTTCCACAATTCAAAATATAAAGGAGGAAGATAATGATAGTGAAGAAGATAATTCTTCATCAACAGTTTTTTTGACACCTGGTAAAAAAAGGAAACAATTATATCTATAAGAAAGTGATACCAACATGTGGAAGTTATTACCGGTTTCGAAAGAAAGGCTAAATTTTAATTGGAAACTTTGTACGTTATGAAAAATTTGAAAGGAAATGGGGTTTAAGTGGAAAAAGTATTAGTTACAACGAAGTATATTAATTGAAAACCAACATGTGTGGTAGGGTGAGTGGCGGAGCGTATAGCAGCTTACTGTCTATAAATAAATAATTGAATTCCACTCACCTTTGAAATCCTGCGACTTACCAGCTGGAACCAGTGGCTTTTCAATGAGTGGTGAGCTGCTGAAGATCTTGAAGTAGACTGTATTAGCGCAGTTAGTTTTCAGAAACCCACCGGGTTGGTCTAGAGGTAGAGTCGTCGCCAAAATCAGCTGATTTTCGGAGACGAAGGTTCCTGGTTCAAATCCCAGTAAAGGTAGTTACTTTTATATGGATTTGAATGCTAGAGAGTGGCTACTGGTGTACTTTGATGGTTGGGGTTCAATTAACCATACTCTCTCAGGAATGGTCGACCTGAGTCTGTACAAGACTACACCTCATTTACACGTCATATATATCATTCTCATCTCATTGGGTCATGGGATTGCTTATTGTTCTCAATTGAACAGATTGCAACGTACACACGTTAAGGATTACAAAAAAAAGAAGTTTTCAGAGTATTTCCAGCGCGTTAAATCACTGTGGCACGTGAATTGCATTGGCATTGTGCATTGGCTATTCTGTTTTTACGTTTTAGGCTACATTTATACAAATAAAAGTATTTTAATTCGTTAAAACTCATTCTGTTTCTTTTCATTTTAATTCTTCACATTTTATTCGTTATTCTGTAATGTTGTTATAAATTAGTTATCTATCTGTGTATTATAAGTTTATCATTTCAACTGTTCAAAAGCAGAGTAAAACAATACAAGAGTGGAACGGAATGTTATTTTAAATGTTATTAAGTGTTGTAAAGAAAAAGCAAAAAATAAAATATATACTACACAGTTGGATGTTTTTAGAAATGTATGTAATAGGCTAGCAGCAGCGCATTGCTCACACTGAGTCCCGGGTTCATCTCGTCATTACATACAGTACTTTGCACCCTGAAAATGACACCTTAACTTCATTCACCACAGGGTCTGGCTGGGTGATGAAATTCATTACTCTCAGAGTAGATAACTCTGATTAGTGTCTTTTACACCTCTACCTCCCGGCAGTGGCGGTCCTAGCGGGTGGGCCCGGGCCCACCCATTTTTAATATGAATTAACTGAAATAATAAAATAATGAGGATTTTTATTCACAACAAGATGTAAAACAATAATGGTTACGATATTTATGTATCGTAAATGAGACGAATTAAACCTTATCTGTGGACATCTATGGCAGGGCAAAGACTTAGTAACCTGGCGATTGTATCCATAGAAAGAGAGTTAAGTTTTCCTTTAATATCGGATCCAGATCCAGTTGTGGACGAGTTTGCAGCTCAAAAAGGAAGACGGCTACAGTTCAGTTTGTTTTAAAGTAAACAATAATTGAGAGTTGACTAGTTTATGTATTATTATTTCTTCATAATTTTGACCAACATAATGGATTTGGACTTGATTTTTATATTTTCAAACTGTTTTTGTAACTCATGTACTGTATTTAAAGTGTTCAATTTAGTAAATTTCTTATAAAAATTACAAGGTTGTGTTTGTTTATTCAATACTAATCCTAAAATAAAGATAGAATGTCCTCAGTCGGTTATCTACAGGTATTCAATTTATAAAATCATAGACATACAGGGTGATTCATGAAGTTCTCCCCCCACTTCTACAGCACATTGTACTAGTAAAAATAATGAAAAAATGTTATATAAACATAGGTCCGAAAACGCTTCGTTAGCGAGTTACAGCTAGCGAAAGTTTCGCCTGGATTTCAGTTCACCAGGTGAAATGAGGTCTTCCTGGAATTGTGGTAAGGTAGATTAAGGGGCAAATTCAATCATTTCTTATGGTTTTTGATCTGATAAATTGAATAAAACAGGTCCCAGATCTGTAAGTTAAATAGTTTTTAAGAAAACCAGTGTCAAATGCAAAAAATGGAGTGAAAAACTTATTTTTTCATCTTTGGGCAAGGATAACTGTGTTATTTCACCAAGAAACAGTTAAAATTTTTCAATTAAACATGTAGAAAATTTTATTCTGAACAAACCGGTGTAAATAAAGTACACAGAAAGCGAATAGATGTTTGATTAAATGAGTTTTTATTCATAAGAGTACAAAGTAAAATTAACCGGAAAAACTAAAATGAAAAAATGTGTTTTTTTCACTCCATTTTTTTGCATTTGACACTGGTTTTCTCAAAAACTATTCGCTTTCTGTGTACTTTATTTACACCGGTTTGTTCAGAATAAAATTTTCTACATTTTTTATTGAAAAATTTTAACTGTTTCTTGGTGAAATAACAAAGTTATTCTTGCCCAAAGATGAAAAAATGTGATTTTCACTCCATTTTTTGCATTTGACACTGGTTTTCTCAAAAACTATTTAACTTACAGTTCTGGGACCTGTTTTATTCAATTTATCAGATCAAAAACCATAAGAAATGATTGAATTCGCCCCTTAATCTACCTTACCACAATTCCAGGAAGACCTCATTTCACCTGGTGAACTGAAATCCAGGCGAAACTTTCGCTAGCTGTAACTCGCTAACGAAGCGTTTTCGGACCTATGTTTATATAACATTTTTTCATTATTTTTACTAGTACAATGTGCTGTAGAAGTGGGGGGAGAACTTCATGAATCACCCTGTATATAGATATATATGTGTGTGTGTGTGTTTGTGTGTGTCTGTGTGTTTTACATAGGTAAAAATAATGTACATTATTAACAGCTACTTTTTAACTTAAAAAATAAAAATAAAAATATATAAGTGGGCCCACCCAGAAAAAAAATTCTGGGGCCGCCATTGCCTCCCGGGTTCAATTTCCGGTTCAGGTCTGGAATCTTTTCATCACTCATTTTCATTATTATCATCATCATCTTCATCCACTGTCTGCATTAGCAGAAATTGGAAAAGTCAGACGTAAAACCAAAACAAAAATCTACCTCTTCTGTTCTTAAATGTTTCAGTTGTATAATTGGCTGACCATGTGTGAAGAAACAGAACTATTTTTTGTAGTCCTGGAATAGCAGATCGAGAGCAAATAAATAATTTAACACTCCACCTGCCTGATAAAAGCAATATTCAAAATTATAAAATTTTTTCAATGTTTACAAATAAATTGGTAAGTTTACATTTTATTTTTGATAGTTTTAATTTTTTAAAAGTACTTTTTTGAAAATCGGTTGCGCGGTATTTCTAAGAAAGTATGTTAAATAAACTAAACTTTTTATGTTTCTTATATTTTTTAATAAGTGAAATTATTTTTGGACCACATAGTATCAATTATTTTCAATTTCCTTATATTAGACAATATATTTTAAATTCAGCAAATTTCTTCTTAACTAGAAAACAAGTTTTTCAAGGTTAACATGATGTGATGTTATAAACATAATCTTATTCTAAGAAATAAAATAATGACCATCATCTTAAATTTACTCTCAATTTTTTTTTACATACAAATTTAATCGTAAAGATGAAACATCTGAACTATGTTTTGTTCAAATAATAATAAATAATTATTATATAACATAAAATGATTTAGTGTATGTACAGTTTGTTTAAGGTCAAAGTAAAATAGTATTGAAAAAAATTTATGGTTGTGTGATAGCCTTTGTCAATAGATTTTTATTTTTCTTGTACTATCTGTTAGAAACAGAGTATATAATAAAATTTATCTCTTTAATTGTTTACAGTACAGTTAATTCTATTTTATTGTTCATTAAACATATATATATTTGTATTAATTGCAATTGTACAGTGTACTACGATATTTTATTACAATGGTGAAATTTTTACATTTAATTACTTTTGTTATTTTGTGTGAAATTAATTTTATTTTAATTTTTGCTCAACAAGTAAGTATTTTATTATTTTATTTTATAATTTTATTTATTTGTATCAGTTCTATTTAATTAAGGGCTGGAATAATTGAATCAGTAATTTCAGAAAGCCCATAAGTTAAAATTTTATATTTTTTTCTTTAGTGCATTTTAAAATAAATTGAATGTAAACACACCATCCCTACAAAAATTACATAAGCTTGGCTCTCCTCAAGTAATATATATAGCCCTGTACTCGTGTATATATATATATTTTTTTATTTCTAATATGTGTATGTTGCAATCTGTTCAATTTAAAACAATAAGCAACTCCATGACCCAATGAAATGAGGATGATGTGTATGACGTTTAAATGAGGTGTAGTTTTGTACAGACTCAGGCCAACCATTCCTGAGAGAGTACAGTTAATTGAACCCCAATCATTAAAGTACACCGGTAACCACTGTCTAGCATTCAAATCCATATAAAAGTAACTACCTTTACTAGGATTTGAACCAGGAACCTTCAACTCCAAAAATCAGCTGTTAAACAGCTGATTTTGGTGACGACTTTACCTCTAGACCAGCGGTTCCCAACCTTTTTTTTCTCCCGTACCCCTTGGTGAATCTTTAACTAAAATTTGTACCCCCAAAAATGTAACCACTGTAACTACAATACTTCACCAAGTAGGGGCTATTTAATCACTAGCTAATCTCTAAACAATTTGCATATTTTCATATGTTTTTTATTTATTTCCAAATATTTTGCATAATGTAAATTTATTTTTTTATAATCATAATGGTATTTTTCTGTGAGTATACATTGGATAGTTTTTAAATACTGCAAAATATAACTTACACTTGAACGTTTTATTATGTGTTCAAATTAAGATATAAATTTAAACCAAGGAAAATGAAAGTTAACACGAGCATTTAAAATAGAAATTTTATTGAAACCTGAACATTTCTTGTATGGTCTTGATTTTACATCAAAATACTAATGACAGAGTTATAATAATTTTAAAGTAAGTTCTAAAGTTTTAAACTTTAAAAAAACTTACATCGAATACAAAATGCTTTTAAAATTTGTAAATACAAAATCTAACATGAAAATTGTGGTGTATTGAAGTTAAATTATCAGTCCAGGAAACGTCTTCAGAACTCTTTTTTTAGTGTGACCATTGAGGCTGTTTTGTTTCACTCAATTGTTTGAAATCAGGTTCAAATGTAGACAAATAAAGCCTTAGATCTGGGCTTGCATTAAGCTTGTCAGTACAATAACCCCACCAAGTTACTCAGAAAAACAACGTCCGACATTGCCCTTTATTTTCGGCGTACCCCTAACCGGTTCGTCGCGTACCCCGGGTTGGGAACCTCTGCTCTAGACCAACCCGGTGGGTGAGAAAGAAAAATAACACTAAGAAAAAGCTAATCCTTAAGGATATAAAGTGTTTCCTTCTAATTAAAAAATGAAAGTGGATGTTCTTTTGAAGCTTAACCCTAGAATGGAAAGCCGTCGTAAAATTTACTACGTCAACTTCGTTTTTCGTTGGTACTACTACGTTTTAACGTTGACTGTACCGACCTTAAGGGTGTGTATCGTTTCGCCTGAGACAAGGTCAGTGTGTTATTGACATCGGTTACAACTTTTGTATTTTGTCGAGTGAGAATATAAATCGTAAATATTACGACGGGTTTCCACTACCGTAACTATTTTTTATAGGGCATCGATTTATATTTTAATTATTTTAGCTTTCGTAGTGACATGTTTAGTGTTAAAATAAACTGTAAATAGTTAGTTGTATTATAAATTATGATCGGGCTACATAAACAGCTCATAACACCATGGTTAGAAGAAAGGATCAAATGTGTCTCAATTCAACGATCTTTGAAGACGATTATACTTCAAGTTCTGGGAAGAGAAAATGATCCAGTTCCTGTCCCTAAACAGGTCAAGAAACGAACAGTT
The DNA here is from genome assembly GCA_035578175.1 of Catonia carolina. Taxonomy (NCBI): domain Eukaryota; kingdom Metazoa; phylum Arthropoda; class Insecta; order Hemiptera; family Achilidae; genus Catonia; species Catonia carolina. Next base: position 15,914,343 of record JAQMRL010000015.1, read on the forward strand.
TGTAAACTTTGTCCAGCAATAAAGAGGCGTATGATAACAAGCTGGTGTATCAATTGCAACGAGGCATTCTGCGGGGAGCACAGAGGAGAAATATGCAAGAGGTGCACCGACGTCTATCACGATTGAACAGTGAAATCTTTGCAAATACCTAGACTCTGACTACCTTCTTTTTTTCTTAGCAATAACAAACAGTTTACCTAACAATTTATAAGACTTTATGGTATTTTACTAATTTTCCGACTTAATAAAAATTTACTACTCAACCAATAAATTTGAAAAAAAATATATATATTCAAGGTGCCATCCTGACTGTACCGACAGCTGATTTAGAATAGGAAATGTAAATATGCCTTTAATTGTAGGAATAGGTACTGATGAAAAAACAATTATTCAGATTCTCACATCAAGAACTTATTCTCAAAGAGCACAGATAGCCACAGCATATTATCAACAATTTCAAAAGGTATAGAAATTTTATTATAGCTTTTGATGAAGAACTTATTCTCAAAGAAGAGCACAGATAGCCACAGCATATTATCAACAATTTCAAAAGGTATAGAAATTTTATTATAGCTTTTGATTAGACCCAGTTTGGTACAGAGGTAAAGTCATCACCATGAGTCCGGCTGTTTAACAGCTGATTTTTGGAGACAAAGGTTCCTGGTTCAAATCTCAGTATAAAGGTTACTTTTAGAAGGATTTGAATACTATTTAATTTTTTTGTTTTTTTTTTTTGTTTAACGTACCGTTATTTTTACTTTATTGTATATTAAATTTGTATGAAGTAAACTAAAAAATTATAAACATAGCACATTTTTATTTAAAATACATGCATCTATAAGATTTGGACTTATAAAGATCAGTAGTAAATATTACGACAGGTTTCCAACAACGTAACTATTACTAGGCTTTCCATTCTAGGGTTAAGCTCTACTTTCTAATGGAAGAGGCCATACAAAGATTCTATGGTAATTTTTTTTAAAGGTGTATAACTACGATTTATGATGTAGTACTAGGCCCCCTTGCACTTCATCCCACACTAGCAAACACATCAGCTCCCTACTATACTAGTGTTGAGGGAATACGCCTTAAGTATTTAATACTAGATTTTCAATACATTTACTTTAATTTGTTTTTTATTTTTACAGCAATCGAACAAAAATGATGGAAAATTTAATCCAGCAAAAGATGCTCAAGACCTTCGTACTGCTATCGAAGGAATAGGTACTGATGAAAAAACAATTATTCAGATTCTCACATCAAGAACTTATTCTCAAAGAGCACAGATAGCCACAGCATATTATCAACAATTTCAAAAGGTATAGAAATTTTATTATAGCTTTTGATTAGACCCAGTTTGGTATAGAGGTAAAGTCATCACCATGAGTCCGGCTGCCGTCCGCATTGGCGAAGTTGGTAACGTGCTCGCCTCTCATCATGCGGTCTTGGGTTCGAATCCCATTCAGGCACGGCATTTTTTCATACGTTACAAAAACTCATTTCATCATTTACCGTCTGCATTAGCAGTAATTGCAGAACAGTCGGACGTTAAAAAAGAGTCCGGCTGTTTAACAGCTGATTTTTGGAGACAAAGGTTCCTGGTTTAAATCCTAGTATAAAGGTTACTTTTAGAAGGATTTGAATACTATTTAATTTTTTTGTTTTTTTTTTGTTTAACGTCCGAAAAAAAATAGTGTTCAAATCCTACTAAAAGTAACCTTTACTAGGATTTGAACTTTACTAGAATTTAACTAGGAAAAACTTTACTAGGTAAAAAAAAATAGTAATCAAATCCTTTTAAATGTAACCTTTACTAGGATTTGAGCTTTACTAGGATTTGAATACTAGACAGTGGTTACCGGTGTACTTTGATGGTTGGGGTTCAATTAACCACACTCTCTCAGGAATCCTCGCCTTAGGTCTTTACAAGACTACACCTCATTTACACGTCATACACGTTATTCTTATCTCATTGGGTCATGGGGTTGCTTATTGTTTTCAATTGAACAGATTTACAACGTACACACATTAGGGATAAAAAACAAGATTGAGTGTTGAATTTTTACCAAGTATCCAATAAAATTGTTTAAATTTTTTATCAACTGTTTCTTTTTGATCTGTATGTGGGTTTTCCAATTCAGTTGTTACTCAAGATGGCCAGCTCGTTGGTGTAGTGGTTAGCGCAACTGGCTTCTATGCCGGGGTCCCGGGTTTGATTCCCGGTCAGGTCTGGCATTTTTTCATCACTCATTTTCATATATTGTCATTCTCCACCATCTGCATTAGCAGAATTGTAAAAACAGTCAGACGTAAAACAAAAAAAAAACTCAAGATGTAGGGTATAAAATGTATCAGTTATCAAGAAAAAGTATTGCTTGAGTCCCAACTTCGTGTAGTTGGAAGAAATGCAGTGTGTTGTTATAGTAGTGGGAGAATGAATGAGTTAGTAATGTTTCACAGCTGCTGCATTTGTATTGGTAGCGTAGACTAACTAGACTAAAAAAATATTCTTATCATCCGGCGCATTAATTTAACAAATACCTACCGGGTTATTAACTTGGTCGGATTCATAATATTTAACTTAAGTACCATTTTATATCAAAACATGTAAATAAATAATTGTAATAAATACAAACAAATATGTCAAATACGAAAAGTTTAAAAACGATGTTTTGTATCAGAGTAATACAACAATCGTTCTCCCAGCATGCGTCAGTCAATCAATATACCTCACCTGTACCCTTCACCCCATAACTACACAGAGCTGGGACTCAAGCAGTAATTTTTTTTTTTATTTACCTAACATTTAAAAATTTTACTTTATTTAAAATTTTTTTATTATAGCCTACTTAATTTGTTATGTTTTATTTGCAGAATTTGGTAAAAGATTTGAAAAATGATCTTTCTGGTACATTAAGACAAGTTGTAGTTGCTTTAATGGAGGAGCCTGGAGAATTTTTAGCGAAAGAATTAAACAGAGCTCTAACTTCCTTAAAAAAAGAAGAAAACACTGTAGCTGAAATTTTATGTACAAGAGAGAAAAATGATATAAAATATGTATCAGACAAATATAATTACTGTAAGTATGTGTTTAGGTCATCAGCCAAAAAGCTGGTTTGAACTTGTAGAGGTTTTACTAAGTAAAACGAGGAGTCAGGTGGTTTACCATGCCGTCCTCACTGAGTAGAAAATTAAGCTTATCAGCATTCCGGGCCCTCTGAAAAGCACATATTTTTCACTCTGCAAATGACACCTTCACTTCATTCACCACGGGGTCTGGCTGTATAATGAAATTCGTATAATGAAATTCATTACTTTCAGAGGAGATAACTCTGACTAGTGTCTTTTACACCTCTACCTCTTCTGTTCTTAAATGATTCAGTCATTTAATTGGCCTCCGTGGCGTAGTGATTAGCACGCTCGCCTGCAAAGCAAAAGTTCCCGGGTTTGATTCCCGGCTTGGGTCTGGAAATTTTAACACGTTAAAACCACCGTTAAGGTACCAAAACACACAAAAGTTGCTAACGACCAAGCTGTCGATGCAACTTTAAAGAAACTAAAAAAAACTATTTTGAATATTTTTAGTGTTAGAACGATTTATTTTTATTATGAACATAATAAAAATTAATTTTTAATAGGAAATTTTATTTTTCTGTAACGTCGAACTTCTGGTCGGCAATGGCAGGCTAACGCCAGCAATTTTTTGATATAAGGGCTGGCACGTTTTGTACACCTTTATTCAAATTAAATGGCACTTAACATCAAACTATTAAATATTGTCTTGGCACTGAAAGGGTTAAGTATAAAAATGTTGTGATTAATAAGTAATATTTTTGTTGCAGTGTTTAACAAATCATTATTGTCAACAATTCAAGAAAACTTGAGTGGTGATTATAAAACATTTTTGGAAACTGTGATAACTGTAAGTTATAATAGTTCTAATTAAGGCCTATTCACATGACGCTAGTTCAGTAGTTCCCAACCTTTTTTTTCTCCCGTACCCCTTGGTGAATCTTTAACTCGTAAAATTGTACCCCCAAAAATGTAACATTACTGTAACTACAATACTTCACAAAGTAAGGGCTATTTAATCACTAGCTAATCTCTAATCAATTTGCATATTTTCGTATGTTTTTTATTTATTTCCAAATATTTTGCATAATATAAATTTATTTTTTTATAATCATAATGGTATTTTTCTGTGAGTATACGTAGGTTAGTTTTTAAATACTGCAAAATTACAAAAGATGTAGGGTGTTACAGATATGTAGATATGAAACGACTTGCGCAAGATAAAATAGCTTGGAGAACTGCATCAAACCAGTCGAGAGACTGATGACAAAAAAAAGTTTACTTCACCCTTTATGCTCAAAACCATGAGTTAAGCAATATAACTATTTTTTTCTAGCCATAAAACTAACAGATAAAGTGCAAATAATTTAACACACTGCCTGCCTGTTATGGGCAACTAAAAATGTTGTGTTTATAAAATTTTTTTAGCTTTTTACCTCCTTTACAAAATTTAGTTCTTTAACTGGGTTTCAAGTAGCACAAAGCTTAACATAAAGTAAGAGATTAATTAATGTATGTTAATTTAATTTTTATTTTCAGCCACCTGTAAGAGAGAGAGGTTTAATTAATCCAAAATTGATTGCTGAACAAGTTCAATATTTCCCTGGTGAATCAAGTAAGTACCTTTATAATTATTACTACAAATCTTTATATATTTAAACATCAGAAATTTAAAAATTTTTCACTTCTTCGTCTCTTAATTTTTCTCCTTCTTCTTTATTTTGTCTTCCTTTCACCTCCTTCCACTCCTTAATTTCATGCTAAGTTTTCTCCTTTTCCTTCTTCTTTTTTGTCTCCTTTTCCTGCTACACCCACTCCTTCTCCCTTTCCTCCCACTTCTTTTGCTTTTTTTTCTTTTCCTCCTCATTTTGTTCTCCCCCTTTGTCCTCATCTATCTCCTCTTTCTGCTTCTTCTACTTTTTCTCCTCTTCTCCTTTGACTTGTCCTGCGCCTTCTCCTTCATCTCCTTCTTTTTCTTATGCCTCTTCCTCATCATCCTCCTCATTTTCCCTTTCCTCCTTTTGCATCTCTTCCGCAATCTCCCCCTTCTCCTTCTGCTTCTTTCACTTTTATCCTCTTCTCCTTCATTTTGTCCTCCTTCTCCCTCTCCTCATCCATAACCTCCTCTCTTTTTTGCTTTTTCTACTTCTTGTCCTCTGTACTTTTACCTTATTCTTCTCCTTCTCCCTCTTCTTGCTTCTTTCTCTCCACATCCATCTCCTCCTCCTCCTTCTGCTTCTTCTACTTTTCTCCTCTCCTTCTTCATCTTTTTCTACTCCTTCTGCTCCTCCTCCTTCTCCCTCTCTTCATCCAAATCCTCTTCCCTTCTCTGTTTCTTCTGGTTTTTGTCCTCTGCACCTTCACCTTTTTCTCCTCCCTCTCCTTCTTTTCCATCTCTCCCTCAATCTACTCCTCTTTCTCATTTTGCTTTTTCTTCTCTTCTCCTTTTCTTCTCCCTCATCTTTTCTTGATTCTGCTTCTTCTACTCTTTCTTCTCCTCTCATTCATCTTGTCCTCCTCCTACTTCTTCTCCACTTCTTCCACCTTATTGTCTTACTCCTTTACCTTCTCCTTTGATTTATCCTTCTTATTCCTTACTATCCCTATTAAAAATATGTTTATTTTCCATTACTTATATTAGTAGGAGAAAATCATGTGAGTATCACAAACCAGATATTTTAATTAATTATTCATAATTTTGAATTAATATTTTCCAATCAGCAAAAATTTTTAATGTATTTTATATTCTTTATCACAGTATTTAAGTTAATTTGTAATATTTTTCTGATTTTGTTTTCCAGAAAGTTGCGGTTCAGAAAATGTAAAATTAATGGAATTTTTAGGGAAATCTAATTATGAACAAATCCGACATGTTTTGATGAATATTGAAAATCAGTACAATGCAACAGTGGAGAGTGTGCTTGAGCAATATTGTTCTAAACCATTGTTATATGGCTATAGAACAACTGGTAAGTTTTTGTTTATTTATTATTTTTGTAAATATTTCTATAATTTATGTCCACCTCAAGCAGTTGACTCATACACAATACAATCAAGTCACGATTGGAAATTCTGAAAAATAATTATCTACGAGATGTGGCTATTAAATAACGAGACTGACGTAAAAAATTTAATTTTAATTTTATACATAATCACTTACGCCCATAGCAGACAGGTGGAGTGTCAAATTATTTACATTCAATCTGTTCATTGCAGGGCTAAAATAAATAGTTCTGTTTCTTATCATATGGTCAGCCAATTAAATGACTGAATCATTTAAGAACAGAAGAGGTAGAGGTGTAAAAGATACTAATCAGAGATATCTCCTCTGAAAGTAATGAATTTCATTATACAGCCAGACCCTGTGGTGAATGAAGTGAAGGTGTCATTCACAGAGTTGAAAATATGCTTTTCAGAGGGCCCGGCATGCTGATAAGCGTACTTTTCCACTAAGTGAAGAAGGCAATGGTAAACCACCTCACTCCTCGTTTTACTTAGTAAAACCTCTACAAGTTCAAACCAGCCTTTCGGCTGATGACCTAAACAATGACACATAATCACTTATTGTCACCTTTAATATACACTCCTTCTTTATCCCTATAACACTCCATGCAAATTTTTCATTGTTGGAAACAGTGCTGGAAGTCATCTTCTGTCAGCTCCTTCAGGATACGTGTCGCTCAAAAATGTTTGAAATGAAGCTCGCAAAAGTGTTTGTACTGACACTTTGTACGCGATTGGAAATGACCCAAATTTTTTGGAAACTATAATAAAATGTGATGAAACGTGGTTTTTTATTTATAATCTGGAAACAAAGCGCCAATCCATGCACTGGAAGAGCCGAACTTCACCGAGAGCCAAAAAAGGTTGAATAAGCAAGTCAAGGTTAAAGCAATGATGATTGTATTGTTTGATATCCATGGGATTGTGTACCTTCACTGGGTTCTTGAAGGTCAAACAATTCATCAATACCTATTACTACCTTGAGGTACTTTCTAAACTATGTCAAAGAGTAAGGAAAAACCGCCCCGAATTGTGGAAGGACAAATCATGGTTCTCCACCAAGACAATGCGCCAGTTCATTCCGCGTTGTCTGTAAAGAGGTTCCTAGCCAAGTACAGGATCTCAGTGTTAGAACATCCACCTTATTCACCAGATCTTGCACCATGTGACTTCTACCTGTACCCTAAGGTGAAATCTGCATTAAAAGGGACAAGATTTGAGTCTGTGGAGGCTGTAAAAGAGAAAGCGGCACGTGTCCTAAAGGAGCTGATAGATGACTTTCAGCTCTGTTTCCAACAATAGAAAATTCGCATGGAGCGTTGTAGGGGTAGAGAAGGAGTGTATATTGAAGGTGACAATAATTGATTATGTATAAAATAAAAATACATTTTTTACAACGTTAGTCTCGTTATTTAGTAGCCACACCTCGTGTATATTAGTATTTTAAAGGATAACGAACATGCACACTGAAAATCAACCTCTATTCGGCTTAAAAATATGGGAAATCACTAGCTAAACTGGTGCTGTAGAAAATATATTTGAAATAAAAAATATAGATACTTTTATTTTTTTTATGTTTCATTACACATTTTGTTGTAAAATGCATACCAAGATCGCAATATTAAAAGAATTCCCTTATTTACCGATTTTGATGAGAGAAATACAGAAAATCACTAATTGACGCAAAACTAAGTACTGTAATGTCGCCATCCGGTGACAAGTGGCGCCTGAACATGAGGCAAGGATATGAAAAGGATTTTCATACCGGATGAGCATCTGAGATAAGAGATAATATGGCGCCCAACACAACACAACTGCCTGTAGCTTCACGAGGCTGGACTGCTTCGCTCTCACCTGCAGCCACCGAATTTCGCCTGGCAGCACAGTTCTTAGTTGGGGGGGGGGGGAATTTTCACCATCGTCCCCTTTGATTAAGTACTGTGCTGCCGGCTACAAAGCTTTCAACGTAGCGACAGAGGGAACCGCCAATAGTTCCGAAAGGGGCGGTAGGCCTGTGGCAGCGTACTGACAGAGGCTTTTGTCACCAAGATCAACACCAATACCACAGCGTTCTCGGCGACTATAAAAAGAGCGCTGCACTGAGTCAAGAGATTCAATTCCGATCCAGACAGCAGACAAGACGTCCACCATTGGCACACGGCTACCGAATTCCAACGAAGGCTCATCGACGACCCCGCAGGAGAGAAGATGATGCTTCCGCTCGCCGATCCAACAACGTAAGCCTTCGACCGGACCGTCATCGCTCACTGCCGTGAGCGATGCCTACAGCGGTCCCTCGATCGAGCCTTACGCCCACCGGATCCGACGAAGCAGCCATCAACACACTACTACGAGGAAAATAGATGATGCCTCCGCTGGACGACGACACGCCGTGTCGCCCAGCTCCCGACCGCCAAGACGACCACTGTTTAAATGACCCTTTTCAGGGCCACCAAAATACTTAAACAATAAATACTTACAAAAAACTTTCCAATTAATATCGCCAACCGATGACAGTACAAGAAATATTTGAAATAAAAGTTGTAGGTTTTTAAGTGTTTCTATAACTTTGATTATACTGGGTGTCACACGGAATTTGAACCATAGGAATATTTTTTTTAATTTTTTAAAATTTTTAAAAAATTTTTAATTTTTTTTTAATTTTTAAAAAATGTTAAATTTTTTAAAATTTCTAATACACAGTACGTGTACGTTGCAATCTGTTCAATTGAGAACAATAAGCAACCCCATGACCCAATGAGATGAGGATGATATGTATGACGTGAAAATGAGTTGTAGTCTTGTACAGATCCAGGCCAACCATTCCTGATAGAGTATGGTTAATTAAACCCCAACCATCAAAGTACACTGGTAACCACTGTCTAGCATTCAAATCTGTATAAAAGTAACTACCTTTACTAAAGTAGGATTTGAACGAGAAACCTTCGAAAATCAGCTATTAAACAGCTGATTTTGGCGACGACTTTACCTCTAGACTAACCCGGTGGGTTCCATAAGAAAATAGCATGATTTTCATTAGTTTGTAACTGTTTTCTTCCCACGAATAAATGAATAAATGAACACTGCGCATTGGCGCAGTTGGTAACGTGCTCGCCTCTCATCATGCGGTCCTGGGTTCGAATCCCACTCAGGCATGGCATATTTTCATACGTTACAAAAAATCATTTCATCCTCATTCACACACAGTCACACCCCAACGTCGTCGCTAATGACCTAGTAGTTGATGTGACGTTAAATAAAAAAAAAAAAAAAAAAAAAAAAAAACGAACACTTATTATAATCAGGAAACATTAGAAAATGTTTAATACTTTACAAAATATCAATATGGATACATTTTAACCCTTTCACTACCAATTTTTTTGCGTAGCTACTGTTTTTGTGTGTTTCCTATCTGTAAGTAATAGTGTGCAAAAGAATTTTCATAAATATTTTGTAAGGGGGCTGTAGGAAACCCTGAGATATATTGTCCCGCTGGAATTTTATAGTGGGATTATATTATGTCCCAGAGGTTTTTTTTATTTATTTCTAATGTTTTATTACAAATCTTATGTTATATGGTTCATTATTTGCATTGGCAAGAGGAAGTCGTGTGAGTGTTTGACACCATTTATTTTTATTTTTTAGTTCAATTCGCCAAGAGTCAGCCGATGTTTTTTGCGAGGTCGATAAACAAAGCAGTGATTGGAGTTGGAACGCAAGATGACGCATTGATACGAATAATTGTGTCCAGAAAGGAAATTGATCTAAATGACATTAAACATTCTTATTTCCATCTGTACCAAACACCACTCATCGATTCTATTGCTGTGAGTTACTTACATTTTATACTTTTGGATGTTTGCTGTTGTTTAGGTGGTCTGCAGAGAGGATGGTTTCAACCTCTGGAGCAGTGGCTGTCAAACTTCGTAGACCCACCCTGCTATATCAAGGGGGTAGTCAACTCAAGAAGATGATTTTTTTAAAATTTTGATTGTTTTTGCATTTATTTGAAGTTTAAAATTTTCTGAAGCACATTTGTTTACTTTGTTTGTTAGTTGACAAAAAGTTATAAAAGCATCTGTTTAAAATAAAGCTCACAAGCAAGGCAAGTGAAATTATTCCTTCAACTTTAAGTTTTCCGGAAATGTAGGTTTTGCATGATTGTACATTCTTGGGAATTAAATATTTTGGTTTGTATTGGAGATACATTGGAGTTTGTATTGGTTTGTATTTGGATCATATTTTTTTTCAAATGTTCATAATTCCTTGCTCTATTATCTGTGGAACGATTATTACAAAAACCTTAACAGGGATTTCGTTAAAAAATAATTTGTGAATAGATAAAATAAATGTTTTTGAAAATATAGTTTTTCTTCAATAAATTTCTTGTAAGAAAAAATACATACAAGCGCATACAACAGACAAGAGACAGCAATTTTCCATATTTTGTAGCATAAGAATCATGTTGATATCTTTCTTGGTTCCTGAGATACTTGATTCCCTGTAAAAGCCTGTTTTTCCACCCTCACCCATCACAAGTGAATCATCACAAATAAAAATTAATTACAGCCCCTAATGTAAGGGGGCTGTAATTAATTTTTTGGCTTGGTTCAAATGGTAGATCGTTGTTGTTGTTTAGGTCATCAGCCTGTAGGCTGGTTTGAACCTGTAGAGGTTTTACTAAGTAAATCGAGGAGTGAGGTGTATTACATTTGCCTTACTCACTGAATAGAAAAGTAACGCTTATCAGCATGCCGGCTCTCTGAAAAGCACATATTTTCCACTCTGCAAATGACACCTTCACTTCGTTCACCACAGGGTCTGGCTGTATAGTGAAATTCATTACTTTCAGAGGAGATAACTCTGATTAGTGTCTTTTACATCTCTACCTCTTCTGTTCTTAAATGATTCAGTCATTTAATTGGCTGACCATGTGATAAGAAACAGAACTATTTATTTTAGCCCTGCAACGAACAGATTGAGTGTAAATAATTTGACACTCCACCTGTCTGTTATGGGCAGGGTAGATCATTACTAGTAAATTACTCTTTCATTTAAAATAAATGATGATAAATTATAGCTAGAAGTTTTGATTTTCATTTTCTGGGTTGACTACCCCCTAAAGAAAGAAAGCAGTAAGTGCAAAAAACTGAAAAGTGGGAAAATGGCTTTAAAGTATTTTCTACAGCCGAAACACAATTATTAATGTAACATCATGATTTTGTGATATATACGGTAAAAAGGGAAGTTTTGTTTCTTTAAGGTTTTACTATGGCTGGTCGCAAGGATGCGAGGTGGTAGCACAGTAAGTAGAACAGCAATAGAATATCGCCTTAGTATACTGCACCATTATAACTTAACGTAATCATTCTTTCTTCACCAGAAAACAGTCAGCCACCGAGCCCAACATACACCACATAGACACGAATAACATAAAAATACATAAAACAACATAAAGATCACGCAGTATTTACAGCCTTCTTTCACAGTATCCTGTATAGTTTTTCTTTAATTGTACCATCTCTATGAAACAGATCTACCTCTCCATTTATTTCATTGGCTGTAGCTATATTGATTGAAGCTATTTTACTTCTTGTGGCTCCAGCAAACAGCCTGAAACTTTTTAAAGCTGTGCAAGGTACCCTCAGAAAAATCTTCTAGATCAACTCATGAATGCAGAATGTTGTAAATGTATAGAACTTCCATCACTCTATGCCGCATGCTCAGACTCTGAAGCCCGTAGAATGAGAGGGCATCCTCATAGCCAACAAATTTTCTCCCAGATCTACATTCCAACTTATGAATTAGTCTTTTCTGCAACCTCTCCAGTTCCTTTTCTATGACGTCTCTTCTATAGTTCCATACCGTCGAACAATATTTGAGGACAGGACGCACAAGGCTCTTATAAAATCTAAGTACTGACTTCTCAAATTTGAAATCAGAATAATCCAAGCTATGAGTCCATTTTTTTAACTTTTTTTAAGTTAAAAATTAAAAAAAAATTAGTTACAACAATTAAAAAAGGAGATACTGCTTTAATACTAAGCAGTAGTCTAGTAATTAAATAAATAATAGTAATTAATTAATAATTATAAAAAACAATTAATATTAATAGTAATAATAGTTTTTATTTTGCAATAATTAATAATAAATACAGAATTATTTTTAATATTTGTTTGTTTTATTGCAGAGCGAAACATCTGGGGATTACAAGAAAATTCTTTTAGCTCTGATTGGTGAAGAGAAATAGCCTTATCTTAAATGAGGCATGAAAAATTAATTGATATTAATTAACTGTTTGAAGTTTATTTTTATATATTCTCTTATTTTGTACTGTATTTTTTATAATATATATTTTTATAATTCTATAAAATATATGTTTATTTATTTTAAATTTATTACACAAACCAATCAACAAATAATTATATACATGGCTCACAGAGAAACAGAAAAACATTTAGGGCTTTTTCTTCTAGTGAAACTAATGAAAAAAAGTTTAATACAAACGTAGATCTGGAAACGCTTCGTTGGCGAGTTACAGGTGGCGATAAAAATCGCCCGGATTTCAGTTCCATCGTTCCAATTAGGCCGTACTAAAATTTGTAGGGTGTGTATTAAGGTTTCTAATTCAATAGGTTTTATGAAGAACGAGCTGAAAAATTGACTCAAATAGGTCCCAAACCTGTAACTACAGTAAATTTTGAGATATCTGACGAAATGCCTGGCTACTATGCCGGGGTCCTGGGTTCGATTCCCGGTCAGGTCTGGCATTTTTTTAATCTGTAAATCACCACATATCATTACCTACGCACAAGCCCAAGGCTTATGTAGACATCATCACTCGATAAAAACAAAAATACACAAAGGTCTGGAAAAACATGTTTTATTTAGGTTTGAAGTACCGAGTTTTTATAAATGAATAGCGGAGGGGGTTTTAACGCTCTATAATATTTAATGCATTATACTTACAGTTATAAATGATACATCAAATGAAAGAGCAACTCAAACAGTTTTACATGAATGCCTATAAGGTGTTCAATGTGCGCACCATTCGTCACACGACACACGTCAAGACGGATGGGTACCGAATGGTCTACAAGCCGATAGGGCTACTCCTTTGATAATTCGCCGACGCCTAAATGTGCAGAATGGTCTACTCCTTTTGATAAGTCACCGACACTTAATTGAGTTATTACAGCTGTGTAATAATAACTCAACCCTATTTTTTGCTTAGTTTTTTGCCTTAGTTTTTTTGCTCGTCCACCTGCTACATGAAGAAGAGAGAAAGAGAGAAATAAACTATTAGTGCTACTGCCGACGGACGGCTCAAGTCGAGCGGTGCCGTCGTGGATCCGCAACGGCGCCGCCCAGCTGTTCGCTACACTGCACATGAGCGGCACGAACCGCTTCGATATTTTCACTAGTAATGGAAGTGTATAGGAGGAAACAAGCAGTGTTTTCTTATTTAGTTTATAAAAACCTTATCATAAAGAAGAAAAATAAGTACTGGGTTCACCTCTTTGTAAGCGCCAGGCATTTTCAAGCATTTTAACGATGTCATTGCCATGGCATTTTTAACCATGTTCTCGGAATTACGAAATGATAATAAAATAAAGTTTTTCAATTATTTTCGTCTCAGTGTTAAGTCTTTTGATGAATTAATTATTACACAAACTCGGTGAAAAATTAAAGAGTGAAAATACAAACATGAGATTGTTTGTCTCTGTAATTTTCGTTAGAAATTTGCCATAATTCTGGCCGTTTTCTAACTTCATCAATAAATAATTCTATATATATTTCATCCATAATAAACATATACCAAAAAAGAACACTGAAAAAGAAATAAATTACAAAAATTAGAACAAAATTGAACAAAATACTGCAGCCGCTGCGGTTTCGACCGTCCGTTGGCAGGGATAAATGACCACTCATGTTATTCCTCGCCGCATGACCTTGAAGCCGCTCAGCGGAGAGGCAGAACCCGAAGGCACAAAATCGACCGCGACGGCGCCGCCTGAATTCTCAGACATTTTAAGTAGTCCGCGACGGCACCGTTCGCCCGTCGGCAGTCACATATTGGGATATTAGGAAAGCTAAACCGTTCGGATGTTAGCCGCTTCGGCGGCGCGGCAATTTACCGCCCGTCGGCAGCGGCCTTAATGTAGTTCAATTATTATTTTATTTTTATATATGAATAAAAAACTAAGGGATTAAGGGTTGATTGGTCAAGTGGGTAGCAGGTATAGTATAAGACAGAGAACACGTGCAACCTTTTTTTTTGATAGTGTACCATTCTGTCGGTCGGCATGTCGGTCTATATTTGTCGGAATAAAACCAAAAGACCCCTATCAAAACATTGACCCTTTTTTATGTAGTAGGCCATTATGTCCGTAGGCTAAACGTCACGTTTCGAATGACGATATGCCAGTTCTTCCCAAACGTTGTTTGGTGAAATGTTGTTTTGAAGATGCAAGCGTTCAAACTAACGTGTTTATAATTATGATGAAACCGATAGAAATAATTGAGTTGTCAGAGTGGTGACATCATGGCAGTGCCCCCCCCCCCCCAGCCTAAGAGAATCAAAGCTGCAGTGAAAACATCATAGTAATGTGATTAGCCCTTCCTTATTCAGCGGCCCTGAGCCCTGAGTCAGAGTGTTGTTGAAAATTAACTATAAGGTGATTCAAAAAGAGCGCCGGTTTTGATATATCAAATTAAGAGATTTATTTTATTGAAAAACTGAAAATAAATACATCAACAAGTTCATCTTACCTTCCGATTTCATGTATGAAAAATGATGTCATGCATGTGTCCTCCTCTACTGCGCTGGCACGCACCAACTCTGTCCATGAAATTGGATATTACTGCACGACAAGTTTCGACTTCCATTTGCCCGATAACCCGTCGAATTTCCTCCTTCAAGTCATTGATGTTTCGGGGTTTATTGGAATACACCAATGACTTCAGATGACCCCAAAGATGAAAGTCACAAGGCGTCAAGTCACACGACCTTGGTGGCCATTGTTGGTCGGAATTACGAGAAATGATGCGATCCTGGAATCGTTCACGGAGCAACAACATTGTTTCTCGTGCAGCAACTGAATTTTATACGGGTGATATTGGAGATCGTACCGAAGAATTCACCGTACAGAAGAACATCGTAAACCCAATTGTTGAGAACGGCGACGTATTGATTTTGCTGGGCTAACAGCCACACTGTCACGAACCAACGCAACGTTCTGCTCAGTTCGGCCAGAACGACGACGTCCAGAACTTTTAAGGTTGACTGTTGAACCCGTCTCAAAAAACTTTTTCATGAGCCTGCGAACTGTTGATTCATTCGGTGCTTCATTACGTCCTAGAGTACCGCGAAGTCGCCTGACAGTAGCCGCATAACTCTCTCCACTCTGGTAAAATGTTTTGACGATTAACACTCGTTGTGCAATAGTAAACTTCTCCATGGTTAGACACAGACTGCAAGAGTACTACACTGCGAACAAGAGAAACTACAACTGAATCGTCAATCGGAATGTTCTCCGAAATAGAAATGAGGTCCAACAATGTTGCCAACCGATAAACAAAAATTTACCAGCCGTTTAAAAACCGGCGCTCTTTTTGAATCACCCTTTATAACACCCATTAATAATTGACCATCGTCTATCTACTGTAAGAGTACTCCGCGTGAAGCAAGCGCCTATAAGTTGTAAACAAAAGTTGTACTCTATTTGGTGCGTATCTACCTCTCCCTCTGACAATTAACTTGCACTACATTTCATCATAATCTTAAAAATCTACAATCTACATCCATCTAAAATAAACAATCCTATAAGCGTTTTCAATAATACCGTTCAAATTACTTGTAATTATTGTAGTTTCATAAAGAGACTCCTTAATTAATTATTTTAACCGTTACATTTAACAAAACAATTTTTTCTTCTTTTTAATGGTTACCGCTTTTATGTTTCAAAAACTCAACACATTCACTGTCACACATGTTAACAAAATACAGCTTACAAAACTTTTCAACTTCAGTCTACGAAGAAAATCGAAACGAACCGATACAATACCAAAAGATAACTAATGAAACAAAAAATGAGTTCAACACGGGCAAGTGCAAACAGTTGTGTGAACAGAATATCTCAAGAACGGAACATCGTACGAACTTGAAACTTGAAACCTAAGTTACATACCACTACCGGACCCGACACGAACATTTTCATCAAAATCGGTTGACCGGAAGTAGTAGTTTATTCGTGTAATTTTTCACTTTTTTGCAATTTTCTCAAAAACTGGTTCTACGATTTTTTTAAAAATCGCCTGGTTTATTCAATTTTTTATTCTCTACATGATAGGGTAGGCGTCATGTTTGCTGAAATTCTGGGTGAGGCTGTTTTTACGTAAAAACATAGTTTTGTTAAGATTACGGCTTTAATATGCAATTTAGCGCAAAACTTTATATAATAAAAGTTGTAGAAAATTTAAAATCCTACAACTTTTATTTCAAACATTTTTTTGTAAAACGCTTAGTTTAGCGGTAATTAGCAATTTTCTATTTTTTTCTCACGAAAACGTGTGAAAAATTGATTTTTTTAAGATTTCGGCCTTAGTATGCACTTTACGACAAAAGTATATATAAGTATATTTATAGAAAATTAAAAGATCTACAACTTTTATTTAGAGCATTTTTCTCTACAGAGCCTAGTTTAGCGTGAAAGAATGATTTTCCGTATTTTGAAGCCAAACAGGCCGATTTTCATTTTGCATCTTTCACTCATGATTAAAATAAGGTTATGTTTTTTGAGGTTAGTTTTTTGTTTATTTCTAATGTTTTATTACTAATGTTAGGTTTATTGTTAATTATTTGCATAGGCAAGAGAAAGTTGTGTGAGTGTTTCACACCAGATTTTTTTTTATGATGGAATGTAGTGCAAGATAATATTGTCAGGGGGAGAGGTAGATACGCGCCAACTAGTGTAAAACTTTTGTTTACAACCTATTGGCGCTTGCCTCGCGTGGAGTACTCTTACGGCAGACAGACTATAGTCCGTTCGCTCTTAGAGCTTGCCTGAAGTAAACAAACCTCTTCCTTTGTAGTAGTGAGTAACAGTGTACATGTGTCCTTGTATTGCTGTTGGGGTCGTGTGTGTTAGTACACAGTTGGTATAGGATGACTAATACATAATAATGACATTTTATGTATATTAAGACCCACCGGGTTGGTCTAGAGGTAAAGTCGTCGCCAAAATCAGCTGTTTAACAGCTGATTTTCGGAGACGAAGGTTCCTGGTTCAAATCCTAGTAAAGGTAGTTACTTTTATACGGATTTGAATACTAGGCAGTGGTTGCCGGTGTACTTTGATGGTTGGGGTTCAATTAACCATACTCTCTCAGGAATGGTCGGCCTGGGTCTGTACAAGACTACACCTCATTTACACGTCATACACATCATCCTCATCTCATTGGGTCATGGGGTTGCTTATTGTTCTGAATTGAACAGATTGCAACGTACACAAATTAGGAATAAAAAAAAAAAAATGTATATTAATATAACTCCGCGTAGCCTAAATAAAATTGAAAACAGTTTATTTAAAAATTATTGTTTTCAGTTAAAATAATGAAACAATTCCACCATGATCGTATATTGTATTACTCATCCCCTCAGTCTCAACTTGGTTGTTGTTACATAAACATCCTACTTCATGTGTTTGCAGTTTGTACTTAGTTATATTTGTAATTTATCAGTTTAAAATATTTTCTTCCTTCTTTTATTAATATTGTTTAAATCCGTGTGACTTTTTCCTCAACTTCGTTGTTATTGTGTGTGAGTATATCTTTTTGGTTTGTTACACTAGTAAGTAATGATGAATGACGGCGCTTCAACTTCAGTTATAAAACATAAACGAGGACAACTTCTAAAAAGTGGGCAAAAAATTATAATTTACAATGTTTTAATTCTTTATGCGTAAAGTATCCTACTATGGCCTTAAAAGACGTAGAAAAATGGGATCAGAATTGACGGGCGTGTCTACATTTGAATAGCTTATTTCAGAAACAACACAAGTCAACAAACACCAACTTTCGGAAAATTAAAAAAAACTGCGTTAACCGTAAACCTGAAAAGACAAAAATTTGAAAAAAATATATATCATATTTTAGTATTTCTTGTGTTGTACAAATGTCATAGGTAGAAAAAATAATGAAATTTTAGTGGTATTGTGGTCATCACAAAGTGTTTGACTTATGTTGTTTCTGAAATACACATAGTTTAGGATCGTATGTTAAGGTAATTTTTTAATAAAACTAGGTATGATAATGAAAGAACTGATTTTATTTGAATGAATTAATGTTATAAAAATTGAATACTTAAAAGTAACTTAGTACAATACTTATTTCTAATCATTTGTTTGTCTTGGAGGTTCCCGTTCACATGTTGGCCAAGCAAATATTTCACTGTAAAACTCCTGTATTTCTTCTTCGTTAGGCAGATATTTCTTAAGTTGAAGTATGTCACTGATTTTAGTTTTAAGAATTGGGATACAGCCTTCTGGATATGCTGGTGTATCTGGCAGTGTCATTGTGTCAAAGTTTGTGCTGCGCAAGCGGAAAGTGTGACATTCAAGTCCATCTATATAACGACGAGCAATAACAGTCCCTTCATGAGCACTGGAATGGGTAAATTGCATGAATTTACTGATTTTAAGATGAACTTTTTCATCCCTTGGTACATTTCTTCCAGTTGATTCAACAGAAAGCATGTTCTTCTTGTAGTATTTAGGCCACCAAGTTTTGAAGTCGATAACCTCTGTGGAATCAGGTACTACTACAAGAAATGAAAGTTTTGGGTCTGAACTGAGAATTAATTCAACACACTGTTTAATGGTGTAGATTCTGTCACAATTTTTTATTTTTCTTTTGAGGATAGCAAAATCTCTGTCGCATGGAAGGAACGTGTGACCCCTTATTGGAAAATATTGATTTATTGTGTCAAACTTTCCAAGTGTAACTAAACTTGACATAACTCGTAAAAGGGTGTGATTTTTATTTTGAGATCCAGCTCCATCAGAGAAGATGTGAAGGTCTTTTACTCCAGCCATTGATGTAGCAAGGTACTGCATTACAAATGAAGAAACCTCGTTTGGGCCTTTAGTGGCAATTCCTTCGTGGTAAACAAAAAATGTAACTCTGTCATCTTTCAGATTGTGTATACAAAATACTGATACAGTCAGCTGTCTAAGGTAGAATGTCTCCTGTACAGGGATGGTAGGCAACTGCAAATTCTGCATGTAGTCAATGCAGATAGCCCCCACAGAATCATTACTTTTAGCTAAACATGTGATTTCTTTAATTTTGTTATAAAACTTTTTAGATTTACGGATATGTACAATTTTTTCTGCGATATAAACTTTTTTTGCAGCATCATTAAGAAATCTATTTTTGATTTTAATATTTATTTCTTCACACGTACCGCATGTGTCAACTTGCGGTCGACCAAATTTAAGACAAAAATTTTCTAGAAATATTTTTCTATAAAAATGATATTTTACATCAAATTCTGGGTGTTTTTCTTTAAAAAGGTTATACATTATTATGAGATTTAATTTTTCACTCAAATAATAGATCTCATTATTAGAGTAATGAGCCACTTTAGTTGGAAATGCAGAAATGTGCTGTTTAATTGTCTCAATAACACAGCCAGGCTTAGCGTTGCCAGATCTATTTTTTCCACGTTTATCTAGTGGAGACTTTCCCTGAGACAATAATTTATTTAAACGACGAATTCGTTCATTAGATACACCATGTATGTTAACAAAGGCTTTCTTGCATACCTGGTGTTTTCCATTTACTGTTGAAATTTCGTATACATACATTGCTCCTCTATCAGGTTGATTTGATTCACTTAAATCTTTCCTTCGACGTCTTTGCTTTACTGAAGTTGTTGATATCATACTTTGAAGGTAGCTGTCCTGCTCATTTTTTGTTTCGAAACTCCTAAATTTAGCATAAATTATGTCTCGAACCTCTTTATGTATTACGTCATAACACCGTCTTTTACACCTGCAAAGAATAATAATCATAAATAATTTGACTAATAGTATGTAGATAACATAATTAAAGCAGATTATTTTAACTATTTGTTTGACAAAACAAGGTTAAGTTACAAATTTTTGGTCAGTACAAAACTAAGAAACATCAACAGAAAAGCAACTCAATAATAATAGGCATTAATTAATGCTAAGAAAATAATAAAAATAAACTTACTTGCAATCATCTCCTTGAATTACTTCAGGTTGATCTTTATCTTTCCAATTAACATAAGCTGTACCTTTCACTCTAGCCATTTTGATAACATTCCTTTTGTATTCAATTGGATTGGTTATACCCTTTTTCCTTTTCTTTTGAACAATATTTGAACCATCTTGTTGATTTTCATCAGACATTTCTTACTGTTAATTATACTACTTAAAATAATGATTTCCTAACCAATCTTCTCTCACTGTACTAATGCAAAGCTAATGAAACAATAAACCATAAACAGTATACATAACCTAACTTTAAAATGGTCAGCTGATTCAGGCAGTGTTTAGTGCAGAAACAACATGAGTCAATGACTTATGTGGTTTCTGCATCAAATGAAATTTTCAGACCACTGTAAAGTAGTGTGTAATGAACTGACTTGTGTTGTTACTGTATAAAATGATGTGTTTATATTAATTTGTACTGAATTCACTCATAACTCAAAATGGCAAAAAATGTGACTTATGTTGTTTCTGAAATAAACTATTCATTTAGTATACACGGTATAAGAAAAGAGATGAAAGAAAGTGGCAAGTTGCAGACACCTAAGAAAAGGAAACGAAGCAAACCAGTTTTTGAACAGTGCGAAGTTATTAAAACTGCAGTTCGACTAAAAGTTCACAGTTTTTTCCAAAATAAGGAAGCTTTTACGCTTAATAAACTTTTATCTGTCTTAAACAAGGTTTTGGATATACCACATTTTAAAAGAACGTCGCTCTATCATTTACTGAAATCAATCGGATTTGAGTATTTGAAAAGAGGACTATATGTCATAATGAAATAATTAAAATAAGTAAATTGCATAACATTTTACTTGTTAATGATTGAATGGAAAACTTTTCGGGGCAACCTGTAGGGTATCAGAGCGGTTTGTTTACTTCAGGCAAGCTCTTAGCGCGAACAAACTAATATAATATAAAAACCTTGATGCAGACGCACGTTTTTCCCAGCACTCTCCTTATGAAAATCAGACTATATCAAAGAAATGATTCGTAGCGACTTTACCACCAGATATACCCGGTAGGTTTTGTTATTGTTTATAAACATTTTTTGTTTCTCATCACTAACCATCAGGAGAAATCTGTTGTCATGACAAAAAATGTACACAAGTTTTTTATAAAATATTTGGTATTATGTTAGTTTTTTGTTATGAATACAGTACGAAGTAACTTTTTTTTAATTCGTTTTATTATTTCTTAACTTCCGGGAAGTTAAAAAATAGTTTTATTTAGCAATATAACAAATAAAAAAATTAAATAAATTTATAAAATTACTGATTTTCCGAACAATAATTTAAAGATGTATATTATGTGGATTGCAATCTTCGCCAATATTCATCCAGGTAAATTAAATTGGTAAAGTATAACTTAGGATTATTTCAGTTTATGTTCTTTCACCGGAAGGTGACATTAAGTGGCAAACCTTTTCTGTTTGGTGGCCCTGAAAAGGTCCGTTTAAGGGGACCTTGTACCATGTATAGGGTGATTCAAAAAGAGCGTCGGTTTTTAAACGGCTGGTAAATTTTTGTTTATCGGTTGACAACATTGTTTGACCTCATTTCTATTTCGGAGAACATTCCGATTGACGATTCAGTTGTAGTTTCTCTTGTTCGCAGTGTAATACTCTCGCAGTCTCTGTCTAACCATGGAGAAGTTTACCATTGCTCAACGAGTGTTAATCGTTAAAACATTTTACCAGAGTGGAGAGAGTTATGCGGCTACTGTCAGGCGACTTCGCGGTACTCTAGAACGTATGAAGCACCGAATGAATCAACAGTTCGCAGGCTCATGAAAAAGTTTTTTGAGACGGGTTCAACAGTCGACCTTAAAAGTTCTGGACGTCGTCGTTCTGGCCGAACTGAGCAGAACGTTGCGTTGGTTCGTGACAGTGTGGCTGTTAGCCCAGCAAAATCAATACGTCGCCGTTCTCAACAATTGGGTTTAAGTTGTTCTTCTGTACGGAGAATTCTTCGGTACGATCTCCAATATCACCCGTATAAAATTCAGTTGACGCAACATTTGAAAGTGGCAGACCACCAGAAGAGACGACATTTTGTTGACTGGGTATTGAGAAAACGGCAGGATGATGACACCTTCGCAAACAAAATCATTTTCAGTGATGAGGCGCACTTCCACTTAAACGGTTTTGTTAATAAACAGAACTGCCGTATGTGGGGTTTAGAAAACCCCACATACGGAAACTTGTCCCACATAGTCGAAACTTGTCGTGCAGTGATATCCAATTTCATGGACAGAGTTGATGCGTGCCAGCGCAGTAGAGGAGGACACATGCATGACATCATTTTTCATACATGAAATCGGAAGGAAAGATGAACTTGTTGATGTATTTATTTTCAGTTTTTCAATAAAATAAATCTCTTAATTTGATATATCAAAACCGGCGCTCTTTTTGAATCACCCTATAACACGTGATTGATAACACGTGATTGATAGATTGTAAAGTCGCTAAACATAATTTGCAAATTATAACAGTTATAAATTTCACAATACACAATGAAAAAACGCACAATTAGAGTTCTCAAGCAGAGATCGAACGAAAGCACATCCACGACAGATATACATTAGACAGAAAAGGCCATAGGACGCCACTAATGACCACAACGAAAAGTGCCTTGACTTGCTGCATTGCCCGTTGACTTAGAAGTGCGGAGATTGGGAAAGAAGGATGTAAAGAACGGTAGTAGGGGCAGGAAGAATGACGTGTGTGTGAGGTCATAGGAACTATATTATTTGGGAGATTTGAAATACTAAGGGAGCGGGAAGCTGAGTACGCTATTGCCAGTATAAGTTGCCTTAACAGCGTTATAAACATGTTTTAATAATATTGTATAATGAAAAATCATTTTATCTTTTAATTTTTTATGAATTTCATATTACAATATTTTTGCATTGTAAAAGTTGACTGGTAGGTGCCTCTATGTAGGCAACTGCTTGATAGAGAGACGCAACATCAATATTTATGTAGTTTTATTGTAAAATAGCCCAAAGTAAATCTATACTTATAAAAGAAGAAGTCCTGACTGACTGATTCATAATCAACGCACAGCCGAAACTATAATAGTTACAGACTTGAAATTTGGAAGTTAGCTTTCTTATGTTGTGTAAGCGCGCACTAAGAAAGGATATGCAAAATTTTGATTTTAAATGGAAGAAAAAGCAAAAATTCCCCCCCCCCCCACTGATGCGAGGATAAGGAATCAACGCGAAGCGCTACGCTTACGGCTGGTTCTCCAACACACATTTACCCCTTCCATAGGCATATTCCATAGCTCACCAGTACTTGTCGTTGCACACTTTCAGACGGTAGGCCTATTTGACAGTCACTGTGATAGCGTCAAAAAAACCGTTTTATTTAAAACCGTTCTTCTCAGAACAAACTATCGTACTACTGTGCTTTAGTCGTTACTCACCGTTCTTCTAAGAACGAATTTTGTTAACTTAAATCAATTATTTAATGATAGTGATTTGGTCTACAGCGGATGTTAAAACTCGCATTTATAATCTATAGCTATTTTCCCAGAAGTTGAATTGACGTTAACAACGATTTTAATCTATGTTTTACTTTTGTCACTCCGGATGTTGTACTGTACGTAGTGTTTAATTTTTTGACCTAAACTGGATTAATATTTTAATCAGAAATAATTCCAGAATTGTTGTAATTAGCATATATAATACTTATAAAAGAAGAAGTCCTGACTGACTGACTGATTCATAATCAACGCACAGCCGAAACTATAATAGGTACAGACTTGAAATTTGCAGGGAACCTTTGTTATGTTATGTAGGGGAGCACTAAGAAAGGGTTTCCCAAAATTTTGATATTAACGGGAGAAATCGCAAAAAACGACGTCTCCCATAAGAAATACACAGAGATTATATCGGATCTATAGATAAGTTGAATATAATAGAAAAAAGCCAGAAAATAAAAACAGATGTTTGACAGGTATTCAACAGGTTTGAACATGTTTGACAGGTTTTGTTCAACGCACTGCGGGAGGTTGGACTGTCTAATTCGTGCATGCTATTGATGAAGATATGGGATTATAATATTTTTCCTATTGTAAATAAGTCATGAGATAAAAGACAATAACTCGAGAAGTTTTATACTATTGTTAAACATGAAATTTTTCTTGAAATGTGAACAGTCAAAATTGAAAACCTAAATTAAAAGCCTCTTATACTATTTTTAACATAAGATATTTTGTAACCAATACCCCTTGCGCGGGCGAAGCCGCGACGGGGGACGCTAGTTATTTATAAAATACATATTTATAAAATACATATAATATTTTATAGAAATACAATTAAAATTTCAGTGAGATGCAAATCAGTCTTTTACAGTAAATTTGATTTTTTTACTTTCTCTTGCCTATATGAATATATAGGAAGGAAAGTATTGTTTTCATGTCGATTTTTCGAAATCGAGTTTTCACCGGATCTACACGTTTTCAGACCCCCTGAACCCAAAAACATGTTTTTAGCGATTGGTTTGTGTGTGTGTGTGTGTGTGTGCGCACGCGTGTGCGCGTGCATGTGCGTGTGCGCGTGCGCGTGCGCGCGCGCGTGTGTGTGTAAAAGAATATCTCAAGAACGGAACATTGTACGAACTTGAAACTTAAAAGTTAAGTTACATACCACTACCGGACCCGACACGAACATTTTCATCAAAAGGTCTACAACTTTTATTTCAAACATTTTTTTGTATAACGCTTAGTTTAGCAGTAATTAGCGATTTTCTGTTTTTTTTTCACGAAAACGTGTGAAAAATATTTTTTTTTAATATTTCGGCCTTAGTATGCATTTTACGACAAAAGTGTATATGATTAATTTTATAGGAAATAAAAAGATCTACAACTTTTATTTAAAGCATTTTCCTCTACAGAGCCTAGTTTAGTGCGAAAGAGTGATTTTTGTATTTTTAAGCCGAACTGAGTTCGATTTTCATTTTGCGTCTTTCAGTCATGATTAAAATAAGGTTATATTTTTAGAGGTTAGTTTTTTGTTTATTTCTAATGTTTTATTACTAATGTTAGGTTATATTGTTAATTATTTGCATTGGCAAGAGAAAGTTGTGTGAGTGTTTCACACCAAATTTTTACTCTTGAGAACCTGATCAGTCTCTCACCTAAAAAACGGCGCCAAAAATTTAAGCCTTACAATACTCTAGACTTGAAAGAAAATTAATTAAAAAAATCTGGTGTGAAACACTCACACAACTTTCTCTTGCCAATGCAAATAAATAATAATAAACCTAACATTATTAATAAAATATTAGAAATAAACAAAAACTAACCTCAAAAACATAACCTTATTTTAATCATGAGTGAAAGACGCAAAATGAAAATCAACCTCAGTTTGGCTTAGAAATACGGAGATTCACTCTTTCTCTCTAAACTAGGCTCTGTAGAGAAAAATTCTCTATATAAAAGTTGTAGATCTTTTAATTTTCTATAAATTAAACTATATACACTTTTGTCGTAAAATGCATACTAAGGCCGAAATCTTAAAAAAATCAATTTTTCACACATTTTCGTGAGAAAAAAACAGAAAATCGCAAATTACCGCTAAACTAAGCGTTATACAAAAAATTGTTTGAAATAAAAGTTGTAGGATTTTAAATTCTCTACAATTTTTATTATATAAAGGTTTACGCTAAAATGCATAATAAAGCCGTAATCTTAAAAAAACAACGTTTTTACGAGAAAACACCCTGACCAAGAATTTCAGCACACATGATGGCCCTATCTTGCAGAGAATAAAAAATGTAGTAAACCAGGCGATTTTAAAAAAAATCGTAGTACCAGTTTTTGAGAAAATCACAAAAAAGTGAAAAATTACATGAATAAACTACTACTTCCGGTTGACCGATTTTGATGAAAATGTTCGTGTCGGGTCCGGTAAGGTTATGTAACTTAAGTTTCAAGTTTCAAGTTCGTACGACGTTCCGTTCTTGAGATATTCTGTTCACACACACACACACACACAGACACACACACAGACCAATCGCTAAAAACATGTTTTTTGGGTTCAGGGGGTCTGAAAACGTGTAGATCCGGTGAAAACTCGATTTCGAAAAATCGACATGAAAACAATACTTTCCTTCCTATATATTCATATAGGCAAAAGAAAGTAAAAAGGCGAAGGAACCATAAAATTGGTATCGGTTTTTTAAGAAAAATTGCAAAAATTGACTTTGGAGTCAACCTGTTAAATACCGTAAATACATAATATTTTATTGTATTTATATTGTGCGTTTATTCATACTATCACACCTACGTATTTTCACTTTCTCTTGCCTACATGAATATATAGGAAGGAAAGTATTGTTTTCATATCGATTTTTCGAAACCGAGTTTTCACCGGATCTATACGTTTTCAGATCCCCTGAACCCAAAAAACATGTTTTTAGCGATTGGTGTGTGTGTGTGTGTGTGTGTGTGTGTGTACAAAATATCTCAAGAACGGAACGTCGTACGAACTTGAAACTTGAAACTTAAGTTACATACTACTACCGGACCCAACACAAACATTTTAATCAAAATCGGTCAACCGGAAGTAGTAGTTTATTCGTATAATTTTTCACTTTTTTGTGATTTTCTCAAAAACTGGTCCTACGATTTTTTTAAAAATCGCCTGGTTTATTCAATTTTTTTATTCTCTACAAGATAGGGTAGGCGCCATGTTTGCTAAATTCTTGGTAAGGGTGTTTTTACGTAAAAAAAGTGCTTTTTAAGACTACGGCTTTAATATGTATTATAGCGCAAAAATGTATATAATAAAAAATGTAGAGAATTTAAAATGCTAAAAGTTGTATTTCAAACATTTTTTTTATAACGCTTAGTTTAGCGGTAATTAGCGACTTTCTGTTTTTTTCTCACGAAAACGTGTGAAAAATTGATTTTTTTAAGATTTCAGCCTTAGTATACATTTTACGACAAAAGTGTATATAATTAAATTTATAGGAAATTAAAAGATCTACAAGTTTTATTTATAGCATTTTTCTCTAGAGAGCATAGTTTAGCGTGAAAGAGTGATTTTCCATATTTTAAAGCCAAACAGGTAGATCTTCATTTTCCGTCTTTCACTCATGATTAAAATAAGGTTATGTTTTTCGAGGTTAGTTTTTTGTTTATTTCTAATGTTTTATTACTAATGTTAGGTTATATTGTCTAAATTACTTGCATTAGCAAGAGAAAGTTGTGTGAGTGTTTCACACCAGATTTTTTTGTTTCTACATCTCTCTTGTTGTTACGGTGTTTGTTCGGTTAACACGAAAAGAAATCTGGTCCCGTACATTTCGTATTACCCTTTCTTACCTAGTGAGGCATAGAAGTCACATTGGAGTGAAATAACAGACATAAAAACTTTAATTGTTAGCGACTACTTTTGATTAAAGAGCGCTGGATGTGAAGTGTAATAATTTTCTATACCCTAGCCTGGAATTGAACCTGAGACCTCCGCTTTGCAGTGTAAGATGCTGACCACTACGCCACGGACGCGACCATTAGTTTCTTTTTAAAGTTAGTTTTAGTCTTAAATATTCGTGTTCATTTACTAAAATAAAGTAACATTTCTTCGAATATGTTGTATGTACATACAAGTATATTTTTGAAGCTGTTAATACTGATTTTGTCCATTTTACCAATATTTTTGAATTTTAACCTTTTTTAAGTCTTAAATAATGCTTTGCTACAAATCTAAGCAAGTGAATTTTGTTTAGGAAGCCTGCACATGATTTTTACTTATTCATATTGTTGGGAACTTTGATACCATCAAGCCCAATATGACATATGTGTCACACCATCAAAAAAAGGCTGAAGGTCTAAAAGTGATTTTATTTTACTTACATGTTAGTAAAGTGTATGAAACAATGTAACACATATTTGTTTGTGTAAAGTTAAAAAATTTGGGTTTGAAAGGGTTAACCGTGTTCCACTCTATAGTACGTTTGTTTTTGGAAGAAGCTTGTAAGGGGAGGGCGAGTAGGTAGAGTAGGGATAGTTTCAAAGGGGCAAGTGTTGTCTCCTTCTCACTTAATGATCATTCCCTCTCTTTCTAACTGTATACTATGTGAAAACTACGAGGTGCTTCCCCCACCACTAAACAGAAAAGCTCAGCGGCACACAGCGTTGGAGGGAAAGCTTTTAGCTAGAACAAATGACTTGTACTTTATTTGAATACTTGTTTCAGGTTTGACGTTATCGTGTTATATTTGCAATTATAACTTACTTAACGAAAGACCAGAATACTATAACGAGAGATGTGTAACCCTTCCAGACAAAGAAGAATTTAAAAAAAAATGTACACTTCCACTGTTGCAATCTAAAAATGAAAAACTACCTATAACTTTTGCTGGATTGAACAATATTAGCAGATCGTTTTGGACGAAGATGAATTCGAAAGCCCAAGATGGTACTGGGGAAGCTTGTTTTACGGCTTCAGTAAAGTGTAAATATTTTTTTTTATTCCTAATTTGTGTATGTTGCAATCTGTTCAATTTAGAACAATAAGCAACCCCATGACCCAATGAGATGAGGATGTATGACGTGAAACGAGGTGTAGTATTGTACAGATCCAGGCCGACCATTCCTGAGAGAGTATGATTAATTAAACCCCAACCATCAAAGTACACTGGTACCCACTGTCTAGCATTCAAATCCGTATAAAAGTAACTACCTTTACTAGGATTTGAACCAGGAACCTTCGACTCCGAAAATCAGCTGTTAAACAGCTGATTTTGTATTGTACAGACCCAGGCCGACCATTCCTGAGAGAGTTTGATTAATTAAACCCCAACTATCAAAGTACACTGGTACCCACTGTCTAGTATTCAAATCCGTATAAAAGTAACCTTTACTAGGATTTGAACCAGGAATCTTCGTCTCCAAATATCAGCTGTTAAACAGCTGATTTTGTATTGTATAGACCCAGGCCGACCATTCCTGAGAGAGTATGATTAATTAAACCCTAACTATCAAAGTACACTGGTACCCACTGTCTAGTATTCGAATCCGTATAAAAGTAACTACCTTTACTAGGATTTGAACCAGGAACCTTCGTCTCCAAAAATCAGCTGTTAAACAGCTGATTTTGTATTGTACAGACCCAGGCCGACCATTCCTGAGAGAGTATGATTAATTAAACCCCAACCATCAAAGTACACTGGTACCCACTGTCTAGTATTCAAATCCGTATAAAAGTAACTACCTTTACTAGGATTTGAACCAGCAACCGTCGTCTCCGAAAATCAGCTGTTAAACAGCTGATTTTGTATTGTATAGACCCAGGCCGACCATTCCTGAGAGAGTATGATTAATTAAACCCCAACTATCAAAGTACACTGGTACCCACTGTCTAGTATTCAAATCCGTATAAAAGTAACTACCTTTACTAGGATTTGAACCAGGAACCGTCGTCTCCGAAAATCAGCTGTTAAACAGCTGATTTTGTATTGTATAGACCCAGGCCGACCATTCCTGAGAGAGTATGATTAATTAAACCCCATTCATCAAAGTACACTGGTACCCACTGTCTAGTATTCAAATCCGTATAAAAGTAACTACCTTTACTAGGATTTGAACCAGCAACCGTCGTCTCCGAAAATCAGCTGTTAAACAGCTGATTTTGTATTGTATAGACCCAGGCCGACCATTCCTGAGAGAGTATGATTAATTAAACCCCAACCATCAAAGTACACTGGTACCCACTGTCTAGTATTCAAATCCGTATAAAAGTAACTACCTTTCCTAGGATTTGAACCAGCAACCGTCGTCTCCGAAAATCAGCTGTTAAACAGCTGATTTTGTATTGTATAGACCCAGGCCGACCATTCCTGAGAGAGTATGATTAATTAAACCCCAACTATCAAAGTACACTGGTACCCACTGTCTAGTATTCAAATCCGTATAAAAGTAACTACCTTTACTAGGATTTGAACCAGGAACCTTCGTCTCCAAAAATCAGCTGTTAAACAGCTGATTTTGTATGGTATGGACCCAGGCCGACCATTCCTGAGAGAGTATGATTAATTAAACCCTAACTATCAAAGTACACTGGTACCCACTGTCTAGTATTCGAATCCGTATAAAAGTAACTACCTTTACTAGGATTTGAACCAGGAACCTTCGTCTCCAAAAATCAGCTGTTAAACAGCTGATTTTGTATTGCATAGACCCAGGCCGACCATTCCTGAGAGAGTATGATTAATTAAACCCCAACTATCAAAGTACACTGGTACCCACTGTCTAGTATTCAAATCCGTATAAAAGTAACTACCTTTACTAGGATTTGAACCAGGAACCTTCGTCTCCAAAAATCAGCTGTTAAACAGCTGATTTTGTATGGTATGGACCCAGGCCGACCATTCCTGAGAGAGTATGATCAATTAAACCCTAACTATTAAAGTACACTGGTACCCACTGTCTAGTATTCAATTCCGTATAAAAGTAACTACCTTTACTAGGATTTGAACCAGGAACCTATCAAAGTACATTGGTACCCACTGTCTAGTATTCAAATCCGTATAAAAGTAACTACCTTTACTAGGATTTGAACCAGGAACCTTCGTCTCCAAAAATCAGCTGTTAAACAGCTGATTTTGTATTGTACAGACCCAGGCCGACCATTCCTGAGAGAGTATGATTAATTAAACCCCAACTATCAAAGTACACTGGTACCCACTGTCTAGTATTCAAATCCGTATAAAAGTAACTACCTTTACTAGGATTTGAACCAGGAACCTTCGTCTCCAAAAATCAGCTGTTAAACAGCTGATTTTGTATTGTATAGACCCAGGCCGACCATTCCTGAGAGAGTATGATTAATTAAACCCTAACTATCAAAGTACACTGGTACCCACTGTCTAGTATTCAAATCCGTATAAACGTAACTACCTTTACTAGGATTTGAACCAGGAACCTTCGTCTCCAAAAATCAGCTGTTAAACAGCTGATTTTGTATGGTATGGACCCAGGCCGACCATTCCTGAGAGAGTATGATCAATTAAACCCTAACTATTAAAGTACACTGGTACCCACTGTCTAGTATTCAATTCCGTATAAAAGTAACTACCTTTACTAGGATTTGAACCAGGAACCTATCAAAGTACATTGGTACCCACTGTCTAGTATTCAAATCCGTATAAAAGTAACTACCTTTACTAGGATTTGAACCAGGAACCTTCGTCTCCAAAAATCAGCTGTTAAACAGCTGATTTTGTATTGTACAGACCCAGGCCGACCATTCCTGAGAGAGTATGATTAATTAAACCCCAACTATCAAAGTACACTGGTACCCACTGTCTAGTATTCAAATCCGTATAAAAGTAACTACCTTTACTAGGATTTGAACCAGGAACCTTCGTCTCCAAAAATCAGCTGTTAAACAGCTGATTTTGTATTGTATAGACCCAGGCCGACCATTCCTGAGAGAGTATGATTAATTAAACCCTAACTATCAAAGTACACTGGTACCCACTGTCTAGTATTCAAATCCGTATAAACGTAACTACCTTTACTAGGATTTGAACCAGGAACCTTCGTCTCCAAAAATCAGCTGTTAAACAGCTGATTTTGTATTGTACGGACCCAGGCCGACCATTCCTGAGAGAGTATGATTAATTAAACCCCAACCATCAAAGTACACTGGTACCCACTGTCTAGTATTCAAATCCGTATAAAAGTAACTACCTTTACTAGGATTTGAACCAGCAACCGTCGTCTCCGAAAATCAGCTGTTAAACAGCTGATTTTGTATTGTATAGACCCAGGCCGACCATTCCTGAGAGAGTATGATTAAAAAAACCCCAACTATCAAAGTACACTGGTACCCACTGTCTAGTATTCAAATCCGTATAAAAGTAACTACCTTTACTAGGATTTGAACCAGGAACCTTCGTCTCCGAAAATCAGCTGTTAAACAGCTGATTTTGTATTGTACAGACCCAGGCCGACCATTCCTGAGAGAGTATGATTAATTAAACCCCAACTATCAAAGTACACTGGTACCCACTGTCTAGTATTCAAATCCGTATAAAAGTAACTACCTTTACTAGGATTTGAACCAGGAACCTTCGTCTCCAAAAATCAGCTGTTAAACAGCTGATTTTGTATTGTACAGACCCAGGCCGACCATTCCTGAGAGAGTATGATTAATTAAACCCCAACTATCAAAGTACACTGGTACCCACTGTCTAGTATTCAAATCCGTATAAAAGTAACTACCTTTACTAGGATTTGAACCAGGAACCTATCAAAGTACATTGGTACCCACTGTCTAGTATTCAAATCCGTATAAAAGTAACTACCTTTACTAGGATTTGAACCAGGAACCTTCGTCTCCAAAAATCAGCTGTTAAACAGCTGATTTTGTATTGTATAGACCCAGGCCGACCATTCCTGAGAGAGTATGATTAATTAAACCCCAACTATCAAAGTACACTGGTACCCACTGTCTAGTATTCAAATCCGTATAAAAGTAACTACCTTTACTAGGATTTGATTCAGGAACCTTCGTCTCCAAAAATCAGCTGTTAAACAGCTGATTTTGTATTGTACAGACCCAGGCCGACCATTCCTGAGAGAGTATGATTAATTAAACCCCAACTATCAAAGTACACTGGTACCCACTGTCTAGTATTCAAATCCGTATAAAAGTAACTACCTTTACTAGGATTTGAACCAGGAACCTTCGTCTCCAAAAATCAGCTGTTAAACAGCTGATTTTGTATGGTATGGACCCAGGCCGACCATTCCTGAGAGAGTATGATTAATTAAACCCTAACTATCAAAGTACACTGGTACCCACTGTCTAGTATTCAATTCCGTATAAAAGTAACTACCTTTACTAGGATTTGAACCAGGAACCTATCAAAGTACATTGGTACCCACTGTCTAGTATTCAAATCCGTATAAAAGTAACTACCTTTACTAGGATTTGAACCAGGAACCTTCGTCTCCAAAAATCAGCTGTTAAACAGCTGATTTTGTATTGTATAGACCCAGGCCGACCATTCCTGAGAGAGTATGATTAATTAAACCCCAACTATCAAAGTACACTGGTACCCACTGTCTAGTATTCAAATCCGTATAAAAGTAACTACCTTTACTAGGATTTGATTCAGGAACCTTCGTCTCCAAAAATCAGCTGTTAAACAGCTGATTTTGTATTGTACAGACCCAGGCCGACCATTCCTGAGAGAGTATGATTAATTAAACCCCAACTATCAAAGTACACTGGTACCCACTGTCTAGTATTCAAATCCGTATAAAAGTAACTACCTTTACTAGGATTTGAACCAGGAACCTTCGTCTCCAAAAATCAGCTGTTAAACAGCTGATTTTGTATTGTACAGACCCAGGCCGACCATTCCTGAGAGAGTATGATTAATTAAACCCCAACTATCAAAGTACACTGGTACCCACTGTCTAGTATTCAAATCCGTATAAAAGTAACTACCTTTACTAGGATTTGAACCAGGAACCTTCGTCTCCGAAAATCAGCTGTTAAACAGCTGATTTTGTATTGTACAGACCCAGGCCGACCAATCCTGAGAGAGTATGATTAATTAAACCCCAACTATCAAAGTACACTGGTACCCACTGTCTAGTATTCTAATCCGTATAAAAGTAACTACCTTTACTAGGATTTGAACCAGGAACCTTCGTCTCCAAAAATCAGCTGTTAAACAGCTGATTTTTTATTGTATAGACCCAGGCCGACCATTCCTGAGAGAGTATGATTAATTAAACCCAACTATCAAAGTACACTGGTACCCACTGTCTAGTATTCAATTCCGTATAAAACTAACTACCTTTACTAGGATTTGAACCAGGAACCTATCAAAGTACACTGGTACCCTCTGTCTAGTATTCAAATCCGTATAAAAGTAACTACCTTTACTAGGATTTGAACCAGGAACCTCAACATCGTCTTGAAGTGGAGATTGCACGATGGTTTTAACTGAAAATTTCGATTTTTGGTGTTTAATTTTTTTCAATAGTTTAGGCCTAGATCTCCCAGAAAAACATTAAATTACGTCAAAATTTTTTTTTTTTTTTGAAAAAGCAGGATGTTTTTAGGGTAACACAGAAAAATCTGGTGTGAAACACTCACACGACTTTCTCTTGCCAGTGCAAATAATTAACAATAAAACTAACATTAGTAATAAAATATTAGAAATAAATAAAAAACTAACCTTATTTCAATCATGAGAGAAACACGCAAAATGAAAATCAACCTCAGTTTGGACTAAAAATACGGAAAGTCACTCATTCACGCTCAACTAGGCTCTGTAGAGAAAAATGCTCTAAATAAAAGTTGTAGATCTCTTAATTTTCTATAAAATTGATTATAGTATACACTTTTGTCATAAAATGAATACTTTTTAAAAGTCGCATCAACAGTTTGGTTATTGGCGATTACCGTGGGTCATGAAACAGTGGGTTAAAATTAGTTATACTTAATGAAATGAAATTTTGTTACTTAAAGAAGTGGTTTTTTCGTAGAGGGTTAGTGGACGTGAATTCTTCTGTTTTCCGAAAGCGAAAATCCTGTAAGTATTAATATGATTAGTGAATATGTGTAGGCCAAAATAAATCTTGTATGTGTTTAGGTTAACCGTTAACAGATTGAGTAAACATTAAATGTATAAATTGCCTTCTACTTTTAAATTATTATTTATTACATAAATCTGGGGCTTAAGTTTGCCTGATGTAATAATAGTTATAGTAGTTTAATATCACATCAATTAAAAATCTGGTGTGAAACACTCACACAACTTTCTCTTGCCAATGCAAATAATTAACAATAAACCTAACATTATTAATAAAATATTAGAAATAAACAAAAAACTAACCTCAAAAACATAACCTTATTTTAATCATGAGTGAATGATGCAAAATGAAAATCAACCTCAGTTTGGCTTAGAAATACGGAAAATCACTCTTTCTCTCTAAACTAGGCTCTGTAGAGAAAAATGCTTTAAATAAAAGTTGTAGATCTTTTAATTTTCTATAAAATTGATTATATACACTTTTGTCGTAAAATGCATACTTAGGCCGAAATCTTAAAAAAATCAATTTTTCACACATTTTCATGAGAAAAAACAGAAAATCGATATTACCGCTAAACTAAGCGTTATACAAAAACATGTTTGAAATAAAAGTTGTAGAATTTTTAATTCTCTACAACTTTTATTATATAAAGTTTTGCGCTTAAATGCATATTAAAGCTGTAATCTTAAAAAAACAACGTGTTTACGTGAAAACAGCCTCACCCAGAATTTTAGCAAACATGACGCCTACCCTATCTTGTAGAGAATAAAAAATTAAGTAAACCAGGCGATTTTTAAAAAAATCGTAGGACTAGTTTTTGAGAAAATCGCAAAAAAGTGAAAAATTACACGAATAAACTACCACTTCCGGTTGACCGATTTTGATGAAAATGTTCGTGTCGAGTCCGGTAGTGGTACGTAACTTAAGTTTCAAGTTTCAAGTTCGTACGATGTTCCGTTCTTGAGATATTCTGTTCACACACACACACACGCGCGCGCGCGCGCGCACACACACACACACACACACACACAGACCAAAAAAACATGTTTTTTGGGTTCAGAGGGTCTGAAAACGTATAGATCCGGTGAAAACTCGATTTCGAAAAATCGACATGAAAACAATACTTTCCTTCCTATATATTCATATAGGCAAGAGAAAGTAAAAAGAAAGCAAACCAGTAAAATGGCACATGACCTAACCTATATCCCTAACCTAATTATTAATAACCTAATACTAATTAAGTATTCGTTATTAATAATTTAATTAATCTGCCCATAACAGACAGGTGGAGTGTCAAATTATTTACACTCAATCTGTTCGTTGCTGGGCTAAAATAAATAGTTTTGTTTCTTTTCACATGTTCAGCCAATTAAATGACTGAATCATTTAAGAACAGAAGAGGTAGAGGTGTAAAAGACACTAATCAGAGTTACCTCCTCTGAAAGTAATGAATTTCATTATACAGCCAGACCCTGTGATGAATGAAATGAAGGTGTCATTTACAGAGCGGAAAATATGTGCTTTTCAGAGGGCCCGGCATGCTGATAAGCATACTTTTCCACTCAGTGAGGAAGGCAATGGTAAACCACCTCACTCCTCGTTTTACTTAGTAAAACCTCTACAGGTTCAAACCAGCCTTTTGGCTGATGACCTAAACAACACAATTTAATTAATAACCTAATTATTATACCAGGCAAACTTGATCACTAGAGAATGTGTACAATAATTAAAATAGGCAATTCATATATTTCATTATTTACTAATTCGCTAGTAAATGTGCTTTTTTAGGTTAACAGTTCGTTAACCTACAAACAAAGAAGATGTATTTTGGCCTACACGTATTTACTTATCATATTAATACTTAAGGTAGAAACAGGCTACTATCACGTCATGTGAGGTCACGTGATGTTACGCTCTGTCACGTGACAAGCGAAAAGTGTGGTCCATTGTTGTACATGGTTCTCTTATGTATCAGGTTCACACTGAAGTCACCTCACGCGTATCACGCCTCGTCACTCACCTCATCCGTGATATCACGTTTTCATTTTCTGTTCGTTTGACATATTTTGACAAACGTGAGCTCACAGGCCAAAATTAAACACGCACTGTGTTTGGGACTATATAAATTTTATGTTTTGTTCAATTCATTAATTTATTTTCTGTGTTCTATTATAAGATATCATTTATCGGTCTCAACCAATGAGGGTTGATTTCTACCAGCACGTAAAGACAGTTTTATACTGAACTGGACACAGTCGTCCGCTAACTCGCAAACGCAAAAGAACGCTCTCTGTGCAGTCTTACGCTTTTCCGCTTTCGCCCTAGTATTGGGAATTATCCGCGACCGCTAATTTGTTTTCTTTATATTATTTAAGTGTATTTCTCTATTAAATTCACGCATCGCTACGTATTTAACGCGTTGGAAACACTCCGAAAACTAACCGCGCAATTACAGTCCACTTCAAGATCTTCGGCAGCTCACCACTCATCGGAAAGCCACTGGTACCAGCTGGTAAGTCGCAGGACTTCTAAGGTGAGTGGAATTCAACTTTTTATTTATCGACAGTAAGCTGCTATACGCTCCGCCACTGACCCTACCACACTGAGTAATATGGTGCTATCGGCAGAAATTGATAACTCTGCAATTTCAACGCTCCAATCTGGCAGTATTGAAATCATAACTACACCAACAGCTAACGAAGAAGACGCTGTATCGTATTCTTCCGAAAATAATGCGGAAACACCTACGCTACTGCAACTGGTATCTCTGCCTTCAGCAGAATACCAATAAAATCAAATATAATTATTAATAATTTCAATAAAAATAAATTAAGTAAAATTATTAGTGTTTGCACAATTTTTTTCTTACTTTAAACAAACACCTAATCTTTCTTCAGTTTTGATGGCTTCACGGAGTTGGGTATTTTGTTTCCTTACATCATTTTTAATAAGGTCAGGAACAAAATCTAATTCTTCCATTGTCATTCTAAAATACATTCGAAAACGTTTCGGATCCTACGTAATTCTGGTACTAGTCGTTGAAATTCACCCAGTTTTCCTTCTTTTATTAATATCATGTACCCATATTCTCTTTGATTTCATGCTAATATTTTCTGCATTTAATAAAACAGCCGCATTTTCCAGTTCTTCTTCCCATTCAGAAGAACTACTTGAACTTTCCATTTGAAATAAATCAAAGACAGAAGTTATACTATGTATAAAACTGATTTCACAAAATTCATGCGGAAGAGAAACGATCGAGTGCGCTTGTCACGTGACAGTAGTGGGCTTGTAAACGTGATATCACGTTTCAGATATGGTACAGTGACATGACGTGACGTGATGTGAGTTCGCGTGACGTGATAGCAGTCTGTTCCTACAGTCCAACTCATTCCAAATGAGATGTGAGTTGTTGATGCACAGTAGCAAAGGAAGTAGTGGGGAGTTTCAGAGCCAGTGCGTTCCCAGTCACCAAAGAGTGAAAATCCGTACAGTGGGTCAAAAAAGTAGTGTTTCGGTTTTGTAGTCCAGTCGGTTTCTTTAGAATAGTACCTTACGTACTATAAGACGTGATTTTCTTTTATGCGTTATCGAAAACCAGCTTATTCAAAACAGTGTAATTGTGTATACTATTTAAAATAGTGTTTCAGTGTTAGTTTATTTTTACTTTCTCTTGCCTATATGAATATATAGGAAGGAAAGTATTGTTTTCATGTCGATTTTTAGAAATCGAGTTTTCACCGGATCTATACGTTTTCAGACCCCCTGAACCCAAAAAACATGTTTTTTTGGTCTGTGTGTGTGTGTCTGTGTGTGTGTGTGTGTGTGTGTGTGTGTGTGTGTGAACAGAATATCTCAAGAACGGAACATGGTACAAACTTGAAACTTAAGTTACATACCACTACCGAACCCGACACGAACATTTTCATCAAAATCGGTCAACCGGAAGTTGTAGTTTATTCGTATAATTTTTCACTTTTTTGCGATTTTCTCAAAAACTGGTCCTACGATTTTTTTAAAAATCGCCTTATTTACTTAATCTTTTATACTCTACAAGATAGGGTAGGCGCCATGTTTGCTGAAATTCTGCGTAAGTCTGTTTTTACGTAAAAAATTTGTTTTTTTAAGATTGCGGCTTTAATATGCATTTTAGCGCAAAACGTTACATAATAAAAGCTGAAGAGAATGTAAAATTCTACAACTTTTATTTCAAACATTTTTTCATAACGCTTAGTTTAGCGATTTTCTGTTTTTTTCTCACGAAAACGTGTGAAAAATCGATTTTTTAAAGATTTCGGCTTTAGTACGCATTTTACGACAAAAGTGTCTATAATAAAATTTATAGGAAATTAAAAGATCTACAACTTTTAGTTAGAGAATTTTTCTCTACAGAGCCTAGTTTAGCGTGAAAGAGTGATTTTCTGTATTTTTAAGCCAAACTGAGGTCGATTTTCATTTTGCGTCATTCACTCATGATTAAAATAAGGTTATGTTTTTGAGGTTAGTGTTTTGTTTATTTCTAATATTTTATTACTAATGTTAGGCTTATTGTTAATTATTTGCATTGGCAAGAGAAAGTTGTGTGAGTGTTTCACACCAGATTTTTTTTATACGAGGCGGCGAGAAAAACTCATGTTCACTGTTAGTTTATTTAAAACAGTGTAATTGTGTGTTTATTTAAAATAGTGTTTTAGTGTATTTAAAATAACAGCATAATATTTTATTAACGGCGATATGAGCATAAAAAGTAGAGTGAAGCAAAAAACTTTACTCTCAAGGAAGTGAAGTAATCGGCTCATTATTAGAATTTATGCGTCAGGAGCAATTCATGGGAGCCCAGAAATTCCGTTAGTCAAAGTTCAAGAGCGTGTGGCTCCAGCGACAATTTTTTTTTTAAATAAAATTTTAGAAAGTAAAGGTCATGTTGTATTACGACTTCCTCCATACCATCCCGATTTGAACCCTATCGAGTTGGTTTGGGCTTCACTTAAAGATTACATAAGTAAAAATACTGTCAACTG
Source organism: Catonia carolina (assembly GCA_035578175.1). Taxonomy (NCBI): domain Eukaryota; kingdom Metazoa; phylum Arthropoda; class Insecta; order Hemiptera; family Achilidae; genus Catonia; species Catonia carolina. Next base: position 15,954,306 of record JAQMRL010000015.1, read on the forward strand.
TAATTTTAATGATGTCAGAAAACTATGTGATGACTATTTTACTACCTACATTTTCTGCCGATAACTGGAAATCTCGATGCGAACACGTCTTAGGGTATGTCCATAGTGCACCGCTTCTCGCTTCTCGCTTTATCGTGGCAGACTAGCGGGGGAAAAATGTTTGGAGAAATGTACACGTGTGGCCATAGTGTGCCTGCCAGCCAGCTTTAACCGGCTCAAACCGCTTTTACCAGCGTTTACCGGAATGAATTATTGTTTCTTTTTCTCGCTTCTCGCTTCCCCTGCTCGATCAGTTCAGTGTACAATTTCCGACGCAGTGGTTGCTCTCTTGTTTTTCTTTTGTTTTCATCACATTGATATTAATAGAAAAGCCAAGATGGAAGTGGATAAAGACATTTTAATTTCGAAAGTGTTTTTAAATAGTGTAATATGGGACAAACGATTGAAGGGCCACGCAAACCGCAACACAGTGGACAAGGCATGGCGGGACATAGCTGTCGAGATGGGTGTAGAAGACAGTAAGTGAGAAATTAACATAATTTATAAAAATATTTATAAATATTATTGTAAATTATATTATACACGGCGCGACCTATTAATTTCATGAAGGTTGGTAGTTCTTTTTTTTTAAGTTTCAAATGAACATTATCACTAGCTAATAAAACACACAACAGATCTTCACGTGATAGCTCCATGATGCCAACTGAGAAAAAGCGACACGTTCTCGTTTTCTCGCAACCGGTGCTCTATGACCACCACCGGCTACAATCGCGCAGGTTCACGAAGCGGGTAGAGTCTGCCGCGGTCAAACCGGTAAGAAAAAAGCGAGAAGCGGGTGCACTATGGACGTACCCTTAGGTTAGAAACCGAACTAATGCAAAACGAATGTACTTTAGATGACGTGATTGATAGTGTGGTAATAAATCCTAATACTGACAGTGACGATTCAGACGCGAGTTATTCAGGAAGTGAGATTTCCGGCGTGGAAGACTTGTGATGTTTCGTAGTAGATTGACATTAAGATTGAATTTTCATAAAAGACAACATCTGCATATATATTTATTATTTAGCGTATGGCTTTTTAAGACATTTAAAAATCAGCATCATAATTGTTATATATTGGGATCAAAAATGACCCTCTGTCTATAAGGATGGGAAATAACATTAATGATTGTTTGGGAAACAAATAGTCATTAAAAAAAACATGAAAAATATGTACATACAGTACGTAATTATAAAAACATGCTTAAGTCTATATACAGACATCCAGTCTGTCCAAGTAGGCTATTGATTCTGGAGTTGCCATCAGGAAATCCGCTCTTGTCCCTCCTCTAAAGGCAGTTATTCTGCACTCTTTCACTATGTGATCAATAGTTTGTCTTTGACCACACTCGCATAAAGGCGATGGTATTTTGCCCCATTTAAACAATAAATCAGCACACCTACCGTGTTTTGTTCTTATTCTATTTAGAGCTGACCATTTTCTACGAGGTAGTCCAAAACCTGGTGGTTTTTGTGAAAACCATGGGATTTGTTCTTGCTGCTTTGATGCCCATTCTTGCTGCCATGCACTGGGTATGTTAAATGCTTCCTCTTTGGCAGTAATTGCAGTTTTTGTAGGTGGCTTTCTTGATCGCAGACGAGTTTTATTTGCGTTTTCAATATCCTCATGAATTCTCAGGTCTTGATTGTCGACAATCTTATCATACAGTAAGTTTTAATTTCATTTCGGTAATAGTACAAGAGAAAATTACGTCTATTTGTAACTAGAAGTATAACAATAATGTGTGTGTCTGTGTATGTGATAAACAGCACACAGAACTTTGTAGGCAGGCTGTACCACACTGACATGTGTGGGGAGCAATATACCCCTCTCTTTCTAAATATTTCTTTCTCACTCAGTTTTTGTACGCAACTCGCAATTCATTTGGATCTTGCCGGCCTGTACTGGTTTTCGTCTCTTGTAAAACAGAAGAAATGACGTTCCCTATACTGCCCTGCTAAGAAAAAAGGCAGTTACTGCAAATTTCTCGATTTTGAGTTTTATATGTATTCTTACGTTTTGTAGCACAAGAAAACTAGTGAACTTACTAAAAAAGCCTTACCTACAATGGTTACTTAGATATCGAGGTATTCAAAAGCATTATCTACATGTTTTTGCCAGGCTTACAAAGGAAAAGAAGAGTATATTCAGATACTAAGAGAAAAGGCAGTATCTGCACTATAGTTGCTGCCTTATTTCTTAGTATGCTACAGATACTGATTTTTTACGTAGTAGAATTTGATACTGAATTCATTTACTGCTTTGTATACCATTGTCGATTAGTCATAAAAGTTTAAGGTTGCACCACCTTAAATATTGATCTGTGGAGAAATTCTTGAATATGGATTTTAAAAAAATTATAAAAAAATATTGGGCACCAGCCTTAGCAGCCTGTAGAGCTTGGAAAAATTAAATAAATTAAACTATGTTTCCCTCTCCAACAAACCAGGTATGTTTACCAGGCAAAAAAGCAGTATCTTCTTTTTAATTGTTGTAGCTAACGCTGTGTGCCGCTGAGCTGTTCTGTTTAGTGGTGGGGGAAGCACCTCGTAGTTGTAACATAGAATACGGTTAGAAAGAGAGGGAATGATCATTAAGTGAGAAGGAGACAACACTTGCCCCTTTGAAACTATCCCTACTCTACCTACTCGCTCACCCCTTACAAGCTTCTTCCAAAAACAAACGTACTGTACCACGCTTGCTCTGTCGCCTAGGTTCCAAATTTAAAGTGACGCTAACACGCACTCTACGATTGTATAACTTATCAATGTTAAGTAAGCGTGATCACGTGATGCGCAGTAGTTCAATTTTAGGTGTTGTTGGCCTATAATGGAGGAGGAATGTTGGGTCTCCGGGGTCCCTGGCGCACGGCCCTCCCACCTAGCAAGGACAGATACCAGTCGCTCTGTGGATTTCACACTGTTTACTTGTGTTGTGGTCTACGTTTCGACAGTTTTCATAAACAGTATTTTTCAATACTCTTTACCGTTTCTCAAACAGTATTTTTCAATACTCTTCGCCAATTATTAAACAGTATTTTTCAATACTCTTCGCCGTTTCTGAAATATTATTCGCAATGCCTCAGCCAAGATCGAACTGCAGGTTAGGACGGGGAGTGGCTTTAAAAAATCAAACTAAATGTGTAATTATGAATGTGTACAAAAAGATTACTGAAGAAAATCCAGAAATGTTACGGTTAGAAATTCAAGCTCGTGTGGCTGACCTTTGCGGTATTTCCGTTCATACGGTACGAAAAACTGTAACAGAAGCAAATAAATTGGGTGAAAATTAAAATATAATAATGTAACACTAGCAGATGATAAACAGAGTTTAATTTGGCCTATCTCAGTTCCCCCTCTATGCTTTATTACTCTATGGCCTAACCTAAGTTCCACCTCCACCATTTTTACTTTCTCTTGCCTATATGAATAGGAAGGAAAGTATTGTTTTCATGTCGATTTTAAGAAATCGAGTTTTCACCGGATCTATACGTTTTCGGACCCCCTGAACCCAAAAAACATGTTTTTAGCGATTGGTCTGTGTGTGTGTGTGTGTGTGTGTGTGTGAACAGAATATCTCAAGAATGGAACATCGTACGAACTTGAAACGTAAATTACATACCACTACCGGACCCGACACGAACATTTTCATCAAAATCGGTCAACCGGAAGTAGTAGTTTATTCGTATAATTTTTCACTTTTTTGCGATTTTCTCAAAAACTGGTCCTACGATTTTTTTTTAAATCGCCTCATTTACTCAATTTTTTATTCTCTAAAAGATAGGGTAGGCGCCATGTTTGCTGAAATTCTTGGTGAGGGTGTTTTTACGTAAAAAAATTGTTTTTTTAAGATTACGGCTTTAATATTAATTTTAGAGCAAAAATGTATATAATAAAAGTTGTAGAGAATTTAAAATTCTACAACTTTTATTTCAAACATTTTTTTGTATAACGCTTAGTTTAGCGGTAATTAGCAATTTTCTGTTTTTTCTCACGAAAACGTGTGAAAAATCGATTTTTTTAAGATTTTAGCCTTAGTATGCATTTTACGACAAAAATGTATTTAATAAAATTTATAGAAAATTAAAAGATCTACAACTTTTATTAAGAGAATTTTTCTCTACAGAGCTTAGTTTAGCGTGAAAGTGTGATTTTCCGTTTTTTCTTTAAGGCAAATTGAGTTCGATTTTCATTTTGCGTCATTCACTCATGATTAAAATAAGGTTATGTTTTTGAGTTTAGTTTTTGTTTATTTCTAATATTTTATTACTAATGTTAGGTTTATTGTTAATTATTTGCATTGGCAAGAGAAAGTTGTGTGAGTGTTTCACACCAGATTTTTGTTTTCCAGGTCCTGGCCAAGTTGAAAAAATATCACGTGCATGTGCTCCGGATGCTTCAGTTCAGTGCCGAATAATGAGAGCACGGGCTATGGACGAGAGATGTAACTTGACACATTGTGAACTTTGTACACAGGATTATTGCAATGATTATAACAATATTGCCATGAGTTTAAGAAGTACCAAAAAAATTCTACTTGTTTTACTATTTTTAATTTTTTTATTTTCGGTCAATAACTTTCAATAAACTGAATTTGTAGAACCTATTTTTACTGAATAAAAATTTAACTTTTTTAAGGTATAACCATCATTTACTTTCATGCTGGTCGTAAGTCTATCTTACTTTTTACTTCTTTTTCTTGCCTACAGTCCAGCCTCTCTACGTTTGCTCCTAATGTAAACAAATAATGACGTCACTGAGCATGCGCATTATATAAAAATGTGTACACGCTGATTAAAAAGTAACAACAAAATACTTTCAAAAGTATTTAAATACAAAATACTTTTAAAAGTATTTTTATAAACGAAATTGTTAGGCCTACATCATATCATGACTGATGTTTTTAGTACTTTAAGTACTTATAACTTAAAAAATCTGGTGTGAAACACTCACACAACTTTCTCTTGCCAGTGCAAATAATTAACAATAAACCTAACATTAGTAATAAAACATAAGAAATAAACAAAAAACTAACCTCAACAAACATAACCTAATTTTAATCATGAGTGAAAGACGCAAAATGAAAATCAACCTCAGTTTGGCTTAGAAATACGGAAAATCTCTCTTTCTCTCTAAACTAGGCTCTGTAGAGAAAAATGCTTTAAATAAAAGTTGTAGATCTTTTAATTTTCTATAAATTTAATTATATACTTTTTTGTCGTAAAATGCATACTAAGGCCGAAATGTTAAAAAAATCGATTTTTCTCACGTTTTCGTGAGAAAAAAAAACAGAAAATCGCAAATTACCGCTAAACTAAGCGTTATACAAAAAAATGTTTGAAATAAAAGTTGTAGGTTTTTAAATTCTCTACAACTTTTATTATATAAGTTTTTGCGCTAAAATTTATATTAAAGCCGTAATCTTAAAAAAACAACGTTTTTACGTGAAAACAGCCTCACCGAGAATTTCAGCAAACATGGCGCCTACCCTATCTTGTAGAGAATAAAAAATTTAGTAAAATAGGTGATTTTAAAAAAAATCGTAGGACCAGTTTTTGAGAAAATCGCAAAAAACTGAAAAATTATACGAATAAACTACTACTTCCGGTTGACCGATTTTGATGAAAATGTTCATGTCGCGTCCGGTAGTGGTATGTAACTTAAGTTTCAAGTTTCAAGTTCGTACGACGTTCCGTTCTTGAGATATTCTGTTCACACACAGACACACAGACACACACACACACACACAGACACACACACAGACCAATCGCTAAAAACATGTTTTTTGGGTTCAGGGGGTCTGAAAACGTATAGATCCGGTGAAAACTCGATTTCGAAAAATCGACATGAAAACAATACTTTCCTTCCTATATATTCATATAGGCAAGAGAAAGTAAAAATAGTTAACTTAATAGGAATACGACATCCGTAAAGTCACGTACTCTAGCGTGCACCCTGTAGTAGCTGGTTTTGGTTTGTTGACAGTAGGAGCAAACTAAGAACGGTTGAACTATATAAGAATGTTGTTTAGGTCATCAGCCAAAAGGCTGGTTTGAACCTGTAGAGGTTTTACTAAGTAAAACGACGAGTGAGGTGGTTTACCATTGCCAACACTCACTGAGTGGAAAAGTACGCTTATCAGCATGCCGGGCCCTTTGAGAAGCACATATTTTTCACTCTGCAAATGACACCTTCACTTCATTAACCACAGGGTCTGAAAACGTGTAGATCCGGTGAAAACTCGATTTCGAAAAATCGTCATAAAAACAATACTTTCCTTCCTATATATTCATACAGGCAAGAGAAAGTAAAAATAGCAACTACACGGAGACGTACCTCACACTAGCTACTGTTAAAGACAACTGATGAATGTTGTACGTGATGCTGCTAACATTACACTATTACCAACTTCTTGTTGTTTAGGTCATCAGCCAAAAAGCTGGTTTGAACCTGTGGAGGTTTTACTAAGTAAAACGAGGAATGAGGTGGTTTACAATTTCCTTCCTCACTGAGTGGAAAAGTATACTTAAAATATATAAATATACTTAAAAATATACTTAAATATACTTAAATATACTTAAAAAGTATACTTAATCAGCATGCCGGGCCCTCTGAAAAGCACATATTTTCCACTCTGCAAAAGACACCTTCACTGCATTCACCAGAGGGTCTGGCTGTATAATTAAATCCATTACTTTCAGAGAAGCCAACTCAGATTAGTGTCTTTTGCACCTCTACCTCTTCTGTTCTTAACACGTTGACTGCCACACTAAATTTTGTGACACTACAGCGGGGCCATCGTACTTTTTTATTTTTTTTCACAATTTATTCATTTTTCTTGTTATTTTACGTACGTATTTTATTTAATAATTCTTTTTGTTAAATAAAGTTGTGACACACTTTTGGGCAACATGGCCAACTGGAATGATTTTACATTTCAGAGCAATGTAACCCATTTTTGTGGTGTGACAAAAAATGTAACAGACAACTGGGTTTAGTTGCAACGTACTCTAGATTATTTCAATCAACCAAAATAAGCAAAAATAAATTTTTTTTAATAATAGTAGCATTCTATTACAGGAAACTACCTGTATACGCAATATCCTATCACAGTAGACTCTCAGAAATCCGGACTAATGTGGCGGACGGCCGGTCCGGATTTCGAAAAATCCTGATTTCCCGGAGGTTGGCAATTTCGTCTTTATGGCGAATAATTATGACAATAAGCATTAACATTTATCTGCTAATATAAGAGTGAGCTTCTGAAAAAACTTTAAAACACTGTAGGCCTAATAAATTACAGTAGGCTACTGGTACTGTAATTATTCAATATACGAAGCACAAACATTGACTAAACTTAACGCTACTGTACCGTAATAAGATTCGATTGCACTCTCTGTAAGATTTGCAAGTTACGGATTTCAAACATGTAACAATGAATGTTATATGTCTCAATTATAGAGTAATTACACGATCAACTAAATAAAATCTAAATGTACTGTAGTACGGTACTGTGCTTAGTAAAGTACGGTTCTGGGATTAAATAAAATGCCTCGTAAAATCATAAACATAGATTTTACTGAAACACAGAGCTCCCGACGACGCAAACTACTGTGGGCCCTTAATGACAAAAAATGTCATTTACATACATTTTATATACGCAATTATTATTAAAAAGTACATACACACAAATTATAGTGCTAATCGCATGATCGTTCATCGGGCCAATCCCATGAAAACTTTTTACTGGTTGTTAATTTACTAGTTGTAAATTTTCAGAAAATAAAGTAAAAAAAAATCATCGTCCGGACTATGCGGAGTCCGGACTAGCGCGATCCGAATTTTTGAGAGTCTACTGTACTTGAAAAAGACCAAATATTTGAACAAGCTAAGGGCAAAATGTCACTCTTTGAAGCCATAGCTTTAGAAACCACATAAGTAACACACGACTTAAAAATTAGTTATGTACTGTGACTAATTTTTTATGCACATTGCCCATTTTTAAAGACAAGTGTGACATATATTTGTGTCACATAGCAGTCAACGTCACATAGCAGTCTGTTTCTTATCACATGGTCAGCCAATCAAATGACTGAATCATTTAAGAACAGAAGAGTTAGAGGTGTCAAAGACACTAGTCAGAGTTATCTTCTCTGAAAGTAATGAATTTCACTATACAGCCAGACCCTGTGGTGAATGAAGTGAAGGTGTCATTTGCAGAGTGGAAAATATGTGCTTTTCAGAGGGCCCGGCATGCTGTTAAGCGTACTTTTCCACTCAGTGAGGAAGGCAATGGTAAACCACCTCACTCCTCGTTTTACTTAGTAAAACCTCTACAGGTTCAAACCAGCCTTTCGGCTGTTGACCTAAACAACAACAGCAGTCAACGTGTTAAATGGTTCAGTCATTTAATTGGCTGACATGTGATAAGAAACAGAATTATTTATTTTAGTCCTGCAACGAATAGATTGAGTGTAAATAATTTGACACTCCACCTGCCTGTTATGAGGAGCCCTTTAAAAACATAATATAAGAAAGAAAGTATTTGAATCAGTCATTTCAACAAGCCCATTAGTGAAAATTTTACATTTTTTCTTTAGTGCATTTTAGAACTGTTGTTGTTTAGGTCATCAGGCGAAAAGCTGGTTTGAACCTGTAGAGGTTTTACTAAGTAAAACAAGGAGTGAGGTGTATTACATTTGCCTTACTCACTGAATAGAAAAGTAACGCTTATCAGCATGCCGGGCCCTCTGAAAAGCACGTATTTTCCACTCTGCAAATGACACCTTCACTTCATTCACCACAGGGTCTGGCTGTATAATGAAATCCATTACTTTCAGAGGAGCTAACTCTGATTAGTGTCTTTTATCTAGCTCTTCTGTTCTTAAATGATTCAGTCATATAATTGGCTGACCATGTGATAAGAAACAGAACTATTTATTTTAGCCCAGCAACGAACAGATTGAGAGTAAATAATTTGACTCTCCACCTGTCTGTTATGGGCAGTATTTTAGAACTAACTGAATGTAAACATACCATCCCTACAAAAATCACAAAGGTCTGACTTTCCTTAAGTAATAATTATATAACAATAAGAAAAGGCTTATCCTTAAGCATATAAAGTGTTTCCTTCTAATTAAAAAATCTGGTGTGAAACACTCACACAACTTTCTCTTGCAAGTGCAAATAATTAACTATAAACCTAACATTAGTAATAAAACATTCGAAATAAACAAAAACCTAACCTTAATAAACATAACCTATAATCATATATGAAAGACAAAATGAAAATCAATCTCAGTTTACCTTAAAAATACGGAAAATCATTCTTTCACACTAAACTAGGCTCTATAGAGAGAAATGCTTTAAATGAAAGTTGTAGATCTTTTAATTTTCTATAAATTTAATATACACTTTTGTTTATATAAGTGTATAATTTTTTGTTTATCTACACTTTTGTCATAAAATGCATACTAAGGCCGAAATCATAAAAAAATCGATTTTTCACACGTTTTTGTGAGAAAAAACAGAAAATCGCTAATTACCGCTAAACTAAGCGTTATACAAAAAATGTTTAAAATAAAAGTTGTAGGATTTTTAATTTTCTACATTTGTTATTATATAAATTTTTGTGCTATAATACATATTAAAGCCGTAATCTTAAAAAAACACTTTTTTACGTAAAAACACCCTCACCAAGAATTTTAGCAAACATGGCGCCTACCCTATCTTGTAGAGAATAAAAAACTGAGTAAACCAGGCGATTTTTAAAAAAAATCGTAGGTCGTTTTTGAGAAAATCGAAAAAAGTGAAAAATTACTCGAATAAACTACTACTTCCGGTTGACCGATTTTGATGAAAATGTTCGTGTCGGGTCCAGTAGTGGTATGTAACTTAAGTTTCAAGTTGGTACGATGTTCCGTTCTTGAGATATTTTGCACACACACGCGCGCGCGCGCACGCACGCACGCACATACACAGGGACCAATCACTATGTTTTTGTGTGATTATAAAAAAACTAACCAATATAATTAAGAAATGTTTTAATTTCTGAAAACTACATACAATGCCATTTTATTTTCATTGGGTTGAAAATTATATCATCCAGGTGACGACTTTGGCGATCGATTCACATATTGAGTCATTCGAAAAAAATTTCATAAACTCTTTTCAGCATTTCTTGCATTATTCCAGCGATGACATCTGTAATTGCCTCCAAAGTTCTAGGTCGAACTTTATGAATCTCAGCTTTGAGATATCCTCAAAGAAAAAAATCGCGTGGGCTCAAATCAGGGTAGCGAGGGGGCCATGGAACATCCCCTCGTAAAAAAATCAGGCGGTCAGGAAACCGCTCTTGAAGAATTTGGCGTGAACGACGGGCAGTATGAGCCGTGGCACCATCCTGTTGAAACCAAAACGCTTGTGTGTCATGTTTCTCACTATACTCTTCCATTTTGGGGAGTAGAAATATCTCCAGCATCTCACAATAGCGCACAGAGTTCACAGTAACAGTTGAATCTTGAAATTCAAAAAAGTAAGGCCCAATAATGCCCATGGAGGATACAGCGCACCAAACGGTCACTTTGGGCTATGAAGAGGTCTCTCGTGAAGTTCACAAGGGTTTTCAGTCGCCCAATAACATAAATTTTGCTTATTTACTGTGCTAGAGAAGTAAAAATGCGCTTCATCGGTAGACCACAGAATAGTGTCGGGTTTCACAGAGGTTAAGATTGCGTTGCAAGCAGAGGCGGCCCTAGAAATGATTTTCAGGGTGGACCCACTTATATATTTATATGTTAATATTTTAAGTTAAAAAGTAGCTGTTTATATGTAATTGTCTATGATTTTATAAATTGAATACATGTAGATAACTGATTGAGTACATTCTATCTTTATTTCAGGATTAGTATTGAATAAACAAACACAACCTCGTAATTTTTATAAGAAATTTACTAAATTGAACACTTTAAATACGGTACATGAGTTACCAAAAACAGTTTGAAAATATAAAAATCAAGTCCAAATCCATTATGTTGGTCAAAATTATGAAAAAATAATAACACATAAACTAGTCAACTCACGATTTTGTTTACTTTAAAACAAACTGAACTGTAGCCGTCTTCCTTTTTGAGCTGCAAATTCGTCCACAACTGGATTTGGATACGATATTAAAGGAAAACTTAACTCTCTTTCTATGGATACAATCGCCAGGTTACTAAGTCTTTGCCCTGCCATAGATGTCCACAGATAAGGTTTAATTCGTCTCATTTGCGATACATAAATATCGTAACCATTATTGTTTTCCATCTTGTTGTGAATAAAAATCCTCGTTGTTTTATTGTTTCAGTCAAGTCATATTAAAAATGGGTGGGCCCGGGCCCACCCGCTACAACCGCCACTGATTGCAAGCCTCTGAACGTTTCACCCAGTCTTCTGGATTCAATTCTTGAACAAACATCATCATGTAGGGGTGTAAGTGTAGTTCAGAGGGTAAAATTCGCCTTACCGTTCTGGACGATATTCCAAATGCAGCAGTATGTTTCAGTGCAGAACCTGATGGAGACTGTTCAATGGACGCTCTCACTGCTGCTATATAATTCAGGTGTCCTCACACTTTTAGGTCGCCCTGCCATACGCGCCTTGTTATTATGTAAGAGATAGTGTTTTAATCGTAATATACTACAGGGTGATTTTTTAGTCCTGTACCCAATTGTTAATGTCTGGTAATTTTTTTCTAAGAAGGGGAATTTTGTTTTCTGACATGAAGTTGGTAGCCCTACTCAACCAGTATAGATATGGCAGTATGAATTAATTTTTCTTGAGCTGTGTAAAAATTTTTTGCCGTTTCTGATTGTGTTATGAACAGAATGTCTTGTACGCTAGAACTGAACTTAATCTGAAACGATTAGTCCAAGAGCTTCAGCTCTTGGACTAATCGTACCCAATACGGATACAATTTAATTTTTTCAATAGCTTTCGAAACACTTGAATATGATCAACCAACTTGCGAGGAAAGTTTTCGTAAACTTTTCCGAGGAGAATTGAGCAATCTTGTTTTCACATTCTGTAAACGTCATCGTCAAGAGAGTTGGTCGACCACTACGTTTTCTGTCGCAAGCACTACCTGTCTCTCGGAATTGGTTTGTTAGCCTGAGAAATTGACTTTCTTTTCTGGTGGAGGAACACCATCAAATTGAATTAGAAATGATTCTTTTACATTCGCGTACGATTTCGTAGCAAAATATTGTTCAAGAATGAAAACCGTTGTTCTAGAGTAAAAGACATTCTGTTCGTAACACGGCCGGAAACGGCAAAAAATTTTACACAGCACTAGGAGAATTAACTCACACTGCCGTATCTATACCAGTTGAGTAGGGCTACCAACTTCGTGTCACAAAACAAAATTTCCCTTTCTCAGAAAAAAATTACCTGACATTACGAATTGGGTAACAGGACTAAAATATCACTCTGTACTTGTGGAATGTACTTATAATAATATTTTAACACTTTTCGCTAAGGTCCGTTTCGGGATCTAGGTCATTAAATAATTATTTCACCAAAGTTTACAATTACAAATATTTATTACACTAAAAGATTACAAAATAAATAATTAACTAAATTGTAATGAAGTAATACAATAACTGATTTAATAATTTACTTTAAATAAATAATAAACAATAAATAACTTAGTAATTTACTTAGCACTACTTACAATCAATTTTATTGAATACACAAACATACAAAACACAGAAACTGCTCTAATTCACAAAAACTGCTCATTAACTTTACATAACACACACGCACACACACACACACACAAAGCCGGTATAACAATACCTCGGAACCGTTAATCTGAAATAACGCCCCGATAATCGCTCGTCAAAAATCAACCGAATACTGACCCTGACCGCGCTCGGGGGTCTCTTTATATACTCATTTAAAAATATCATTCTAGCAAAGCTGAGAAACTTCATGCAAATAATAAAGTATAAAAAATAACCCTTTATAAATGAGTGCTAGAAAAATCTATTGTAAACAAGTCAACAATAGGTCTTATTGTAAATAGAATAAAAGTTGTTACGGGTCCCTTTCATAAATAGTTGTACAACAATACCCGACCTTTTGTTTGTTGTTTAGGTCAACAGCCGAAAGGCTGGTTTGAACCTGTAGAGGTTTTACTAAGTAAAACAAGGAGTGAGGTGGTTTACCATTGCCTTCCTCACTGAGTGTAAAAGTATGCTTATCAGCATGCCGGGCCCTCTGAAAAGCACATATTTTCCACTCTGTAAATGACAACTTCACTTCATTCACCGCAGGGTCTGGCTGTATAATGAAATTCATTACTTTCAGAGAAGGTAACTCTGATTAGTGTCTTTTACACCTCTACCTCTTCTGTTCTTAAATGATTCAGTCATTTATTCTGTTCTTAAATGATTCAGTCATTTAATTGGCTGACCATGTGATAAGAAGCAGAACTATTTATTTTAGCCCTGCAACGAACAGATTGAGTGTAAATAATCTGACACTCCACCTGTCTGCTATGGGCAGACCCGACCTTTTATCCTACACAATAGCGCAGTTATTTCAAACAACTTTCATGAATAGGCATACTTTTATTGTCACTATTGTCACTATTGTCACTTATTGTTAATATTTCACTCTATTATCCTCTCTTTACTATTTTTATGAATGAAATTCTAGAAATTACGCGAACCATGTCTTTTCGATATTGTCACAATATAATAGATCTAGTTATCTATTAAGACTTACTTTTTATTTACCCCTTAGTCTTATCTTGTTCCGAAATTATTGCAATATATTAATTGTTTTTAATGTTGATAAGATTGTTATTTAATTTTATCTTAAAAAGAAAGTATGTATTCTCATTACTCGGTAATAAAAGTTCATTTCGATTAACAAATTCTTAAAAATGTTGCTATTGTATTACATGGTGTTGTTCTGTACTCGTTTAAGTCAGGTATGATTGTCTACATTTTTTTAAATATTGTTACTAGTTCTTGCATTTGCAATTTTTTACAGAATAGCTTCAAACGGTTTATTAATTAAGATGATTTTTATAAAGATTCCCACGTAACTTTTAAAATATTAATATAATATTTGGCCTTTTTTTGTTTTATTTCCATGTTAGGGAATAAAAATTAAGTATTTAGAAAATGAAAATGAGCAGATTTGTAGTTCCAAATTGGTATTATTTTCTGTAGTTTATTAGTTAATGACTTCTTTTGTGCGTTATGGTCAGTAATTAGTTTCGGTGCGTTTGTTATATTGTCAACAATTATAACACGAATTAATTTAATGGTCACAAAAACTGTAACTCAGTTGGAGTATTTTAATTTATTTAAACAATTATTTGTTTTAGGGATCAACATACATTCCCACCACATCGGATTTCATTGAAGTGTCTCAATCATCTGGATTTATTCATAAGTCTATGCTAATCAGAGAAATTATGACTGGCTCCGAATCAATACTCGTCACTGCACCCCGCAGATTTGGCAAATCTACAAACATAAATATGCTGAAATTATTTTCGACTATAAAATCATGTAACAATACAGAAATAATAAATATCTTCAAAACCCTTCGGATCTATAAAGACAATGAAACAATTGTTAACGATAATTTTTGAAAATATCCTGTAATGTACAAGATTATATCGATATATAATCGATATAACTCGATATTAATCGAATTATATCGATCAAATTGAATCATATCGAATTAACTTGATATTACTCGAATTATATTGATCAAGACGATAATATATCGATATAACTCGTCACTGCACCCCGCAGATTTGGCAAATCTACAAACATAAATATGCTGAAATTATTTTCGACTATAAAATCATTTAACAATACAGAAATAATAAATATCTTCAAAACACTTCGAATGTATAAAGACAATTAAACATTTTTAACGATAATTTTTGTAAATATCCTGTAATGTACAAGACTTTATCGAAATATAATCGATATAACTCGATATTAATCGAATTATATCGATCAAATTGAATCTTGTCGAATTAACTTGATATTAATCGAATTATATCGATCAAGACGATAATATATCGATAGAACTCATCACTGCACCCCGCAGATTTGGCAAATCTACAAACATAAATATGCTGAAATTATTTTTGATTATAAAATCATGTAACAATACAGAAATAATAAATATCTTTAAAACCCTTCGGATCTATAAAGACAATGAAACATTTTTAACGATAATTTTTGTAAATATCCTGTAATGTACAAGATTATATCAATATATAATCGATATAACTCGATATTAATCAAATTATATCGATCAAATCGTATGGATTTGAATTTTATCGATCATATCAAATTAACTCGATATTAATCGAATTATATCGATCAAATTGATATTATATCGATATAACTCGTATATCGATTTCAAAACAAGTTTTACTAGAAATTTTGATGATGCTATCGCAGGATTTTTATAACTTATACAAGGTGACCACGAGAAACATTTACATTTTGGATGGGACGGTACTCAGAAATGGTGAGTCACTGCGTTGTGGGAGGGGGACGTTCATTTGCATTCCAAAGGACGGCTATTTCCCCCAACGGTACCCCGCCAGTCAGTTTCCCTCAAACTGACTACCCCTAACAGTATAATTTTGCTGAAAAAATGGAAGTTCTTATTTTCGATGAATCGCGTGCTCTCATTTTCAAGAGCGATGAAGCCCATTTTTATCTAAACGGGACTTTGAATCAACAAAACTGCAGGTACTGGGCAGTGGAAAATCCGAGAGAGCTTCATGAGACACCGCTGTATTCACCCCGTGTAACCGTTGTTGTTTAGGTCATCAGCCAAAAAGCTGGTTTGAACCTGTAGAGGTTTTACTTTAAAACGAGGAGTGAGGTGTATTAAATTTGCCTTACTCACTGAGTGGAAAAGTACGCTTATCAGCATGCCGGGCCCTCTGAAAAGCACATATTTTCCACTCTGTAAATGACACCTTCACTTCATTCATCGCAGGGTCTGGCTGTATAATAAAATTAATTACTTTCAGAGGAGATAACTCTGATTAGTGTCTTTTACACCTCTACCTCTTCTGTTCTTAAATGATTCAGTCATTTAATTCGCTGACCATGTGATAAGAAACAGAACTATTTATTTTAGCCCTGCAACGAACAGATTGAGTGTAAATAATTTGACACTCTACCTGTCTGTTATGGGATAAGCGTGTAACCGTATGGTGTACGATATCGAGAATGCATGTTATTGGTCCCTTCTTTTTTGAAGAGGATAGAGTAATGGTAACAGTGACCTTGAACAGGTACGTGGATATGATCACCACATTTTTACTCCCACAACTGCACAGGCTAAACTTGCAAGACGATGTATGGTTTCAGCATGGTGGATCTACTGCTCACACTGCCAGAATTTCAATGAACCTGCTGCGGAATGTGTTTCCAAGTCGCCTGATTTCAAGATTTGGGGATTTGCCTCCTCGATCTCCTGACCTTAACATGTGTGATTTTTACTTTCTCTTGCCTATATGAATATACAGGAAGGAAAGTATTGTTTTCATGTCGATTTTTAGAAATCGAGTTTTCACCGGATCTATACGTTTTCAGACCCCCTGAACCCAAAAAACTTGTTTTTAGCGATTGGTCTGTGTGTGTGTGTGTGTGTGCGCGTGTGTGTGTGTGTGTGTGTGTGCGCGTGTGTGTGTGTGTGTGTGTGTGTGTGCATGTGAACAGAATATCTCAAGAACGGAACATCGTACGAACTTGAAACTTGAAACTTAAGTTACATATCACTACCGGACCCGACACGAACATTTTCATCAAAATCGGTCAACCGAAAGTAGTAGTTTATTCGTGTAATTTTTCACTTTTTTGCGATTTTCTCAAAAACTGGTCCTACGATTTTTTTAAAATCGCCTGGTTTACTCAATTTTTTATTCTCTACAAGATAGGGTAGGCGTCATGTTTGCTAAAATTCTGGGTGAGGCTGTTTTCACGTAAAAACGTTGTTTTTTTAAGATTACAGCTTTAATATGCATTTTAGCGCAAAACTTTATATAATAAAAGTTGTAGAGAATTAAAAATTCTACAACTTTTATTTCAAACAATTTTTTTTATAACGCTTAGTTTAGCGGTAATTTGCGATTTTCTGTTTTTTTTTTCTCACGAAAACGTGAGAAAAATCGATTTTTTTAACATTTCGGTCTTAGTATGCATTTTACGACAAAAGTGTATATAATTAAATTTATAGAAAATTAAAAGATCTACAACTTTTATTTAAAACATTTTTCTCTACAGAGCCTAGTTTAGCGTGAAAGCGTGATTTTCCGTATTTTTAAGCCAAACTGAGTTCGATTCTCATTTTGCGTCATTCACTCATGATTAAAATAAGGTTATGTTTTTGAGGTTAGTTTTTGTTTATTTCTAATATTTTATTAATAATGTTAGGTTTATTATTAATCATTTGCATTGGCAAGAGAAAGTTGTGTGAGTGTTTCACACCAGATTTTTATTTGTGGGGACATTTAAAAGAGCAAGTTTATCAAGATAACCCCTGTACTTTAGATGACTTGAAAGTGGCGATACGTAGAGAGGTGGCGTTGATCACTGAGGAGACACTGGAACGAGTATGGAGGAGCTTCCTGGACAGAATAGAAAATTGCCTTAGAGAAGAATTTTTTTTTTTTTTTTTTTTGGTTTAACGTCCGACTGTTTTGCAAATTGCTGCTAATGCAGACGGTGAAGGATGAAATTAATTTTTTGTAACGTATGAAAAAATGCCATGCCCGAGTGGGATTCGAACCCAAGACCGCGTGATAAGAGGCGAGCACGTTACCAACATCGCTTAGAGAAGAAGGACGTCACCTTCCTGACATAATTTTTTCTACGTAAAGTTAATGGCGAACACTCACAACTATGTAACGTAAGTTGAATAAATATTATCTTGAAAAATTAATATTGTTTTGTTATTTCTATAATGTCATTTCTGCCCAGAGCAGACAGGTGGAGTGTCAAATTATTTACACCCAATCTGTTCGTTGCAGGGCTAAAATAAATAGTTCTGTTTCTTATCACATGGTCAGCCAATTAAATGACTGAATCATTTGAGGAGAGAAGAGGTAGAGTTGTAAAGGACACTAATCAGAGTTATCTCCTCTGAAAGTAATGAATTTCATTATACAGCCAGACCCTGTGATGAATGAAGTGAAGGTGTCATTTACAGAGTGGAAAATACGTGCTTTTCAGAGGGCCCGGCATGCTGATAAGCGTACGTTTCCACTCAGTGAGGAAGGCATGGTAAACCACCTCACTCCTCGTTTTACTTAGTAAAACCTCTAGAGGTTCAAACCAGCCTTTCGGCTGTTGACCTAAACAACAACAACATAATGTAAATGCTTCTCGTGGTAGCCTTATAATTCTCTGAAGAAATACATTCGTAATAGTAGAGGTAGTTAATTACGTACATTAAAAAAAATATATAATTAACTCTTACAGTGCCAGCGTCCAAATATTAGGACGTCAGCAGTTCAACAAAAAAAATCCCAGCGTCCTCTTATTATACGTACGTTGACTAAAAAATGAATTTTTATTTTTCGCTCTATTTTTATCTACATTATTGCTCATTATTTCGTGTGTTTATAGTGCTATACATACATTTTTAATGTACAAACTTTTAATGTAATAATTATTAGAAATTAGGATGTTTTACAGTAGATTAGTTACGTACTTTCCAAAGTTAAACAACTTAAAATTGAATTTTCAAAACAATTATCGCAGTATTTTTACTTTCTCTTGCCTAAATGAATATATAGGAAGGAAAGTATTGTTTTCATGTCGATTTTTCGAAATCGAGTTTTCACCGGATCTATACGTTTTCAGACCCCCTGAACCCAAAAAACATGTTTTTAGCGATTGGTCTGTGTGTGTGTCTGTGTGTGAACAGAATATCTCAAGAACGGAACATCGTACGAACTTGAAACTTGAAACTTAAGTTACATACCACTACCGGACGCGACACGAACATTTTCATCAAAATCGGTCAACCGGAAGTAGTAGTTTATTCGTATAATTTTTCAGTTTTTTGCGATTTTCTCAAAAACTGGTCCTACGATTTTTTTTTAAAATCGCCTATTTTACTCAATTTATTATTCTCTACAAGATAGGGTAGGCGCCATGTTGGCTGAAATTCTCGGTGAGGCTGTTTTCACGTAAAAACGTTGTTTTTTTAAGATTACGGCTTTAATATAAATTTTAGCGCAAAAACTTATATAATAAAAGTTGTACAGAATTTAAAAACCTACAACTTCTGTTTCTAACATTTTTTTGTATAACGCTTAGTTTAGCGG
Source organism: Catonia carolina (assembly GCA_035578175.1). Lineage (NCBI taxonomy): Eukaryota > Metazoa > Arthropoda > Insecta > Hemiptera > Achilidae > Catonia > Catonia carolina. Next base: position 15,973,717 of record JAQMRL010000015.1, read on the forward strand.
TAATTTGCGATTTTCTGTTTTTTTTCTCAAGAAAACGTGAGAAAAATCGATTTTTTTAACATTTCGGTCTTAGTATGCATTTTACGACAAAAGTGTATATAATTAAATTTATAGAAAATTAAAATATCTACAACTTTTGTTTAGAGCATTTTTCTCTACAGAGCCTAGTTCAGCGTGAAAGCGTGATTTCCGTATTTTTAAGCCAAACTGAGTTCGATTGTCATTTTGCGTCATTCACTCATGATTAAAATAAGGTTATGTTTTTGAGGTTAGTTTTTGTTCATTTCTAATGTTTTAATACTAATGTTAGGTTTATTGTTAATTATTTGCATTGGCAAGAGAAAGTTGTGTGAGTGTTTCACACCAGATTTTTCAGTAGGCATTCACAATATTCTCCTGGGACTGTAAGGGTTAATATATATGTAGATAGTCTGCCCAAAACAAACAGGTAGAGTGTTAAATTATTTACACTCAATCTGTTCGTTGCAGGGCTAAAATAAATAGTTCTGTTTCTTATCACATGGTCAGCCAATTAAATGACTGAATCATTTAAGAACAGAAGAGGTAGAGGTGTAAAAGACACTAATTACAGTAATCTTCTCTGAAAGTAATGAATTTCATTGTACACCTAGACCCTGTGATGAATGAAGTGAAGGTGTCATTTGCAGAGTGGAAAATATGTGCTTTTCAGAGAGCCCGGCGTTCTGATAAGCGTACTTTTCCACTCAGTGAGTTGTGGCAATGGTAAACCACCTCATTCCTTGTTTTACTTAGTAAAACCTCTACAGGTTCAAACCAGCCTACAGGCTGATGACCTAAACAACAACATATAGAGAGTAGTGGCCGGCCCGTGGTGCAGTGGTCAGCGCAACTGGTTAATATGCCGGGGTCCTGGGTTCGATTCCCGGTTAGGTCTGGCATTTTTTCATCTGTACGCATATCATTACTTACGCACAAGCTTTATTTATGTTATTTATTTATGTAAGCATCATCACTCAATAAAAAAATAAAATAAAATATGTCACCGGATGGCGACGTTAAGTGGCAACCTTATTAATTTGGTGGTCCTGAAAAGGGCCGTTTAAGCGGTGGTCGTCTTGGAGAGGAGTCGGTCGTAGTCGTCGTGGCGGTCGAGGAGCTGGGCGACACGGCGTGTCGTCGTCCAGCGGAGACGTCATCTTCTTCCCTCGCAGTAGTGCGTCGATGGCTGCTTCGTCGGGTCCGGTGGGCGTAAGGCTCGGTCGAGGGACCGCTGTGGGCATCGCTCGCGTCAGCGGGCGATGACGGTCCGGTCGACGGCCTACGGTGACGGGACGGCGAGCGGAAGCATCATCTTCTCTCTTGCGGGGTCGTCGATTAGTCCTCGCTGGAGTCCGGCAGCCGTGTACCGTGGTGGACGTCTTGTCGTTGTCTGGATCGAAGTGAAGATCTCGGTGTCTTGATTGGTATTGAATCCACTCGGCTCAGTGCAGCGCTCTTTATATAGCTGCCGAGAGCGCTGTTGTAGAGAGCGGCGACTGACTTGGCCTTGATGACAAAGGTCTTTGCGGTGGGGAGCCGAAAGCTTTGTCGCTATGCCGTCAAAGACCGGGAGAACTATTGAAGCCGGCAACACAGTAAATGATTTATTAGAAGGGGTGGCGGTGACAAATAAATAAATAAATAAAAGTAATCTTTTGACATATACCTGATTAAAATTTGTAAATGTGACATTGTAAATTGTGTTCTTGAAATGGAAATTCGTACGTTAAAATTTTATTATTCATTATCAAACCATTTTGTAAGGAGTAATTTTCCAAATTCTTTACAACATTCATGCCACACCTTTTCTACCCCTTTGAATTCACATGCTGCTATCTTTTTACAATTATCAACTATGCATTCAAAGAACTTTTTCTTGCTTGATTCTTTTATATCGGAAGAAATATGATAATGTTTACCGAAATATTTTTTGTATTGACGATAAATTGTATTATGGATTTCCAAATTGGGTACTTGTACTTTTTTTATTACAAAAAAAATCATTTCCATCTTTAGATATATTATATGTCAAATATCCTAACTCCAATGAATGAGATAGGATTAAAAGTTAAATTTTCGTTTTCTATATCAGAGACTTAATTTTTTGAATACAAAATATTTTTTAAGGCTTTAACATCATTTACGAAGATTTCCTCTTTCAATTTACGGAGATTTCCAATTCACATTCAATCAATGCACTGTTAATTGCAGAATCGTATTCGTCGATTAATATATAATCACTGATTTTTTGTGATGATAGCGAAAGTATTTAGAAAGAAGTTGAAAGAATCGTTTCAAATCATTTATGGTCAATTATATTGTAATTAACAAGCCAGTTTCTGCACAATTATCTTTCTTCATCGTATAAATGTGGACTTGTTTTTAAATATCTGTGTTCTTCGTAGATGTTGCTTACTGACTTTTGAAATCCTGCGATAGCATCATCGTAATTTTTAGTAAAACTTGTTTTGAAATCGATATACATTACAGAATATTTACAAAAATTATTGTTAAAAAATTTTTCATTGTCTTTATAGATCCGGAGGGTTTTGAAGATATTTATTATTTCTGTATTGTTACATCGTTTTATAGTCGAAAATAATTTCAGCATATTTATGTTTGTAGATTTGCTAAATCTGCAGGGTGCAGTGACGAGTATTGATTCGGGGCCAGTCGTAATTTTTCTGATTAGCATAGACTTATCAATAAATCCAGATGATTGAGACACTTCAATGAAATCCGATGTGGTGGGAATGTATGTTGATCCCTAAAACAAATAATTGTTTAAATAAATTAAAATATTCTGAGTAACAGTTTTTGTGATCATTAAATTAATTCGTGTTATAATAATTGTTGACAATTAAACGAACGCACCGAACTAATTACTGACCGTATAAAGCGTTAACACTTTAACTGAGCTATCCGGTCTCTCAGACCAGGAGGTATATTAAGTTTTCCACAGTTCTAGCCCTGTTTGTTCAAGCTCGTTCATAGGCTCAGTAGCTGCCTTCTAACTCCCGCTTTTCACTAAACACTAGCGTTAGTTCAGCTTCCGTTAGTCGTTCTCTTGTGACAACCGCTTTTTGAAAACCACCCGGTCTGTCGTACCGGATAGCTCAGTTATCGTGTACTAATTAGCCGGTCCTGTATACCGGATAGCTCATATAAGTATTAGTGCGTCAGTGTTAGTGAAATGGATCGACCTTCTACTTGTCGATCTGTACACGTGGAAGACGATGATTTTGCCGTTCATGTACGTAGAATGCTGGATGCAGAGTCTAGTGTAGATGATTCAGATATACAGAGTAAAATAGACGATCCCGATGCAGATCCAGACTTTGTGTTGCCAAATGAAAGTGATTCTAGTTCATAAAGTGACTTCACGTTTTGAATTCATCAAAGCCTTGGGCTATGACCTTATCAGACCTCACCTTCAGAGAAGACTAAAAATTCCCAATCTCCGGTGAGATTTGAGGCAAACTATTTTGATGGTGTTGGCAGAAAATAATCCTATTCATGGAAGAGAGGAAGAAGTCCCTTTCCCGACCGAAAGGAAAAGAGAAAAACATACAGCAAGTGTCCATCTGTCCGAGAGAGGAAAGCCCAATATAAATGCATTAAGTGTTCTAATCCCATTTGTTTAGAGTGCAGTCGCAAAGTCTTCAATGAATGTGCAAAATACTGTGTAAACTCATAAACTGAACAGTTATTTAGCAAATATTAATATGAAATATTATTATAGCAAATTACTCAAAAATATCTTACAAAGTATTATTTTATCATAATTGTTCTTTTCAAATTAAATTTTCGATGTGAGCCAGAGTTTGTTTGTAGTAAACCAGCAGCAGTATTTCATTTTGTAATTTTCTATATTTAAAGGTTTGCAAATAAAAAAGTAAAAATGTTTAATTGTTTTTTATATACGTTCCCCATTAAATATGTTTACTAAAAATATGTAATAAATAAGAAATAGTTATTAAATTGACCGGTAAAAACCAAGACACACTGACCGGTCTAAGAGACCGGATAGCTCAAATAACGTTTCTACATCCATAGCTCAGTGAAAGTGTTAAAAAAGTCTTTAACACGTTGACTGCTATGTGACCCAAATATATGTCACACTTGTCTTTACAAATGGGCCATGTGCATCAAAAATGATTCAAAGTATAGTACGTTTGTTTTTGGAAGAAGCTTGTAAGGGGAGGACGAGTAGGTAGAGTAGGGATAGTTTCAAAGGGGCAAGTGTTGTCTCCTTCTCACTTAATCATCATTCCCTCTCTTTCTAACCGTATACTATGTTACAACTACGAGGTGCTTCCCCCACCACTAAACAGAACAGCTCAGCGGCACACAGCGTTGGAGGGAAAGCTTCTAGCTAGAACAAAATGACCTGTACATAACTAATTTTTAAGTCTTGTGTTACTAATGTGATTTCTAAAGCTATGGCTTCAAAAAGTGACATTGTGCACTTAGCTTGTTCAAATGGTTGGCCTTTTTCAAATAATAGGATATTGCGTATACAGGTAAGTTTTCCTGTAATAGAATGCTGCTATTATTAAATTTTTTTTTTTGCTTATTTTGATTTATTGAAATAGCCTAGAGTACGTTGCAACTAAACCCAGTTGTCTATTACATTTTTTGTCATACCGCAAAAATGGGTCAAATGGCTCTGAAATGTATAATCATTCCAGTTGGCCATGTTGCCCAAAAGTGTGTCACAACTTTATTTAACAAAAAGAATTATTAAATAAAATACTTACGTAAAATAACAAGAAAAATGAATAAATTGTGAAAAATAATTGTAAAAAAGTACGATGGCCCCACTGTAAGTGTCACAAAATTTAGTGTGGCAGTCAACGTCTTAACTAATAAACTACAGAGAATAGTACCTATTTGGAACTACAAATCTGCTCATTTTCATTTTCTACCCACCGGGTTGGTCTAGAAGTTAAAGTCGTCGCCAAAATCAGCTGTTTAACAGCTGATTTTTGGATACGAAGGTTCCTGGTTCAAATTCTAGTAAAGGTAGTTACTTTTATACCAATTTGAATACTAGACAGTGGTTACCGGTGTACTTTGATGGTTGGAGTTCAATTAACCATACTCTCTCAGAAATGGTCGGCCTGAGTCTGTACAAGACTACACCTCATTTACACGTCATACATATCATCCTCATCTCATTGGGTCATGGGGTTGCTTATTGTTCTGAATTAAACAGATTGCAACGTAATTAGGAATAAAAAAAATAAAAAATTTCATTTTCTAAATACTTAATTTTTATTCCCTAACATGGAAATAAAAAAGAAAAAGGCCATATATTATATTAATATTTTAAAAGTTACGTGGGAATCTTTATAAAAATCATCTCAATTAATAAACCGTTTGAAGCTAATCTGCAAAAAAATTGCAAATGCAAAAACTAGTAAATTTTTTTTTATTTTTAATTCCTAATATGTGTACGTTGCAATGTTCAATTCTGTTCAATTCAGAACAATAAGCAACCCCATGACCCAATGAGATGAGGATGATGTGTATGACGTGTAAATAAGGTGTAGTCTTGTACAGGCCCAGGTCGACCACTCCTGACAGAGTATGGTTAATTGAACCCCAACCATCAAAGTACACCGGCAACCACTGTCTAGTATTCAAATCCGTATAAAAGTAACTACCTTTACTAGAATTTGAACCAGGAACCTTCGTTTCCGAAAATCAGCTGTTAAACAGCTGATTTTGGCGACGACTTTACCTCTAGACCAACCCGTTGGGTTAACTAGTAACATTATTTGAAAAAATGTAGACAATCATACCTGACTTAAACGAGTACAGAACAACACCATGTAATACAATAGCAACATTTTTAAGAATTTGTTAATCGAAATGAACTTTTATTACCGAGTAATGAGAATACATACTTTCTTTTTAAGATAAAATTAAATAACAATCTCATCAAAATTTAAAACAATTTATATTGCAATAATTTCCATAGAAGATAAAGACTAACGGGTAAATAAAAAACAAGTCTTAATAGATAACTAGATCTTTTATATTATTATCAGTACATTCCACAAGTAGTACTGGGTGATTCATTTAAAAGTAGCCCGCCGCTCGAGTAATTTTCATATACTTTATTATAGGCCCGTATAAAAATGATAAAGGCAGTTACAAAGATACAAATACGATTGTTTCTTATGTTTTTTAATCTGAAAAATTGAATAAAATTGGTTCCAGAGCTGTAAATGCAATACTTTCAGAGATATCTTACATAAAACACAAGAATTGGTGCAGAGTAACAACACATTTTTGTTTTTAACGTAAGATTACTTCCATAAATAGTAAATAAAGGTGTATTTTTTCTTAAATAAATTTGTAGAAAATTTAATTCTGAAAAGATTCATGTGAATTACTCAGGAAAAAAATGCATAATAGATATTGAAATTTCGCTTTATTTAAAATCAAAACAGACGCACATAAAACGTACATTCTTAACTGCATAAAATATTAGGTTGGGAGTAACAGCTGATCATTATCAGCTGTTACTCCCAACCTAAATATTAGTTAATATTTTATGCAGTTAGTTAAGAATGTGCGTTTTATGTGCGTCTGTTTTGATTTTAAACAAAGCGAAATTTCAATATCTATTATGCATTTTTCCTGAGTAATTCACATGAATCTTTTCAGAATTAAGTTTTCTACAAATTTATTTAAGAAATAATACACCTTTATTTATATTTTTATGAAAGTAATCATACGTTAAACACAAAAATGTGTTATTTCTTTGCACCAATTCTTGTGTTTTATGTAAGATATCTCTGAAAGTATTGCATTTACAGCTCTGGAACCAATTTTATTCAATTTTTCAGATTAAAAAACATAAGAAACAATCGTATTTGTATGTTTGTAACTGCCTTTAACATTTTTTTATACGGGCTTACTTCAATGAGGGTACAGAGTTTTAGGTCAAATTTTTCGCTAGCCGTAACTCGCTAACTAAGCGTTTTCAGGCATATGTTAATATGAACTATTTTTCTTATATTTAGCTATAGAATGAGATCCCAAAAGATTGCCGTATAGTTTTGAATCACTCTATATTGCAATAATTTCAATACAAGATAAGACTAACGGGTAAATAAAAATCAAGATAACTAGATCTATTATATTATTATCAGTACATTCCACAAGTAATATATTACGATTAAAATACTATCTCTTACAAATAATAACAAATATGCCTGCTGTAATCCCACTGATTGTAAGAGATAATATTGTATGCAATACTTTGTACTGCATTGCCTAATATTTAATTATGAATTAATTAATTGATTAATTAATTCATTTCAATTAATTATTTGAATTTAATTAACATTCTTTAACAATAATGCTTGAGATCCCATCTAACCCTACCGTTTTTTTTCTTTTTAAGCTATCAATATCTGATTCTAGTTCCTTATATGAAACTGAGCTAAATACACATTTATCTACAACTCTACCCCCCCCTAGCTTCACAAAATCCCTCAGTTTCCATAATCTGCTGTTTAAGCTTTGAAGCTACTTCATAATAATACTTATTAAAATAATTACTAATTTCTGAACCATTCTCTATAACTTGATTATTACTATTAACAATTTTTGGTAGTATATCTATGTATCCCCTGTTACTAACTACATTCCGATTACTATTTATTGTTTCCCATATTGCTGAGTTTAAATTAGTTGATTTACGAAGCAGGTTTTTTGCATTTAGCACTCTGAACTTCTCTAGCAAAATATTTTTTAATTTGTTTGTATCTTTGCTCATTAAATTCATTTTTATCTGATTTGAACTCAGAGTAGACATCTCTGACTTCAGATTTTAGTATCAAAATATCCCCTGTAATCCATTGGTCTATTTCATTAATTCTATTTATCCTTTTTACCTTATCCTTTTTATTTTTACAATTTTATCCTTTTTTACTTGACAACTACTATTATAGTGAAATTTTAAAGTTTCAATAAAATAATAATACTTTTGATTAATTTCGGAAGCATTAATGACAGTCTTCCAATCTTCTTTGGATAAACTGTGCAATAAACAATTTATATTACCCTTGTCCTCTTGCCTAATTTCTTTATTAACTTTTTGATTCAGGGCCTGACCACCTGAATGCTGAATTTCTATTACTTGGTACCCGTGATCAGAGAATTCTGAACCCCTTAACCTAACCTGACAACAAACAATATTTGTTAGAATATTATCTATTATCGTTTGAGAATGGCTAGTAATCCTTGTGTAATCTTTAACTTTTATATACAGATTGTTCGTGTTCACGATATCCCTGAACTCTTCGGACATTTTACTCTGAATAGCAAAATTTACATTATAATCACCCATAACAACAACTTTTATATACCGTTCAGTCAAACTCTCCAGCAATTCACTGAACAATTTACAGAACTGGTCTTGTACAGATCCAGGCCGACCATTCCTGGGAGAGTATGGTTAATTAAACCCCAACCATCAAAGTACACCGGTAATTACTGTCTAGTATTCAAATCCGTATAAAAGTAACTACCTTTACTAGGATTTGAACCAGGGATCTTCGTCTCCGAAAATCAGCTGTTAAACAGGTGACTCGTGGCGACGACTTTACCTCTAGACCAACCCGGTGGATTAAACTACATTAATAATTAGTTTAGTATTAGTATTTATTAATACAGGGTGATTTTTTAGTCCTTTTACCCAATTTTGTTAATGTCTGGTAATATTTTTCTAAAAAAAATAAATTTTGTTTTGCGACACTAAGTTGGTAGCCCTACTCAACCAGTATGGATATAGCAGTGTGAGTTGATTCTCCTTGAGCTGTGTAAAATTTTGTGCCATTTCCGGTCGTGCTACGAACAGAATGTCTTTTATCCTAAAACAATCTCTTGTTTAAATCTGGAGGCTGAAGCTCTAGTACTAATCGTATGTGATACGGATACAATTTCAATTTTTTAGCAGCTTTCTGAGCACTCGAACATGACAAATCAACATTCGAGGAAAGTTTTTGTAAACTTTTCCATGGAGAATTGAGCAATCTTGTTTTCACATTCTCTTAACGTCATCTGTCAAGAGAGTTGGTCGATCACTACGTTTTCTGCTGCAAACAATACCTGCCTCTAAAAATCAGTTAGTTAGCCTAGAAATTGACTAGAATAGAGTGGAGGAACACCAAAAAATTTAATTTGAAATGATTCTTTTATACTCGCATACGATTTTGTAGCAAAATATTGTTCAAGAATGAAAACCCGTTGTTCTAGGGTAAAAGACATTCTGTTCGTAACACAACTGGAAACAGCACAAAATTTTACGCAACTCAAGGAGAATCAACTCAAACTGTCGCATCTATACCGGTTGAGTAGGGCTACCAACTTTGTGTCACAAAACAAAATATCCCTTTCTTAGAAAAAAATTACCAGACATTAACAATTGGGTAACAGGACTAAAAAATCACCCGGTACTAATAATTATTAGTATTAGTATTTAACCCCATGGGTTAAACTCTAAATTAATTAAATTACATATTTTAACTTCCTCACCGTGTTTTCATATTCGCCCGATTCACTGCTACACCCGTTATTTACCGTGGTGCAAACAACTGTAGTGTAGTCATCTGGAAAAATCTGTTGTCATGGCAACGAATGTACACAGGTTATTAAAAATGGCTTTTGTTTGTTTCTCGTTATGTATAAGATAGGTACAAGTAATTTTTTTTTTTGAAATTAGGTAGTTTTATTTTTTTATTAAATTCATAACAAAAGTTAATAATAAGTTTATTTTTATCAATTAACAATATCGTGAAGAAAAGTCAAGAAAATTCATAAAATTACTTATTTTTTAACAGTTAAAAATGGAATTTATTCTGTGGTTTGTGATATTTGCCAATATTCATCAAGGTAAATTAAATATTAAGTTTATAATAAGTTTATTTTTATTCAGTTAACAATATCGTACATAAAAGTCAACTAAATTCATAAAATTACTTATTTTTTTAACAATTCAGGGGCTGAGAACAAAAACCAGGTAAGTGACTTTTAAAAAAAAAGGATTTAACACATGAATGTGATATAATAAGCAAGGGGTCTCTTTAGGGAAAAAACCAGGCAAGTGTATATCTGACCAGTGCTGCAATCTAAGGGGTAGTATTATGTATTATATTTTCAAATATTGTGTTTTCTGTTTGAGCAAAATCCAGGCAAGTGAGCAGTTATTGCTTTGTCAGTAGCCAAAAGATGGATTCTACAGAAATACAGAGGATTAATGCAATTTTAAATCACTTGGAAGGTAAGTTAAAATAAATTTAAAGAAAATTATTTTATTAAAAACCACAAAGTAAATTGTTAAAGTTTAATATAACTATAGTTATTAGGTTAATAGGCCTATCTCTGCCCATAACAGACAGGTGGAGTGTCAAATTATTTACACTCAATCTGTTCGTTGCAGGGCTAAAATAAATAGTTCTGTTTCTTATCACATGGTCAGTCAATTAAATAAATGAATCATTTAAGAACAGAAGAGGTAAAGGTGTTTTTTTTTTTTTTTTGTTTTAACGTCCGACTGTTTTGCAAATTGCTGCTAATGCAGACGGTGAAGGATGAAATGAAATGAATTTATTGTAACGTATGAAAAAATGCCATGTCCGAGTGGGATTCGAACCCAAGACCGCGTGATGAGAAGCGAGCACGTTACCAACATCGCCAACGCGGCCGGCAGGTAGAGGTGTAAAAGACACTAATCAGAGTTATCTCCTCTGAAAGTAATGAATTTCATTGTACAGCCAGACCCTATGGTAAATGAAGTGAAGGTGTCATTTACAGAGTGGAAAATATGTGCTTTTCAGAGGGCCCGGCATGCTGATAAGCGTACTTTTTTACTCAGTGAGGAAGGCAGTGGTAAACCACTTCACTCCTCGTTTTACTTAGTAAAACCTCTACAGGTTCAAACCAGCCTTTTGGCTGTTGACCTAAACAACAACAGGCCTATCTATGTTTTAAAATAAATTTATAGGTTATGGAAAATTTCCACTACTTAATAATGTAATAATTTTACAGGGCAATACATAAAAACCTTGTTCTGAATATCTTAATACAGTGTATTAGTTAAAACTGGGAGTTGGAAATGCCTAATGCCTAGTGTGGATTTTGAAGTGATTGATTATAACGGAAACAACCGAAGTTATTGCAAAATATGTTTCACGCTAGGAAGGTAACTGAACTTCATGTGCTCATAATATAGGGTGATTCAAAAAGAGCGCCGGTTTTGATATATCAAATTAAGAGATTTATTTTATTGAAAAACTGAAAATAAATACATCAACAAGTTCATCTTTCCTTCCGATTTTATGTATGAAAAATGATGTCATGCATGTGTCCTCCTCTACTGCGCTGGCACGCATCAACTCTGTCCATGAAATTGGATATTACTGCACTACAAGTTTCGACTTCCATTTGCTCAACAACCCGTCGAATTTCCTCCTTCAAGTCATTGATGTTTCGGGATTTATTGGCATACACTAATGACTTCAGATGACCCCAAAGATGAAAATCACAAGGCGTCAAGTCACACGATCTTAGTGGCCATTGATGGTCGGAATTACGAGAAATGATGCGATCCTGGAACCGTTCATGGAGCAACAACATTGTTTCTCGTGCAGCGTGACAGGTGGCACCATCCTGCTGAAACCACAACTCGTCAATGTCCATTCCATCCAAATGACGCCACAAAAACTCCCTAATCATCGTACGGTATCGGTAACAGCCACACTGTCACGAACCAACGCAACGTTCTGCTCAGTTCGGCCAGAACGACGACGTCCAGAACTTTTAAGGTCGACTGTTGAACCCGTCTCAAAAAACTTTTTCATGAGCGTGCGAAGTGTGGATTCATTCGGTGCTTCATTACGTCCTAGAGTACCGCGAAGTCGCCTGACAGTAGCCGCATAACTCTCTCCACTCTGGTAAAATGTTTTGACGATTAACACTCGTTGTGCAATAGTAAACTTCTCCATGGTTAGACACAGACTGCGAGAGTACTACATTGCGAACAAGAGAAACTACAACTGAATCGTCAATCGGAATGTTCTCCGAAATAGAAATGAGGTCTAACAATGTTGCCAACCGATAAACAAAAATTTACCAGCCGTTTAAAAACCGGCGCTCTTTTTGAATCACCCGTTAGTATGCACTCATAGTACCGTATTTCATCAATTCTAAGACGCCATCGATTTTAAGACGCACCACATTTTTAGCTACGTCAAAACAGGAAAAAAGTAAAAAAATAGACTTAAAAAAATCTGGTGTGAAACACTCACACAACTTTCTCTTGCCAGTGCAAATAATTAACAATAAACCTAACATTAGTAATAAAACATAAAAAATAAACAAAAAACTAACCTTAACAAACATAACCTAATTTTAATCATGAGTGGAAGACGCAAAATGAAAATCAACCTCAGTTTGGCTTAGAAATACGGAAAATCACTCTTTCACACTAAACTAGGCTCTGTAGAGAAAAATGCTCTAAATAAAAGTTGTAGATCTTTTAATTTTCTATAAATTTAATTATATACACTTTTGTCGTAAAATGCATACTAAGACCGAAATGTTAAAAAAATCGATTTTTCTCACGTTTTCGTGAGAAAAAAAACAGAGAATCGCAAATTACCGCTAAACTAAGCGTTATACAAAAAAATGTTTGAAATAAAAGTTGTAGGTTTTTAAATTCTCTACAACTTTTATTATATAACGTTTTGCGCTAAAATTTATATTAAAGCCGTAATCTTAAAAAAACAACGTTTTTACGTGAAAACAGCCTCACCAAGAATTTCAGCGAACATGACGCCTACTCTATCTTGTAGAGAATAAAAAGTTGAGTAAACAAGGCGATTTTTAAAAAAATCGTAGGACCAGTTTTTGAGAAAATTGCAAAAAAGTGAAAAATTATACGAATAAACTACTACTTCCGGTTAACCGATTTTGATAAAAATGTTTGTGTCGGGTCCGGTAGTGGTATGTAACTTAAGTTTCAAGTTTCAAGTTCGTACGATGTTCCGTTCTTGAGATATATTTTGTATACACACACACAGACACACAGACCAATCGCTAAAAACATGTTTTTTGGGTTCAGGGGGTCTGAAAACGTATAGATCCGGTGAAAACTCGATTTCGAAAAATCGACATGAAAACAATACTTTCCTTCCTATATATTCATATAGGCAAGAGAAAGTAAAAATAAAATACAACTTTGGAAAAGTAAAATAAATACATATAAAAGTACGAAGTTAGATAACTATAACGGTATATTTACTTACTTGAAATTTTTACAAAACAGTACAAACAATATTCACACCACACTATAAACAAAATATAGTAGTGTTTGTTTAATGAAAAAATAAATTAAAATGTGTATATAAAACGAAAAATATATTAGTTCATGAAATGTTAAGTTAATTTTGTGATATTTTTTCTGGTAGGTTTTATGTTGGCTGCTAACCTAACTATGTATTTTAATCACTATCATAAATCTCACTGGCTACATCACTATCTTCAGAGTCGGAACTTGCATCACTTTTTGAACAATTATTTTCCAATAGAATGTCATCTTCCGAACCGTCCATCGTATTGGTTATACAGCATTTCTTGAAGGTTCGTTGCACCATGACATCTGGTATTTTTCGCCAAGCAGCGGAGATCCACTCTGCAACTTTTGAAACAGGGGCTTTTTTATCTTGCCAGAAGGTGTCAAAGGTAAATGTCAGAAAACAACCAAGCTTCATATTCTTGCCTTACGTACTCTTTAAATGGTTTGTTAACTGACACGTCAAGCGGCTGAAGTTGGCTTGTCATTCCACTTGGGACAACTACCAAATCACAGTTTTTATTTTTTAGCATGCTCTTTACCTTATCAGATGTGTGACCCTTGAAAGCATCGAGAACCAGCATGTTTCTTTGGATTACGAAGGGCTCCTGGACGTCTATACCAAACGACATTGATCCAGTCTTGCATCATTTCGGCGGTCATCATAAATTCGTGTTTCATCACCAATTCTAAGACGCCATCGAATCTAAGACGCACCACATTTTTGGGAACGGAAGAAATTTAAAAAATGTGCGTCTTAGAATCGATGAAATACGGTAGTATGTTTTTATGTCATTTAATTTGTGAATGTTTAATGATAATAATAAGTCTAGAGTCAGTTACAGATGACAAACACGCACATTGTTTATCGTTAGGTTAGATTAGGTTTTCTACCGTCGAGAAGTTACTGTGCACACCCCGAATAATAATGAATAATATGATTTTTAATACGAGGGCAGTCCAGAAAGTCAGTCACGTTTTGACATAAAAAAAACTAAGTACAAGAAAAAAATTTTATTATATAGCCTACATTTGAAAGTGCAACTAAAATGCTATTTTTCTACATAATCACCAAACAAATTAAGACACTTATCATAGCGGTGAACTAATTTTGAAATGTCGGCGTCATAAAAGTCTACTGCCTGTGATTTTAACCAGTTTGTTAGTCACACCCTCCTGCAGCTCCGCGGAAAAACCTAATTTTTCTGTAACAATTTCGTGCAATAAACTTTTTGAAACGGCGACAGTCTTCTCTAATCTTTATTCACAATATCATCAGTCACGAGGCTTGGCCGTCTACTTCGTTCTTAATCGTGAACATTAGTTCGACCATTTTTGAACTGAATGCACAAACGCCGTACTCCACTTTCAGTGTAAACATCGTACCCATAAACTTCACAGATTTGGCGATAAATCTCAATTGGTTTATTGTTTTTAGCCAACAAAACCGTATTACCGACCGTACTTCACAATTGGCGGGATTTTGAATTGCGGCTTAAATTTTAAATTGTTGTTGAAAAACAACGAAGAGCGACACAGATATCTCGTTAGCACGGCTGGATAGCCACTGAACGGAGAAACGCTGTGGCACCAAAATGGCCGCGATAGCTCCGCCCCTAGTGGCTACAACGCAAAACGTGACAGACTTTCTGGATTGCCCTCGTACCACAGTTACATTAAAGTAAACTAATAAAACCATTAAAATGTTTGGTATTCTTATTTCAACGTACTTCTTATTGTCTTTCAGGAAGTTCAGCAGAGTCAGAGTAAGTGGACGATACCGACAAGGATGAAGATTTTAACCCTGAAGAAAAAAATAATGGCACAGAATCTTCAGCAAGTGAGCAACCTAGTACTATTAATGAGTACCAATCAAGTGACCAAGTTGTAGAAGCCGCTTTCCATGAACCTGCTAAAGGTAAAGGACGGAAACGGAAAAAACAAGGTAGGAAATCATTCATTAACACGTTGACTGCCACACTAAATTTTGTGATACTTACAGCTGGGCCATCGTACTTTTTTCACATTTTATTCATTTTTCTTCTTACTTTACTTAATTTATTTAATAACAACTATTTTTTTTTTGTAAAATAAAGTTGTGATAAACTTTTGGGTAACATGACCTGCTGGAATGATTATACATTTCAGAGCCATGTGATCCCTTTTTGTGTCACATTAAAAAATGTAATAAACAACTGGGTTAAGTTACAAATTTTTAAACTATTTCAATCAACCAAAATAAGCAAAATAAATAATAAAATTACAAATAATAGCAGCATTCTAGTACAGGACAACAAGGTAAACTACCTGTATACGCAATATCCTATTATTTGAAAAAGGCCAACTATTTGAAAAGTTTAAGTGTACAATGTCACTCTGAAGCCGTAACTTTTCAAACCACATTACACGGCTCAAAAATAATTCATGTAGGCCCACTCTGACTCATTTTTGATGCACGTGGCCCATTTTCAAAGACAACTATGACACATATTTGGATCACATAGCAGTCAACGTGTTAACAAAATGTTAAGAAATGCTGGAAAAGAGTATGTCGGTCATCGTGGCAAAAATATCAAGGCTAAGATTATGGAAAAACTTGCTGGTAAACATAATTGCAGATATAAGTGTATCAAAAATATTAATGACCAGGAACGGCAGGAAATTTTTAGTGAATTTTGGTCTCTTACAAACTGGAATTTGCAAACAGCATTTGTATCTTCTTGCGTAACATTAAAACTTCCCACTAAAAAAAATAAAAATGCAACTAACCCTAAACAGACTACAAAAATTGTTATTCTAAAGTAAAGTGACCAAACGTCCCGGAAAACCGGGATTGTCCCGGTTTTCAACTAAGCCATAAGGTGTCCCGAAAAATTGTCTCGGGACGCACAAAAGTCCCGGAAAATGAGAAATGGGTGAGATTTTTTAAAGCATTGTGACAATCTTCAGCAGTACACCGAGATGGCAAAGATTGCAAAATATCTATTTGCAATACCAGCTCACAACGCGAATACAGAAAGAATATTTTCTTTCATGAATATCCAATGGACTGATGAAAGAAATAAAATGGAACTGAAGACGCTTGAAGCAATCCTGCAGATCGTGTACAACTACAAAATGGACTGTATGGAATTTCACAGTTATGTTTTGAAAAACAAAGACATGATCAAGAAGGCTGAAAGTAGTGAAAAATACTATTTTCTTCGAGATCAATCAACCCCATCTAAAAGCAGTGTGCAGTAACAATTAATTATTAAAATATGAGTTGAATTTTAAATTAATTGACAATAATTAATAGAAAACAAAAAACAAATTTTGTTTCATTTTTAATTAATTAATTTTATATGTTTTAATAGTATTCATAAAGTTAATCTGATATTGAAGAATTGAATATGAGTAATTATTTTTTCGGGTCCTGGGTAAATTATGGTTGGGGGGGGAGAGTAAAATATGGAAGGAGTCCCGGTTTTCTCTAGGAATGATTTGGTCACCCTACTCTAAAGGGATTCAGAGTATATAAAGAATTTTTTATTAAAACTTTAGGCATCTCCCACAACAGATTTGATCTTGTAATAGACAAAATGAGTGAAACTGGTTTCGCCCCTACAGATAAGCGTGGTAAAGGAGAGAAAAAAAAACAAAATTGATGAAATTCTTTTAACTCAAATCAAAGAACACATAAGTTTGTTCCCTAAATACAGAAATCATTACAGTAGGCGACATAACCCAAACAAACAATACCTGTCATCGGATCTTTCGATTTCTTTGATGTACAAGTTATATTGTGACTGGTGTACAGAAAATGGATAATTATGAAAATGTAAAAGAATGGTGTTACTATAATGTTTTTAATACTTGCTTCAACTTAAGTTTTCACCGGCCACATACAGACACTTACAACAAGTGCGATCCCACTTGTGGCTCCCATACCTCATTGATTTCTCAATCAATCGCGCCTCACTTGTGGCTGGATCATAGTGCGATCCCACTATGAGGGCTTTGTTACAAAGTATTCTAGATTATTTCTTTCAACCAAAATAAGCAAAAGAAATAATAAAATTTAAAATAATAGCTACATTCTAGTACAGGACAACAAGGAAAACTACCTGTATACGAAATATCCTATTATTTGAAAAATACCAACTATTTAAAGTTTTGTAAGCTGTGTTTTGTTAACATGCGTGATATGAATGTGTTGTTTTGTTAAATGTAATGGTTAAAATAATTTATTAAAAAATCTTTATGAAACTACAATAATTACAAGCAATCGAAACGGCATAATTCAAAACGCTTAAGAGGAGCAGACTGATTTTAATAAAAAAAATATTGATTTTTCAATTTAACCATATATTGATCGATCGTTTTCACCTTTTTAATTTATATATAACACGACATTTGTTGCTTTTTCTGTTGAGAAAAATTATGTTTTTACGTTGATGGGGTACGTAGTGTTTATTTTGATATTTTTTCACGTTTTTCATTCTTGTAAATTGATATTAATTTATAATCATGTTACTGCTCTAACATTACGGAGATCGCGTTTACATAAAAACGATAAATTTCTAGAACGCGTAGGAATCAGCCGTAGAGCAAAATATATTGGTGTGTTTTTGTTTGGAAGTTAATTCCAATTGGCAATAGGTGTTTCTGTTACGGTATTATGCTTTTACTATATCCGCATATTGTATTTTTTGACTTTAGGTACACTTATTTCAGGAACCATCCCACCTAGGAGTGTGAAATTTCACACACTACATTTTAGTACTAAGGTGTGTATTTACTCCAGAGGTATTTCAAAAATTTTAGAGTTTTTATTTTTTGGGTGTGTTTTTCATAAACAAATTTGGGCACATTTGAACATTTTTTTAGAATAAAAATCATTTTTAGATTGGATGAAGATAAATGAAAAAGCTCTGGTACAAATTTGTAAAAAGGTACTGTAGATAGGTGTGCTAAAGCTCAGCTTTGTACCTTTAACGGTTTCTACAAAAAAATCTACTTAAGTTAGTATTGCAGGTATAGTCTGGGGATAATGAAAATGGTCTGCTCCCCTTAAAGGATAATGTTTATTTAGTTTGATGTAGATATTTTTATGATGGAACGTAGTGGAAGATAATTTTGTCAGGTGGAGAGGTAGATGAGACGCGCCAACTAGTGAAAAACTTTCGTTTACAACCTATAGGCGCTTGCCTCGCGCGGAGTTTATCCTCTCAGTTTATCATTTTTCATAAAAATTGTTTTAGTATTATTAGGCCTAAATTAAGTATTATTTTCAATCATTTTATTTTAAGTTACAAGAAAATGTAAAATATTACAATAGCAATATTTTTTTATAACGAGAGATTTTTCTCAGGTGTAACGATTATAAGTATTTTATCTAAATTTAATTTTGATTCCTTAATTTTTATATTTTATTTGTACCTCGAATACTTGATTCTATTAATATGGTAGATTCTCATTTTGTAAGTTCTGTATCTTTTTTAAAATGTTATAGAACTTGTGGTAATGTGATATTTTTTTTTGTTCATTAGAAATATGTCGTAGTGAATTTTATAATTCTATTGTGTGAGTGTCTGGTCTATGTTCCACTCCACCCTCCGCTGCTTTGTTTGAGGTCATTTACTTCTTGGGGTATACGTGCGTTTTTAGCAGTAGACTACATCGGATGTTTCGCTTGACGTACTCTGATTGGTTGGTTGATATGGCGTGATTTTCCATAGAGTCCCGGAGGGGATGCGTTGACGGTATTTCGGTCTGTTGTGTTCTGGCTTTGGTGCAATGCGGAAGCATAGGTTGAGAGTGTAATTGCCATAAAGGCAAAAATGAGGCGGTATCAATCTTATTTTAAGTTAGCTATGTTGTTTTTAGTTTAAAGTAAAGTTTATTATGTTCTTTTAGTTTTTTTTGGAGCTGTTGTCGAATTAAATAGAATTTACACATCATTATGTAATTTCAAGGCGTGTACTTTCATTTTATTTCTTGCACCCGACGCTACGGAAATTTTTGGGTAAGTTCGAATCTATTTCTTTGTTAAATTGTTGTGTTATGTCTTGTGATTGATTTCTTGGGCGTAGGGAAATGATGTAGGGTCTGAGCGCCACACTGATCTCGTTTTAATTAATCGCAAAAGCTTCTTGTTATAATGTTAACATTTTAATTGCGTCATAAAGTTTTTAGGTACTGTTAAGGCATTCACTACCCGGGTTACGCATTTTTAATCTCTGTGTCTTTTCCCCCACCTGTTTCCGTTTTCTTCCTTCCCTACTCACTCGTATAATGGACCGTGACTAGCACGGGTGTGTTTTCTCTCTGCTCTTCGACTAGCGTGGATGACGCTAGTAAGGCTTAAACGTAAGGCTTATGTTATGTTGTGAACAATTATCAATGTTAACTTGTATGTTATTGTGCGGTGTGTTTTATATGTTTCAATTATGTATTCAACCATGTTATAACGTGTTTAGTGTCGGCAGCACTGCAAATGCGAGTCTACGGGCACCAATGTATTGAGGTAAGCACACGTGCATATGTCATTGTTCTATTATTCGAGTGGTTGCTATCTCCCTATTGTTTCCATTGCATTAATTCACTATTTGTCTTGTACGCGGACAACATTAAATGCGTGCTGGTCCTCCTAATAATTCAGTTCAGTATTGCTACACACGGCTTAAATCATTTCAAGGCATTAAACTTAACTGGTACCTTTGTTAAAGTAATTTTGTAGAGATATTTTTTTTGTATTTGCGATAAGCAAATAATGCAGTAAATAATGCTATAATAATGTATAAATGTAATGCAGCAAATAATGCAATAAATTAGCAAATAAAGCATATAATGTTAATTTGTATGAAGCAATAGAATGGGAGAAATAATTTATAGTAAATTCATTTTATAATGTAATGTTATGTATTCTAATTTTGGGGTTAGATTGTAAAATCGCGTTCTAGGGAGGAAACATTTATTTTAGTAATTTCTGCCAGCTACAGAAATTTGATTGATGTTACAGAAAAATCCTTTATCCTTCATCTGGAGATTCATTTGGAGATTCAAAGAAAAATGGCTAAATATTACATCATTCTGGATTAATCGAAGTTGGATTTTCTCCGAAGTAAATGGATTACGAATATTGTGAAATCTCCATGGATTCACCCAAACTTCCGTTGTGTGAAATTGAATTGTCGGTGATGTAGAAATTTTATTTTGTTATTCTTGATGGAACTTAATATTCTTTAAATAATTGTGTACCTATCTTATAATTTTTTTTTAACTTTGATATGTTGTTGGATCCACAGCTTTAACTTCCTTATTATGTATATTTATTCAACAAACTTAAATTTTATTTTAATAATTAAAATACTTAGTCAACAGCATAACAGTTTTAATTTATTTGTTTTCTTTCCCAAAGTGGCTCATAGCCTTTCATTGTGTGGTAAATCTCATCTCCAGGAATTCTTCCTGGAATGAAAGTTCTGAGCTGGATCAAAATATAATTTAGGGTTCGAGCGGCTCACAGGTATTCATTTTTCTTATATTTTAATATTCTAGATTTTGTATTATTATTATTAGATTAATAATTTAATTTCAGTCATTTTATTTAGATTTACAAGAAACTTTGTATATATTACATTAATAATAAACATTTAAGATATAAAAAAATGTTTTTAGTCACTTACCTGTTTTTTTACCTGAACATACGTTGACGTAAACCAGGTAAGCATTTTTATTTTTATGATATTAATGAATTTTGCAACTTATTAATGGGTTTTTATTACTTTTATGACTGGAAATGAACACCTATTAGCACGTTGACTGCCGCACTAAATTTTATGACACTTACAGCGGGGCCATCGTACTTTTTTTCACATTTTATTCCTATTTTTCTTATTTTACTACTTTATTAATTAAAATAATAACAGCTATATTTTTTTTTCTAAAATTAAGTTGTAACACACTTTTGGGTCACATGGCCTGCTGGAATGATTTTACATTTCAGAGCCATGTGACCCATTTTTGCGTCACAATAAAAAAAAGTAATAAACATAATTGTGTTTAGTTGCAAAGTATTCTGGATTATTTCTTTCAACCAAAATAAGCAAAAGAAATAATAAAATTTAAAATAATAGCTACATTCTAGAACAGGACAACAAGGAAAACTACCTGTATACGAAATATCCTATTATTTGAAAAATACAAACTATTTAAACAGTCTTAAGTGTATAATGTCACTCTCTGAATCTGAGGCTTTTGAAACCACAAAACACGGCTTAAAAATCACTCATGTACTGTGACTCATTTTTGATGCACGTGGCCCATTTTTAAAGACAAGTGTGACACATATTTGGGTCACGTAGCAGTCAACGTGTTAGAGAAATGTTCAGTTTGTTGGAAAATTGACTCTAGAATTATTTATTACTATTTCAACTTTGAAGTCCATTTTCCAGAAATCACTTACTACCTGGTTTTTGTTCTCAGCCACTCAGTTGAAAATGTGTTATTCTGGTTTGTGATTTTTGGCAATATTCATCCAGGTAAATTAAATATTAAATACATTTATTACTTTCTCTTGCCTATCTAAGTTATATAAATAAAATTTTGATTTTATCTGTACAATTTTTCAAACTTTTCTCACACACACACACACACACACACACCAATCGCTAAAAACATGCTTTATGGGTTCAGGGGGTCTGAAAACGTATAGATCCGGTGAAAACTCGATTTCGAAAAATCGACATGGAAACAATACTTTCCTTCCTATATATTCATATAGGCAAGAGAAAGTAAAAAGAGTACTCTTACAACTCGACTGTTGTTGTTGTTTAGGTCATCAGCCGAAAGGCTGGTTTGAACCTTTAGAGGTTTTACTAAGTAAAACGAGGAGTGAGGTGGTTTAAAATTGCCACAACTCACTGAATGGAAAAGTACACTTATCAGCATGCCGGGCCCTCTGAAAAGCACATATTTTCCACTCTGTAAATGATACCTTTACTTCATTCATCACAGGGTCTGGCTGTATAATAAAATTCATTACTTTCAGAGAAGATAACTCTGATTAGTGTCTTTTACACCTCTTCCTCTTCTGTTCTTAAATGATTCAGTCATTTAATTGACTGACCATGTTATCAGAAACAGAACTATTTATTTTAGCCCTGCAACAAACAGATTGAGTGTAAAAATTTGACACTTCACCTGTCTGTTATGGGCATTTTTATATATTATTATCATCTAAAAATATAACCTCACTTTCTTTTAATTATACATTTCAATTTTGCCGTTATATTTGAATGTATAGGATGGAAAGTATTGTTTTCATGTCGATTTTTCGAAATAGAGTTTTCACCGGATCTACACGTTTTCGGACCCCCAGAACCCAAAAAAACATGGTTTTAGCGATTGGTCTGTGTGTGTGTGTGCGTGCGTGCGTGTGTGTGTGTGCGCGCGCGCGTGTGTGTGTGTGTGTGAACAGAATATCTCAAGAACGGAACATCGTACGAACTTGAAACTTGAAACTTAAGTTACATACCACTACCGGACCCGACACGAACTTTTTCATCGAAATCGGTCAACCGGAAGTAGTAGTTTATTCGTGTAATTTTTCACTTTTTTGCGATTTTCTCAAAAACTGGTACGATTTTTTCTTAAATCGCCTGGTTTACTAAATTTTTTATGCTCTACAAGATAGGGTAGGCGCCGTGTTTGCTGAAATTCTTGGTAAGGCTGTTTTCACGTAAAAAATGTCTTTTTAAGATTACGGCTTTAATGCATTTTAGCGCAAAAATTTATAACAAATTTAGAGAATTTAAAATCTTACAACTTTCATTTCAAACTTTTTTTTTGTATAACGCTTAGTTTAGCGGTAATAAGCGATTTTTTTGTTTTTCTCTCACGAAAACGTGTGAAAAAACGATTTTTTTTAAAGATTTCGGCCTTAGTATATAGCTATAGGCGTCTCATCTGGCTTGCAGAGAGTTCAGCCTATAATACTATAAGGTGTATCAAAAATGCCCACTTCAAAACAAAATGCATGACACAGTTTTCTATAAAGTGTACATTTATACAATAATATTCTTATAGACCCAATTATAATTTATAAAGCTATTTCTAAGAATATTTATACTTTAACAAAATTTCAGTAACAGTTTCGAAACAGAGCTACTTAAATTTTTTAACTGATTATTAATAGTCTTTAATACTATTTTAATTATTAATTGATCATTAATAATTAATTTATTGTTAGTAAGCATTTTCCACCTTCGTCTGTGTAAAAATTATTTATTTTTTGACGAATAACACTTCTGTCAAAATCATCCAAACCTGAAACAGGTTTGGCCCGTAACGAATGTTTTTTGGGTGTCGTAAAAGACAGTGACGATCCTTCTAATATTACTTTCGATTCTTGTTTTATTCGCGTAATTGAACGTTTTGACACACCAGTTGCTGCACTAACGCGTACGATTTATATTTCTTAACATCTGTAAAAAAAAACTTCGTGATTTGCTTCCTCAGTCATAAACGTAACCACATTAGCAATTTTCTCCCGAGATTGGCTGTGCAGAACTTTACTCCCTCCGATTTTAGACATTTTAAGCTTCATGTAAACTAGAAAACGACAAAATAATAAACACTACACTAGGTAAATTTGTACTTTAACCATAAAAATTGACAAATCAAAATACGTACAACTGTAATCTAAAACACACAAACACACACACACACACAACACACGATTCGATCTGCACACATAAAAAAACCCCTCGACACTGTATAACCGTAATGATTGTACTGAACGACAATTGATTAAACACCGAATGACAATATTAACTGTGCGTTTCATTTGTTAGTTAGGCGTATGTAGTTGATGAGTCACCTGCTGTCAAAACCAGTTTAATTTGTAAATAAACTATGCATACATATAAGCCTATAACTGTATTATAACAATAATAACTGATGATTAATTATAAATACATTACATCACTCCCCATTCGCTTTGTACTGTGTTTACAATAAAAGAATGTCACTATAAAATGCAGAAAAATGTATACATTAGTTTTATAAACAGTCCATAAGATTAGGTGAGGGAAGGGTGGATGTAGTATAATTAAACCAAC
The DNA here is from genome assembly GCA_035578175.1 of Catonia carolina. Taxonomy (NCBI): domain Eukaryota; kingdom Metazoa; phylum Arthropoda; class Insecta; order Hemiptera; family Achilidae; genus Catonia; species Catonia carolina. Next base: position 15,998,215 of record JAQMRL010000015.1, read on the forward strand.
TACGGTGGCATGCGGGCCGCACATGCGCAGTAAGTAGCTCCCCCAGCACAACGTCAACTTAAGATACCGGCTGCCTCTAAAGTAGTACTCACTACTCATTGTGCTGTGTTCATGCGGTAATCGTTTTGACATTGGTGTCGCTGTCGAAAGCCACACCCCGTCAAAATTAGTTGCGCGCGCACAAAATACGGGGAAAATGTCTGCGATTCATTTTAGGTAATAGGCAATAAGTTTTTTTCTAAATGATGTACCTACCATAAGTTTTGACTGGCCCAAAAGAAAGGTATGTCACAACTTCATTTTGTTATATTTACTATACGGTTCTTTTTGTTAAAATGTCAAACAACTGATATTGTGCGTGTGTAGTTGATTTCTAAAATTTGACGTATGTTTCGTATAAAATTCACAACTATTAAAATTGATTCAGCTTTTTGGAACATTAACAGGAAGTAGACACCAGACACGATGATCTATCTTTTACTTCCCTTCAAAAAGTGATTTTTTCAAGCTCGTTTATTAATTCTCTTTCTGCCCTACATACATCAAATTACAGATAAAATTTTATATTTTATAACAAAATAATAAAACGCATATTATGTAATCCTGGAAAAGAAGTTACATTAGCCTACGTGATACGCAAAAAATGCGATGAGATTTAAACGTCTAACTTTGTACGAGCGTATCTTATATAAATATCAGAGTATAATAATAACAATTTTAGTGTAATAAAATAAGATCCATCAGGAAGCGAAAGTAATATTTTCAGAATTTTTTGATGAAAAATGAGCTTGTTAGAGTGTAGTGAACGAAACTGGCCGGCAGAGTGCCCTACCGTACCGCGTATTGTCACTATTGCGCTTGAACACCGTGCACTGATTGAAATGAGTTGAGGGGAAAGGCTGACGCAACACATTCTCTCTCTGTCCCGCTACCCTCCCTACATGCCGCCGTAGTTGGCGAACAGTATATCTATATGCAAGCTGATTCATTCGAAGCCGCCACACGCCAGATGAAATGCCTATACTTATAATATGTATTTAACGATAAAAGTGTATAATCAAATTTATAGGAATTAAATGTTTCAGGTTTCACGATATCATGTTACTCTTGCAATTTAATCCAAAAAAATCATAATTACGACGAGGGCTGTGAAAGCGTTACAAATAAAGACAAGTATAAAAAAGAATGTACATCACTACAAAATGTAGCTAAGAATGTACTTGGATCGAACGATACGAACATGTATTTTCAGGCGAATATGAATAAGAGACAAACTGAATTGGTAGCCAAAAGTTGTGCCAAGATTATAATGACATGTAAGTATTTTTTTTTACTTTCTCTTTCCTACATGAATATTTAGGAAGGAAAGTATTCTTTTTATGTCGAGTTTTAGAAAATGATTTTACAACTGATATAGGTATTACAAAAGATGTAGGGTGTTACAGGTTTGTAGATATGAAACAACTTGCGCACGGTAGAACAGGTTGGAGAACTGCATCAAACCAGTCGAGGGACTGATGATAAAAAAAATAGGTATACGAAGTATTACAATTTTTAGTACGATTTTTTTTAAAATTACCTCACTACATTTTTTATGCTCTACAAGATAAGGAAATGCCCAAAACGGGCAGGTGGAGTGTTATTTTAATTGCACTCTATCTGCTTAGTCCAGGGCTAAAAAAAATAGTTCTGTTTCTTATCACATAGTCAGCCACTTATATGACTGAACTATTCAAGAACAGAAGAGGTAGAAGTGTAAAAGACACTAGTCAGAGTTATCTCCTCTGAAGTAATGAATTTCACTATGCAGCCAGACCCTGTGGTGAATGAAGTGAAGTTGTCATTTGCAGGGTGGAAAGTGAGTGCTTTTCGGAGGGCCTGGCATGCTGATAAGCATACTCTTTCAACTCTGTGAGGAAGGCAATGGTAAACCACCTTACCCCTCGTTTTTACTTAGTAAAACCTCTAGAGGTTCAAACCAGCCTTCGGCTGTTGACCTAAACAACAACAACAAGATAAGGTAATAATAATAATAATAATAATAACGACCCTTTTTTTTTTTTTTTTTTTTTTTTTTTTTTTTGGTTTAACGTCCGACTGTTATGCAATTACTGCTAATGCAGACAGTGAAGGATGAAATGAATTTTTGTAACGTATGAAAATATGCCGTGCCTGAATGGGATTCGAACCCAAGACCGCATGATGAAAGGCGAGCACGTTACCAACTACGCCACTGTGACCCTTTATTCAATGACTGTTAACACAGAATAGAATGCGTCAATATAGTTTAGATTAAAATACAGGGTTATTCTAAATGATGGACCCAATTTTATGAACTTGTATCTATTTAAGTATCAATTAAAAATGAACAATGAATACACAATTAGAAAAAGGAAGTTTAAAAGTTTTTTTACACACTTATAAAATATTGTGACACTTATTGCTAAGGTCCGTTTCGGGATCTAGGTTATTAAACAATTAATACACTAAAGTTTACAAGTACAGTAAAATCTCTCTATAGCGGAATTGAAGGGACCATGAGGTACCGCCGCTATAAAGAGAATTCCGTTATAGAGAGAGCGAGTAATTAACGGTGGGAGGGAAGTTAGAGTACTAATTTTTCTGTACAAAATAACTTATATACGTATGTAAATGTGCATGGAATAAGTTTTTGAAAAACTACTGAACAGATAACTTTATGACGAATGTTTAATACAGTAGATTACTTCAATACAGTGAGATATTTAAATTAATTACATAAAGTGTAGGTTATTAACTTAACAAGAAATTTGGATACAAACTGGTTTTATTAGATGTTGTGTTACTAATGTTTAACAATAGAATTTCACTTTTCGTATTGAACTTTTTTCAATAATCATTCATACAGTACATACCGTAATAGATAGCCTAAAATTAATTAGCACTGAAACTCGTTTTTCACTGAACAGTAATAAACATACATACAATTAAAATCTCCTAAAACATAGGCTACACAAACACAAAAAAATACACAATAGGCCTACAGTATATATTTTTTTCGTTATTAAGGAAACAATGACTGTGAAGTACATTTCATTTCGTAAAATAAGTTGTAAATTTTGTTTCGTTTTCAATTCATAAAACATGTCTTCAATCTCTTTTTCAATGTTTAAAACTTGTAAATTTTCATTTACATATTGGCAATGACAGTACGTGGAAACAACAAGAATAGCGTCTAGTGCCTGTTTACTTGAAGGGACAACATTTCTGTTTCCATTTCATCGTCATCTTCACTTTCTTGCTCGTTGTTTTGGGCTAAGACATTTTCGATTAGTATTGCATCATCGCCAACATCTGCTGAAGTGGCTAAGTCATTGTCTGCCCCTACATAGGCGTCTAAATCCATATCCTGAAGATATTGTTTAGCCGCTATAGAGAGATTTTTGTGCCGCTATAACGAGAGTTAAATACATTATCGTAGTATACGAAAGGGTCGGCAAATAATGCCGCTAAAGAGAGATTTCCGCTATGTAGAGTTCCGCAATAGAGAGATTTTACTGTACAAAGATTTATTACACTAAAAGATTACAAAATAAATAATTAAACTAATTATAATTAAGAAATACAATAAATGATTTAATAATTCGCTTAAAATAAATGACAAACAATAAAATTACTTACTTAGCATACTTACAATCACTCTTATAGATTACACTAATATACAAAACACAAACTGCATTCTCAAAAACTACACATTAACTTTACAATACACTCACAAAAAGACTTTACACAATAGACACACAAAGACAGTGTTACAATCGTCGACTGACACAATGCTCGGTACGCGCCTACCTCGTCCCATAGACATTCGTCGAAGATCAAACGATTACCGACTGGACCGCGCTCGGGGGTCTCCTTTTATAATCATTCACGAAGATCGTTCCAGAACAAAGTAGAGAAATCATAAAGTACAAAAATAATAACTCTTTATTAATGAATGCTAGAAAAATCCCTTTGTTAACAAGTCAACTATTGTAAATAGAAAACATAAACAACCTCATAAACAACTTCATAAAAATAGCTGTACACAATAGTATACCTGAACTTTTATAATAGGCGTACTTCACGATAGTTTTTACAACTTTTGTGAATAGACACACCTTTATGGTCATCATTGTAAAACTGTCATTCACTATTGCTATTTTTATTATTTCTTAACTATTTTTACTTTCTCTTGCCTATATGAACATATAGGAAGGAAAGTATTGTTTTCATGTCGATTTTTCGAAATCGAGTTTACACCGGATCTATACGTTTTCAGACCCCCTGAACCCAAAAAACATGTTTTTAGCGATTGGTCTGTGTGCGTGTGTGTGTGTGTGTGAACAGAATATCTCAAGAACGGAACATTGTACGAACTTGAAACTTGAAACTTAAGTTACATACCACTACCGGACCCGACACGAACATTTTCATCAAAATTGGTCAACCGGAAGTAGTAGTTTATTCGTATAATTTTTCACTTTTTTGCGATTTTCTCAAAAACTAGTCCTACGATTTTTTTTAAAATCAACTGGTTTACTACATTTTTTATGCTCTACAATATAGGGTAGGCGCCATGTTTGCTGAAATTCTGCTTGAGGCTGTTTTTACGTAAAAACATTTTCTTTTTAAGATTGCGGCTTTAATATGCATTTTAGCGGAAAACGTTATATAATAAAAGTTGTAGAAAATTTAAAATTCCACAACTTTTATTTCAAACATTTTTTTGTATAACGCTTAGTTTAGCGGTAATTTGCGATTTTCTGTTTTTTTTCTCACGAAAACGTGAGAAAAATCGATTTTTTTAACATTTCGGTCTTAGTATGCATTTTACGACAAAAGTGTATATAATTAAATTTATAGAAAATTAAAAGATCTACAACTTTTGTTTAAAGCATTTTTCTCTACAGAGCCAAGTTTAGCGTGAAAGCGTGATTTTCCGTATTTTTAAGCCAAACTGAGTTCGATTGTCATTTTGCGTCATTCACTCATGATTAAAATAAGGTTATGTTTTTGAGGTTAGTTTTTGTTTATTTCTAATATTTTATTAATAATGTTAGGTTTATTATTAATTATTTGCATTGGCAAGAGAAAGTTGTGTGAGTGTATCACACCAGATTTTTATGAATGGAATTCTGGAACATTCGTGTTCCGTTTAGTCGATTCTGTTACAATATATTCAATGTGTCACGGCAAACATCTAAACGACAGCCAAACTCGGCCTTCATACGAGAAAGTGTATCTCCTGTTACTGACTGCACCGCAGCAGTGATACAGTTCCGCAGATCGGCCAGAGTTATTGGTAGAAGTAGGATGTAAATTGCTTCCTTGACATCAACCCCATAACAAATAGCGTGGGCGGGATTTGGCGGGAGTCATTGGGGGGGCAAATACCGGGGGGTCTGGGGGGTATGGAATACCCCCCAGCACAAGGGGGGTCCGCGGGACCTCCCCCGGAAAATTTTGAGATTTTTATTGCCTTCAACTCAATTTTAGGGCTGTTTTTAGGCTAAATTAAAAAGTAAATTTTGTTTTAACTGTTCCAACTGACCCTCCACAAATTTCCCTCCACTTAAGCACACCCTACCTGATTAAATGCTTTATTGCACATACAAATTGATTGTGAAATATTCTTTAAGACGCCAAAATGTCAACTTCAAAATATTTTCCATGATAGCTAGACTAAAATTATTTTTTCGATACACTAACTTGGTTAAAAATGTATACCAGTAGAATATTGGGGGGGCAAGTGCCCCCCCTTGCCCCCCCCCAGATCCCGCCAATGACAAATAGTCACATATGGTGAGATCAGGAGATCTCGATGGCTAGTAGTGTAGACTGTAGGGTCAGGTCTTGATTTCCCCCTGCGTGCTATCCAGCGTAGAAGAAGGGACTGATTCCAAAAGTTTCGAACATCGAGGTGCTAATGGGGCGAAGCTCCATATTATTGGAAAATGAAGTCCTGTGAATCTTCGATAACTTGGAACAGCCATTGTTCCAGCATGTCCAAGTATGTCATTCCAGTTACAGTTCTTTCCACGAAAAATAATTATCTGGTAAACCTTTGTACGAGATAAGGCCAGAACACATTTATCTTTGGTGAGTCTCTTTCATGTTCCAATACAATGACGGCTGGCAGCCCATTGGTGCGAGAACTCTAGCGACCATTTCTGTAACTACCACCGCCCAATTCAGGGAGCCGATCTGCGGAACCGTATCACTGTTGCGGTGTACTCAGTAACAGGTGATACGCTTTCTCGTGTGTAGGGCGAGTTTGGCTTTCGTTTAGATGTTCGCCATGCAGCACTATTTTTTTTTTATTTTTTTTTTTTTTAACGTCCGACTGTTCTGCAATTACTGCTAATGCAGACGGTGAAGGATGAAATGATTTTTTTGTAACGTATGAAAAGATGCCGTGCCTGAATGGGATTCGAACCCAAGACCGCATGATAAGAGGCGAGCACGTTACCAACTGCCCCAAAGCGGCCGGCGAGTGAGTGAGAGGGAGATATGTGGCATAACTACGCATGCGCTCAAAGGTCTTTACCGTTATAATCCAATTCTGAAAACATACTACAGTCGTTATCTTGCTAGTTAGTTTACTGCATGCGTAAACGCTTGCTCACAACGATGAGTAAAATTATACGACAATGTTATTGGAACGGCGCGTATGGCTTGGGCAAGTGAGAGCGTTATCCATTCTCTCACTCCCACGGCTAGGGGACATTAGTTCATCAGAATACTGTACTTATAATTAATACAAAATACAATCAAGGTACTGTCACTGGATGACGACATTATGTGGCGAGGTAAACCCTTTAATTTTTTGGTGGCCCTTAAAAGACCCGTTTAAAGGGAGACTGTACTTTGTATCCCGCCAATGTTAAATTTGCTATTTTTAGGAACATTTTTCATAGGATTGGTGAAAGTTATGAAAAATGAAACTTAACAAACTTTATAGTTGTAAGGTGGTTTTAGCTACTGGCTTTTTTCAATGTAATCTGTTGGACCACACAGTTTTTAAAAGAATAATTAATAACATAAAATTTTTACAATTTTTGTTCTACGTTTTTTTGCATATTACTATTTTTTTGAGCACCTTAGGAAGTAAAAACAATGTCGGTGAATGTGCATGTATATGATAATTAACTGTTAAAAATTTCAGCCTGGTAGGTTAAATGGTTTCTGAGAAAAACGTACCCAAGTGTTAAAAATCTAAATTTACGGGTAAAGGCACAAATGAGAAACAAAATGTACACAAACTATAGGGTGATTCAAAAAGAGCGCCGGTTTTGATATATCAAATTAAGAGATTTATTTTATTGAAAAACTGAAAATAAATACATCAACAAGTTCATCTTACCTTCCGATTTCATGAATGAAAAATGATGTCATGCATGTGTCCTCCTCTACTGCGCTGGCACGCATCAACTCTGTCCATGAAATTGGATATTAATGCACGACAAGTTTCGACTTCCATTTGCCCGATAACCCGTCGAATTTCCTCCTTCAAGTCATTGATGTTTCGGGATTTATTGGCATACACCAATGACTTCAGATGACCCGCCTCATCACTGAAAATGATTTTCTTTGCGAAGGTGTCATCATCCTGCCGTTTTCTCAATACCCAGTCAACAAACTGTCGTCTCTTCTGGTGGTCTGCCACTTTCAAATGTTGCGTCAACTGAATTTTATACGGGTGATATTGGAGATCGTACCGAAGAATTCTCCGTACAGAAGAACATCATAAACCCAATTGTTGAGAACGGCGACGTATTGATTTTGCTGGGCTAACAGCCACACTGTCACGAACCAGCGCAACGTTCTGCTCAGTTCGGCCAGAACGACGACGTCCAGAACTTTTAAGGTCGACTGTTGAACCCGTCTCAAAAAACTTTTTCATGAGCCTGTGAACTGTTGATTCATTCGGTGCTTCATTACGTCCTAGAGTACCACGAAGTCGCCTGACAGTAGCCGCATAACTCTCTCCACTCTGGTAAAATGTTTTGACGATTAACACTCGTTGTGCAATAGTAAACTTCTCCATGGTTAGACATAGACTGCGAGAGTACTACACTGCGAACAAGATAAACTACAACTGAATCGTCAATCGGAATGTTCTCCGAAATAGAAATGAGGTCTAACAATGTTGCCAACCGATAAACAAAAATTTACCAGCCGTTTAAAAACCGGCGCTCTTTTTGAATCACCCGTTAGTTTAATTTTCCATCAAAATTTGGTTAACAAGCTGCACTAACAGCGGAGAATATAAAAAATAGTGAAGCAGATATTTAAAAAAAAAACTAAAATTCTTTTGCATCAAAACGAGCAATAAAAAAATATTTGTTCTTGGTGACATGTTAATTTTTACCTTCTCTTGCCTATATGAATATATAGGAAGGAAAGTATTGTTTTCATGTCGATTTTAAGAAATTAAGTTTTCAAAGGATCTACACGTTTTCAGATCCCCTGAATCCAAAAAACATGTTTTTAGCGATTGGTCTGTGTGTGTGTGTGTGTGTGTGTGTGTGTGTGTGTGTGTGTGTGTGTGTGTGTGTATGTGTGTGTGTATGTGTGTGTGTGAGTGTAACTTAAGTTACATACCACTACCGGACCCGACACGAACATTTTCATCAAAATCGGTCAACCGGAAGTAGTAGTTTATTCGTGTAATTTTTTAATTTTTTTGCGATTTTCTCAAAAACTGGTCCTACGATTTTTTTAAAATCACCTGGTTTACTAAGTTTTTTATGCTCTACAAGATAGGGTAGGCGCCATGTTTGCTGAAATTCTTGGTGAGGCTGTTTTCATGTAAAACAATTGTTTTTTTAAGATTACGGCTTTAATATGCATTTTAGGGCAAAAATGTGCCCAGTAAAAGTTGTAGACAATTTAAGGGGGTTCGCACAATCGAAAATGAAAAAAATATCGATTTTTGGTTTTTTGTATTTTCAAATTCTCGCGGGTTTTCTGTTTAAAATGATATATAATAAGTAGCTATTTGAGCTTTCTTTCCATGTAAAAAAAAATTTTTTCTAAACCTCTGCAATAAGTTTTTACCCACTTAATATTTCTTTATGTGTTTTGAGTTTCTTTTCTTCAACTGACATTTTTAGTTTTTCGTTTTTACGTTTTGTTAGGTTGTCTAGCATTACCGTTGCATTATTATTCTCAGCTGCAGTTATAGGTTAGCTCACATGTTGTTTATTGTTTTTATAAAACGTTTTGCAAATTGTTTGTGACAGTAAGTAGACAGTTCGGTAATGTAAGATTTTGTGATACTGTATTGCAGTTTAGTGATATTGTATTACTCCAGTGTTTTTATAGACATTGTTTAGTAGTTATTTGTTTATTATAATGCCAAGAATCGGTCGAGTGTTTAAGAAAAGGAAGAATGTGGGTGTTTCTAAACACAAATGTTCTGCCTCTGCAGATGGCCTGGAAACAAAATTATCAAAGCCTAGCACAAATAATACAAGTAGGCCAACACCAAATCCAAGTAAGCCTTCTAAAGTCTGTAGTAGATCTAGGGAGAAGCTAAGTTGTTCAGAAGAATACAATATTTATGATGATTCGTTTGTAAATGACTTAGTGAATCTATCTTCTATAAATGAAATTATTGGTAAAGTTGGTGTTTGTCGAGACTGTCAGTGTCCTCTGCGTTTGTTCGCTAATAACAGAAAAGGACTTGCTTGTACTATAAATATAGAATGTATTTCATGTAAAAATGTTGCTTCTACAACAAATTCAGAGGTGGTAAATTATAATAATAAAAAACAGATACATGATATAAATGTGCGCTTTGTTTATGCTATGCGCTGCATCGGAAAAGGTGAAAGTGCTGCTAAAACTTATTGTAATGTTATGAATCTGTCTAAACCTGCCAGATTCAGTTACTACAACACTATTCTGGGTTGTGTATCAAGAGATGTTTGTTTTGACACAATGAAGGAGGCAGCAGAGGAGGCAGTTGTGCACAATGGTGGTGATAGAGATATTGCTGCCGTCTTCGATGGTACCTGGCAGAAACGAGGGTACGCATCACTGAATGGTGTAGTTTCTGCGATAAGTGTTGCTACTGGTAAGGTTATTGATGTATCTATCCTTTCCAAATATTGTAGATGCAATAATAAACTAAAAAATACACATAATGTTGGGTGCTACGCCAACTATGAAGGAACAAGCGGCGGGATGGAAGTTGAAGGTGTTAAACAAATGTTTGGACAATCTGAAAATTTGTACAATATTCGATATAAGTACTATGTAGGGGATGGGGACAGTAGTGCCTACAAAACTGTAGCTGAAAGCTTCCCGTATGGTACAGATTTTCAGATAGAAAAACTGGAATGTTTAAATCACATTCAGAAGCGAATGGGATCTCGTCTTCGTGCTTTCAAAATAAAAATGGGGAAACAAAAGCTACCTGATGGCAAGACAGTAGGAGGACAAGGTAGGTTATCAGATAGTAAAATTAATGATATACAGACTTACTATGGTCTATGCATTAGAAGAAATTTACAGAGTGTTGAAGACATGAGAAGAGCTATATGGGCTTGTTACTTTCACCTTTCGTCCACTAATAGGAGTCCAATGCACGAGTTATGCCCAAGTGATCAAGACAGTTGGTGCAAATACAGAAAGGCAGTGGCTAAAAAAGAAAATTACGATCACGGAAAGCACACTCATTTGCCACCAGACATAATGAAAGCTGTGAAACCAATATTTCAGGATTTATCAAATCCTGTGCTACTTGTGAAATGTGCTCATGGAGGAACGCAAAATGTCAGCGAGTCACTGAACAGCGTCATATGGTCACGGTTACCAAAAAATGTATTTGTTACATTGCAGACTCTAAAACTAGGAGTGTATGAAGCTGTCAGTGCATACAATACTGGTAATGTAGCAAAATGTAGAGTTTTACATAAGCTGGGAATGAAACCAGGCTACAATTTTATTCGTGGACTGAAGGAGCAAGACTACCTAAGGATCAAGCTAGCTGACAAGAAAATTCAGCTAATAGAAAGAAAATGCAGAAAACAAGTCAGTGATGCCAGAAAAAGACTTGAAGATGAATATGCTGCTGCAGAGGATGAAGATAACCCTTCTTATGCTGCTGGAATGCACTAATATCAGGTACTGTAACTTTAAACGCATTTTCCCGAAAGTTTCATTTTTTCTCACTTAGGTACATTTTTCTCAGCAACCAGTTGAGATATTTCAATAAACTTTTTTTTGTTCTTTTTGTAATAAAAACACCTACATTTTAATGCAAGATTACTTCAAAATATTTTACAGAAAATTTTTAAAAAAATTATTTGTGTCAATTCATTCACATATTTTAAAGAGTACCGAAAAAAATTTATAAAAAAAATAATTTTTGCTTAAATAAAAAACTGCTGCATTAAAGAAAAGAAAAAAAAGAGAGGAACAAAATAAAAAAAAATTCATAGAGTTATCTTCACTGGTTGTTTAGAAAAATGTACCTAAACATTGGTGATTTTAACATTGTCGATATAGGACCGTGCGAACCCCCTTAAAATTCTACAACTTTTAATTCAAAAAATTTTTGTATAACGCTTAGTTTAGCGGTAATTAGCAATTTTCTGTTTTTTTCCCACGAAAACGTGTGAAAAATCGATTTTTTTAATATTTCGGCCTTAGTATGCATTTTACGACAAAAGTGTATATAATCAAATTTATAGAAAATAAAAATACCTACAACTTTTATTGAAAACATTTTCTCTCTAGAGTCTAGTTTAGCGTGAAAGAGTGATTTTCCGTATTTTTAACCCAAAGAGGTTGATTTTCGTTTTATGTCTTTCACTCATGATTAAAATTAGGTTATATTTATTGAGGTTAGTTTTTTGTTTATTTCTAATGTTTTATTACTATGTAATATAACAAATTTATTGTACATCTGGAGTTGTTTATTTTTTGAGTCTATTAAAATAATAAACATCTCCAGCTGATTGAAAAATTAATACTTTAGAATTATTTAATTCACATTGACAAAATTATTTAAAAAAGTTATTTATTCTAGTTGCTAGGCGACTAAAGAAGAAGAAAAGATTTTGTACAAATTATTTTAGTGAGGGACAAGATGGTGAACTGAATGGGCAGGTCCCTCATTCATCCATTCAATCATTCAATTATTCATTCAATTACTCATTTAACGTATTAGATTTGTTTTTCTTTATTTTATTCAGCTAAATGAAATAAGCTAGCGGTTTTTGAGATCTGACATAACATATATCTTGTTTTATTATAATTGGTTTATCAATGTTTATAAATGCTATAACTAAGAAATGAATGAATGTACAGGCTCGTAATCTTTTTAAGAAATATAAGTAATAATGACCATGTGAAAGTAAGTAAGTACTAAAATGTTGTATACTGCAACCTTATATTAATTATTCATTAATATCTAAACTTCCATTAAAGAAGTACAAAAACCTAGAAGAAATTGTGTCTTTTTATTTTTTATTATTGTTATTATTTGAACTGAACAAGCATATTGATCACATAAGTAAAATGATAATTAAAAGCATCTCCTTTAAGATAGATAATGGCATTCTCTTGTGTGAGGAATAAGTGATAACACTACAAATTTTTCAATTCCTGTTTGGAATAATTTAGTTCATTTCAACTATTGTTAGGATTATTGTTAATTATTTGCATTGGCAAGAGAAAGTTGCGTGAGTGTTTAACACCAGATTTTTTTCTCTTTCAGGTTCTGACAATTATAATATTAATCAAGTGTTACGTGATTGCGTTTATGAGGATTCTACAGTATTCTGCGATGATATGAAGAAAGTACTAAAGGGTCAGGATTGTAATTTGAAATCTTGTGATATTTGTCTCACTGACTATTGTAATGATGCTACAACTTTAACAAGAAAAATGCTAATTGAAATGTTTTTGTATATTTCAATTTTTTTTTTTCGGTCAATTACTTAAATTAATCAGAATTTGTAATGTTCTTTACTAAGTAAAAATTTAAATTTTTGAAAAAGTTATAACATCATTTCGTCAGCTTACAAGTAAAAGTGACCAAGTCACTTATACATGATTTTTCAGGAGAGCAAAAACAAAGTTTGTATATTACACTAAATTTTTGCTTTCATAATATAAATTTTCAAAAAATTATTATCTACTGAATCAATTCGTCATCTATTGATTGCAGTATAAAACCGACTTAAAAATTAATAGGATAATGCAAATTTTACAAAGATTTGTAGATACAGTAAAATCTCTCTATAGCGGAATTGAAGGGACCATGAGGTACCGCCGCTATAAAGAGAGTTCCTTTATAGAGAGAGCGAGTATCTAACGGTGGGAGGGAAGTTGGAGTACTCATTTTTTTGTACAAAATAACTTATATACGTATGTAAATGGTGCATGGAATAAGTTTTTGAAAAACTACTGAATAGATAACTTTATGACGAATGTTTAATACAGTAGATTACTTCAATACAGTGAGATATTTAAATTAATTACATAAAGTGTAGGTTATTAACTTAACAAGAAATTTGGATACAAACTGGTTTTATTAGATGTTGTGTTACTAATATTTAACAATAGAATTTCAGTTTTCGTATTGAACTTTTTTCAATAATCATTCATACAGTACATACCGTAATAGATAGCCTAAAATTAATTAGCACTGAAACTCGTTTTTCACTGAACAGTAATAAACATACATACAATTAAAATCTCCTAAAACATAGGCTACACAAACGCAAAAAAATACACAATAGGCCTACAGTATATATTTTTTTCGTTATTAAGGAAACAATGACTGTGAAGTACATTTCATTTCGTAAAATAAGTTGTAAATTTTGTTTCGTTTTCAATTCATAAAACATGTCTTCAATCTCATTTTCAATGTTTAAAACTTGTAAATTTTCATTTACATATTGGCAATGACAGTACGTGGAAACAACAAGAATAGCGTCTAGTGCCTGTTTACTTGAAGGGACAACATTTCTGTTTCCATTTCATCGTCATATTCACTTTCTTGCTCGTTGTTTTGGGCTAAGACATTTTCGATTATTGCATCATCACCAACATCTGCTGAAGTGGCTAAGTCATTGTCTGCCCCTAAATAGGCGTCTAAATCCATATCCTGAAGATATTGTTTTGCCGCTATAGAGAGATTTTTGTGCCGCTATAACGAGAGTTAAATACATTATCGTAGTGTACGAAAGGGTCGGGGTCGGCAAATAATGCCGCTAAAGAGAGATTTCCGCTATATAGAGTTCCGCAATAGAGAAATTTACTGTACTTAAGTGAAATTTGGACATGGTCATTTTTACTTTCTCTGGCCTATATGAATATATAAAAAGGAAAGTATTGTTTTCATGTCGATTTTTCGAAATCGAGTTTTCACCGGATCTATACGTTTTCAGACCCCCTGAACCCAAAAAACATGTTTTTAGCGATTGGTCTGTGTGTGTGTGAGTGTGTGTGTGTGTGTGTGTGTATACAAAATATCTCAAGAACAGAACATCGTACGAACTTGAAACTTGAAACTTAAGTTACATACAACTACCGGACCCGACACGAACATTTTCATCAAAATCGGTCAACCGGAAGCAGTAGTTTATTCGTATAATTTTTCACATTTTTGCGATTTTCTCAAACACTGGTTCTACGATTTTTTTTAAAATCGCCTGGTTCACTCAATTTTTTATTCTCTACAAGATAGGGTAGGCGCCATGTTTGCTGAAATTCTGCGTGAGGCTTTTTTTACGTAAAAACATTTTCTTTTTAAGATTGCGGTTTTAATATGCATTTTAGCGCAAAACGTTATATAATAAAAGTTGTAGAGAATGTAAAATTCTACAACTTTTATTTCAAACATTTTTTTGTATAACGCTTAGTTTAGCGGTAATTAGCAATTTTCTGTTTTTTTCTCACGAAAACGTGTGAAAAATCGATTTTTTTAAGATTTCGGCCTTAGAATGCATTTTACGACAAAAGTGTGTATAATAAAATTTGTAGGAAATTAAAAGATCTACAACTTTTATTTATAGTTTTTTTTTGGTACAGTGCCTAGTTTAGCGTGAATGAGCGATTTTCTGTATTTTTAAGCCAAACTGAGGTCGATTTTAATTTTGCGTATTTCACTAATGTTTTTTGAGGTTAGTTTTATGTTCATTTCTAATGTTTTATTACTAATGTTAGGTTTATTGTTAATTATTTGCATTGGCAAGAGAAAGTTATGTATGTTTCACACCAGATTTTTGGCCAATGCCGGCCGCATTGGCGAAGTTGGTAACGTGCTCGCCTCTCATCATGCGGTCTTGGGTTCGAATCCCATTCAGGCATGGCATTTTTTCATACGTTACAAAAATGCATTTCATCATTCACCGTCTGCATTAGCAGTAATTGCAGAACAGTCGGACGTTAAACCAAAAAAAAAAATCTGGTGTGAAACACTCACACAACTTTCTCTTGCCAATGAAAATAATTAACAATAAACCTAACATTAGTATTAAAACATTAGAAATGAACAAAAACTAACCTCAAAAACATAACCTTATTTTAATCATGAGTGAATGACGCAAAATGACAATCGAACTCAGTTTGGCTTAAAAATACGGAAAATCACGCTTTCACGCTAAACTAGGCTCTGTAGAGAAAAATTCTCTATATAAAAGTTGTAGATCTTTTAATTTTCTATAAATTAAATTATATACACTTTTGTCGTAAAATGCATACTATGACCGAAATGTTAAAAAAATCGATTTTTCACACGTTTTCGTGAGAAAAAAAACAGAAAATCGCAAATTACCGCTAAACTAAGCGTTATACAAAAAAATGTTTGAAACAGAAGTTGTAGGTTTTTAAATTCTCTAC
The DNA here is from genome assembly GCA_035578175.1 of Catonia carolina. Lineage (NCBI taxonomy): Eukaryota > Metazoa > Arthropoda > Insecta > Hemiptera > Achilidae > Catonia > Catonia carolina. The sequence continues at coordinate 16,014,097 of JAQMRL010000015.1, forward strand.
AACTTTTATTATATAAGTTTTTGCGCTAAAATTTATATTAAAGCCGTAATCTTAAAAAAACCACGTTTTTACGTGAAAACAGCCTCACCGAGAATTTCAGCAAACATGGCGCCTACCCTATCTTGTAGAGAATAAAAAATTGAGTAAAATAGGCGATTTTAAAAAAAAATCGTAGGACCAGTTTTTGAGAAAATCGCAAAAAAATGAAAAATTATACGAATAAACTACTACTTCCGGTTGACCGATTTTGATGAAAATGTTCGTGTCGCGTCCATAGTGGTATGTAACTTAAGTTTCAAGTTTCAAGTTCGTACGATGTTCCGTTCTTGAGATATTCTGTTCACACACAGACACACAGACCAATCGCTAAAAACATGTTTTTTGGGTTCAGGGGGTCTGAAAACGTATAGATCCGGTGAAAACTCGATTTCGAAAAATCGACATGAAAACAATACTTTCCTTCCTATATATTCATATAGGCAAGAGAAAGTAAAAACACCAGATTTTTCACATTTTATTCATTTTTCTTCTTACTTTACTTAATTTTTTTTTTGTAATCCCTAATTTGTGTACGTTGCAATCTGTTCAATTTAGAACAATAAGCAACCCCATGACCCATAAGATGAGGATGATATGTATGACGTGTAAATGAGGTGTAGTCTTGTACAGACTCAGGTCGACCATTCCTGAGAGGTATGGTTAATTGAACCCCAACCATCAAAGTACACTGGTAGCCACTGTCTAGCATTCAAATCCGTATAAAAGTAACTACCTTTACTAGGATATGAACCTGGAACCTTCGTCTCCAAAAATCAGCTTTTAAACAGCTGATTTTGGCGACGACTTTACCTCTAGACCAACCCGGTGGGTAATTTATTTAATAAGAACTATTTTTTTTTTTGTAAAATAAAGTTGTGATAAACTTTTGGGTAACATGGCCTGCTGGAATGATTCTACATTTCAGAGCCATGTGATCCCTTTTTGTGTCACAATAAAAAATGTAATAAACAACTGGGTTAAGTTACAAATTTTTAAACTATTTCAATCAACCAAAATAAGCAAAAGAAATAATAAAATTACAAATAATAGCAACATTCTAGTACAGGACAACAAGGTAAACTACCTGTATACGCAATATCCTATTATTTGAAAAAGGCCAACTATTTGAAAAGTTTAAGTGTACAATGTCACTCTGAAGCCGTAGCTTTTCAAACCACATTACACGGCTCAAAAATAATTCATGTACTGAGTGCGACTCATTTTTGATGCACGTGGCCCATTTTCAAAGACAACTGTGTAGCGTTTATAGGTTTTATAGATTTTACAACGTTTCCTAAATTTTTATATTTTAAAAGTTTTTTCATTTTATTTCTCTTTTGATATGAATTATTGGATGTGGTTGGCAGTTATTTGATATTTTATAACTTGGAAATTAGAATTAGAATTGATCAATGTATTTTTATTTCGTTTCTTATTTCATTTTATTGTATTGCGTTTGAGTTTTTGGTTTCTGGAGAGTTCTACGGATGTATCTTTTGTTTGAGTTGTTTGTCAGTGCGTACGAGTTTTATTCCTATTGTGTAAGGAAAAGGTCGTTATTCTTACCCTGGTGCGTACGTGACGATTACCTTGTACTTCCAGAATCAGGCGATGTTAGGGAAGGTTTTTGATTGGTTGATGCTTTGACTGGGGAGGCGAAGCGGTAACTGTTGGCCGCGTTCTTGTTCTGTCTTAATTGGAACTTCGAAGTGGTGAGACTTATTTTACGATGACTGATTAACGTCATTGGCCGTAATGGCAAATATCTGTGGTATCATGGATTGTTTTTAAGTAGCGTGTGTTAACCCGATGTATTGTTTTAAGTCTTTATCGTGATGTGTAATATTTTTTTTTGTGAGCTACTTCTGTGCAAGTTAATTCATTCGGATGCTACAGAATAATTTGGGTAAGTAAAAGGCGCCAGTGTATGGTCGCCGCCATTTTATCCTTGTATTTTGTTAAAATGTCTGTTTGTGAGAAGTAATTTGTAGGTGCTGGAAATCCATGCTTGGAGATTCTGCTGATCGCTAATTAGAAATATTCTAATGTAAATCTTAATAAATTTATTATTATTATTTGAATTATAGCTCCCGCTGTAATATGTTTTGGTAAAATTTTCTATTTTTGGATGTTTCGTTTATTTAGTGGGTGTTCTGAAGTATAATTGTTTTATGTGAAAACTTAAAATCAAAAGCGATCAGCATTGGAAACGAAAGATGTGTAATATTAATAAAGGAAATGTAAAGATATTTAAGGATGTAATATGAAATAATTAATTTTGTATAATATGGGGTAATTTGTAATGTAGTGGTAGGAAGCTAAAGTCGCGTTATGTATAGAAACAGGAGAGGTGTTTCTTTTTGTTTATTTCGTTTTACTACTAGTTCGTACGAATGTTACAGAAAATACCAACCAAGGGCGGACCAACCTAAGTGCGGACCCTCGAGCGCTGAGTGGAGTTATCATTATCCTAAGGACATCAAGGCAGTCGAAGTATGAATCCGCTAAATCCAGTCCATCGGATATCCAGGTTTTCCCGGAAGTCTGCCTATCTTGGAATGACCCAAATTTTCTGAGTATTGTTTACGAGTGATTGGTGCAGTATTATAAATATTATTTCATTATTTTCTTTTGGACTTTATAAAAAAGAATTTTATTAAAATATGTGTGGCCACAAATTTTGTTTTAATTGTTATTATGTAAAATATGATTTTTGAATATTAAAATATTTTATTGCGGGTTACCAGCATATAAATTTGTTTTTTTTTTTATTATTTTTGGTATCCCAAAAACGGTGCCCACACCTGAAAATTTTATTCTCAGGCTGGAAGTTCTGTTTATATCAATCCAGTAATGAGTTATCGACTATTACTAAATTAATTGGTCTTATATGTTAAATATTAAATTTCTCTTGTGGTTGATGGGACAACTGTGAAACATATTTGGGTTACATAGCAGTCAACGTGTTAAGGACGCAACCCTGATTATAACAAGATAGAAGTAATAAATACATCGGTAAATTTTCTCTCCCCCAATCGGTATGTTGGCAACAGTGTACTTAAGGCCAACTACTTAAGAGGGGGTCTGCCAAAAAATGAAAACTGGTACCCTTTTATTTTAGAAAGCTTGTAGGCCTATTTTACCTACTTATTAGGGACACAATGGACAGTGTTTTCCTAAATTTTCAGAAATTTACCACCCCTTGAACCCCGCTTTTCAGGGGGCGAGTGAAAAAACCGAGCTACACTAGGAAAATTGTAACTCGGTTGATTATCAACCTATCAACTTGCTTAAAAAACTAAAATAAAGAGCACAAAAAGTTCTAGTGGCACCTGCATTAAATATAAAATACATGTTTTGAGAGTATTTTTACATTTTTTTTCAAAATTAATTTATTTTACACTAGTTTTAAATTAAAAATTTAATTACAAATTTTTAGTACAGTATTTTGACATACCACTAGAAGGGCCACTAGAACACAATTTTCTGAATCTTTTAAAAAAAATCATGAATTTTTATCAATTAAAACTCAAGTTATGAAGTTTTTAGGGTAGACAGGCACTGAAAATTAAAACTTGCGGAAATTAACAGTTAAAGTTTATGTTTGATTTTTTACTTACATCATAGGGGAAGGTTGCCTATATTGTACCACTTTTTACATTTTTATTTTTGCACTGAATATTATAAACTTAAACGAGATGATGAAATATTTACTACATATTTTGGTTCGTTTTACACACTATTTATTTTTTTCGAGCATGAAACGTTTCATATTTGGTGAAAAAAAAAAATTTCTGAACCTTTGCAACCGGTACAAATTAGGAAACTGGTTTCCTAAATTGTACCAGTGTCATTTTAATTGAAAATAAGTCAACATATTATAATAATATACTATTATATATGTATACATAATATAAATAAATAAATAAAATATATATACTATATATAAAATATTGTTGTTGCATCAAATTTATTTTCATCAATTAATTTTATCAAAATTTTTAAAAAATCCGCAAACTTTCTTTATTGAACCCCTTTGCCTTAGCTAAGGAAGTAGATTCTGGTTCCCTAAGTGAGAGCTCAGAAATGTCTTTTTTAAATGCGTAATACCACTTTTTACCTGCCATTTTTTCATTTTTATTAAAATTGTGCCGTAAATTTTTTTTCTGCTATTTGGAAAGCAAGTCTTCTGACATCGTTTATAGTAAGCCCAAACATCATTTCTTCCAAGTTTAGGATGTGTTTTACTAAATTGTGTTCAATTTCAGGTGACAATACAGTTAATCTATCAAGAGATTTAATATCTTCATTTGCAATGACGTTACTTGAATCTAAATGTCTTTTTAATGTTGGTTTTGGTATACAATGTTGCCTACAACACTCATTGAAACCTAAATCTCAGTTTTTAAAGGCAGATATTGCCATCGACATTTCTGCTGCTGTCCATTTACCATACTTTCTTTTACTGCTCATTCCGTCAAAGAATAGAGCAAGACGTCAATTACTATAAAAAAGTTACTGTTTCCTTAATTGTACCGGTACGAATTAGGAAACTAGGCGGTGGTACGATTTAGGCAACTGTGTTATGGTACAAACAATTCACTGAAATTTAACCTAAGAATTACTCCACGTGGTGATCAGTTATAGCAAAATGTTGCTAAAAGAATGGGGATTACAATACATGACATGAGATTTGTAGCTACTAACCTTGGTGTTGTTAAAATCCTTAGAGCACAACTGTAAATATTAGATCAAAGCACTAGGTTTTATAAAAACAAACACTATAACTAGACGCGTGACTCTACAACAATTAAATTACACGAGGAGACTCAAAATGGCGTCTACTTCACACTATTACTACTAGATGGGAGCTGTGAAGTGCTCAGTCAAAAATATCGAAACGGTACGATTTAGGCGCCGGTACAAATTAGGCAACCTTCCCCTACATCAAAACAATCCTGCTCCATGTGTTAGCCCTTCCTGTGCTCTCTTGGCTAATCTAAACTATGTAATCAATGTAATTTCTAAACCTAAAAATCTGGTGTGAAACACTCACACAACTTTCTCTTGCCAGTGCAAATAATTAACAATAAACCTAACATTAGTAATAAAACATAAGAAATAAACAAAAAACTAACCTCAATAAACATAACCTAATTTTAATCATGAGTGAAAGACGCAAAATGAAAATCAACCTCAGTTTGGCTTAGAAATACGGAAAATCACTCTTTCTCTCTAAACTAGGCTCTGTAGAGAAAAATGCTCTAAATAAACGTTGTAGATCTTTTAATTTTCTATAAATTTCATTATATACACTTATGTCGTAAAATGCATACTAAGGCCGAAATCTTAAAAAAATCAATTTTTCACATTTTCGTGTGAAAAAAACAGAAAATTACTAATTACCGCTAAACTAAGCGTTATACAAAAAATTGTTTGAAATAAAAGTTGTAGGATTTTAAATTCTCTACAATTTTTATTATATAAATTTTGCGCTAAAATGCATTTTAAAGCCGTAATCTTAAAAAAACAAGGTTTTTACGAGAAAACACCCTCACCAAGAATTTCAGCACACATGACGCCTACCCTATCTTGTAGAGCATAAAAAATTTAGTAAACCAGGCGATTTTTAAAAAAATCGTAAGATCAGTTTTTGAGAAAATCACAAAAAAGTGAAAAATTATACGAATAAACTACTACTTCCGGTTAACCGATTTTGATGAAAATGTTCGTGTCGGGTCCGGTAGTGGTATGTAACTTAAGTTTCAAGTTTCAAGTTCGTACAATGTTCTGTTATTGAGATATTCTGTTCACATACACACACACACACACACACACACACAGACCAATCGCTAAAAACATGTTTTTTGGGTTCAGGGGGTCTGAAAACGTATAGATCCGGTGAAAACTCGATTTCGAAAAATCGATATGAAAACAATACTTTCCTTCCTATATATTATTTATTCATATAGGCAAGAGAAAGTAAAAATAAAATCATGAAACACTTATATAAGTATAGGCATTTCATCTGACGCGTGGAGGCTTGGAATGAACTACATTATATTAGCTAAACTATATTAGCTTGCTTATACTACATCCACCCGTCCCTCATCTATTCTTATAGACTGTTCATAAAATTAATGTATACATTTTTACTTTCTCTTGCCTATATGAATATATAGGAAGGAAAGTATTGTTTTCATGTCGATTTTTCGAAATCGAGTTTTCACCGGATCTATACGTTTTCAGACCCCCTGAACCCAAAAAACATGTTTTTAGCGATTGGTCTGTGTGTGTGTCTGTGTGTGTGAACAGAATATCTGAATAACGGAACGTCGTACGAACTTGAAACTTGAAACTTAAGTTACATACCACTACCGGACCCGACACGAACATTTTCATCAAAATCGGTCAACCGGAAGTAGTAGTTTATTCGTGTAATTTTTCACTTTTTTGTGATTTTCTCAAAAACTGGTCCTACGATTTTTTTAAAAATCGCCTGGTTTACTTAATTTTTTATTCTCTACAAGATAGGGTAGGCGTCATGTGTGCTGACATTCTTGGTAAGGCTGTTTTCACGTAAAAACGTTTTCTTTTTAAGATTGCGGCTTTAATATGCATTTTAGCGCAAAATGTTATATAATAAAAGTTGTAGAGAATTTAAAAACCTGCAACTTTTATTTCAAACACTTTTTTGTAAAACGCTTAGTTTAGCAGTAATTAGCGATTTTCTGATTTTTTTTTCTCACGAAAACGTGTGAAAAATCGATTTTTTTAAGATTTCGGCCTTAGTATGCATTTTATGACAAAAGTGTATATAATAGAATTGATAGAAAATTAAAAGATCTACAACTTTTATTTAAAACATTTTTCTCTACAGAGCCTAGTTTAACGTGAAAAAGTGATTTTCCGTATTTTTAAGCCGAACTGAGTTTTTCATTTTGCGTCTTTCACTCATGATTAAAATAAGGTTATGTTTATTGAGGTTAGTTTTTTGTTTATTTCTAATGTTTTATTACTAATATTAGGTTTATTGTTAATTAGTTGCATTGGCAAGAGAAAGTCGTGTGAGTGTTTCACACCAGATTTTTCTACATTTTATAGTGACATTCTTTTACTGTAAATACAGTACAAAGCGAATGGGGAGTGATGTAATGTATTTATAATTAATCATCAGTATTGGCTTATGTATTCATAGTTTATTTACAAATTAAACTGGTTTTGACAGCAGGTGACTCATCAACTACATACGCCTAACTAACAAATGAAACGGCCAGAAAATATTGTCATTCAGTGTTTAATCAATTGTCGTTCAGTACAATCATTACGGTTATACAATGTCGAGGGGTTTTTTATGTGTGCAGATCGAATAGTGGGTTAGTATGCCCAAAACGGGCAGGTGGAGTTTTATGTTAATTGCACTCCATCTCTTTGGTCCAGGGCTAAAAAAAATAGTTCTGTTTCTTATCACATAGTCAGCCACTTATATGACTGAACTATTTAAGAACAGAAGAGGTAGAGGTGTAAAAGACACTAGTCAGAGTTATCTCCTCTGAGAGTAATGAATTTCACTATGCAGCCAGACCCTGTGGTGAATGAAGTGAAGGTGGCATTTGTAGGGTGGAAAGTGAGTGCTTTTCGGAGGGCCTGGCATGCTGATAAGCATACTCTTTCAACTCAGTGAGGAAGGCAATGGTAAACTACCTTACTCCTCGTTTATACTTAGTAAAACCTCTAGAGGTTCAAACCAGGCTTTCGGCTGTTGACCTAAACAACAGTGGGTTAGTGTGAATAGTGTGTGTATTAGATTACAGTTGTACTTATTTTGATTTGTTAATTTTTATGGTTAAAGTACAAATTTACCTAGTGTAGTGTTTATTATTTTATCGTTTACTAGTTTACATTAAGCTTAAAATGTCTAAAATCGGAGGGAGTAAAGTTCTGCACAGCCAATCTCGGGTGATAATTGCTAATGTGGTTGCGTTTATGACTGAGGAAGCAAATCACGAAGTTTTTTTTTACAGATGTTAAGAAATATATTGTACGCGTTAGTGCAGCAACTGGTTTGTCAAAACGTTCAATTACGCGAATAAAACAAGAATCAAAAGTAATATTAGAAGGATCGTCACTGTCTTTTACGCCACCCAAAAAACATTCGGTACGGGCCAAACCTGTTTCAGGTTTGAATAATTTTGACAGGAGTGTTATCCGTCAAAAAATAAATCATTTTTACACAGACGAAGGTGGAAAATGATTACCAACAATAAATACATTATTAATAATCAATTATTAATTAAAAATAGTATTAAAGACTATTATAATCAATTAAAAAATTAAAGTAGCGCTGTTTCAAAACCTGTTACCGAATTTTTTTTAAGTATAAATATTCTTAGAAATAGCTTTATAAATTATAATTGGGTCTATAATAATATTATTGTAAAAATGTACACTTTATAGAAAACTGTGTCATGCATTTTGTTTTGAAGTGGACATTTTTGATACACCTTATATTAATATAGGCTAAACTCTGAATCCTGAATCCTGGTTGAGAGGGCCAAGAAGCCCTATGATGGCGACATCGTGTTAAGGAACACCTGGTCGCTCGGGGAACAATATAACAGAATAATTGCAACCCCAAGAAATTTAGGGGGAATTTTATAGTTTAAATAGGAAATAGGATTCTGGTTCGTGGGACATTGGAACTGGGACTTGAAAGGAGGTAATTCATTTTTAGAAGTTATCTGTGGAAAATTTAAAGTAAGGGACAAGCGGGTTTAAGAGCGGCTCTTTTATTTTATTTTATATTTCAGTGGCCTTTTTCAGTTTTGTGGGAGTCCCATTATCTTGGTGAGGGGAAGGCATGCATTTTACTGAACGTGGACTAAAGGTATAATTTAAGGTAGGGGTTTGTTTATGATTTCAGGGGAGACGGAAAGGGTAGAGTTTGGCATAATCACCGGCCTTTTTATTTTCTGAGTGTTTACTAATTTAAAATGGCGGCTCTTTTCACCGTAGTGGAGTGATTATGCATAGGAACATGGGGACAACTACCAACTGGAGGGAGTGTCATACAAGTAGAAGGGGCATGGGCAAATAAGAGGAATACAGGGCGGAATAAAAATGTGGCAACTCTAAATTTTGTTAAGTGGGTCATACTGGAATTTAGATAAAGTCGTGGAACGGTAATGGCATAGAGACTTCAGGTGGATGTGGGCGTCGGTACAAGTCCTGAATGATCTGGGGTCCGCCAGTTTTCCCAGCGTCGTGTAGCCGTTTCGAGGTATTGTAAATAAAGTCCTCCATAGAAGGGAAGAGAAGGTGTTCGTGTGTGATGCGATTGGATATAAGATAGTGGAACTGTGTGATGCACCGGAGGACTTTGTGATGAGACGCCTATAACTATATTTAGGTTGGTTCGTAAACAGAAAGTACACGCACGTTTTAATCCCCTTGTAACCTACCTACACCTTATTAACCTACCAACTCACTTTGTCCGCGTAAAACTAAAATTTACTTACGTAACACTAAACTAAAATTAGGTAAATAACACAAACTTTTAAATTTACTATATAACTTTCAATAACTTATTTATTCACATTACACTAAACAACAAAGTTTCATTACACCGTAAAAACGACAGAATGTAAACAAACAATACCCGCTCACATGGCCATGCGACGGCCATTTCAATCTTATCTCCGTTCTAACATAATACTAGATGAACCTGTGCAGGAAAACCCGCACAAAAGTGTAAATTTGTTTTTATAGAACTTCTCTGTTAACAACTTTTTTTGTTTTATTGTACTACTGGTTCATTGAATCTTCTTCTGTCCTCATTCGGTTCATGATGGAACTTCATAAAAAAATTGTATATTGGCAGGCGAATTTCAGTTCGTGCAATTGCCTCTTCATATTTTACCATGTCACCCAGTTTCTTATAACTTTGAGCATAAGGATTCACAGCAGTCATAACTGCTCCAATTTTTTCTAAAATCTCATTATTTAATTCCACATAAAAACAAAACCAAAATATAGCAGATCGAACTGTATACAAATTTACAACAACTACGTTGAAAATTCCAAAGCGATCTGACCGTGACACTGCCAATGCATTGGTTGGTAGGCCTATACTTTAGTTCGTTGAACTTGCCCCCTCTTCAAACTGAAATAGCTGAGCGAGATGTGGGAGGGATAGATAGAGAAAGAGAGAGGCCTATACTTCAGTTCGTTGAACTTGCCCCCTCTCCAATCTATTTTAGACCTCCTATTTTCCGGTCATAAATTGAAATATTTGATTTTGGATAGTTTTCTGCAAATCTACTCGAACAGACGATTCATTTAAGCCTACTTCGGGGAAAATCGGTGAAGTTTCAGGTGGTTAAAATCGTGTTGAAAAAAAAGCTGCTCGCTATTAATAAATAGATATTACCAAATTCTGCATGAAAATAGCTGAACTAAAAGAGCAAATAACGGGGTTTAAAATGGTAAAAGAATTACGTTTCTATCACTTTTAGTTTACGAGGTACAGTACTTTGAAACTCATGTATTTTAACCGAGAGAAACGGGAGCTGTTTCTATGGCGACTATATATTGTGTTAAATTTTTTATTAATTTTTCTAGTAAACTAAGAATAATAATATTTCCTACCGGTCGGCGCGCCGGCCGCATTGGCGCAGTTGGTAACGTGCTCGCCTTTCATCATGTGGTCCTGGGTTCGAATCCCACTCAGGCACGGCATATTTTCATACGTTACAAAAAATCATTTCATCCTCCTTTGTACAATAATTACACCCCAACGTCGACGCTAATGACCATTGTAGTTGATGCGACGTTAAACAAATAAAATTAAATTAAAAAAAAATATTTCCTACCATTAAAAAGAGCACATTTCAGAGATAAAAAATTGAACATAAAAAATAAATAAAAAAATTTCCATGAATTTTTACACAGACTCCCCCCTTAAGACAGTTAAAATGTTCCAGTCAAGCATTAGTGTGCTGACAGCAGTTGTTTCGTTATATTGTGTCAGCAATGGATTTTTCCAAGGAAGAACCGGGTTTTTTATTAAGGACGCAACTCTGATTATAAGAAGATATAAGTAATGCAATGTTTTCATTGCAATTTGCTATTCATTTGTAAAAAATAATAATTTAGATTAATTAATAATTTGTAAAGTACGGAAAATAAAAATATGCCGTAGATTGTGGCTTTTAATACAGGGTTGCGTTATTCATAAAACACCCGGTTCTTTTTTCGAAAAAACTATTGCTGACACAATACGCCGTGTGTTCATAAAGTAACGGGAATTTTTAAATTTCGCAGGTTTGGATAGTCCGATTGTAAAAAAAAAATTTTATTATGTTGGTACACATGCCTCTGACGTACGATAAAATTTTCAACAATATTCATTGCTTAGTTCTTAAGTGGAAGCCGCTAAGGTTAGACGTGTTTTTCGAGCACGGCTATTTTTGTTTGTTAAAAAAAATGGATCAAAGAATTTGTGTTAAATTTTGCGTGAAAAATGTAATAAAGTGTGTGAAATGTTAACAAAGGCATATGGTGAGTCTGCTATGAGTAAAACAAGGATTTACGAGTGGTATAAGCGTTTCCAAGATGGCCGCGAAAACGTTGAAGATGACGAACGACCCGGACGTCCAAGCACATCAACAACCGATGAAAACGTGAAAAAAGTGAAAGAAATGGTTATGAACGATCGCCGAATCACAATCAGAGAAGTCAGTGATGATGTTGGCATATCGATTGGCTCATGCCATGAAATTTTTTCGGATGTTTTGGGTATGAAACGTGTGGCAGCAAAATTTGTTCCAAAATTGTTGAATTTCGAACAAAAACAGCGGCGAATGGAAGTTGCTCAGGAGTCACTAAATGAAGTCGACAACGATGCGGATCTACTCAAACGTGTTATGACAGGTGACGAAACATGGGTTTACGGATACGATGTCGAAACTAAGGCTCAATCGTCCCAGTGGAGGCATTCTGGATCGCCAAGACCGAAAAAGGTTCGACAAGTGCGGTCGAATGTGAAGGATATGCTCACTGTGTTCTTCGATTTTAATGGCATAGTGCATCATGAATTCTTGCCACAAGGTCAAGCAATCAATAAAGAGTACTACCTACAAGTTCAACGCCGTTTGCGTGAAGCAATCCGAAAAAAACGCCCGGATTTGTGGCAAAACAATTCATGGCTTTTGCACCACGATAATGCACCTGCTCACACTTCATTGCTTGTTCGTGAATTTTTGGCCAAAAACAAAACTCTAACGATGCCCCAGCCTCCATATTCGCCAGACATGGCTCCATGTGACTTTTTTCTATTTCCAAAAATAAAGAGAACATTAAAAGGCCGTCGTTTTACAAGCATAGATGACATTAAAAGCGAATCGGTGAAAGAGCTAAAAGCTATCACAAAGATCAAGTTTCAGAAGTGTTTCGAGGATTGGAAAAAGCGTTGGCACAAGTTTATTGCATGCGAAGAGGACTACTTTGAAGGCGACAATAATAATGTAGATACATAAATAAATATTTTTTTCAAAAAATGAAAATTCCCGTTATTTTTTTGAACAAACCTCGTATAACGAAACGACTGCTGTCACCACACTAATTTACACAAATACACAAAAATTTACATAATAAAAATTGTAGAGAATTTAAAAACCTACAACTTTTATTTGATTGTTTTATTTGATTTTATTTGATTGTGTTGATCATGAAATTTTATTGAAAACACTAGAGTCATTAGGCGTTAGGGATGTAGAGTTGAAATGGTTTCAATCTTACCTTATTAATAGATTACAGTGTGTGGAGTTAACTAGGGTTGTTAGAGGGAAACTTACAAAAGTTGTATCTAGAAAGCTTGAAGTCAAAGCAGGCGTTCCACAGGGGTCAGTTTTAGGTCCAATTCTGTTTCTATTGTACATTAATAGGTTACCAGAAGTCATACCTAATGGCAGAGCTTTGTTGTTTGCTGATGATACTTCAGTAATCAGTAACAGTTCACTGGTAGATGCTCTTGAAGTAAATACACATGTTAACATAGAGTCCGTAGTGCAGTTCTTGAATCAAATGTTATTAACAGTTAATGGGAAAAAGTGTCAGTACTTGCAGTTCAAAAATAAACATAACGTTAAAGAAAGTAGAGAAGTGGATGTATTTATTCATAATAATAGTTTAGAGCATGTAGAAACAGTGAAGTTCCTGGGCGTATCTCTAGATAGATCTTTGTCTTGGGACTTCTATATCAATCAAGTTTGTAGTAAAATATCATCTGGGGTATTTGCACTAAAACAAATCGCCAGATTAAATGATAAAAAATTACTAATGGCAGCTTATCATGGCCTCATTCTGTCTCATATCCGGTATGGTATTTTAGTATGGGGTAATTCTAGCATGGGTAATATGAATAGGGTTTTTAAAATTCAAAAGAAAGCTATTAGGTGTATGGTGGGAGCTAACCAGCTAACCTCATCCACACCACTATTTAAGGAGCTTAAATTGCTTACAGTTCCCTGTCTCTACATTTTTGAGGTGATTATGTATGTTAGGCAAAATAATTTTATGCAGAATTTCAATGTTCACAATCATAACACGAGAAACAGGAATGATTATTATGTGGCTAATCACTCCACAAAATTGTTTGAACAAAAACCTACTTATGCAGGGAGAAAATTCATAAATAAATTACCCCAATCTTTAAAGTGTTGTGAGGATTTTAAGTCCTTTAAAAAAAATCTGAAAAATTACTTGATCAGTGAAACTTTTTATAGCGTACAAGAATTTCTTTCTTGATAGTAGTGATACATTGTGTGATTCTTATAAAATATGTATTTCAGGTGTTATATCTGACGACATGTCCTATACTCCTCCTGGAGTCTCCAGGGCGCAAAAAAAAAAAAAAAAAAAAAAAATTTCAAACAATTTTTTTTTTGTATAACGGTTAGTTTAGCAGTAATTAGCGATTTTCTGTTTTTTTCTCACGAAAACAAGTGAAAAATCGATTTTTTAAGATTTCGGCCGTAATATGCATTTTACGACAAAAGTTTATTTAATCAAATTTATAGAAAATTAAAATATCTACAACTTTTATTTAGAGCATTTTTCTCTACAGAGCCTAGTTTAGCGTGAAAGAGTGATTTTCCGTATTTTTAAGCCAAACTGAGGTCAATTTTCATTTTGCGTCTCTCACTCATGATTAAAATAAGGTTATGTTTTTTGAGGTTAGTTTTTTGTTTATTACTAATGTTAGGTTATATTGGTCATTATTTGAATTGGCAAGAGAAAGTTGTGTGAGTGTTTCACACCAGATTTTTTGTATTTTTGTGATTTAGTGACACTTTTTACTTTCTCTTGCCTATATGAATATACAGGGTGATTCATGAAGTTCTCCCCCCACTTCTACAGCACATTGTACTAGTAAAAATAATGAAAAAATGTTATATAAACATAGGTCCGAAAACGCTTCGTTAGCGAGTTACAGCTAGCGAAAGTTTCGCCTGGATTTCAGTTCACCAGGTGAAATGAGGTCTTCCTGGAATTGTGGTAAGATAGATTAAGGGGCGAATTCAATCATTTCTTATGGTTTTTGATCTGATAAATTGAATAAAACAGGTCCCAGAACTGTAAGTTAAATAGTTTTTGAGAAAACCAGTGTCAAATGCAAAAAATGGAGTGAAAATCACATTTTTTCATCTTTGGGCAAGAATAACTTTGTTATTTCACCAAGAAACAGTTAAAAATTTTCAATAAAAAATGTAGAAAATTTTATTCTGAACAAACCGGTGTAAATAAAGTACACAGAAAGCGAATAGTTTTTGAGAAAACCAGTGTCAAATGCAAGAAAATGGAGTGAAAAAAACACATTTTTTCATTTTAGTTTTTCCGGTTAATTTTACTTTGTACTCTTATGAATAAAAACTCATTTAATCAAACATCTATTCGCTTTCTGTGTACTTAATTTACACCGGTTTGTTCAGAATAAAATTTTCTACATGTTTTATTGAAAAATTTTAACTGTTTCTTGGTGAAATAACACAGTTATCCTTGCCCAAAGATGAAAAAATAAGTTTTTCACTCCATTTTTTGCATTTGACACTGGTTTTCTTAAAAACTATTTAACTTACAGATCTGGGACCTGTTTTATTCAATTTATCAGATCAAAAACCATAAGAAATGATTGAATTCGCCCCTTAATCTACCTTACCACAATTCCAGGAAGACCTCATTTCACCTGGTGAACTGAAATCCAGGCGAAACTTTCGCTAGCTGTAACTCGCTAACGAAGCGTTTTCGGACCTATGTTTATATAACATTTTTTCATTATTTTTACTAGTACAATGTGCTGTAGAAGTGGGGGGAGAACTTCATGAATCACCCTGTATAGGAAGGAAGTATTGTTTTCAAATCGATTTTTCTTCTTCCTACCGTCTCTTCTATTTACCATGGTAGCACTTAAATAAGTATAAAATATTTAAATACAATTTTATTATATTTTCTAAATTAAAAACCATAGTAAAAACTTATTACATGTAGAGAATTGTTTATAAAATTAACCATTTCAGTAACTGTAATAGACTGATGGCAAATGTTTTTGAAGTGCTTCTTTTTTTGTTCTTGCAAATACGATCAAAATCACACTTATGTACAGTTGCGTTGTAAGCAGATTGTAAAACACTGATTGGACACAGTTCATTTTCTACACATCCAGGTAATGTAATCGGTCTTTCATTATGGAGAACTAAGATTTTCTTTTCATTTTTGTTACACCTGAAAATAAAACGCATAACTTTTTTTAACTTTCTCTTGCCTATATGAATGTATACGTTATTATTTTATTATATTATTTAACATCCTATGTAGGATTTTTAAACAGCCGTATTATTTAAAATTGAAATATATATTTTCTAACCACCAGAATACGGTAACATAAAACACTTACCAATGTTTATAGCGCTTTCGTGTATCTTGTACACATCTTCAGTAAATTAACACTTATTACAAGTCAAAATTTAAAACTTCCTGCTCCTACCATGGTAGATAAGGAATTCCTTATCTACCATGGTAGGAGCAGGAAGTTTTAAATTTTGACTTGTAATAAATGTTAATTTACTGAAGATGTGTACAAGATACACGAAAGCGCTATAAACATTGGTAAGTGTTTTATGTTACCGTATTCTGGTGGTTAGAAAATATATATTTCAATTGAATATATACGTATATTTATATTTTTTTTTATTCCTAATTTGTGTACGTTGCGATCTGTTCAATTGAGAACAATAAGCAACCCCATGACCCAATGAGATGAGGATGTTGTGTATGACGTGTTGTCTTGTACTATAAGCGCATCAGCTCGTGATCCGTGTGAGGAATTTCTGTTACGGCATGCAGTGAAAGATTATACTATTCATAAAAAAAACATTTATCATAATGTTCTTGTCATTATAAAGTAACCTTTTGTTTTATTATTTCAATTTATTCTATAATATAGTAACTATTTAACTTTTCTTTCATTGTATTTATTAATATTTAGTAATTATTTACAGTTTGAGTCAGGCAGTCCTCAGGAATTACGGTAGGTGTTCTCTTTGCGTTGGCATAAAAGTCCTAAATTATTCTTCTGATTACACATCTATCGAAATCATCCACATTCACTACAGAGTGATCAGGTCTTGTTTTTCTATGTTTCTCAGGTCCGAACCTTTCTCTAAAAGCGTTCTATTTTCTTTCCGTATCCTTCTAATAGTCGGTTCAGACACGCCACAATAGTGTGCTGCCGTTGTGGTAGCCTTTTTAACGGGATGCAGGTACGCTCCTTTACGCGATTCCTCATCACAGTTTTTTATAACTGTTGCAAAAATTTGTCGCCCTTCCGAATGAATTACCGCTTTATTTTTCCGAAAAGACATATTAAAATAAAACAAAAGATATGAAAAATACATGTTGAAATTTACCTAACACAAAACACACAAAACAAATAACTTTTGGCACGTTAACACACTTTAAATTTCAAAATAAAAATCACTTTAGTGATCAAAAATCATAAATAATGATTAACACATCGAGATGCACAAGCAAAAATATACAACTGTATATTGTGACACGTGTATCCGTTGTGAAAAGCAATAATAAATAGGCCTATAATAAATTAATTAATACATAGACATAATAATAATATTTACACGATGACTAAATATTTTTGTACTGCGCGATAAGACAAATATATTACTCACATTCTATTACGCCACCCGCCCCACTTCCCCAGGCGACAGACCATGAGCTGGCGCGCGTACAGTACAGACCCAGGCTGACCACTCCTGAGAGAGTATGGTTAATTGAAACCCAACCATCAAAATACACTGGTATAACCACTGTCTAGTATTCAAATTCGTATAAAAGTAACTACCTTTTCTAGGATTTGAACCAGAACCTTCATCTCCGAAAATCAGCTGATTCGCGGCGACAACTTTACCTCTAGACCAACCCGGTGGGTTTATATGAATATATACGAAGGAAAGTATTGTTTTCATGACGATTTTTCGAAATCGAGTTTTCACCGGATCTACACGTTTTCAGACCCCCTGAACCCAAAAACATGTTTTTAGCGATTGGTCCGTGTGGGTGTGTGTGTGAACAGAATATCTCTAGAACAGAAAATCGTACGAACTTGAAACTTGAAACTTAAAGTTACGTACCACTACCGGGGACTCGACACGAACATTTTCATCAAAATCTGTCAACCGGAAGTAGTAGTTTATTCGTGTAATTTTTCACTTTATTGCGATTTGTCTCAAAAACTGGTCTTACGATTTTTTTAAAATCGCCTGGTTTACTAAATTTTTTATGCTCTACAAGATAGGGTAGACGCCATGTTTGCTGAAATTATATGTCACCGCACTAGGCAGCTGACTGCCCAGCGAAGAGCAATGAGATGATTCTATTTCATATAATGAATTAATATAATAATTTCACTAACCTTCTTTTTAAACTGCGTCACCTTTATTTTATTCCTACTTACACGTGTTTCGGTGGATCCACCATCATCAGAGTAAATGAAAAATTGAAACTAAAAATTATTTTCTTTTATTTAAAATTTACAGAAGATGATACATCTTCAGTCACTTGTATAAAACTCTTGTATAAACAGTTTTATACAAGTGACTGAGGATGTATCATCTTCTGTAAATTTTAAATAAATGAAAATAATTTTTAGTTTCAATTTTTCATTTACTCTAATGATGGTGGATCCACCGAAACACGTGTAAGTAGGAATAAAATAAAGGTGACGCAATTTAAAAAGAAGGTTAGTGAAATTATTATATTAATTCATTATATGAAATAGAAATATTTCAAACTGCAGGATGCATTATAAAGATTTATTTTTGAATGAGATGATTAGTACTATGTTGTACAGTGTTACAGTACAGTGTTGTACAGTGTTGTACAGTACTATTGTACAGTGTTATGACGTAACAGCAGTCTGGTACTTCGTCTTTCCCCTTCATCCCGCAGCTGCACAAAGCTTAGATTCATACAGTAAATAAAGTAAGAAGCAATTGGGACGCTTAGGTTTACGGAACCCGTTACTACTACACTCACAATCATAGACACGCGCGCCGGCCGCATTGGCGCAGTTGGTAACACGCTCGCCTCTCATCATGCGGTCCTGGGTTCGAATCCCACTCAGGCACGGCATATTTTCATACGTTACAAACAATCATTTCATCCTTCACCGTCTGCATTAGCAGTGATTGCAGAACAGTCGGACGTTAAACCCAAAAAAAAAAAAAATCACAGACACGCGGACCAAGTTTTGACTTGGTACAGTTGAAATGTAAGAAAAAACAGTTATAATGTGTTTGCGTGTGGTGGTAAGGGTTTACTAATATCTCAATGGCCACGTTTAAACAATACATCCATGTTTGTACCGAATCCTCGTTCAACCCATTCCCATATTTTGTATTTTGAATTACCTAATTACGACTCTTATTGGAACTCGCAACAGGATCATCACAGTTTTAAATATTAATTAATTAAGTTTATAAACTAACTGCAATTACTGTCATTTATTTTAAGGAGATGTACAACTCAACACTTTGAGCACGTAATCAAATTTTTTTCTATACCTACTTTTAGTGTACAGTTGAGCCGTTGTTAGTTTGCTCCTACTGTCAACAAACAAAAGCCACCTACTACAGGGTGCACGCTGGAGGCGAAGCAAGTCAGTGATCGGCTGGCTTGCATGTGCCGAAGCATCACGTCCAAGAGAGCACACCTGCTCCCTTACTTTTTGTAGCAGTTTTTCGTGCCCGTGCCTCTGGAAACTCCTCGGCTTTTTATGGCTACTTTTCAGCCACGCATTGGTCTCGCCGAGGTGAGCTGAGATGCTGGGCTTCAGTCTGTCTGTCTATCCCTATCCTTGTCCTCGGCATCTAGCACTTTTTCTATCCGTGCTAGAGGCAACTTCTCCTACTTTAGCTTTTGCCCAACCCAAGTGGTGTTAGTCGTACCGTGCCCAAGGGTGGATGGCACTGGGGCTTTTAATCAGTGTCTTAACGGTGCCTGTAGGATACCTGGCTCCTCCTACAGTATGGTGCCTTACCTCTGTACGCGGGGCTATGCAGGGGCGGACCTATTATCTCCCTAGCTGCAAGTGGGGACCAGATGGTACCCATTTCATTTGAAATTATGAAAAACAGCTATGGATGCTGTGACTCTGGAAGGAGTGGATTTAAACTACTCCCCTGAGTTAGAGTATCTGGGGGCTGTCATGGATGGTGGCCTAACCTGGCAAGGCCACAGGTCCAGGACTATGGAGAAGGCTATAAAGGCCTTATGGATATGTGAGAGTCTGCTGGGAGGACTCCGGGGCTTGGGCCTCGTATGGTGGAATGGGCTTATGTGGGCATCATTCTGCCAATGGTCACGTACGAAGTTGCTGTATGGTGGCCAACAACAGATCTAGGACGGCGCAGGATCGGCTGAGGAGCTATAGAGACTGGCCTGCCTAGGGATATGTGGTGCAATGTGCACTGGTCCAACGGCCGCTATGGAGGCGATGGTTGATTTGCCTCCTTTTCATGTGCAAGTGAGGGGAGAGGCGATTGGAACTGCCTTGAGGCTGGAGGACGGGATCGGGGTCCCATCAGTGGAGATGGGCCACACTGAGATCTTCAAGGTTTGAAGGGATGGGTGTGGTATGTGGTCCTTGGGACCGTATGAGCAGATCATACAAATTCTCCGACACACTGAGGATGAAAATTTTTGATCGTCAGGAGTGGGCGGAGGGTAGGCCGGTGAGGCCGGAAGGGGCTACCTTTTGGTATATTGAAGGCCCTGTGATGAGTGGAAGAGCGGGATTGGGGGCCTGGGGGTCCGGGGGAATGACTTCCCTGGCCCTTGGGTGTAACATGACCGTCTTCCAAGATGAAATATGGGCCATTGAGGTCTGTGCGGAGAGGCGTATTGTAAGGCGCCTCAGTGGGTCGCACATTTATATTTTTGCAGTTGCATTGTGGGTGGCTGCAAAGGTATAGCACTGTTGGGTGGGGATGTGTTAACACCTGCTCAGGTAAGTGCATTAAATCCTAGGCAGACCCTGCGCTTTATCGAAGGTGCGGGCCTTGCATAAACTAGGAATGGGGGCAATCACAAAAGATCTTTTAGGTCGCGGTGAGGAGGGGCTGGAGAAGCCCGAACGCCCTTGTTATAATGAATGAATGAATGACAGGGTGCACGCTAGAGTCTACGACTTTACGGATTTCACATTCCTATTAAGTTAACTATGTTTTAAATTATAAGTACTTAAAACTGTTGTACGGCGCCGAAGCTTGGACACTGACCTCTCGTCAATACAGAAGAATCGAGGCAGCAGAGATGCGCTTTCTGAGAAGTATTGCGGGTTGCACTCTCAGGGATAGGATTAGAAGTGAGATAATAAGAAATCAACTTCATGTTGAGAATATTAGCGATATTATCAGGAAATATAGGAACAGTTGGAGGGAACATGTAGAGAGAATGGAGGAGAGTAGGATACCCAAGGTTTTGTGGCGCTATAGAGCGAGAGGAAGAAGAAGAATTGGGAGACCGAGGAAGCGATGGAAGGATCAACTGTAGGAACGCATCGATCGGAATGGACTCGAACTTTCCAATTAGGAGCAATAATTTATGTATAGACGCAGGTTTCGATGATGAATTTTACTAAATTACAAAGTATACTTTTAAAATATACAATCTTTTAACAAATGACAATTTCAAAAGAAAGCAACAAAAGAAGAAAAACAACTACCATTGCAACGGAACAGGCTGGGTAAAGCCTAAGCCGTATAGTTGATGAAGTACTTAAAACATCAGTCATGATATGATCTAGGCCTAACAATTTCATTTAGAAAAATACTTTTTTTTTTTTTTTAGCTTTTATTTGTTATTGGGAACTGTACATTGTTGACAACTACCCAATTTGATCGCCGCTTTTACTGTATTTTTTGACGTAGATTAGACATGAGTTTGAACAAGGACCCCCAGTAGAGTTTGTTCATGGATGGCTGTCACTGGTCACCTTACAAAGTCGCTTGCCCAACCGGTGTTACTTAACAAATAATAGCGACACACTACCAGCTGACTGACTGGGCTGGCCCGAAGGCCGAAAAAAAATACTTTTAAAAGTATTTTGTATTTAAATACTTTTGAAAGTATTCTGTTGTTACTTTTTAATCAGCGTGTACACATTTTGATATAATGCGCATGCTCAGTGATGTCATTATTTGTTTACATTCGGAGTAAACTAACAGAGGCTGGACGATACGTTAATTTTACCTTCCTTTATTTTCCCACAAAATATGATTATATTTTGAGGTCTGTCTTAAATTAGATGCAATACGGTAATTATGTTTTAATAACTACATACCTATAAAGCACAGTGCCGAAATTAGTAGAAAAAGGGTACAATTTAGAAGAATTCCATTTTCTATTTTCATTTATATTTCTTGTTAATGGTTCATGATCATGATAAAGTTGAAGAGCAGCCATGAATTTTGTAATAGTTCCGGTGTGTGCGAATGAAAGCACAACAGGTGGCCATGATGAATCTTCTCTAAAAACATAAATATTTTTCAGTATTTTACTATTTTTATTTGTATTCTATTCTATTCTATAATAATGTATTATTTCTATTTTTTATTTGTATTTTACTTTTTTTTACTTTTAATTTGTTTGAATTTAGAGCAGTGGTCTTCAACCTAACCTTAATAAAGGGCCAAATTTTTATTATGGAAGGGATTGAGGACTGCATTGATCTAATTTTATATATAAATTTTGTCTTTCATTTTGAAAGGGAAAAACATGAATTTAAAAAAAAAAATATTTAGTTTAAAATAAAAAAAAATAGTTTATAATAAAAAAAGCGAAACATGATTTTTTTAAAGCTTAATACTGAAATATGTAGCAAAACACAAAACTAAATTAAAAACATCAAAATGGTGATTTTTTTTTAGTTCAATGAGAAGAAATCTGACAGTTTTTCTCTTTCACTAATCTGTCAATGTTGGTTTTTGTGTTGAATGAAGCAATTCGAAGAGAATTCTCTAAATGAGTGTCAGAAATACAATTCCTCAATTTTGATTTCACGTTTTTTACTTTCTCTTGCCTATATTAATATATAGGAAGTAAAATATTGTTTCCATGTCGATTTTTCGAAATAGAGTTTTCATCGGATATACACGTTTTCAGACCCTCTGAATCAAAAAAACATGTTTTTAGCGATTGGTTTGAGTATTTGTGTGTGTGTGTGTGTGTGTGTGTGTGTGTGTGTGTGTGTGTGTGTGTGTGTGTGCGCGCGCGCGCGTGGGCGTGTGCGTGTACGCGTGTGTGTGTGTGCGTGTGTGTGTGTGTGAACAGAATATCTCAAGCTGGCAAGTCATTACCTAGCTATGAAGTGTGCATGGGGCAATGTGTACCTACATTCAGAGCTCATCACCTTTGAAAAGTACAATAACTAAACGAAACAGAAGCAAAAACTTGTAAAAGTACTTACATTAAATATTCCATCATATCCTTAACCAAAGGACAAGCTTGTTTGTAATTAATTTCATGCCCATATGAGTCTCTCAAATATTGTTTCAGATCTTTACCATATTCCAAAACCTACAAAAGTGAAGAACTATAAGCAATTCTTAATTTGTTTTTTACTTTCACTATATTTTTGTTAAGGGCAACAGCCAAAAGGCTGATTTGAACCTCTAGAGGTTTTACTAAGTAAAAAAAAGAAGTCAGATGGTTTACCTTTGCCTTCCTCACTGAGTTGAAAGAGTATGCTTGTAAGCATGCCAGGCCCTCCGAAAAGCATCTACTTTCCACCCTGCAAATTATACCTTCACTTTATTCACCAAAGGGTCTGGCTGTATAGTGAAATTCATTACTTTCATAGGAGATAACCCTGACTAGAGTTTTTTACACCTCTACCTCTTCTGTTCCCAAAAAGTTTAGTCATATAATTGGCTGACTATGTAATAAGAAACAGAACTATTTTTTGTAGCCCTGGAACCAACAGATCGAGTGCAATTAATTTAACACTCCACCTTCCCGTTAAGGACATTTTCATTATATATGAATATATATAATTGAAATATATATTTCTAACCACCAGATTAATTTACTGAAGATGTGTACAAGATACACGAAAGCGCTATAAACATTGGTAAGTGTTTTATGTTACCGTATTCTGGTGGTTAGAAATATATATTTCAATTTTAAATAATACAGCTCTTTAAAAATCCTACAAAGGATGTTTGATAGAATATACATAAATATATAAATGTAAATATAAATAGTTCTGTTTCTTACCACATGGTCAGCCAATTAAATGACTGAATAATTTATCAACAGAAGAGGTACAGGTGTAAAAGACACTAATCAGAGTTATCTCCTCTGAAAGTAATGGATTTCATTATACAGCCAGACCCTGTGGTGAATGAAGTGTTAAGGTGTCATTTGCAGAGTGGAACATATGTGCTTTTCAGAGGGCCCGGCATGCTGATAAACGTACTTTTCTATTCAGTGAGGAAGGCCTTGGTAAACCACCTCATTCCTCATTTTTACTTAGAAAAACCTCTACAGGTTCAAACCAGCCCTTCGGCTGATGACCTAAACAACAAAGGTAAGTCACTCTAAAGGTGATTATTTTTGTTACACAAACCTCAAGATCTCTTTGTGAAAACACATGACACCATGGTGAATCATTACCAGTCCATGCAAATTCTGATGCACAACCTAACAGCATTAAACGAGCGTCATCTGTAAAGAAATATAATATTGAATCAGTCATATTAATTTTTGAAGAATATTATTTTCAATTAGAATTTTGATTCTACGTAATTTAAGATTTGTCAAAACCATCTTTCTGTATACATTCATACATTCATTCAATCCAAAGATAATGATGGGAATTTTTTTTTTTTTTTTTTTGCGCCCTGGAGACTCCAGGAGGAGTATAGGACATGTCAGCTATAACACCTGAAATATATATAAGAATCACACAATGTATCACTACTATCAAGAAAGAAATTCTTGTACGCTATAAAAAGTTTCACCGATCAAGTAATTTTTAAGATTCCTTTTAAAGGAATTCAAATCCTCACAACATTTTAAAAATTGGGGTAATTTATTCATGAATTTTCTCCCTGCATAAGTAGGTTTTTGTTCAAACAATTTTGTGGATTGATTAACCACATAATAATCATTTCTGTTTCTCGTGTTATGATTGTGAACATTGAAATTTTGCATAAAATTATTTTGCCTAACATACATAATCACCTCAAAAATGTAGAGAGAGGGAACTGTAAGCAATTTAAGCTTCTTAAATCGTGGCCTGCATGAGGTCAGCTGGTTAGCTCCCACCATACACCTAATAGCTTTCTTTTGAATCTTAAAAACCCTATTCATATTACCCATGCTAGAATTACTCCATACTAAGATACCATAACGGATATGAGACAGAATGAGGCCATGATAAGCTGCCATTAGTAATTTTTTATCATTTAATCTGGCAATTTGTTTTAATGCAAATACCCCAGATGATATTTTACTACAAACTTGATTGGTATAAAAGTCCCAAGACAAAGATCTATCTAGAGATACACCCAGGAACTTCACTGGATATAGGTTACGAGATCGAGAAGAACTGTACAAGGAAAATGTACTATCAATGGAACCGGTTAGAAAAAGATGGCTAAACTTTTACGGACACCTGTATAGAATGAATGACAACCGGTTGACAATACAGGGTGATTCATGAAGTTCTCCCCCCACTTCTACAGCACATTGTACTAGTAAAAATAATGAAAAAATGTTATATAAACATAGGTCCGAAAACGCTTCGTTAGCGAGTTACAGCTAGCGAAAGTTTCGCCTGGATTTCAGTTCACCAGGTGAAATGAGGTCTTCCTGGAATTGTGGTAAGGTAGATTAAGGGGCGAATTCAATCATTTCTTATGGTTTTTGATCTGATAAATTGAATAAAACAGGTCCCAGAACTGTAAGTTAAATAGTTTTTGAGAAAACCAGTGTCAAATGCAAAAAATGGAGTGAAAATCACATTTTTTCATCTTTGGGCAAGAATAACTTTGTTATTTCACCAAGAAACAGTTAAAAATTTTCAATAAAAAATGTAGAAAATTTTATTCTGAACAAACCGGTGTAAATAAAGTACACAGAAAGCGAATAGTTTTTGAGAAAACCAGTGTCAAATGCAAAAAAATGGAGTGAAAAAAACACATTTTTTCATTTTAGTTTTTCCGGTTAATTTTACTTTGTACTCTTATGAATAAAAACTCATTTAATCAAACATCTATTCGCTTTCTGTGTACTTAATTTACACCGGTTTGTTCAGAATAAAATTTTCTACATGTTTTATTGAAAAATTTTAACTGTTTCTTGGTGAAATAACACAGTTATCCTTGCCCAAAGATGAAAAAATAAGTTTTTCACTCCATTTTTTGCATTTGACACTGGTTTTCTTAAAAACTATTTAACTTACAGATCTGGGACCTGTTTTATTCAATTTATCAGATCAAAAACCATAAGAAATGATTGAATTTGCCCCTTAATCTACCTTACCACAATTCCAGGAAGACCTCATTTCACCTGGTGAACTGAAATCCAGGCGAAACTTTCGCTAGCTGTAACTCGCTAACGAAGCGTTTTCGGACCTATGTTTATATAACATTTTTCCATTATTTTTACTAGTACAATGTGCTGTAGAAGTGGGGGGAGAACTTCATGAATCACCCTGTATAATTTTTAAGACACTAAACAATTGACGTAAGGGGAGACTGTACTTTGTATCCCGCCAATGTTAAATTTGCTATTTTTAGGTACATTTTTCATAGGATTGGTAAAAGATAGGAAAATTAAACTTTACACACTATAGGTGTCAGGTTTCTTCTCGAGCTACTGACATTTTTTCAATTTAATCTTTGAACCATACCAATTTTTTTTAAATTATGAATAACATAAAATATTTACAAATTGCTTTCCACGTGTTTTGCGTATAACTAATTTTTGGAGCACCTGAGGAAGTAATAAAAATCTGGTGTGAAACACTCACACAACTTTCTCTTGCCAATGAAAATAATTAATAATAAACCTAACATTATTAATAAAATATTAGAAATAAACAAAAAATAACCTCAAAAACATAACCTTATTTTAATCATGAGTGAATGACGCAAAATGACAATCGAACTCAATTTGGCTTAAAAATACGGAAAATCACGCTTTCACGCTAAACTAGGCTCTGTAGAGAAAAATGCTCTAAACAAAAGTTGTAGATCTTTTAATTTTCTATAACTTTTATTATATACACTTTTGTCGTAAAATGCATACTAAGACCGAAATGTTAAAAAAATCGATTTTTCTCACGTTTTCGTGAGAAAAAAAACAGAAAATCGCAAATTACCGCTAAACTAAGCGTTATACAAAAAAATGTTTGAAATAAAAGTTGTAGGTTTTTAAATTCTCTACAACTTTTATTATATAAGTTTTTGCGCTGAAATTTATATTAAAGCCGTAATCTTAAAAAAACAACGTTTTTACGTGAAAACAGCCTCACCAAGAATTTCAGCAAACATGACGCCTACCCTATCTTGTAGAGAATAAAAAATTGAGTAAAATAGGCGATTTTAAAAAAAATCGTAGGACCAGTTTTTGAGAAAATCGCAAAAAACTGAAAAATTATACGAATAAACTACTACTTCCGGTTGACCGATTTTGATGAAAATGTTCGTGTCGACTCCGGTAGTGGTATGTAACTTAAGTTTCAAGTTTCAAGTTCGTACGATGTTCCGTTCTTGAGATATTCTGTTCACACACACACACACAGACACACACACACACACACACACAGACACACACACAGACCAATCGCTAAAAACATGTTTTTTGGGTTCAGGGGGTCTGAAAACGTATAGATCCGGTGAAAACTCGATTTCGAAAAATCGACATGAAAACAATACTTTCCTTCCTATATATTCATATAGGCAAGAGAAAGTAAAAATGTCAGTACGTGTGGCTATACAAGATAATTAATTGGTAAAAATTTCAGCCTGGTAGGTTTGTTGGTTTCTGAGAAAAATGTACCTTAGTGTTAAAAATCTAAATTTACAGGAAAAGGTAAGAAACAAGAAGGCACAAATCAAAAACAATACGTACACAAACAAGTAAATAAATTTCCCATCAACAGTTGTTTAGAAAGCTGAACCAACAGCTGAGAGTATTAAAAACTGTGATGTAGATATTTTTTTTTAATTTTTTTTTAATTCCTAATATGTGTACGTTGCAATCTGTCCAATTCAGAACAATAAGCAACCCCATGACCCAATGAGATGAGGATGAAGTGTGTGACGTGTAAATGAGGTGTAGTCTTGTACAGACCCAGGTCGACCATTCCTGAGACAGTATGGTTAATTGAACCCCAACCATCAAAGTACACCGGCAACTACTGTCTAGTATTCAAATCCGTAAAAAAGTAACTACCTTTACTAGGATTTGAATAGATATTTTAAAAACTAAAATTCTCTTTGCACTAAAACAAGCAGTATAAAATAGTGAAAAAATATTCGTTCTTCGTAACATGATAATTTTTCTGCGTAAACCTGATAAAATTTAATTTTTCATAAAAAATATTTTTGTGACGTAATTTAATAATTTTCTGGTAGATCTAGGCCTAAACTATTGAAAAACATAAAAATCCAAAAATCAATTAATTATTTGCATTGGCAAGAGAAAGTTGTGTGAGTGTTTCACACCAATTTTTTTTTTACTTTCTCTTGACTATATGAATATATAGGAAGGAAAGTATTGTTTTCATGTCGATTTTTCGAAATCGAGTTTTCACCGGATCTATACGTTTTCAGACCCCCTGAACCCAAAAAACATGTTTTTAGCGATTGGTCTGTGTGTGTGTGTGTGTGTGTGTGTGTGTGTCTGTGTGTCTGTGTGTGAACAGAATATCTCAAGAACGGAACATCGTACGAACTTGAAACTTAAGTTACATACCACTACCGCACGCGACA
This sequence comes from Catonia carolina, assembly GCA_035578175.1. NCBI lineage: Eukaryota > Metazoa > Arthropoda > Insecta > Hemiptera > Achilidae > Catonia > Catonia carolina. The sequence goes on from JAQMRL010000015.1 coordinate 16,042,713, forward strand.
CGAACATTTTCATCAAAATCGGTCAACCGGAAGTAGTAGTTTATTCGTATAATTTTTCAGTTTTTTGCGATTTTCTCAAAAACTGGTCCTACGATTTTTTTTAAAATCGCCTATTTTACTCAATTTTTTATTCTCTACAAGATAGGGTAGGCGCCATGTTTGCTGAAATTCTCGGTGAGGCTGTTTTCACGTAAAAACGTTGTTTTTTTAAGATTACGGCTTTAATATAAATTTTAGCGCAAAAACTTATATAATAAAAGTTGTAGAGAATTTAAAAACCTACAACTTTTATTTCAAACATTTTTTTGTATAACGCTTAGTTTAGCGGTAATTTGCGATTTTCTGTTTTTTTTCTCACGAAAACGTGAGAAAAATCGATTTTTTTAACATTTCGGTCTTAGTATGCATTTTACGACAAAAGTGTATATAATTAGATTTATAGAAAATTAAAAGATCTACAACTTTTGTTTAGAGCATTTTTCTCTACAGAGCCTAGTTTAGCGTGAAAGCGTGATTTTCCGTATTTTTAAGCCAAACTGAGTTCGATTGTCATTTTGCGTCATTCACTCATGATTAAAATAAGGTTATGTTTTTGAGGTTAGTTTTTGTTCATTTCTAATGTTTTAATACTAATGTTAGGTTTATTGTTAATTATTTGCATTGGCAAGAGAAAGTTGTGTGAGTGTTTCACACCAGATTTTTTTTATTCACGCCAAAATTGGCCATTGGGCCAACTTCACTTCATGTCACGGTTAAGTTACTATCATAAACCTTTCTTCTCATTCACTAGTTAAGTTCTGTACAGTTTTGAATAAAAAATAAAGTTTAAAGTCAAAAATTTACTAATTTTTTAAATTTACCAAAAGTGACTGTTCCGTTTAACCCAAGACGTTGGGAAAGATCCATTGTCATTTGATTTGCTTCAACTCCATTTATAAATTTAAAATGTTCTTTAAAATGAGTTGGATTACGTTTCACATGTTTCTTCCATTTTCTACAATATTTATAAAACTGAAACAAAAAAAGAAAAAAAATTTGTGTGAAACACTCACACAACTTTCTCTTGCCAATGCAAATAATTAACAATAAACCTAACATAAGTATTAAAACATTAGAAATGAACAAAAACTAACCTCAAAAACATAACCTTATTTTAATCACGAGTGAATGACGCAAAATGACAATCGAACTCAGTTTGGCTTAAAAATACGGAAAATCACGCTTTTACGCTAAACTAGGCTCTGTAGAGAAAAATGCTCTAAACAAAAGTTGTAGATCTTTTAATTTTCTATAAATTTAATTATATACACTTTTGTCGTAAAATGCATACTAAGACCGAAATGTTAAAAAAATCGATTTTTCTCACGTTTTCGTGAGAAAAAAAACAGAAAATCGCAAATTACCGCTAAACTAAGCGTTATACAAAAAAATATTTGAAACAGAAGTTGTAGGTTTTTAAATTCTCTACAACTTTTATTATATAAGTTTTTGCGCTAAAATTTATATTAAAGCCGTAATCTTAAAAAAAACAACGTTTTTACGTGAAAACAGCCCCACCGAGAATTTCAGCAAACATGGCGCCTACCCTATCTTGTAGAGAATAAAAAATTGAGTAAAATAGGCGATTTTAAAAAAAATCGTAGGACCAGTTTTTGAGAAAATCGCAAAAAACTGAAAAATTATACGAATAAACTACTACTTCCGGTTGACCGATTTTGATGAAAATGTTCGTGTCGCGTCCGGTAGTGGTATGTAACTTAAGTTTCAAGTTTCAAGTTCGTACGATGTTCCGTTCTTGAGATATTCTGTTCACACACAGACACACACACACACACACAGACACACACACACACACACACAGACCAATCGCTAAAAACATGTTTTTTGGGTTCAGGGGGTCTGAAAACGCATAGATCCGGTGAAAACTCGATTTCGAAAAATCGACATGAAAACAATACTTTCCTTCCTATATATTCATATAGGCAAGAGAAAGTAAAAATTTGTGTGAAACACTCACACTATTTTCTCTCACCAATGTAAATAATAATTATTATTTACATTGAATTATTATTATTAAAAATTATATTATTTAAAATCTATAGAAGATGATACATCTTCTATATATCTATCTATAGAAGATGTATCATCTTCTATAGATTTTAAATAAATAAAAAAGTTTTTAGTTTCAATTATGTTATTTACTCTGATGATGGTGGATCCACCGAAACACGTATAAGTAAAGATAAAAATTGACGCAGTTTAAAAAGACGTTTAGTGAAATTTATTATATAAATTCATTATATAAAATAGAATTAATTTCAAACTGCAGGATGCATTATAAAGATTTATTTTCTTTCCAGAATATTCATACAGGGTAAGAAAAAAGTAAAATACTTACCTTAAGTATGAAAATATCTTCTACTACATCAGGTAGTTTTAATTTTTTTGATCCACCTGCTCCAAATAATCCATTTGCGTAATTAACAGCACTCTGCGTTGTTCTTATTGAATCTGTATGCCGAAACTGTAAATGAGACAAAATAATAAAAAGAAGATTAAATTTTTTAGGGCCACATTAAACCAAATTAATACAATTTATCCTTTAAAATAACAAGATTCCAAAAATAACATTTCATAATTTTTTGTAAGACAATTTCAAAATGTTGTTTCTTGTAGTTTCTTTGTAACATAATTTAAATTCTTACTCTGGGTCATTGCCCAGAGTGGTAGCCTTGACATGTTTTATACTCCCTTTGGAGTCTCCTGGTTGCAAAAAAAAACAAAAAAAAAATTTTCCATCTATCTTTTTCGTCACATCCAGATGTCAAAAACTACACGAGACACCAATAAACGGTTTTCAGATACAAAATCTACACAACTGCCCATAACAGACAGGTGGAATATCAAATTATTTACACTCAATCTGTTTGTTGCAGGACTAAAATATTTAGTTCTGTTTTTTATCACATGGTCACCCAATTAAATGACTGAATCACTTAAAAACGAAGAGGTAGAGGTGTAAAAGACACTAATCAAAGTTATCTCCTCTGAAAGTAATCAATTTCATTATACAACCAGACCCTCTGCTGAATGAAGTGAAGACGGCCTGACATGCTGATAAACATACTTTTCAACTCGGTAAGGAAGGCAACTGTAAACCACCTCACTCCTCATTTTACTCATTAACGCCTCTAGAAGTTCAAACCAGCCTTTTGGCTGATGACCTAAAAAACAATGGTATACGCTATACTTACATGGTAATGTAATGTTGAGTACATGTCAGGAAAAAGCTGAGGAAATCTTTCTTGAAATCGTTTAGCTAGATCAATCATTTCTTTTTTACCAGATTCAGTCAATAGTTTTGTTGGTTTTGTAGGTAACACCATTGTCCATTCTTTAAAAAGATTTATTGTTTCCTCAGATAATTCACCTAAAACATTACATTTCTATTAATAGGTAGGTACATTTTTATAAAGAGAAAAGATGCAATACCAAAAGTGCGACGGAGGAAAAAAGGTTCAAGGACAGAGGCAGAGAGGAGTTGTCTTATGCAATACCAAAAGTGCGATGGAGGAGAGAAGGTTCAGTGACAGACAGAGGCGGAGAGGAGTTGTCTTATGCAATACCAAAAGTGCGATGGAGGAGAGAAGGTTCAGTGACAGACAGAGGCGGAGAGGAGTTGTCTTATGCAATACCAAAAGTGCGATGGAGGAGAGAAGGTTCAGTGACAGACAGAGGCGGAGAGGAGTTCTCTTATGCAATACCAAAAGTGCGATGGAGGAGAGAAGGTTCAGTGATAGACAGAGGCGGAGAGGAGTTCTCTTATGCAATGCCAAAAGTGTGATGGAGGAGAGAAGGTTCAGTGATAGACAGAGGCGGAGAGGAGTTCTCTTATGCAATGCTAAAAGTGTGATGGAGGAGAGAAGGTTCAGTAATAGACAGAAGCGGAGAGGAGTTGTCTTATGCAATACCAAAAGTGCGATGGAGGAGAGAAGGTTCAACGACAGAGGCAGAGAGAAGTTGTCTTATGCAATACCAAAAGTGCGATGGAGGAGAGAAGGTTCAGTGACAGACAGAAGCGGAGAGGAGTTGTCTTATGCAATACCAAAAGTGCGATGGAGGAGAGAAGGTTCAGTGACAGACAGAGGCGGAGAGGAGTTGTCTTATGCAATACCAAAAGTCCGATGGAGGAGAGGACGTTCAGTGATAGATTGTCTGGCGGAGAGGTATATACGCGCCAACTAGTGTAAAACTTTGTTTACAACCTATAGGCGCTTGCCTCGCGCGGAGTACTCTTACAGTAGATGGACTATAGAGGGCTTGTAACTGCTCCCACTGCAGTGTACTATATAAAGAGCGATCCACTGAACCCGAAGACATTCGATTCAAATTCACTCAATAACTTCAACGAGGCATCTACCATCGGCACATGGTCTGGACTTCGACGAAGACTCATTGACGACCCTGCAAGAGAGAAGATGATGCTTCCACTCACTGACCCGACACCGTAAGCCATCGCCAGCTGCCACGAGTGATGCCCACAGCAGTCCCTCGACCGAGCCTTGCACCCACCGGATCCGAAGAAGCAGCCATCGGCGCACTACTGTGAGGAAAGAAGATGATGTCTACGTTAGCGGATGACACACCGTGTCGTCCAGCTTCTCGACCACCACGACTACGATCGACTGTTCCCGCCAAGACGACCACCGCTTAAAAGGCCTTTCCAGGGCCCTAAAAAATTTAAGGTTTCCCCACACTGCATTATGTCACCATCCAGTGTCACCAGTGGCGGATCCAAAGAGGGGCTAGGGGGGGCTATAGCCCCCCCCTTGGGTATCCAATTTACACTAGATAAAATGGGTAATTTGTTTTGTTCGGTTGCCGAACATGAGAGGAATCCGCACGCCCGACCAAGGTCATTCTAATGGCTTCAAAATCCTTTTATTTTTAGTCAATATTCTTGAGTCAAACCATAGTTTTTTGCCTCTAAACTCTGGTCAATAAAGAGTTAAAAACGGCCTAAAAATGTGTCATTTTACACTTAAATTTTGACAATTCCCCAGAACCCCCGCCTTGCTGGGGGGTGTTCCATACCCACCAGACCCCCCGGTGCTTTCACCCACCCAAACGCCTAGCCCCCCCCCCCCTTTGGCCTATCCTGGATCCGCCACTGAGTGTCACATATATCACTGAAACCTGCTATTAGAAACTTCAGCAGACATTAGAAAAAGACGACTTAAATTCTATGGACACATACAACGACTTCTTGAACACTTACCCACCAGATTCTTGTTCTACAGTAAATCTTAAAGGCATGACATGGGCCGAACAAGTAAGAAGAGACCTTGACAACGCTCAACTCACTTCTGAAGATGCGACAGACCGCAATACATATAGAAATAGAATAGACGAGTGGGAAGTGCAGCCAGAGATCAGAGCCAAGAAGACCGGCACTACGTGGACAGAGGAGAGGAAGAGAGCCATGAGTGAGAAGATCCAGGTGTCATAAAGAACCCGTAGGAAGGACCGTAGAAGCTTCACGTGATCCATAAGGGTCTACTACGTGTATAATAATAATATCAATAAAATTTTTAAAAATCTGGTTTGAAACACTCACACAACTTTCTCTTGCCAATGCAAATAATTAACAATAAACCTAACATTAGTATTAAAACATTAGAAATGAACAAAAACTAACCTCAAAAACATAACCTTATTTTAATCATGAGTGAATGACGCAAAATGACAATCGAACTCAGTTTGGCTTAAAAATACGGAAAATCACTCTTTCTCTCTAAACTAGGCTCTGTAGAGAAAAATGCTCTAAATAAAAGCTGTAGATCTTTTAATTTTCTATAAATTTAATTATATACACTTTTGTCGTAAAATGCATACTAAGACCGAAATGTTAAAAAAATCGATTTTTCTCACGTTTTCGTGAGAAAAAAAACAGAAAATCGCAAATTACCGCTAAACTAAGCGTTATACAAAAAAATGTTTGAAATAAAAGTTGTAGGTTTTTAAATTCTCTACAACTTTTATTATACTGTATAAGTTTTTGCGCTAAAATTTATATTAAAGCCGTAATCTTAAAAAAACAACGTTTTTACGTGAAAACAGCCTCACCGAGAATTTCAGCAAACATGGCGCCTACCCTATCTTGTAGAGAATAAAAAATTGAGTAAAATAGGCGATTTTAAAAAAATCGTAGGACCAGTTTTTGAGAAAATCGCAAAAAACTGAAAAATTATACGAATAAACTACTACTTCCGGTTGACCGATTTTGATGAAAATGTTCGTGTCGCGTCCGGTAGTGGTATGTAACTTAAGTTTCAAGTTTGAAGTTCGTACGATGTTCCGTTCTTGAGATATTCTGTTCACACACAGACACACACACACACAGACACACACACACACACAGACCAATCGCTAAAAACATGTTTTTTGGGTTCAGGGGGTCTGAAAACGTATAGATCCGGTGAAAACTCGATTTCGAAAAATCGACATGAAAACAATACTTTCCTTCCTATATATTCATATAGGCAAGAGAAAGTAAAAATTACCATGGATTATGTACAATTGTACTCGTATTAATAGAGAAAAAACTTCTTTTTTCAATAACTAAAACTACTTTATAATAATTTTAGGGAATACAATGTAAGGGTTAAATAGGGATCCTTATTCAATGGCCCTGGTTAATTTTTTTATTTTACTCAGATCCCGAGACAGACCTTAGAGATAAATGTCACAATATTTATACAGGCCAAGAGAAATTAACCCATCGGGTTGGTCTAGAGGTAAAGTCGTCGCCAAAATCAGCTGTTTAACAGCTGATTTTTGGAGACGAAGGTTCCTGGTTCAAATCCTAATAAAGGTAGTTACTTTCAAACGGATTTGAATACTAGACAGTGGTTACCGTTGTACTTTGATGGTTGGGATTCAATTAACCATACTCACTCAGCAATGGTTGACCTGAGTCTGTGCAAGACTACACCTCATTTACAGATCATACACATCATCCTCATCTCATTGGGTCATGGGGTTTCTTATTGTTCTGAATTGAACAGATTGCAACGTACACAAATTAGGGATTGCAAAAAAAAGGGAAATTAATAATACAACCAAAAAGATTATATTGAACCACTTACTATTTCCCATCATGTGATTATAAAGTATATGGTGTCTGATAGTTGGCAAAGCTTTCTTCATTATTCTTAAATTTCTTCCTGATGGTGTTCTTGCACCGTGTCTTATTAGTAACCAGATCTTTACTGGCACACAACCTAAAAAGAATATCAACTACTGAATCAAATTCAAAATATAATAGAAAAGTAAATCTTTATAATGCATCCTGCAGTTTGAAATTATTTCTATTTTATATAATAAATTTCACTAACCTTCTTTTTAAACTGCATCAACTTTTATCTTTACTTACACAAGTTTTGGTGGATCCACCATCATCAGAGTAAATAACAAAATTGAAACTAAAATTTTTTTTTATATATCTATAGAAGATGATACATCTTCAGTCATTTGTATAAAAGTTTTATACAAATGCCTGAAGATGTATCATCTTCTATAGATTTAAAAAAAAAAAAATTTAGTTTCAATTATGTTATTTACTCTGATGATGGTGGATCCACCAAAACACGTGTAAGTAAAGATAAAAGTTGAAGCAGTTTAAAAAGAAGGTTAGCGAAATTTGTATGTACTACAAATTATATATAAATTCTATAAATTCATTATATAAAATAGAATTAATAGAAAAGTGTTTGTTTTTTAACAGGTTGTTCTTATAAGGTTTTTTTTATGATTTCCCTACATTGCTCGCAAGTGAAATGCCAAAGTTTATTCATTTTTTATGGCAATACATTAATGACAAAACAAGTCATAGGAGACTGATATGCCCGTAACAGGCAGATGGAGTGATAAATTATTTGTACTCAATCTGTTAGTTCCAGGGCTACAAAATATAGTTCTCTTTCTTATCTCAATGCGAATAAGAAACAGAACTATACGAGATACTGCTACAAAATATAGTTCTGTTTCTTATTACATTGTGATAAGCAACAATATGATAATGTATGTTATCACATTGTGATAAGAAACAGAACTATATTTTGTAGCCTTAGAACTATAAGATTTAGTACAAATAATGTAACACTCCAACTGTCTGTTGTGGGCATGTCAGTCTCCTATGATTTGTTTTATTTTTACTGGCTGACCATGTATACGAAGTATGGCTATTAAATAACGAGACTGACGTTGTAAAAAATTTTATTTTAATTTTATACACAATCACTTATTGTCACCTTCAATATACACTCCTTCTCTTTCCCTACAACACTCCATGCGAATTTTCCATTGTTGGAAACAGTGCTGGAAGTCATCTTCTGTCAGCTCCTTCACGACATGTGCCGATTTCTCTTTTACAGCTTCCACAGACTCAAATCTTGTCCCTTTTAATGCAGATTTCACCTTAAAGAACAGGTAGAAGTCACATGGTGCAAGATCTGATGAATAAGGTGGATGTTCTGACACTGAGATGCTGTACTTGGCTAGGAACCTCTTGACAGATAACGCGGAATGAGCTGGCACATTGTCTTGGTGGAGAACCCGTGATTTGTCCTTCCACATTTCGGGGTGTTTTCTCCTTACTCTTTGACGTAGTTTAGAAAGTACCTCAAGGTAGTAATACTGATTGTTTGACCTTCAGGAACCCAGTGAAGGTACACAATCCCATGAATACAAAAAAAAATCATCATTGCTTTAAATTTTGACTTGCTCATTCGAGGTTTTTTGGCTCTCGGTGAAGTTCGGCTCTTCCAGTGCATGGATTGGCGCTTCGTTTCCAGATCATAAGTAAAAAAACCATGTTTCATCACATATTTTTATCTTCTACCCGTTTCCTAAGGAGAAATCTGAATTAAAAGGGACAAGATTTGAGTCTGTGGAAGCTGCAAAAGAGAAAGCAGCACATGTCTTGAAGGAGCTAACAGAAGATGTCTTCCAGCACTATTTCCAACAATGGAAAATTCGCATGGAGCGTTGTAGGTATAGAGAAGGAGTGTATATTGAAGGCGACAATAAGTGATTATGTATAAAATAAAAATAAAATTTTTTATCTCAATTTTGTTATTTAATAGCCATACCTCGTATTTATTAATTAATTAATTAATTATTATTTATTTTTACTGGTTATATGACTGAAGCAATTAAGAAGAGAAGAGGTAGAGGTATAAAAGACACTAGTCACAGTTATCTTCTCTCTTCTTCTTCACGTGCCATCTCCATGACGGAGGTCGGCTATCATAATGGCGATACGAATTTTGTTGACCGCTGCTTTAAAAAGTTCGTTTGAGGAACACCTGAACCACCTTCTCAAATTACACAGCCAGGATATCCTTCTCCTGCCCACCGATCTTTTTCCTAATATTTTGCCTTGAATGATGAGATGCAATATTTGATACTTTGGTCCCCTCCATAACATGACCAAGGTACCTTAATTTTCGTGCCTTAACTTCCACCATGAGTTCCAGCTGCTTTCCCATTCTACTGAGGACCTCTTCATTCGTGACATGCTCAGTATATGAGATCCTCAACATTCTACGGTAGGTCCACAGCTCAAAAGCCTGTAGTTTCTTCTCACTGAATCTATTGAGAGTCCAAGCTTCCACACCGTACAACAGGACAGGGAACACGTCTTCTCTAAGAGTAATTAATTTTATTATACAGCCAGACCCTGTGGTGAATGAAGTGAAGGTGCCATTTTGCTGGGTGGGAAATTAATACTTTTCAGATGGCCTGGCATACTGATAAGCATACTTTTTCACTAAGTGAGTAAGTCAAAGTAAATCACTTCACTCCTTGTTTTACTTAGTAAAGCCTTTAGAGGTTCAAACCAGCCTTTCATCTGATGGTATAAATACTGAAGTCACGAGATTGCCTTTTGCGTATGGCTGTGAGGAATGGAAGTGAAAATTTGCAGTGCTACCAACCTCAACAGTGAGATACTAATCGTACATTTCAACACCATGCAGTTTCTTCATAAATCTTATAAGAAATAAAATGCGACCTGTAATATTGCCTATAGCTTAATTACATGACTAGAAATGTTTGATTTACTGTAATTACCAGCTACCTTATTCCGTTGGAACAAAATTTTCTATGAATGAATCTCCTTCTTTACTATCGCTTTCACTGGCGTCAAAGAATAGCTTTTTCACGTCTTTAATTTCCTTCTTTATTTTTAGAATTGTGGAAAGAGAAACATCACAGTAGTTAGCTACTCGCTCATGGCTTTTGTGAAAAGGCAGGGGAAAGGATTTTTGTTTAGCTTCAACTTCACAGTATTTTTTTACACTGCATATTAGATTTCGATCTGCATGGTGAATAGTCTGCTCACGTTACCGAGAAACTTAACATTTCTGTTTAGGGTAACAAACAGTTATATTCGTACAGTTAACCTACAAAAGGTTCCGCAATATACTGTATATTTTCTGGGTATAGTATAAATTGTTATGTTTATCGTACTGAAATAAATGCAGTCACGCATGCGCACTGATGCTTTTCCCCCTTTACCCCTCGTTGCAAACAAGGGCAAACTCGTGACTCAAGTATCTATAAAAGACACTAGTCAGAGTTCTTCTGTGAAAGTAATGAATTTCATTATACAGCCAGACCCTATAGTGAATGAAGTGAAGGTGTCATTTGCAGGGTGCAGAGTAGATGCTTTTTGGAGGACCTGGTATGTTGATAAGCAAACGCTACTGTGTAGCCTACTCAGTGAGGAAGGCAAATGTAAACCACCTCACTTCTCGTTTTACTTAATAAAACCTCTAGTGGTTCAAACCAGCCTTTCGGCTGTTGACCTAAATGACAACAGAATTCTCATTTTAAATACATTGGAAGTCATTTTGCGTTTTAAATATGTAGATTTTTAGTATGTAATAGATACTTGTAACTTTAAACGATAGTTTATTAATTTTTACTTCTCTGTATATTCATATAGAGCACGACAAAGTAAAAAAAATCTGGTGTGAAACACTCACACAATTTTCTCTTGCCAATGCAAATAATTAACAATATAACCTAACATTAGTAATAAAACATTAGAAATAAACAAAAATACTAACTTCAAAAAACATAACCTTATTTTAATCATGAGTGAAAGACGCAAAATGAAAATCTACCTCAGTTTGGCTTAAAAATACGGAAAAATCACTCTTTCACGCTAAACTAGGCTCTGTAGAGAAAAATGCTCAAAATAAAAGTTGTAGATTGTTTAATTTTCTATAAATTTGATCATATATACTTTTGTCATAAAGAGCATACTAGGGATGATATCTTAAAAATCAATTTTTCACACGTTTTCGCGAGAAAAAAAACAGAAAATCGCTAATTACCGCTAAACTAAGCGTTATACAAAAAAAATGTTTAAAATGAAAGTTGTAGAATTTTAAATTTTTTATTATAAATTTTTGCACTAAAATGTATAAAGCCGTAATCTTAGAAAAAACAATTTCTTTACGTGAAAACAGCCTCACCAAAAATTTCAGCAAACATGGCGCCTACTTTATCTGGTAGAGCATTAGTAAATCAGGCGATTTTTAAAAAAATTGTAGGACCAGTTTTTGAGAAAATCGCAAAAAAGTGAAAATTTACACGAATAAACTACATTACTTCAGATTGATCAACTTTGATGAAAATTTTCATGTCAGGTCCGGTAGTGGTATGTAACTTAAGTTTCAAGTTTAAAATTCGTACGATGTTCCACTTTTGAGATATTCTGTTCACACACAGACCAATCACTAAAAACATGTTTTTGGGTTCAGGGGGTCTGAAAACGTGTAGATCTGGTGAAAACTCAATTTTGAAAAATCGACATGAGAACAATACTTTCCTTCCTATATATTCATACAGGCAAGAGAAAGTAATTAGCTCAAAATGAAACAAAAATAATATATTAAAAATTTACCTGGATATTTATAACGTTCAGTTGATAAATTTGCGATAAATTTATAAGACGTAGCTGTACCAGCATGTCTTAAAGCATCCTTACTTACATTGTAACACATATTAGATGAATTATCAAAATAAAGTCTATTAGAACGTGCATCAAAAAAACTTAACACAATTAAAAAATTACAAAATATTAAAACAAAACAATAATACCGATTTATATTAATGTACAAACACATTTTAAATAATCAAATAAATTAAGAAAAAATTTGCGACAAGAATTCTTTACTTCATATCTTTACATAAAGATGTGAAATATTATTAAAAAAAATATATTTAGTTCTATTAGAAATACACAGGTGATAATCACAAAATCTTGCATGGAATTGATGTAGAGGGAATTACAACATGATTGTACATTTGTAAATATGCTTAACGTAAAACGCCAAGTGTGTTCATTAATGCAGGTGCTTATATTAGTACTTATTTTTAATAGTAAGAAGATTTGATGTGTATAAAAGGGTACCCAAAACAATTTTTTACTTTCTCTTGCCTATATGAATATATAGGAAGGAAAGTATTGTTTTCATGTCGATTTATCGAAATCGAGTTTTCACCGGATCTATACGTTTTCAGACCCCCTGAACCCAAAAAACATGTTTTTAGCGATTGATCTGTGTGTGTGTGTGTGTGTGTGTGTGTGTGTGTGTGTGTGTGTGTGTGTGTGCGTGCGTGCGTGCGTGCGTGCGTGCGTGCGTGCGTGCGTGCGTGCGTGCGTGCGTGCGTGCGTGCGTGCGTGCGTGCGTGCGTGCGTGTGTGTGTGTGTGAACAGAATATCTCAAGAACGGAACATCGTACGAATTTGAAACTTGAAACTTAAGTTACATACCACTACCGGACCCGACACGAACATTTTCATCAAAATCGGTCGACCGGAAGTAGTAGTTTATTCGTATAATTTTTCACTTTTTTGCGATTTTCTCAAAAACTGGTCCTACGATTTTTTTTAAAATCGCCTGGTTTACTCAATTTTTTATTCTCTACAAGATAGGGTAGGCGCTATGTTTGTTGAAATTCTTGGTGAGGCTGTTTTCAAGTAAAAACATTTTCTTTTTAAGATTGCGGCTTTAATATGCATTTTAGCGCAAAACGTTATATAATAAAAGTTGTAGAGAATGTAAAATTCTACAACTTTTATTTCAAACATTTTTTTGTATAACGCTTAGTTTAGCGGTAATTAGCGATTTTCTGTTTTTTTCTCACGAAAACGTGTGAAAAATCGATTTTTTTAAGATTTCGGCTTTAGTACGCATTTTACGACAAAAGTGTCTATAATAAATTTTATAGGAAATAAAAAGTTCTACAACTTTTATTTAGAGAATTTTTCTCTACAGAGTCTAGTTTGGCGTGAAAGTGTGATTTTCCGTTTTTTAAGCCAAACTGAGTACGATTTTCATTTTGCGTCATTCACTCATGATTAAAATAAGGTTATGTTTTTGAGGTTAGTGTATTGTTGATTTCTAATATTTTATTGCTAATGTTAGGTTATATTATTTAAATTATTTGCATTAGCAAGAGAAAGTTGTGTGAGTGTTTCACACCAGATTTTTTTATTTCTAATTTGTGTACGTTGCAATCTGTTTAATTCAGAACAATGAGCAACCCCATGACCCAATGAGATGAGGATGATGTGTATGACGTGTAAATGAGATGTAGTCTTGTACAGACTCAGGTCGACCATTCCTGAGAGAGTATGGTTAATTGAACCCCAACCATCAAAGTACACTGGTAAGTTACCAGTGTACTTTGATGGTTGGGGTTCAATTAACCATACTCTCTCAGGAATGGTCGACCTGAGTCTGTACAAGACTACATCTCAAGACAGTGGTTACCGGCGGTAACCACTGTCTAGTATTCAAATCCGAATAAAAGCAACTACGGTACCTTTACTAGGATTTGAACCAGGAACCTTCGTCTCCGAAACTATAACTATAAATACCATTCTATAAGTGTAACAACATAGTCTTCATACTATGAAAAACAAGTACTATTAAACATTTAGGAACAATAGATTTTAATCATATAATTAATTTTATAGTATAGTTAATGAAATTCAATGTATTTCACGTTCAACTAACTTTTTCCACCAATAGAATTCGTCATCACTTATAGTATTCTTGATGTACCACGTAATAAAATTATCTTTCTTTTATGATGTAACTATAAACTCAAAAACAAAGAAATCTAGTGTGAAACACTCACACGACTTTCTCTTAAAAATTTAAATAATAAAACATATAACCTATGTTTAATCATGAGTATATAATGTAATATGAACGATATAAACTAATTTTAATCATGAGTGAATGATACAGAATTAAAATCAACATCTGATCGACTTAACGATACGGGAAACCATCATTCGACATTAAATTAGGCTCTGTAGAAGAAAATGCATGAAATAAAAGGTTTTTGGCTAACGCCTTCATTAATTAAAAACTTAACAATAATGATGTTGCGCGTTGTAGAATAGCAATCTATTATACATACGAGGGTCATTCGTAAAATAAGGTTCCCTAAGCTGCCGAGACAAAATGCGCTGTGCTGGGAGAAATCTGGCAACACTGTCGTACTCATCAGCTCTCCCTCTCTTTTTCCGCACCACTCCCGCCGCGCTACGTCGATCAGTGCCGGCCTACCAGCCTTCAAAGATGGAGCTCCCTATCGCTGTTACCACCAGATGCGAAATTCCCGCTATGATACGTTTATTAAATGCAAAACAGATTTCACCTATTGACATTCATCATGGAACAACAGTAAACTCTGACAGATATTGCGACACATTAAGAAAACTGAGATGCGCGATCCAGAACCGCCGGAGAGGAAGATTGTCCAGTGGTGTGAGGCTTCTCCATGACAACGCTCGACCTCAAGTCTCACATCAAACTCAAGAACTGCTGACAGATTTTGGCTGGACTGTTGTGCCCCCCTCCTTTCAGCCTGGACCTAGCCCCAAGTGATTATCACTTATTCCCAAAATTAAAGGAACATTTGGGTGGCCTACGCTTCAGTACCGATGATGAAGTCAAGGAAGAGGTTACTCGATTCCTCAAAGGATTGGCGGCAGAATTCTACAACATAGGGATAGAAAAGTTGGAGCATCGTCTGCAAAAGTGTTTGGACAGAAACGGTGATTATGTAGAAAAATAGCGAAACTTTTAAGCTTTAAATTGATGTATAACACCAAGATAAAAAATATAGCTGTCTATTTTTAAAAAACATGGGAACCTTATTTTACGAATGACCCTCGTAGTATCGTTGATCAAATGTCAAGATTAAAAGTCAATTGTTGAAGAATTTCAAATAAATATTTAAATAATAAAATAACTAAACAACAGGATAAATAATTTCCAGTTATTAGCCTATCTTAATATTTTATATCAAGAATTAAATACATGAAACTAAAATTTAACAAGAAATATTGGAGTATAAATAATAATTCCAGAAGTCAAATAGTTAAACTTAAGGGAAGTAAAGCTACTAAAAACAAATGAAAGTACAATTTTAAATAAATAATTTCAATTAATTAAAATTTAATAAAAGGAAATTAATACAACATAAAGATCATCATCATCCTCTTCAGTTCAAGGATTAGGCTGGATTAAACCTGTTCCGATACCCATCTTTTCCTCGGTCTCCCTATATCCCGTTTTCCTATTGGCTTGTAATTCATAATTTCAAGCGGTAGTCTTCCTGGTTCCATTCTATTTAAATGACTGCACCAGCGTCTTCGATTGTGGATAACTTTTTCACGCAGGGGTGTGACACCCAAAGCTCTTCTGATTTCTTCATTTCTAATTCTCTCTGCTCTGGAACATCCATACACACTACGTAGAAACCTCATCTCCGCTGCTTGAACATTACTATCAATTTTCCTTGTATGGATCCAGTTCTCACTTCCATAAAGTAATGTTGGGATAGCTATTGTATTATAAAATTTTATTCTAGTTTCTTGCCTTGTTCTGTTTTTGAGGTTTCTGTGTATGCTGCCACATATCCTCTGGAATTTCACCATTTTGTCATATACATCTTTATCTTTATCGTAAGTTACATCATTTCCCAGGTAGCTGAAATGTTTTACCTGTTCTATTATCTTTCCATTCAGCTCTATTTTTGTTCTTGCTGGGTTTTTTCCTTTAAAAGCCATTGATTTTGTTTTCATTGTTGAAATTTGTAAATTATATTTTTGAGCCACTCTGTCCAACATAAATACTGCTTTTTGTAAGGCGTCTTCACTTTCCTGCAGTATCACGAGATCATCTGCATACATAATCGAGTTCACTGATATTTGATTTGAAAGCTGTATACCTGAGTCCACAAGCATCTTCCATGTGCGTAGCATGTCGTCAACATAAATATTAAATAATGTCGGAGATACACAACATCCTTGTCGAACTCCCTTGTTTGTATGAATGGCAGAAGTCAATTGTTCATGAACTTGCAGGCCAATGGTCGTATTCTCATATAGGCTCTGTAGAGATTGAATGATATGTTTGGGATATCCTCTTGATCATAAAGATCTAAATAAATTTTTTTTTTTTTTTTTTTTTTTTTAGGTCAACAGCCGAAAGGCTGGTTTGAACCTGCAGAGGTTTTACTAAGTAAAACGAGGAGTGAGGTGGTTTACCATTGCCTTCCTCACTGAGTGGAAAAGTACACTTATCAGCATGCCAGGCCCTCTGAAAAGCACATATTTTCCACTCTACAAATGACACCTTCACTACATTCACCACAGGGTCTGGCTGTATAATGAAATTCATTACTTTCAGAGGAGATAACTCTGATTAGTGTCTTTTATACCTCTACCTCTTCTGTTCTTAAATGATTCAGTCATTTAATTGGCTGACCATGTGATAAGAAACAGAACTATTTATTTTAGCCCTGCAGCTAACAGATTGAGTGTAAATAATTTGACACTCTACCTGTCTGTTATGGGCAGCTAAATAAATTAAGAAACTGAATTCAATAACATAATGATTTTGAAACCAACAGATGGAATTTATGAAAGAGTTAATTAAATACTACGAGGCGTATTTTTAAAGTAAGTACCGTTTGAAAATAAAAAAAAAATAAAAGGAAATTTGCAAAAACTAATTTTATTTTCGGAATCTACATACTTTTATCTATTTTTCTACATAGTTTCCAAGTTTTTGTAAACCCTTATCATATCGCACAACTAAATTTTGGAAACCTTCTTCATAAAAACTTGCCGCCTGCTGTGATAACCAAGAATTCACGGCCGTTTTCAATTCGTCGTCATCATCATAACGGCTGCCGCCCAAGTGATGTTTCAGATGACGGAAGAGATGAAAGTTGCTCGGCGCAAGGTCAGGGTTTTAGGGTGGGTGGTCCAAAACTTCCCAGCCAAAAGAGTCCAATGCAGCTTGGGTCTGAGCGGCAGAGTGAGGGCTTGCATTATCGTGCAGAAAAAAAATTCCTTTTGTGAGCATGCCACGTCTCTTGTTTTGAATTGCTCTGCGCAGCTTCCTCAGGATTTGGCAGTAGGCTTCTGCATTTATTGTCGTTCCTCGTTCCATAAATTCGACCAGCAAAACACCATGCCTATCCCAAAACACGGACGCCATGATCTTGCGCTGTGACAAAGTCTGTTAGGCTTTGACCTTTACGGGAGAGTGCGTGTGTCTCCATTCCATGCTTTGTTGTTTCGATTCGGGAGTGAAATGCGAAATCCACGTTTCGTCTCCAGTTACGATCCGACTCAGGATGTCGTCACCATTTACGTCATAACGTGTCAGAAAATTCAAGGAACTCTCGAGTCTTTTGTGTTTGTGCTTCTCCGTCAGGAGTTTAGGGACCCAACGCGAGCACAGTTTCTTAAAGTTTAATTTTTCATTAACAATTTTGTAAATCACAGACCTTGAAACGTCGGGAAATTCGTCATCTGAAACATCACTTGGGCGGCAACCGTTATGACGATGACGACGATTTGAAAACGGCCGTGAATTCTTGGTTATCACAGCAGGCGGCAAGTTTTTATGAAGAAGGTTTCCAAAATTTAGTTGTGCGATATGATAAGGGTTTACAAAAACTTGGAAACTATGTAGAAAAATAGATAAAAGTATGTAGATTCCGAAAATAAAATTAGTTTTTGCAAATTTCCTTTTATTTTTTTTTTATTTTCAAACGGTACTTACTTTAAAAATACGCCTCGTATAAAACAGATTGTAACAATGGTCTATTCCCCCATTCGATCCAGGTCAATGGTACAAGGCACATCAGAAAAATCTCCAAGAACTTCACATCGTAAATATATTTAAAATTTTTCATATTTAATTCTGAGCTCATGAGACAACAATAAATTTATTTAAAGTAACATTATAATTGTAATTAACTTAATTAAAGACTTAGTATTATAAGAAGGTGTCATCAATAAATTAAATTAAATTCAAATTTCAACAATTAATAACTTTTTTTTTTGTAAATTAATTTAAAGTAAATTCATCAATCGTTCATTAAAATATCATTTAACTTAATCCAATTTCGTCTTAATTAATTTCTTTATATTCATTTATTATTTAACCCACCGGGTTGACCCACCCTCGTATATTGGTAATGCAGATCAGCGTATCACTATTTTTCACAGCTCTACTGGTTATTCTACACCATTTTGAACATACTTTCACAATTTCACATCAATAATAAATATCTTTCCATTCACAGTCAGAATCAGTGAGTAATTACAATTCTTAATGAATATCATTAAATACAAAGTAAATGGAATGTACAATAATCGTTAAAACAAATTAAAGAAAGTCTTTAACATCATACACCATTCAAAATCTTTAATAAAATTTAATCACGATGATGCCTCCATAATTTTTTTATACATTTTTTGATCGTCTACCATCCTTAGGAATACATCATATTTCTTCTTATGATACCTAAACAAAAACAAAAGAGTTATAAATTTTTAAAAAATAATTCAAACTTACTATTTAAAACAGTAGAAGTAAACAGCAAGATTTCACAAGGGCGAAGGATTATATGGCATTTAAATTTTGTCCTTTGGAATGATAAAGTATGGAAGGGGACAAAGATTAATATTTATCATGCTATACTGGAGAGTGTGTGTACCAATGGTACGGAAGTGTGGGTATAAACAAAGAGACAGATTTTTTTTTTTGGATTTAACGTCCGACTGTTCTGCAATTACTGCTAATGCAGACGGTGACGAATGAAATGATTATTTGTAACGAATGTAAATATGCCGTGCCTGAATGGGATTCGAACCGAAGAACGTATGATGAGAGGTGAGCACGTTACCAACTACGCCAATGCGCCAAAGAGTCAGAAGGAATTCCTAAAAGCAGTGGAGTGAATTTCTGGAGGTGAAGCTGTGATAAGTCACGCATCGATCGAATTCCAAAATTAGAAGAAGAATTGGCGTTCAAGGAAATATCATGGATACCATATCCCGAAAGCAATTAAAACGGTTTGGCCATTTGCCGAGGATGGAGGATGGTAGGTGGTCAAAGAGGGTATGGGAGTGGAGCCAGTAGAAGAAGGAGGGGTACGCCGGAAGTGACATGGTTGGATAATGTGCAGGAGGGAATGTCTTTGCGAAGATTTCCAATGGTGACTGGCAAGACAAAGAGAGGTGGTGCTTAGGAAGTGAGATATCTGTAAATCCTCGCATGAAAATACAAGGTGTGGCTATTAAATAACGAGACTGACGTTGAAAAAAATTTTATTCTTTTTAAATATAATCACTTATTGTCACCTTCAATATACACTCCTTCTCTATCCCTACAACGCTCCATGCGAATTTTCCATCGTTGGAAACAGTGCTGGAAGTCATCTTCTGTCAGCTCCTTCAGGACACGTGCCACTTTCTCTTTTACAGCTTCCACAGACTCAAATCTTGTCCCTTTTAATGCAGATTTCACCTTAGGGAACAGGTACAAGTAACATGGTGCAAGATCTGGTGAATAAGGTGGATGTTCTAACACTGAGATGCTGTCCTTGGCTAGGAACCTCTTGACAGAAAACGCGGAATGAGCTGATGCATTCTTTGTCTTGAGAGGAGAACCCATGATTTGTCCTTCCACATTTCGGGGCGTTTTTCCTTACTCTATGACGTAGTTTAGAAAGTACCTCAAGGTAGTAATATTGATTAATTGTTTGACCTTCAGGAACCTGGTGAAGGTACACAATCCCATGGATATAAAAAAAACCACATTCAACTTTGCTTTAAATTTTGACTTTCTCATTCACGCTTTTTTGGCTCTTGGTGAAGTTCGGCTCTTCCAGTGCATGGATTGGCGCTTCGTTTCCGGATCATAAGTAAAAAATCACATTTCATCATATGTTATCGTCGCAAAAATGGTGAAGTAGCGAATCTGCAAAAGTACGATTTTTCAGGAGAAGGAAAACAAGTTTTGCCAATCTTTATAAAATCAGATTTTAATGCAATCTTTTATCTTTTTGCAGAAGTTGTATTTACGTTTTATGTTTAACACGTTGGTTATGGTTTAATGAATGAATTAAATTTATTAATTTAAAAAAATTGCTTGACAATACCAAAAACCACAGATTCGCTAGTTGACCATGGTGAATAATTAATATTTTGTTCTACTGGTAAAGGTTTACCTATATAAACTGACGAATCTGCACAGATGTTTAGTAATGAACTAAAAGTTTTATTATTTTTAGTCTTTTTTTGTCATCAGTCTCTCGACTGGTTTGCTGCAGTTATCCAAGCTGTTCGATCTTGCGCAAGTCGTTTCATATCTACATACCTGCAACACCCTACATCTTTTGTAATTTGCTTTAAATATTCTAACCTTTGCCACCTTGTATCATTCACTCCTTTAATATTACCCTCCATTACTGATATACTAATACTTGGATGTCTTAAGATATACCCCACTAGCCTATCCCTTCTTCTGGTAAGATGTTTCCATAAACTTCTTTTTCCATCCACTCGTCTAAGAACCTCTAAATTACTTATTTTGTCTACCCACCTAATCTTTAACATTTTCCTGTAACACCACATTTCCAAAGCTTTTATATCCTTCCTTTCTACAGCTCCTATCACCCACGTTTCACTTCCGTACCTATCTTTATCGTGTTAATGACTTCTTTTGATTTCTGCATGCGTCTCAATACCTCCTCATTGGAGACGCGATCCACCCAGGAGACTCTCAGCTTCCTTTTGTAGAGCCACATCTCAAACGCTTCAAATATTTTACTTATGAAATCATTAAGCATCCAAGACTCCTAGCCATAAACACTCCAAACATAGTGTTTTAAGAAATTTCTCCTAATCTGTAAATCAATGTTTGTAGTCTGCTGTTTTATAAGCTGTTTTTCATTTCAAAGACCTTTCTAGCTTGAGCAATCCTACTTTTTATATCACTTGTGCTTCTAATCCTTTGTTATTTTACTCCCTAGATAACAAAATTTCCCGACTTCCTGTATGTTTTCGTTGCCTACTTTTAAATGTCCCATCTCTTCTAAACCACTGTTGCTGCTGTACAACACTTTCATTTTGTTCTTATTAATTGTCATTAACCCTTTCTCATGATCTCATCCATCCATTCATTCATAGATTCATGGATCTCATCCATTCTACGCGTATGTAAGATATCCTCTAATTCTTCTAGTTCTTTCTTAGTCTGTTTGTCTTGGCTAATACTACGATATCGGCGAATCTCAGCAGTTTTATTGTTTCTTCTTGAATTTTTATTCCTGTGTTAAATTTTTCCTACACTCATTTATAGCCTCTTTTATGCAGAAGTTAAAAAGTATTGGTGACAATGAACATCCTTGTTGCACACCTTTTTTTTACAGCAGCTTCTTTTTCGTACCCCTCAGTTCTCATAACAGACGTTTGTTTCTTATACAGACCGTAGATAACTTTCCTTTCTTTGTATTGTGTAATTCCTAGCTTTTCAAGGTTTTAAACATTTTACTCCAGTCTCGATTCTGAGATTTTAAGTCCATAAATGCAATATTGTTAATAGAATATGCTGCTATTTTTACAATTATTTTAAAGAAACATCAAATTATTAAATCATAGCTTTAACAAAGTGTTTTTAAAGCAGAACATCAAATTGTGTTAAAATTCATCTTCAACTTCAGACTTCTCATGCACATTAGCTTCTGGTAGTTTGTCAGGAACATTTGTCGTTGACGGCGAATTGAAATAGAATTCATGATAGGCTTTAAGGATTATTAATTCGTAATAAAGTTTTACTAAATTTTTATGTTTTGCTGTAAAAATTTTCAAGAGATTTTTGTAGGGTTTTACAACTCGTGACAGTAAAGATCGTCCTTGTATGAGTTTCACTTCAAATTTATCAAACTGCTCCGAATCGTAATCAATTTTTCTGAATACCGTATTAGGAAAAAATTGAAATTCTTTAATATTCATGTTTTCTTCTTAATACTACAGTAACAATAAATATAAAATTAAATAAGTATGAAAATGTAACTACGAAAACTAAAGTAGGCCTATAACTATAAAAATAAAGTTGAATAAAGTATAAAAATGATAACAATCACAAAAGCCAATAACTTGACAATAATAGATCTCGATCGAACGAGAATGGTTAAATAAATGACTGAATACGTGGGTCACAACAACATATTTATGCGACAAATAATTATGAAAATTGATTTACCAGGACATTAAATTACTTAGCTTTTATGGTTAATGAACTATGACGTAAACCTCCAAACATAATAAATACTATTTTTGTTGATCAGAATGGTGAATTTTGGAATAGGCATACCAATAAACAAACATGACAAAGTGCCTTATGGCTCGTGAGAACAGCAATTAAAAGTTCACTAACGTTGAGGCAATTATGACATCATTAAAACATACTAATTTGTCATTACTGTATTTATTATTCTTCACTTTAGTGACTTATAAAATAAGCTATATGAAAAACTAGAGTTGTGAATAATAAAATATTTGCGAGATTCGCTTCTTCACCGTGTTGAATCTGAAATGAACGTAGAAAACAATATGGTGAAGTAGCGTATCTGGCAGATTCGTTACTTCATCACTGTGAATGTGGAGACAGTGAACAAAACTCGCATTAGTGAAGTAACGAATTTTCAGATTCAACAGTTCACGGTGGTGAAATTATTAACTCATGCACTTTCGCTAAAAAACACATGGTGTTTTCTCGATAACGGAATATAATACAGATATAATACTTCACCACAGTGTATATGGGCACAAGTAGTGTCCAATAATGGTAATAACTCAAATTCGCAAAAAACGCAGATTCGCTACTTCACTATTGTTGCGACGTTATTATCTTCTACCTGTTCCCTAAGGTGAAATCTGCATTAAAATGGTCAAGATTTGAGTCTGTGGAAGCTGTAAAAGAGAAAGCGGCACAAGTCTTGAAGGAGCTGACAGAAGATGACTTCCAGTAATGGTTTTAACAATAAAAAATTTGCATGGAGCGTTGTAGGGATAGAGGAGTGCATATTGAAGGTGACAATAAGTGATTACGTATAAAATAAAAATAAAATTTTTTACATCAGTCTCGTTATTTAATAGCCATACATCATGTATGTATTGTTTACATACAAGACAAATTCAAAAGAAATTATGAACACAAGATTAGAATGTTAAAACTTCAAATTGAATGATTGATAAATGCCATCTGCTAGAAGATTATAATCTAGAACTAGAAGATACAACTACTAGGAACAACTAGGGTATTAGGTACTAGAAGACTAGTGTTCAGAGATAATCTTTCTATATGATGTAAGATAGAAGAGATGGAAGAATTTAAGAATTGTGGAACAAAGATGTTGTAAATTGTGGTTTGGAATTCAGAGACAAAAAAAGTAGAGTACTGATGCAGGAGAGTTGTGGGGAGGAAAGGTAGGAAGGTAGGCTAAATAGTAGAAAGCTAGAGGAAGTTGAAGAATTAACATTTTGGGGACAATTTCTCATCAGACAGAAAATTATAAAAAGAGATAAGTACACTGAACCCAAAAAAACACATTTTTAACAATCGGTCTGTGTGTGAACAAAATAGCGAACAAAGTTGAAATTTTTGGGAGTGGCTGTACTCTCATAGAAAAAAATGGTTTTTTTAAGATTGCGGCCTTAATATGAATTTTAGAGCAAACGTGTATATAATCAAAGTTGTAGAACATTTAAACACCTACAACTTTTATTTCAAACATTTTGTTGTCCAACGCTTAATTTAGCATCAATTAGTGATTTTCTGTATTTTTTTCATCAAACATTGGTAAAAATTAGGATTTTTTAAAAATTGTGGCCTTAGTTTGCAATTTATAACTGAAGTGTAGGTCTATATAATTAACATTATAAAAACATTAAAAAACCTACAACTTTTATATTAAGCATTTTTCTCTAAAGAGCCTAGTTTAGAGGCAATTACTGATTTTCCGTATTTTTAAGTTCTACAGTTTGATTATCATTTTGCCTCATTCACTCACGATTAAAATTAGGTAACATTTTTCATTTTACATGTTTACTAATGATTAAACATAGGTTATATTTAAATTCATTATTTATATTGGCAAGAGAAAGTCTTGTGAGGGTTTCTTGCCAGATGTTTTAAAATATTGACTGCTATAAATTTGACTTCCAATTGTAGGAAAAACAATTTAAAATTTTGATGTTGCAATATAGGGCAAGAAAAAGTAAAAATTTATGATTTCAAACAAAACAATATTGATACTTGGCTGCCTTCATGGTCCAGTGGTTAGTATGCTACGCTGCGAAGCGGAGGTCCTGGGTTCGATATCCGTATAGGGTCTGGAAAATTATTACAGGTTCAAACCCACCGTTCCTCAACCCAATGTAGTCACTAATAACCATGATGTTGATGCAACTTAAAATAAAAAACTAAAAAAAAAATTGATACTTACTGTAAAACTTTATTGTTAGGTTCAACGACAAGTGCGTGACATGCCATATCACATACAGCTTGTTGAACAGAATTGAATCTACCAGAAGCAGTCGCAGCTAACATAGCTGATCCCAAAAGAACAGACTGTTCTTCTTTAGGAATTAGAACAGTACATCCCATAACATCTGCATGTGTTTGTACAAACAATTTATTTTGTCCCAGTCCACCGCAAATGAGTACACTGTTAATGCCTTTATGACCAGCTTTTTCTAATGACATTATTATATTCTTCGTTCCGTACTGAAAACATAACCAAAAACAAATCATAAATGGTAGCTAATCTATGTATTACTAGGGTTATCCAGAAAATAACCTCCGTTTTGAAATAAAAAATAAACGAGTGAAGATACAAAAACTTAATTATATACATATTAAAACTACAGTTTTTCTCTATTTTTCGACATAATCGCCAAACAGATTCAAGCACTTGTCGTACCTTGAAACAGTCTTTGAAATACCCTCTGCATAAAAATCTGCCGCCTGTGAATTTAGCAAACCATTTACAGCGTTTTGAAGCTCTTCGTCATTGGCGAACCGCTGAGATGCAAGCCACCGCTTCATGGTCGGGAACAAGTGAAAGTCACTAGGAGCCAAGTCCAGGCTATATGGGGGATGATCGAAAACGTCCCATTAAACTTGGCCATATTGTAAATAAAATGATTTTTTAAGATTTCAGCCTTAGTATGCATTTTACGATAAAAGTGTATAAAATCAAATTTAAATTAAAAGAAGGAAATTAAAAGATCTACAACTTTTATTTCGAGCATTTTTCCCTACAGAGCCTAGTTTAACATCAATGAGTGATTTTCCGTACTATTAAGCTAAACTAAGGTTGGTTTTCATTTTGCGTCATTCACTCATTATTAAAATAAGGTTATGTTTTTTGAGGTTAGTTTTTTTGTTTATTTCTAATGTTTTATTACTAATGTTAGGTAATATTGTTCATTATTTGCATTTGCAAGAGAAAGTTGTGTGAATGTTTCATGCCTGATTTTCATCTTTTATTATTATCTTATAATCAGATACAAAGCAAGATTCAGAAGATAGAAATTTATTTCTATTTTCAAGGGTAGTTTTTTATTTATCGTTCAATTGTTATCGAACGACTAAAAAAAACCTCCCCTAGAAGATTTCAAATGAAATAGTATTCCTTGGATTCAGACATCTTCACACCATCGATCAATCGTTCATCTATCTTTACAGACAATTTTTCATTTTTATTAACAATATTGTAGAAATATAAAAGTATCATTACTAAACAAAAAAGAAAACTTACAGCTAATGCTTGAACAGTTGCTAGATAAACTAAAGCCAAATCTTCTTCACCAGCTGACAAAGTCAGGCCACAAATCTAAACATAGAAACAAATAATATAAGAAAAAATTCTCACACATGTACAGCGACATAAAACATTTGAAGTGACTAATGATTTTATCTATTTCATCAATAACTGTGGGTCGAGTAAAAATTTTTTAAACATGGAATTGAGGAGAGCTAGAAGTTGGTTGCTCAGTTTGCAGAGAGGGTGATCAAGAGACTGCAAAAGGAAGAGATATCTGGGGTTCAGCTGGATCACCCTCTCCACCATAAGTGGCTGGCCCGTTGGCGTAGTGGTTAGCGCAACTGGCTTCTACGCCGGGCTCCTGGCTTCAATTCCCAGTCAGGTCTGGCATTTTTTCATCACTCATTTTCATTTATCATCCTTCTCACCATCTGCATTAGCAGAAATTGCAAAACAGTCGGACGTTAAACAAAAAAAAAAAATTCCTAATCTCATATAAAATCAACTCACATATTTCCTGAGCTGGTGATGAAAGAGATGAATGAAGATGAGAGAGTGGGCGTTGGTCAGTGAAAGCAAAGGGAGAATTCAGCTACAGTTCTCTTCCACACCTCGCTGACAGTGTGTAATTTTAACCCAACATTTCTCTTGTAGTATTAAATTAACAGTTCCGAGGATGGTGGAGGATTTTTACAGTTGTCGGATCAAGTGACCAGGTGGCAGATTTTTGGTTGGTAGGCGGTTTCGACCTCCTTGAGACTGGACAAGGATGCCTCAATTTAGTCCAACACTACTTCCCCCCATCGTTAGCGAGTGAACATGAGTTTTTCTCACCACCTCGGATACAAAAAAAAACCTGGAATTGAACTTCAGACCAAAGGCTCAACAGTTAAATCCTCCACCAATTGACCTTAACTTACTCAATTAAATTAAGGCTTAAATTCAATATCATTTACAAACGATACGACTTACCATGCCACGAAGAGTTGGATCAGCTAATGGTGAACGATTTCCATGAAAGTCTGGTCGAACATGAATATTCCGAGTAAGAAGATCATACGAAGACAGTTCTCTTTTCTCACTCAATTTCATAATTAGGTTATTCAAATATTCAACAATATGCCTGAAATTAAACCAAAAACATATTTTATTAAGGTAAGATTTACATTAATAGGTTCTTCTTCTTCTTCTTCTTATAGTGCCTATTCGATCCAAACGTTGGCGATCATCTGGCTATGACAAATCTAAAC
The DNA here is from genome assembly GCA_035578175.1 of Catonia carolina. NCBI lineage: Eukaryota > Metazoa > Arthropoda > Insecta > Hemiptera > Achilidae > Catonia > Catonia carolina. Next base: position 16,070,198 of record JAQMRL010000015.1, read on the forward strand.
AGCTGCTCTAAATCTAAACAGCTGACAGCTGCTCTGAATCGCTCTGGAGTTGTTTTGGAGAACCACAGTCTAAGATTCTTGAGTCAGGAAATCCGTCTTCTACCTGGTCCACGTCTCCCCTGGACTTTACCCTGAAGAATAAACCACTGAAGAACCCAGTACTTATTCCCAATTCTCGTCACACATCCCAGATATTCAAGCTTCCTTTTTTTCACTCTATTAACAACCTCCGTCTCCTTCCCCATCTGTTCCAGCACCTCTCTGTTTGTTACTTGATCCACCCAAGATATATACAGAATTTTTCTATACAACCATATCTCGAAAGCCTCTAATTTTTCTTGCATTGCTGCTGTAAGCATCTATAACTCAACTCCATAGAAAAATATTTCAAAGATGTAACTGCCGGATGAGCTTCACTTTTATTTCTAGGTCCAGATTATGGCTCTTAAAATGTCTGCTCATCTTAACAAATGCATTCCTTGCCTCCTCAATCCTGCACCTAATCTAGACTCTAGAGCGGAGGTTCCCAAACTGTGTGCCGCGGCACACTGGTGTGCCGTGAGGCCGACCAAGTGAGCCACGGAACTCAAGGAAAATAAATTAAATTAAATTTAAACGGTCCAACAAAATAATGCCTAGCCGATGACTATAAGTAAGTATGTATAAGTATGATATAAGTACGTTTATATCAAGTACTTAAGTTTAATCAATGGCATAAAATAATAGGTGTGCCGCGGCTATTGGCCGTTTTTTTTGTAGTGTGCTGCGAGAAAAAAAAAGTTTGGGAAACACTGCTCTAGAGATTTGTCCCATTGGTCATTTAGGAGTGTTCCCGAGTAAGTGAACTTGGAAAAACAGTCAACGACTTCTCCCTTGATTAGCAGTTGGCAATTAACAGGTTAGTAAATAATAACTAATTTTGATATTTAATTGAATAAGTTACTGCTTGACAACAATCGAAATAGGATTCCCTCCCTTTCCTACTTCTTCCATTGCCGTTCGCACTACGTGCCGGATCAAATACATTAGAACGCATAACACCAATAAGTAGTTAATATGAATATCACTTATACTAGATTCTTGTTATCCATAACATTTTGTACAGATTATGTGACCACCAGTAGAAGAAAGTCATTAGTGTTTCCATTATTTTTGTTTACTATTAGATAGTCATAATATAACACAGCAAGTTCTTAATTTATAATGTTGACTGTTAATCTACATAATTGATACAATAAATGGAGTAAGCATTATTCTTTATTTACTTGAGAGCAGCTAATATAAACTACGCTTTTACTTCAGTTCTACAGTGTTAGTGACCGTGCAATATTGGTTTTGTAATCAGTGCAGTTTTATTATGTTTTGGGTTTGATCGGTCGTACAATATTCAGATAAATTCGTTTCGATTAAACAAATACAGTGTAAGTGTTATACAGTGTATTTTCATTTAAACAGGTACAGGTTAAATAAGTGCAAATAATAATAAATAATGAAGTAATAGTAAGTATGATATTATAAGTCTTTAGATATTAGAGTCTTTTCGTATTAAGTCTTTAGATATTATAAGTCTTTTAGATATTATAATATCATTATGTAAGTATGATAATAGTAAGTGTCAAATTTTTTACACTCAATCTGTTCGTTGCAGGGGTAAAATAAATAGTTCTGTTTCTTATCACATGGTCAGCCAATTAAATGACTGAATCATTTAAGAACAGAAGAGGTAGAGGTGTAAAAGACACTAATCAGAGTCATCTCCTCTGAAAGTAATGAATTTCATTATACAGCCAGACCCTGTGGTGAATGAAGTGAAGGTATCATTTGCAGAGTGGAAAATATGTGCTTTTTAGAGGGGCCCGGCATGCTGATAAGCGTACTTTTCTATTCGGTGAGTTGTGGCAATGGTAAACCACCTCACTCCTCGTTTCACTTAGTAAAACCTCTACAGGTTCAAACCAGCCTTTTGGCTGATGACCTAAACAACAACAACAATATCATTATGTAAGTATGATAATAGTAAGTGTCAAATTTTTTACACTCAATCTGTTCGTTGCAGGGCTAAAATAAATAGTTCTGTTTCTTATCACATAGTCAGCCAATTAAATGACTGAATCATTTAAGAACAGAAGAGGTAGAGGTGTAAAAGACACTAATCAGAGTCATCTCCTCTGAAAGTAATGAATTTCATTATACAGCCAGACCCTGTGGTGAATGAAGTGAAGGTGTCATTTGCAGAGTGGAAAGTATGTGCTTTTTAGAGGGGCCCGGCATGCTGATAAGCGTACTTTTCCATTCGGTGAGTTGTGGCAATGGTAAACCACCTCACTCCTCGTTTTACTTGGTAAAACCTCTACAGGTTCAAACCAGCCTACAGGCTGATCACCTAAACAACAACAAGTATGATATAAATATTGTTGTAGTAATGAGCTGTACTAGAAGGCTGACTATCCGAGCTAATGTTTTTGGGACGGTGAGTAATGCAAGATGGCGGCGCGGATGAAGTGCGGAAGGGAGGGAATCTTATTTCGAAACTTGTCGGACAATAGTTTATTTAACAAAAATTTTGATAAATTTACTTATTTAAAACTTACCGTATTTTTCGGACGATAAGACGCATCGGACGATAAGACGCACCCTTGTTTTTCAAGGCATAAATTATCTAAAAATTATTTTGACTGATTTTAATTAGTTTTTTATAACAGATAAATGTGATGTCTTTTATTGAAAAGCAGCAAGTACAGAAGATACAATATATATAATTATTTCATAGTCATAAATTTACAAAAAAAAATGGATACAGAAACTGTAAGTACGTAAATTACTACTATCGGTTTCATAATCATGGACACCCGAGTTTGAACCCAAAGCATCTACAAAATTATGAGTCGGATTTCTACATACTTTACATCAAAATTTAGCTAATTTTATTCTGCGTTTACCTATAACAGTCCTACATTTTTAATGTTTAATAATTGCCATATCGAGGTTGGAAGACAAAAAGACCCGGTTTTTTTTGATATCGCAACAAAGTTCATGCGTTTAGAGGTGTGTAACTTGATAAATATTTGACCGAAAAGTATAAAATTTTAACACAACATAGACAATTATATTCTTACAGCGTGTACGAAATTTCAAATTCATACGTTATTTAAATTTTAAGATATTAAAAATATTCTGAACCCTTGCTATCTCCGTAACCGCACGATCGTTCAGCTCGGGCAAACTATCGTTTTATTCAGCGTAAAAATTTAGTACAGATATGTTAACATGAAATATCGATTGGCCAATGTTGTGGTAAAATTTTTAGAATTTTGAAAAATAGAAGGGTAATGCGGGGGATTGGTGTTACTATCCATGTTGCTAGTTTGTGTACGTGAAATCCTGTCGGACTGTTTACCTGAATTGACAGACTGCATTGTCAATTCAGGTAGACAATCAGATTCAGGCAACATGGTTAGTCTAATAGTAATTGATAATACAATTTTTCAATTGTGCTTCTAGTTGGGGCCATTTGACAGCAAGAGTTCGAAATTTACTAGTATGTTTCTTATTATTTGCCTTGAGTAATAAATCTTCTTGTTTCTGCCATTCCCGAATCATTTTTTCTGTTGGAGGAGGTAAAAAATGCCTTTCTACTGCCCGAATGCCATTATCTTTTGCATATTGAACCATTTTTAATTTAAAAGCGAAAGAGTGCGAAACATGCTTCACATTTTAAAATGCTATGATATTTACCGTAAGTAATATCGATACAGAAACTACTGTGTATGCTTAGAAACTTCAAGACGATAGCCTACAGTTTAAAAACTACGGTACATCCTATATCATTGTATGGTTTGTTTTGAAATCCCTAGTTATTGAGCGTGTTTAAGTAGAGTAGGGTAGTATTAAATATTATTATAGAAAGCATCTACCCTGAAATATAGCTAGCGTTCGGACCATAAGACGCATGGTAATTTTTAGGTCATTTTCCTACGGAAAAAAGTGCGTCTTATCGTCCGAAAAATACGGTACTTTTTATTTATCTTTTAGTTGGTGCTAAATGATACAAAAAATAAAATACTTACATACAAATGAACTGATACTTACATTCCTTTAGGTAACGTCCGTCGAATTTCAACACTGGCAGGATGGATGTCGATAATATGATCTAATAATTTACCGGTGGCACTTTGACCTCCTTCATTCAACCAAAAACCCATTCCTAATACACTAAAGTACGGTCCCCAAACTCCAGGAACAAATAATGCATCATTACTTAACGACATATGACATGTTGACGTTCCGCAAATCAAACCTACAAAATAAAATTAATTCAATTTTATTGAAATTCAATATTCATTTAAAGACAAATACAAATCCCAAAAACTCTTCTGATTATGAGATTATTTGTAAAGTATCTTCATAAGAAAAAAGAGTGGAATGAAGAAAATGTTGAAAAGTACAGTTTATACAAGGGCTGTTTTTTCTTCGACCTCCGATAGGTCATAAATGAAAGACAAGTGAATATAGAGTGTTTCATTACTAAAAAAATCTGGTGTGAAACAACTTTCTCTTGCCAATGCAAATAATTTTAACAATATAACTTAATATTAGTAATAAAACATTAGAAATAAACAAACTATAAACTAATCTATCTCGTAGAGCATAAAAAATGTAGTAAATGAGGCGATTTTCAAAAAAATCGTAGGAGCCGTTTTTGAGAAAATCGCAAAAAAGTAAAAAAATGACACGAATAAACTACTACTTCCGGTTGACCGATTTTGATGAAAAAGTTCGTGTCGGGTCCTCTAGTGGTATGTAACTCAAGTTTCAACTTTGTAAAATGTTCCGTTCTTGAGATATTTTGTTCACACACACAGACCAATCGCTAAAAACATGTTTTCTGGGTTCAGGGGTTATGAAAACGTGAAGATCCGGTGAAAACTCGATTTTGAAAAACCGACATGAAAGCAATACTTTCCTTCCTATATATTCATATAGGCAAGAGAAAGTAAAAATTGATTGTCGTCGGTTGTGGCTGTTGTTTGGTGTCCAGAACGGGGTTTGTCGGTGACGTACTCCCGGCCCCCCCATCACTGCCAAGTGCCACCTCTCGGACTGTGCCCTTGAAATTCAGTCATCTTTGAAGGCCTCTTGAAGCATCTGGAATGTTTCGAATCCATTCTTTCCAAGCCGCACAAAAAACTTGATGGCGTATTGCTGTTCTTGCAAGTGCACCATCGCACCATGATACTAAGTCAAAAAACATGTCTTTCCGGAAAGACAGTTTGAAGCAATTTGGTGACCGGCTGTGTTGGAAGGGCAGACCCCCCTTCCCACATTTCTTGACCAGTTTCACCAGGCTGGGATGGACAGTTGTGTCACAATAAAATCATGCGTATTACTTTTATAATGAACCCTGTAACTTGAAGAAAAAGCCGAAGAAGATGAATATGACAACGGAATGAAATGTTAACCTGTACTAACTAAGTCTTGTATCTAATTCAATAGGTAGATTATTATTGGTTGCTCCAATTAAACCCAAAACTCCAGCATGAGCATCGATGATGGATGTTGCAACAAAAGTTCCTGGTAACAAATTCATCTGATTGGCCGCATTTTCAGTTATACCGTTCCCGCATGGAGTTCCTGGCGCTTGGATTACTTTACCTGAAAATACAAAAAATTTGACAATAACTGTTTGTATACAATTTATTTCTTTTAAAATTTTTAATAATTATTTTTTATCATGTTGAGCAAAGTAACAGAAATTACTTTTGAGTAATAACTGACTTTTTATTTTTGTTGGAATGATAGCTATGACCTTCGACTGAGAGGACGCTCGCGGGGACAATATTTCCCACCGCTTTGTATTGCTTTACGTTTGTCACTCTTATTTTACATCTAGATATATAATCCAGAAGTTAAGACCTGACGCTTACCCCTCCACAAAGAATTCTTCACGGGAATCAGTTTGTAACAGCGGGGATACCTGCTGTGACATTTCTGCCACTGATGCCGTAGAAGTAACAGCTGTGGTAAATGAAAACTGAACACATTATGCACTTATATAGAATTTCTTTAAACAGAAAACTTTTTTTTTTATTAACTTTATTGATGAAATTCACCACTGTTAGAAAATAAACAACCAGTGAATATGATGGTGGCTAAAAGAATGAATGAAATGACATAGAGAGCACCATCCATTGACAGGTCTCCAACATCAGTACTTTTAGTTACTTCTTACTAATTAATCGATTTATTTAGTAATAGCATATAACCATTTGTAAAATAGGAGACCCCTACTCCACTTCCTCCATCTTTGAACGTTGGTTGGTAGATGACAGAATAAGTAAACAATGAATAATAACAAAATTACGAGTAGAGTTATGTATTTCGTTGTTAGTAGTGTACGACTTGTTGACATTTAAAGAATAAACACAATTCAACAGTTTATCACTTATTCAAGTTGAATACGATCATATACTTAGTCACGTAGCTACAATTTTGTTTATCTTAAATCTTTAGCTAGCTAGTTAGTAATAAACACAGTTGGCTCAGTTCATGTAACTTTATTTGGTGCTACTATAGTACGTGGCCTACCGCGTTATGTTTAGTGAAATTTGTATTTCTTGATGTGGTAGCACTGTCCACTAGCACTTTTGACGCGTAAATATTCACATATTTTACAGGTTATGTGAACATTCCGTTTTAAAAAATATTTACATATTTTACAGGTTATGGGTGAACTACATTAGGTTATGTGAACATTAGGTTACCTGCATTCAACAGTTAACCATCAGCGAAATTCTGTAGATCCACTAACAGGAGCCAATACACAAGCAATTGAGAGATCATGGTTGGACGCAATAATAATTCATTTGTACAAATTTTGTTCCAATGGAATAAGGTAGCTTTTTTTTTTGTCATCAGTCTCTCGACTGGTTTGATGCAGTTCTCCAACCTGTTCTATCTTGCGCAAGTCGTTTCATATCTACATACCTGTAACACCCTACATCTTTTGTAATTTGCTTTATATATTCTAATCTTTGCCTCCCTCTACAATGTACTCCCTCAATGTTACCCTCCATTATTGATAGCCCAATACCTGGATGTCTTAGGATATGCCCCACTAGCCTATCCCTTCTTTTGGTAAGATGCTTCCATATACTTCTTTTTTCATCCACTCGCCTAAGAACCTCTAAATTACTTATTTTGTCCACCCACCTAATCTTTAACACTTTCCTATAACACCACATTTCAAAAGCTTCTATCCTCTTCCGTTCTACAGCCCCTATCACCCACGTTTCACTTCCGTATAATGCTACACTCCAAACATAATGTTTTAAGAAATTTTTCCTAATCTGTAAATCAATGTTTGAAGTCAGTAAGCTGTTTTTCATTTCAAAGGCTTTTCTAGCTTGAGCAATTCTACTCTTGATATCACTCGTACTTCTACCATCCTTTGTTATTTTACTCAATAGATAGCAGAATTCCCCAACTTCCTGTATGTTTTCGTTGCCTACTTTTAAATTTCCCATCTCTTCTAAACCACTCTTGCTGCTGCACAACACTTTCGTTTTGTTCTTATTAATTTTCATGAAGTAATCCTTCCTCAAGATCTCATCCATTCCATTTAAGGCATCCTCTAGTTCATTCTTTGCCTCGGCTAATACTACTATATCATCGGCGAATCTCAACATTTTTATTGTTTCTCCTTGAATTTTTATTCCTACGTCTAATTTCTCCTTCACTTCATTTATAGCCTCTTCTATATACAAGTTAAAAAGTAGTGGTGACAAAGAACAACCTTGTCGTACACCTTTCACCTGTCGTACACAAGGTAGCCTGTAATTACAGTAAATCAAACATTTCTGGTCATGTAATTAAGCTATCGGCAATATTACAGGTCACATTAATTTCTTATAAGGTTTATGAAGAAAACATTATCTCAGAATAAACCGCAGCTTACAAAATGTATCTAGAAACTGCATGGTAGTGAATGAAAGTATGAGTAGTGTCTTACTGTCGAGGTTGGCAGCACTGTCAAATTTTCAGTTCCCTTCCTCACAGCCCATTCATACGTAAAAGGCAATCTTGTGACTTCAGTATTTATACTTTTCATCTTCAGGGGGGTTACAAAATTTGGAGAAAATTTTCAATTATCACGATAATTCCACTTTCAATATCATAGAAAGAGCGAGTGAGAAAAGTAGAGAACTAAATAGCTTACCAATTTTAGAACAATCATCAACCAGAAGATCTTCCAAACCGATTCTATTAAAGAACTTTTTGTCCCATTGACACGCAACTGCATCGTACAGCCATTTACAAATCACTGTACATGATGACCTAAAAATCATTAAATAATTATCAATCAACGAGAATAATACAAAAATTGTTTATCAACATTACGAGGGTAAAACAAACTGGCTGACTAGATGATAAGAAACAGAACTATTTTTTGTAGCCCTGGAATCAGCAGATTGAGTGCAATTAATTTAACCCTCCACCTGTTCATTATCGACAATAATTAAGTTAAGAAATTAACCCTTTCAGTGCTGAAACAATATTTAAAAGTTTGATCTAAATCCATTTACTTTGTAAGAGCGTACAAAAAGTGCCAGCTTTTATTTCAAAAACTTGCAGGAGTAAGACTGCCTTTGCCAACTCAAATTTCAATGTTACAGAATAATAAAATTTCCTGTTAAAAAATAATTTTCATTATATTCATAAAAATCTGGTGTGAAACACTCACACAACTTTCTCTTGCCGGTGCAAATAATTAACAATAAACCTAACATTAGCAATAAAACATTAGAAATAAACAAAAAAACAAAAACTAACCTCAAAAACATAACCTTATTTTAATCATGAGTGAAAGACGCAAAATGAAAATCGACCTCAGTTAGGCTTAAAAATACGAAAAATCACTCTTTCACGCTAAACTAGGCTCTGTAGAGAAAAATTCTTTAAATAAAAGTTATAGATCTTTTAATTTACTATAAAATTGATTATATACGAGGTGCGGCTAGAAAAAAACCGAACTAGCACAGGTGAAACAATAAAACGAATGCAATAAGGCTGAAAGTCGCCTGGCCTGTCACGTGACTCTTGCTCCGCCTACTGCTCAAGTTTCATCTGCCTCCTGCACTCAGTCTGCCCGTGGCGTCTGTTCTAAGTAGTTGACGTTTTGTCTGTGCGTCGGAAAAATGTTGAGTGTACAGAAAGAACAGCGTGTTAACATCAAATTTCTTTTCAAACTTGGAAAATATGCAAGTGAAACGTTTGTAATGTTGCAACAAGTTTACGGCGATGATTGTTTATCGCGAACACAAGTGTTTGAGTGGTTTAAACGATTTAAAGATGGCCGCGAAGACACAAGTGATGACGCTCGCACTGGCAGACCATTGTCAGCAAAAACTGATGCAAACATTGAAAAAATCGGTAAACTTGTTCGAGAAGATCGCCGTTTAACAATCAGAGCAATGTCTGAGTTGACAGGAATTGACAAGGAAAGTGTTCGGCAGATTCTTCATGAAAGTTTCAACATGAACAAAGTGTGTGCAAAAATGGTTCCAAAGTGTCTCACAATTGAACAGAAGGAACGCCGAAGAATGATTTGTTCTGACATCCTAGAAAACATTGAAACAGATCCCACCTTTTTACAAAATGTTATTACTTGTGATGAATCATGGTTTTTTACTTACGATCCCGAAACCAAACGCCAATCGATGCATTGGAAATCTCCTGATTCTCCACGACAAAAAAAAGCACGAATGTCAAAATCGAAATTCAAGGCAATGATGATTGTTTTTTTTGATGTCAAAGGGATTGTACACATTGATTGGGTACCAGAGGGACAAACAGTGAATCAGCATTACTACATTAGCGTCCTGACTACCCTACGTGAGCGAGTACAGAGAAAACGGAACGATTTGTGGAAAAAAAAGACACAATGCCCCAGCTCACAATGCGTTGTCAGTGAAGACGTTTTTAGCCAATCACAACATTCCCATCTTAGACCATCCACCCTACTCACCTGATTTGGCCCCCTGTGATTTTTTTCTTTTCCCTAAAGTCAAGTCAGCTTTGAAAGGAACTAGATTTGAGAGTGTTGAAGCAGTAAAAGAAAAAGCGACGGAAGTAATGTATGGACTTACCGAAAATGATCTGCAGCATTGCTATGAACAGTGGAAAATTCGTATGGAGCGGTGTATAGACCGAGGAGGAGAGTACATTGAAGGAGATAACATCAAATTGTAAATAATGGAAAATAAAATATTTTTATAGCATCAGTTCGGTTTTTTTCTAGCCACACCTCGTACACTTTTGTCGTAAAATGCATTCTAAGGCCAAATTCTTAAAAAAATCGATTTTTCACACGTTTTCGTGAGAAAAAATTAGAAAATTGCTAATTACTGCAAACTAAGCGTTATACATAAAAATATTTGAAATAAAAGTTGTAGGGTTTTTAATTCTCTACAACTTTTATTATACAAATTTTTGCGCTAAAATGCATATTAAAGCCGTAATCTTAAAAAAACCACGTTTTTACGAGAAAACACCCTCACCAAGAATTTCAGCAAACATGGCGCCTACCCTATCTTGTAGAGAACAAAAAATTGAGTAAATGAGGCGATTTTAAAAATAATCGTAGGACCAGTTTTTGAGAAAATCGCAAAAAAGTGAAAAATTATACGAATAAACTACTACTTCCGGTTGACCGATTTTGATGAAAATGTTCGTGTCGGGTCCGGTAGTGGTATGTAACTTAAGTTTCAAGTTTCAAGTTCGTACGACGTTCCGTTCTTGAGATATTTTGTATACACACACACACAGACCAATCGCTAAAAACATGTTTTTTTGTGTTCAGGGGGTCTGAAAACGTATAGATCCGGTGAAAACTCTATTTCGAAAAATCGACATGAAAACAATACTTTCCTTCCTATATATTCATATATGCCCATAACAGACAGGTGGAGTGTCAAATTATTTACACTCAATCTGTTCGTTGCAGGGCTAAAATAAATAGTTCTGTTTCTTATCACATGGTCAGCAAATTAAATGACTGAATTGTTTAAGAACAGAAGAGGTAGAGGTGTAAAAGACACTTATCAGAGTTATCTTCTCTGAAAGTAATGAATTTCATTGTACAGCCAGACCCTGTGGTGATTGAAGTGAAGTTGTCGTTTACAGAGTGGAAAATATGTGCTTTTCAGAGGGCTCGGCATGCTGATAAGCGCACTTTTCAACTCAGTGAGGAAGGCATGGTAAACCACCTCACTCCTCGTTTTACTTAGTAAAACCTCTACGGGTTCAAACCAGCCTTTCGGCTGTTGACCTAAACAACAACATATTCATACAGGCAAGAGAAAGTAAAAAGAAATCGTTTTAACACTAAAGATATTCAAAATATTTTTTTAAATTATTTTAAGTCGCATCGATAGCTTGGCCATTAGCAACTACTGTGGGCTTTGGTACCTTAACGGCTGGTTTTAACGTGTTTAAATTTCCAGACCCTAGCCGGGAATCGAACCCGAGACCTTTCACTTTACAGGCTAGCATGCAAGTCACTATGCCATGGAGGCAGTTTCAAAATATATTATACCATTAATTTTTGTTTAAAAGATTTTTTTATGTAAATGTTTGGTTATCCAGATATCGGCACTCTATGCATAACTTACAGACAAGCGGTAAATTGGATGTTCTTACTACGTAAAATACATTAATGTCCTGTTTTCTGGACATTGGTACTGAAAGGGTTAAATAAAAAAGTTTTTTTGTAAATTAACAGGTTGACTCCCAAGTCAATTTTTGCTTAAAGACCTAATTTATGATTTCTTTGCTATTTTTAATTAACTTTTTATAAAGTCTAGAGCAGTGTTTCCCAAACTTTTTTTTCTCGTGGCACACTACAAAAAAAACGGCCAATAGCCGCGGTACACCTATTACTTTATGCCATTGATTAAGCTTAAGTACTTGATATAAACGTACTTATATTATACGAGGGCAGTCCAGAAAGTCTGTCACGTTTTGATATAAATAAAAGCTAAGTACAAGAAAAAAATTTTATTATATACATTTGAAAGTGCAATTGAAATGCTATTTTTCAACAGAATCACCAAACAAATTAAGACACTTATCATAGCGGTGAACTGATTTTAAAATGCCGGCGTCATAAAAGTTATTTCTTAGTCATCGGCTAGGCATTATTTTGTTGGACCGTTTAAATTTAATTTATTTTCCTTGAGTTCCGCGGCACCCCTCCTAGGGAGTACAGGACCTTGTAGATGGTGGAGGGGCTTGCGTGCTCCCAAGACCCGGAGAGCTATGCCGGCGGTAGTGTAACTACCAGCAGGGCCTCCCAAGCCGGACAGGTCAAAGGGTAGGAGCCAGACGAAGAAGTACTCCAAAAACGACGTCGTTGGGCCAATCACCCACACGTTGAAAAAGCGGATTCAAAGTCACATAAATAGCATCGGACAGGACAGGAATTTTCGGAATAAAAGACTGGACAAACCTAATTTACGATTTGGAAATTGGAATATACGCACTTTGACTGGAAGGAAAAGGAAATAGTAGAGGAGATGAAAAGGTATAAAATGAGTGTTCTAGGAGTTAGTGAGATTCGGAAAAGAGGATGTGGAGAGAGACAATTGGATGATGGGTATGTGCTCAGATATTCAGGAACGACTGAAGGAAAGGCATGACACTGAATATCAATAAGAGTAAAGTGATGGTGGTTAATGGCTTGGAAGGTGAAAGAATTAGGATAGATGTGGAAGGACAGGTAATGGAACAGGTGAGGTCATATGAGTATCTGGGTACAGTACGTCCACGATACTCATATGATGAGCACATACGAAGATTGGGAGAGGAAAGAGGCATGGCCCTAGGGCAAATGAGACGATTGGCAGCGGATAGAGTACAATGGAGGAAGTTGTCCGAGACTACCCTGACGCTGTAAGGCACATGGGGAGAGAGAAAGAAGAAGAAGAAGAGTTCCGCAGCACACTGGTGTGCCGCAGCACACAGTTTAGGAACCTCTGGTCTAGAGTATTATAAGGCTTACATTCTTTTGGCACCGTTTTTTTTTTTTTTAGGTGAGAGACCGATTAGGTACTCGAGAGTAAAAAAATTGAATTTACTGTGAAAGACTGATGTGTGTCTCACTGAAATTGTACATGTATTTCTATAAAATATTATATGTATTTTATAAATAATTTACTTGGGATGATTTTTCAATAAAACTACATAAATATTGATGATGCTTCTCTCTATCAAGCAGTTGTTCGGCGAGAGGTAAACTTGAGTACCAGTTGTCTACATAGAGGCACCGACCAGAATCAACTTTTACAATGCAAAAAAATATTGTAATACGAAAACCATAAAAAATTAAAAGATGACTTTTCATTACATAATATTATTAAACCATGTTTAAAATAGCAATAATCAATGATAATAATAGTCAAACGAGCACCAATCCATCTCACGATTATATTAAAAACACTATTACATGAGAGACGGATCAGTCTCTCAAAATTAAATTTTACAGATCTGGTGAGAGACGTATAAGTGCCTCATGGGAGTCAACCTGTTATTGGTAATTATTGATAGGCAAGCATGATGTGACGGCAAACATGTGCAAAAAACACAGTCCAGGCACGCCAACAGAAATAGTTACTTTAAAAACTAATTTCATTTGAATTATGAAATAAATTACCTAGAATCACAACCAGTTGCTTTCCAAGTAAGAAAATCAGCCAGATCGAAAAAATAATACGTTTCATTCCAACATTGTTGTTTCAAATGCCTTTTTAACCAAAGCAATTTCGGTAATTCCATTTCCAGTGATAATTTCCCACCGACGTATTGTAACAATGAATGCCCAAGTTCATTTATTTCATTCGCTTCATGTTCTGCTCTGTGATCTAACCAGAGGATTATGTTTTGTTCTAATTCCCCTATTAAAAAAAAAAACAAAAAACATTAATACTAAAAATCTAGTGTGAAACACTCACACGACTGTATCTTGCCAATACAAATAATGAACAATATAACCTAACATTACTAATAAAACATTAGAAATAAACAAAAAACATAACCTTATTTTATTCATGAGTGAACGAAGCAAAATGAAAAACCAACCTTAGTTTGGCTTAATAATACGGAAAATCACTTTTTGATGCTAAACTAGGCTCTGTAGAGAAAAAAGCTAAAAATGAAAGTTGTAGATCTTTTAATTACCTATAAATTAGATTATTATACAATTTTTTCGGTAAATGCATACTAAGGCCGAAATCTTAAAAATTTCATTGAAATAAAAGTTGTACGTATAAGGGCCAAAGTAGTTCACTTGTGTCTTGCATCTTGTATTGAACAGCTGCAAGGCTGGTTTGAACTTAGAAGTTCAAACCAGCCTTTTGGCTGATACCCTAAACAACTACAAAAATCTGGTGTGAAACACTCACACAACTTTCTCTTGCCAATGCAAATAATTAACAATAAACCTAACATTATTAATAAAATATTACAAATAAACAAAAAACTAACCTCAAAAACATAACCATATTTTAATCATGAGTGAATGATGCAAAATGAAAATCAACCTCAGTTAGGCTTAGAAATACGGAAAATCACTCTTTCTCTCTAAACTAGGCTCTGCAGAGAAAAATGCTTTAAATAAAAGTTGTAGACCTTTTAATTTTCTATAAATTAAATTATATACACTTTTGTCGTAAAATGCATACTAAGGCCGAAATCTTAAAAAAATCAATTTTTCACACATTTTCGTGAGAAAAAAAACAGAAAATCGCAAATTACCGCTAAACTAAGCATTATACAAAAAATTGTTTGAAATAAAAGTTGTAGAATTTTTAATTCTCTACAACTTTTATTATATAAAGTTTTGCGCTAAAATGCATATTAAAGCTGTAATCTTAAAAAAACAACGTTTTTACGTGAAAACAGCCTCACCGAGAATTTCAGCAAACATGGCGCCTACCCTATCTTGTAGAGAATAAAAAATTGAGTAAAATAGGCGATTTTAAAAAAAATCGTAGGACCAGTTTTTGAGAAAATCGCAAAAAACTGAAAAATTATACGAATAAACTACTACTTTCGGTTGACCGATTTTGATGAAAATGTTCGTGTCGCGTCCGGTAGTGGTATGTAACTTAAGTTTCAAGTTTCAAGTTCGTACGATGTTCCGTTCTTGAGATATTCTGTTCACACACAGACACACACACACACACACAGACACACACACACACACACACACACACACACACACACACACACACACACACACACAGACCAATCGCTAAAAACATGTTTTTTGGGTTCAGGGGGTCTGAAAACGTATAGATCCGGTGAAAACTCGATTTCGAAAAATCGACATGAAAACAATACTTTCCTTCCTATACAGGGTGAATTATGAAGTTCTCCCCCCACTTCTACAGCACATTGTACTAGTAAAAATAATGAAAAAATGTTATATAAACATAGGTCCGAAAACGCTTCGTTAGCGAGTTACAGCTAGCGAAAGATTTCGCCTGAATTCCTGGGCAAAGAGTAAAATAAAGCCATACTGAACTTTTGGAAAGGTTAATTAAGTAAGAAATGTCGTGGATTCTTATGTAATTTTACCTGATAAAGCTAATAAAATAGGTTTCAGAACTGTACCTGTAGTAGTTTTTGAGGGATTCACGGTTAAATGCAAAAAATTGGGGCACGAAACAATGTTTTTTTAAGTTTCATGTACAATAACTTTGTTAAATTGGTAATAAATACATAAAATCAACAAACATTAATTGTAGAGAATTTAATTCTGAGAAAATTGATATAATCAAAGTCTAAAATAAAACAGAAATAAGTATCAAAAAATCGATTTTATTCAGTATAATACATTACTATCTGTAAAGAAATACCGTACGGTATTTAGTTAAAATAAAACAAAAACAAAATGTTTGTTCCTTAATGATGAGATAAATTGAGAAAACAAGATGAACTGTTAAATAAATTTGTTTGTAAATAAAAATATCATGTTTTATTACGTTGTATTTTTTTTTTAAATAAAAATTTACATTAAATGTTCGAAAATAAATGAAGCAAACATTTTCCAATTATTGTTTACTAATAATCGAAATGCAGTTTTTTGTTTTATTAATTTCTAAGTTGGTAACGCACGAATAACAGCTGATCAACAATGGTATTCTGTACTGTTACGTTAGAACTGTGTATTAGTGGTGTTTTGCAAGCTACAGCAGGAGATCGGGTTCTGTGAATCGTGTTATTAAATGCAATTTTTTTGTGAGTTATAATTCGATTGTTTATTCAGCGAAAAAATGCCTTACTTATTTACATCAGAGGAATACGCTGATATGGTTTTTATTTTGGGTTACTGTAATGGTAATGCTAGAGCTGCTGTAGTAGAATATGAACTACGTTACCCTAATAGGAGGATTCCAGATACCAAAACAATTTCAGGAACTTTTCATACTCTTCGGGAAACAGGATCACTACCAAGTACTAGAACCAATTATGAACGAGCTGTCCAACTTGATGATGATATTGTTATTAATGCTGTTCATCGCAGTCCAGGTGTAAGTACACGACGTATTTCTAGGCGGATAGGAGTTTCGCAGTCAACGGTGTGGAGGTCACTAAATCGAAACAAATTTTATCCGTTTCATAAACAAAAGGTTCAACATCTACAGCCAGGGGATGGTCCGCTTCGCTTGGAGTTTTGCAACTTTTTGAATATTAATAATCAACTCTACAAGCGTATTTTGTTTACGGATGAGGCACAATTCACTCGGGATGGTGTCAATAACTTGCACAACGAACACTCATGGGCAGAAGAAAATCCACATGAGGTAGTGGAACAGAACTTTCAACACCGATTTAGCGTCAATGTCTGGTGTGGCCTTTTGCACAATCGGCTGATTGGACCTTTCATATTACCTGGACGCCTAAATGCTGAGTTGTATTTGCATTTCCTTCAAGAAGAGTTGCCGCAGCTGTTAGAGAATGTTCCTTTACGTCTCAGACAAAATTTGTACTTCCAGCATGACGGAGCACCTCCCCACTTTTCACGTGCCGTTTCTGCTTATTTAAATCATCAATTTCCTGGACACTGGATTGGTCGTGGAGGGCCTCACCCTTGGCCACCAAGATCCCCAGATCTATCTCCATTGGATTATTGCATCTGGGGATGGATGAAAGACATTGTATACAAGACAAAAGTGAATTCTCGTGATGAATTAATTGCCCGTATTATGGATTCGGCTGTGCAGATACAGGGAAGCCCTGAAAAATTAAGAAACGCAACAAAAGCAATACACAAACGTGCTGCAAAATGTATTGATAATGATGGCCTCATTTTCGAACATCTATTATAAAAAGGTGCGTTCGGTTGGCCCAACCTGATTAATTTTGCTTAAAACTAGTAATGTATTATACTGAATAAAATCGATTTTTTGATACTTATTTCTGTTTTATTTTAGACTTTGATTATATCAATTTTCTCAGAATTAAATTCTCTACAATTAATGTTTGTTGATTTTATGTATTTATTACCAATTTAACAAAGTTATTGTACATGAAACTTAAAAAAACATTGTTTCGTGCCCCAATTTTTTGCATTTAACCGTGAATCCCTCAAAAACTACTACAGGTACAGTTCTGAAACCTATTTTATTAGCTTTATCAGGTAAAATTACATAAGAATCCACGACATTTCTTACTTAATTAACCTTTCCAAAAGTTCAGTATGGCTTTATTTTACTCTTTGCCCAGGAATTCAGGCGAAATCTTTCGCTAGCTGTAACTCGCTAACGAAGCGTTTTCGGACCTATGTTTATATAACATTTTTTCATTATTTTTACTAGTACAATGTGCTGTAGAAGTGGGGGGAGAACTTCATGAATCACCCTGTATATTCATATAGGCAAGAGAAAGTAAAAATACTACACAAAAAATAATTGATTGTTTACCTGCAGGACTTACACTCACAGGATTTCCATTTTCATCAATAGCAACAAGAGAGCATGTTGCATCAAAACCAATACCTTTCACCAAATCCTTTTCAACTGATTTTGTTACTTCCTGTAACAAAATAAATAAAAGTAATTTTAAAGTCAATACAGCATTTCAAAACACACAAATATTAATAAATAATTATACGAGGCGTATTTTTAAAGTAAGTACCGTTTGAAAATAAAAAAAAATAAAAGGAAATTTGCAAAAACTAATTTTATTTTCGGAATCTACATACTTTTATCTATTTTTCTACATAGTTTCCAAGTTTTTGTAAACCCTTATCATATCGCACAACTAAATTTTGGAAACCTTCTTCATAAAAACTTGCCGCCTGCTGTGATAACCAAGAATTCACGGCCGTTTTCAATTCGTCGTCATCACCATAACGGCTGCCGCCCAAGTGATGTTTCAGATGACGGAAGAGATGAAAGTCGCTCGGCGCAAGGTCAGGGCTGTAGGGTGGGTGGTCCAAAACTTCCCAGCCAAAAGAGTCCAATGCAGCTCGGGTCTGAGCGGCAGTGTGAGGCCGCTCGAGAGAGTTCAAAAGACTCGACAGTTCCTTGAATTTTCTGACACGTTATGACGAAAACGGTGACGATATGCTGAGTCGGATCGTAACTGGAGACGAAACGTGGATTTCGCATTTCACTCCCGAATCGAAACAACAAAGCATGGATTGGAGACACACGCACTCTCCCGTAAAGGTCAAAGCCAAAGGTCAAATCACAGCAGGCGGCAAGTTTTTATGAAGAAGGTTTCCAAAATTTAGTTGTGCGATATGATAAGTGTTTACAAAAACTTGGAAACTATGTAGAAAAATAGATAAAAGTATGTAGATTCCGAAAATAAAATTAGTTTTTGCAAATTTCCTTTTATTTTTTTTTTATTTTCAAACGGTACTTACTTTAAAAATACGCCTCGTATCAATATTTTGAAAATTCATTATAATCTAATTTATTATCAATTTGTAAAATCAAATAAATAGTAAATAGTTATGCATTTAACTATAGTCACTTGAGTCATGACTTTGCCCTTGTTTGCAACGAGGGGTAAAGGGGGAAAAGCATCAGTGCGGATGCGCAACTGCTTTAATTTCAGTACGACAAACATAACAACTTATACTATACCCAGAGCAAAGCGTATACAGTACATCACAAAACGTTCTGTAGGTTAACGATACGAATATAACCGTTTGATTTATCATAAACAGAAATGTTAGTTTATCGAAAATGTGGGCAGACTATTCAAAGTGCTGAACGAAATCTAATTTGTAGTGTAATAAAATGCTGTGAAGTTGAAACTAAACAAAAATGCGTTTCAAAAAGGAGGCTTTTGTTAAGAGGCAAAAACGCCTCTTAACAAAAGCCATGAGCGAGTGGCTAACTACTGTCATGTTTCGCTTTCCACAATTCGAAAAATAAAGGCGGAAATTAAAGACGTGAAAAAACTATTCTTCGACAGTTTTGTTGACACCTGGTAAAAAAAGAAAGCGGTTAGGTAGACTATACCTAGTCATACCTAACGATTATACGAAGTCATACCTAATGGCAGAGCTTTGTTGTTTGCTGATGATACTTCAGTAATCAGTAACAGTTCACTGGTAGATGCTCTTGAAGTAAATACACATGTTAACATAGAGTCCGTAGTGCAGTTCTTGAATCAAATGTTATTAACAGTTAATGGGAAAAAGTGTCAGTACTTGCAGTTCAAAAATAAACATAACGTTAAAGAAAGTAGAGAAGTGGATGTATTTATTCATAATAATAGTTTAGAGCATGTAGAAACAGTGAAGTTCCTGGGCGTATCTCTAGATAGATCTTTGTCTTGGGACTTCTATATCAATCAAGTTTGTAGTAAAATATCATCTGGGGTATTTGCACTAAAACAAATCGCCAGATTAAATGATAAAAAATTACTAATGGCAGCTTATCATGGCCTCATTCTGTCTCATATCCGGTATGGTATTTTAGTATGGGGTAATTCTAGCATGGGTAATATGAATAGGGTTTTTAAAATTCAAAAGAAAGCTATTAGGTGTATGGTGGGAGCTAACCAGCTAACCTCATGCAGGCCACTATTTAAGGAGCTTAAATTGCTTACAGTTCCCTGTCTCTACATTTTTGAGGTGATTATGTATGTCAGGCAAAATAATTTTATGCAGAATTTCAATGTTCACAATCATAACACGAGAAACAGGAATGATTATTATGTGGCTAATCACTCCACAAAATTGTTTGAACAAAAACCTACTTATGCAGGGAGAAAATTCATAAATAAATTACCCCAATCTTTAAAGTGTTGTGAGGATTTGAATTCCTTTAAAAAAAATTTAAAAAATTACTTGATCGGTGAAACTTTTTATAGCGTACAAGAATTTCTTTCTTGATAGTAGTGATACATAGTGTGTTTCTTATATGTATTTCAGGTGTTGAATCTGACGACATGTCCTATACTCCTCCTGGAGTCTCCAAGGCGTAAAAAAAAAAAAAAAAAAAAAAAAAACTAGCGAGACTGATAGTGAAGTCGCAAATAACAGCGATCGTAAAGAAGGCGATTCATTTATAGAAAATTTGTTCCAATGGAATAAGGTAGCTGGTAATTACAGTAAATCAAACATTTCTAGTTGCGTAATTAAGCTATAGGCAGTATTACAGATCAGATTTATTTCATATAAGATTTACAAAGAAAATTTTCTCGGATTAAACCACAGCTTACAAAATGTATATGTAGAAACTGCACGGTAGTGAAATGTACGAGTAGTGTCGCACTGTTGAGGTTGGCAGCACTGTTATATTTTCAATTCCCTTTCTCACAGCCCATCCATAAGCAAAAGGTAATCTCATGACTTCAGTATCAATACCTGGACATACTGACAAAATTATAAAAGCTTTTAAATCCATTCTACAGGGTGGCGCACATAAAAGTAGCCCCGTAACTTAGCCGAGATTGTATAATGTTTATACAGAGTCAAGGAAAATTCCCCCCATTTTTCCCTTCCCATGTACAACCTGCATATTTAACCTTAAAATGTGAATGTCACAGAAGCTTAGTACACACGCTGGATGTAGACTGGTTAGTTATTACAATGCTGTCGTATTCAGTGGAACAGAGAGTTTTTATTGTCGAGTGCTATGTTCGAAGTGGTTTAATTAATGAAACACGTGAAAAGTTTCGTGAAAAATACCCAGAGAGTACTATTCCTGCCAAGAGGATGGTTCAAATGTTGTTACAAAAGTGGCGTAGTACGGGGTCAATTGAAAATAAATCAAGAAAAAGCCTAATTTAATCCGAACATCTGAAGTTGTTGCTAACATTGCAGCTCGTATAGAAAAAAGTTCATGTAAGTCCACTCGGCATTTATCACAGCAAGTTGGTGTGTCACGCAACTCTTGTCAAAGAGTTTTACACGCTTTGAAACTAAAACCTTACAGAATCAGTGCTGTTCATGAACTTCTGCCAGCAGATAAAGGTAAGAGAGTGACATACTGTAACTAGCTACTTGAAAAAATAGCGGACAATGAAATGGACCCATATCTTTTCTTTTCCTCTGATGAAGCATGGTTTCATGTGTCAGGTTATATTAACGCCCAAAATGGAAGAATTTGGTCTGCCATAAACCCGCATGATATGACTATTGATTTGACCTTGATCAAATAGCATCATTAAAGATAGGTGAAGAGCAAAGGAAGGCTAATATAAAGAGAGGAGTAAAACAGGGCTGTTGTTTGTCACCATTATTGTTCAACATTTACATAGAGCAAGCTATCAATGAATGCAAAGAGTATTGCACTGGCATCAAGATAAATGGGGTAAGGATCCAGATGCTTCGTTTTGCAGATGATATAGCAATAGTGGCAGATGATAAACCAAGTATAGAAAGAGCACTAAACACCTTGCATGAAATACTGAGGAATAAATATGATATGGAGATCAATAAGGTAAAGACAGAAGTTATGGTCTGCTCAAAAGTTCCAGAGAATGTGTCCATTAAATTAGATAACACCGCCCTAAAGCAAGTTAAAATGTATAAATATCTTGGAAGCATAATATCGGAAGATGGGAAGGATAAAATGGATATTAAAAGGCGTATTAGAGAAGCTAAAGCTATGTTTATTAGTAAACGGCAGCTGCTTTCCTCAAATAGTCTAAAGTTGGAAATAAGAAAGCGACTAATAAAGAGTTGCATTTGGAGTATAGCACTCTATGGGTCAGAAACGTGGACTATTGGGAAGGTCGAGGAAAAGGCTTTGAATGCATTTGAGGTGTGGTGCTGGAGGAGAATGCTCAAGATAAAATGGACTGACAGGATCACGAATGTAGAGGTTTTACAAAGGGCAGAGGAAAGTAGATCTCTTTTGAAGCTTCTCGGGGGCAGACGACATTCTTATATTGGACACATAATAAGACGCAACGAATTTACGTTAAGCATTCTTGAAGGTACAGTTAATGGACAAAGGGGTCGTGGAAGGCCCCGGCTACAGTATCTAAACCAAATTACAAAAGATCTGGGTGCTGAGAGCTATGCGCAATGGAAGAGAGTGGCAATGGACAGAGCTAGATGGAGGGCTGCCAACCAATCTTACGATTGAGGTAGAAGGAGGAGGGAAACCCGCATGCCTTTCATGAACAACCACTACATGACATGAAAATCGGTGTTTGGTGTGCCGTTTCAGCGGAACGAATTGTTGGGCCATTTCTTTGAGACAACAGTTAATACTGATGTCTACCTGCAGATTTTTGACCAATTTATTAATCAATTAGCACCACACGAAATTACATATTCTTTTTTCCAACAAGACGGGGCGACTTGTCACACATCTCGCAGATCACTGGCTCGTGTGCGTAGTGTTTTTACCAATGAGAGGACTATCTCTTCTGGCTTATGGCCGCCACGATCACCGGATTTGTCTCCTTGTGATTACTATTTATGGGGAAATTTAAAGAATAAAGTATACGCCATCAATCCAAAATCCATGAAGACCTAAAGATCTCGATCACAAACGTCATACGCACCATTACAGCTCCTGAACTCCAGTCTGTATTTCAGAATATGCTACGCCGCGCTATCTTATGTGTACAAGCTGACAGTGATCACTTTCAACATATCGTGTAAGAACGTAACAATATTAGACTATTGAATAAAATAATAATAAAACTTATTGGTAATTTGTAAATAAACAGATTTCATTTCAATTATGTTGCACTTTATTTACGGGGCTACTTTTATGTGCGCCACCCTGTACCAGTTTAATTAGATATATTTACCTTAATAACTTTACAACAAGAACTCCATATATCATCGGAAGATTGTTGAAAAAAATCACTCTGAGGATTCCAAATTTTGATTGGTTGAACTGCAACTTTAATAACAGAACCGTTTTGACTTACTAAAGCAGCTCTGGCACTACTTGTCCCAACGTCCACACCAATATAATATTCATCTGTATTGGATGTCATTGTTTAAAACGTTACTTTCAGAATCTGTGAACAATTAAACATACAACATAAATTTATATGGTATAACATCTATAACAACCTGCGATACGCAGACGACACGGTATTGATCGCCGAAAGCATAGAAGGCCTGCAAAGAATGTTGAACAACATAATTAAAGCCAGTGAAGAGTATGGGCTCACATTAAATGCTAAGAAGACAAAATACATGGTCATTACTAAGCGAGACAATCCACAAGAACAACGTTTTGCTGGGCAAGACAGAATCGAACAAGTGGAAGCCTATAATTTGTAACTGCCCCTCTATCTACATCGATAGGTTGGTAGGGGCGTTAAAAAAAAACAGGGAAAGGAAGCTAATAAAACAAATAAACACACTCAAGTTGCGGTTGCATAAAATTCGTTTCAAAAAAATATTAAATTTAATGAAAAATAAGAATAATACAGTAATATCATATAATGGTAAAAATCAATAAAAATTAATAATGTTAATTACTTTTATAAAAACATGACTCAACTTAGTTAATGAAATAATACACAATTTAATAAAAATATCTAATTAATAATCAAAAGCTAAGTTATAAAATTTACTTATTACCAAAATATTTACTTTTAACAATAACTGCCCTATTTTGTAAATAAGATTTGAAATCAACCATGGTTGTTAAATTATGAATAGAACATAAGAAAGATTGGCCATTTTCCATTTTTTTTTTTTTAAATATAACTGAGAAACATCCAGCAAATACTGGCAAGACAATACAAAAGGTTTTGTAATGGTATTTAAGTTACAAAAAGGTTTATAAAAATATAGAATACATGATGAAAATTTTATAAAAACTGCTTTAGTTATTTTAATGCAAAGGCTACTCTGCTGTTTTTAAAAAAAAAACACGAAACTGACAAAATAAAATAGTTAATAATTTACTCAAGAACATGCTTGACCAAAGGAGATCCATCTGTCCAAACCATCAATTGAAAGGCTAGAACATGTTGGCAGCAGTAAATGAAAATCGCCGCAATAAGGTTGATTCAGATGTAAAATTAAATAAAGTCACATACCATTCTTTGCAGTTTTTTAAACAAATACCTCCTTCCAATTATTGAAAATAGATGGACTCAGTAGCGTTAGCATTTTTATTTGTTTTTGTTTTACTAGATGATGAACTATCTCATTTCTATTTTAATTCTTAAGGTATTCACGAGGAATCGAACCCTGATAATCGTAAAAATGTTCAATTCAGAAAGACATAGTTCAAGTTTAATAAACACACACAAACACCTTAAGTCACTAGTAATCCGTAAGAGTTCTCAGTTCCACAATGCTATCAGCCAATTAACTTTCTAAAATTTAATTTGGGCATAAAGAACTACAATTTCATTTTTAAACATATTGCAGAATCCGAAAATACTTTTGAAAATGAATACGGAAACTAATAAATTAAAACCGCAAAACAGACTGTTCATACATAATGAATAAAAGAAGGTAAAATAACAACGAAACTTTTTTACCAAAAAGTATAAAACAAAAATAGGCCCATAACATTACGCAGTCGTAATGCACGTCCTTACATTTTGACTATCGAGACACGACTCAACTTGTAACAGGAAAGTATTTCAATTAATTCGGCAGCAATAAATAATTAGAAAAACAGGCCACCGCAAGTACAAACAGCTGATGAGTAGTAAATAGAACAACCGCCGTAATACGAAATTTGATATTAAATAAGTAACGGCCTGAAAATCAGACGTTACAAATTGTCTGGGAACCCGAGTCAATTGCAGTGCAAGCCACCTGCCAGAAATAAAGATCAGAATTGAAAAGGCCAGGGCAGCATTCCTAAAAATGAGACCTCTTCTATCGGCCCGCGACCTGAGCCTCGAAACCAGGACCCGCCTCTTGAAGTGCTACGTCTTTCCCATCCTCTTGTATGGAGTACAGGCGTGGACACTCACCAAAGAATGTGAGACCAATCTACAAGCGTTTGAAATGTGGACCTACCGGAGAATGCTTCGAATACCGTGGACAGACAGGGTCACAAATATGGAGGTCCTCAGAAGAATGGGGAAAGAGCAGGAAATACTGCAGAGAATAAAGTTTAGAAAACTGACATACCTTGGACACATCATGAGGGGGCCTAAATACGAGATTCTGCATCTCATAGTTCAAGGGAAACTCGTTGGTAAACGCTCGGTGGGACGCAGACGAATATCCTGGTTAAGAAACCTGAGAGAAGCGTTTAACTGCTCGTCGCATGACCTTTTCAGAGCAGCAGTGGACAAGGTGCGACTGATAATGATGATAGCCAACCTTCGTAATGGAGAAAGCACCTGAAGAAGAAGAACGTCTTTAAATTTTCCAGTGATTCTACGATCCGGTTATAAAACCGGGTACAACGTTAGTGCTGATAAAACGAAAACGACAGTCATTTTAATTAACAATACTACGAATTTAAATAATTAAAATATCAAGTCACATATAGAACATGAAATGCTGATAACATTGTGTTAATTATTTAATAACAAAAGAGAAATTTCTAAAAACATACAGACAAGCGACCCTTCAAAATCCGTTCGTTTACATACGGAGATTAAGCAATACATAAACTAAAGGATGATTTTATTTAAAAATAGAACTAACGGTACCGAACTAACTATAAAACTTTAAAGATTTATAAAACAAGATAATGAAATGTTTTAACAGAAAAAAACGTTTCGTAAAATGTACTGAGTTATCATAACATCACGTCCCTCATTTTACAGGTTATGTTTACTCACATGATTTTTGCCGGTCAAAGCAATGGTGCCTCAATTACATGTGATTCTAAGGATCAATGGATATGTTATCACGTTATCTAACAGCGGAATATAATTCTTTAAAATGTAACAAAAGATAAAAATAATTTGTAGGTGCGAGTATTTATACACTTTTTCAAAATGTTTTAATAATTGTTTCTTTTGTCTCAGACAAAATTAATAAAAAGAATTTTATTAATGCATTTCACAGAAATTATTGTCGTTCATAGATTGTTTACTTGCTGGGCGCATTTTTGAAAAAAATTCTTATCACTTTTTCTGTTATCACAAACATAAACACTTTAAATGTCATTGACTTGTGATCATTGTTTAAGACCAAGAAATTCAAAAAATAATTTCAAAAATTTCCACAACAAAAAATTAATTTTAGAAATAATCATGTCTGTTATTAATACGGATAATGGAAGGCAGCCATTCCTTTTCATTGACTTAACATTAATTCATTTAGGAATTAAAGTAGGCCTACACACTTTGCAAAATGTATATTCATTTCGAGAGCATCTACCAGTAAATTTTTGTAGATTACCATCAGCAAACAATAAAGTTCTATCATTACCTAGGTTTGATTTTCTGGAGCTCTTTATTTAAGGTAAAGTATCGCAAATTTTCTGTTGGAAACATTTTTTCTCCTGAGGGAAAGTATTATTTTCATGCTAATTTTTCAAAATTGAGTTTCCACTGGAAATATACATTTTCAGGCCTTCTAAACACAAAAAACATGTTTTTAGCCAATTGGTCTGTGTGTTTTGCGAACGGGGTAACGCAAAAAAAATTAAACCTAGAACTTAAGTTAGGTATCACAAGGGACCTGACATGAACATTTTTATCAAAATCAGTCAACCAGAAGTAGTTTATTTGTGCAATTCAGAATCAGCTTTTTGTTTTTCTTCAAAACTGCCTCAATAGCTTCATTTTTTATACAAAATAGGGTAGCAGCATGTCTGCTGAAATTCTTGGGAGGGGCCCTGTGTTCTCCTGGTAAAACTGTCTTTTTTTGTTATTTTTTTAATAATTGCAGCCTTAAATGTGTACTTTATGGCAAAAGTGTAAATAATTAAAGTTGTAGTAAATTAAAAACACATCATCTTATTACTAACATTCTTTTGTACATTGGTTCGTTTAATAACAATTAGTGATTTTCTGTATTTTTCTCATTAAAATTTTTTAAAAAATGGGATTTTTAAGATACGCCCCAGGTATATATTTTATGACAAAAGTGTTATTAAAGTATTAATAGAAAATTTAAAAACTAAACTTTTATTTTAAGCATTTTTTACAGAACCTAGTTTAGCATCAATTAATGTTTTTTCTATTTTTAGCTCAAACAGAGGTTGATTTTCATTTGAATCATTCACTCATAATGAAAATTTGATTATGTTTTTAATTTTAAATTTTTTTTCTTTTATTTTTGATTTTCATTTCATGAAAATTCACTTATTTGGGAGTTATTAAGTTCAAATCACCTGCCAGGGAATCCATCATGAAGACTGAAATAACACTGGAATAGGGACATAATGTAGTTTTCAACAAGCCATTTAAAATATTACTAGAAAATTGTAATTGTTGGCCTAGTAAATATAATAAAAGTAATTTATCATAATTTTATTTATTTTATTTTCACAACACTGCTAGTGAGTGGTGCACTCCTAGAAGTACCTAATTTAAGTCATTGTTTTTGTAATTTTATTGGTATATTTCATTCTTCTTCTTAAAGTTCCATCTCCTATCGGAGGTTGGATATCATAATGGCTATGGTCACTTTACTGGCTGCTGCTCTGAATAGTTGCAATGAACTACAGTTGAACCATTCTCTAAGATTCCTCAGCCAGGAGATGCGTCTTCTTCCTACGCCTCTTCTTCCTCGGATCCTTCCCTGCATAATAATTCTCAGCAACTCATATTTTTCTCCTCTGGTTATGTGACCCAAATATTCTAGTTTTCTTGTTTTTATACTCTTCATAACTTCCAACTCCTTATTTAAACGTCGTAGCACCTCAACATTGGTAACCTTTTGGACCCACTGAATTTTCAACATTCTCCTGTAACACCACATTTCGAACGCTTCTATCTTCTTTATGTGTTGTTTCTTCAATGTCCAAGCTTCCATTCCATATCGTAACATCTTAGAGCCCTCAATCTGAAAGGCATGTGAAGGTCTTTGTTTGTTAGCATTGTCTTCAATTTTATGAATGCTTGCCTTGCAGTTTCAATTCTTACTTTAATTTCTTTGCTTTGGTCATTCTTGTCATCAACCCAGGTTCCCAGATATTTGTATGCCTCTACTTTTTCTATTTGGGTTTGCTCTATTGTTAATGTTTCATTTCCATGTTCTGCTCTCAAGACAATCATAAATTTAGTTTTTTTCTCATTTATTCTAAGTCCATATCCAATATGTATATTTCATTGGTTGTAGTCAAAGTTGAAAAATAATAAAAACAGTTAAAAAAAACAATGTTTACTAATAAATTAACCATAGGTTACATCATTCATAATATACAAAAGAAATCATGAGAATATCTTACACCATTTTTACTTTCTCTTGCTTATATGAATATACAGGAAGAAAAGTATTGTTTTCATGTCAATTTTTTGAAATCAAGTTTTCACTGGATATACACGTTACAGACCCATTGTTGTTGTTAAGGTCATCAGCCGAAAGGGTGGTTTGAACCTGTAGAAGTTTTACTAAGTAAAACGAGGGATGAGTTGGTTTACAATTGCCTTCCTCATTGAATGGAAAAGTACGCTTATCAGCATGCCGGGCCCTCTGAAAAGCACATATTTTCCACTCTGCAAATGACACCTTCACTTCATTCACCACAGAGTCCAACTGTATAATGAAATTCATTACTTTCAGAGGAGATGACTCTGATTAGTGTCTTTTACACCTCTACCTCTTCTGTTCTTAAATGATTCAGTCATTTAATTGGCTGACCACGTGATAAGAAACAGAACTATTTATTTTACCCCTGCAATGAACAGATTGAGTGTAAATAATTTGACACTCCACCTGTCTGTTATGGGCATTTCAGACCCACTGAACCCAAAAAACAAGTTTTTAGCGATTGGTCTGTGGGTGTGTCTGTATGTGTGTGAACAGAATATCTCAAGAATGGAACATCGTACGAACTTGAAACTGAAGTTACATACCACTATTGGACCCAACACCAACATTTTCATCAAAATCAGTCAACCAGAAGTAGTAGTTTATTCGTGTAATTTTTCACTTTTTTGTGATTTTCTCAAAAACTGGTCCTACGATATTTTTTTAAATCGCCTGCTTTACTAAATTTTTTATGCTTTACAAGATAGGGTAGGCGCCATGTTTGCTGAAATTCTTAGTGAGGCTGTTTTCACGTAAAAAGTGTTTTTTTTAAGATTGCAGCTTTAATATGCATTTTAGAGCAAAAATTTATATAATAAAAGTTGTAGAGAATTTTAAAACCTAGAACTTTTATTGCATAACGCTTAGTTTAGCAGTAAATAGCAATTTTCTGTTTTTTTTTCAAAAAAACGTGTGAAAAATCTATTTTTTTAAGATTTTGGCCTTAGTATGCATTTTACGACAAAAGTGTACATAATAAAATTTATAGGAAATTAAAAGATCTACAACTTTTATTTAAAGCATTTTTCTCTACAGAGCCTAGTTTAGCGTAAAAGAGTGATTTTCCATATTTTTAAGCCAAACTGAGGTCGATTTTCATTTTGCGTCTTTCACTCATGATTAAAATTAGGTTATATTTATTGAGGTTAGTTTTTGTTTATTTTTTATGTTTTATTACTAATGTTAGGTTTATTGTTAATTATTTGCATTGGCCACAGAAAGTTGTGTGAGTGTTTCACGACAGATGTTTTTTTTTTGTAAATAAAACTAAACTCTGTTATTAGGTATTGTAAGTTATTAATAATAGATATGTATTTATAACAGTCTGTAGGTACATAATTATTTAAAAATACGTTAATGCAAGTAACTACATAATATATTTATCAAACTAAATAAATAAATATTGTAAAAAATAAAATAATAACATACCAACAAGTTTATTCCTTTAAACGTTGTGAAAAACTAGTTCTTTTAATTTACAATTTTGTAAAAGTATTTTTAATTAGTGTAAGCCTACAGAATAAATTTTATCCCCACTTATATCACAGAAACAGTGAGTTTTGTATTAAATATCTAGTTAGTGAACGTTTCTTTAAATGACCTTAACATGTTTTTATAGATAGAACCAGTATCACTTTACTTTCTAATCAGTAAATTAAGTTAAAAAAAAATAACAGTACTGTTAAAATTAATCTGACTAAATAATTTTTTTAAAATTTGAATTCCATGTATTGTTTTATTTACATTTTTTTAACAGTAATAAAAAATAGAATTATAACAATAACCAACAGTAGTAATGTATACTAATATAGGGTGATTAAAAAAGAGCGCCGGTTTTTAAACGGCTGGTAAATTTTTGTTTATCGGTTGGCAACATTGTTAGACCTCATTTCTATTTCGGAGAACATTCCGATTGACGATTCAGTTGTACTTTCTCTTGTTCGCAGTGTAGTACTCTCGCAGTCTGTGTCTAACCATGGAGAAGTTTACTATTGCGCAACGAGTGTTAATCGTCAAAACATTTTACCAGAGTGGAGAGAGTTATGCGGCTACTGTCAGGCGACTTCGCGGTACTCTAGGACGTAATGAAGCACCGAATGAATCAACAGTTCGCAGGCTCATGAGAAAGTTTTTTGAGACGGGTTCAACAGTCGACCTTAAAAGTTCTGGACGTCGTCGTTCTGGCCGAACTGAGCAGAACGTTGCGTTGGTTCGTGACAGTGTGGCTGTTAGCCCAGCAAAATCAATACGTTGCCGTTCTCAACAATTGGGTTTACGATGTTCTTCTGTACGGAGAATTCTTCGGTACGATCTCCAATATCACCCGTATAAAATTCAGTTGCTGCATGAGAAACAATGTTGTTGCTCCGTGAACGGTTCCAGGATCGCATCATTTCTCGTAATTCCGACCATCAATGGCCACCAAGGTCGTGTGACTTGACGCCTTGTGACTTTCATCTTTGGGGTCATCTGAAGTCATTGGTGTATGCCAATAAACCCCGAAACATCAATGACTTAAAGGAGAAAATTCGACGGGTTATCGGGCAAATGGAAGTCGAAACTTGTCGTGCAGTAATATCCAATTTCATGGACAGAGTTGATGCGTGCCAGCGCAGTAGAGGAGGACACATGCATGACATCATTTTTCATACATGAAATCGGAAGGTAAGATGAACTTGTTGATGTATTTATTTTCAGTTTTTCAATAAAATAAATCTCTTAATTTGATATATCAAAACCGGCGCTCTTTTTGAATCACCCTATATTATGAAGACAAAGTGTTTTTTTGTGCAAACTAATTCCAAAATTACTGAACGGATTTTCATGAAATTTTGACACCATATTTGTATTTTATTTTTTTGTAGCAGAAAGCACTCGACTTCCTCAATGTTCAACTCTTGAGTATCTGATCAGTCCCTCACCTAAAAAATAGTGCCAAAAAATTTAAGCCTTACAGTACTCTAAATTTGAAAGAAAATTAATTAAAAACGCAAAGGAACTATAAAATAGGTATGGGGGTTTTTTTTTAAGCAAAACTGCAAAATTTTCCTTGGGAGTCAACCTGTTAAAACACAAAAGATGTAATTTTCCAGTTTTATTCCTAATTTGTGTTCGTTGCAATCTGTTCAATTCAGAACAATAAGCAACCCCATGACCCAACGAGATGAGGATGATGTGTATGACGTGTAAATGAGGTGTAGTCTTGTACAGACCCAGGCCGACCATTCCTGAGAGAGTATGGTTAATTGAACCCCAACCATCAAAGTACACCGGTAACCACTGTCTAGTATTCAAACCCGTATAAAAGTAACTACCTTTACTAGGATTTGAACCAGGAACCTTCGTCTCCGAAAATCAGCTGTTAAACAGCTGATTTTGGCGACGACTTTACCTCTAGACCAACCCGGTGGGTTAATTTTCCAGTGCCAAACAATTTCTTGATTTGTTTTTCAAATTCATCATTATGGAAAATCCTTTTTCACAGTTGAAGGATGTGGCAAATGGTTTGAAAATTTTCAAAGCTGCTCTGGACAGTTCTGGGTATTCTTTTTTAATACTTTATTCAAAATTTGTCGGCACAAGCATTGTTGAAACTTAATTTCATTGTGTGATCACTTGACAGCTCTATAAGTTCATGTTGAACATGAACACTTCGTTCAGCATTTTGTACAGTTCAGCTGTTCTTAGTTTGCGTCTACTGTCAACAAACAAAAGCCACCTACTACAGGGTGCACGCTAGAGTCTGCGACTTTACGGATGTCGTATTCCTATTAAGTTAACTATTTTTTTTAAATTATAAGTACTTAAAGTACTAAAAACATCAGTCATGATATGATGTAGGCTTAACAATTTCATTTAAAAAAATACTTTTAAAAGTACTTTGTATTTAAACACTTTTGAAAGTATTTTGTTGTTACTTTTTAATCAGCGTGTACATGTTTTGATATAATGCGCATGCTCAGTGACGTCATTATTTGTTTACATTAGGAGCAAACTAAGAGAGGCTGGACTGTACAGATTACTCATAAAACGGATTGACTCCCACAAATACCCACTCATATCTTTAAGTAAAAATCTGGTGTAAACACTCACACGGCTTTCTCTTGCCAATGCAAATAATTAACAATATACCTAACATTAGTAATAAAACATTAGAATTAAACAAAAAAAACTAACCTCAAAAAACGTAACCTAATTTTAATCATGAGTGAAAGACGCAAAATGGAAATCGACCTTAGTTTGGCTTAAAAATACAGAAAATCACTCTTTCACGCTAAACTAGGCTCTGTAGAGAAAAATGCTCTGATTAAAGTTGTAGATCTTTTACTTTCCTATAAATTTGATTATATACACTTTTGTCGTAAAATGCATACTAAGGCCGATATCTTAAAAAAATCGATTTTTCACACGTTTTCGTGAGAAAAAAAACAGAAAATTGGTAATTACCGCTAAACTAAGCGTTATACAAAAAAATGTTTGAAATAAAAGTTGTAGGTTTTTAAATTCTCTACAACTTTTATTATATAAATTTTTTCGCTAAATTGCATATTAAAGCCGTAATTTTAAAAAAACTTTGTTTTTACGTAAAAACAGCCTCACCCAGAATTTCAGCAAACATGACACCTACCCTATCTTATAGAAAATAAAAAATGAGTAAACCAGGCGATTTTAAAAAAAATCGTAGGACCAGTTTTTGAGAAAATCGCAAAAAAGTGAAAAATTATACGAATAAACTACTACTTCCGGTTGACCGATTTTGATGAAAATGTTCGTGTCGTGTCCGGTAGTGGTATGCAACTTAAGTTTCAAGTTCGTACGATGTTCCGTTCTTGAGATATTCTGTTCACACACACACACACACACAGACCAATTGCTAACAACATGTTTTTTGGGTTCAGGGGGTCTGAAAAGGTGTAGATCCGGTGAAAACTCGATTTCTAAAAATCGACATGAAAACAATACTTTCGTTCCTATATATTCATATAGGCAAGAGAAAGTAAAAATAATAAATTTTGTAAACATTTTAATTTTTTTAACATTATTCGGAGCGGATCGGCAAACTACTCAACCTAAAAAGGTGGTCGCGGTGTCTGAAAGGTTGAAAACCACTGTTATACAGCAAGAGAAAGTAAAAATAACAATCAGGTGTGAATTCCCTAACTCCCTTTTACACCCTTATTCTATGTCCGTAACTTCCCTTTTATTTAATTTAAAATGTTACACCATACAAAACTGAAAGAGAGTATAGGATAAGTCAGTATTAAACATTTCATCTCTCAACCCTTTCAATCCCAAATTTTTAAACTGTACACAAAAGAATATGTGTACATTGTTTCATACATTTTACTGATATTTAAGTGTAATAAAATCACTTTTATTAATCACCACAAAAAATATATATAACAAGAAAACTTTAAAATTAAATGTAATGAATGTAATGAAATATATATAGGTAAAACCACCAGATCTTTTAAAAAACGGTTTACAGAACACTATTCTAACTATAAAAAAGGAAATCGAAAATTCTCCAATGTAACTGAACACATGATAAAAAATAAACATAATATGTCGAATATAAAAAATAATCTAGAAATATTAGAAATAAATAACAAACAAAATAAAATTGAAATTCTGGAAAAATATTAGATTTATAAATACAATAGCAGGGAGAAATTAATGAACACACAAATTGAATACGACAATCAACTGATTAAGTTGGCAAGACTGTTTTAAATATAAGAATCGACTATTCCTTATCTACCATGGTAGGAGCAGGAAGTTTTAAATTTAGACTTGTAATAAATGTTAATTTACTGAAGATGTGTACAAGATACACGAAAGCGCTATAAACATTGGTAAGTGTTTTATGTTACCGTATTCTGGTGGTTAGAAAATATATATTTCAACAAGAAAACTATGTCTATAAACACAAAAATCAGGCATTACAGGACAGTAGTGTTACCAGAGATATTATATGGGTGTGAAACATTATGGGATCCGACAGACAAGTATGGAGGAGGAAGAATGGAGACAAATGAGAGGAAGATTGTTAGGAACTGTATAGGGAAATGGAACATCCAAGAGGGAAAATACCAGAACATCTCCAATGCAGAAGTATACCAGAGGATAGACCCACTGACGGACGTCATGAGAAGGAGGAGGATATCTTTCCTGGGGCACATCCTAAGAATGCCCGAGACAAGACTATTAAAAAGGCTAACAGAATTTTACTGGAAGAGGAAAACCCAACCCAAGTGGCTTAGAATGGTTGTGGACGATATGAGGGAGCTGAATATAGAGAGAAGGGATTTGGAGGAGAAGTCTGGAAATTACAACCTACTGAGAGACGGAAAAATAAAATTCAAGAGAACGGAAACCAACAGGAAAAAATGGTGATATCCAAAGCGGAGAGGAAGAGTAGATCTGACCGAATGAAGTAACAGATTTGCATTGGTTTCCCTTGCTGTATAACAGTGGTTTTCATTCCTGTTCAGTATTACAATAGATTCAAATACCCCGCGCCGCCGATCATTCTAAAATATGATCTTCCCGCTCAAATAAAACACCAATATTGATTACCTCATTAATTAGTTCTACGCATGTGTGATCCTTGATCACGTGGCTCGCTCTCCGCCAATAGCAAAATTCAACTAATTTCTCGTTCTCCCTTCGCCATTGTTCCTTTCTTCCTAAGTCCTTTCACTGCAAGTAAAACTATCGAACGGGTCGGTCGTGTAACGCACCACGGTTCAACGGACGCTCTCAGCCCCTAGTGCTGGCGTCACTTCATGTAACGTGTTGGATATTCCAACTTCATGTTGCCGTTAATGTTTTAGTTACGGCCCCAAGCAACGAGCTATTCGGTGTAAAACGTGCTTACAATTAATCAACGAACTATTCATGGTTTTTATTCAATTAATTACCGGACTTTGAGAAATGTGTGTTACCTCGTATCTTGAACCTGTAAACCGTTTTCCTAACTGCAATTACTCAAGTGTTAGCAGTGCTTCATGTTTATCTTAACGTGCTTTTGTTTATTGTGTGAAATCTGTACAGATCTAATCGAACATTTTAGTGTCTTCTTCCAACGGCGTCAACGAATCGAAGCATCCTGGGAAACCTACGCACTCAAAATCGAGTAAGTACTGCTAAAATCATCACTAATTGCAGTTTTATCCCATGTATATGTTCCTATCTAACATCCAAACTTCCCTATTCCTTAACGAGCCACGCATCACGCCTAATGTGCGCGTCGAAGCCACATCGCGTCTTTTGTTTCCCGGTTGTACCAGATCCAACCACCTTAACGAATTCAAGCTGGATGTAGGAATCATACTACAATTTGATTACCGCATCAAACAACTACCACGCGAGATTAAGGGTGACAAGGAACAATAAATGAACTTACAGTGGTCCCCTGTGGCCGTACAAGCTAAAAAAAAAAAAAAAAAAAAAAAAAAAAAAAAATCACTTTTAGACCTTTAACCCTTTTGACGGCCTGACAAAAAAGTATGACACATACGCCACATTAGGACTTGTTGGTATGAAAGTTCCCAACAATAAGAATAAGTCAAATCATGTTCAGGCTTCCTAAACAAAATATATTCTCTTACTTAGATTTGTAGCAAAAAAAACTTAGTATGAATTTAATATTATTTAAGTCTTCAAAAATTTTACAATTAAAAAATATTGGTCAAATGGATAAAATGACTAACGGGTGATTCAAAAAGAGCGCCGGTTTTTAAACGGCTGGTAAATTTTTGTTTATCGGTTGGCAACATTGTTAGACCTCATTTCTATTTCGGAGAACATTCCGATTGACGATTCAGTTGTAGTTTCTCTTGTTCGCAGTGTAGTACTCTCGCAGTCTGTGTCTAACCATGGAGAAGTTTACTATTGCACAACGAGTGTCAATCGTCAAAACATTTTACCAGAGTGGAGAGAGTTATGCGGCTACTGTCAGGCAACTTCGCGGTACTCTAGGACGTAATGAAGCACCGAATGAATCAACAGTTCGCAGGCTCATGAAAAAGTTTTTTGAGACGGGTTCAACAGTCGACCTTAAAAGTTCTGGACGTCGTCGTTCTGGCCGAACTGAGCAGAACGTTGCGTTGGTTCGTGACAGTGTGACTGTTAGCTCAGCAAAATCAATACGTCGCCGTTCTCAACAATTGGGTTTACGATGTTCGTCTGTACGGAGAATTCTTCGGTACGATCTCCAATATCACCCGTATAAAATTCAGTTGCTGCACGAGAAACAATGTTGTTGCTCCGTGAACGGTTCCAGGATCGTATCATTTCTCGTAATTCGGACCATCAATGGCCACCAAGGTCGTGTGACTTGACGCCTTGTGACTTTTATCTTTGGGGTCATCTGAAGTCATTGGTGTATGCCAATAAACCCCGAAATATCAATGACTTGAAGGAGGGAATTCGACGGGTTATCGGGCAAATGGAAGTCGAAACTTGTCGTGCAGTAATATCCAATTTCATGGACAGAGTTGATGCGTGCCAGCGCAGTAGAGGAGGACACATGCATGACATCATTTTTCATACATGAAATCGGAAGGTAAGATGAACTTGTTGATGTATTTATTTTCAGTTTTTCAATAAAATAAATCTCTTAATTTGATATATCAAAACCGGCGCTCTTTTTGAATCACCCTATATTTAGTAACAGTTTAAAAAATATACTTGTACATACATATAACATATTCGAAGAAATGTTACTTTATTTTAGTAAATGAAAACAAATATCTAAAACCATAATTAACTGTAAAAAGAAACTAATGGTTGCCTCTGTGGTGCAATGGTCAGTATACTACACTGCAAAGCGGAAGTCTCAGGTTCGAATCCTGGCTAGGGGACAAAAAATTATTACACTTCACACCCAGCGATCTTTAATCCAAAGTTGTCTCTAACATCTAAAATTTTGAGGTCTGTTATTTCACTCCAATATCATCTAAAATTTTGAGGTCTGTTATTTCACTCCAATATGACTTCTATGTCACACTGGGTTAGGAAGAGTTAAAAGGGATCACAAGGACAAGACAGAAAACAAAATTTTAACGTGTCACACACAGTATAAAACAGAAGTCAAATTCCATCATTTATAAATTCCTGGACTGAATGAGGTGTGGCTATTAAATAACGAGACTGACGTAAAAATTTAATTTTAATTTTATAAATTATCACTTATTGTCACCTTCAATATACACTCCTTCTCTATCCCTAAAACGCTCCATGAGAATTTTCCATTGTTGGAAACAGTGCTGGAAGTCATCTTCTGTTAGCTCCTTCAGGACACGTGCCGCTTTCTCTTTAGATTTCTCTACAGATTACTTGATTCTCTACAGACTCAAATTTTGTCCTTTTTAATGCAGATTTCACCTTAAGGAACAGGTACAGGTCATATGGTGCAAGATCTGGTGAATAAGGTGGATGTTCCAACACTGAGATGCTGTACTTGCCTAGCAACCTCTTGACAGATAACATGGAATGAGCTGGCGCATTGTCTTGGTGGAAAACCCATGATTTGTCCTTCCACATTTCAGGGTGTTTTTTCCTTACTCTTTGACGTAATTTAGAAAGTACCTCAAGGTAGTAATATTGATTAATTGTTTGGCCTTCAGGAACGCAGTGAAGGTACACAATCCCATAGATATAAATAAAACAATCATCATTGCTTTAAATTTTAACTTGCTCATTCGAGCTTTTTTGGCTCTCGGTGAAGTTCGGCTCTTCCAGTGCATGGATTGACGCTTCGTTTCTGGATCATAAGTAAAAAAACACGTTTCATCACATGTTATTATTGTTTCCAGAAAATTTGGGTCATTTTCAATCGCGTACAAAGTGTCAGTACAAACATTTTTGTGAGCTTCATTTCAAACATTTTTGATTGGCACGTGTCCTGAAGGAGCTGACAGAAGATGACTTCCAGCACTGTTTCCAACAATTGAAAATTCGCATGGAGTGTTGTAGGGATAGAGAAGGAGTGTATTTTGTAGGTGACAATAAGTGATTATGTATAAAATAAAAATAAAATTTTTTAAAACGTCTAGTCTTGTTATTTAATAGCCACACCTCGTATTGTTCTTAAATTGAACATACACACATTAGGATTTAAAAAAAACAATTATTAATAAATATGTACACATTTTACACTAAAATATAAGGCACATTTTATTAAAATTTGTGAAACATTTTTATAAATTATTACATTTAAATAATTAATTTTCATGCAATTATTATTTACAATGTTTACAAATAAGATTACAGGTTTTTACATATTTTTTTCATAACTTAAATACATTAGGATGTATGTAATATTAATTATATAAACAAAATGTAAAAAAAGTCTGAAATATTACAGATATCAGCTGAACAATTTGAAATTTTGACTGTTTCTATGGCCCAGTTTAGGTATCAGACGAACTAATGTCCAATAGCCGAGCGAGTGAGAGGGAGATATTTGGCATAACTATGCATGCACTCAAAGGTCTTTACCGTTATAATCCAAATCTGAAAACATACTACAGTCGTTATCTTGCTTGTTAGTTTACTGCACGCATAAACGCTTGTTCACAACAATGAGTAAAATTATACGACAATTTTATTGGAACAGCGCGTATGG
The DNA here is from genome assembly GCA_035578175.1 of Catonia carolina. Lineage (NCBI taxonomy): Eukaryota > Metazoa > Arthropoda > Insecta > Hemiptera > Achilidae > Catonia > Catonia carolina. The sequence goes on from JAQMRL010000015.1 coordinate 16,109,734, forward strand.
CTTGTGTGAGTGAGAGCGTTATGCATTCTCTCACTCCCACGGCTAGGGGACATTAGTTCATCTGAATACTATAGTTAAGAGTACTAGACTAAAATGCACACTGCAAAGTGTACGTCTTGGGGTTCATTATAAACAAGGATCTGGAATTACTAAACATTAAAACTCAATGATTTTGTATAACAAAGCAATTGAAAAAAATGCCAAATCGAAGGAGATAAAACTAACTGTACTAGTTAAAGAAATGCAACTGTTCAACCTATCAATAAAGCAGGCACTACTTACCTCGCTTGCACAGCCCTGCACAATGTGCACTTTCGAAAGACCCTCCAGCATCTTACGCCGAGTAAAAACTTGGTTACAGTCAACAATCTAGTCATGGGGCGGCACAGTAAAATAGGTGAGCTAGCACATCCGGCTCCGCACACTTGAGTGAAAGGCACAGAGCGTGCCGTACAACTGAACGATGAGACGTTCATGTTCGGGAACAGGTGAAAGTCACTAGGAGCCAAGTCCGTGCTGTATGGGGGATGATCAAAAACGTCCCATTTAAACTTGGCCAAAAGTTCATTTGTTCTTCAAGCTGTATGAGGGCAAGAAAACAAATGAACTTTTGGCCAAGTTTAAATGGGACGTTTTCGATCATCCCCCATACAGCCCGGACTTGGCTCCTAGTGACTTTCACCTGTTCCCGAACATGAAGCGGTGGCTTGCATCTCAGCGGTTCGCCAATGACAAAGAGCTTCAAAACACTGTGAATGGTTGGCTACATTCACAGGCGGCAGATTTCTATGCAGAGGGTATTAAAAAGACTGTTCCAAGATACGACAAGTGCTTGAATCTGTTTGGCGACTATGTCGAAAAATAGAGAAAAACTGTAGTTTTAATATGTATATAATAAAGTTTTTGTATCTTCACTTATTTACTTTTTATTTCAAAACGGAGGTTATTTTCTGGATAACCCTCATAATTGTGGAAAGAATAGAGAGAAGACAATTGTTTCAGTATGGTCATGTACATCAAGTGGAAGAGGAAAAGTGACCGTAAAGGATCTTTAACTACCCAACCAGCTTCTCAGAGGAAAAGAGGTACACCAAGTGGAACTTGGAAAGAGGTGAGAGAGATTATGCAGCAGAGAGGGCAGGAGGAGGACTGATGGAACACACTGAGGTGGAGATTTAGGTGCGGGATACAACAGCAGCTGTAATATCTCCGTTTAAAGTAAAGTAAAATATAAATTACATTCCTACGACTAAATAAATATTTATTACAAAATATAATAGTTAAAAAGAAGGAACGAAAAAATATCTAGTTTTATACTGAACATAAACAATTTTCACTCATTTTACAGGATTTTATCCACTCTTCTAAAAACATAGAAATAAATAAAAATTTAAACAATAATACAGAATTTAGGTATAAAGATCACATCTCATTAGATGAGTTTATTCTACTTGTTTACTGACTAATATGCGTTCAAGTTTAATATACTTACATGGAGCTGTTCATTAAAAATAATTAAATGGATTTTAATGTACGAGGCGTGTTTTATAAGCAAGTACAGTTTTGCGATTCCGCCGCCGCAGCGCTACGGTCGGCGTTCCGCGCTGGTTACCTACATCTCTTGTCTACGCACTGACGCCATTACAGTCTGATTCTTTATTGTATACGTTGTTTACTGAGTGTTTAAGATGCCTCCGACAATCGTGAGTCCCGCTGATTGTGAAGTACGGGCTGTTATACGATTTCTTAGTGCTAAAGGCGTAAAACCGATCGATATTCATCGTGAGATCGTTGAAGTTTACGGACAAAACATTATGAGTGATGGAATGGTAAGGAAATGGGCGAGAGCATTTAAAGATGGCCGCACAAATGTGCAACAATTTCTGCCCGGAAAATCATGTGCACAGTTTTTTGGGACCGAAAAGGAGTATTGCTAGTGGAGTTTCTGCCTCGTAATGAGACAATCAATGCAGCGTCTTATTGTGAGACATTGAAAAATCTGCGTCGTGCAATCCAGAACAAAAGACGTGGCAAGTTGAGTAAGGGTATCGTTTTGCTGCATGACAATGCCCGTCCACATGTGGCTAATCAGACCAAAGATCTCATCAAATCATTTAAATGGGAAACTCTAGATCATCCTCCATACAGCCCTGATTTGGCGCCCAGCGACTACCATTTGTTCCTGCACTTGAAGAAACACCTGGGCGGTCGGCGTCTTCAAGACGATAACGAAGTCAAAACATTTGTGATGCAGTGGTTAACAAATCAGGCGGCAGAATTTTATCAGGAGGGTATTCAAAAACTGGTGCCACGTTATGACAAGTGCCTCAATATTCACGGAAATTATGTAGAAAAGTAGATTAAGGTACAGGCTTTCATGTAAAAATAAAATTATTGCGATATCTTTGCACGTCTTTTTTTAATTCCAAAACGGTACTTACTTAAAAAACACGCCTCGTATTAACTATAGTGTACGCCACGAAACAAGTCTGTTGTGTTTGAAAAACTGTATTTTATAAACTACTAGAAATTGAATAAAAGTTTGTTCTTTCATGTGTTGATTGTAGTTGAATTGATTACAAAATAGGACTGGGGCTCGGCAAGAAAGAGGGAGTGACGTTGCTGCTCTGACCACCTGGCTTGCTTGGCTCTACATTGTAGAACAACTAAGTTCGAGTAAGTGTCCTAAGGCCCGCAGCATATTTAACCCAGCACACGCATAACACACTCAATCGACCTCCACGCGTGGGAGTGTTTGTACCAGTGATACAGATTTTGTATTACACAATAAATAATAATTTATTGTGTAATTATAAAACTGTATTCTTAATAAAACACCCTCGGGTGTTTTATTAAGAACGGAACCCTATGTTAAAAACCACAATCTACAGCAATTTTTATTTTCCGTACTTTACAAATTATTAATTAATCTAAATTATTATTAAAACGGGTGTTTTATTAAGAACGCAACCCTATGTTAAAAGCCACAATCTTTTCCCAGGGAAAAATCATTGCTGACACAATATAACGAAACGACTGCTGTCACCACACTAATGCTTGACTGGAACATTTTAACCTTCTTATGTAGTTGGTCTTGAGTACACTGTTGCCAACATACCGATTGGGGAACAGAAAATTTATCAATGTATTACTTCTATCTTGGGTGTAACATAACCATCTTCCAAGCTGAAATATTGGCCATTAAGGTCTGTGCGGAGAGGTGTATTGAGAGGCGCCTCAGTGGGTCGCACATCTATATTTTGTCCGATAGTCAGGCGGCCATCAAGGCTTTGAGTTCTTGTACTTTTGAGTCGCGATTGGCCTATGATTGTTGGGAAGTGTTGAATGCCGTGGCCAAGCGTAACGTGGTGACGCTGCGTTGGGTGCCGGGGCACCAGGGAGTGCCTGGAAATGAGAGCAGATGCCTTAGCAAAGAAAGGTGCAGCCTCTCACTTCATAGGCCCAGAGCCATTCTGTGGAATTGGTGAAGGCTACTATAGAGGTATAGTTAGGGACTGGGAAGAGGAGGCTAAAACCTCCTATTGGGAACAGGTGCCAGGTTGTGAACAGGCAAAGAAATTTATTGCCTATTCCAGCAGGAAGGCTGGGATATATAATAGACTAGGAAGACAGAACTTGAGGAGGGTAGTGGGCCTGATGACTGGTCATTGTAATCTTGGGTATCATTTATCCAAGATAGGAATTGCTGAAGAAAGCCTGTGTAGATTCTGTCATGAGGCAGAAGAGAAGGCTGAGCACATTTTATGCAGTTGCAAAGTGGTTGGCTGCAAAAGAAGAGCGCTGATGGGTGAGGATGTGTTAACTCTTTCTCAGGTTAGTGCACTAGATCCTAGGCAGATCCTGCGCTTTATCGAAAGCGTGGGGCTTGCATAGATAAGGAATAGGGGCAATCACAAAAGATCTTTTAGGTCGTGGTGAGGAGGGGCTGCAGAAGCCTGAACGCCCACATAGTAAAGTAAGTAAAAGTACTTCTATCTTCTTATAATCAGGGTTGCGTCCTTAATAAAACACCCGTTAATATAGTAACCGTGGTCATAATAGTCAATACAAAAAAGAACAAGCTTTTATTCAGTGTATTATTTGAATTATTCCGTTTAGTCCAGGCTGTGAGCTCGCTCCCGTTAGCAAAATTATTCGGACTCGGTTTCTTTGCACTATCTTATTCAAAATTGGTCCCTTATAACCAATCCGCAAGAAACCACGGGCCACCGTGGTCGAGAAATTTTTTAAACAATTTTTTTTAAACAAATTGCAAAAATTGGTTTTTTGGCCGCGGACAAAATTTTTTCAGGTTTTTTGGATCATTCTGAACAATAAAAGTCCTTAGTAACTTTTCTCTATAGTTAATAGTTTTCGAGTTATAAGCAATTTAAAATTTGAAAAACGTAAAATCAACCATTTTCAATCCTCTATATCTCAGTTAAAAAACATTATTTTTTAAGTTAGAAAGTGCTTAAAGTAAAGTTTAAACATCCTTATACAAGATTCTGATGTCTTTTTGAAATTATTTTATTGCAAAACCTTTGTTTTAAACAGTTAACAATGCGCGCGCGGCGCGTACCGCGACCACGCGCTACATGTTGCGTCTCTCTCGCACTAACGCTGTGTATACGTACCCGATGGATTTTTCGCCGACGCTTGAAGTTATACCTAATTAATTGTTGTACGCGCCGCACGCGCATTGTTAACTGTTTAAAACAAAGGTTTTGCAATAAAATAATTTCAAAAAAGACATCAGAATCTTGTATAAGGATGTTTAAACTTTACTTTAAGCACTTTCTAACTTAAAAAATAATGTTTTTTAACTGAGATATAGAGGATTGAAAATGGTTGATTTTACGTTTTTCAAATTTTAAATTGCTTATAACTCGAAAACTATTAACTATAGAGAAAAGTTACTAAGGACTTTTATTGTTCAGAATGATCCAAAAAACCTGAAAAAATTTTGTTCGCGGCCAAAAAACCAATTTTTGCAATTTGTTTAAAAAAAATTGTTTAAAAAATTTCTCGACCACGGTGGCCCGTGGTTTCTTACGGATTGGTTATAAGGGACCAATTTTGAATAAGATAGTGCAAAGAAACCGAGTCCGAATAATTTTGCTAACGGGAGCGAGCTCACAGCCTGGACTAGTTAGGTAGTTTATGAAACAGAGTTATTCAAACACGACAAACATCTTCCGTGATGTACACTATAACAAACAATTATATTTATTTATAATTTTATAATTGATTATCTACAGATAAACCTTTTAAATAAATTATACAACAAAATAAATTAAAAAATCTGGTGTGAAACACTCACACAACTTTCTCTTGCCAGTGAAAATAATTAACAATAAACCTAACATTAGTAATAAACCATAAGAAATTAACAAAAAAATAACCTCAAAAAACATAACCTAATTTTAATCATGAGTGAAAGACGCAAAATGAAAATCAACCTCATTTTGGCTTAGAAATACGGAAAATCACTCTTTCTCTCTAAACTAGGCTCTGTAGAGAAAAATGCTCTAAATAAAAGTTGTAGATCTTTTAATTTTCTATAAATTTAATTATATACACTTTTGTCGTAAAATGCATACTAAGGCCGAAATGTTTAAAAAATCAATTTTTCTCACGTTTTCGTGAGAAAAAAAACAGAAAATTGCAAATTACCACTAAACTAAGCGTTATACAAAAAAATGTTTGAAATAAAAGTTGTAGAACTTTAAATTTTCTACAACTTTTGTTATATAACATTTTGCGCTAAAATGCATATTAAAGCCGCAATCTTAAAAAGAAAATGTTTTTACGTAAAAACAGCCTCACGCAGAATTTCAGCAAACATGGCGCCTACCCTATCTTGTAGAGCATAAAAAATGTAGTAAACCAGGCGATTTTAAAAAAATCGTAGGACCAGTTTTTGAGAAAATCGCAAAAAAGTGAAAAATTATATGAATAAACTACTACTTCCGGTTGACCGATTTTGATGAAAATGTTCGTGTCGCGTCCGGTAGTGGTATGTAACTTAAGTTTCAAGTTTCAAGTTCGTACGATGTTCCGTTCTTGAGATATTCTGTTCACACACAGACACACACACACGCACACACAGACCAATCGCTAAAAACATGTTTTTTGGGTTCAGGGGGTCTGAAAACGTATAGATCCGGTGAAAACTCGATTTCGAAAAATCGACATGAAAACAATACTTTCCTTCCTATATATTCATATAGGCAAGAGAAAGTAATAAAAACTAAGAAATACTTATTCTCTACTAAAAATACTTATTCATATAATTATTAATCTTGGTATAAAGCATTTTGTAACATGCAAAAACTAATTAAAATTATTTGTGACTTTATTAATAATTTCATAAAATAATTGTCGAACAGATATAATAAATTTTTTGTCCACAAGTTAGAACTTTTGTTCACAACAAAAAAAAATTGTTTTAAAAGTTAATTATTTGAATAACATTAAATTGAAATTAATTTAATAATTGTTTTGCCGTGTACTTAGTTCACATTAACAATAAAAAAATGTTGCCAGTATTCAATATTTTTTTAGGAATGATTAATAACAAGGGCAGTTAATAAAGGAACCTCCGTTTTGCTAAATAAAACAACTTGCAAGGCAAAAAAATATTTTTATTGCATCTTAATATTACAGCTTTTTACTACTTTTCAATTTAAGTCACATTTCTTATCACATGGTCAGCCAATTAAATGACTGAATCATTTAAGAACTGAAGAGGTAGAGGTGTACAAGTCACTAATCAGAGTTATCTCCTCTGAAAGTAATGAATTTCATTATACAGCCAGACCCTGTGGTGAATGAAGTTAAGGTGCCATTTGCAGAGTGGAAAATATGTGCTTTTCAGAGGGCCCGGCAGGCTGATAAGCGTACTTTTCCATTCAATGAGGAAGGCAATTGTACACCACCTCATCCCTCGTTTTACTTAGTAAAACTTCTACAGGTTCAAACCAGCTTTTCGGCTGATGACCTAAACAACAACACATGGTGTTTCCTGATTAAAATTTCTTCTTCATAAAATTCAGTTTGTGGGACTATAAGCAGAACTCTGGGTAATAGAGCAAGAAAGGTCACAAAACTTAAGTTCTACAAAGTTATGGCAGCTCCAGTTAGTTTGTACGGAAGTGAGGCGTGGACAACAACAAAATCCCAAGAGCGGAGAATCCAGAAGGCAGAGATGAGATTTCTTCGAAGAACTAAGAGGTGTACATGCTTGGACAGAATAAGGAATGAGAAAATCAGGTCAGAATTGGGTATTTACAACTTCAACGAAAAGATAAAGGATTATCGCCAAAGTTGGAGACAGCACATGGCAAGGATGTCAGATCACAGAATACCTAAGCAGGTGCACTGGTATGCTCTAGAAGGTAAAAGGGATGTCGGTAGACCTAGGAGAAGATGGACATAGATGATATAGTTTCTGAGTTCGGAACAGGTTGCGACCTAATCCTTGGTTAGAAGAAAAAGATAAAATTCAGTCGCCTGAGTCATAAAATATTTAAAAAAAAAAAATTAATTTTTTTCAGGAAATTTTATTCTTTTGTAACGTTGAAATTTCGGTCAGTAATGGCAGACTTAAGCTTGCAAGTTTTTGAAATAAGGCTGGCACTTTTTGTACACCCTTATTCAAAATAAAAGGCACTGAAGATCAAACTTTTAAATATTGTTTCGGCACTGAAAGGGTTAAGAGCTTTTGAAATAATTGAAATAGGATGCTTTTTTCATCCCCTTACAGCCCTGACTTAGCGCCAAGTGATTTTCATCTTAACAATCACATGAAGAAGTGGCTTGCATCGCAGCACTTTGATCACGACGACGAACTTCAAATTGTGGTGAAAGATTGGCTAATGGCCCAGGGCGATGAATTTTATGAAGAAAGAATTTTAAATTAGTGAAACGGTATGACAAATGCTTAAATTTTAATGGTAACTTTGTTGAAAAATAGTAAAATACTGTAGTTTTAAGATGCATACATAAAAAAAATTGTTTATCCAAGTTTTTTATTTATGTCCAAACAAAGTTACTTTCCGAACCACCTTCGTAATAAACTCTGGGGTCCCGGGTTCGATTCCCGGTCAGGTCTGGCATTTTTTTATCTGTAAATCACCACATATCATTACCTACGCACAAGCCCAAGGCTTATGTAGGCATCATCACTTAATAAATAAAAAAAAAAAAAAAACAGGCAAACTTTTGTGATTTCGGACATTCCTCGATAAGATACTGGTAACGCAATTTAAGTTGACGATCGTCAGCGAGAGTAAGACTGGACTACGCGGGGGTTGGAAGTGCTTCTATTTATGTGCTTTTCTAAATACATCATAGTGACAGCTCTGACCACGACATCATGTTGTAGTTTTACTCTTACATTAATTTATTATGTTTACAACTAAGTCGTTTTATAAACATCCCATTCTATTATTTATTGATTCTTATTATCCTAAATAATAAACATTCATTCTAAATAAGCCATAATACTACGCCTAAGTTATAAATATATATATATATATTTTTTTTTTTTTTAGCTTTTATTTGTTATTGGGAACTGTACATTATTGACAACTACCCAATTTGATGGCTGCTTTGCTGTGTTATTTGACTTGAATTAGGCATGAGTTTGAACAGGGACCCCCAGTAGAGTTTGTTCATGGATGGTTGTCAGCTGGTCACCATACAAAGTCGCTTGCCCAACCGGTGTTATTTAACAAATAATAGCTGACTGACTGGGCTGGCCCGAAGGCCTAAGCTATATTTAGTATCCTTTTTGGTCATCAACAGTAAACTGAATTACTGGACTCAGACATTTGTAGTGATAGACTAGTTAGTCCATGAGTTCCGTCGATGCGAGCTTATTAAACGCTTTTATTTAACTTACTCTTGGAAGCATCAAATCTTGCAACTTAAAATTTTAATACTTCTACCGTATCAATATGAATCAAACTTTGCACACTTGTTTATCTTCGATGACAATACGCTGTGGAGGTGTTTGTAAAAAAAAATTAAAAAATTTAAAAAAAAATTTTAAAAATTTAAAAAACGCTTTTATTTAACAATTACTTAAAAAAATTAACTAAAAAAAAAATTAAAAAAAATCAAAAAAAAAATTAAAAAAAAAACAATTATTTTAAGAAACGCTATTATTTAACAATTAATCAAAAGAAAAATGAACTAAAAATAAAAAAATAAAAAAATTTACAAAAAAAAAACAATCACAGACATTACAGTTATTTTCGTGAGTAATATTAGTTTTACGGTAATATCAAAATGTTATTATATTTTTACGGTTTTCATATTTCATTATTTACAGTAAAGTTATGTTAAATTGCAATTGAATTTTAAACAATTACTTTCTTTAAATAATTACATTTCTCCTTACTTATTTAGTGTGACGGTTCATGAACTGAATTTTATTACTTAAGTGTTTGTGGTGGTTGTTACATGTCTTATACTTTCGGGTTGGCTGATGTAAGTAGGATAGATAGTATACTCTCCTCCGCATGATATGCGCAATCGTCAACTTATAGCGCGTTACCAGTACAGTCTAGCATCTTATTGAACAAAAATTTAAAATATAAATACAAAAAATACACAGTATTTGAATGTCAAACAACCTGACATTCAAATCTGATAATAAGCTCTACAATTTAACAAAAAAAATTTATTAATTTAAAAATGATAAAAATCATGTACAATTATATAAAATTTATGTTAAAATCAATACATTTAAAATAAATTTATGCAGTTGAACCTTGATTTAATAAAGCACTAAGATTACCTAATCTAATTTTTTTCACATTGTATAGTAAATTAGTTAAGTTGAAGGATCTGGCTTTGGAACCGGAAACCAAGACTAGAAGAGTGCAGAGGGTGACGGAAGAACTCCGGGCTCAGAGATCACAAAGAATGAGGGAATACTGGGTAAAGATCAAGGCTCAGAGATCGAAGTAGAGTCTTTCATGTTGTGCCTGAAGTGGTCCATTGTGGCCTCACAAGTAAAAAAAAAAAAAAAAAAAAAAAAAAATTAGTTAAGTTATTTTTTGTAATACCGTTAAACAGTTGACTGCTATGTGACCCAAATATGTGTCACTTGTTTTTAAAAATGGGCCAAGTGCATCAAAAATAAGTCACAGTACACAACTCAATTTTAAGCCGTGTAATTTTGTTCCAAAAGCTACGGCTTCAGAACTGTTCAAATAGTTGGCCTTTTTCAAATAATAGGATATTGCTTATACAGGTAGTTTTTTTAGTTGTCCTGTACTAGAATGCTCCAATTATTTTAAATTTTATATTTCTTTTGCTTATTTTGGTTGATTGAAATAATCTAGAAATTTGTAACTTACCCCAGTAGTTTAATACGTTTATTATTGTGACACAAAAATGAGTCAAATGGTTCTGAAATGTAAAATCATTCCAGCATGCCATGTGACCCAAAATTGTGTTACAACTTTATTTTACAAAAAAATAATAGTTATTATTAAAAAATTAAGTAAAATAAGAAGAAAAATGAATAAAATGTGAAAAAAATACCGATGTAAGGGTCACAAAATTTAGTGCAGCAGTCAACGTGTTAAAGAAAAATCTAAACTAGTTTTTTTTTTTTTTTTTTTTTTTTTTTTATTCCTAATTTGTGTACGTTCAATTCAGAACAATAAGCAACCCCATGACCCAATGAGATGAGGATGATGTGTATGACGTGTAAATGAGGTGTAGTCTTGTACAGACCCAGGCCGACCATTCCTGAGAGAGTATGGTTAATTAAACCCCAACCATCAAAGTACACCAGTAACCACTGTCTAGTATTCAAATCCGTATAAAAGTAACTACCTTTACTAGGGTTTGAACCAGGAACCTTCGTCTCCGAAAATCTGCTGTTAAAATCTAAACTAGTTAATGCATTTTTTTATAGATCATACTAAACGTAATTATTTCTAATCATAATATATTATACTACAGTTGAGCCATTCTTAGTTTGCTCCTACTGTAAACAAACCAAAGCCACCTACTACAGGGTGCACGCTAGGTCCACCACTTTATGGATGTCTGGGATTTCTATACCAATCAAGTTTGTAGTAAAATATCATCTGGGGTATTTGCACTAAAACAAATCGCCAGATTAAATGATAAAAAATTACTAATGGCAGCTTATCATGGCCTCATTCTGTCTCATATCCGGTATGGTATTTTAGTATGGGGTAATTCTAGCATGGGTAATATGAATAGGGTTTTTAAAATTCAAAAGAAAGCTATTAGGTGTATGGTGGGAGCTAACCAGCTAACCTCATCCACACCACTATTTAAGGAGCTTAAATTGCTTACAGTTCCCTGTCTCTACATTTTTGAGGTGATTATGTATGTTAGGCAAAATAATTTTATGCAGAATTTCAATGTTCACAATCATAACACGAGAAACAGGAATGATTATTATGTGGCTAATCACTCCACAAAATTGTTTGAACAAAAACCTACTTATGCAGGGAGAAAATTCATAAATAAATTACCCCAATCTTTAAAGTGTTGTGAGGATTTGAATTCCTTTAAAAAAAATTTAAAAAATTACTTGATCGGTGAAACTTTTTATAGCGTACAAGAATTTCTTTCTTGATAGTAGTGATACATAGTGTGTTTCTTATATGTATTTCAGGTGTTACATCTGACGACATGTCCTATACTCCTCCTGGAGTCTCCAGGGCGTAAAAAAAAAAAAAAAAAAAAAAAATGTCGTATTCCTATTAAGTTAACTATGTTTTAAATTATAAGTACTTAAAACATCAGCATCTAACATGTTAGATGTTAGATGCCTATCATCTAACATGTGATGTTAGGCACATCACATGATGTGATGTAGGCCTAACAATTTCATTTATAAAAATACTTTTGAAAGTATTTTGTTGTTATTTTTTAATCAGCGTGTACTCATTTTTATATAATGCGCACGCTCATTGACGTCATTATTTGTTTAGATTAGGAGCAAACTAAGAAAGGCTGGACTAAATATTGTGACATTAATAATACTAGAAGTAGTTCTTAGGTTGGAAATGGTTGCGGTGAGATAGTTTTATTGTATGAAAAGGTGTATAGTTTGTACAAACTAATCGGAGCATCAACTTGAATAGCTATACAAGTAGAGAGTGGTTCTAAGACGACAGACTGTTAAAACATTTTATCCTTCTAATCAAGAAAAATCAGGTGTGAAACACTCACATGACTTTCTCTTGCCGATGCAAATAATGAACAATATAACCTAACATTAGTAATAAAACATTAGAAATAAACAAAAAAACTAACCTCAAAAAACATAACCTATTATATATCATGAGTGAATGATGCAAAATGAAAATCAACCTTAGTTTGGCTTAATAACACTGAAAACACTCTTTGACGCTAAACTAGGCTCTGTACAGAAAAATGCTCACAATAAAAGTTGTAGATTTTTTTAATTCCTTATAAATTTGATTATATACACTTTTATTGTAAAATGCATACTACAGCCAAAATCTTTAAATAAATCATTTTTTACAGATTTTTATTGAAAAAAAAACAGAAAACTACTAATTACGGACAAATTAAGCGTTATTCTAAACAAATAATCTAAATAAAAGTTGTAGATTTTTAAATTTTCTTCAAATTTTATTGTATACATTTTTGCCCTAAAATGCGTATTAAGATTTCAAAAAATCGACATGAAAACATTACTTTCCTTCCTATATATTCATATACGGAAGAGAAAGTAAAAATTACAATAAATAAAAATTCTAATAAAAATTTTAATATATTACTACATGAAGTACGTCACTATTTTGTTATATCAAGGTACAGATACGTAAACTATAGGGTGATTCAAAAAGAGCGCCGGTTTTTAAACGGCTGGTAAATTTTTGTTTATCGGTTGGCAACATTGTTTGACCTCATTTCTATTTCGGAGAACATTCCGATTGACGATTCAGTTATAGTTTCGCAGTGTAATACTCTCGCAGTCTCTGTCTAACCATGGAGAAGTTTACTATTGCGCAACGAGTGTTAATCGTCAAAACATTTTACCAGAGTGGAGAGAGTTATGCGGCTACTGTCAGGCGACTTCGCGGTACTCTAGGACGTAATGAAGCACCGAATGAATCAACAGTTCGCAGGCTCATGAAAAAGTTTTTTGAGACGGGTTCAACAGTCGACCTTAAAAGTTCTGGACGTCGTCGTTCTGGCCGAACTGAGCAGAACGTTGCGTTGGTTCGTGACAGTGTGGCTGTTAGCCCAGCAAAATCAATACGTCGCCTTTCTCAACAATTGGGTTTTTAAGATGTTCTTCTGTACGGAGAATTCTTCGGTACGATCTCCAATATCACCCGTATAAAATTCAGTTGACGCAACATTTGAAAGTGGCAGACCACCAGAAGAGACGACAGTTTGTTGACTGGGTATTGAGAAAACGGCAGGATGATGACACCTTCGCAAACAAAATAATTTTCAGTGATGAGGAGCACTTCCACTTAAACGGCTTTGTTAATAAACAGAACTGCCGTATGTGGGGTTTAGAAAACCCCACATACGGAAACTTGTCCCACATAGTCGAAACTTGTCGTGCAGTAATATCCAATTTCATGGACAGAGTTGATGCGTGCCAGCGCAGTAGAGGAGGACACATACATGACATCATTTTTCATACATGAAATCGGAAGGTAAGATGAACTTGTTGATGTATTTATTTTCAGTTTTTCAATAAAATAAATCTCTTAATTTGATATATCAAAACCGGCGCTCTTTTTGAATCACCCTATAGAAGTAAATTCATAGGTAGTTAATTAAAATGTCATGGTGCAGTAAAACAAAATATTGTAAAATCAAGGTTTTCATTATATCAAAGTTTGTTATCTAGATGTTCAACTGTATTAATTTGACTACTAACCTAACATGGTTTAAAAAATTTGAATACAAAATTTGTATATAACAGAAAATAAATGCAATGATTTTAATATAATCATCAGTATAGGCCGCACCAAGAATTTCCAGCTCTATCGTCCGACCAGTATTGCGATGCATTATCTGAAGCAAAAATATTCCCTCATGTTTATTTCATACGACCATATAGGCTCGGGTGATTAACTTTTTAATTTGTAATTCTGCCCATAACAGACAGGTGGAGTGACAATTTATTTACACTCAATCTGTTAGTTGCAGGGCTAAAATAAATAGTTCTTTTTCTTGTCGCATGGTCAGCCAATTAAATGACTGAATCATTTAAGAACAGAAGAGGTAGAGGTGTAAAAGACACTATTTAGAGTCATCTCCTCTGAAAGTAATGAATTTCATTATACAGCCAGACCCTGTGATGAATGAAGTGAAGGTGTCACTTGCAGAGTGGAAAATCTGTGCTTTTCAGAGGGCCTGGCATGCTGATAAGCGTAATTTTTCACTCAGTGAGGAAGGCAATCGTAAACCACCTCACTCCTTGTTTCACTTAGTAAAACCTCTAGAGGTTCAAACCTCTAGAGGCTGATGACCTAAACAACAACAGTAATCCCTTGGTATCCGCGGGTTTTGGTTATCCGCGGACATTGTCCGTGGGCCTGAAACCTTAAAATACATACGTAATCTCACGTTGTGTACAACGTACTTGGTGGGAGGTGAGGAAGTCATGCAATTCCGAAAACATGTGTCACCCTTTATGTTTGAAATTTTATAATTTCAAACACCAGAGGAGGATGAAATTTTAGAAATCGTTCACAACATGAAGGGTGAGGGTTTTGCTCAAATCGATCACCAGGACATACAAGAAATGATCTAAAGCTATGACCAGGAACTAAGAGTGGAGGAGTTGGAAGAACTGATGACAACCGAAAATGAGATAACCAAAGCAGCCTAAGAGGAAGACAAAGATCCTGACAATCCTGAAACGAAGCCAAGCATTTCTTTACAAACCATCAATGAGATCCTCAGCATGGCAACGGAGCTCGCTGATTACGTGTTGGAGAAGGATCCCGTCATAGAAAGAGGACTCCAGCAGCTGATGATACCATACGAAGAAGTCCACAAGGAGTTTGAAAAGAAGAAGAAGAAGCAAAAAGCCATAACTAACTACTTTAAAGCAACTTAAATTTTTTATATGTAAAGTACTGTATTTATTAAATATTCATAGATTATAATAATGGTAAAATCCTAAAACTATTAAACACTTAAAACGAGTTCAGGACTTTTTCTTCAGAACCTAACCACCATCTTTTCGTACATACAAGGTATCATTATCCGCGGTTTTACGAACCGCGGTAACCCTCCGGAACGTAACCCTCGCGGATAACGAGGGATTACTGTATTAGTCATTATTTTAAGGCATCCAATGTTGAGCAGAAGTGCACATGAATGACGGTGTGTATTAACAACCGTTGAAAAATCCAACGTCAATCAAAATCACGTCACCAGCATGTTACCGTTCTATCATCTGTCTTTCACCATCTGACTCATGTATCTAACTCACCGTCCAACGGTAATGCCGTTATAACGCGCCTACCTTCTGTACCCGGCCTAATACGTCATTGTTTATTATATAAACATTATTTATAATTTCAACAACACAAAATGAAATATGTTATACTAAAAGGATAGTAAAAAACAAAAACAGAAGGAGCCACAATTCCTTGGCTTCAAAAACGACAGAACAGAACTAAATCTAACAACTTCTGATGTCAAAGATCGCACATCGGTTTACAAGGAAACAATTAAAGATAAAAACAAAATTTTATCAGTAAGAACAATTAAACAGGTTTGTTCAGACGAATTGAGAAAATCAAGATCCGACAGAATAAAAAAGTATTGGAAAAAAAGAAATGAAAAGGAAATAAACTGCCAAAGAAAATGAACTAACTTTGTTGTCTTAATTCAAAAAAAAAAGGGTAGTAGAATGACAGCTGGTGGATGACTCGGCATTACAGTAGCAAGCTTGGAAATTCATGGTGTGGCCTCTACTTAATTTATGTTTATGAAAAGATTATTTACTTACATAAATGCGTAGATAAAATGCATAACTATCAAGTCTTGTAGGTTAAACATGAATTAATATAATCTCTTTCCATTTTTACATCAAAATTAACGAAATTATTCATACAAGGTAAATCCAGAAAGTATAAGTACTAAATCTTTGATATTCTAAGAGACTTTTTTTAAAACACAGTTGGCAGCACTGCATTCAAAGTCAAAGTTTTGGAAATATAATGTGCGCTTGTTTGTTTCAGTTGGTCAAAAACTTTGATTATAATACCTGTGTTAAAATGAGTTCATCGATTTGAATCCAGCCAGATGCGAGGGAAATTTTTAGAATAAAATAGAAACGAGTGATCTTTGAGGTAGAGAATGAAAAGAAGAGAAATGAACCCCACAAAATTGAACAACTTATCCTTCACACATTACATTAAAAAGCTGCTGGATGCAAAACTCTCTTCACTCCTATATACTCGTACAGGCCTTAAAAGTTATGTAAGCATATGCGCAGTAGATGGATTTGGTTGAGGTACGATGAAGAGAGAAATAATGGTGTGAGTAGTACAGCAGTAGAGAGGGGAATTCACAGCCGACTCGCTGGAATGCATAATGTACCGTACCGTAGGTTTATATGGTCTAGGCTTACGGGAGCCTCTTTTTCCTAAAAGAGCAACCTCCAACATGGTGGAACGGTTGACGTTTCCTTGGGGGCTTTTCACAAATGTCCACCGACCACAGACAATAAGACAAAATAGTCAACCGTTCGAGCTACGATCAGTTTTCTGCGACAGCTTCAGTAGAATGAGACAATTCAAGCACGCACATACGCATGCATCGAACGTATGTCATCCCTTCTACAGCCGGCAGTACGAGTATTCTCCCCGCTCACTTCTCATTTCTGCGCGAACTACGCTTACAAAACGTTGACAGATTGTACTCTTATTCCTCAGCCATTATTTTACAAAAATAAAGGGTGATTCAAAAAGAGCGCCGGTTTTTAAACGGCTGGTAAATTTTTGTTTATCGGTTGGCAACATTGTTTGACCTCATTTCTATTTTGGAGAACATTCCGATTGACGATTCAGTTGTAGTTTCTCTTGTATGCACAGCGAGTGACAGTTTGGTGCGGCTTTTGGTCGGGCGGTGTCATCGGCCCTTACTTTTTTGAAAATCAAGAAGGACAAGCCGTGACAGTAAATGGAGACCGATACCGTACGATGATTAGGGAGTTTTTGTGGCGTCATTTGGATGGAATGGATATTGACGAGTTGTGGTTTCAGCAGGATGGTGCCACCTGTCATGCTGCACGAGAAACAATGTTGTTGCGCCGTGAACGGTTCCAGGATCGCATCATTTCTCGTAATTCCGACCATCAATGGCTACCAAGGTCGTGTGACTAGACGCCTTGTGACTTTCCTCTTTGGGGTCATCTGAAGTCATTGGTGTATGCCAATAAACCCCGAAACATCAATGACTTGAAGGAGGAAATTCGACGGGTTATCGGGCAAATGGAAGTCGAAACTTGTCGTGCAGTAATATCCAATTTCATGGACAGAGTTGATGCGTGCCAGCGCAGTAGAGGAGGACACATGCATGACATCATTTTTCATACATAAAATCGGAAGGAAAGATGAACTTGTTGATGTATTTATTTTCAGTTTTTCAATAAAATAAATCTCTTAATTTGATATATCAAAACCGGCGCTCTTTTTGAATCACCCTATAATTTTACAAAATTCATGAAGGTTTACAAACATACGAGCTTTAATAAAAAGAAAAATCTCATAAATTAATTTATTTTTACTTAAGTTATAGTGATTCAAAATTAGATGTTCAAAAATTTGAAACACTTGTACATTAAACATTTGACTCATTAGTGCAGTTCCCGTTATTTGTCAGTTAAGAAGGAAAAATCTAAAAGAATGCAGCGATTGTGGGAGAAAAGAAAATTTAAGCAAAACATGAACTAGTAATTAATATTGATTTGTTGTGCTTTCTCTAAAGAGTGATTCAGGGGAAAAAAATAGTATTTATACTAATTAATTTTTATTTCAAAACAACAGTTCATTTCTGGACGGCCTGAATATATAAATTATTTAATTTTTTTAAAAAAAAAAAATTATCTATCAATTTAAAAAAAAAGGAACTAACTTTTTGGATTAACCTCATACGTATTTTAACACACAACAATAATTATAGTAATTGTTTATAAACAATGTTTATCATATAAATTATCTATTATAATCTATATTTATTATAATTATATAATATATTATTTATTATAATAATATATTATTATAATTATAATTATTATAATTATCTAATTATAAATATAATTATAATCTATATAGTACACCATTTATTTAATTAATCATATAAATAACAATTCAAATAAAAATATATAATAAATAAATAAATAATGTTGTACCAATGATTGTGCAAATTTTCCCCGATATATAAATGTATCAGTTAAAAAAATAAATAAATAACATTTAAAATTTCAGTTAAAATAATTTTCACATTATGATTATATATGCGGTCTAAACAAAAAGTTCTGGTAATGAATTTCCACATCCACTTACAATTCAGCCGTTGTTACTTTGCTCCTACTGTCAACAAGCAAAAGCCACCTACTACAGAGTGCACGCTAGAGTCTGCGACTTTACGGATGTCGTATTCCTATTAAGTTAACTATTTTTAAACGCTTTTATTTAACTTACTCTTGGAAGCATCAAATCTTGCAACTTAAAATTTTAATACTTCTACCGTATCAATATGAATCAAACTTTGCACACTTGTTTATCTTCGATGACAATACGCTGTGGAGGTGTTTGTAAAAAAAAATTTTTAAATTTTAAAATTTTATAACGCTTTTAATTTAACTTACTCTTGGATCCATCAAATCTTGCAACTTAAAATTTTAATACTTCTACCGTATCAATATGAATCAAACACACTTGTTTATCTTCGATGACAATACGCTGTGGAGGTGTTTGTAAAAAAAAATTTTAAATTTTTAAAAAAAATTTAAAAATTTAAAAAACGCTTTTATTTAACAATTACTTAAAAAAATTAACTAAAAAGAAAAAAATTAAAAAAATTAAAAAAAAAAATTTTTTTAAGAAACGCTATTATTTAACAATAATCAAAAGAAAAATGAACTAAAAATAAAAAAATAAAAAAAAACAAAAAAAAACAATCACAGACATTACAGTTAAAATAAAAGCGTGGCGCATTAATATATATAATATTACAACGAATATTTTACAATAAATATTATATATATTAATGCGCCGCCACGCTTTTATTTTAACTGTTAACAATTAATCAAAAGAAAAATGAACTAAAAATAAAAAAATAAAAAAAAAACAAAAAAAACAATCACAGACATTACAGTTAAAATAAAAGCGTGGCGCATTAATATATATAATATTTATTGTAAAATATTCGTTGTAATATTATATATATTAATGCGCCACGCTTTTATTTTAACTGTAATGTCTGTGATTGTTTTTTTTGTTTTTTTTTATTTTTTTCTTTTTAGTTCATTTTTCTTTTGATTAATTGTTAAATAATAGCGTTTCTTAAAAAAATTTTTTTTTAATTTTTTTTTTGTAAATTTTTTTAAAATTAAAAGTACTTAAAGTACTAAAACCATCAGTCATGATATGAAGGGATCGGGAGAAGACAGTGCCAACCCACATCAACAAAATTTTACGCAACGTCATTTTAAAAGTTTACTGAAATCTACAAATCATGTTTTTGAATTTTTGTTAAACATTTGTTATTTTCTGTTAATCTAGGCTCTTAAGATCGTAAATATAGTATCCCATTTAAAACCTGCTGAATATTTTATTTTTACAGAATATGTAAGAAAAATCATGTTGGAAATTTCGTGGGTTAGCACTTTCTTCCGCCAACCCCTTCATATGATGTAGGCCTAACAATTTCATTTAGAAAAATACTTTAAAAGTATTTTGTATTTAAATACTTTTGAAAGTATTTTGTTGTTACTTTTTAATCAGCGTGTATACATTTTGATATAATGCGCATGCTCAGTGACGTCATTATTTGTTTACATTAGGAGCAAAATAAGAGAGGCTGGACTATACAGTTGTGCGGCATGGCTTGTGGCGGAAAATGTGGTTGAGGGTCTTAGGTAGTAAATGCCATTGTGCACAGTTAACTGCAAACAGAAGTTGAGTGAAGATCATGCTAAGCACAAAGTATGTCACCATACCCTCGTTGAAAAAACAAAGGCACAAAATTTGGAGCAGTTTTACACAATTAAATTTTGCTTTAAAATGGGTAAAAATGATGTGGATACACTAAAAATGCTCCAACTAGTTAAATCTGATATTTTAATTTATAATCCAATAAGATATTTATTATTATTATGTGCGTATGGACCCTAATGGATCGCGCAAAGCATTCCGACTCATTTTTGGGAATTCTTTCTCATTTTCCATACTTCTCTCATTCTCTCCCCATGTGTTTGCTTCCTCTCCTCTGTCCACTTTGTCCCTGTCCTCCTAAGGACCTCATTCACTGGCATCACATTCCACTCGTTTATCCTGTTTCTGAATGTGTTTCTGTCTCCAATACCTGTTGGGTCTATTTGTGCCTTATGTAAGTCTATTTTCACTTGTGTAATCCATGGAGTTGTTGATTTAACTTTTTGTATGTAAGTAAGAATCTTGTTAGTGAGTCATGTTGGGGGGAGTCTACTGATATGATATTTATTATTTTAAATAAAATACTTTATGATATAGATGTAACTAATGTGAAAATTATTAAATAACTAAAATAAAAATAATTTCAAATAAATATAAATCTTGAGATTCTGTGACAATGCTTTAAAATAATATATTTTGGCAATATCACAGCCTATTTGTATGTTATCATACTGCACAAAAATCAAATAAATTTTTGTTTTAATAATTATAAATTAATAAGTAAAATACATAATACATTTTTATAAATATTTCATAATATAAAAATTAACATTCTGAACAATAAAATGTTGTACGAGGTATATTCGGTTCCGTTTACTAATAAAAAAAGGTACAGATATAGCAAAGCAATTTATTTCATCATGCGATCTTGGGTTCGAATCCCACTCAGGCATGGCTAATTTTCATACGTTACAAAAAATCATTTCATCCTTCACCGTCTGCATTAGTAGTGATTGCAGAACAGTCGGACGTTAAACCAAAAGAAAAAGAAAATTATTTTAAAAATCTACAAACCTTACACTTTTTTTTGATATAGCTCTCGTAATTTTATAGGTATTTGTCAAAGCGTGATACAAGTTTTTGTATGACTTCTTTGTAGAATGTTGCCGCCTGTATTGTCAACCATATGGTAACATGTTCTTTCAGCTCTTCATTGTTGTTAAATCATTGACCACCAAGGCAAGACTTCAGATGTCAAAAGAGATAAAAGTTGCTAGAAGCGAGGTTGAGGCTGTACCGAGAATGGCCAAAAAAAGTCCCAGCCATGTAGCAGGTTTTTTTATTACATTCGCAGTATGTGGTCAGGTGTTGTCGTAAATAAAAACCACACCATTTGAGAGCATACCTCACCTTTTGTTCTGTTTTACGCGGCACAATTTCTTAAGGGTCTTGCAATAAACATCAAAATCACTCAGTAAAATGCCTTGTCTATCCCAAAACACTGTGGCTATGACATTTTGACATGTCAAGATTTGCTTGAGTTTAACCTTCGCTGGGAGTGAAGTGTGTTTCCATTCCATCGACTGTCATTTACATCCACCGTGAATATCTGAAATTAATATTTCTCGCCATCCTTGTGATAACGTGTCAGAAAATCGAGAATGTTGCCCATCTCACAAACGGCGGGGTTTTTCGATTACCATCACCATTATAAACTAGCACTACGAGATGTACACAACACACAGCGATCTCCGACTGGCTTCATTTAGTTCCCCTTAAACCAGAGTGACTTCTTCTTCTTAAAGTTCCATCTCCTATCGGAGGTTGGATATCATAATGGCTATGGTCACTTTGCTGGCTGCTGCTCTGAATAGTTGCAATGAACTACAGTTGAACCATTCTCTAAGATTCCTCAGCCAGGAGATGCGTCTTCTTCCTACGCCTCTTCTTCCTCGGATCCTTCCCTGCATAATAATTCTCAGCAACTCATATTTTTCTCCTCTGGTTATGTGACCCAAATATTCTAGTTTTCTTGTTTTTATACTCTTCATAACTTCCAACTCCTTATTTAAACGTCATAGCACCTCAACATTGGTAACCTTTTGGACCCACTGAATTTTCAACATTCTCCTGTAACACCACATTTCGAACGCTTCTATCTTCTTTATGTGTTGTTTCTTCAATGTCCAAGCTTCCATTCCATATAGTACGATGGAAAATACGTAACATCTTAGAGCCCTCAATCTGAGAGGCATGTGAAGGTCTTTGTTTGTTAGCATTGTCTTCAATTTTATGAATGCTTGCCTTGCAGTTTCAATTCTTACTTTAATTTCTTTGCTTTGGTCATTCTTGTCATCAACCCAGATTCCCAGATATTTGTATGCCTCTACTTTTTCTATTTGGGTTTGCTCTATTGTTAATGTTTCATTTCCATGTTCTCCATGTTCCAGAGTGACTACCGCGTATGAATGGAACTGCATTTGAAGGAGGTCATGGGATAGGACAGTAAAATAGGTGAGCTAGCGCACCCCGCTTCACACACTTGAGTGAACGGCACAGAGACTACTGTACAATTGAACGATGAGATGGGGTGAACTGTGGAAATGAGCTAGTAGATTCAAGTACGTACAGCACTCAGCTGAGCTATGTGAATAAACAGACAGTGAGTCGAACCGAGGGTAACTTTCGCTCACTCCTTCGCACACAGCACGTTGTGTTTCCGCGTGCGTCAACCTGAACGGTCATGCATCCCTTTCCACAAACAAATTATTGTCATGTGTCTATCAGAGGCAGAGTTTGATACCATATCTATACTTTCCATGCAACGTTTATGTTAAGGCAACTTATACTGGCAATAGCGCACTCAGATTCCCGCTCCCTTAGTATTTCAAATCTCCCAAATAAAATAGTTCCTATGACCTCATACACACGTCATTCTTCCTGCCCCTACTACCGTTCTTTACATCCTTCTTTCCCAATCTCCGCACTTCTAAGTCAACAGGCAATGCAGCAAGTCAAGGCACTTTTCGTTGTGGTCATTAGTGGCGTCCTATGGCCTTTTCTGTCTAATGTATGTCTGTCGTGGATGTGCTTTCGTTCGATCTTTACTTAAGAACTCTAATTGTGCGTTTTTTCATTGTGTATTGTGAAATTTATAACTGTTATAATTTGCAAATTATGTTTAGCGACTTTACAATCTATCAATCACGTGTTATCGACCATTGTGAAACTCTTCAAGGCTTAATCAAAGGTAAGTGCAAATATTTGTTGTTTACAAGTGCATTTCCTGTAATTTTGATGCCCTTTAATTCATTCTATTGTTTATTTTGCCATTCGTTCTTAATTGCCAGTTACAATCAGTCAATCGTTTAGCTGTGATTGCCAGCTATCTTATCAAAGCAATCTGGTTCTCCGGAAACAATCGTTTATTTGCCGTTTTATTAAATTCAATAATTATCCGTCGTGGGTAATTTTTCATTGTCTAAAAATCCAAGGTATCCCTCGCAGGAAACCGAACAGTTTAGGTAGCCCTTGCTATGATGCGACTAGAGAAAAGTGGTTTAGTCATGGAGGGGATGTACAAGTCAGCTCTGTGCGGAGAGCGTGCTGTGTGGGGAGAAACGCTCGGTGTGCTGGTGTGGTGGTCGTTCAAAATAAAAGAGGTGGTAGCTCAGCGCTCAGTTAAAAGAGCTAGCTCTTTGGTGCGACTCGCTCATGACTGTCACATCACTAGTTTGAAGTGCTGCCACGGAGAAAAATTGAAACGGAACTTACTTTCCGCTCTGAATGCCGTGGCCAAGCGTAACGTGTACCTGGGTGCCGGGGCACCAGGGAGTGCCTGGAAATGAGAGAGCGGATGCCTTAGCAAAGAAAGGTGCAGCCTCTCACTTCATAGGCCCAGAGCCATTCTGCGGAATTGGTGAGGGCTATTATAGAGGTATAGTTAGGGCCTGGGAAGAGGAGGCTAAAACCTCCTATTGGGAACAGGTGCCAGGTTGTGAGCAGGCAAAGAAATTCATTGCCTATTCCAGCAGGAAGGCTGGGATATATAATAGACTAGGAAGACAGGACTTGAGGAGGGTAGTGGGCCTGATGACTGGTCATTGTAATCTTGGGTATCATTTATCCAAGATAGGAGTTGCTGAAGAGAGCCTGTGTAGATTCTGTCATGAGGCAGAAGAGAAGGCTGAGCATATTTTATGCAGTTGCAAAGTGGTTGGCTGCAAAAGAAGAGCGCTGATGGGTAAGGATGTGTTAACACCTTCTCAGGTAAGTGCACTAGGTCCTAGGCAGATCCTGCGCTTTATTGAAAGTGTGGGGCTTGCTTAAATAAGTAATAGGGGCAATCACAAAAGATCTTTTAGGTCGCGGTGAGGAGGGGCTGAAGAAGCCTGAACGCCCTTATAGTAAAGTAAAGTAAAGTCTATCAGAGGCAGAGTTTGATACCATATCTATACTTTCCATGCAACGTTTAGGTAGCCCTTGCTATGATGCGACTAGAGAAAAGTGGTTTAGTCATGGAGGGGATGTACAAGTCAGCTCTGTGCGGAGAGCGTGCTGTGTGGGGAGAATCGCTCGGTGTGCTGGTGTGCTGGTCGTTCAAAATAAAAGAGGTGGTAGCTCAGCGCTCAGTTAAAAGAACTAGTTCTTTGGTGCGACTCACTTATGAGTGTCACATCACTAGTTTGAAGTGCTGCCACGGAGAAAAATTGAAACGGAACTTACCGTATTTTTCGGACGATAAGACGCACCCTTGTTTTTCAAGGCATAAATTATCTAAAAATTATTTTGACTGATTTTAATTAGTTTTTTAATACAGGTAAATGTGATTTCTTTATTTGAAAAACAGCAAGTACAGAAGATACAATATATATAATTATTTTATAGTCATAAATTTACAAAAAAACATGGATATAGGAACTGTAAGTACATAAATTACTACAATCGGTTTCATAATCATAGACACCCGAGTTTGAATCCTTGCATCTCCATAACTTTGAGTCGGATTTCAACATACTTTACATCAAAATTTAGCTCATTTTTTCTGCTTTGACTTATAATAGTCATATATTTTTAATGTTGTTTAAAAGTTGCCATATCGAGGTTGGAAGACAAAAAGACCCGGTTTTTTTGATACCGCAACAAATTTCATGCGTTTAGAGGCGTGTAACTCGATAAATATTTGACCAAAAAGTTTAAAATTTTAACATGACATAGACAATTATATTATTACAGCGTGTACGAAATTTCAAATTCATACGTTATTTAAATTTTGATTTATTAACAATATTCTGAACCCTTGCTATCTCGGTAACCACACGATCGTTCGGCTCGGGCAAACTATTGTTTTATCCAGCGTAAAAAATTTAGTACAGACATGTTAATAACATGAAATATCGATTGGCCAATATTGCGGTAGAATTTTTAGAATTTTGAAAAATAGACTTGGTAATGCAAGGGGGTGGGTATAAATATCCATGTTGCTACGAGGGTAGGCTGATAAGTAATGCACACATGCTTGTAGAAGACAACTAAATAAACTTCAGTAGCGCGCCTGGTGGCATGTGGAAGTACTATTTCTCCTCTACAAGTCTGCGCAGTTTGAAGGCGTTGCTTTCATTCAGTTTGTTTTGAGTAGTGGAAGTATGGCGTCGTGTTCTGGTGCTATGTCAACGAGAATTAAACAACGCGAATTGAACAACTTTTGAAGCGCTACCGTGACGAAGGAGACGACTTTCTTTTGAATATTGTGACGGGGGACGAGTCATGGGTTCATCATTACGATCCCGAAGAAAAAAGGCAGAGCGCTGAATATCGTCATCCACATTCTCCTGTTGTGAAAAAGTTCAAAACACAACCGTCCGCAAAAAAAATTCTTTTGACTGTGTTTTGGGATGCTCGCCGAGTTTATGTGACTGATTATCTGGAACGAGGGGCAACGGTAAATTCTGCTCAGTATATACAGACTCTGAAACACCTCCGACGTCGAGTTTGTCGTGTTAGAGGCAACCTGGCGCCAATAATTTTGCAACACGACAATGCTCGTCCACACACTTCGCGTGCAACTGGAGAGGCTCTGAGAAACCTGAAGTTTCAACCAATTTTACACCCTCCGTATTCTCCCGACCTTGCGCCTTGCGATTTTTATTTTTTTCCTCTACTGAAGAGAGACCTTAAGGGTAATCATTACAGCTCGGACAATGAGGTGAAGGCAGCTATTGCGTCCTGGGTTCGAGGAAAGTCGGAAGAATTTTTCAGTGACGGAATGAAAAAACTTGTTAAACGTTGGGAGAAATGTGTAATGCTTAACGGTGACTATATTGAAAAATAAATAGATAATTTGGTAGGTTAAGATTTGTACTTTAATTTGTTATTTACCCCATCTTGCTATTTCTTTTTGTTCGTCTTCTACAAGCATGTGTGCATTACTTATCAGCCTACCCTCGTAGTTTGTGTACGTGACATCGTGTCGGACTGTCTACCTGAACTGACATACTGCATTGTCAAATCAGGTAGACAATCAGATTCAGGCAACATGGTTAGTCTAATAGTAATTGATAATACAATTTTTCAATTGTGCTTCAAGTTGTGGCCATTTGACAGCATGAGTTCGATATTTACTGGTATGTTTCTTATTATCTGCCTTGAGTAATAAATTTTCTTGTTTCCGCCATTCCCGAATCATTTTTTCTGTTGGAGGAGGTAAAAAATGCCTTTCTACTTCCCGAATGCCATTATTTTTTGCATATTGAACCACTTTTAATTTAAAAGCGAAAGAGTACGAAACTTGCTTCATATTTTAAAATGCTATGATATTTACCGTAAGTAATATCGATACAGAAACTACTGTGTATGCTTAGAAACTTCAAGACGATACAGTTTAAAAACTACAGAAGCCTACATCCTGTATCATTGTATGTTTTGTTTTGAAATCCCTCCCTAGTTATTGAACGTGTTTAAGTAGAGTAGGGTAGTTTATAGAAAGCATCTACCCTGAAATATAGCTAGCGTTCGGACCATAAGACGCATGGCAATTTTTAGGTCATTTTCCTACGGAAAAAAGTGCGTCTTATCGTCCGGAAAATACGGTACTTTCCGCTCACGGAACTTTTTCGCCCATGAGTGTCATATCACTAGTTTGAAGTGCTGCCACGGAGAAAAATTGAAACGGAACTTACTTTCCGAATATGCCTCGTAATATTGAAGATTAAAATAAATAAATAAATTCAACTCTATTATATATTTTACAAAAAATATTAATTTCTTATTTCAACTCAATAAAATTTCCAACCATATTGGACTATTTCCCTGCAACTTTTTGCGTGCTATCCGAACATAGGACATAACGTAACATCATCAATATGATCAACAACATTTTATTACCCAGAATGCCATTAGTAAACATACATAAATAATTATATATGGTAACATAAAATAATAATACTAATAATAATGGTTTTTAAATTTATATAAATACTTTAATTAACATTTACTGAACGGACTGGATTATAGATTTGCTTTTAAGATAATATCCTTCCACCATTTTGGTCGTTCCATTGCTACTGGTGTAATAAAAGTCTCCATCAGTCTTTCATACAACTGTAAAACAACAAGAAATTAATATTAAATAATTTGAATAATTTTCCCTTAACATTTACTAATTTATATGAGTTATCCATACATGAAGCTACGAAAACATCTTAAAAAATCTGGTGTGAAACACTCACACAACTTTCTCTTGCCAATGCCGCTATCTTAAAAAAACAAATTTTGTACAAAAAAACAGCCTCACCAAGAATTTCAGCAAACATGTCGCCTACCCTATCTTGTAGAGCAGGGGTCTCCAACCTTTTTTACTGAAGGGCCACATTGTAAATTTTTGGAGGAAAGCCGGGCCAGCAATATTTCAGGGCAGAAAGTCTAGCCCCTCCCCCATACACCCTCGAAATTTTTTCTAATGAAGAGCTCAGGGGTGGTTTTTGAGATTTTCTTGCTTAGTTTTTTAAGTCGCTATATTTCCTTATATATCTTGGTTGTTGGCTAACTAAAATTCTTTACCTAATTGTAAAAATAAGCTGTGACCAAACAAATAATTATATTTGCTATAAAATAATATTTGTTCTGTAAAAGGAGTTTTCAAGTAGGCTTAATGAAAACACAGGATGATACAAAACCAAATCTTTTCAATTTACAACAAAATGTACTTTATTGAATTTTAAAGAAAACTTGACAATACATGAGTTTACAAGTAATCACTACTACTTGTTTACAGCTAGTTTTACACTTATTGAGAAAAGAAGTGGCAAGTGAGAGACGAGTACTGTACTCATATATTTAAAAATCTGGTGTGAAACACTCACACAACTTTCTCTTGCCAATGCAAATAATTAATAATAAACCTAACATTATTAATAAAATATTAAAAATAAACATAAACTAACCACAAAAACATAACCTTATTTTAATCATGAGTGAATGACGCAAAATGACAATCGAACTCAGTTTGGCTAAAAAATACGGAAAATCACACTTTCACGCTAAACTAGGCTCTGTAGAGAAAAATGCTCTAAACAAAAGTTGTAGATCTTTTAATTTTCTATAACTTTTATTATATACACTTTTGTCGTAAAATGCATACTAAGACCGAAATGTTAAAAAAATCGATTTTTCTCACGTTTTCGTGAGAAAAAAAAACAGAAAATCGCAAATTACCGCTAAACTAAGCGTTATACAAAAAAATGTTTGAAACAGAAGTTGTAGGTTTTTAAATTCTCTACAACTTTTATTATATAAGTTTTTGCGCTAAAATTTATATTAAAGCCGTAATCTTAAAAAAACAACGTTTTTACGTGAAAACAGCCTCACCGAGAATTTCAGCAGACATGGCGCCTACCCTATCTTGTAGAGAATAAAAAATTGAGTAAAATAGGCGATTTTAAAAAAAATCGTAGGACCAGTTTTTGAGAAAATCGCAAAAAACTGAAAAATTATACGAATAAACTACTACTTCCGGTTGACCGATTTTGATGAAAATGTTCGTGTCGCGTCCGGTAGTGGTATGTAACTTAAGTTTCAAGTTTCAAGTTCGTACGATGTTTCGTTCTTGAGATATTCTGTTCACACACACACACACACAGACACACAGACACACACACAGACCAATCGCTAAAAACATGTTTTTTGGGTTCAGGGGGTCTGAAAACGTATAGATCCGGTGAAAACTCGATTTCGAAAAATCGACATGAAAACAATACTTTCCTTCCTATATATTCATATAGGCAAGAGAAAGTAAAAATGCCTAAAATCATTTTAGGTAAAAATGCCTAAAAGGAAATACCGGGTGAGCATAAAGTCTTACCCTGATTATAAAATTTTATTACAGAATAATCGTTTGACGTAATAATTTAAATCTGGCGCTGTTACATAGGTTATTGTTAGTAGATTTTGTGACCAATAGATGGCGCTAGTGCTCCTCAACAATGACATGGTCTGTTAGTTCACGTTAGTTGCTGGCGAAATGGCGTTGAAACAGGAGAAAGCACAATGTGTGCTTTGGTTTCACGAAACGAAATCGCCCATCAGTGTTCAGCGTAATTTTCGGGCTTTTTATGGACACAGCCCTCCTGATGTTAAATCAATAAAGCGATGGTATGAAAGGTTTAAAGAAACAGGCAGCGTTGAAGATCTTCCTAGAAGTGGCAGGCCTAGTGTGAGTGAAGCAACTGTTGATCTTGTTCGGGAATCGTTTCAACGGAGTCCGTCTAAATCAACTCGTCAAGCATCACGTGAACTTCAAATACCGCAAGCAAGTGTGGTGAAAATTCTTCATAAAAGGCTTAGGTTGCATGCTTATAAAGTGCAAATCGAGCAGGCCTTGCAACCGAATAATTTGCTGAGACGTGCAGAATTCGCAACTGAGATTCTCAACAGGATTGACGGCGCTAACGATTACTTAAATCGCATATGCTTTACCGATGAATCCACCTTTCATGTCAGTGGAATGGTAAATAGGCATAATGTCCGTATATGGGGATCAGAGAATCCACATGCTACTGTACAGTTACAGCGAGACAGCAAAAATGTGAATGTTTGGTGCGGCCTCATGCATAATAAGGTTTTCGGGCCGTTTTTCTTCACGGAAAACACCATTAACGCTAACATTTACTTAGATGTTTTGCAACAGTTCATTGCACCACAGTTAGAAGAATATCAACCATGGATAATTTTCCAGCAAGATGGGGCACCGCCCCACTGGGCTTTGATAGTGCGTAATTTCCTGGATGAAACATTTCCGGATCGGTGGATTGGAAGGGATGGTTCAACACCCTGGCCACCCCGCTCTCCAGACATTACTCCCCTTGACTTTTTTTTCTGGGGCTATATCAAGGATAGAGTCTTCGCCACACCAGTTGCTGACGTTGACGAACTGAAGGCTAGGATACAAGCTGCTGTAGGTACTGTGACAGAACACATGTTACAAAACACCTGGCGGGAACTGGAATACCGCTTCGACATTCTCCAAGCTACCAAGGGGGCACACGTTGAAGTTTACTAATGTAAGTAATCTTAAAAAAAACTATTAACACTAACCTATGTAACAGCATCAAATTTAAATTATTATGTCAGTTATTCTGCAATAAATTTTTATAATCAGGGCAAGACTTTATGCTCACCCGGTATATTATCAAATAAATTTTTTTTTCAGTATGCTAGCTTTCCGCGGGCCGGAAAAAATCTGTTCACGGGCCGGATGTGGCCCGCGGGCCGTAGGTTGGAGATCCCTGTTGTAGAGCATAAAAAATTTAGTAAACCAGGAGATTTTTAAAAAAATTGTAGGACCAGTTTTTGAGCAAATCGCAAATAAGTGGAAAAATTATACAAATAAACTACTACTTCCAGTTGACCGATTTTGATGAAAATGTTTGTGTCGGGTCTGGTCATGGTATGTAACTTAAGTTTCAAGTTTCAAGTTCGTACGATGTTCCGTTCTTGAGATATTCTGTATACACACAAACACAGACCAATCGCTAAAAACATTTTTTGGGTTCAGGGGGTCTGAAAACGTGTAGATCCGGTGAAAACTCGATTTCGAAAAATTGTTATAAAAACAATACTTTCCTTCCTATATATTCATATAGGCAAGAGAAAGTAAAAATAAACATTTTTCACCACAAGAGCATAGCCTCCATAAATTTCTGCAGAAATTGCATTTATAGCCTGATTTTCGTAAGGAGAGCGCTGGGCAAACCGTGCATCTGAATTAGTATAGTCTTGTAATGTACTGCAATAGTGCAGCGTATATTGTCAACTATGGAACAGCATGTCTACAAAATACAATGGGTGTTGTCAATTTTCAACAACACTCTGACTGTACATCTTACTGTGGGTCGGAGGGGTATGCGGGGTCATTGCGTTTTTTGAGATAAAGCCCTTCAAACGAGTACGGACAGGTGAACTGGCATGCCTCTAAGCCCATGCCATGTCGAATGCGACATCGCACGAGTGTGGACATAGCTAATCAGATGGCAGATTTCTACGAGGATGGTATTTAAAAGCTGGTTGTACGATACGAAAAGTGCCTTAGTATTGGTGGAAATTATGTAGAAAAGTATATAAAAATACAGGCTTTCATGTAAAAATAAAATTATTAAGTAAAGTCTACTTTCTTCTTTTTATTTCTAAATGGTACTTACTTTAAAAATACGCCTCGTATGTTAGTTGTTTTGTATTTGGGGTATCACACAGTTGTTCTAAAAGTGTATATTTAATTTTTTTTTACTTTTGGGAGTCTCTTGGATACTATTAGTATACTAGTTTTTCTCAGTTTTTTAACAAAAAAGTAAAACTAAAGATATTTTTTATACATACCTTTCCATCAGAACATCCGATGACTGAATTGAGAACAAAATCAGGAGGTGCTAATGCATCAACAAGTCCTAACACGGAAGATTTCAATTGAAGGCACAACTCTAACAAAGCATCATTTATAAGCGCTGGCAACTCAGATCCCGTACAATATCCACCTGCAAAATCCACAATCATATTATTATTTTTATTACTCCTAATTTGTGTACGTTGCAATCTGTTCAATTTAGAACAATAAGCAACTCCCAACTCCCAACAATAAGCAACTGCCCATAAGACAGGTGGAGTGTCAAATTATTTACACTCAATCTGTTTGTTGCAGGGATAAAATAAATAGTTCTGTTTCATATCACATGGTCAGCCAATTAAATGACTGAATCATTTAAGAACAGAAGAGGTAGAGGTGTAAAAGACACTAATCAGAGTAATCTCCTCTGAATGTAATGAATTTCATTATACAGCCAGACCCTGTGGTGAATGAAGTGAAGGTGTCATTTGCACAGTGGAAAATATGTGCTTTTCAGAGGGCCTGGCATGCTGATAAGCGTACTTTTCCACTCGGTGAGGAAGGCAGGGTAAAGTACCTCACTCCTCGTTTTACTTGGTAAAACCTCTATAGGTTCAAGCCAGCCTTTCGGCTGATGACCTAAACACCACAAACTTATGGTAAAACCACACTGCGGTGAACAAAACAGTTGCGAAACGTTGGAACCACCCGAGTGACTGAGAAATGTGTGGTGGGAGAAGGCAGCAACACACACTGGACTGAACCCAACGTTCGCTTCGGTCCAGTATGGGTTACTACCGACTCCCACGATGCTTTCTTAGCCACTAGGCTGGTTCTTAACGCTTTTGAAAGTTTTGCAACTGTTTTGTTTGTTGCATTGTGGTTTTACCCTTATTGAAGTACGTGTTTAGTAATAAACACATAATCTCTTTGGAATTCACTGTTAATAAACAATTGAAGTACCGTATATCCCGGCGTACAAGTCGACCCGGCGTATAAGTCGAACCTAATTTTGAAGAGTGTTTTTGTTGATTTAAGCAAGACCCGTTGTATAAGTCGAATCCGAAAAGTAAGGTACCGGTAATTCATACGAAGTTTATTTTGATAACCCACTGGTACGTCAGATTATTTAAAAACGACTCTTTAATTAGCCATCTGTTCTACACAATGAATGAAAATACCTAGCTACTAGGTTTTGATAGATAGGTATAAGATTATACATTTCAGTTTACATTACTATATTTATTTTGGGACAGAAATGGGGAAGTATTATATTGTTGACGAATTCCACCTGTCAATCAAAAGGTTTTATGGCTACCTACCTAATGTTACATTTTGGGAATACCCAATATGTCGTGTGAATGACTTTCACAGGCTACTAGTACAGTACAGTCTATAGGTTATTATTATGTCTTCATTGCCGTGACTACAATCATCGAGTAAGGTTATCCACCTGCTTTCGGTTATTTATTTAGTGCATTTTGTATAGGCCTATTCGTGCGTGCAATACTACCTGTAGCAATGAGTGCGGTTAAACGAATGAAATACGACTCTTCATTCAAATTAAAAGTTATCGGTTTGGCAAAAACTACAAACAACAGTGAAGCGGGTCGTAAGTTCGGTGTTAACGAAAAACTTGTGCGTGATTGGCGGAAAAGTGAAGAAAAGATTAGAGGAATGCCTCGCTCTAAATGCGCTATGCGAACAGGAACTGTACTTTGGCCGGAATTAGAGAAACATGTAGTGGAATGGGTGCTTCAAAACCGATTGAGCGGCAATATTATCACACGTTGCGCAATTCGATTGCATTCAATAAACTGGGCAAAAGATAATCCTGAACACTCGGTAAGTTTCCTGGCAACTAGAAGTTGGTGTAGCCGTTTTATGGATCGACATAACCTAGTTCTGCGACAAAAAACTAAAATCGCACAAAAACTACCAAAAGATTTAGATAACAAGATTATTAATTTTCATAGATTTGTTATAAACCTTCGAAAAAAACATGACTATGAGCTGG
Organism: Catonia carolina; assembly: GCA_035578175.1. NCBI lineage: Eukaryota > Metazoa > Arthropoda > Insecta > Hemiptera > Achilidae > Catonia > Catonia carolina. The sequence goes on from JAQMRL010000015.1 coordinate 16,143,794, forward strand.
CTAACATTGGAAATATGGACGAAACGCCGCTGAATTTTGACATGCGCACAGTGAACGTAAAAGGTGAACATTCGGTAATTGTTAAAACAACTGGACACGAAAAAACTCGTTTTACTGTGGTTCTTTCATGTATGGCAGACGGAACAAAACTTAAGCCTTTGGTTATTTTTAAGCGAAAAATTAGGCCAAAAATTAAATTTCCATCAGGCATAATAGTACATTTCCAAGAAAAGGGGTGGATGGATGAGGCCGGTATTGACATTTGGGTAAAAAATATTTGGAATAGGCGACCTGGTGGTTTAAGAAAGAAAAAAAGCTTATTGGTGTGGGACATGTTTCGTGTGCATCTAACGGAAAAAACAAAAAAAAATTTAAAGGACGAAAATACGGATACATGTGTAATCCCGGGTGGACTTACGTCAGTGCTACAACCATTGGATGTTAGTTTAAACAAGCCATTTAAAAGTGCAGTTTATCGGGAGTGGAATAAATGGATGGCTATTGGAGAGAAAAGTTTTACTCCGGGCGGAAATATGCGTCCTGCGTCTTTAGACATTATTTGCCAGTGGGTAATTACAGCTTGGGATGAAGTGAAAATACAAACTGTGGTAAAATCATTTAAAAAATGCGGGATATCTAACGCTTTAGATTCATCAGAAGACGACGTACTGTGGGACGTAGGTGACGACGATGACGATACTGACAAGGATAGTGATGAAGCAAGGGAAGACTTGTGGGATCCATATGACGCTGCAGGAATAGACAATGGAGAGTCAGAAATTTCTGACACGGATCTATAACTGTATGTATTTTATGATACCTACCTAGGTAATTTTTTATTCTATTACTTTTTCTTTTAAAAAGAATATAGTTACGTATTTCTAACGAATATAGTGTTATGTAGTTACTTATTTCAGTTAAGTACCTCAGTGTATTTTGTTTCTCAGTCAACTACCCTGAACTTTAAAAAATTAAATTTCGTAGACCCGGTGTATAAGTCGACCTCTGTTTTTTAAACATATATTTTGCTTCTGAAACCTCGACTTATACGCCGGGATATACGGTAGGTGTTTAGTAATGAACACATAATCTCTTTGGAATTCACTGTTAGTAAACAATTGAAGTAGGTGTTTAGTAATGAACACATAATCTCTTTGGAATTCACTGTTAATAAACAATTGAAGTAGGTGATTAGTAATGAACACATAATCTCTTTGGAATTCACTGTTAGTAAACAATTGAAGTAGGTGTTTAGTAATGAACACATAATCTCTTTGGAATTCACTGTTAATAAACAATTGAAGTAGGTGTTTAGTAATGAACACATAATCTCTTTGGAATTCACTGTTAGTAAACAATTGAAGTAGGTGATTAGTAATGAACACATAATCTCTTTGGAATTCACTGTTAGTAAACAAATTAAAATACCTTGATATAAAGCACCAATGTGTTTACGGATATTCCATAAACTAAATAAGAAGAACAAGTGATGAAGAACTGGTCTCAAATTTGAATCACTTTCTTCACATCTTGACCAAAACGCACTCAATATGATATACTGCAAAAAAAAAGATTTACCACTTATTAGATAAAATCTTCACTCATAACAAGCGGGTGAAGTGCTAATCCTTGCTAACCGGGAGGCCCAATATCACTCATTCGTCATCATCTTTCTTTAACCCTTTCTTACCCAGTGAGGCAGAGAAGTCACATTGGAGTGAAATAACAGACATAAAAACTTCAATTGTTAGCGACTACTTTTGATTAAAGAGCGCTGGATGTGAAGTGTAATCATTTTCTGTACCCTAGCCACGAATCGAACCTGAGACATCCGCTTTGCAGTATAAGATGTTGACCACTAAGCCACGGACGCGACCATTAGTTTCTTTTTAAAGTTAATTTTAGTTTTAAATATTCATGTTCATTTACTAAAATAAAGTAGCATTTCTTCGAGTATGTTGAATGTACATACAATTATATTTTTTAAACTGTAAATAGTGATTTTGTCCATTTTACCAATATTTTTGAATTGTAACATTTTTTAAGTCTTAAATAATGCTTTGATATTAAAATCATATTTAGTTTTTTTGCTACAAATATAAGTAAGAGAATATGTTTTGTTTAGGAAGCCTGCACATGATTTTACTAATTCATATTGTTTGGAACTTTGATACCATCAAGCCCAATGTGACGTATGTGTCACGCTTTTTTGTCACACCATCAAAAAGACTGAAGGTCTAAAAGTGATTTTATTTCACTTAAATGTCAGTAAAGTGTATGAAACAATGTAAACTTATTTGTTTGTGTATAGTTGAAATATTTGGGATTGAAAGGGTTAAACTCAATTATCTCCAAAACTATTCATTATATTTCAACGGGTTTAGTTTTATTAGATAGATAATTTTCTCTTCTTTCATTTGATGTATCTTGCATATTCGTACAATGAAAATTGACGAGGTGGTGTTATGCGAAAGAAAGAGATTTTTTTGACGAGCCAGTACTAAAATTTGAATGTTTTCATCCATAACTTTTCATTTTAACAGAACTTAAAAGAACAATTAGCATCCCCATAACCCAATGAGATGAAGATGATAAATGTGTGATGTTTAAATGAGGTGTAGTCTTGTACAGATTCAGGCTGATCATTCCTGAAAGTATCGTTAATTGAACCTCAACCATCAAAGTACACTGATAATCTCTGTATAGTATTCAAATTCATATAAAAGTAACAACCTTTACTAGGATTCGAACCATGAACCTTCGTCTCCAAAGGCTGTTAAACAGATAACTCTACCACTAGACCAACCCGGTGAGTATAATTATTAAAATGATAAATTTCAAGGAAGCTTGGAAAAAATTATTCACATAAACCCTTTTGGGACCGAGCAGGCAATCTGTCGCCCGCACGTAATATGCGACAAAGACCAACCGGGCGATCTACCGCCCGCACGAAATATGTGAAAAATATGGCGTGGGCGATCGCCCACTCGTCTTTGTAGCAGCTGTTATTCTTGTGCAGCGGTTAATTTTGTATTAATGTCTGTTTGTATCAACATTATACTTAATCTGATAGTAAATTTATTTAGAATTTAAATAGCTTTAAAATTAAGTTTTTATCATTAATATGAATGATTTTACAAGCAGTTTCTCGAAATACTAAAAAATTTCATTTTTTGGCTAGGTCTTTTACAACTGGTTCCATGTTGAAACACCAATAAAAAAATTATTTGCATCAAAAAAAAAATTGAAAAAATGAACAGTCTTAAAAAAGTTAAATTAATTAATACAACCAACAAAATACCTCAGCGAAAGCAAGCGATAAAGTATGAGCTCGAAAAACTTGTGTTAACGATCTGGCTGAAATTTTGTCATCTAATAACGATTCGTACTGCTGTCGTCTATCGTCAGTTTCAGACAGCAACCAACAAAGCAGCCACTCATACGTACTGATCACAACTGAAACAATTCATAAAATACTTTTAATAATACAGTCAAACTTTTATAACTTGAATTCTCAAGGGATGAGGAAAACCATTCAAGTAATGGAAAAATACGAGTAACAACAAATCAGTTATTAAAAAATAACAAACACAGAACATTCCACACAGGCTAATACAGTAGCCTACAATATGTCAGATATGAAGGCCCACTGGACATGCGTAATTTTACAGTACAGTACGTTGCCTTTAGCTTGTTGTTGTTGTTTAGGTCATCAGCCGAAAAGCTGGTTTGAACCTGTAGAGGTTTTACTAAGTAAAATGAGGAGTGAGGTAGTTTACCATTGCCTTCCTCACTGAATAGAAAAGTATGCTTATCAGCATGCCGGGCCCTCTGAAAAGCACTTACTTTCCATCCTGCAAATGACACCTTCACTTCATTCACCACAGGGTCTGGCTGTATAATGAAATCCATTACTTTCAGAGGCGATAACTCTGATTAGTGTCTTTTACATCTCTATCTCTTCAGTTCTTAAATGATTCAGTCATTTAATTGGCTGACCATGTGATAAGAAACAGAACTATTTATTTTAGCCCAGCAAAATAGTCTTTAGCTTACCCAACCTATAAGCTTTGGGTTCGAATCCCATTCAGGCATGGCATATTTTCATATGTTACAAAAATTCATTTCATCCTTCACTATCTGCATTAGCAGTAATTGCAAAAGAGTTGGATGTTAAACCAAAAAAAAACCTATAAGCTAAAGCATTAAGAGTACTCAACGCTGTAGCTTATAGGTTTTTTTCATTAATGTCTGTTTGTATCAACATTATACTTAATCTGATAGTAAATTTATTTAGAATTTAAATGACACTAAAATTAAGTTTTTATCATTAATATGAATGATGATATGAAAAGGGACAAGATTTGAGTTTATGGAAGCTGTAAAAAAGAAAGTGGCACGTGTCCTGTACTCAGTACATATTGTACTGAGTATTCCAAAATTACGTTATTTTAATTACAGTACATGCTGAATATGGTACATTGTATCGACAGACTGTTGCTGTTTAGGTCATCAGCTGAAAGGGTGGTTTGAACCTGTAGAGGTTTTACTAAGTAAAACGAGAAGTGAGGTGGTTTACCATTGCCACAACTCACTGAGTGGAAAAGTACGCTTACCAGCATGCCGGGCCCTCTGAAAAACACATATTTTCCACTCTGCAAATGACACCTTCACTTCATTCACCACAGGGTCTGGCTGTATAATAAAATTCATTACTTTCAGAGGAGATAACTCTGATTAGTGTCTTTTACACCTCTACCTCTTCTGTTGTTAAATGGTTCAGTCATTTAATTGGCTGACCATGTGATAAGAAACAGAACTATTTATTTTAGCCCTGCAACGAACAGATTGAGTGTAAATAGTTTGACACTACCTACAATATGTGAGGTATGTAGGCGGCCTACTTTTTATTATTTTTTTTTTTTATTACTAATGTGTGTATATTGCAATCTGTTCAATTTAGAACAATGAGCAACCCCATGACCCAATGAAATGAGGATGATGTGTATGACGTGTAAATGAGGTGTAGTCTTGTACAGACCCAGGCCGACCATTCCTGAGAGAGTATGGTTAATTGAAACCCAACCATCAAAGTACACCGGTAACCACTGCATAGTATTCAAATCCATATAAAAGTAACAACTTTTACTAGGATTTGAACCAGGAACCTTCATCTTCGAAAATCAGCTGTTAAACAGCTGACTACTGGCAACGATGTTACCCTTAGACCAACTCCGTGGGTTGTAGACTTACTGGACATGCGTACTTTCGCAATACAGTATAGTACGTTGCATTCAGCTTACCTAACCTATAAGCTACAGCGTTAAGTACTGTACATATTGTACTCAGTATTCCAAAATTACTTTATTTTAATTACAGTACATGCTGAATATGGTACAATGTATCAACAGACTATTGTTCTATTGTTCTGCGGTCCACCAAAGATTTGTCGATTCAAAGAAATTCATTGTTTTGGTTTACGCTTGTTAGGGCTACAAAGGCAACCAGATGACTTTGAGGGTCTGTACTCTTTTATGGTTGAAAATTTCCTCTTAAAATGAAAGAAGCAGGACAATACCTACATTTTTCAAAAAACAAAAATGCTATTTTGAGAACTATGTACATAATTTTGTCAAAAGAAACGAAATAAATAGTTTGACTTAGAGAAATAACAAAATTCGAGTTATAGATGGATTTTTACACGGTAAATGCCTGTTCTCTAAGGTGAAATCTGCATTAAAAGGGACAAGATTTGAGTCTGTGGAAGCTGTAAAAGAGAAAGCGGCATGCGTCCTGAAGGAGCTGACAGAAGATGACTTCCAGCACTATTTCCAACAATGAAAAATTTGCATGGAGCGTTGTAGGGATAGAGAAGGAGTGTATATTGAAGGTGACAATAGGTGATTATGTATAAAATTAAAATTAAATTTTTTACCTCAGTCTCGTTATTTAATAGCCACACCTTGTATACTTCAATGTAGAGCAACTTTTTGATCACCCTACCCAAACACTATTCACACTTGAAAATTTTTGTAAAAATCTGATGTGAAACACTAACACGATTTTCTCTTGCCAATAAAAAAAATAGGATCTTATACTTACAATGATAAGTGCAAATATCTTGTATCGATGATCCATTCCATGTTGATTTAAGTTTTGCATGGAAATCTTGTAAGAACAAAACGGAAGACATTGGAAATTCATTGGAAACATTTTCTAGATTATGTAATTGTCTTATCAACCAATTACTAGTCTGTTGCAATAATACATTATTATCACCCTCAAATGTGACTCTTGCATCGTGTGAACTTCTCATATCTGTTATTCCTGCACCTGAACATAAAAATTGAATTAACATTTTAAGTATAACATATGAGGATTCAAAAATAAATCTTTATAATGCATCCTGCAAATTGAAATTAATTCTATTTTATATAATAAATTTCACTAACCTTCTTTTTAAACTGCGTCAACTTTTATCTTTACTTACACGTGTTTCGGTGGATCCACCATCATCAGTGTAAATAACATAATTGAAACTAAAAAACTCTTTTTTATTTATTTAAAATCTATAAAAGATAATACATCTTTAGTCATTTGTATAAAACTGTTTTATACAAAGAGTTTTATACAAATGACTGATGATGTATCATCTTCTATAGATTTTAAATAAATAAAAAGAGTTTTTTAGTTTCAATTATGTTATTTACTCTGATGATGAAGGGTCCACCGAAACACGTGTAAGTAAAGATAAAAGTTGACGCAGTTTAAAAAGGGACATGGCCGAACTCAACCTAACGATGACGGACCTGGTGGAGGAGACGCCATACTACAAAAATTTGATCAAATCACATAGTACCCAATTGACCACAAAGAAGCAGAAAGTCGGTGTAAGGGTCTACACAGACAAACAATGGGAAATGTATGCTGAAAACCTGAGGCACTACCATGCTAATAAGCAACTTAAAGCGGCTTCCAATCGGGCTAAAATGATCCATTGAGGTCTCAAAAGTTAAAAAAAAAAAAATAGAATATGAGGATTATTCGGAAAATAACGTCCGAATCGCTGTAGCTAATCGAATGATGCATGAACATTGAAACGTGCATGTGCACTGACTCTCAGCACGCCTTGCTCGTCAAACAATGAAATTTACATTGGTATTGTAGTAGTGTGCTATTTAAAGTGTCAATCAAAATGTTTAAAACACTTGATCAGACCACTGAATGAGAAATTCAGTCAGTGATTTGGTTTTTGATCGTAAGGAATGTTTCAACAGCAGAAATTCATCAACAAATAAATGAGTGAAAGCTCTCACATATAGTTTTGTAGATGCATGACAATGCGAGACCTCATTCTGCCATTCACACCCAAAATCTGATCAGATTTTTTGGATGAAACAGATTCACCAACTTGAGCAATGTTATTATTAGTAGTTAAAGTATTGGCCCTCCCAAATGTTTATCACCAAAGTTGGTACAGCCACATTTAAATTCTGCTGCCCAAAATTTCACGGAAGTAAACTGTGTCCAACTTGTCTTTAACCCATGTGCTACGTGAAGCCACTTCAGTGGCTATAAAAATAGGTAGAAATTGGAAGAAATGCATTGGACTCAACTTGATCATCCTCCCTACAGCCCGGACCTAGCACCCTGTGATTTTCATTTGTTTGGGCCACTTAAAGAACTAGGAGGGCAATTTTTAAGATGTTGAGGGCATGGAGGGATTCATGCGAAACTGGCTCAATCTTCATTCTATCATCCAGGGATAAAAACATCCTTCTCTATTAGAAAAATGTATTTCTTTTTTTCTTTTTTTTTTTAATTCCTAATGTGTATACGCTGCAATCTGTTCAATTCAGAACAATAAGCAACCCCATGACCCAATGAGATAAGGATGATATGTATGACGTGTAAATGAGGTGTAGTCTTGTACAGACTCAGGCCGACCATTCCTGAGAGAGTATAGTTAATTGAACACCAACCATCAAAGTACACCGGCAACCACTGTCTAGCATCCAAATCTGTATAAAAGTAACTACCTTTACTAGGATTTGAACCAGAAACCTTCGTCTCCGAAAATCAGCTGTTAAACAGCTGATTTTGGCAACGACCTTACCTCTAGACCAACCCGGTGGGTCAAATGTATTTCTTAATCAGGAAACTATGTAGAAGAATAAATTATATTTGCCTTTTATTTTTTAATTAATACATTTTTTCAGAAAATAAAATCCTGTTTATATTTCGTTTATCCCTGTATTTATATTGGTCTGATGTACGCTGTACTTGTGCAGCATGTACCAAAGATTCTACAAAATATTAAGTACAATTGTTTTATGCAACATTTGGTTGTATGGTTTTAGTTTAGCATTGAGGGATTTCCCTTTTATTGTTTTTATATAATTTCTTATTCCTTTTATTTTCTCCCTAAATGTTCTATTAACTTTCATGTTTATGGGCTTGCTTATAAATCCTCAATAATTTGTAAACTGGTTCTCCAGGATTTTGATTTTGCCACATTTGATATTACTTTCCATTAATTTGCAAAAGGTAACACCAAACAACCTCAAGGAGTAATTAAATTTGTCAATCATAAAGATAATGAAAGAAAAAAAAGAAAATTTACATTTTAAGTACCCAAAACCTCCGCAGCATTCACGGCATTCTTGTAATCCATCTCTGCACAACCATGTAATGTACGGTTTCATGCAAGAAACCATCGCATGAACACCTGACACAATTAGTGGCTGTCAAACAAACAAAATTTAAAAAATTATCAATAGTTTTGTCAAAACTTTTATTAAAACAATATTTTTTATATAATTAATACTAGTTTTCAATTATACAAGGTCTGTCCAATACACATGTGAACTTGTGCTAGCTAGCGCCCACAACGCGGACTATAGTCCTGCCCACTGGTGGCACCTAGTTGCCTGATTCCCAATGAGCCGTCAGTGCTTGGCGAATCGTCAAACTGTGTAAAGGGTACTAGTTATCTTAGTTTCTGTTGTCCTTGTTTTTTCTGTTTATCGAAAATGGAAATTGACGAAATCACAGAACAACGAATCAATAACAAAATTTTTGGTGAAGTGCGGTAAAAGTTACGAGGGCGAATCAAATATAAACGGTAATTTTTAAAATTATATTTATTTAATAATATTATACAAAAACTATGCCTTCAAGATTTTTCAATATAGTCTCCTGCATTATCTACACACTTCTGCCACCGATTTGGAAGCTTGAATATTGCCTGTTCATAAAAAGATTGAGGGAGAGTTGTCAACCAATCGCGCACGTGCTTCTCGACATCTTCATTGCTTTCAAATTGTTTTCCTCCAAGTGATTCTTTCAGAGGCGCAAACAAAAAGTAGTCACAAGGGGACAAGTCTGGACTGTAAGGAGGGTGTTCATGAGTTTCCCAGCCCATTTCTTCCAATTTATCCCTTGTCAACAATGCGGTGTGAGGCCTTGCGTTGTCATGGAGAAGGATGACATCTCTAATGGGCACACCTCGTCTTTTGTTTCGGTAACTGGTTTTTGCCGACTGTAGCACCTGGCAGTAGTAAGCCGCATTCACTGTTCGTTGATCGTGAAGAAAATCAATGAGTAGAACTCCCCTTGAGTCAAAAAAAATATTTGCAAGAACTTTTCCGGCTGAGAGACGAGTTTTGGCTTCACTGGGCAGCCTTCATCCTTCTTTCGCCACTCCTTACTTGCCATTTTCGATTCGGAAGTGTAATGGTGGACCCACGACTCATCACATGAGACGATGTGCCTCAAAAAATCTTCACCTTCTTCTTGAAATCGATGCAGAAGTCTCCCGGCGATCTCCGACCTGACCTGTTTTTGATTTCCGGACAGCAACCTCGGAACCCATCAAGCACTAATCTTTCTGAAGCCAAGGTGGTCTCTGATTGCAGACTGAACACTCCCGTAGCTGATACCAATTTCTGACGAGATTTCTTGAACAGTTAACCAGCGATCACCTTCAATAAGCTCTCGAACGGCACTAATGTTGTCATCTGTGAGACTTGACCTTGGGCGTCGACGGTGACTTTCGTTTTCAACACGTTCTCGCCCACCCCTAAATTCTCTGGCCCACGTATACATTCGGTTCTTAGACAGAGTAGTGTCCCCAAACTGTGCCCGCAAACGAGTAAAAATTTCCGAAGGCTTAACACGTTCATTTGCTAAAAATTTTAAGACGATTTGTTGCGCAACAGATGGATGTACCTCTCGCTCGGTCATGGCTGTACTGACGGCAGAACGCAACAATGCTGCGAAGTAAGCTGTTCCCCCCACTCCTATTAAACAAAACAACAACTGCTCACCGCCACACCTGGTCCGAACGTGTTTGGTACAGTCAACAGCAAAATTACCGTTTATAATTGATTCGCCCTTGTATAAAGAAATTACTGAAATATTGACAGCTGTTTACGGTGATAATGCTATGAAGAAAACATCTGTTTTCAGGACGATTAAGTGTTTTAAAGATGGCTGACAAGATGCCACATATGATACAAGGCCGGGATGACCTTCAACCACCTGTGTTGACAACAACATTGAATATGTCCGATCCCTTGTCCTTACCGATCATCAAAAAACTATCCGAATAATAGCTGATGAACTGAATCTAGGAAAATCAACAGTGCACACTATTTTAACCAAATATTTGTCGAGGCGATACATGGATCCTTCACTATGACAATACACCACCTACACATTCGACTCTTAACATTAGGGTCGATTTCAACCCTAACATTTAAAGTTAACTGATGATATCATTTTCAAACAAATACCTTTTTTGTTGAAAACTTATGGACGAAAACGCTTAAATTTTAGTACTGGCTCATGAAAAAAAATTCTTTCTTTCAGGTAACACCACGTCGTCAATTTTCATCATACATACATGTTGCAGGGCTAAAATAAATAGTTCTGTTTCTTATCACATGGTCAGCCAATTAAATGACTGAATCATTTAAGAACAGAAGAGGTAGAGGTGTGAAAGACACTAATCAGAGTTATCTTGTCTGAAAGTAATGGATTTCATTATACAGTCAGACCCTGTGGTGAATGAAGTGAAAGTGTCATTTGCAGAGTGGAAAATATATGCTTTTCAAAGGGCCTGGTATGCTGATAAGTGTACTTTTCCACTCAGTGAGGAAGGCAATGGTAAACCACCTCACTCCTCGATTTACTTAGTAAAACCTCTACAGGTTCAAACCAGCCTACAGGCTGATGACCTAAACAACACAACACATACATGTAAGAGGAGAAAATTCTCTATCCAATAAAACTAAACCCATTGGAAAATAATGAATAGTTGCGGAGAAAATTGAGTTTAAAGAAAGGTGATGATGCACACGTGATTTCTGGCTTCCAGGTTAGCAAGGTTAATATGCATTTTAGAGCAAAACTTTTCTACTTAGTTTCCATCATTGTTCAGACACTTACTGCGGGTGTTGACCAGCTAGCTTATCTAAACCTTCCTAAAAAAATCTGGTGTGAAACACTCATACAACTTTCTCTTGCCAATACAAATAATTAACAATTAACCTAACATTAGTAATAAAACATTAAAAATAAACAAAAAACTAACCTCAATAAACATAACCTTATTTTAATCATATATGAAAAACGCAAAATGGAAATCAATCTCAGTTTGGCTTAAAAATACGGAAAATCGCTCTTTCACGCTAAACTAGGCACTGTACAAAAAAATGCTCAAAATAAAAGTTGTAGATCTTTTAATTTCCTATAAATTTTATTACACACTTTTGTCGTTAAATGCATACTAAGGCCGAAATCTTAAAAAAATCGATTTTTCACATGTTTTCGTGAGAAAAAAACAATAAATTGCTAATTACCGCTAAACTAAGCGTTATAAATAAAATGTTTGAAATAAAAGTTGTAGAATTTTAAATTCTCTACAACTTTAATTATATACATTTTTGCGCTAAAATGCATATTAAAAGTTGCAATGTTAAAACAAAAGTTTTTTTACGAGAAAACAGCCTCACCAAGAATTTCAGCAAACATGGCACCTACCCTATCTTGTAGAGCATAAAAAATTTAGTAATCCAGGTGTTTTTAAAAGAAATCGTAGGACCAGTTTTTGAGAAAATCGCAAAAAAGTGAAAAATTACACGAATAAACTACTACTTCCGGTTGACCGATATTGATGAAAATGTTCATGTCGGGTCCGGTAGTGGTATGTAACTTAAGTTTTAAGTTTCAAGTTCGTACGATGTTCTGTTCTTGAGATATTTTGTATACACACACACAGACCAATCGCTAAAAACATGTTTTTTGGGTTCAGGAGGTCTGTTTACATGTAGATCCGGTGAAAACTCGATTGGTTAAAATCGACATGAAAACAATACTTTCCTTCCTATATATTCATATAGGCAAGAGAAAGTAAAAATATCCCACCAGTGAAACCAGTCATAACTTTACAGCGGTTTTTGTGTCGTCATCACATTCAAAGCACTTACCACCTAGCACGTGTTTCTATCCAGGAGCAAGTGGTAATCAAGTTTACTAGATAGCACTGTCAAGTCACTTAGTTTTGTATACATCTGTGAGCATTTTTGGAACTCAGCTTGTGATAACCATTGATGTATATTAATAACTGAACAAAAAAAGTACCTAATTAAATATTTGATAACAAATTAAAGTATTTCTATTTCATATAATGAATTAATATAATAATTTCACTAACCTTCTTTTTAAACTGCGTCACCTTTATTTTATTCCTACTTACACGTGTTTCGGTGGATCCACCATCATCAGAGTAAATGAAAAATTGAAACTAAAAATTGTTTTCATTTATTTAAAATTTACAGAAGATGATACATCTTCAGTCACTTGTATAAAACTGTATAAAACTTTTATACAAGTGACTGCAGGTGTATCATCTTCTGTAAATTTTAAATAAATGAAAAAAATTTTTAGTTTCAATTTTTCATTTACTCTGATGATGGTGGATCCACCGAAACACGTGTAAGTAGGAATAAAATAAAGGTGACGCAGTTTAAAAAGAAGGTTAGTGAAATTATTATATTAATTCATTATATGAAATAGAAATATTTCAAACTGCAGGATGCATTATAAAGATTTATTTTTGAATGAAAATTAAAGTATCTTACCATATCTTTGAAATTTGCTTCTTCAGTTTTTGAAAGAACAACACAGTCCAGAAAATGATCAGTAAACGATTGAATAAAGAATTTTACTGCATACGCACCAGCGATGTACGGAAATAATCGCCATTGCTAAAAAATAAAATAAAAATCTGGTGTGAAACACTCACACAACTTTCTCTTGCCAATGCAAATAATTTACAATATAATTTAACATTAGTAATAAAATATTAGAAATAAACAAAAAACTAACCTCAATAAACATAACCTTATTTTAATCATGAGTGAAACACTCAAAATGAAAATCAACCTCAGTCTGGCTTAAAAATACGGAAAATCACTATTTCACGCTAAACTAGGCTCTGTAGAGAAAAATACGTTAAATAAAAGTTGTAGATCTTTAAATTTCCTATAAATTTGGTTATATACACTTTTGTCGTAAAATGCATACTAAGGCCAAAATCTTAAAAAAATCGATTTTTCACACGTTTTCGTGAGAAAAAATCAGAAAATCGCTAATTACTGCTAAACTAAGCGTCATACAAAAAAATGTTTGAAACAGATGTTGTAGGTTTTTAAATTCTCTACAACTTTTATTATATAAAATTTTGCGCTAAAATTTATATTAAAGCCGTAATCTTAAAAAAACAACGTTTTTACGTGAAAACAGCCTCACCGAGAATTTCAGCAAACATGGCGCCTACCCTATCTTGTAGAGAATAAAAAATTGAGTAAAATAGGCGATTTTAAAAAAAATCGTAGGACCAGTTTTTGAGAAAATCGCAAAAAACTGAAAAATTATACGAATAAACTACTACTTCCGGTTGACCGATTTTGATGAAAATGTTCGTGTCGCGTCCGGTAGTGGTATGTAACTTAAGTTTTAAGTTTCAAGTTCGTACGATGTTCCGTTCTTGAGATATTCTGTTCACACACACACACACACACACACACACACACACACACACACACACACACACACACACACACACACACACACACACACACACACACACACACACACACACACACACACACACACACACACACACACACACACACACACACACACACACACACACACACAACACACACACACACAGACCAATCGCTAAAAACATGTTTTTTGGGTTCAGGGGGTCTGAAAACGTATAGATCCGGTGAAAACTCGATTTCGAAAAATCGACATGAAAACAATACTTTCCTTCCTATACAGGGTGATTCATGAAGTTCTCCCCCCACTTCTACAGCACATTGTACTAGTAAAAATAATGAAAAAATGTTATATAAACATAGGTCCGAAAACGCTTCGTTAGCGAGTTACAGCTAGCGAAAGTTTCGCCTGGATTTCAGTTCACCAGGTGAAATGAGGTCTTCCTGGAATTGTGGTAAGGTAGATTAAGGGGCGAATTCAATCATTTCTTATGGTTTTTGATCTGATAAATTGAATAAAACAGGTCCCAGAACTGTAAGTTAAATAGTTTTTGAGAAAACCAGTGTCAAATGCAAAAAATGGAGTGAAAATCACATTTTTTCATCTTTGGGCAAGAATAACTTCGTTATTTCACCAAGAAACAGTTAAAATTTTTCAATAAAAAATGTAGAAAATTTTATTCTGAACAAACCGGTGTAAATAAAGTACACAGAAAGCGAATAGTTTTTGAGAAAACCAGTGTCAAATGCAAAAAAATGGAGTGAAAAAAACACATTTTTTCATTTTAGTTTTTCCGGTTAATTTTACTTTGTACTCTTATGAATAAAAACTCATTTAATCAAACATCTATTCGCTTTCTGTGTACTTAATTTACACCGGTTTGTTCAGAATAAAATTTTCTACATGTTTTATTGAAAAATTTTAACTGTTTCTTGGTGAAATAACACAGTTATCCTTGCCCAAAGATGAAAAAATAAGTTTTTCACTCCATTTTTTGCATTTGACACTGGTTTTCTTAAAAACTATTTAACTTACAGATCTGGGACCTGTTTTATTCAATTTATCAGATCAAAAACCATAAGAAATGATTGAATTTGCCCCTTAATCTACCTTACCACAATTCCAGGAAGACCTCATTTCACCTGGTGAACTGAAATCCAGGCGAAACTTTCGCTAGCTGTAACTCGCTAACGAAGCGTTTTCGGACCTATGTTTATATAACATTTTTTCATTATTTTTACTAGTACAATGTGCTGTAGAAGTGGGGGGAGAACTTCATGAATCACCCTGTATATTCATATAGGCAAGAGAAAGTAAAAAAAATCTGGTGTGAAACACTCACACAACTTTCTCTTGCCAATGCAAATAATTAACAATAAACCTAACATTATTAACAAAATATTAGAAATAAACAAAAAACTAACCTCAAAAACATAACCTTATTTTAATCATGAGTGAATAATGCAAAATGAAAATCAACCTCAGTTTGGCTTAGAAATAAGGAAAATCACTCTTTCTCTCTAAACTAGGCTCTGTAGAGAAAAATACTTTAAATAAAAGTTGTAGATCTTTTAATTTTCTATAAATTAAATTATATACACTTTTGTCGTAAAATGCATACTAAGGCCGAAATGTTAAAAAAATCGATTTTTCTCACGTTTTCGTGAGAAAAAATCAGAAAATCGCAAATTACCGCTAAACTAAGCGTTATACAAAAAATTGTTTGAAATAAAAGTTGTAGAATTTTCAATTCTCTACAACTTTTATTATATAAAGTTTTGCGCTAAAATTTATATTAAAGCTGTAATCTTAAAAAAACAACGTTTTTTCATGAAAACAGCCTCACCCAGAATTTCAGCAAACATGACGCCTACCCTATCTTGTAGAGAATAAAAAATTGAGTGAACCAGGCGACTTTAAAAAAAATCGTAGGATCAGTTTTTGAGAAAATCGCAAAAAACTGAAAAATTATACGAATAAACTACCACTTCCGGTTGACCGATTTTGATGAAAATGTTCGTGTCGAGTCCGGTAGTGGTACGTAACTTAAGTTTCAAGTTTCAAGTTCGTACGATGTTCCGTTCTTGAGATATTCTGTTCACACACACACACACGCACGCACGCACGCACGCACGCACACACACACACACACAAACACACACACACAGACCAATCGCTAAAAACATGTTTTTTGGGTTCAGGGGGTCTGAAAACGTATAGATCCGGTGAAAACTCGATTTCGAAAAATCGACATGAAAACAATACTTTCCTTCCTATATATTCACATAGGCAAGAGAAAGTAATAATATCATTTAACACATTCAATGCTGAGCAATTATGAGGTGTCTCTCCCGTCAGGCTGATTACTCGTGCAGCGTGTTCTCTCCACTTGCGTTATGTAGGGCCTACAACTTATGTTACTAACGTTATAATAGATTTATTTTATTTGCGACCTGTTGTTGTTTAGGTCAACAGCTGAAAGGCTGGTTTGAACCTGTAGAGGTTTTACTAAGTAAAACGAGGAGTGAGGTGGTTTACCATTGCCTTCCTCACTGAGTGGTAAATTACGCTTATCAGCATGCCGGGCCCTCTGAAAAGCACATATTTTCCACTCTGTAAATGACACCTTCACTTCATTCACCACAGGGTCTGGCTGTACAATGAAATTCATTACTTTCAGAGAAGATAACTCTGATTAGTGTCTTTTACACCTCTACCTATTCTGTTCTTAAATGATTCAGTCATTTAATTGGCTGACCATGTGATAAAAAACAGAACTATTTATTTTAGCCCTGCAACGAACAGATTGAGTGTAAAAAATTTGACACTCCACCTGATTTGCGACCTATACATGGATTTATGTTTGCTAATAACATAAAAATAAACAATATAATATTTTTTAGGTTTATTTTGCCTGTTTTAATAAATGTACTTCTTGTTTAAATTTTTCCATTTAACTTTACGATTATGCGTTAATTTTCTTATGTAATTTTAAACAACAAATAATATACTTTTAAAGTAAATCTAAAAGTGTAAGCTATTTTGAATCGATACCTGCAAAGATATGAAATTCACGGCTTCAACTGTACCCTAAAAAACCCGTTAAAAATACTGAACAAGTATACTGTATGAGGGTAGACGGTCGTATGATGAAAATTTAAAAACGAACTGCACGGTTACAAAGAAAAAACCCTTTCTGAGGGCTATATAAAAGTAACAAACTGATATCCGACAGTCGGTGTCCCTTCGGAAGTATTTAAAACGATAACAAAACACAACCCACTAGGCGAGTCTCTAGCACTGAATGTTTTAACAAGAATAATTTTTATAAATGGTACAGGATGATCTGCGGAGAGCACTTTTCATGCTGAACAAACTCTGCAAAGAATATAAGTTGACAGTTTCGATGAAGATGACAAAGGTAATGGCATTTAGGGGGAAGGAGCTAGTCAGAAGTAAAATTGTTATAAATAATAATATTTTGTTCTTCAGATCTCCCACTTTCAGTATCTAGGTTGCAACATTACATACCAACTGGATAACGATGCTTACAATAAGATGCACCGATTTCAGCAAATATGCGGAACTATCCACCGCACTTTAAAAAATAGCACCAGCAAAAACACGAGGTTGAGATTTTATAACACATCAGCAGTGCTGACTCTACTCTATGGCAGTGAAACTTGGGTGCTATCAAAGCGAGAGGAGAGTAGATTGCAAACATCTGAAATTAAATTTCTTCGACATACGAGGTGTGTTCAAAAAGTAACGGGAATTTTTAAATTTCGCGGGTTTGGATAGTCCGATTGTAAAATTTTTTTTTTTATTATGTCGGTACACATGCCCTTGACGTATGATAAAATTTTCAACAATATTCATTGCTTAGTTCTTAAGTGGAAGCCGCTAAGGTTAGACGTGTTTTTCGAGCACGGCTATTTTTGTTTGTTAAAAAAAATGGATCAAAGAATTTGTATTAAATTTTGCGTGAAAAATGAAATAAAGTGTAATAAAGTGTGTGAAATGTTAACAAAGGCATATGGTGAGTCTGCTATGAGTAAAACAAGGATTTACGAGTGGTATAAGCGTTTTCAAGATGGCCGCGAAAACGTTGAAGATGACGAACGACCCGGACGTCCAAGCACATCAACAACCGATGAAAACGTGAAAAAAGTGAAAGAAATGGTTATGAACGATCGCCGAATCACAATCAGAGAAGTCAGTGATGATGTTGGCATATCAATTGGCTCATGCCATGAAATTTTTTCAGATGTTTTGGGTATGAAACGTGTGGCAGCAAAATTTGTTCCAAAATTGTTGAATTTCGAACAAAAACAGCGGCGAATGGAAGTTGCTCAGGAGTCACTAAATGAAGTCGACAACGATGCGGATCTACTCAAACGTGTTATAACAGGTGACGAAACATGGGTTTACGGATACGATGTCGAAACTAAGGCTCAATCGTCCCAGTGGAGGCATTCTGGATCGCCAAGACCGAAAAAGGTTCGACAAGTGCGGTCGAATGTGAAGGATATGCTCACTGTGTTCTTCGATTTTAATGGCATAGTGCATCATGAATTCTTGCCACAAGGTCAAACAATCAATAAGGAGTACTACCTACAAGTTCAACGCCGTTTGCGTGAAGTAATCCGAAAAAAATGCCCGGATTTGTGGCAAAACAATTCATGGCTTTTGCACCACGATAATGCACCTGCTCACACTTCATTGCTTGTTCGTGAATTTTTGGCCAAAAACAAAACTGTAATGATGCCCCAGCCTCCATATTCGCCAGACATGGCTCCATGTGACTTTTTTCTATTTCCAAAAATAAAGAGAACATTAAAAGGCCGTCGTTTTACAAGCATAGATGACATTAAAAGCGAATCGGTGAAAGAGCTAAAAGCTATCACAAAGATCGAATTTCAGAAGTGTTTCGAGGATTGGAAAAAGCATTGGCACAAGTGTATTGCATGCGAAGGGGACTACTTTGAAGGCGACAATATTAATGTAGATGAATAAATAAATATTTTTTTCAAAAAATGAAAATTCCTGTTATTTTTTGAACAAACCTCGTACGTATGGGTGTAGTAGAGAAGAACGTTACAGGAATACCGAGATAGGGAAAGAACTCAACATCTTCTCTATAAACAACAAGGTATCCCAGAACAGAATGTAGTGGTTAGAGCATGTAAACAGAATCCAGGAGGATAGGATACCTAAGCAGACACTGGGCTATAAGCCGGAGGGCAGGAGGGAACGAGGACACCCGAGAAAGAGATGGGCAGATATGAGAGGTTCAGAAAAGGCAGAGATGCCTAATCCTTGAAAGGCAGAAGAAGAAGAAGAAGAAGAAATGGTACAGGAATCAGATCAAATTTCACATGGATCTATTATGAATACAACATTTTATTCATTTTTGACCAATTTTGATACTCGATTCACAAGATGAATCTAAAATGATGCAATTGCGCCCTTTAATTGGTGACTAATAGTCAAATCATAAATTTGGACACTTTTTTTAAACTTTTATTTATTGTACTACCACCCTGCCTTACCTATCCCACCACATTAGTAATAGGTGTTGGCTTTAAACTTCTCCTTAACGCTGGGTACTCACTAGTGATTTCATCGCACGACAGTGAAATCACTGCAATTTTTTGAGTGCATGTGTTCACACTGTAACTTAAAACTGTAAATTTCATTTTTGTGATTTTTCTGTTGCATAACAAATCGCTAGTTTGTTTTTAGATAATTTTATCAGAGAAAATACAAGATTTCCAGAAACTTACAATAAACATGTACATCTGAAAGAGATAATTGAGCCCAGATTTTCAGAAATTTATTTAAATGGATATTAAAAAATTTATAAGTGATATAAAATTGATTTTATTTATTAATTGTTCCACCGGGTTGGTCTAGAGGTAAAGTCATCGCCAAAATCAGCTGTTTAACAGCTGATTTTCGGAGACGAAGGTTCCTGGTTCAAATCCTAGTAAAGGTAGTTACTTTTATACGGATTTGAATACTAGACAGTGGTTGTGGGTGTACTTTGATGGTTGGGGTTCAATTAACCATACTCTCTCAGGAATGGTTGACCTGAGTCTGTACAAGACTACACATCATACACATCATCCTCATCTCATTGGGTCATGGGGTTGCTTATTGTTCTAAATTGAACAGATTGCAACATACAAAAATTAAAAAAAAATTTATTAATTACAGGTGACTGATACTTACATGAAGTTGATAGTCAATGATAGGTAATTCTCTGCCTTCTGTATCACTGAACTGAGTACGTTGCACAGCATATCTTGTAGCGATAACCACAGCCATCGACAAATTATTTATACTCTCTTGAACAATTGCGATACGTCCAGTAGATAAACCTTCCAAAACAGCACCTGTGTACAAAAAATATTAATGTTTAATACGAGGCGTGTTCAGAAAGTAAGTACCGTTTATAAAACAAAACAAGTAAAACAATTTTTTTTTCAACACAATTTTATTTCTACATGAAAGCCTAAACCTTTAACTATTTTTCGACATAGTTTCCACCGATGTTCAAACACTTGTCGTAGCGGGTGATCAATATGTCTATACCCTCTTCGTAGAAGGTTCTTGAGATATTTTGGGACACACACACACCCACGCTCCATTACGACGATGAAGGCTGGAATTTTCTATCTTGAATACTGATGGGAGATGAAACAAAAGTTGCACATAACATGATAGAAACCTAAACCTTTAACTATTTTTCGACATAGTTTCCACCGATGTTCAAACACTTGTCGTAGCGGGTGATCAATATGTCTATACCCTCTTCGTAGAAGGTTCTTGAGATATTTTGGGACACACACACACCCACGCTCCATTACGACGATGAAGGCTGGAATTTTCTATCTTGAATACTGATGGGAGATGAAACAAAAGTTGCACATAACATGATAGAAACGAAGTGTTATTTGGAATAGAAACACACATCAAATGTAAACAACTCAAGGTACCACTTTTTAAATATACATAAATACATAAATTCAAAATCAAGATAAATGTAAAGAAAAATACATATTTACCCAGAATTCTTTGAGGATCATTAAATGAAGTCTCATAAACACCATCTGGAGAGATATCGCCAGTTCTGTTCAACAAATTCTCTCTAGGAATACGATAGTGACGAAACATCAAAAACCTGAAAAAAATTTGTTTTAAAACATTAATTTTTTTTTAAGAATTAACTAGCTGAAAATGGAGGCAAGAATAAAAGGTTGCTATACAATTTTTCAAAGTTGATAAGCTCTGAACATATGCGTTGCCCCCTGCCCATTTCATAGCTAGCCAATGATTTTCCAGGAACTTCATCAATAATTGCTCTCGTGGCTCTGTTATATATTTCGTCAGCCATTTTTTTTGGTCTTTCAATAACAATTATAACCTACTAGCAACACTCACTCGCTTCACTTCACAGCAGCTAATGTAGGGCTCAGTAAATTATTTAGAATCCTCTCTATTTACAATATTTGTGGTTTTGTTTCCCTATGGCAGCAAAATAAATTGTATTTCTGCACTTCCAGCTCTGGAAAGTCCGACATATAGGTTGGACATATAAAGTTGTAGGATTTTAAATTCTCTACATTTTGTATTATATAAATTTTTGCGCTAAAATGCATATTAAAGCTGTAATCTTAAAAAAACCATGTTTTTTACGTGAAAACAGCCTCACTAAGAATTTCAGCAAACATGGCGCCTACCCTATCTTGTAGAGAATAAAATAATGAGTAAACCAGGCGATTTTTTAAAAAAAATCATAGAACTAATTTTTGAGAAAATCGCAGAAAAGTGAAAAATTACACGAATAGCTACTACTTCCAGTTGACCGATTTTGATGAAAATGTTCGTGTCGGGTCCAGTAGTGGTATGTAACTTAAGTTTCAAGTTCGTACGATGTTCTGTTCTTGAGATATTCTGTTCACAGACACTCAGACCAATCGCTAAAAACATGTTTTTTGGGTTCAGGAGGTCTGAAAACGTGTAGATATGGAGAAAACTCGATTTCTTAAAATTGACATGAAAACAATACTTTCCTTCCTATATATTCATATAGGCAAGAGAAAGTAATAAGTATATTACAAACATAAACACAGTTTAAGCCTAGTTTCGAATTACATAAGCCAATGCCAGCACCATGCTAGGTGCTAGGCCGAAGGTTATGCCTCAAACGAAGGACGCGTTTGTCCGTGACAAATTCAGTAGGACAAGAGACCAGAAAGCGGGAATAGGAAGTAGAGCATAGGTGGGGGAAGAAGGAACACAAGAAAAGTAGTAAATACAATATAAGTAAAATTTGCTAAGAATGCGCGCGAACGATTTAAACTAATTATGCAAGAAAAAAAACCGAGATAACCCTGGTGAAGTGACCTTAATACAGGTAATCATCATTTTTCAGACTACAGACATTTACGAATAAATAAATATTTTAATCCAACATACCCATTATCAATACCATGAAGTCCACCTTTTTCGCCAATATCTCCGACAACAATTCCAGGATATGGTAACAAATTTTTCGGATCTCTAATAGGAACAATGAAGGCGTGTAATCCATGCAGGACATTACTTGATATCAACTGAGCGAATAACAATGCATGTGTCGATTGTTTACCTAGAACAACACAATATATTATGTAATTATTATTATTATTATTATTATACACGTTGTAGACCCTTATGGATCACGTGAAGCTTCTACGGTCCTTCCTGCGGGTTCTCCATGACATCTTCATCTTCTCACTCATGGCTCTCTTCCTCTCCTCTGTCCACGTAGTGCCGGTTTTCTTGGCTCTGATCTCTGGCTGCACTTCCAACTCGTCTATTCTTTTTCTATACGTATCGAGGTCTGTCGCATCTTCAGAAGTGAGTTGAGCGTTGTCAAGGTCTCTTCTTACTTGTTCGGCCCATGTCATGCCTTTAAAATTTTCTGTAGCAATAAGAATCTGGTGGGTAAGTCTGTGTCAGGAAGTCGTTGTATGAGTCCATAGAATTTAAGTTGTCTTTTTCTTATGTCTACTGTAATGTTTGAAATTTTCTCTGTGGTTCTGTAGGTTTGTAGCCGGTATCCATCGTCAGTTTTTCGTGGTCCAAGTATTTTCCTGATGATTTTACGTTCTTCTTTTTTCAGGTTTTGTAGCAGAGTCTTATTGTGAAGTGACAATGTTTCTGCTGCGTATAGCACCTCGGGTTTGAGGACTGAGTTGTAGTGTCTGATTTTTGCATGAGTGGAAATGCACTTTTTGTTATAAAGTTTGTGTGTTCGTCCGTAAGCCCTCTTCAGTTTCTGTGTTCGAGTTTCCTGTGACTTTTTCTCCAGTCCATCCAGTAGTATCTAAAATGTCTCCCAGGTATTTGAAATGCGATACCTTCTTTATTTGCCCGTATTTAGTATAGATATATTATGTAATTAATAATAAAACAATTTTTAATTAATAAACACCCTTAACACTTAAGGTTCCAGCTGTTACGTACTGTTCCGCTTCTAATAAACAGCAGTCGTATTACATTCCTTTCCCATAATCTCACACATACATTCATATAGTTAGATTTTACTTGTGAAAAACTATTTGTAAACCATAATTTTATCTACTGTCACCGCCTGCCCTTCCAATATTATCGTCTACACACAGTCCCACTATGCCCAAAACGGGCAGGTGGAGTGTTATTTTAATTGCACTTTATCTGTTTGGTCCAGGGCTAAAAAAATAGTTCTGTTTCTTATCACATAGTCAGCCACTTATATGACTGAACTATTTAAGAACAGAAGAGGTAGAGGTGTAAAAGACACTAGTCAAGAATTATCTCCTCTGAGAGTAATGAATTTCACTATGCAGGCAGACCCTGTGGTGAATGAAGTGAAGGTGTCATTTGCATGGTGGAAAGTGAGTGCTTTTCGGAGGGCCTGGCATGCTGATAAGCATACTCTTTCAACTCAGTGAGGAAGGTAATGGTAAACCATCTTACTCCTCGTTTTTACTTAGTAAAACCTCTAGAGGTTCAAACCAGCCTTTCGGCTGTTGACCTAAACAACAACAACAGTCCCACTACCTGCTTGCCGTGCGGAGCGCTACAGACGCGCAGAGCCTACAGCCTCTCCCCACCACCTTATTGACTCGAGGAAGAGGTATTTAAGAGGGGGCCCTTATTCGTGAGACTCACTCTTCACTCAACTTACAAGCGGAGAAAAACGAAGAAAGAAGAGCTCCCGACTGAAGAGGACGAGCCTAGCCGAGACTAGACGCACCATCCCTGGTCTACGCTACCGGTGGCGGACACTACATTCCCGCACCGGTCAGCCTTCGCCGGCCCGGAGAGAGCCACCTCGGTCGCGCTATCGGCAGATGGCCTACGTCGACTCGACACTGCGGGGCTCTGGGGGCCACCACTGCCACGCTGCAGTGGGGACCCAACTGCCGCTGAGGGAAGGCTAGGCCTGAACCCGGGAGCCGAGCCGTCACTCTTCGGGCTCCGCCTCTACCATGCCGGCTCGCCACTTCCAGCCACCAACACAATTAAACGGCCCTTTTCAGGGCCACCAATTTTACAGACAAGGTTTCGCCATGTGTCGTCGGCCCTGGTCAGCGACACTACATGTATGTAACGGGTGATTCAAAAAGAGCGCCGGTTTTTAAACGGCTGGTAAATTTTTGTTTATCGGTTGGCAACATTGTTAGACCTCATTTCTATTTCGGAGAACATTCCGATTGACGATTCAGTTGTAGTTTCTCTTGTTCGCAGTGTAGTACTCTCGCAGTCTGTGTCTAACCATGGAGAAGTTTACTATTGCACAACGAGTGTTAATCGTCAAAACATTTTACCAGAGTGGAGAGAGTTATGGGGCTACTGTCAGGCGACTTCGCGGTACTCTAGGACGTAATGAAGCACCGAATGAATCAACAGTTCGCAGGCTCATGAAAAAGTTTTTTGAGATGGGTTCAACAGTCGACCTTAAAAGTTCTGGACGTCGTCGTTCTGGCCGAACTGAGCAGAACGTTGCGTTGGTTCGTGACAGTGTGGCTGTTAGCCCAGCAAAATCAATACGTCGCCGTTCTCAACAATTGGGTTTACGATGTTCTTCTGTACGGAGAATTCTTCGGTACGATCTCCAATATCACCCGTATAAAATTCAGTTGCTGCACGAGAAACAATGTTGTTGCTCCGTGAACGGTTCCAGGATCGCATCATTTCTCGTAATTCCGACCATCAATGGCCACCAAGGTCGTGTGACTTGACGCCTTGTGACTTTCATCTTTGGGGTCATCTGAAGTCATTAGTGTATGCCAATAAACCCCGAAACATCAATGACTTGAAGGAGGAAATTCGACGGGTTATCGGGCAAATGGAAGTCGAAACTTGTCGTGCAGTAATATCCAATTTCATGGACAGAGTTGATGCGTGCCAGCGCAGTAGAGGAGGACACATGCATGACATCATTTTTCATACATGAAATCGGAAGGTAAGATGAACTTGTTGATGTATTTATTTTCAGTTTTTCAATAAAATAAATCTCTTAATTTGATATATCAAAACCGGTGCTCTTTTTGAATCACCTATATATTTCACAATTCTGTTGGTTGGTTGCAGGAGAATGACATGAGGGTGACTTGTTGTAAAACGATATAAAAAATATTGTTTGTAAATAATTACATGACTTTCTCTTGCCAATGTAAATAACAAAACATAACCTATCTTTAATCTTCAGTAAACAATGTAAATCTCATTTTCGAGAACAATAAATTTCTCCATTTTTCTGGGGGAGGGCCCCCGGACCCCCCGCGTTTAGGGGGTCCAGTGCGGTGTGCTCTTCAATCAGATCCATCCTCCCCTCCCAAAGCCAAGTCCTAGTTACGCCACTGAGTTTGTTGATTATTTATTAAACCCAGATCCTGGAGGAGCCTACGCTTCAGTATTGCAATAGTAGGCCCAAAGTAATAAGTAGGCGTAGGCATGTAGATAGATAGTTACAATACAAAGTTAAGTAATATTGATCGGCAAATGAATGTACAAATTGAAAGATGTCCACCCACAAACACATACCAGTAAATTTCCTTGTTTAAATTCAAATCAAAAAATCTGGTGTGAAACACTCACACAACTTTCTCTTGCCAATGCAAAAAATTAACAATAAACCTAACATTATTAATAAAATATTAGAAATAAACAAAAAACTAACCTCAAAAACATAACCTTATTTTAATCATGAGTGAATGATGCAAAATGAAAATCAACCTCAGTTTGGCTTAGAAATACGGAAAATCACTCTTTCTCTCTAAACTAGGCTCTGTAGAGAAAAATGCTTTAAATAAAAGTTGTAGATCTTTTAATTTTCTATAAATTAAATTATATACACTTTTGTCGTAAAATGCATACTAAGGCCGAAATCTTAATAAAATCAATTTTTCCAACGATTTCGTGAGAAAAAAACAGAAAATCGCTAATTACCGCTAAACTAAGCGTTATACCAAATAATGTTAGAAATAAAAGTTGTAGGATTTTAAGTTCTCTACAACTTTTATTATGTAAATTTTTGCGCTAAATTGCATATTAAAGCCGTAATCTTAAAAAAACAACGTTTTTATGTTAAAACACCCTCACCAAGAATTTCAGCAAACATGGCGCCTACCCTATCTTGTAGAGCATAAAAAATTAAGTAAACCAGGCGATTTTTAAAAAAATCGTAGGACCAGTTTTTGAGAAAATTGCAAAAAAGTGAAAAATTACACTAATAAACTACTACTTCCGGTTGACCGTTTTGATGAAAATGTTCGTATCGTGTCCGGTAGTGGTATGTAACTTAAGTTTCAAGTTCGTACGATGTTCCGTTCTTGAGATACTTTGTTCACACACACACACACACACACACGCGCGCGCGCGCGCGCGCACACACACACACACACACACACACACAGACTAATCGCTAAAAACATGTTTTTTTGGGTTCAGGGAGTCTGAAAACGTGCAGATCCGGTGAAAACTCGATTTCTGAAAATCGACATGAAAATAATACTTTCCTTCCTATATATATTCATATAGGCAAGAGAAAGTAAAAATTGGGTATTTAATGATAATGCATAATTGCTGATAAGACAAAAATGCACGATAAAAATACCATAATTATTAATAATAACCAAAATTAATTATAAAATGATAATAATATAATATATTTTTAGCTGTCACCGATTTTTAATTATTCACCTTAATAATACTTTAATTAAGTCCTATTTACTTTAAATTTCAATTACATATTCAATGGTTCCATTATAATCAGAGCACACTCATTAATTTATAAAAACATGGTGTGGTAACACTCACAAGACTTCCTCATAGCAATTAAATAATGAACAATATAATCTGTTTCATAAAAAGTAATAACGTAAAATGAAAAACAACTTCTATATGACTTAGTAATACGAAAAATCATTAACGCTAAACTAGGCACTTTAGAAAAAAATGCTTCAAATAAAACTTGTAGATATTTCCGTCTTAATTCCCTATACTTACTTTACTTTACTTTACTTTATGCGGGGTTCCTACAGATTACTCCGCATCCCGCATCTCGATCTCCACCTCCTCCTGTCCATCCAGTCCCGTTCTCCTAAATCTCTTTCTTCCATCGCCCTTCGCACTCCCTCTCTCCATGTTCCTCTAGGCCTACCTCTCCTCCGTCTTGCTGCTAGACAGTACTCTAAAATCTTTTTTGGCCACCTCTCCCCACTCATGCGTTGTACATGCCCATACCACTCCAGTTGCCTTCCTTCAATCCTATCCACAATAGAATGAGGTCTTCCAACTCTGTCCCTTATTACCTCATTCCTAACTCGGTCCATTCTCGAAAGCCGACAAGCTCTGCGGAAAAAATCCATCTCCAAAGCCTCCAAATAATGAACATTTCGGCTGCTGATTTGCCAACACTCTGCTCCATAAGTTGTAATTGGCTCAACCACTGCATTATACATAACTTTTTTTGTTCTTAAACTTATTTTTGGAGACCACAATATACTGTTCAGCTTTCGAATTGCCGCCCTTCCCTGACCGACCCTAGATCTGATGTCCTCCTCACATCCTCCATCTTCAGAAAAGAGTGTTCCTAAGTACTTAACTCCCTATAACTTGTGATAATTACATGTTTTTACCTAAAATGTATATTACGGTTGCATATTTAATGTTATTACATTCTCATAAAAATCACTTTTTACCAAGAGGGCACAGCCTTCCAAGAATTTCAGAATTTCAAAAATTTTTTACTTTTACAAAAAGTAAAAAAATCGCATGAATAAACTACTACTTCTGGTTGACCAATTTTTACATTCTCTTGCCTATATAAATATATATAGGAAGGAAAGTATTGTTTTCATGTCAATTTTTCAAAATCGAGTTTTCACCGTATCTATATGTTACCCCCCCCCCAAAACATTCCCCCCTGAACCCAAAAACATGTTTTTAGCGATTGGTCTGTGTGTGTGTCTGTATACAAAATATCTCAAGAACGGAACATCGTACGAACTTGAAACTTAAAACTTAAGTTACATACCCTTACCGGACCCGACACGAACATTTTCATCAAAATCGGTCAACCGAAAGTAGTAGTTTATTCGTATAATTTTTCACTTTTTTGCGATTTTCTCAAAAACTGGTCCTACGATTTTTTTAAAAATCGCCTCATTTACTCAATTTTTTTTATTCTTTACAAGATAGGGTAGGCGTCATGTTTGCTGAAATTCTTGGTGAGGGTGTTTTTACGTAAAAAAAGTGTTTTTTTAAGATTACGGCTTTAATAAATGTATTATAGCGCAAAAATTTATATAATAAAATATGTAGAGAATTTAAAATTCTACAACTTTTATTTCTAACATTTTTTTGTATAACGCTTAGTTTAGCGGTAATTAGCGATTTTCTGTTTTTTCTCACGAAAACGTGTGAAAAATTGATTTTTTTTTAAGATTTCGGCATTAGTATTCATTTTATGACAAAAGTGTTTATAATCAAATTTAAAGAAAATTAAAAGATCTACAACTTTTATTCAGAGCATTTTTCTCTACAGAGAGTGGTTTAGTGTGAAAGAGTGATTTTCCGTATTTTAAAGCCAAACTGAGGTTGATTTTCATTTTGCGTCTTTCATATATGATTAAGATTAGGGTTATGTTTATTGAGGTTAGTTTTTTGTTTATTTCTAATGTTTTATTACTGATGTTAGGTTTATTGTTAATTATTTGCATTGGCAAGAGAAAGTCGTGTGAGTGTTTCACACCAGATTTTTATGAAAATGTTCATGACAGGTCCCTTTGTGGTACCTAACATAAGTTCCAAGTTTTTACTTCATATGCTATACCAATTTTAAGATATTTTTTTACACACACATATACTCACATATACACACACACGCGCGCGCACGCATGCAAATTTTAGAGAATTATAGAAAATTCTATTAGCCTCTAAACTTCTTGAGAGGAAACTGACCTCTATAGCAGCATTTGCACCAGGTATAGTCATTTAGAAAAACAAACTGTTGTGTTTTTCCTGGTGCAACTCATTCCGTGGCTCATTTTGAATTATTTAATGATGTTTTTATAAAAAAAAATAAACGCTTTGCTTAACATAATACTGCTGTGAAAATGCATGGTTCAGTCCAAAAATCATTTCCCTACCTTTACATGGAGCCAAAAAAGCACTTTTTTAAAAAATGGCCGGCATATTAAAACTGGAGAAGAGACAAAAGAACTGTCACTGTGAACGAGTCATGATTACTTATAAGTCACGGTGACCACAGCTATTCAGATAGGTGAGTAACCGTTCCCCAGTCACTGTTACAAAGATCGCTTACTCTTCTGTCACTGGAAGACAGGACGACACGGGGAATGTTCACCGTACTTCTCTCCCTCTCAGTCTCTCCCCTTGTTATGTTTCTCTGCAACTAGACTAAACAAAACGAGGGTAGTTCCTTTACATTTCTGATCGCGGTAACATAATTACATTACAGTGTTATTTTTATTGCACGCCGCGTTCTACCTAGCTATTTTATTTGTATTGTGCATTGTTAATTTTTTCAGTTGTAAATTGTTTCTTGTACTTTCTCTTTTTTTATACAAAATGTTCTTTATATTACTAATTTAGGATACCTTGTGTTAATCTGTTTTAGGCTAAATTTTTATTTTAGTTATATATGCAGCCCATTTTTTTAATTAATCAAAACTGCAGTTTTTATCATGTAATAACAACTGAAATCATGATTATTATTATTTCATGATAACATCTAAAAAATATACAAGTGTATACAGAGTTATTACTAAATCACTAGTAACTATTAAAAGTAATGGTGAATGCAAAATCACTGTCACCGTGATCACAGTGACTGGTTGAAACAGTGAACGCTCTTCAATAATTAAAACGGAACATGAGATTTAACTTTTAAAATATTCATATATTAGAAAAAATCTGATCTTCAATGCACTTAAATGCTGATTTTTATTAAAAGTCTGGACAGAGTAACGGACCTTTATAAACCACATTAACAGTAAACCGGCCAAAAATTGAATACTTTTTTGCGTAAATTGCTGGAGTTTTCTCCGATTAATTTCAAAATAAAACAATCTAAATCAAACCAATCAATGCAGGAAATAACAGGCTTTAATTTAGTGTAGCGTTCAAAAATATTCATTAAGTTTTTTTGAGATAAAGCTCTTCAAATGAGTGCAGGAAGGTGGTATGCCTCTAAGTGCTTGCGATGCAGCATGCTACATCACAAGTTGAAAAAGAAAGCTCACGAGTGTGGACATACCTATTGGGTCATGCAGTTGCTTATTGTTCTTAAATTTTGCAACAGATTACAATGTACACACATTAGGAATTAAAAAAACAAATACAAAATTAGTTTTAGATACAAAAGAAATATTGAGATAAAAAGATAAAAAGCAATGGTAATAATTACCTAAATTTCCAGCCCAACATTTAGCTGCTTGAAAATCTGGTGTATTGATAACAAATTCTTGTGTTCCAGGATCATAAATGGCTGTTGTACGCATTCGTTTTGTGTCACTTCCATGAGCTA
The DNA here is from genome assembly GCA_035578175.1 of Catonia carolina. Taxonomy (NCBI): domain Eukaryota; kingdom Metazoa; phylum Arthropoda; class Insecta; order Hemiptera; family Achilidae; genus Catonia; species Catonia carolina. Next base: position 16,174,956 of record JAQMRL010000015.1, read on the forward strand.
CTTCGGTCAATGCTAGACAACTTAATACCTACACAAACAATGACGAAAATAGAATATTTTAACCCTTTCAATCCCATATTTTTTAACTATACACAAAAAAATATGTATACATTGTTTCATACACTTTACTGACATTTAAGTGAAATAAAATCACTTCTAGACCTTCAGCCTTTTTGATGGCATGACAAAAAAGAATGACACATATGTCACATTGGGCTATAGTCCAGCCTCTCTTAGTTTGCTCTTAATGTAAACAAATAATGACGTCACTGAGCATGCGCATAATATAAAAATGAGTACACGCTGATTAAAAAGTAACAACAAAATACTTTCAAAAGTATTTAAATAGAAAGTACTTTTAAAAGTATTTTTCTAAATGAAATTGTTAGGCCTACATCATATCATGACTGATGTTTTTAGTAATTTAAGTACTTATAATTTAAAAAATAGTTAACTTAATAGGAATAAGACATCTGTAAAGTCGCAGACTCTAACGTGCACCCTGTAATAGGTGGCTTTTGTTTGTTGACAGTAGGAGCAAACTAAGAACGGCTCAACTGTAGATGATATCAAAGTTCCCAACAATATGAATAAGTAAAAATCATGTGCAGGCTTCCTAAACAATTTTCTCTTGCTTAGATTTGTAGCAAAGTATTATTTAAGACTTAAAAAATGTTGCAATTCAAAAGTATTGGTAAAATGGACAAAATCACTATTTACAGTCTAAAAATATACTTGTATGTACATTCAACGTACTCGAAGAAATGCTACTTATTTTATTAAATGAACACGAATATTTAAAACTAAAATTAACTTTAAAAAGAAACTAATGGTTGCATCCGTCGTGTAGTGGTCAGCATCTTACTTTTCAAAGTGGAGGTCTCAGGTTCGATTCCTGGCTAGGGTACAGAAAATTATTACACTTCACATCCAGCGCTCTTTAATCAAAAGTAGTCATTCTGTTAACGCCACTTACACTGACAAAATAGCTTACGTAGTTCCCGCTTTCCTAGCATTTCAAATATTTCAAATAGTTCCTGTGACATCATTCAATCACGTCATAACCCCTTCCACTTTCCTCATATCCGCCTTGTTCAACAAAGCACTCTTAAGCATGTAATCATGGTGAATGGTTCACTTTCGCTGTTCGCTGTCTTCTTCGTCTTGATATGACGCCTCTTGTGTGTGGCAATTCTATCGGGAATTTGCCTTCAATCGATCTCGGCTAGAGAACTCTTGATTATTCGTTTCCTCATGTGTATTTGTAAACATTATAATTGTTTATTTGCAAGTTTTGTTTAGTGATCGTTCGATTTATGCTAACACGTGTTGTCTACAATTGTGAAACTCTTCAATGTCTAGCTCAAGGTAAGTGTAATTATTTGTCATGTTTTATATTGTTTAATTGTGCATTCACCATGTGTTCCGTATCCTTTATTCATTCCATTTTGTAATTCGTCCTTTGTTCTTAACCGCCTTAGCTACCTTTCGTAAGCTTTCAGTCGATTAGCTGTAATTGCCAGCTACATTTATAAGCAATTTGGTTCTCCAGTTACTTACGGTATTCTGCTATTTCTTTATGTTCGATAGCTACTCGCCAAGGGTACTCTTTCATTGTTTTACAATTCAAGTTAGATTTAGCAGAAATCCTACAATTATTAGTTACACTGCCTCGATACTTAACATTTTGTTCCTCCGTACTGAGGATAAATTCATTGTAGTAACAGTTATTCAATACCAACGTCTATTACTTAACATTTTGCTAATCCGGGCTACAGAAACCTTCAGTGTATTTAGTTGTTTTACATACCGTGTCACTAAAACTAACACATTCCAATGTGACTTCTATGCCAGACTGGGTAAGAAAGGGTTAATAATTTTACTTTTTGGACAAAATCAAAGAGTGTATACAGGGTTTAACCGTAAAGTAATAAGTCTGGGGTCTGGTAAAAAGAGTTTATCAATTTTATACGTACAACTTGTCAAAATAGTCTCCTTGGGTGACAATACACTGCTGCAAATGCAATTCATAATTTTTGGGACGATATAAATTTTATGTCTAGTTATAATCAATTTATCAATTTATTACTTTCACTTGCGTAATGAATATTTAGAAAGGAAAGTATTGTTTTCATGTCGATTTTTCAAAATTGAGTTTTCACTCATTCATTTGTGTGTGTGTGTGTGTGTGTGTGTGCGCGCGCGCGCGTGTGTGTGTGCGCGCGTATGTGTGTGTGTTTATGTGTGTGTGTGTGTGTGTGTGCGCGCGTGCGTGCGTGTGTGCGTGAGCGCGCGCGCGTGGGTGTGTGTGTGTGTGAACAAAATATCTCAAGAATGGAACATCGTACAAACTTGAAACTTAAGTTAGACACCACTAGAGGACCCGACACGAACATTTTCATCGAAATCCGTCAACTGGACGAAGTAGTTTATTCATGTAATTTTTCACTTTTTTAATTTTTGAGTTTACACTTTTGACCCACGTGTGATTCTCACTGCGTTAGAGCTCAGACACAACTGCTGCCGCGTTGCTTAAATTAGACCCCCCCCCCCCCCACAAAATCCCACCACGTGGCAGCCAGTCACAAGACCATGTAATTTTATTAAAGTTGTATTGCATTAAAAAAACCTACAATTTTTATTTCAAACATTTTTCTTGCACAAAGCTTAGTTTAGCAACAATTATAACTTTTACTTTCTCTTGCCTATATGAATATATAGGAAGGAAAGTATTGTTTTCATGTCGATTTTTAGAAATCGAGTTTTCACCGGATCTATACGTTTTCAGACCCCCTGAACCCAAAAAACATGTTTTTACCGATTGGTCTGTGTGTGTGTCTGTGTGTGTGTGTGTGTGTGTCTGTGTGTGTGTGTGTGTGTCTGTGTGTGAACAGAATATCTCAAGAACGGAACATCGTACGAACTTGAAACTTGAAACTTAAGTTACATACCACTACCGGACGCGACACGAACATTTTCATCAAAATCGGTCAACCGGAAGTAGTAGTTTATTCGTATAATTTTTCAGTTTTTTGCGATTTTCTCAAAAACTGGTCCTACGATTTTTTTAAAATCGCCTATTTTACTCAATTTTTTATTCTCTACAAGATAGGGTAGGCGCCATGTCTGCTGAAATTCTCGGTGAGGCTCTTTTCACGTAAAAACGTTGTTTTTTTAAGATTACGGCTTTAATATAAATTTTAGCGCAAAAACTTATATAATAAAAGTTGTAGAGAATTTAAAAACCTACAACTTTTATTTCAAACATTTTTTTGTATAACGCTTAGTTTAGCGGTAATTTGCGATTTTCTGTTTTTTTCTCACGAAAACGTGAGAAAAATCGATTTTTTTAACATTTCGGTCTTAGTATGCATTTTACGACAAAAGTGTATATAATAAAAGTTATAGAAAATTAAAAGATCTACAACTTTTGTTTAGAGAATTTTTCTCTACAGAGCCTAGTTTAGCGTGAAAGCGTGATTTTCCGTATTTTTAAGCCAAACTGAGTTCGATTGTCATTTTGCGTCATTCACTCGTGATTAAAATAAGGTTATGTTTTTGAGGTTAGTTTTTGTTTATTTCTAATATTTTATTAATAATGTTAGGTTTATTATTAATCATTTGCATTGGCAAGAGAAAGTTGTGTGAGTGTTTCACACCAGATTTTTATTGTTGTTTTTCTCATCAAAATCGGTAAAAACAATGGGATTTTTTAAAATTGCAGCCTTAGCATGCATATTACGACAAAAGTGTATAATTATATACTACTAGCAACCCCCGCTCGCTTCACAGCAGCTAATGTAGGCCTCATTAAATTATTTTAAAACCTCTCTATATACAATATTGTGGTTTTGTTGCCCTGTGTGGCAGTAAAATAAATTGTTTTTTGCACTTCCAGCTCTAAAAAGTCCAACATAAAGTTGTCCATGAGTGACGGAAGCACTCTCGTCTCAAATCAATGTTGTTGTTGGTAAGGTCATCAGCCAAAAGGCTGGTTTGAACCTGTAGAGGTTTTACTAAGTAAAACGAGGAGCAAGGTGGTTTACCAGCCTTCCTCACTGAGTGGAAAAGAACGCTTATCAGCATGCCGGGCCCTCTGAAAAGCACATATTTTCCACTCTGCAAATGACACTTTCACTTCATTCACCACAGGGTCTGGCTGTATAATGAAATTCATTACTTTCAGAAAAGATAACTCTGATTAGTGTATTTTACACCTCTACCTCTTCTGTTCTTAAATGGTTCAGTCATTTAATTGGCTGACCATGTGATAAGAAACAGAACTATTTATTTTAGCCCTGCAACGAACAGATAAAGTGTAAATAATACGACACTCCACCTGTCTGTTATGGGCAGCTCAAATCGATGCCCACCGTTTTAAATGTTTGTCCCTGCGATTTAACAGAACTGAATAGAATGCATAGAAGAATACCGATGGAAAAGAAAGAGACAGTTGATATATGGCTGAGATAAGAGAGAGTAATACGTGGGTGGGTGCGGTGCGCAGAGTATTTGGAAATATGTGACTCATTCACTACCTGTCGAATGAAAACAAATATATGAAATACAGTACAAAAATAAAAATTTTGAATATTTCCAAATTTTTAATGTTTTTGAAATCGAATGTTATTCTTCCCGTTATTCTATGAAATATAAAAGTTGAATTGTGCTTCTAGCCCAAAAAATACACCATCCAGAGGACTTAGAAAAAATAAAAGTGCTATGCACCCGATAAACTAAAACATGCAACATTGTCACAGTTTAAGTTGCTTAATGCACTTAATTAAAGTTACTTAAAGTTGTAAAATAGCCTATATTGATCAGGAAGCTCTAAGCTACGCAACAATGAAAGATTTTTTAAAATCAGTTCAGTAGTTTCTGAGATTACCACCTCATACAAACAAACAAACAAACAGACGTTTCTTCTTTATTATATTAGTATAGAAGTATAGATAATACCACAGTTATAGGAAAGTTAAAAAACTACAACTTTTATTTTAAGCATTTTCTCTACAGAGCTTAGTTTAGCGTCAATAAATGAATTTCTGTATTTTTAAGTTCTACAGAGGTTGATTTTCATTTTGCATTATTCACGCATGATTAAAAATAAGTTATATTATTATATTGGTAAGAGAAAGTCGTGTGTTTCACAACAGATTTTTAATTTACCTTTCCATTCCAAACATCTTCATAAAAATGCTGATGTCTTTCGGTTCCCAAATTAAGTATACAATTTGAAAATAAAGATACACCAAGACCGAATTTCATTGATAAACAAGGATTCAACATTGAAATTGCTTCATTGACACTCATCAAATATTTTGTCTGAAAAAATAAAAATTTAACATTACTAATTATATAATATTGATAATACAATAGGCCCACACATTACGATTGTAATTCGTTCCGGAATAACGATCGTAAAGCGAAAATACCGTATTGTGAGATTGCATTCTTGCCCAATCATTAGACCATATATACAATCCCACAAGAAATTAATCCCCCCTAATAATAATAATTAATTAATAATAATAAATAATATTAATATTAATATTAATAATATTAATATAATATTAATATTAATATAATAATATTAATATTAATTAATATTAATAATTAATTAGCCTCTACATACAGATAACCCTATACATTCTTCAAATAGTGCTGATTTCAGTACAAATTATTTGATAATAGGTATAATTATTTTAAAAAATGCCTTTTTGAACTGTGTTTGATCTATAGGGTGATTCAAAAAGAGCGCCGGTTTTTAAACGGCTGGTAAATTTTTGTTTATCGGTTGGCAACATTGTTTGACCTCATTTCTATTTCGGAGAACATTCCGATTGACGATTCAGTTGTAGTTTCTCTTGTTCGCAGTGTAATACTCTCGCAGTCTCTGTCTAACCATGGAGAAGTTTACTATTGCACAACGAGTGTTAGTCGTCAAAACATTTTACCAGAGTGGAGAGAGTTATGCGGCTACTGTCAGGCGACTTCGCGGTACTCTAGGACGTATGAAGCACCGAATGAATCAACAGTTCGCAGGCTCATGAAAAACTTTTTTGAGACGGGTTCAACAGTCGACCTTAAAAGTTCTGGACGTCGTCGTTCTGGCCGAACTGAGCAGAACGTTGCGTTGGTTCGTGACAGTGTGACTGTTAGCCCAGCAAAATCAATACGTCGCCGTTCTCAACAATTGGGTTTACGATGTTCTTCTGTACGGAGAATTCTTCGGTACGATCTCCAATATCACCCGTATAAAATTCAGTTGACGCAACATTTGAAAGTGGCAGACCACCAGAAGAGACGACAGTTTGTTGACTGGGTATTGAGAAAACGGCAGGATGATGACACCTTCGCAAACAAAATCATTTTCAGTGATGAGGCGCACTTCCACTTAAACGATTTTGTTAAGAAACAGAACTGCCGTATGTGGGGTTTAGAAAACCCCACATACGGAAACTTGTGCCACATAGTCGAAACTTGTCGTGCAGTAATATCCAATTTCATGGACAGAGTTGATGCGTGCCAGTGCAGTAGAGGAGGACACATGCATGACATAATTTTTCATACATGAAATCGGAAGGTAATATGAACTTGTTGATGTATTTATTTTCAGTTTTTCAATAAAATAAATCTCTTAATTTGATATATCAAAACCGGCGCTCTTTTTGAATCACCCTATATTAGACACTTTAACGTCTTTTAAAACTGACCTTTGTTTTAAAGGCCGCCAAAGGGCCTACCACGCCGACAAAGGCCAGAAGAAGTATTGATGGCCGGCAACACAGTAAATGATTAATTAAAAGGGGTGACGGTGACAGTTACAAAAAAAAAATCATTACATCCTTCAAAATTACAACCTAATGTCGTCGCTAATGACCACTGTAGTTGATGCGACGTTAAATAAACAACAAAAAAAAAAATTTATTTAAAAATTATTCCAGCTGTACTGTAACACATTGAGGAGGGAGATGGAGAGACAGGGTGGTAGAAAGAGGGAGGAGGAAGATCTTTATGGAAATTTTTGAATAAGGTATTCTTAGAAAATATCAGCGCATTTAGCTGGACCACTTACTTTTTTAGTAAAACTCAATACATTCATGTAAAGTACTTACTCTTTCCTTGAATTCAAACCGATCTAAATCCTGAAAGAAATCGAGTGTGTTTAACTGAACAAGTTGTCGACAAGTCAACCTTTTCTCTTCTTCTGAACTTAACGGTTCAAACGTTTTCATAAAAAGTGGTTTACTCTGTAATCTTGACCACACCATCATCTGGACAAAAGTAAAAAAAAAAAATCAATGAGAGGTATTAAATAATTTTAATGATCACTGAAGCTCAGTTTGAAATGAAATCCATAGTTAACACTAAAGATTTTGTACATAGTCTTTAATATAAACAGTGACGAAACTTACTTTCTCAATTCCTAATGTGTGTACGAGGGGGTACCCAAAAGAAACCGGAATTATTTTTTAAAACTATTTATTTTTAATTTTTTTACAAAAGAACCTTATCCCCTTCAAAATACTCTCCATTACAACTAATACATTTGTCCCACCGGTGCTTCCACTGTTCAAAACATTTTTTGTACTCTTCTTCAGTGATGGCTGCCAGCTCATCCGTCGTTTTTTTCTTGACATCATCAACGTTGTTAAATCGGAGACCTTTCATGCCCCTTTTCATGCGTGGGAACAAGAAAAAATCACACGGAGCCAGATCGGGTGAGTACGGTGCGTGTGGTAGCAAAACCATGCCGTTTTTCGCCAAAAACTGGGTAACCGAGATTGCCGTGTGTGCAGGCGCGTTGTCGTGGTGGAAAAACCAGTCCCCTGTCTGCCACAAATTAGGTCTTTTACGATGAATGCTGTTTCGTAGTCTTCTTAACACTTCAAGATAAAAAGCTTGATTTACCGTCTGGCCTGGTGGAACAAACTCTGAATGGACAATTCCCCTCACATCAAAAAAACAAATCAGCATTGTTTTGATGTTCGATCTGACTTGACGACTTTTTTTTGGTCGGGGTGATAATGAAGTCTTCCATTGACTGGATTGTTGTTTGGTTTCTGGGTCGTACCCATAGCACCAAGACTCGTCACCCGTAATGATCTTTGACATGAAATCTGGATCAGTTTCAAGCTGTTGTTTCAAATCACTACACGTTTCAATTCGACGTTCCTTTTGAGTGTCTGTCAGAACCCGAGGCACAAACTTGGCAGCGACTCTTTTCATTGTCAAGTCTTCTGTTAAAATGCGTTGGACTGAGCTCCAAGATAACCCACTAACCTGTGATATTTGGTCAATGGTCTGTCGTCGGTCTGTTCGTACAATTTCTTTCACTTTCACAACATTTTCGTCTGTTCGAGAAGTCGACGGTCGTCCAGAACGAGGTTTGTTCTCAATCGACATGTCGCCATTTTTAAAGCGCAAAAACCACTCGTACACTTGCGTTTTTCCAATAGCGTCGTCTTTGTAAGCTGTGTTCAACATTACAACTGTTTCCGCGGCGTTTTTACCGAGCAAGAAGCAAAATTTCACAGCCGCACGTTGTTCATTAAAACTTGCCATCATGAAAAACGACACGAGCACAAAACAGCACTAGCGAGAACAATCACTGCACGAGAACAGAACAAGCTAGATCAACGAACAAAATGGCATTGAACTGGCAATGAGTAGCGCTACAAGCAGCCTAGTGGCGGGAATTTGTACTGCACAAGCTCCGCCCACAGCAGAGCTATTCCGGATACTTTTGAGTACCCCCTCGTACATAGCAATATGTTCAATTTAAGAACAATAAAAAACCCCATGACCCAATCAGATGAGGACAATAAAATGTATAAAGAGGAAATGAGATCAGAGGCATTGTCTTTTACAGTCTTACGAGAATATGGTTAAATGAACCCTAACCATCAGCTGCTCCTGCTGTCTGTAACAGGAGTTCAGGGGGTCCTCAACTTACGAACATAATGCGTACTGGCCGACTGTTCGCAAGTCGAATTGTTCGTAAGTCGAAATACACGTCAGTAGATTTCGTAGCGGACACTAGCGACCTAATTGCTTTTCATAACATACAAAAAATAGCATACTTAGTGAAATTGTAATCAGCAACTAAATAAAGATAAAATCTGTTGAACTTTTTTATTCGTTTTTAATATGTAGTTATAGAACTTAATACATACTGTATATACTTTTAGCAACTGAATACAGTTAACACATAAATACATTGAATACTTTTTACAGAAAGAAAAGACCATTAAAAATTAAAAATAGCAAAAATATAAAATAAAAAGTAAACATAATCATAAAAATTTAAAACATATTGAAGATGGTTTTACAATATTTACAGCTTTGGCTTTGTTTGTAAAAAGATGAATGGATGTTTGAACTGTTACAAGTTTCTTTTCTTCCAAAATAATTTTGTAACTCATGACAGCTCTAAATTCATTGACCGCTCTAAACATTGTTTGGAAACTTTGTTGTAATTACATTCCAAATAATATCAAGAGATAAAAAAAATAGTTTCTGGCGTTCGTATCTCCGGATGTTCGTAAGTCAAGACGTACTGTATCTGTACCATGGTGTGGAGCCCCATGGGACACCAGGATTCCCTGACTCAGAAGTGTTCGTCCTGTCTGTTGCATAGGTAGCGTGTGGTGGCACTCTGAAGCCACGACATGTGGGGAGGAGACTTTATGTCTTTCTTGGGCATTATTGTGGCGCAAAGGGGGTTGTGCTGTGGGAGTTAGCTCTTGGGGGCTTGCATGGTCGGCTGTTCAGAAGTGGGTTTGCTCATTCAGAAGCCACAACTCAGGAAAAAGGAGATCAAGATCACCATGGCACCATGTTTATCTGCCCATAACAGACAGGTGGAGTGTCAAATTATTTACACTCAATCTGTTCGTTGCAGGGCTAAAATAAATAGTTCTGTTTCTTATCACATGGTCAGTCAATTAAATGACTGGACCATTTAAGAACAGAAGAGGTAGAGGTGTAAAAGACACTAATCAGAGTTATCTCCTCTGAAAGTAATGAATTTCATTATACAGCCAGACCCTGTGGTGAATGAAGTGAAGGTGTCATTTGCAGAGTGGAAAATATGTCCTTTTCAGAGGGCCCGGCATGCTGATAAGCATACTTTTCCACTCCGTGAGGAAGGCAAGGTAAACCACCTCACTCCTCGTTTTACTTAGTAAAACCTCTACAGGTTCAAACCAGCTTTTTGGCTGATGACCTAAACAACAACAACCATCTTTATACTTCAAAGAGGATCCAGTGCCCATTGTTGGTAGTAAGACGAGGTTTTGGTTGGATTTAAGTCCCACACTCCTGGCTGTATGAATAGTCAGGGCCATGATGATTTCCTCTCCTCCAATGAAAAAAAACAACCATCAACGTACACTGGCAATCAATATCTAGTATTCAAATTTGTTTAAAAGTAACTACAGTTAGATTAAAATTGGATGATAAAACAATTTACGAGGGATTTTTTGTGTTGTAATTTTTAAATTTCCTTTTATTACATTTTGTAAAGTAATCATAATTCAAACTTATTGTTTAACAATAAAAATAAATCAGCTGTTTCATTGTAAAAGAACAAATTTCCCAGCCGATGAAACACTGCAGAGAAATATTACATTAAAAATTACCCATTGCTTAAATTTTCACGTAGGTTTACTCTTATCCTGTTTTAAATCAGCTGTATAGAATTAAGGTGAACCAATGTCCCCTAGCCGTGGGAGTGAGAGAATGCATAACGCTCTCACTCGCACAAGCCATATGCGCCATTCCAATAACATTGCCTTTAATTTTACTTATTCTTGTGAGCAAGCGTTTATGCATGCAATAAACTAACAAGCAAGATAACGACTAAAGTATGTTTTCAGATTTGGATTATAACGGTAAAGACCTTTGAGCGCATGCGTAGTTATGCCACATCACAGTTATGCCCTCTCACTCGCTCGGCTATGGGACATTAGTTCATCTGATACCTATATCTTTACTAGGATTTGAACCTTGGAAAATCAGCTGTTAAATAGCTTACTCATGGTAAAGACTTAACCACTAGACAAATTCAGTGGGAATGAAGCTTACTAAAACAGAGAGCAGAAGTTTGTCGTCTAGGCGGACAGTAAGTCTGTTCATAATCTACCTGTAAGAAAAATAGTTTTAACACGTTCAGCACGGCGGCTAGAATCACGGGTGCTTCGCTACGCCGACCCGCCATTACAGTGAAAATATACCATGCCCCCCTTAAGGCGGCATCAGGCCATGGAAACGATCTTCCTTCTTTTTGCTCATCTACTCACCGGCTCAATATAGTACAGTATTATACGCGTTTGTTGTTTCTACCAAATTTATATTTGAAATTAACTTTTTAATTATCACAAAAAATTTATACTTATAAGTTATTAAACAATTGAAAATTATTTTTATGTGTAAAATAAAAAAAATTACATAATTATGTTTCATAATAAAACATTCTGCCCTTAACAGACAGGTGGAGTGTCAAATTATTTACACTCAATCTGTTTGTTGCAGGGCTAAAATAAATAGTTCTGTTTCTTATCACATGGTCAGCCAATTAAATGACTGAATCATTTAAGAACAGAAGAGGTAGAGGTGTAAAAGACACTAGTCAGAGTTATCTTCTCTGAAAGTAATGAATTTCATTATACAGCCAGACACTGTGGTGAATGAAGTGAAGGTGTCATTTGCAGAGTGGAAAATATGTGCTTTTCAGAGGGCCCGGCATGCTGTTAAGTGTACTTTTCCACTCAGTGAGGAAGGCAATGGTAAACCACCTCACTCCTCGTTTTACTTAGTAAAACCTCTACAGGTTCAAACCAGCCTTTCGGCTGTTGACCTAAACAACAACAATAAAACATTAATAATTCACAAAATTCAATAATTAAAATTAAAATTAAACTTTGATTATGTAAAAATTTTTATTATATCCCAGAATAAAAACAAATATATTTACATGTTTACAAAAAACTAATTAATAATTTTTAGTAAGACCATAACAATATGGAAAAATTAGTAATAAAAGTACTTTTATTCGTACAAAATTATTTTATGACCATAATAACTATAATAGTACAGTATATTGTAAAACGTACAGTATGCCTGCAAAGGAAACACAGTGTATAGAAATCGCAAGTTCAGAAAGTAACAGAAATTTCTTTTGAGGAATATTTAAACTATTTTTACGTAAAAATGTACTATTCTTACGTTTTATTTGTAAAAAGAAGTCACAGGAAATGAAGAAATTCAAAGAATAAACGATATAATTAAATAAAACAATAAAATTACATGGCACTAGGACATCCTAATAGACTACACTTTAAAATTTGTTCAAAAATTCCCGGCAGTTGGTAACGAAAGACGATCTTCACAGTGGCGCTTGTAGGATAGATCTGAACCCCTGAACAACCTTTACTAACACTGCGGGCGAAGAAACAGGCTCAACAGGTTCACTGAAGACATGAACTGGAAGCATAAAAGTGTCCGTACACCAGAAAACGTTGACAAGGTGCAGCCGGATGTGTTAAGAAGTCCTACGCGTTCAGCTCGATGGCATGTAATGTCACTCGGCATTTCTAATCGCAGTGTGAGGAGGAGGATTTTACACAAAGATCTACAGTTCCATCCGTTTAAAATTCAATTAGTGCACGCTTTGAATAATGTTGATCACGCATCCCGACTTGCTTTTTGTAATCGATTATTGGACATGATGATTGACAACGCAGATCTTCTCAATAATCTTTGGATGAGTGATGAAGCTCACTTCCATATTTCAGGCTTCCTAAATAAGCAAAATTTTAGATATTGGTCACGCGAAAATCCACAAAAACTACACGAAAAGCCGCTTCACTGTATTAAAGAGACAGTTTGGTGTGCAATATCAACTCAGGCTATCGTAGGACCATATTTTTTTGAGGATGACAATGAATGTACAGTTACAGTGAATACATGGCGCTATGTTAACATGTTTGAGAACTGTCTTCAACCGGAATTAGTTCGCAATCCGGCTTACCGAAACATGTTTTTTCAACAAGACGGTGCTACCTGCCACACATCCAGGGCTTCAATAATGTTTTGCGACATTTTTTTCCCAATCGCGTCATTTCTAAGAATGGAGACATTTCATGGCCAGCCAGATCACCAGATCTCTCTGCATGTGATTACTTTCTATGGGGACACTTAAAGTCACAAGTTTTCCAATCTCCACCGCCTCGAAATGTACAGGAACTTAAAGAACGGATACGCGAAGAAGTGGCACGAATTCCTACCGCCACATTACGAAATGTGATGAATACCACATATAATTTTTGAGCAAACCGGCTATGTTCCCTTGAATGCCATAATCTTTGATTTTTGCACCGATATTCTCACGCCAAACACTGCGCTAATATTTTGCAATTTATAAATGTCATATTGGTACCTTCATGCACGAGTTCAGGAATATGTGCGACAAAATGGAGGATATCTTTATGATATGATTTTCAAGTAATTTATAAAAAATGGTAAAATTGTAAAAAATGTAAGTATTACTTGGTATATTCTAAACTAATTAAACTACATTTTTAACTTCCTCACGGTGTTTTCATAATCGCCCGATTCCCAGCCTCACCTGTTATTTAAAAATCTCGAACTTGATCTATAAATGAGTTGCCACATATAATTTTTGAGCAAACCGGCTATGTTCCCTTGAATGCCATAATCTTTGATTTTTGCACCGATATTCTCACGCCAAACACTGCGCTAATATTTTGCAAATTATAAATGTCATATTGGAGCCTGTCTTCTGTGTCAAAAATAATAATAGTGTCATCTGCAAATTTAGGAATATGTTATTCCAAAGCTGAATGCCTTAATCAAATACAGTAGCGTGCAAATTAATCCGAACACAGATGTTATGTAATGAAAAGTTACTTTATTTTTGAAAAAAATATATATACATTCTAACAGGTGTTTTATTAAGGACGCAACCCTGATTATAAGAAGATACAAGTAATACATCGGTAAATTTTCTGTCCCCCAATTGGTATGTTGGCAACAGTGTACTCAAGGCCAATTACCTAAGACAGTTAAAATGTTCCAGTCAAGCATTAGTGTGGTGACAGCAGTCGTTTTGTTATATTGTGTCAGCAATGGTTTTTTCCAAGGAAGAACGCGTGTTTATTGTAGAGACTTACATAGTAAGTAAATCTTACAAGTGCAATGCCAACACGATAAGGATGCAAATGTAACTTTTTCGTAGCACTAAAAACAGTAGTGAATGTTAGCCCAGCTTGCGATGATAATCTTCTAAGCGATTTTTTAGGTGATTGAGTCAAACGATTTTTCAAATCTTCGAGAACTTCCGCGATTAACTTTGATGGCTGGCGAGGTGGTTTCTCATCGAGTACACTCCCAGTTCTACGGAATTTATTTATCAAATACAATATTGATGATTTATTCGGTACGGCAGAACGGGGAAAATTCAACAGAAACTTATCTTGCACACATTTGTAAGATTTACTCGCTATGTAAGTCTCTACAATAAACACGCGTTCTTCCTTGGAAAAAACCATTGCTGACACAATATAACGAAACGACTGCAGTTTTTCACGAAATTGCTATAAAGGCAAAGAACAAAAACTTCACACTGCACAGACAGCTTACAGAATGTGTGTGGTTAGCAATGTAGCCACAACATAGAAAAAAACAAAAAAATTCCCTGTGTTCGGATTAATTTGCACACTACTGTAATTGATTCCAAATTGTTAAAATTTCATCAACTTTGATAAGATTAATATCATTAAAGTAAGAGAAATAGTAAATTGTAAAGAGTTTTACCTTAACTTGAAGATCTTTAGGACGTTCAATAAACAATCGCATATGTTTCCAATCAAAGACAGCTTGTCGGCGGAAAGTGTCTAATGCACTCACTGGAAAGTCAGGCACTAAGTTGTTCAACTGTTCTGTTTCCATTTCTAACATATTTTATGATAATTCTGAAACAAAAATTTTATAGATTACATAAAATTTAAAAAAACAAGTTAATTTAATAACAAAATAATTTTTGACTTCAAGGGGTGATGAGTGTTGTACATCGGTTGTAATTAGAGTACATGAGAAATGCATCTACAATTCTCTCTCTGACTACTCTCCAGTGTCTCATGGCTGGCAGCAATTTTAAAAATCTGGTGTGAAACACTCACACGACTTTCTCTTGCCAATGCAAATAATGACCACTATCATCTGATATTAGTAATAAAACATTAGAAATAAACCAAAAAACTAACCTCAATAAACATTACCCACCGGGTTGGTCCAGAGGTAAAGTCGTCGCTAAAATCAGCTGTTTAACAGCTGATTTTCGGAGACGAAGGTTCCTGGTTCAAATCCTAGTAAAGGTAGTTACTTTTATACGGATTTGAATACTAGACAGTGGTTACCGGTGTACTTTCATGGTTGGGGTTTAATTAACCATACACTCTCAGGAATGGTCGGCCTGGGTCTGCACAAGACTACATCTTATTTACACGTCATACACATCATCCTCATCTCATTGGGTCATGGGGTTGCTTATTGTTCTAAATTGAACAGATCGCAACGTACACAAATTAGGAAAAAAATAAACATGACCTAATTTTAATCATAATGAAAGACGCGAAATGAAAATCAACCCCAGTTTGGCTTAAAAATACGGAAAATCACTCTTTTACGCTAAACTAGGCTCTGTAAAGAAAAACTGTATAAATAAAAGTTGTACATCTTTTAATTTCCTATAAATTTATTTATATACACTTTTGTCATAAAATGCATACAGAGGCTGAAATCTTTTAAAAATAAACGATTTTTTTTACACATTTTCGTGAAAAAAAAATCAGAAAATCGCTAATTACCGCTAAACTAAGCGTTATACAAAAAATGTTTCAAATAAAAGTTGTAAGATTTTAAATGTTCTACAACTTTAATTATAAACATTTTTACGCTAAAATGCATATTAACGCTACAATCTTTAAAAAAAATTGCCCATAACAGACAGGTGGAGAGTCAAATCATTTACTCTCAATCTGTTGTTGCTGAGCTAAAATAAATAGTTCTGTTTCTTATCACATGGTCAGCCAATTAAATGACTGAATCATTTAACAGCAGAAGAGGTAGAGGTGTAAAAGACACTAATCAGAGTTATCTCCTCTGAAAGTAATGATATTCATTATACAGCCAGACCCTGTGGTGAATAAAGTGAAGGTGTCATTTACAGAGTGGAAAATATGTGCTTTTCAGAGGGCCCGGCATGCTGATAAGCGTACTTTTCCATTCAGTGAGGAAGGCAATGGTAAACCAACTCACTCCTCGTTTTACTTAGTAAAGCCTCTACAGGTTCAAACCAGCTTTTCGGCTGATGACCTAAACAACAATCTTAAAAAACTATTTTCTTACGAGAAAGAAGCCTTTCCAATAATTTCAGCAGACATGGCGCCTACCCTATCTTGTTGAGCATAAAAAATTCGGTCCGTTACGGGTTCGATGGATGCATGATCATATGAACCGACCTTTAAAAGAAAGACCTTCTCGGAGCCAAACGGAATAATCAATTAATCAAAAATAATGCTCGTAAGTTTGCAAACGAACCTACCGGGTTAGTCTAGAAGTAAAGTCATCGCCATAATCAGCTGTTTAACAGCTGATTTTCGGAGACGAAGGTTCCTGGTTCAAATCCTAGTAAAGGTAGTTACTTTTATATGGATTTGAATACTAGACAGTGGTTACCGGTGTACTTTGATGGCTGGGGTTTAATTAACCATACTCTCTCAGGAATGGTCGGCCTGGGTCTGTACAAGACTACATCTTATTTACACGTCATACACATCATCCTCATCTCACTGGGTCAAGGGTTTGCTTATTGTTCTAAATTGAACAGATTGCAACGTACACAAATTACAAAAAAAATAAACATAACCTAATTTTAATCATAATGAAAAACGCGAAATGAAAATTAACCCCAGTTTGGCTTAAAAATATGAAAAATCACTCTTTTACGCTAAACTAGGCTCTGTAAAGAAAAATCGTGAAAATAAAAGTTGTAGAAATTTTAATTTCATATAAATTTGATTATATACACTTTTGTCATAAAATTCATACAAAAGCTGAAATCTTTTTTAAAAAATCGATTTTTTTAGACATTTTCGTGAAAAAAAAAACAGAAATTTGCTAATTACCGCTAAACAAAGAGTTATACAAAAAAAGTTTCAAATAAAAGTTGTAGTATTTTAAACGTTCTACAACTTTTTTTTTCGAATAGCTCTTTAACGAGAGCACGTTAAATGAATATTTGGGGTGTTTCTTCATGTCCTATGCTGCTCCATTCTCTTCCTCACCCACACCTCCCTCATACTTCTCGATCTGTCCATCCTCAGTTGGTCCATATTGTGAGGTTCACACCTCCTCCTCTCACTTTCCTCCCTAAAGGTCACTCTCTCAACTTTACCTCTAAAAACCTCTCTATTGCATATGTCTTCTGTGGTAATCCCTGCCGTTAAGCAATCTGACAGCGTTTCGGTGAACCATGCTTTTATTATATACATTTTTACGCTAAAATGCATATTAACGCTACAATCTTAAAAAAACACCATTTTTTACGAGAAAACAGCCTTTCCAATAATTTCAGCAGACATGGCGCCTACCCTATCTTGTTGAGCATAAAAAATTCAGTCCGTTACGGGTTCGATGGATGCATGATCATACGAACCGACCTTTAAAGCTGCTGTACCTACAGCAGTGCTAACGGGTGATTCAAAAAGAGCGCCGGTTTTTAAACGGCTGGTAAATTTTTGTTTATCCGTTGGCAACATTGTTAGACTTCATTTCTATTTCGGAGAACATTTCGATTGACGATTCAGTTGTAGTTTCTCTTGTTCGCAGTGTAGTACTCTCGCAGTCTGTGTCTAACCATGGAGAAGTTTACTATTGCACAACGAGTGTTAATCATCAAAACATTTTACCAGAGTGGAGAGAGTTATGCGGCTACTGTCAGGCGACTTCGCGGTACTCTAGGACGTAATGAAGCACCGAATGAATCAACAGTTCGCAGGCTCATGAAAAAGTTTTTTGAGACGGATTCAACAGTCGACCTTAAAAGTTCTGGACGTCGTCGTTCTGGCCGAACTGAGCAGAACGTTGCGTTGGTTCGTGACAGTGTGGCTGTTAGCCCGGCAAAATCAATACGTCGCCGTTCTCAACAATTGGGTTTACGATGTTCTTCTGTACGGAGAATTCTTCGGTACGATCTCCAATATCACCCGTATAAAATTCAGTTGACGCAACATTTGAAAGTGGCAGACCACCAGAAGAGACGACAGTTTGTTGACTGGGTATTGAGAAAACGGCAGGATGATGACACCTTCGCAAACAAAACTGACGCCTTGTGACTTTCATCTTTGGGGTCAGAGTTGATGCGTGCCAGCGCAGTAGAGGAGGACACATGCATGACATCATTTTTCATACATGAAATCGGAAGGTAAGATGAACTTGTTGATGTATTTATTTTCAGTTTTTCAATAAAATAAATCTCTTAATTTGATATATCAAAACCGGCGCTCTTTTTGAATCACCCTATATTTCCAGTGTTAACTGCTCCTGAATATGAAATGGGCTGCTTGTTACATATTTCATTAATTTGTTCTGGACCTTTTTCAGTGTTCGGGATGATTACACCGTTTCAACATTGCGTGCGAAATATAAAATTCAGTTCGTATTGGATCAGTTTTGTTTTTTACACATTTTTACTTTCTCTTGCCTATATAAATGTATAGGAAGGAATAAACTGAGGTTGATTTTCATTTTGCGTCTTTCACTCATGATTAAAATTATGATTAAAATTAGGAAAGACGTTCTCGGAGCCATACGGAATAATCAATTAATCAAAAATAATTCTCGTAAGTTTGCAAACGAAATAAATTATAAACATTAAACCTCCCCACTGATAATGTTAATAAATTAACGCTGAGCGCTGTTGTATTGTTAATGACTTTGAATAAAATAATACCGTTATCAGATCAATTGCAGTAGGTACAAACTACAACATCCGCTGTTGCAATTACATACATTAAAATAAATTAATGTTTTGATAAATGATCGATAACAAATCTTTATTGAGGTAATGTAATAATGTAGTTATTATAACTACTGTAATTAAAATATAATAGTGTAAAACTGAAGTGATTACGTTCACTTTAGGCGAACCCAAAATAATAATGTTTTTTCTGTAAACCGATTAACAGATAACATTCATATGTTAAGTCATTATAAACTATTTTACTCTAGATAAAAATCTACAACTGTATTTCACGTACACGTGCTTCAAAATATTTATAGAAAGGACGAATTGGGGTCTTTTCTGTTATACGTCCCCCCCCCCCATTTATTTTTACTTTCTCTTGCCTATATGAATATATAGGAAGGAAAGTATTGTTTTCATGTCAATTTTTCGAAATCGAGTTTTCACCAGATCTACACGTTTTTAGACCCCCTGAACCCAAAAAACATGTTTTTAGCGATTGGTCTGTGTGTGTGTGTGTGTGTGTGTGCGCGCGCGCGTGCGTGTAAACAGAATATCTCAAGAATGAAACATCGTACGAACTTGAAACTTGAAACTCAAGTTACATACTACTACCGGACCCGAAACGAACATTTTCATCAAAATCGGTCAACCGGAAGTAGTAGTTTATTTGTAGTAATTCATTTTAGTAGTAGTTCATTTTTCACTATTTTGCGATTTTCTCCAAAACTGGTCCTACGATTTTTTTAAAAATCGCCTGGTTTACTCAATTTTTTATTCTCTACAGGATAGGGTAGGCGCCATGTTTGCTGAAATTCTTAGTGAAGCTGTTTTTACGTAAAGAAAGTGTTTTTTTAAGATTGCGGCTTTAATAAGTATTATAACGCAAAAATTTTTATAATAAAAAATGTAGAGAATTTAAAATTCTACAACTTTTATTTCAAATATTTTTTTGTATAACGCTTAGTTTAGCGGTAATTGGCGATTTTCTGGTTTTTTTCTCACGAAAACGTGTGAAAAATCGATTTTTTTTAAGATTTCGGCCTTAGTATGCATTCTGGTATGCAATCAGCATGCCGGGCCCTCTGAAAAGCACATATTTTCCACTCCGCAAATGACACCTTCACTTCATTTACCACAGCGTCTGGCTGTATAATGAAATTCATTACTTTCAGAGGAGATAACTCTGATTAGTGTCTTTTACAACTCTGCCTCTTCTGTTCTTAAATGATTCAGTCATTTGATTGGCTAACCATGTGATAAAAAACAGAACAATTTATTTTAGCCCTACAAATAACAGATTGAGTGGAAATAATTTTACACTCCACCTGTCTGTTATGAGCAGAGTTTTGCGTAACAAACTTTATTCATTAAAGACGAAGCTACTGATGTGTGACATTACAAAAATTACTGCGGTTAATGGAGAGGCAGCCAATAAAAACATCGTTTACAGAGTAATGATTCAGCGACTGAATATTCAATTGATGTAATTAATTAACTTGCAGACAAGATAAGAATATATAAAACAATTTTATTAAATTCAATAGAAAGGAAATGAGCCTAAATGATTAAAGAATAGAAAAATTAATGAAGTCATACTATCATTTCAGCAGCAAGCGTTTACTGTAACATAATTGAACGACTGCAATAACATAGATATATTTTTAAATCTGATGTAAAACACACACACGCACACGCACACGCGCGCGCACACACACATACACGCGCGCGCGCACACACACACACATATACACACACACACACGACTTTCTCTTGCCAATGTAATTAATTTAAAACATAACATGTGTTTAATCATGAGTAAACAATATAAAATTATAAACATGACCTAATTTTAATCATGAGTGAATAACGGTAAATTCAAATCAATCACATTTGATACTTCAAAATACTAACATCACTATAGTCCGATTGGCGAAGTTGGTAACGTACTCGCCTCTCATCATGCGGTCTTGGGTTCGAATCCTATTCAGGCACGGCATATTTTCAAACGTTACAAAAAACCATTTCATCCTTCACCGTCTGCATTAGCAGTATAAACTAGGCTCTGTGGAGAAAAATGTTCTAAATACAAGTTGTAGGTAGATCTTTTAATTTTCTATAAATTTGATTATATACACGTTTGTCGTAAAATGCATGCTAAGGCTGAAATCTTAAAAAATCGATTTTTACACGTTTTCGTGAGAAAAAACCAGAAATCGCTAATCACCGCTAAATTAAGCGATATACTAAAACATGTTTGAAATAGAAGTTGTAGGATTTTTAATTCTCTATAAGTTTTATTATATACTACTATATTTTTGCGCTAAAATGCACTTTAAAGTCTAAATCTTAAAAAAAAATGTTACGAGAAAACAACCTTTCCAAGAATTTCAGCAGACATGGCGCCTATCTTATCTTGTAGAGCATAAAAAATGTAGTAAATGAGGAAATAAAATAAATAGGAAATAAAATAAATAGAGCATAAAACATGTAGTAAAAATCATACGAGCCGTTTTTGAGAAAATCGCAATAAAGTGAAAAAAGACACTAATACACTACTACTTCCGGTTAACTGATTTTAATGAAAATGTTCGCGTTGGGTCTGGTAGTAACGGGTGATTCAAAAAGAGCGCCGGTTTTTTAACGGCTGATAAATTTTTGTTTATCAGTTGGCAACATTGTTAGACCTCATTTCTATTTCGGAGAACATTTCGATTGACGATTCAGTTGTAGTTTCTCTTGTTCGCAGTGTAGTACTCTCGCAGTCTGTGTCTAACCATGGAGAAGTTTACTATTGCACAACGAGTGTTAATCGTCAAAACTTTTTACCAGAGTGGAGAGAGTTATGCGGCTACTGTCAGGTGACTTCGCGGTACTCTAGGACGTAATGAAGCACCGAATGAATCAACAGTTTGCAGGCTCATGAAAAAGTTTTTTGAGACGGGTTCAACAGTCGACCTTAAAAGTTCTGGACGTCGTCGTTCTGGCCGAACTGAGCAGAACTTTGCGTTGGTTCGTGACAGTGTGGCTGTTAGCCCAGCAAAATCAATACGTCGCCGTTCTCAACAATTGGGTTTACGATGTTCTTCTGTACGGAGAATTCTTCGGTACGATCTCCAATATCACCCGTATAAAATTCAGTTGCTGCACGAGAAACAATGTTGTTGCTCCGTGAACGGTTCCAGGATCGCATCATTTCTCGTAATTCCGATGGCCACCAAGGTCGTGTGACTTGACGCCTTGTGATTTTCATCTTTGGGGTCATCTGAAGTCATTGGTGTATGCCAATAAACCCCGAAACATCAATGACTTGAAGGAGGAAATTCGACGGGTTATCGGGCAAATGGAAGTCGAAACTTGTCGTGCAGTAATATCCAATTTCATGGACAGAGTTGATGCGTGCCAGCGCAGTAGAGGAGGACACATGCATGACATCATTTTTCATACATGAAATCGGAAGGTAAGATGAACTTGTTGATGTATTTATTTTCAGTTTTTTCAATAAAATAAATCTCTTAATTTGATATATCAAAACCGGCGCTCTTTTTGAATCACCCTATAGTATGTAACTTAAGTTTCAAGTTTGTACGATGTTCCGTTCTGAGATAACCCGTTCATACACACACGCGCGCGCGCGCACGCACACAGACCAATCGCTAAAAACATGTTCGTTGGGTTCAGGGGGTCTGAAAATGAGTAGATCCGGTGGAAACTCGATTTCAAAAAATCGACATGAAAACAGTACTTTCCTTCCTATACATTCATATAAGCAAGAGAAATATTAAAAATTTTAAAAATCTGTAAATTAACGTGATGGAAGTGGGCTTCTTGTTTTTGATACGTCTGAGGATAAAAAGAAAATACTTGGGGACAATGTTCTCTTGAAGAAGAGTAAGGTGATAATGTTTTGAAGGGCGGAATGGGAGCTGGTTCACTGTTTTATACTAAACCAAGATAACAATATTAGAACGTTCATATCAACTATTTTAATTACTACTGTGAATAATATTTAATTATACTTCAACATCCGTTGTGGGTCGATATCGTAGACAAAAAATTTACAAAAAAAAATCACAGACATTACAGTTAAAAATAAAAGCGTGGCGCATTAATATATATAATATTTATTGTAAAATATTCGTTGTAAAATATTATATATATTAATGCGCCACGCTTTTATTTTTAACTGTAATGTCTGTGATTTTTTTTGTGTAAATTTTTTTCTTTTTTCTTTTTAGTTCATTTCTTTTTGATTAATTGTTAAATAATAGCGTTTCTTAAATTTTTTTTTTTTTTTTAATTTTTTTTTTTGATTTTTTTGTAATTTTTTTTCTGTGATTTTTATTTATTCGGAACGGCAGAACGGGGAAATTTCAACTGAAACTTATCTTACACACATTTGTAAGATTTACTCGCTATGTAAGTATCTACAATAAACACGCGTTCTTCCTTGGAAAAAACCATTGCTGACACAATGTAACGAAACAACTGCTGTCACCACACTAATGCTTGCACCGGGTATTTTTGTCTTCCAACCTCGATATGG
This sequence comes from Catonia carolina, assembly GCA_035578175.1. Lineage (NCBI taxonomy): Eukaryota > Metazoa > Arthropoda > Insecta > Hemiptera > Achilidae > Catonia > Catonia carolina. Next base: position 16,198,553 of record JAQMRL010000015.1, read on the forward strand.
CAATTTTTAAACAACATTAAAAATATACAACTATTATGGGTCAACGCAGAATAAAATGTGCTAAATTTTGATGTAAAATATGTTGAAATCCGACTCATAGTTTTGGAGATGCAAGGGTCAAACTCGGGTGTCTATGATTATGAAACCGATAGTAGGCGTTCGTATTAAGTGGTCAATTTTTTCGGAGAGCCTAGTATGACGACGGCTGCCGTACACCGAGTTGCAGTTCCACACACTGTACTATAAGCGCGTCAGCTCGTGATCCGTGTGAGGAATTTCTGTTACGGAATGCAGTGAAAGATTATACTATTCATAAAAAAAAACATTATCATAATGTTCTTGTCATTATAAAGTAACCTTTTGTTTTATTATTTCAATTTATTCTACAGTATAGTAACTCTTTTACTTTTCTTTCATTGTATTGCAGTCCTCAGGAATTAAAATATGTACGTAGCATAGAAAATAAGGAAACTAAAAAATATATATTTCATAACATTAATTTATAGGCCTATTTTTAACGGGATGCAGGTACGCTCCTTTACGCGATTCCTCATCACAGTTTTTTATAACTAATGCAATAATTTGTCGCCCTTCCGAATGAATTACCGCTTTATTTTTCCGAAAAGACATATTAAAATAAAACAAAAGATATGAAAAATACATGTTGAAATTTACCTAACACAAAACACACAAAACAAATAACTTTTGGCACGTTAACACACTTTAAATTTCAAAATAAAAATCACTTTAGTGATCAAAAATCATGAATAATGATTAACACAACCGAGACGCACAAGCACAAAATATACAACTGTATATTGTGACACGTGTATCCGTTGTGAAAAGCAATAATAAGTAGGCGTATAATAAATTGATACATAGACATAATAATAATATTTACACGATGACTAAATATGATTTTGTACTGCCCGATAAGACAAATATATTACTCACAATCTATTACGCCACCCGCCCCACTTCCCCAGGCGACAGAGATCATGAGCTGGCGCGGGTACAGTAGTTTAATAACACACTGATATATTACCGTATTAGTAACTGCAGTAGTACAATGAACAAAGTTGCACTCAAGTGATCTACCCTTGAACATGGAAAACTTAAATAGGATGAATTAATTTTCTCCACCAACAATTTAATATAAATTGCCCTGTTTTAAAATTTCACAGTATAATTAAGGAAATGAACATTTATTGTAATGATATTTTTCGTAAGTGAATAGAAAATAAATCAATAGAAAAGTTGTTGTTTTTTTTACTTTCTCTTGCCTATATGAATATATAGGAAGGAAAGTATTATTTTCATGTCGATTTTAAGAAATCCACTCTTCACCGGATATACAAGTTTCCAGACCCCCCTGAACCGAAAAAACATGTTTTTAGCGATTGGTCTGAGTGTGTGTACGTGTGCGTGTGTGTGTGTGTGTGTGAACAAAATATCTCAAGAACGGATAATCGTACGAACTAGAAACTTGACTTGAGTTACATACCACTACCGGACCCGACACGAACATTTTTATCAAAATAGGTCACCCGAAAGTAGTAGTTTATTCGTATAATTTTTCACTTTTTTGCGATTTTTTCAAAAACTGGTCCTACAATTTTTTTTAAAAATCGCCTGGTTTACTCAATTTTTTATTCTCTATAAGATAGGGTAGGCGCCATGTTTGCTGAAATTCTTGGTGAGGCTGTTTTCACATAAAAAACTGTTTTTTTAAGTTTACGGCTTTAATATGCATTTTAGCGCAAACATTTATATAATAAAAGTTGTAGAGAATTTTAAACCTACAACTTTTATTTCCAAAATTTTTTTTGTATAACGCTTAGTTTAGTAGTAATTAGCGATTTTCTATTTTATTTTAAACGTGTGAAAATCTATTTTTTTAAGATTTCGGCCTTATAATGCATTTTATGACAAAAGTGTATATGATTAATTTTATAGGAAATAAAAACATCTACAACTTTTATTTAAAGCATTTTTCTCTACAGAGCCTAGTTTAGTATGAAAGAGTGATTTTCCGTATTTTTAAGCCAAACTGATGTCGATTTTCATTTTGGGTCTTTCACTCATGATTAAAATAAGGTTATGTTTATTGAGGTTAGTTTTTTGTTTATTTCTAATGTTAGGTTATATTGTTAATTATTTGCATTGGCAGGAGAAAGTTGTGTTGTGTGAGTGTTTCACACCAGATTTTTTACATTTTCTATAACTTTAGTTCTATAAACTTTTGTGTTGTAGAATACATACTAACAGGCCACAATTTTTAATAAAATCCTCATTTTTACCAAAATCAATGACAAAATACGGAAAAATCACTAATTGACGTATTGTGTGTTATTAAGCGCTGAAGAAAAAAATGTTTGAAATAAAAGTTGTACGTTTTATAATTATCTACAACTTTGATTATAAACTTTTGCCCTAAAACTGATATTTTATTTTTGTAATCCCTAATTTGTGTACGTTGCAATCTGTTCAATTGAGAACAATAAGCAACCCCATGACCCAATGAGATGAGGATGATGTGTATGACGTGTAAATGAGGTGTAGTCTTGTACAGACTCAGGTCGCCCATTCCTGAGAGAGTATGGTTAATTGAACCCCAACCATCAAAGTACACCGGTAACCACTGTCTAGTATTCAAATCCGTATAAAAGTAACTACCTTTACTGGGATTTGAACCAGGACCCTTAGTCTCCGAAAATCAGCTGTGAACAGCTGATTTTGGCGACGACTTTACCTCTAGACCAACCCGGTGGGGTAAAATTGATATTAACGCTGCAATCTTTAAAAAAAGAAAAAACATTTTTTCTACGAGAACACAGCCCTTCCCCCCAAAAAAATTTCAGCAACCATAACGATTACCCTTTTTTGCAGAGCATCAAACATTTAGTAAATGCGACAATTTAAAAATAAATCGTACGAGCCATTTTTGAGAAATTTCAAGAGTAAACAAATACTTTCATCAAATAGTAGACCGATTTTTGATGAAAATGTTTATGTAGGTTTCCCTCATGGAATCTAACTTTCGACTCCAAGAGTCGAACCTTCGATTCTTTGCTACTGAGCAAAGTTGGGTGTTTTACCAACTTTGTTAGCTGGCGAGGTGGTTCATCATCGAGTACACTCCCAGTTCTACGGAATTTATTTGTTGTTGTTTAGGTCATCAGCCAAAAGGCTGGTTTGAACCTGTAGAGATTTTACTAAGTAAAACTAGGAGCGAGGTGGTTTACCATTGCCTTCCTCACTGAGTGGAAAAGTACGCTTATCAGCATGCCGGGCCTTCTGAAAAGCACATATTTTCCACTCTGCAAATGACACCTTCACTTCATTCACCACAGGGTCTGGCTGTATAATGAAATTCATTACTTTCAGAGGAGACAACTCTGATTAGTGTCTTTTGCACCTCTACCTCTTCTGTTCTTAAATGATTCAGTCATTTAATTGGCTGACCATGTGATAAGAAACAGAACTATTTATTTTAGCCCTGCAATGGACAGATTGGGTGTAAATAAATTGACACGCCACCTGTCTGTTAAGGGCAGGGAATTTATTTATCAAACGCAATATTGACGTATTATTCGGAACGGCAGAACGGGGAAATTTCAACTGAAACTTATCTTGCACACATTTGTAAGATTTACTTGCTATGTAAGTCTCTACAATAAACACACGTTCTTCCTTGGAAAAACCCATTGCTGACACAATGTAACGAAACGTTACAGATTGAAACGTTACGTTAAAATTGTCATCTATAATTCTACTAAGTCCATCCGTCACAGCTAGATGTCAGAAACACCAAGAGACAACAACAGGCAATTTTCGGGTACGTAATATACACAAAAAGTTAGTAGGCCAGGATTGGGTTTGAAGTTCTGGTTTTAACCGGAAGTCTAGAAATCAAAGTCCGAATTTGGGAACAAAATTAGTGTCATTCGATTCCTTTTAAAGAGAAGATACAGAAATCATTGGGTTTAGAAGTTCCAGTTTCAACCGGAAGTCAAGAAATCAAAGTCGGAATTTGGGAACAAAATTAGTGTCATTCGATTCCTTTTAAAGAGAAGATGCAGAAATCATTGGGTTTAGAAGTTCCGGTTTCAATGGGAAGTTAAGAAATCAAAATCGGAATTTGGGAACAAAATTAGTGTCATTCGATTCCTTTTAAAGAGAAGATGCAGAAATCATTGGGTTTAGAAGTTCCGGTTTCAACCGGAAGTCAAGACATCAAAGTCGGAATTTGGGAACAAAATTAGTGTCATTCGATTCCTTTTAAAGAGAAGATGCAGAAATCATTGGGTTTAGAAGTTCCGGTTTCAATGGGAAGTTAAGAAATCAAAATCGGAATTTGGGAACAAAATTAGTGTCATTCGATTCCTTTTAAAGAGAAGATGCAGAAATCATTGGGTTTAGAAGTTCCGGTTTCAACCGGAAGTCAAGACATCAAAGTCGGAATTTGGGAACAAAATTAGTGTCATTCGATTCCTTTTAAAGAGAAGATGCAGAAATCATTGGGTTTAGAAGTTCCGGTTTCAACCGGAAGTCAAGAAATCAAAGTCGGAATTTGGGAACAAAATTAGTGTCATTCGATTTCTTTTAAAGAGAAGATGCAGAAATCATTGGGTTTAGAAGTTCCGGTTTCAACCGGAAGTCAAGAAATCAAAGTCGGAATTTGGAAACAAAATTAGTGTCATTCGATTTCACTTAAAGAGAAGATACAGAAATCATTGGGTTTAGAAGTTCCGGAAGTCAAGAAATCAAAGTCGGAATTTGGGAACAAAATTAGTGTCATTCGATTCCTTGGGTTGGTCTAGAGGTAAAGTTGTCGCCAAAATCAGCTGTTTAACAGCTGATTTTCGGAGACGAAATTTCCTGGTTCAAATCCTAGTAAAGGTAGTTACTTTTATACGTATTTGAATGCTAGACAGTTGTTACCGGTGTACTTTGATGGTTGGGGTTCAGTTAACCATACTCTCTTAGGAATGGTCAGCCTGAGTCTGTACAAGACTACACCTCATTTACACGTCATACACATCATCCTCATCTCATTGGGTCATGGGGTTGCTTATTGTTCTGAATTGAACAGATTGCAACGTACACTTATTAGGAATTAAAACAAAAAAAAAATTCGATTCCTCTTAAAGAGAAGATACAGAAATCATTGGGTATAAGTTCCGGTTCTGACAGGAAATGGCCCAACTCCTGAAATCATAGTTGGAATTTGGAAACAAAATGAGTGTCATTCGATTGGTGTTAAAGAGTAGATACAGAAATTACTAATGGTTTTTGCCATAAGTCAAAGGTAAGCCTTTTTACTTTCTCTTGCCTATATGAATATATAGAAAGGAAAGTATTGTTTTCATATAGATTTTTCGAAATCGAGTTTTCACCGATTGGTCTGTGTGTGAACAGAATATCTCATGAACGGAACATCGTACAAACTTGAAACTTAAGTTACATACCCCTACCGTACCCATTGAGTATAGAATTACTTCTATACTCTGTGACCGTACCCGACACGAACATTTTAATCTAAATCGGTCAACCGGAAGTAGAAGTTTATTCTTGTAATTTTTCACTTTTTTGCGATTTTCTCATAAACTGGTCCTACGATTTTTTAAAAAATCGCCTCATTTACTTAAGTTTTTATGCTCTACAAGATAGGGTAGGCGCCATGTTTGCTGAAATTCATGGTGAGGCTGTTTTCACGTAAAAAAGTTGTTTTTTTAAGATTGCAACGTTAATAAGCATTTTAATGCAAAATAGTATAAGGTAAAAGTTGTAGAGAATTTAAAATCCTACAACTTTTATTTCAAACTTTTTTTTATATCGCTTAGTTTAGCGATAATTAGCAATTTTCTGTTTTTTTCTCACGAAAACGTGTGAAAAATCTATTTTTTTTACGATTTCGGCCTTAGTATGCATTTTACGACAAAAGTGTATACAATAAAATTTATAGCCAATTAAAAGATCTACAACTTTTATTTAAAGCATTTTTTGTACAGTGCCTGGTTTAGCGTGAAAGAGCGATTTTTCGTATTTTTAAGCCAAACTGAGGACGATTTTCATTTTGCGTATTATGATTAAAATTAGGTTATGTTTATTGAGGTTAGTGATTTTTTTAATTTCTAATGTTTTATTAATAATGTTAGGATTATTGTTAATTATTTGCATTGGCAAGAGAAAGTTGTGTGAGTGTTTCACACCATTTTTTTAAAATTGGCACCAATCATAAGATGCATCATCTCACGAAAGGGATTTTATGACTATAAAATAGTGAATAAATCAGTTTATAGGGACAAACTTGTTTCAGTTGGATAATACTGAAAGGAAAATTGACAAAAATAATAAGAGTTTAGAAGGTTATGTAACAATATTTTAGTCCTTAAATAACAAAACAGGCTTCTCTTATGTAACAACTTAAAATCCACAAAAATTAAATTAACAGTAAGAAAATCCACTTTAACTTTTCCATAAAAATTCTCCCAGTACGTTATGTTACTCATTTTCTGAAAAACCAGAGGGTGTATAGATTCAAAACAAAACTCATTTACTTTCTCTTGCCTTTGTTGTTTGTTTAGGTCATCATCGGCCGCATTGGCGCAGTTGGTAACGTGCTCGCCTCTCATCATGCGGTCTTGGGTTCGAATCCCATTCAGGCACGGCATATTTTCATGCAGAACAGTCGGACGTTAAACCAAAAAAAAAAAATTAGGTCATCAGCTGAAAAGCTGGTTTGAACCTGTAGAGATTTTACTAAGTAAAACGAGGAGTGAGGTGGTTTACCATTGCCTTCCTCACTGAGTGAAAAATTACGCTTTTCAGCATGCCAGGCCCTCTGAAAAGCACAGATTTTCCACTCTGCAAATGACACCTTCACTTCATTCACCACAGGGTCTGGCTGTATAATGAAGCCATTACTTTAAGAGGAGATAACTCTGATTAGTGTCTTTTACACCTTTACCTCTTCTGTTCTTAAATGATTCAGTCATTAATTGGCTGACCATGTGATAAGAAACAGAACTATTTATTTTAGCCCTGCAACGAACTGAGTGAGTGTAAATAATTTGACACTCCACCTGTCCGTTATGGGCAATCTCTTGCCTATAAGCATATATAGGAAGGAAAGTATTGTTTTCATGTCGATTTTTCGAAATCGAGTTTTCACCGGATCTACACGTTTTCAGGCCTCCTAAACCCAAAAAACATGTTTCAGCAATTGGTCTGTGTGTGTATGTGTGTGTGAACGTGAACAAAATATCTCAAGAACGGACATTGTACGAACCTGACTTGAAACATAAGTTAAATACCACTACCCGACCTGCACGCACATTTCATCAAAATCGGTCAACCGGAAGTAGTAATTTATTCGTGTAATTTTTCAATTTTCTGCGATTTTCTCAAAAACTGTTCCTACGATTTTTTTTAAAACGCCTGGTTAAATAAATTTTTTATTTCATATATGATTAAAATTAGGTTATGTTTATTGAGACTAGTTTTTTGTTTATTTCTAATGTTTTATTACTATTGTTAGGTTTATTGTTAATTATTTGCATTGGCACGAGAAAGTTGTGAGTGTTTCACACCAGATTTTTATTATTATTATTATTATTATTAACTAACACAACGGGTTGGTGGTCTAGAGGTAACGTAGTCACTGAGAATCAGCAGTTTAACAGCTGATTTTCGGAGACGAAGGTTCCTGATTCAAACCCTTGTAAAGGTAGTTACTTTTATACGGATTTGAATACTAGACAGTGGTTACCGGCGTACTTTCATGGTTGGGTTTCAATTAACCATACTCTCTCTGGAAAGGTCGGGCTGATTCTGTACAAGACTACACCTCATTTACACGTCATACACATCATCCTCATCTCATTGGGTCATGGAGTGGCTTATTGTTGCGAATTGAACAGATTGCAACGTACACATATTAGGAATTAAAAAAAAAAAAAATATATATATATTACTACATTCTTTTTATACTATATACATATCCACCAAAATCAGCTGTTTAACAGCTGATTTTCGGAGACGAAGGTTCCTGGTTCAAATCCTACTAAAGGTAGTTACTTTTGTACGGATTTGAATGCTAGGCAGTGGCTACCGGTGTACTTTGATGGTTGGGGTTCAATTAACCATACTCTCTCAGGAATGGTCGACCTGAGTCTGCACAAGACTACACCTCATTGACACGTCATACACATCATCCTCATCTCATTGGGTCATGGGGTTGCTTATTGTTCTGAATTGAACAGATTGCAACGTACACACATTAGGGATTTAAAAAAAAAATATATATACATATCACTGTCACTACTATATAATTAATGGTTTACATTGTTGCTGTTTACTCAGCTGTTAAAGTGTTAATGACAGTTATTTATAACACTATACCACACGATAACAATTTATGCACGTTATCTTTTTTATTACATTATTATTATGCAAGTTATAAATTATATTTATGTGTCACTTTATTATTAGATTATACTCTTTCTACAAGCATAGATTTTTTTAAAAAAACTTGGATTATAAAAAGCACCGTAAAGTACTTCTGTTGTTTTTTAGGTCAACAGCCAAAAGCTGGAACCTCAAGAGGTTTACTTAATACAAAATGAGGAGTGAGGTAGTTTACCATTGCCTTCCTTACTGAGTGGAAATATATTTGTTTATCGGCATACAAATGGGGCAGGCAAGCTGAAAATAATCTATAGTAAAAAGGTTACTTTTTTGCTATTGTGGGAAGTACTCAGCAAACCTTTTCATTAGTTAATTTAATTTAAAATCACATAGAAATCAATGCATATTCATTTTTTGTTTAAATTTATAATTTATAGTTCCAAAATTGCAACATATCCAGTAATCTGGCACCCTCTAGGTCCCGAACAACACGGACTACTTAGATTTTACTGTATATTAATAAAATATTTTAGAATATTATTAGTTTAAAATCTAATAAAATATAATATAGTACTACAGTAATTATTCAAAATGGTTTGTGAGTAATATTTGTTAGAAGAGCGCGTACTAATGGTATTATTACTACTACTAGGTTATAGGAGGAGGGGAATCTTACAAACAATCCTCTCCAACCGAATTCCTTATGCTAGCAATCAAATGAGCTCCCATCTGTACTTTCCACCTTGCAAATGACCCCTTTAATTCATTCACCACCAGGTCTGGCTGTATAATAAAATTCATTACTCTGAAAGGAGATAATACTGACTAAGGTGCTTTTCACAGTTGATAATGCTCCATGTGTTTAGACCAATAAGAACGTTTGCCAGCGTTGTCAGATTGTACAAATGTAGGTATCAGCCTAACAAACATTACACATGCATGCGTATAAGAGCCACAGTAGTTCAATCTACTAGCATTTCCTAGTGAACACACCAATTTTAGAGCGCGTTAACATGCAATACTTTAAAATATAATCAGCTGGTTGTATATTCATAAGTAAATTTTTGTTATTGGTGGTCGGCCGAGGAGTGAACAGATAAATATGCGTGTAGGGACGATAGTTCACCAATAAAGAGAAATGGAACCGTTTTGAACCTGACCCGAGAAAACTTTGAAGAAAATGAATGATGATGTTGAATTCTGCCCATAAAAGGCAGGTGGAGTGTTAAATTATTTGCACTTGATCTGCTTGATCACATGTTGTTTAGGTCAAAAGCCGAAAGGCTGGTTTGAACCTCTAGAGGTTTTACAAAGTAAAAACGAGGAGTAAGGTGGTTTACCACTGCTTTCCTCACTGAGTTGAAAGAGTATGCTTATCAGCATGCCAGGCCCTCCGAAAAGCACTCATTTTCCACCCTCCAAATGACTCCTTCACTTCATTCACCACAGGGTCTGGCTGTATAGTGAAATTCATTACTCTCAGAGGAGTTAACTCTGACTAGTGTCTTTTACACCTCCACTTCTTCTGTTCTTAAATAGTTCAGTCATAAGTGGCTTGCCCATAACAGACAGGTGGAGTGTCAAATTATTTACACTCAATCTGTTCGTTGCAGGGCTAAAGTAAAAAGTTCTGTTTCTTATCACATGGTCAGCCAATTAAATGACTGAATCATTTAAGAACAGAAGAGGTAGAGGTGTAAAAGACACTAATCAGAGTTATCTTCTCTGAAAGTAATGAATTTCATTGTACAGCCAGACCCTGTGGTGAATGAAGTGAAGTTGTCATTTACAGAGTGGAAAATATGTGCTTTTCAGAGGGACCGGCATGCTGATAAGCCTACTTTTCCACTCAGTGAGGAAGGCACTGGTAAACCACCTCACTCCTCGTTTTACTTAGTAAAACCTCTAGAGGTTCAAACCAGCCTTTCGGCTGTTGACCTAAACAACATAAGTGGCTGACTATGTGATATGAAACAGAACTATTTTTTTTAGCCCTGGACCAAACAGATAGAATGCAATTAAAATAACACTCCACCTGCCCGTTTTGGGCATTTGATCACATGGTCAGCCAATAATATGACTGAAGCATTTAACAACAGAAGAGGTACAGATGTAAAAGACACTATAATGCTTCTCACTTTTGATCAGCTCTGCTATTCCACGTGTTTAGACCAATCAGAACGTCTACCAACATTGTCAGATTGTACGAATATATCAATCACACTGACAAACATTAACATTACACGCGCATGCATTTTACAGCCACAGTAATTCATTCCTGTCTTTCATCTCATACTGAAAACACGTTAACAAGTTGTTGTTGTTTAGGTCAGCAGCCAAAAGGCTGGTTTGAACCTCTAGAGGTTTTACTAAGTAAAAACGAGGAGTAAGGTGGTTTACCATTGCCTTCCTCACTGAGTTGAAAGAGTATGCTTATCAGCATGCCAGGCCCTCCGGAAAGCACTCACTTTCCACCATGCAAATGACACCTTCACTTCATTCACCACAGGGTCTGGCTGCATAGTGAAATTCATTACTTTCAGAGGAGATAACTCTGACTAGTGTCTTTTACACCTCTACCTCTTCTGTTCTTAAATAGTTCAGTCATATAAGTGGCTGACTATGTGATAAGAAACAGAACTATTTTTTTTAGCCCTGGACCAAACAGATAGAGTGCAATTAAAATAACACTCCACCTGCCCGTTTTGGGCATACGAGTTAACGAGTAATACTTTATAATAGTGCGTTCATTAAGTCGCGCACATCCAAATAAACGAGTCTGTAAACAGCGGGTTTTTATATTAGTTCTAGTGGCTACCGCAAGATAGCACCACTGGTAATATAAACAACAGATGTAAAGCACATTTATGTGTGTACATGTTACAACAGGCCTGCAGTATTGTTTAGATTACGATAAGGTAAACATGTCGTTTTCCCAAGAGCAACGAGTGTTCCTTCTTGAACAGTATTTTACCAGTCATTCATATGAATTTGTTATTGAGCAATTTCGTGTGACATATCCGGATGTAAGTGTGCCTAACCAGTCGACCTTAACCAGATCAATTCGACGTTTCCATGAAACCGGAACTGTTGCAGACAAGAAGAGATCAGGGAGACCAGTCATTTTAACTGACGCTAAACTGGCTGAGGTTAGAAATGTTATGCAGCAGTCGCCTTCAAAAAGCCTACGAAGACTATCAATACAATCACAAATTTCATTGGGTAGTGCTCATAAAGCTATGAAAAAGTTAAAATTTCATGCATATCGTGTTCGTAGTGTTCAAGAATTGAAAGATCCAGACAAAGAAAAGCGCCTTGTTTACTGTAGATGGTTTTGGTCCATTGTCGACAACCATGGAATCGAAGAGCTAGACCGTGTTTTCTTCAGTGATGAGGCTTGGTTCCACCTTAGTGGACATGTGAATAGCCAAAACACAAGAATCTGGTCGACTGAAAATCCTCATGTTTTTCATGAAAGTCCATTGCACTGTCTGAAAATTGGAGTGTGGTGTACCGTGTCACGTCGTCGAATAGTGGGGCATATTTTCTTTGAAACTACAGTGAACAGTGGTGTATACAAAGACATAATTACACAGTTTATTTCGTTGTTGGAAACCGATGAGCGTGATGTATGGTTCCAGCAGGACAGTGCCACATGTCACACGTCGAATGAAACAATGAGTTTCTTACATGAGTTTTTTGGCGAGCGTATAATCTCTAAAGGGTTATGGCCCCCACGGTCTCCCGATTTAACGCCTCCAGATTTTTTCCTGTGGGGTTATTTCAAAGGAAGGGTTTATAAAAATAGGCCTCATACACTGAATGAACTGAAAATTAACATTACAACGGAGATTAACAATATTAGTGTAGGCGTACTCCACAAATTGTCAAAAAACGTGGTAAAACGAATTCGTGCGTGTATTAATGAACAATGGCAGTTCCAGTGGTGTTGTATGGGTGTGAGACCTGGGCGCTTACTAGGCGACAACAGAGTAGTTTGAGAGCTGCGGAGATGAGATTTCTCAGGGCTACAAAGGGATGCACATTAGAGGATAGGTTGAGAAGTGAGGATATACGACAGGAGTTAGGTATATACAGCTTGGAAGATAAGATGAGAGCCTACAGGAGTAATTGGTGCATTCATTTGGAGCGCATGGGGGATCAGCGGTTTCCTCGCTTGGCTAGGTACTACAGACCCAAGGGAAAAAGAAGTGTGGGACGGCCGAGAAGAAGATGGTTTCCGGAACGGGCAGACGTGCCTAATCCTTGAAGTGAAGAAGAAGAAGAAGATTAATGAACAAGACAGCCATTTTGAACATATGTTATAAGACATAAAATGTTGGAAATAAGTATATATGTAAGTACTAAGTATATATGTATATAAAAGTTATAACAATAACAAATACATAATACCAAATAAAATACATTACTTCACAACCTTTTTGATGTGCGCGACTTAATGAACGCACTATAATCAGCTGGTATTCATAGGTTATAAATTGTAATTGAAAGACTAAAATAAAAAAATTTACAAAAATAAAAATCACAGACATTACAGTTAAAAATAAAAGCGTGGCGCATTAATATATATAATATTTTACAACGAATATTTTACAATAAATATTATATATATTAATGCGCCACGCTTTTATTTTTAACTGTAATGTCTGTGATTTTTTTTTTTGTAAATTTTTTTATTTTTTTATTTTTAGTTCATTTCTTTTTGATTAATTGTTAAATAATAGCGTTTCTTAAAAAAATTTTTTTTATTTATTTTTTTGTAATTTTTTTGTAAATTTTTTTATTTTTTTTATTTTTAGTTAATTTTTTTAAGTAATTGTTAAATAAAAGCGTTTTTTAAATTTTTTTTTTAATTTTAACATTTTTTTTACAAACACCTCCACAGCGTATTGTCATCGAAGATAAACAAGTGTGCAAAGTTTGATTCATATTGATACGGTAGAAGTATTAAAATTTTAAGTTGCAAGATTTGATGGATCCAAGAGTAAGTTAAATAAAAGCGTTTAAAAAATGGCTGACAGAATATATAACAGAGCTATGAGAGCAAGTATTGGCAACGTTGCTGGCAAGCATTGGCTCGCTATGAAGTGGGTAGGGGGCAATGCATACTCTTAAGAGCTCATCAGCCCTAATAAATAGTATACAGTTATTTCCTCAGAAAGTAATGAATTTTGATATACAGCCAGTCCCTGTGGTGAATAAAGTGAAGATATCATTTGATAGTAGATGCTTTTCAGATGGCCTGACATGCTGATAAGCATACTTTTCCACTCAGTGAAAAAGGCAATTGTAAGCCACAAAATCCTCATTTTTTTTTTAGTAAAGCGTCGAGAGCGTTGGCCAAGAACAGATCGGCTGAGGAAGCTGAAGAGATTGGCCCGCCTAAGGACATGTTGTGCAACGAGCACTGGTCCAACGGCTACTATGGAGGCGGTGTTTGATTTGCCTCCTATTCATGTTCAAGTGAAGAAGGAGGCGATAAGAACTGCCTTGAGGCTGGAGGGCGGGTTCGGGGTCCCATCAGGGGAGATGGGCCACACCGAGATCTCCAAAGGGATTGAGGGGATGGGTGTGGTAGGTGGTCCTCGGGACCGTATGTACAGAGCATACGATTTCTCCGACACACTGAGGGTGAAAAGTTTTGATCGTCAGGAGTGGGCGGAGGGACAGCCAGTGATACCGGAAGGGGTTACCTTTCGGTACACTGACGGCTCAGTGATGAGCGGAAGAGCGGGAGTGGGGGCCTGGGGGGCCGGGGGAAAGATTTCCCTGGCCCTTGGGTGTAACATAACCGTCTTCTAAGATGAAATATTGGCCATTAAGGTCTGTGCGGCTCAGGGGGTCGCACACTTATATTTATATGCAGTTGCAAAGTGGTTGGCTGCAAAAGAAGAGCGCTGATGGGTAAGGGTGTGTAAACACCTTCTCAGATAAGTGCACTAGATCCTAGGCAGATCCTGCGCTTCACCGAAAGTGTGGGTCTTGCAGAAATAGGAATAGGGGCAATCACAAAAGATCTTTTAGGTCGCGGTGAGGAGGGGCTGCAAAAGCCTGAACGCCCTTATTGTAAAGTAAAGCGTCGAGAGGTTTAAACCAGCTTTTCACCTTATGACCTTAACAACAATTATATTGAATGTATACTAAGAAAAAATATCTTATACAAAATTAAATTTCTAAAACACAATGCAAAAAAAAAGGAATTGTTATAAACAATATTGCTAATTAGAACTAATCACTGTAGAGAGCCTACTGATACAAGGATAAACAAAACATATAAATTACCACAAATAACAAATTACCACAATAATTTTAATAATAATTGTCTTTAATTGTTTTTAATAAACAATTATCTATTATTATTATTATTCGTCCCCTCCTGGGGAGTACGAGACCTTGTCGTTGGTGGAGGGGCTAGCGTGTTCCTATGACCCTGCGAGCTATGCCGGCGGTAGTGTAACTACTGGTAGGGCCACCCAAGCCGGACAGGTCAAAGGGTAGGAGCCAGACTAAGAAGTACTCCAACCCAGCGTGTTGGGCTAATCCCCCACACGTTGGTTAAAAACGGATTCAAAGCACAACACAAAGCCTCGGAACAGGACTGGATAATCGGAATAATAAACGGAAATGCTGTAATACTAGATTTGGGACATGGAAGGCTCGAGGAAAAGACTGGCAGCAGATGAGGAATATGATGATGGACCGAGGTATCTGGAGGGGATGGATCGAGGCAATGGCACACCCTACGCTCAGAGGCAGAAGGGGCAGATAAAGAAGAAGAAGAATTATTATTCGTGTATATTCCCCTTACGGAGAGCGCTAAAAACACAAAAATTTAGCTCTTGGTGGTGGCTCTGTTCCTCCTTTTAGCTTCCCAAAAACCTTTCATCCTCTCACTTTGCACCTTTTTCTCCTCGTCTATCCATTTTCGCCCACTTCTTTTGGCTTGCGATCTGAACTGAATTTCCTGGTTTCTGATTTTTTCTCTACAAATTTTGCGGTCGTGATGTCTTCCATTGTGATGCATAATTCTTGCAGGTTTTCCATAGTTTCTTTGTACCAAGAGGTGCCCAACTTTGAAGTGGAAATTATGTTTAATATTCTTTTTATCAGTCTGGTGTCACTCATTCTGGCTATATGTGTAAAAAACCTCTCTCTGCGTTTTCTGATGAATGTCGTGATGGTTTCAGTATGCCTGTATAGTTCTTCTGTGGGTCTTTTTTGCCAGAAGTTTTCTCTGAAAACTGCACCGTGTATTTTCCTCAGAATTTTCCTTTCTTGCTTTTCAATGTCTTTAATAAACAATTCTATGTAATGTATGTATGTTCAATGTAATAATGTTCTTTGTTGCTTTAATTGTTTTTAATAATAATTTTAAAGTTGTGCAATTCTGTATTTTTTTTTTTTGTTATTCCTAATGTGTGTACGTTGCAATCTGTTCAATTCAGAACAATAAGCAACCCCATGACCCAATGAGATGAGGATTATTAATTTTTGAGGTGATTATGTATGTTAGGCAAAATAATTTTATGCAGAATTTCAATGTTCACTATCATAACGCGAGAAACAGGAACGATTATTATGTGGCTAATCACTCCACAAAATTGTTTAAACAAAAACCTACTTATACAGGGAGAAAATTCATGAATAAATTACCCCAATTTTTAAAATGTTGTGAGGATTTGAATTCCTTTAAAAGGAATCTGAAAAATTACTTGATCAGTGAAACTTTTTATAGCGTACAAGAATTTCTTTCTTGATAGTAGTGATACATTGTGTGTTTCTTATATGTATTTCAGATGTTATAGCTGACATGTCCTATACTCCTCCTGGAGTCTCCAGGGCGCAAAAAATAATAAAAAAAATGGATTATGTGTATGACGTGTAAATGAGGTGTAGTCTTGTACAGACCCAGGCCGACCATTCCTGAGAGAGTATGGTTAATTGAACCCCAACCATCAAAGTACACCGATAAACACTGTCTAGTATTCAAATCCGTATCAAAGTAACTTACCTTTACTAGGATTTGAACCAGGAACCTGTATTTGAGTAAAAAATATTTGATTTTTTGGAAAAAAATAATTGGAACCCTCTATCACTTTGGGGATTAAGTCTCCATTATTCTTTCTATCTACAAAAACCACCCTTTTAGAGTTACCCCTTTATCTTTTAGAGTTACTCCTAAACAAAGTCCAGTTGGTCAGGAAGATAATCAATGAATACTAAAAAAAATTGGTAACTATTTTAACCCTTTATAGGGCAGTATCTGCCCTTAACAGAGGGGTGGAGTGTCAAATTATTTACACTCAATCTGTCTAGTTGCAGGGCTAAAATAAATACTTCTGTTTCTTATCACATGGTCAGCCAATTAAATTACTGAATCATTTAAGAACAGAAGAGGTAGAGGTGCAAAAGGCACTAATCAGAGTTATCTCCTCTGAAAGTAATGTATTTCATTATACAGCCAGACCCTATAGTGAATGACGTGAAAGTGTCATTTGCAGAGTGGAAAATCTGTGCTTCTCAGAGGGCCTGGCATGCTGAAAAGCGTAATTTTTCACTCAGTGAGGAAGGCAATGGTAAACCATCTCACTCCTTGTTTTACTTAGTAAAACCTCTACAGGTTCAAACCAGCCTTTCGGCTGATGACCTAAAAAACAACAGGGCAGTATAATGCCCTATGCTTTATAGGGAAAAATATACTTGTTGTAAAATATTAAATTTTGTTTTATAGGGACTTGAATAATGTATTTCTAGGGTCAGAACAGTAAGATATATTTATTTTTTTATGTTAAGCCCTGGTAAGTATACTTACCAAGGAATGTTTATTGAAATGGGGATCGCATAATATCTATTGGTAAGAATGCTTATTGAAATACATTGTTGTTGCTTAGGTCATCAGCTGAAAGGCTGGTTTGAACCTGTAGAGGTTTTACTAAGTAAAACGAGGAGTGAGGTGGTTTACCATTGCCTTCCTCACTGAGTGGAAAAGCACGCTAATCAGCATGCCGGGCCCTCTGAAAAGCATATATTTTCCACTCTGCAAATGACACTTTCACGTCATTCACTATAGGGTCTGGCTGTATAATGAAATACATTACTTTCAGAGGATAAAACTCTTATTAGTGTCTTTTACACCTCTATCTCTTCTGTTCTTAAATGATTCAGTCATTTAATTGGCTGACCATGTGATAAGAAGCAGAACTATTTATTTTAGCCCTGCAACTAACAGATTGAGTGTAAATAATTTGACACTGCACCTGTCTGTTATAGGCAATGAAATACCTTGTAGCCCTATATAACAGAAAAATGGGGCGAATAACTTATCTTAACTTTCTATCACCATGAATGCTTGCTTTTCTGTAAAAAACTGGAATTTTCTAAGCACTGTACAAAAGTTACAAAAACAACATGGTAGCATACGCTGGTATGATCCTTACCAATATGTGGATAGCCTACTTACCAGAGAACATCTATAAAACCATAAAATGCCAAAAAAGTTCACCTGCATAGCTTATTCTTTAAAAAAATCTACCTTATTGCCAGAGGTAAGTATACCTATCACAGACCTATAAATGGTTAACAGGCATGCAAATTTTTACATTTCTTCAAAGCACCATTGAATGACCAACACACATTTACATAATAAAAATTATCTACTCAAAATTTTACAAATCTATCTAATACACAAATAAATTTTAAAAAAAACTTAAGTGTATTTACCAGGAAACTTTTAGCTTTATTAGAGTTAAATTTATTATTTTACATTACCTTATTACAAATATTGTGATTCACAATGTACTAATTATATTGTAATGTCCCGTTATCTAAAATGTGTGTAGGTTAAAAGTACGCTTAGATCTGAAATTAAGCAATCGTAGAGTTCAAAGGATTTTTAGCAATACAATATTTACTTAAATTCTATCTCGTTAATCCCGGCGTATTGGACCGAATGAAACCAATCATATAAAAAATATTCTATCATAAAATCCAGGAGTTTATACATATTATGTAATAAAAAACAATTTCAAATAGATCTATTTTATAAACGTAAATTTGAAGCCGGTATTTTATAAGAATTGTAACTACAAAATTAAAATAATTAAATAAAATATATAATAATTAGACAAATACATTATATAAAAAAATCATTTAATTAAATACTCACAATTTATTTTCCTGGATTTAAAACCAATGTTCACTTAAAATACGTTTATCTTGATCAATTCTGAGAAAAACACTTTGAAATGTCTTAAAATACAATGATTATTTCATATGATGATTGTTTTTATAAAACCAAACCGTCATACTGTAATGCTGTACATTAATTACGTAACTGGTAATAACAGAATCAATTAAAATTAATAGAAAACAAGATAATCTGCAAAACAGTAATGCACGAGCATGTACATGCAAAATTATAACGCCCACTCTATATCTCACTACAAACGGTTTGTTAAATTTTTTTAAGGTTAGACCGGTGGCCGCAAAGTAATCAGTGTTGACTTTTAATAAAAAAATTTCCCGTTTATGTACAATCAAAAAATATTCTGATGTAAAATACATCAAAACTATATTTATTTAATGTAGCATAGAAGACAATTAATATCAGTGTAATTATTATGCTGATATAATTGTTTATTACTAATTACTATAAATTCATGGAGAGTAATCAATTAAAATTCAATTGGTGAATAAAATTTAAAGGTTTCTTGTTTTAATTTCATATAATATAAATTTTGTTGTAAGTGATTAAATTTATAATTTTTTTAAATTGATTTATTTAACGTCGTATCAACTACAACAGTCATTAGCGACGACGTTGGGGTGTAAACTATTGTACAATGGAGGATGATATTATTTTTTTGTAACGTATGAAAATATGCCGTGCCTGAGTGGGATTCGAATCCAGGACCGCATAATGAGAGGCGAGCACGTTACCAACTGCGCCAATGCGGCGGCAAATTTATAATTATTTTCATTGAATTTGCATAGTAATTTTGTAATTTGAACGTGCCACGATTTTATTTTTTGTTATGTTACATCTCTGATGGTATCTAAGCAACATGGTTTTGTTTACATTGCGTTCAAGCGGTTGTGTAACACTTTGTAAACGCAGTGAAACTATGTTCGTTTAGTAATATTGATATATGTTTTAATTATTTTCAACAATGTCTGATACGTGGAAACAAACCGTTACTAATGTCTCTGAACAGTTATTTCCTGGTATTTCATACTACAGTCCCCCTACGGATGATCATTTTATTAAATTGGGTATGTAAGGGTTTTATAAATGTCAAAAATGTTTACGTTGTACAAACATTAAAAAGTTATTTAACATTTTCTTGTAAAAGTTACCTTACCTTTATACTTTTTACACACTTTATTCTGATTACACACTGTGACAATATCTATAAGGAAAGTCTTTGTTCCAGAACGCTCTAGTAGGACTGAGATTTTTAAAATGTTAACGTAAATAATAAGAGTGATAAATAGGGTTTCCAAGAAATAGTTAAGGCTGTCATATCGATTCAACTTTTCCATTCACTTGATGCATGCAATGTATAGTCCAGCCTCTCTTAGTTTACTCCTAATGTAAACAAATAATGACGTCACTAAGCATGCGCATTATATCAATATGTGTACACGCTGATTAAAAAGTAACATCAAAATACTTTCAAAAGTATTTAAATACAAAGTATTTTTATAAATGAAATTGTTAGGCCTACATCATATCATGACTGATGTTTTTAGTACTTTAAGTACTTATAATTTAAAAAATAGTTAACTTAATAGGAATACGACATCCATAAAGTCGCAGACTCTAGCGTGCACCCTGTAGTAGGTGGCTTTTGTTTGTTGACAGTAGGAGCAAACTAAGAACGGCCGAGCTGTAGATGAAAGTTGAAATTGAAAATTAAAAGCGCACATACATCGTGAGGAATGTTCTTACACACACTGTTCATTGTCAAAAGCGATGTGGATCAGTGCAAGTGCTACTGTGCAGCGATTTTCAATTGTTTTTATTTTATGTTAATTTGTACAAAATGTTCGTTGATCAGTTAAGTATTTCTTTGCTGGGGTTTGTACTGCGGATTTGGTGATACGGTAGACCAAGTCTGTACATAATTATCACCAGCTGCACACCCATTCTTCTTTTTTAAAGCCTTTTCATATTCCTTGGTGAAATACGATCTAAGGATTTTTATTTTGTTTTTTTAACACTCTTAATGTCTAAGCCGTACTTTCCACCTAGCTCGCCCAAAGCATCAAATCTTTTTTATTTTGTTTGAATACTCCCTCAGCTGGGAATTTCCCAAACAATCATATCGTTTATATTCTTCTGTGAAAGCAGTTACTGATTCTTTACTCTCTACCATTAAACACATTTAAAAATTGTACAAAAGTAATATATATAACGCAAGTTAATTTTAAATTAAATGTAGGTAAGAAATGTAGAAATGAAATGTAGTTATGAAAAGAAATGTAGGTTGAATTATTTGTACTCAAACTGTTCATTGCAGGGCTAAAATAAATAGTTCTGTTTCTTATCACATGGAGGTTTCTTATCACAGGAGAGTTTTAATATCCACTGTCATCCAGTCCACTAGTAGGTAAATATTCAATTTACTTTATCCTCAATTTACCGTAAATTTATTTTTTCATGTTTTCCCATCTTTAAATTCAAATTACTTTTGACCTATGAGAGCTATCTACTTAACTTTTTTTTGTTTTACTCAGAATTTATTTTTCTATAACTGGATGGATGGATATGACTTAAGCTGCTACTAGAGTTAAACAAAAAATTTCAATGTAAAATTCCGTTCCGCTTTTTCCTGTATTTTTTAACGAAATGAGTTTTTTCTTTGTAAAAATGTAGTTCAAGTAAATGCATCCATACAAAGATAGAGCTTGAAATTGTGGTTAATTTGAGATATTAAACATTTAAATACCATGAAACGAAAAGAAGTTATATAAAAATGAAAAAATAGCTTTTTTTTTACTTCTACCCTTATTTTAGGGGTTGCAGGAGACATAAGTACTTTTTATATAATGATTTTTTAATAAAATTAACTATTAATTCATTTAAAATATAAACCGAATCCGTACAACTTAAAAATAAAAAACAGTTAAAAACCTTAGACTCCTCCCTTAAAAATTATACAAAAGTAATAATATATAACGCAAGTTAATTTTAAAATAAATGTAGGTAAGAACTGTAGAAATGTAGAAATGAAATTTAGGTATGACAAGAAATGTAGGTTGAATTATTTATACTCAAACTGTTCATTGCAGGGCTAAAATAAATAGTTCTGTTTCTTATCACATGGTTAGCCAATTAAATGACTGGATCATTTAAGAACAGAAGAGGTAGAGGTGTAAAAGACACTAATCAGGTGTCTTCTCTGAAAGTAATGAATTTCATTATACAGCCAGACCCTGTGGTGAATGAAATGAAGGTGTCATTTGCAGAGTGGAAAATATTTACTTTTCAGAGGGCCCGGCATGCTGATAAGCATACTTTTCCTCTCAGTGAGGAAGGCAATGGTAAACCACCTCACTCCTCGTTTTACTTAGTAAAACCTCTACAGATTCAAACCAGCCTTTTCGGCTGATGACCTAAACAAAAACCTAGGTAAGAACAAACAAAAGCTCCCAGTTTTACAAGTCAGAGGTGCAAGTTATAATAAAAAAAAAAAAATGAAACAGTGCATGAGATTCCCTACTCGAGTGGGCAGACATGTGTGCCTTTGTAAAAATAATGTTATTACTGTTATATATGGTTGTTTTACATGAATATTTTTCTTGTTTTTTTTAGGTAATGAAATAGTTTCCAGTCTTACCTTACAAATGTCATTATATTTCAATGTTTTAATATTTCCTATTTGGGTCATTATCCTTTTAATGATGCTGTATATAAAGGTAAGTACATTTGTTATATTTATGTCAATAAATTAGTTGAGAATCAAACATGAACCTTCAATTTAATTTATTAGTGCATACTAACTGATCAACTACAGTGAAATAAATGTAATTTTTTACACTAATAAATTTTTTTTTTTTTTAATTCCTAATACTATGTGTACGTTGCAATCTGTTCAATTCAGAACAATAAGCAACCCCATGACCCAATGAGAGGAGGATGATATGTATGACGTGTAAATGAGGTGTAGTCTTGTACAGACTCAGACTGACCATTCCTGACAGAGTATGGTTAATTAAACCCCAACCATCAAAGTACACCGGGAACCACTGTCTAGCATTCAAATCCATACAAAAGTCAGAGGCGCAAGTTATAACATGAACCTTCAATTTAACTATTAGTGCATACTGACTGATCAACTACAGTGAAATAAATGTAATTTTTAACACTTCTAAATTTTTTTATCAGTCAGTAAAGGTAAAAATTACCTTTAAAGTCTGTCTACGCTAAGAGTACTCCGACATAGGCAACCAGCAGTACAACTGAGCATGCACATTAATTAAAAAATACGCACAGTATGATCAAAAACAAAATTCCATACACCATGACTAATTTGTTCATTGTAAGCTTGGCTTAATGTAAGAAACACTTTCAATTCATTTGTTAGAAAATGTTTCTTAAATCGAACATTAGTTACTATTAATAACTAAAACTTTTACTATTCTTATTCCTCTTTTTTATTGTTACTCTTACATTGTTATTTTTCGTGAAATTATTTACAATTATTACATTATTATTTACGAGTATGTACTATGTTTTTATTATAGATTCAGTTTTATTTTTGGTTACAAGTAAAATAAAAGATAAATGCGCTTGAATTATAACAGGACAGAAAACGATTCCAGTGATTCGTTGTCTATCATTTTAAATTGTTTATTTCATATCATAAAATCTAATGTCAGTGCTAGTTTAATACAACTGTTTGCACTTGCCCGTGTTTAACTCATTTTTAATTTCGTCAGTTAGCTTTTGTTATTGTATCGGTTCGTTTCGATTTCTTCGTACACTGAAGTTGGAAAGTTTAATAAGCTGTCTTTTGTTAGTATGTATGACAGCGAATGTGTTACGTTTTTGAAACAAAAGCGGCGAACTGTTAAAAAGTAGAAAAAAATTGTTCTGCCCATTTTTATTCTGCCCTGTATTCCTCTTATTTGCCCATGCCCCTTCTACTTGTATGACTCACTCCCCCCAGTTGGTAGTTGTCCCCATGTTCCTATGCATAATCACTCCACTACGGTGAAAAGAGCCGCCATTTTAAATTGATAAACACTCAGAACATAACAAGGCCGGTGATTATGCCAAACTCTACTCTTTCCGTCTCCCCTGAAATCATAAACTAACCCCTACCTTAAATTATACCTTTAGTCCACGTTCAGTAAAATGCATGCCTTCCCCTCCCCAAGATAATAGGACTCCCAGAAAACTGAAAAAAGGCCACTGAAATATAAAATAAAATAAAAGAGCCGCTCTTAAACCCACTTGTCCCTTAATTAAAATTTTTCTCAAATAACTTCTAAAAATAAATTACCTCCTTTCAAGTCCCAGTTCCAATGTCCCACGAACCAGAATCCTATTTCCTATTTAAACTATAAAATTCCCCCTAAATTTCTTGAGGTTGCAATTATTCTGTTATATTGTTCCCCAAGCGACCAGGTGTTCCTTAACACGATGTCGCCATCATAGGGCTTCTTAGACCTCTCAACCAGGATTCAGGAGCGATACAATTGTAAACGTTTAACGGATAATGTTTACTTTAGATGGATGTAGATATTTTATGATGGAACATAGGGCAAGATAATTATTGTCAGGCGGAGAGGTAGATATGCGCCAACTAGTGTAAAACTTTCGTTTACAACCTATAGGAGGCGCTTGCCTCGCGCGGAGTACTCTTACAGTAGACCGACTATACTAGGATTTGAACCAGGAACCTTTGTCTCCTAAAATCAGCTGTTAAACAGCTGATTTTGGCGACGACGTTGCCTCTAGACCAACCCAGTGGGTCACTTCTGAATATCACAATACCTTTGTACTTTCTCGTGTCCTAAATTAATATAGGGATTATAGGGAAGGAAAGTATTGTTTTCATATCGATATATCACAAATCAAGTTTTCACCAATATATATAGACTCAGTGACATGTTTAGTTCAGTGACTATTGTTCAAATGGACATAAGCAGAATTAGAGTGCACCCCAAATAAACTTGCCATTTTTCTGAAGTGCGCAGAAGTTTTATTTTGGTAATGGTGCATTCCGTTGACTCAGCAAGTGGTGGAGGTCAGTGCTGTAGGCCTACTAGCTGTGATCAGAATCACAGAATTCTTTCTCATTTTCCATACTTCTCTCATTCTTTCCCCATGTGTTTGCTTCCTCTCTTCTGTCCACTTTGTCCCTGTCTTCCTAAGGACCTGATAAAAAATTACTAATGGCAGCTTATCATGGCCTCATTCTGTCTCATATCCGTTATGGTATTTTAGTATGGGGTAATTCTAGCATGGGTAATATGAATAGGGTTTTTAAAATTCAAAAGAAAGCTATTAGGTGTATGGTGGGAGCTAACCAGCTAACCTCATGCAGGCCACTATTTAAGGAGCTTAAATTGCTTACAGTTCCCTCCCTCTACATTTTTGAGGTGATTATGTATGTTAGGCAAAATAATTTTATGCAGAATTTCAATGTTCACAATCGTAACACGAGAAACAGGAATAATTATTATGTGGCTAATCACGCCACAAAATTGTTTGAACAAAAACCTACTTATGCAGGGAGAAAATTCATGAATAAATTACCCCAATCTTTAAAGTGTTGTGAGGATTTGAAGTCCTTTAAAAAAAATCTGAAAAATTACTTGATCAGTAAAACTTTTTATAGTGTACAAGAATTTCTTTCTTGATAGTAGTGATACATTGTGTGATTCTTATATGTATTTCAGGTGTTATATCTGACGACATGTCCTATACTCCTCCTGGAGTTTCCAGGGCGCAAAAAAAAAAAAAAAAAAAAACCTCATTCTCTGGCATTACATTCCACTTGTTTGTCCTGTTTCTGAATATATTTCTGTCTCAAATACCTGTTGGGTCTATTTGTACCTTATGTAAGTCTATTTTCACTTGTGTAATCCATGGTGTTGTTGTACATTATCTATTTATACAGAGTGATTCAAAACTATATGCCAATCTCTTGGGATCTCATTCTATAGCTAAAAATAAGAAAAAAAAAATCTGGTGTGAAACACTCACACAACTTTCTCTTGCCAATGCAAATGATTAATAATAAACCTAACATTATTAATGAAATATTAGAAATAAACAAAAACTAACCTCAAAAACATAACCTTATTTTAATCATGAGTGAATGACGCAAAATGACAATCGAACTCAGTTTGGCTTAAAAATACGGAAAATCGCTCTTTCACGCTAAACTAGGCTCTGTAGAGAAAAATGCTTAAAATAAAAGTTGTAGATCTTTTAATTTTCTATCAATTCTATTATATACACTTTTGTCGTAAAATGCATACTAAGACCGAAATGTTAAAAAAATCGATTTTTCTCACGTTTTCGTGAGAAAAAAAAACAGAAAATCGCAAATTACCGCTAAACTAAGCGTTATACAAAAAAATGTTTGAAACAGAAGTTGTAGGTTTTTAAATTCTCTACAACTTTTATTATATAAGTTTTTGCGCTAAAATTTATATTAAAGCCGTAATCTTAAAAAAACAACGTTTTTACGTGAAAACAGCCTCACCGAGAATTTCAGCAAACATGGCGCCTACCCTATCTTGTAGAGAATAAAAAATTGAGTAAAATAGGCGATTTTAAAAAAAATCGTAGGACCAGTTTTTGAGAAAATCGCAAAAAACTGAAAAATTATACGAATAAACTACTACTTCCGGTTGACCGATTTTGATGAAAATGTTCGTGTCGCGTCCGGTAGTGGTATGTAACTTAAGTTTCAAGTTTCAAGTTCGTACGATGTTCCGTTCTTGAGATATTCTGTTCACACACACACAGACCAATCGCTAAAAACATGTTTTTTGGGTTCAGGGGGTCTGTTTACGTATAGATCCGGTGAAAACTCGATTTCGAAAAATCGACATGAAAACAATAGGTACTTTCCTTCCTATATATTCATATAGGCAAGAGAAAGTAATAATATAAATGTTTATAATGAATTTTTTTTGAAAATATTAACTAATATGTAGGTTGGGAGTAACAGCTGATCATTTATCAGCTGTTTTTAACCTAAATATTAGTTAATATTTTATGCAGTTAAGAATGTGTGTTTTATGTGCGTCTGTTTTGATTTTAAATAAAGCAAAATTTCAATATCTATTACTCATTTTTTCCCTGAGTAATTCACATGAATCTTTTCAGAATTAAATTTTCTACAAATTTATTTAAGAAAAAATACCCCTTCATTTACCATTTATGGAAGTAATCTTACGATCAACACAAAAATGTGTTATTTCTTTGCACCAACTCTTGTTTTTTATGTAAGATATCTCTGAAAGTATTGCATTTACAGCTCTGGAACGAATTTTGTACAATTTTCCAGATTAAAAACGATAAGAAACATCGTATTTGTATCTTTGTAACTACCTTTAACATTTTTATACGGCCTTACTTCACCGAGGGTACAGAGATCTAGGTGAAATTTTTCGCTAGCCTTAACTCGCTAACTAAACGTTTTCAGGCATATGTTTGTATGAACTTTTTTTCTTATTTTTAAACGCTTTTATTTAACTTACTCTTGGATCCATAAAATCTTGCAACTTAAAATTTTAATACTTCTACTATATCAATATGAATGAAACTTTGCACACTTGTTTATCTTCGATGACAATACGCTGTCATAAAAAAAAATTTACAAAAAAAATTTTTTTAAACGCTTTTATTATTACAAAATAACTTACTCTTGGATCCATCAAATCTTGCAACTTAAAATTTTAATACTTCTACCGTATCAATATGAATCAAACTTTGCACACTTGTTTATCTTCGATGACAATAGGTGTTTGTAAAAAAAAATTACAAAAAAATTTCAAAAAGAATTTTTGAAAAAAACTTTTTTCAAAAAAAATTTAAAAAACGCTTTAATTTAACAATTACTTTAAAAAAGTAACTAAAAATAAAAAAATAAAAAAAATTTACAAAAAAAAATTACAAAAAAAATCACAGAAAAAAAATTATAAAAAAAAAAAATTTTTAAGAAACGCTATTATTTAACAATGATTCAAATAAAAAATGAACTAAAAAGAAAAAATAAAAAAAATTACAAAAAAAATTACAGACATTACAGTTACAAATAAAAGCGTGGCGCATTTTTAAACAACGAATATTTTTAGCTATAGAATGAGATCCCAAGAGATTGCCGTATAGTTTTGAATCACCTTGTATATTTTATTTTGTTTTTTCTTTTGCCTTGACAGTTCAGTTGCCTGAGTATGCTGTACAGAATCATTGTATTAGTTGTGGTAGTAGTTGTAATTCTGATTGAAGCAGTCCGACTCTACTTAGGCTATATAGGAAATCTACTTGAAAAGGTTCGTTGTGAGTTTAAATAAATAAATACAGTAGAATCTCGGTAGTCCGGCCGTGCAGTAATCCGGCCCTTAAAATATCAGGCCTAAAAGTATGAAACCTCACCCAGGGCAGATTTTTGTAAAAGATTTAAATTGAATTAGGGAAATCCACTCGACCTAATTACGGCGGATTTAATATAACATGTATGTTTAGGATTTGATTAAAGAAATGAATAAGCAGACCTTAATTATTGTTAAATGGAATAATTTTTGGCCTTTTATCGAAAACCCAAAACTGGGTCATACTCTATACTTCATGCTAAATTAACAACAAAACGTAATTCTCAGAACACGAACAACCCCACACTATATACTCGTCAATACTCGATAATTAGTCTATGTTTAGTACAATGACTACAGAAGTACTCAACAAACCTTTTTTAATTAGTTAATTTAAGTTAAAATCACATAGAAATCGCTGCATATTCATTTTTTGTTAGTTGTTGTTGTTTAGGTCATCAGCCAAAAGGCTGGTTTGAACCTGTAGAGGTTTTACTAAGTAAAACGAGGAGTGAGGTGATTTACCATTGCCTTCCTCACTAAGTGGAAAAGTACGCTTATCAGCATGCCGGGCCCTCTGAAAAGCACATATTTTCCACTCTGCAAAAGATACCTTCACTTCATTCACCACAGGGTCTGGCTGTATAATAAAATTCATTACTTTCAGAGGAGATAACTCTGATTAGTGTCTTTTACACCTCTACCTCTTCTGTTCTTAAATGATTCAGTCATTTAATTGGCTGACCATGTGATAAGAAACAGAACTATTTATTTTAGCCCTGCAATGAACAGATTGAGTGTAAATAATTTGACACTCTACCTGTCTGTTATGGGCAATTTTTTGTTTAAATTTGTAATTTATAGTTCCAAAATTCCAACACATCCAGTAATCCGGCATTTTCAGTAATTCGGCACCCTCTCAGTCTCGAACAGGCTGGACTACTAAGATTCTACTGTACATTAAAAATACATATTTTATTGTAATATTTGCAATGCGGGACGTCCAACTATGGTTTGTCGGTTTTTATACTACTTCTCTTGCCAAGGTAAAAAAAGTTAATGTCTTCATGTTGATTTTTACTTTCTCTTGCCTATATGAATATATAGGAAGGAAAGTATTGTTTTCATGTCGAGTTTTCACCGGATCTATACGTTTTCAGAACCCGTCTGAATCCAAAAAAAAACATGTTTTTAGTGATTGGTCTGTGTGTGTGTGTGTGTGAACAGAATATCTCAAGAATGGAACTTCGTACAAACTTGAAACTTGAAACTTAAGTTACATACCACTACCGGACCAGACACAAACATTTTCATCAAAATCGGTCAACCGGAAGTAGTAGTTTATTCGTGTAATTTTTCACTTTTTTGCGATTTTCTCGAAAACTGGTCCTAAGATTTTTTTAAAATCGCCTGGTTTACTAAATTTTTTATGCTCTACAAGATAGGGTAGGCGCCATGTTTTCTGAAATTCTTGGTAAGGCTGTTTTCAAAAAACAATTTTTTTTTTTAAGATTGCGGCTTTAATATGCATTACAGCGCAAATATTTATATAATGAAAGTTGTAAAAATTTAAAATACTACAACTTTTATTGCAAACATATTTTTATAACGCTTAGTTTAGCGGTAATTAGCGATTTTCTGTTTTTTTCTCACGAAAACGTGTGAAAAATTAATTTTTTTTAAGATTTCGGCCTTAGTATGCATTTTACGACAAAAGTGTATATAATCAAATTTATAGAAAGTTAAAGGATCTACAACTTTTATTTAGAGCATTTTTCTCTACAGAGCCTAGTTCAGCATGAAAGAGTGATTATCAGTATTTTTAAGCCAAACTGAGGTTGATATTAATTTTGCATCTTTCACTCATGATTAAAATTAGGTTATGTTTTTTGAGGTTAGTTTTTTGTGCATTTCTAATGTTTTATTACTAATGTTAGGTTATATTGGTCATTATTTGCATTGGCAAGAGAAAGTTGTGTGAGTGTTTCACACCAGATTTTTTAAAATCAGTTCAGTAGTTTCTGAGATTACCTCATACAAACAAACAAATAGACGTTCTTCTTTATTACGTTGTTCAGGTCATCAGCCAAAAGGCTGGTTTGAACCTGTAGAGGTTTTACTAAGTAAAACGAGGATTGAGGTGGTTTACCCTTGCCTTCCTCACTGAATGGAAAAGCACCCTTATCAGCATGCCGGGCCCTCTGTAAAGCACATATTTTCCACTCTGCAAACGACACCTTCACTTCATTCACCACAGCTTGGGCGGGATTTGGCGGGAGTCATTGGGGGGGCAAATACCGGGGGGTCTGGGGGTATGGAATACCCCCCAGCACAGGGGGGGTCCGGGGGACCTCCCCCGGAAAATTTTGAGATTTTTATTGCCTTCAACTCAATTTTAGGGCTGTTTTTAGGCTAAATTAAAAAGTAAATTTTGTTGGGATTTTAACGTTAAAACGTCATTTTAACTCCCAATTGATGTAAACCTAAAATTGATCTAAAATGGTCCAATAACAATGTTTTTAAATGTTAAAAAATAGTATTAACTTATTTAACCATTAACACATTTTTATTGGACCATTTGATTAATTAATTTTAAGTTTAAATACATCTCCACTAAGAACAGCTTATAAGAAGAACATCTGAATCGCCAAAATGTCAACTTCAAAATATTTTCCATGATAGCTAGACTAAAATTATTTTTTCGATACACTAACTTGGTTAAAAATGTATACCAGTAGAATATTGGGGGGGCAAGTGCCCCCCCTTGCCCCCCCAGATCCCGCCAATGCACCACAGGGTCTGGATGTATAATGAAATTCATTACTTTCGGAGGAGATAACTCTGATTATACACTACCTCTTCTGTTGTTAAATGATTCAGTCATTTAATTGGCTGACCATGTGATAAGAAACAGAACTATTTATTTTAGCCCTGCAACGAACAGAGTGAGTGTAATTTGGCACTCCACCTGACCGCTATGGGCAGCATTCTTTATTATATTAGTAAAGAAATAGAAAAATATATTTTCATTTACGAATCATTTGTTTTTTCTGTTATTTTAGATACCGGAATTAGCTGGTTTCTGGATTCTATCAGTACTTTTACAAGCTCCTCTCCAACTGTTTCTCCTGTTGAACGGATCGCTACATCAGCCTATTATTGAAACAGTTATCCAGTCAACAATGGTGTTATTTTTAATAGTCCAGTTATTTGCTGGCTATTACGCTCTTCAAGATGCTGCTAAACATTCGGCTGAACAGTTTCATATTTCACAATTTAAAACACCAGATTTTACCGGGCATCTCGCTTTGGGAACAAAGTCT
Organism: Catonia carolina; assembly: GCA_035578175.1. Taxonomy (NCBI): domain Eukaryota; kingdom Metazoa; phylum Arthropoda; class Insecta; order Hemiptera; family Achilidae; genus Catonia; species Catonia carolina. The sequence continues at coordinate 16,229,869 of JAQMRL010000015.1, forward strand.
GATTAGGTTATAAGAAAATTAACATTTTTTTATGAGTACAATAATTTTAATTGGTACGAAGTCTGCAAGTACACACTGTTCAAAATTAAGTGTATATTGATACAAATTGAAAATAACAAATACGTGGAGTGTTAAATTATTTGCACTCAATCTGTTACTTCCGGGGCTACAAAAAATAGTTTTTTTAAAAAACTTAAAATCTTAAAAAATCAGATTTCGGCCTTAGTATGATTTTACGACAAAAGTTTATGTAATAAAATTTATAGAAACTTAAAGGATCTACAACTTTTATGTAGAGCATTTTTCTCTACAGAACCTAGTTCAGCATGAAAGAGTGATTATCCGAATTTTTAAGCCAAACTGAGGTTGATTTTAATTTTGTGTTATTCACTCATGATTAAAATTAGGTTATGTTTATTTAGGTTAGTTGTTTGTGTATTTCTAATGTTTTATTATTAATGTTAGGTTATATTGGTCATTATTTCCATTGGCAAGAGAAAGTTGTGTGAGTGTTTCACACCAGGTTTTTTAAAATCAGTTCAGTAGTTTCTGAGATTACCTCAAACAAACAAACAAACAAACAGATGTTCTTCTTTATTATATTAGTATAGAAATCGAAATATATTTTCATTTACGAAATACGGGCTACAAAAAATAGTTTTGTTTCTTAACACATGATCAGCAAACTGAATGAACATTTAAGAACAGAAGAGATAAAGGTGTAAAAGACACTACGAGGTGTGGCTATTAAATAACAAGACTGATGTTGTAAAGAATGTTATTTTTTTTCTATACATAATCACTTATTGTCACCTTCAATGTATACTCCTTCTCTATCCCTACACCGCTCCATGCGAATTTTCCATTGTTGGAAACAGTGCTGGAAGTCATCTTGTCAGCTCCTTCAAGACACGTGCCACTTTCTCTTTTACAGCTTCCACAGACTCAAATCTTGTCCCTTTTAACGCAGATTTCACCTGCAATTTATAATTTATTCTTTGTATGGTAATATGATTGTGTGGTGTGGTGCGGTGCAAGACACCTCTTTCTGCACCACACAATACTTTTAAATACATAGAAGAATATTAAATTTTTAAACCAAATTTAACCCATTTGCTGCCAGACTGCCTTTACCTACTATTTCAAAGAACCAAGCTAAAATCTAGTTTTTTTACCAGATAATTTTGAAAATTGTTAAAAATTTTAGAACTGACACAGGAGAAAGCTTTTGGTATCCTTTTTTTACTTTAAATTAAGTAATAATAGAACAAAGTGTAAATAGTTTCAATAAATTTGAAGTTAAAAAAATGTTGAACTGTAAATAACAATTTTTATTCTTTTAAATGTTGGGAGAGAAGTCTTTACATTTTTTTTATTTTGTTTTTCATTTACCTATATCAAAAAAGGGCTTTCTTTCTTTTAAAACTGCAAAATAACATTAATTATCTACCATATAAATACACCAAAACGAAATCACACTGAGAACAGCTGTAACCAAAACAAATATTGCTTTTGGTGTACTTAAATTTCAGAGATATCTCACATAAAACACAAGAATTGGTGCAAAGAAATAACCCATTTTTGTGTTTAACGTAAGATTACTTCCATAAATGGTAAATAAAGGTGTATTTTTTCTTAAATAAATTTGTAGAAAATTTAATTCTGAAAAGATTCATGTGAATTACTCAGGAAAAAAATGAATAATAGATATTGAAATTTTGCTTTCTTTAAAATCAAAACAGATGAACATTCTTAACTGCATAAAATATTAACTATAGGTTGGGAGTAACAGCTGTAACAGCTGATCAGCTATAGGTTGGGAGTAACAGCTGTAACAGCTGATCAGCTGTTACTCCCAACCTATATTAGTTTGTTTATATGAACTTTTTTTCTTATTTTTAGCTATAGAATGAGATCCCAAGAGATTGCATATAGTTTGGAATCACTCTGTACAATATATACATACATAAAGTATTTGCCCACCAGTACAGTTGAAGGTATCACTAGCTAGGACTCAATCATGGGATTATTATACCGATCAAATTTGTGGTAAAATATCATCTGGGATATTTGAATTAAAACAAATTGCCAGATTAAATGATAAAAAATTGCTTATAGCAGCTTATCATGGTGTAATTTTATCGCATATCAAGTATGCCATATTAGTATAGGGTAATTCATCACAGCGTAACATGGAAAGAGTTTTTAAAATAAAGAAAAAAGCTGTTAGGTGTATGATGGGAGTCAACCACCTTACCTCAGCAGCCGGCCGCATTGGCGATGTTGGTAACGTGCTCGCCTCTCATCACGCGGTCTTGGGTTCGAATCCCACTCAGGCATGGCATTTTTTTCATACGTTACAAAAAATTCATTTCATCCTTCGCCGTCTGCATTAGCAGCAATTTGCAAAACAGTCGGACGTTAAACCAAAAAAAAATTACCTCATGCAGATCACTATTTAAAGAGCTGCAATTTCTCACAGTTCCTTCTTTGTACATTTTTGAAGTGATAATGTATGTAAACCAAAATACCTTTTTACAGAATTTAGATTTTCACAATCACTACACAAGAAACAGAATTGATTATTATGTTCCTAATCACAACACTAAATTGTTTGAACAAAAACTAACTTATGCAGGTAGAAAATACATCAATAAACTGCCACAAGGTTTAAAAAGTTGTGACAATTTAAGTCATTTCAAAAAAAAGCTAAACCAATATTTGATTGATGAAACATTTCACAGTGTTCACGAATTCCTTTCTAAATAGTTTTTGGTTGAAAAGTATTTAACTTCTAATTAAACAAATATAGTGTACTATTTGATACAAAGGGGTCCATGACAAGCCTACTGAGTTAAGCAGTAGCGGGAAAAACTTATTGGTAAGTGATTAATTTATCATTTTGTTTGACTTTTTAATTTTGTGTGATATTTGATACAATGGGGTTCATGACACGCCTACTAAAGTAACCAGTAGCAGAAACAAATTTTTGGTGGTAAGTGTTGAATTTAGCATTGTGATAATTTTTTTGTTTATAAGTTTTATTTTGACATGTCATATACTCCCTTTGGAGTCTCCTGAATGCAAAAAAAAGGTAGTACAAAGGTAAAAACCAAAATAAAAAATACCAAAATTTTAACCAACAAATAAATTTATTGTTTCATTACATAAATAAATAAATTGTAATACATACACAATAATTTTATCGTTTATTGGACACACTATTATAATGGTCCTTTCCATTATCCTAAATCACTAAAATAATATTACTGTATTACATAAATATTTTTCATAACTACTGTACCAACTATATTTTATTATACTGCCATAATTCTATTACCGGTGCCATAATGTGTCATAAAATAATTATCAGAACTAACAGCACATTAATCGTACTATTTTAGAAACATCAATTATTTAATACAAATAAATAAATTAAATAATAACGCTACGTTATTAATTAGGTCTACTATTTATTTATTTTTTATTAATATGTATTTACAAAAATTTTGTTAAACATTTTCCTATGTATCGTTTAGAATAAATAATTATATCAAATAAAAAACACCCAATACACAGTAGATGAGTCTCACCTGATTAAAAAAGAGAATAAATCCTTGTAGTGCGCTGAGCGGTTGTCGCACTGATGTTGGTTTCATGGTCTCTATTGAAATAAATTTAGAACACAAGTTTCGTAAGAAGGATATATGAGGTGTGGCTATTAAATAATGAGACTGATGTAAAAAATTTTATTTTTATTTTATACATAATCACTTATTGTCACCTTCAATATACACTCCTCCTCTATCCCTATAAGGTTCCAGTGCTGGAAGTCATCTTCTGTCAGCTCCTTCAGGACATGTGCCGCTTTCTCTTTTACAGCTTCCACAGACTCAAATCTTGTCCCTTTTAATGCAGATTTCACCTTAGGGAACAGGTAGAAGATAACATGTGATGAAACGTGGTTTTTTACTTATGATCCGGAAACAAAGCGCCAATCCATGCACTGGAAGAGCCGAACTTCAACAAGAGCCAAAAAGCTCAAGTGAACAAGTCAAAATTTAAAGCAATGATTGTATTTTTTGATATTTGTGGGATTGCGTACCTTCACTAGGTTCCTGAAGGTCAAACAATTAATCAATATTACTACCTTGAGGTACTTTTTAAACAACGTCAAAGGGTAAGGAAAAAACGCCCTGAAATGTGGAAGGACAAATCATGGGTTCTCCACCAAGACAATGCGCCAGCTCATTCCGCGTTATCTGTCAAGAGGTTCCTAGCCAAGTACAGCATCTCAGTGTTAGAACATCCACCTTATTCACCAGATCTTGCATTATGTGACTTCTACCTATTCCCTAAGGTGAAATCTGCATTAAAAGGGACACGATTTGAGCCTGTGGAAGCTGTAAAAGAGAAAGCAGCACGTGTCCTGAAGGAGCTGACAGAAGATGACTTCAAGCACTGTTTCCAACTATGGAAAATTTACATGGAGCATTGTAGGGATTGAGAAGGAGTGTATATTGTAGGTGACAAAAAGTGATCATGTATAAAATTAAAATAATTTTTTTTTATAATGTCAGTCTCGTTATTTAATAGCCACACCTCATATTTTATTGAATTCAACGTCTATGTGCACAGCATTTAGTGTTAAGGCTTTACATCTCTTTTAATACCTAATTGATGATTAAAATATTACCCTTATTTATTTCTACCCATCGGGTTGGTCTAGAGGTAAAGTCGTCGCCAAAATCAGCTGTTTAACAGCTGATAACCTTATTTTAATCATGAGTGCAAGATGCAAAACAAATCTACCTCAGTTTGGCTTAAAAATACGGAAAATCACTCTTTCACACTAAACTAGGCCCTGTAGAGAAAAATGTTCAAAGTAAAAGTTGTAAATATTTTAATTTCCTATAAATTTGATTATACACTTTTATCGTAAAATGTATACTAAAGCTGAAATCTTAAGAACATCGATTTTTTTTACATGTTTTCATGAGAAAAAAAAGAAAATTGCTAATTACCGCAAAACTAAGCGTTATACAAAAAAATGTTTGAAATAAAAGTTATAGGAATTTAAATTCTCTACAACTTTTATTATATACATTTTTGCGCTTAAATGCATATTAAAGCCGAAATCTTAAAAAAAAACAATTTTTTTACATGATAACAGCCTCTCTAAGAATTTCAGCAAACATGACGCCTACCCTATGTAGAGCATAACAAATTTAGTAAACAAGGCGATTTTTAAAAAAATCGTAGGGCCAGTTTTGGAGAAAATCACAAAAAGGTGAAAAATTACACGAATAAACTACTACTTCCAATTGACCGATTTGATGAAAATTTTCGTGTTGGGTCCTCTAATGGTATCTAACTTAAATTTAAAGTTTCAAGTTCATACAATATTCTGTTTTCGAGATATTTTGTTCACACACACACGCACAGACCAATCGCTAAAAACACGTTTTTTGGGTTCAGGGGGTCTGAAAACCTGTAGATCCGGTGAAAACTCAATTTTGAAAAATCGACATGAAAACAATACTTTCTTATATTAATTTAATATTCATGTAGGCAAGAGAAAGTAATAAGTGAATTTACTAAATAAGAGATGTATAAGCCTTTACAAAATATTGAGGGAGTAAATTGTAGAGGGAGGCAAAGATTAGAATATATAAAGCAAATTACAAAAGATGTAGGGTGTTACAGGTATGTAGATATGAAACGACTTGCGCAAGAAGAACAGTTTGGAGAACTGCATCAAACCAGTCGAGAGACTGATGACAAAAAAAAGCGGTTACAAAATAATAATGGAAAAACAAATTAATTAAATAAGAGAAAGTCCATTGAAAATGCATGCACCACATCCTTTCGGATATCATTTATCAATAATCAGTTGAAATATAAATACATAAATATCAATGCATACACCCTTTTAACTGATGAAAGGGTGCAACTGTTGATATAATTATATACATGGTATTTAAAAGGGCCTATTCATTTTTATAATCAGGTGAAACTTCTATTGCGCATTTGATGGTTTTTTTTTCTACGTTATAATAATAATAATTTATGAAAAACATCTTTTATGATCTTATGACACCAATATAATATGCTATATGTTTATAATATATATGTATTTAAAAATGTATTTTATTTTATTTATTTATTTATTTATTTACTTATCATGTAAGTTTGATTATATTATTTGTTTATATTTTTAACAGATAACTCTTCAGTCTTTTATTTTCCTTTATTAATCCGTAAATAAATAAACTCTTAAATTAATTATACATAATACATAAATAAAATTTTTGGATTTCAATTGTTTATTACATGAAAATAGATAGATTACATTATTTACACTGTAATTAAAAAAAAACTTGTTAATTGATGTTAATTCAGCACCACTTCCGTAACAAGTTTATTAAACTTTATAGACATTAAACCATGAAAAACTATAAAGAAAATTTTTACAGTCACTGCCTATGAGATATAACAGTTGTTGTTGTTTAGGTCAACAGCTAAAAGGCTGGTTTAAACCTCTAGAGGTTTTACTAAGTAAAAACAAGGAGTGAGGTTGTTTACTATTGCCTTTCTCACTGAGTTGAAAGATTTTGCTTATCAGCATGCCAGGCCTTCCGAAAAGCACCCACTTTCCACCCTGCAAATGACATCTTCACTTCATACACCACAGAGTCTGGCTATATAGTGAAATTCATTACTTTTTGAGGTGTCTCCTCTGAGTAGTGTATTTTACACCTCTACCTCTTCAGTGGTTAACTATTGCCTTCCTCACTGAGTTGAAAGAGTATGCTTATCAGCATGCCAGGCCCTCCGAAAACCACCAACTTTCCACCCTGCAAATGACACCTTCACTTCATTCACCACAGGGTCTGGCTGTATAGTGAAATTCATTACTCTTAGAGGTGTCTCCTTTCAGTAGTGTATTTTACACCTCTACCTCTTCTGTTCTTAAATAGTTCAGTCATATAATTGGCTGACTATGTGATAAGAAACAAAACTAATTTTTGCAACCCTGGAACCAACAGATTGAGTGCAATTAATTTAACACTCTACCTGCCTGTTATGGGCGTGTGTAATAGTTAAGAATGCCAAATTAAATTGAATTGTAAAACAGAAGGTCCTGGTTTCGATACACAGTTCATGTCACTAATATAAAAAAAATTTACAAAAAATCACAGAAAAAAAATTACAAAAAAATCAAAAAAAAAAAATTTTTTTAATTTTTTTTTTGATTTTTTTGTAATTTTTTTCTGTGATTTTTTTGTAAATTTTTTTTATTTTTTTCTTTTTAGTTAATTTTTTTAAGTAATTGTTAAATAAAAGCGTTTTCTAAATTTTTAAATTTTTTTTTACAAACACCTCCACAGCGTATTGAAGATAAACAAGTGTGCAAAGTTTGATTCATATTGATACGGTAGAAGTATTAAAATTTTAAGTTGCAAGATTTGATGGATCCAAGAGTAAGTTAAATGAAAGCGTTTAACAAATTTAAACCCACAATTCAGTTCTGCAACCCATTATTATAGTTATTAATAGTCAAGCATCTGAAATAACTAACGGGTTGACTCCCATGAGACACTTATACGTCTCTCACCAGATCTGTAAAATTTACTTTTGAGAGATTGATCAGTCTATCACGTTGTTGCTGTTTAGGTCATCAGCCGAAAGGCTGGTTTGAACCTGTAGAGGTTTTACTAAGTAAAAAGAGGAGTGAGGTGGTTTACAATTGCCTTCCTCACTGAGTGGAAAAGTATACTTATCAGCATGCCGGGTCCTCTGAAAAGCACATATTTTCCACTCTGCAAATGACACCTTCACTTCATTCACCACAAGGTCTGGCTGTATAATGAAATTCATTACTTTCAGAGGAGATATCTCTGATTAGTGTCTTTTACACCTCTACCTCTTCTGTTCTTAAATGATTCAGTCATTTAATTGGCTGACCATGTGATAAGAAACAGAACTATTTATTTTAGCCCTGCACAGATTGAGTGTAAATAATTTGACACTCCACCTGTCTGTTATGGGCAGTCGTATATATGTAACCTTTTTTTTTTTTTTTTTTTTTTAATTCCTAATATGTGTACGTTGCAACCTGTTCAATTTAGAACAATAAGCAACCCCATGACCCGATGAGATGAGGATGATGTGTAAATGAGGTGTAGTCTTGTTCAGACCCAGGTCGACCACTCCTGATCCTGGTCCTTCTTCTATACGCATATGTAACCTTGACCCTTAAAATATTGATTTTTTAATGTAATTAATAAAATTTCTTTAAAACTATAAATGGTTCTAAAAGCACAACTTAAAATACCAAAATTTTAAGTTTATCTGATCAAAATTAAAATGCTCACCAGTTTGCTGATGTGAATATAATTGCAGGTATACTCTTAAATAAATATTTTTATAAAAAAATTATGGTGAATTTTTGTATTACTACTTAGTAAAGCCGGCCGCATTGGCGCAGTTGGTAACGTGCTCGCCTCTCATCATGCGGTCTTGGGTTCGAATCCCATTCAGGCACGGCATCTTTTCATACGTTACAAAAAAATCATTTCATCCTTCACCGTCTGCATTAGCAGTAATTGCAGAACAGTCGGACGTTAAACAAAAAAAAAAAAAAAAAAAAAAAAAAAAAAATACTTAGCAAAGCACTTAACCCATTCAGTCACAAATTTTTATCTCAGAATTTAAAAAACCCACCGGGTTGGTCTAGAGGTAAAGTCGTCGCCAAAAATCAGCTGTTTAACAGCTGATTTTCGGAGACGAACGTTCCTGGTTCAAATCCTAGTAAAGGTAGTTACTTTTATACGGATTTGAATACTAGACAGTGATTGCCGGTGTACTTTGATGGTTGGGGTTCAATTAACCATACTCTTTCAGGAGTGGTCGACCTGAGTCTGTACAAGACTACACCTCATTTACACGTCATACATATTATCATCCTCATCTGATTGGGTCATGGGGATGCTTATTTTTTTCAATTGAACAGATTGCAACGTACACATACAAGGAATTTAAAAAAATATATATTCTTAAAGTACTATTTTTTTATTATTAAAACTTTTTCTGCCCATGTCGGACAGGTGGAGTGTCAAATTATTTACACTCAATCTGTTCGTTGCAGGGCTAAAATAAATAGTTGTGTTTCTTATCACATGGTCAGCCAATTAAATGACTGAATCATTTAAGAACAGAAGAGGGTAGAGGTGTAAAAGACACACTAATCAGAGTTATCTCCTCTGAAAGTAATGAATTTCATTATACAGCCAGACCCTGTGGTGAATGAAGTGAAGGTGTCGTTTGCAGAGTGGAAAATATGTGCTTTTCAGAGGGCCCGGCATGCTGATAAGCGTACTTTTCCACTCAGTGAGGAAGGCAACGGTAAACCACCTCACTCCTCGGTTTACTTAGTAAAACCTCTACAGGTTCAAACCAGCCTTTCGGCTGATGACCTAAACAACACTATTTTTTTATTATTAAAACTTTTCAAAAGTCCCAATACATTGCAGCACTTGCTCGACTCTTAAAGAATTTGTTCATGTATGTGGCCAATTTTACGCAAAGCGATATCTGCGCAGTTTAGTGCGCATAAGAATAGGTAACATTTTATGTACATGTATATGGCCAAGGTGAATAAATGGGTTAATGTAGTTCTACGATACATTTTCTATCAGCTTTAAGTCTAATGTATGCAACATGTAGAATACATTATGACATAGGCCTACATTCATGATTTTAATTGAATGACTTATTCACAAATGGTGACACATATGTTGAAAAACATTTGCATTATGTTATACGAAAAACATTTGTATTATGTAATACCATATTTATTTATAATTATAATTCACATACTTTTTTCAACAACATTTTTAACTAAAAGTAGGTGTGTTATTAATGTAAAGGAATAATTTTTATGTAGGTTTATAATGAAAATACAATGTAGTGTAGTGGTATTGCACTACCCTACAATGCGGAGATTCTGAGTTAGATTCCTGGCTAGGGTCTGGAAATTAATACGTGTCAAAACCCACCGTTCCAATTTTTGTGACAATAACTTGATTTTTAGATTTTAATTAATTTGATCCACATAAAATGTACATTTTGAATATTTTTTTTAAAAATTAATTATGGTAAATCCTTTTTTTAACAAAGTGTAATTATTTTTCAATCAGTTTAATATAGAAATAAACTTTAAGCAAAGATGCTAAAAATCTGAATGTTTTTTTTTAATTCCTAATTTGTGTACGTTGCAATCTGTTCAATTCAGAACAATAAGCAACCCTATGACCCAATGAGATGAGGATGATGTGTATGACGTGTAAATGAGGTGTAGTCTTGTACAGACCCAGGCCGACCATTCCTGAGAGAGTATGGTTAATTAAACCCCAACCATCAAAGTACACCGGTAACCACTGTCTAGTATTCAAATCCGTATAAAAGTAACTACCTTTACTAGGATTTGAACCAGGAACCTTCGTCTCCGAAAATCAGCTGTTAAACAGCTGATTTTGGCGACGACTTTACCTCTAGACCAACCCAGTGGGTCGAATAATGTTTTTAGAATGAAATTATAAAACACACTAGGTAATGTGTTTAAAAAAAAGACTAAACTGTGAACAAAAAATAAAACTAAACTGTCCATTAATATCTTGAAACATGAAGCTAAAGATGACGATTACCATATGGAGATGATAATGATGCCAATAATTAGAAGTAGAGGTAGAAAAAATTAAATGAGTTAAATGACTAACAAAATCGTGGAGGTAAGTCTAATGTTTTAAAACGTTTCAGTCTGTGAGTATCTTCACTATTGTGAGGAGGTTACTGGTAATGTGCCATGAGTTGACAATTGCGTATATTACATTGATACACGGTACAGTGCATCAAATTACAGTATTTACCTTGTTTGATTATCCGAACTATTTGATTATTAGAACCGCTGTGGTTCCAATTAGTGAAGAGCGTTAACTGTTTCAACCAATCACCATGATCACGGTGACAGTGATTTTGCATTCACCGTTACTTTCAATAGTTACTAGTGATTTAGTATTGAAAAATTAAAAAAATGGGCTGCATATATAACTAAAATAAAAATTTAGCCTAAAACTGATTAACACAAGGTATCCTAAATGAGTAATAAAAAGAAAATTTTGTGTAAAAAAGAGAAAGTACAAGAAACAATTTACAACTGAAAAAATTAACAGCACACAACATAAATAAAATAGCTAGGTAGAACGCACCGTGCAATAAAAATAACACTGTAATATAATTATGTTACCACGATCAGAAGAGTAAAGGAAGTACCCTTGTTCTGTTTAGTCTAGTAGATGAAAAACATAACAAGGGGAAGAGACAGAGAGAGGGTGAGAGAAAGAGCGAGAGTGTGAAGAGTGTGTAAAAATTGAAGTACAAGAGAATGGACGTGCCAATTATCAAAGGAGAGCACTAAGCCCAGTGAACAGACCAACATACGAGTATCTTACGTAGTTATTATGTTGTTTTGTCTATTAACTGTGAACAGTGAATAAGTGAGTGAATTTCTTCACTAGTTTCTAAGGTAAAGCATTCGGTCTGTTTTAAAAGTGACAGTGAATAAGTAAGTAAGTGATTTTTGTAACAGTGACTGGAGAACGAGAGGTCTGTACTATATATGTTGAAGTACGGTGAACATTCGCCGTGCCGTCCTGTCTTCCAGTGACAGAAGAGTAAGCGATCTTTGTAACAGTGACTGGTGAACGGTTACTCGCCTATCTGAATAACTGTGGTCACCGGGAATTATAAGTAACCGTGACTCGTTCACAGTGACAGTACTTTTCTCTTCTCTAGTTCCAATTAGTTCAGATAACTGACACTCCTGCCCACAACAGACAGGTGGAGTGTCAAATTATTTACACTCAATCTGTTCATTGCAGGGCTAAAATAAATAGTTCTGTTTATTATAACAAGGTCAGCCAATAAAATGATTGAATTATTTAAGAACAGAAGAGGTAGAGGTGTAAAATACACTAATCAGAGTTATCTACTCTGAAAGTAATGAATTTCATTATACAGCCAGACCTTGTGGTGAATGAAATGAAGGTGTCATTTGCAGAGTGGAAAATTTGTGTTTTTCAGAGGGCCTCGCATGCTGATAAGCGTACTTTTCCACTGAATGAGGAAGCCAAGGTAAACCACCTCACTCCTCGTTTTAATTAGTAAAACCTCTCCAGGTTCAAACCAGCATTTCGGCTGATGACCTAAACAACTGACATTCCATTATATTACTTCGTAAAAGAGAAGTTTATATCCAAGAGAAAGTAGAGACTTACTGCCTAAATCCTATGAAACTTTTGTTTTTAGCAGTAAGCAAAATTCTGCTTTACTCTTTCTTGTGAAGTTTACTTTTTTTTGTAGTTATTTACAAAACCCAGTCATGCCATAAAAATTCACCACTTTCAAGAATGCTTCAAACAGGCTGCATTATATATTTCAACACATGTGAGATGACACTTCATTTCTCAGATCTTTGAAATACAATATTAACACGTTGACTGCTACACGACCCAAATATGTGTCACACTTGTCTTTAAAAATGGGCCACGTGCATCAAAAATGAGTCACAGTACAGTTCAGCTGTTGTTAGTTTGCTCCTACTGTCAACAAACAAAAACCACCTACTACAGGGTGCATGCTAGAGTCTGCGACTTTACGGATGTTGTATTCCTATTAAGTTAACTATTTTTTAAATTATAAGTACCTACTTAAAGTACTAAAAACATCAGTCATGATATCATGTAGGCCTAACAATTTCATTTATAAAAATACTTTTACAAGTATTTTGTATTTAAATACTTTTGAAAGTATTTTGTTGTTACTTTTTAATCAGCGTGTATACATTTGATACAATGCGCATGCTCAGTGACGTCATTATTTGTTTACATTAGGAGCAAACTAAGAGAGGCTGGACTGTACATAACTCATAACTGTATAATGTGGTTTTATTAGCTACGGCTTCAGAGAGTGACATTGTACACTTACTGTTTAAATAGTTGGCCTTTTTCAAATAGGATATTGCGTATACAAGTAGTTTTCCTTGTTGTCCTGTACTAGAATGCTGGTATTATTTTAAATTTTATTATTTCTTTTGCTTATTTTGGTTGAAAGAAATAGTCTACAACTTTGTAATTTAACCCAGTTGTTTAGTAATTTTTTATCGTGAAACGAAAATGGGTCACATGAAGAAAAAAAATGAACAAAATGTGAAAAAATAAAAAAAGTAAAATGACCCTGCTGTAAGTGTCACAAACTTTAGTGTGGCAGTCAACGTGTTAATTTTTAAAAAAATTGAATGTGTGACTTGTAAATATAGATTAAAGAAAACAAGAAAAAACTAACATTATTGAACATTGCAGTAGTGAAAACATGTAAAAGTAAATTGCTTGCAAATTGTCCCTTAGCTGTATACATTACTATAACTTGTGCACTTTGCTGAGAGCCGTGAAACAGACATTGCGAGTCACACCGCTACCTGCAGTGCAGTATGGTTCTTGCTAAACTAGACCTCATGTGTTACTTGGATTTATTGGTTACGTGGAATTTGGTACTATTTTTCTAATTTGTATTCTATATTTTAGTTACAATTTTGTATTATTGTACCTGAAGTATAACATAATATTGTAATAATTCACATTTATAGTGACTAATCTGCCCATAACTGACAGGTGGAGTGTCAAATTATTTACACTCAATCTGTTCAGTGCAGGGCTAAAATAAATAGTTCTGTTTCTTGTCACATGGTCAGCCAATTAAATTACTGAATCATTTAAGAACAGAAGAGGTAGAGGTGTAAAATACACTAATCAGAGTTATCTCCTCTGAAAGTAATGAATTTCATTATACAGCCAGACCCTGTGGTGAATGAAGTGAAGGTGTCATTTACAGAGTGGAAAATATGTGCTTTTCAGAGGGCCCGGCATGCTGATAAGCGTACTTTTCCACTCAGTGAGGAAGGCAATGGTAAACCACCTCACTCCTCGTTTTACTTAGTAAAACCTCTACAGGTTCAAACCAGCCCTTCGGCTGATGACCTAAACAACAACAGTGACTAATATACGTATTATTTCGCAAAAATATATTTATAAATAATTGAAATATATATTTCTAACCACCAGAATACGTTAACATAAAACACTTACCAATGTTTATAGCGCTTTCGTTTATCTTGTACACATCTTCAGTAAAATTAAAATTTATTTTACGTCAAAATTTAAAACTTCCTGCTCCTACCATGGTAGATAAGGAATTTCTTTATCTACCATGGTAGGAGCAGGAAGTTTGTTATTCCTGCTATAGTTTATTTGAAATTCCTTATCTACCATGGTAGATCAGGAATTTCCTTATCTACCATGGTAGGAGCAGGAAGTTTTAAATTTTGACGTAAAATAAATTTTAATTTACTGAAGATGTGTACAAGATACACGAAAGCGCTATAAACGTTGGTAAGTGTTTTATGTTACCGTATTCTGGTGGTTAGAAATATACCGGGTGAGCATAAAGCCTTGCCCTGATTATAAAAATTTATTGCAGAATAACTGATTCACATAATAATTTAAACTTGATGCAGTTACATAGGTTAGTGCTAATAGTTTTTTTTAAGATTACTTACATTAGTAAACTTCAACGTGTGCCCCCTTGGTAGCTCGGAGAATGTCGAAGCGGTATTCCAGTTCCCGCCAAGTGTTTGGTAACATGTGTTCTGTCACAGTACCCACAGCAGCTTGTATCCTAGCTTTCAGTTCGTCAACGTCAGCAACTGGTGTGGCGAAGACTCTATCCTTGATATAGCCCCAGAAAAAAAAGTCAAGGGGAGTAATGTCTGGAGAGCGGGGTGGCCAGGGTGTTGGACCATCCCTTCCAATCCACCGATCCGGAAATGTTTCATCCAGGAAATTACGCACTATCAAAGCCCAGTGGGGCGGTGCCCCATCTTGCTGGAAAATTATCCATGGTTGATATTCTTCTAACTGTGGTGCAATAAACTGTTGCAAAACATCTAAGTAAATGTTAGCGTTAATGGTGTTTTCCGTGATGAAACATTTCCGGATCGGTGGATTGGAAGGGATGGTCCAACACCCTGGCCACCCCGCTCTCCAGACATTACTCCCCTCGACTTTTTTTTCTGGGGCTATATCAAGGATAGAGTCTTCGCCACACCAGTTGCTGACGTTGACGAACTGAAGGCTAGGATACAAGCTGCTGTGGGTACTGTGACAGAACACATGTTACAAAACACCTGGCGGGAACTGGAATACCGCTTCGACATTCTCCGAGCTACCAAGGGGGCACATGTTGAAGTTTCCTAATGTAAGTAATCTTAAAAAAACTATTAACACTAACCTATGTAACTGCATCAAATTTAAATTATTATGTCAAACAGTTATTCTGCAATAAATTTTTATAATCAGGGCAAGACTTTATGCTCACCCGGTATATTTCAATTTTAAATAATACGGCTGTTTAAAAATCCTACATAGGATGTTTGATAAAATAAAAAAAAAATAATATAAATAATTAAATACACTATTCGACGAAAATATCACATCCAAAGAAAAATATTACAAACGTTAAACCAATTACAGTTTAAAATTGTGCGCTAAGTATACATACAATAAGCTTTGGTAAACCACCACGAGTGACTAAAAATATAGTTGCTATTACTAAAATGGTATCAAGGGTATCAGTCAGTCGACTTTGGAAACGATCAAGAGGTTTTGTAAATACAGATGTGCATGATTCAGCACAGGATTATTTACTTATGCCTACGTGACTGTACGTGATGGGAAAGACGAGGAACAGAACATTTGGCTGATAGTGCGCATGTCTGTTCTGCAGCTCTCAGCAAAATGCACAAGTTCTACCTGTGCATTTTTGGTGCTTAAATGTTCATACAATTGAAGAACTAAGTGAAATGAAGGTGCAATGTAACATGCTTTCAAAAACAGATATTTTGTTATAAATAAAGATGTTTCTATTTCATATAATGAATTTATGTAATAATTTCACAAACCTTCTTTTTAAACTGCATCACCTTTATTTTTATTCTTACTTACACGTGTTTCAGTGGATCCACCATCATCAGAGTAAATAAAAAAATTGAAACTAAAAAATAAAATAAAATAGAATAAAAATAAAGGTGACGCAGTTTAAAAAGAAGGTTGGTGAAATTATTATATAAATTCAGTATATGAAATAGAAATAATTTCAAACTGCAGGATGCATTATAAAGATTTATTTTTAAATAAAGATGTTATGTGGCTGATATAGAGCTTTTATTTGAACTATTTAAGGATATTATAGTGGGGAAAAGGGCCATGTACTGTTTAATTTTAAGTTTTGTAATTTGATAAAAAAAACCCAAAAAAACCCGGAGCAAGGAAATGTACAGATTTTCGAACTATTAGTCTTATGAGCCATCTCCTTAAAATATTCCTTAAAGTGATTCATGGCAGAATATACAAAAAGTGTGAAGAACAAATATCCGATTCTTAGTTTGGATTCCAACGAGCCGTTGGAACGAGAGAGGCCCTTTTCTCTATACAGGTACTGTTCCAGCGTTGCCGTGATGTAAATTGTGACGTTTTTGTCTGTTTTGTCGACTATCAAAAGGCGTTTGATAGGGTGCAACACGATAAGATGGTTGAAGTGCTCAGGAGGACTGGAATAGATGCAAAAGATCTTAGAATTATTATAAACCTGTATTGGAACCAGATCTCTTCAGTCAGAGTGGAAGATGAGAGTACAAATAGCGTGAAGATTTTGAGAGGCGTTCGTCAGGGGTGTATACTGTCGCCGGTAATTTTCAACGTTTACTCAGAATACATATTCCGAGAGGCAGTACAGGGCATTGAAGAGGGAATTACGCTAAACGGGGAGAAGATCAATAATATTCGATACGCCGATGACACTGCTATTTTCTCGGATAGCATAACCAGTTTGCAAAGGTTAATGAATAGGGTAACAGAACATAGCAGAAAGTATGGTTTAGACATTAACATAAGCAAAACGAAATTTATGATTATTAGCAAGCATACGAATATAAGAGGGAATATTAAAATAGACGGTGTACCCCTGGAAAGAGTTAAGCAGTATACTTACCTAGGCAGCAATGTAAACGAGGATTGGGATCACTCGCAAGAAATTAAGATACGCATAGAAAAAGCCAGAGTGGCCTTCAACAATATGCGAAAAATTTTCAAAACTCACGACCTTACACTTGCTATCAAAATGCGTCTCCTTCGATGTTATGTGTTCTCTGTACTGTTGTACGGCGTGGAAGCTTGGACGCTCACTAAGGCCTCAGCCAGGAGGCTTGAAGCCTTTGAAATGTGGCTTTATCGAAGAATGTTACGCGTATCATGGAGGGACAAAGTCACCAATGTAGAAATTCTTCGAAGGATGAATAAAGATACAGAGGTTCTTGACATCGTGAAAGTGCGAAAGCTCCAATACCTGGGACACATTATGCGCAATGAGAACCGTTACGTGTTGCTCCAAAAGATTCTGCAAGGAAAGGTGTATGGTGCAAGAGGTCCCGGTAGAAGAAGGATTTCATGGTTGAACAATCTAAGAACGTGGTTCAACCAGTCGACGACCCAACTTTTCAAAGCAGCTGTTTCCAAAGTCAAGATAGCCATCATGATAGCCAACATCCGAACCGGATAGGCACCATAAGAAGAAGAATTTGATAAAACTACTGAGATCACTTGTGAATTTTCCAATAGATCGCACTATAATCTCATGCACATTGGCTAACATTTTAGAATAATAACATTTATTTTAATCATTAAGAAGTGTTAATAAATAATTTCCTCTTATTTATTTCTAAATATATCATAAGATGTGATCAAAAAATACAATGAACAATTTTATTACTTTGTGTTAAGCTTACAATAAATTTAATTTATTGACTTTATTCATGCGGTCCTGGGTTCGAATCCCACTCAGGCACGGCATATTTTCATACATTACAAAAAATCATTTCATTCTCAAACAGTTGCACCCTAACGTCGTCACTAATGACCTTGCAGTTGATGCAATGTTAAATAAATAAAAAAATTTGAATTGATGTCATTCAAAGTACTCTCCTTCTATAAAGATACATATATCCCAAGGTTGATTTTGTGATTGGAAACATATCTGGAATAGATTTCGTGTCTTAGCATCAAACTGCCTATTAAATCACAGGGGCAGAACGATGTAAATTATCATCTATTAACGACGTTAAAAACATTCAGTTGTAAACATTGTGTACAACAATTAACGCCTACCACATACAACACATTACAGAGCTAATGTTTTCAGGTTAACTAATATATAATGTTGCGAGAGCAAAATGATTCTGATCATAGCTGGTACAGCACTGATCCCCACCACTCGCTGATGCAACCGAGCACATCTGGAAGGCTTCTTTCGGAAGGGCATTCAGCTCCTTTGTCATGACCCTCTCAATGTTGGGAATGATGTGAAAATGTTTTCCTTTCAGTAAAGAATTTATTTTTAGAAAGAGCAAGAATTCACATGGTGCTAAAAAAGGTGAGTACAATAGATGTGGACTGACAGGAATCTTTTCTTTCGCCATAAACATGCGAATCAGAAGCAAGGTTGGCAAGACAAAGAAGAACTTTTTTGTCTGGAAACAATTTTCGCACTGACTCCTCTTATTTGCAAATTATCGGTTAAAATGCTTTCCACGGAAACGTACAAGATGTTCAGTTTTACACTAAGCTCTGGAATAGTTGATCACCTGTTTGGATGAACCAGTTCCGACACATTTTCATTTTTGAACTAATTTTAACATTTCATGAGCTACTTAGGCAATTTTTGCAACTTAAAACAAAATTAGACGCACCGAGTTGGTCTAGAGGTAAAGTTGAGTCAGCTGTTAAACAGCTGATTTTCAGAGACGAAGGTTCCTGGTTCAAATCCTAATAACGGTAGTTACTTTTATACGGATGTGAATACTAGACGGTGGTTACCGGTTCACCTTGATGGTTGGGGTTCAATTAACCATACGCTCTCATGAGTCAGCCTGACTGTACAAGACTACACCTCATTTACACATCATACACATCATCTTCATCTCATTGGGTCATGTGATTGCTTATTGTTCTCAATTGAACTGATTGCAACAAACACACATTAGGTATTAAAAAAAAGAAAATTTAATGTTAACACATGGTTTGAAATCCATGATGCGTGACAGACACAGTAAACATAACCTCACTCTTCTGTCTCTGGAAGCCAACTGATAAGTCACAACTTGTTGAAAACTTAAAAATTACTATCTCAAAGAATCAGGCTATCAGAATTATTACTTCAAATAGATGTAGCATCAGTAGTTTGTTCGTAAAAATGATTCACTGCATCTTTCAGATCACAAAAGAAATTTTTAATTTTCATTACACATTAAAGCAACTAATTCAATACAAAAATTTATATGATCAATTACATCACTGATTAAGAATTAAAATGAAGCAAATAGTTTGCTCTCTTGTAATATACTGTATGTAATATTTTTCTATATTCCCTACAATATAGATACTGAAGTCACAAGATTGCCTTTTGCATATGAATGGGCTGTGAGGAACAGAAGTGAAAATTTGAAGTGCTGCCAACCTCAACAGTGAGACACTATTCGTACATTTCACTACCGTGCAGTTTTTACATACATTTTGTAAGCTGTGGTTTATTCCGAGAAAATGTTTTCTTCATAAACCTTATAAGAAATAAATATGACCTGTAATATTGTCTATAGCTTAATTACACGACTAGAAATTTTAGATGTACTGTAATTACCAGCTACTGTATTCCATTAGAATAAATTTTCTACGAATGAATCACCTTCTTTACTATCGCTGTCACCGGCGTCTTCACTATCAGTCTCACTAAGTTACCCTAATCTACCAAACCGTTTCCTTTTTTTACCAGGTGTCAACAACCTTTTTTACCAGGTGATGAAGAATTAGCTTCTTCACTGTCTTTAACTTCCTTCTTTATATTTCGAATTGTGAAAAGAGAAACATCACAGTAGTTAGCCACTCGCTCATGGCTTTTGTTAAGAGGCACGGATATGCATTTTTGTTTAGCTTCAACTTCACATTTTATTACACTGCTAATTATATTTTTTTCAGCACTGTGAATAGTTCAACCACGTTTTTGAGAAACCGACATTTCTGTTTACAGTAACAAACAGTTATATTCGTACAGTTAACCTACAAAAGGTTCCGCGATATAATGTACAATATGCTCTGGGTATATAAGTATAAGCTCTAGTATAAGTTCTAGTATAAATTGTTATGTTTGTTGTACTGAAATTAAAGCAGTCGGGCATGCGCACTGATGCTTTTCCCCCTTTACCCCTCGTTGCAAACAAGGGCAAACTCGTGACTCAAGTAACTACATTCTGTGGAATTGGTGAAGGCTATTATAGAGGTATAGTTAGGGCCTGGGAAGAGGAGGCTAAAACCTCCTATTGGGAGAAGGTGCCAGGCTGTGAACAGGCAAAGAAATTCATTGCCTATTCCAGCAGGAAGGCTGGGGATATATAATAGACTAAGAAGACAGGACTTAAGGAGGGTAGTGGGCCTGATGACTGGTCATTGTAATCTTGGGTATCATTTATCCAAGATAGGAGTTGCTGAAGAGAGCCTGTGTAGATTCTGTCATGAGGCAGAAGAGAAGGCTGAGCATATTTTATGCAGCTGCAAAGTGGTTGGCTGCAAAAGAAGAGCGCTGATGGGTAAGGACGTGTTAACACCTTCTCAGGTAAGTGCACTAGATCCTAGGCAGATCCTGCGCTTTATTGAAAGTGTGGGTCTTGCATAAATAAGGAATAGGGGCAATCACAAAAGATCTTTTAGGTCGCGGTGAGGAGGGGCTGCAGAAGCCTGAACGCCCTGGTTGTAAAGAAGAAGAAGAAGAAGAACTACATCTGAAACATTATTTTCTAAATATTCAATGGTTTTGGAAAGTGGTCCAACTCATCTACAATAGACTTTAATTCTTAGAACTGTCAGTATGTAGTAATTGCAGCAAGTTTAATATAAAACACATAACAAAAATTCAATAGTACGGTGTAAAGAATATCTATTTCTAAACTCAGTTTATTTATCAGTAAGTATTTATTCTGTAAGTATTTATTCAAGTACTATTAACCCTCAACTGGTATCATGCGGTCTGTGAGACCGCTGTCATTTTTTACCCCTCCCACACTTCCCTCCCAATTGCCCGACATCACGTATATTTTGTATACCTTTCAATTGTTGTTTGAACTATGCATGATCAAGATCGTTTTCAGTTCGAGCAAACAAGTTGAGTTATTTGTATTTTGTTTTCTACTGGCGGTCTCCTGGACCTATGATACCAGTTTTGTAACTTTTTGACGACTTTAAAACCGAGTAGTACATGGATTGTTTAAAGTTTTAATGAATATATATAATAATTTTTAATACATCATTTCTTTGTTTAGTACTATTAAAAAATATTTTCATATGTAATTTTATAAAATTTTCATTATGGATGATACATTTAAAATTTCTGAAGCGGCTTCAACACAACCAAGTCCAACATGTAAACAAGTTGTACATGTTAATGATGTGAATTTTTATTAACATAAAAATCTTTAAATTTTATTGTAAATAATTAAAAAGTAAACAAAACTAATAAATTTTAATAAATGTTTGTCAGAGTGTACTGCCCAACAATAGACATAAATAGCAAAACTCGGAACCAAAATGTAGTTGTACTTCATAATTTTGTAAATAAATTTCTCTTTATCATATTAATTACTTATTTCTTTATAATTATTAGACCACAGAATGTTTGTAGGGCCCAAAAATTTTATTGTTCTGTTCAAAATTGAAGTAAAAGTCAAAAAAATGCACAGTGTTCGTTTTTTACTTTTTTAAATAGTAATTTTGCATTTATGCAAAGTATTTTACATTTACATCTTAGATTATACATGGTTTTATAAGTTTAAAATTAAAACAAATTAATTAAATAAGTATGAAGAACTTAAATATAAAAAACAAATTTTGAGGTCTGTCAGACCTCTGATACCAGTTATGTCACAAAAAATGATGATACCAGTTGACAGTTAAGTACACTGAATATAGAATTTTTCTTTTGTGAGTCATGATGAAAATGAAGTCTTTAGTAAATGATTTGAGTGCATGAATTAAATTTGCTAATATATAAAGGCGCATTTACCCGAGCAATGATTTGCTGGCACCAGTAGAGATTTACACATTATATGCTTTTTGTCGCACCAGTTCCATTTTATTTTGCTGTTGTGTAGTGCCAAGTTGGTGAAAGCTTCCAGAACAGTGATTTGTTACATTGGTATCGATAGTTTGGAGGTCTATTTTTATAAGACAACAATGTACGTCCCACAAATAATGAAGTTGTTCATATTTTTCCAAAAATTTAATGGTTTCATCACTACTCCACCTCTTATTTTTCAAAATTTCGCTCATTTTAGTTATCATTTAAAGAAACAGAAAAATAAAAAGCTATAAATATGAAAATATATAATAATACATAATGGATGATAGTGAAAAATTAATTTGAAATTAAACCACCTTCTGTATGCCAATAGCCTACAAACGAGGTGAAGGTTTATATACGCAAATGTTTATTTAGTGGTGCGTCAGTCACTTACTGGCGAACAAAATTTCAGAAGCCTGCAGAAAATTACATGCAAGTTTCTTTTTGTGCATGCATGTTGAAACTTGCATGCCAGTAAAGGTTTACACACACATGCATCGTTTTACTGGGGCGCCAGTTCTCACTGGCGCCACAAATCAATCCACGTGTAAATGTGCATTTAATCCTTGTAAAACTGAAATCACAATATTGAGAAGGTTCTACTGTAAATTATAACAGCCAACCTGTAAATATAAATGTTCATGACAGAGTAAAAAGTTAGTACACAAAGATAACATGGTACGATTCACAAAAAAAAAAAAAAAACAGTATCCCTTAGAAGTTTTCATCACATTTTTCTCAAAACCATATATTTGTTACATTGCATCATCATAGACTAAACGCTTCAATTTATATGAATCTTGATCATAGAAATGATACTCAAGAGAAAAAACAAAACTATTTTTTAAAGTCCTGGAATATTATATAAAGGTCTGGTATACTTCAACCAGTTTATCTACAGAGCGATTGAAAAGTCGCACACATTAAAATAAAATTGCCTGTAATTATTAGTTTAACCTATTCATTCACCTTGGCCATATACATGTACATAAAATTTTACCAATTCTTATTCACTAAACTGCGCACATATCACTTTGCGTAAAATTAGCCACATACATGAACAAATTCTTTAAGAGTCCAGCAAGTGCTGCAATCTATTGGGACTTTTGAAAAGTTTTAATAATAATAAAAAAAAAAATAGTACTTTAAGAATATATATCTGTACTTAAGAAGTAAAGGAAGTTAACTCCATTTATGTAACTTTTCAGAAGAACCAAAAACATAAAGTTTTTTGTTTAGTAAAAAATTTCTGAAGCTGTGAGAAATTTTTTAATTTGTTGCAAATAAAATAGCTTCTGCTACAGAGATTTAAATGACTAAACAATTTTCTTAACTTTTACTACCCCCTGAACCCCCACAGGACTTCATACTCTTTACGTCTTTCTGCGTTTTAATTACATTAGTGTTCTCCCCAAATATAACTTGAGTTAATCAAACGGAAACAAAACTTAGACAAAATATATTGTGCTAACTCTATTCCGATAAAGAAACAGCATTTTATTCACTAGAATGTTTGAAAAATTTACACAATTCAAGCAATTCTGAGGCTTATCAGTAAGACGATAAAAACAAAACAAAACAAAATTGGAAAAGCGGGCTTTTACAGGGAATCAAATATCTCAGGAACCAAGAAAGATATCAACGTGATTCTTATGCTACAAAATACGGAAAATTTTTGTCTTATTATCTGTTGTATGCGCTTGTATGTATTTTTTCTTACAAGAAATTTATTGAAGAAAAACCATATTTTCAAAAACATTTATTTTATGTATTCACAAATTATTTTTTAACTTAATTCCTATTACGGTTTTTGTAATAATCATTCCACAGATAATAGAGCAAAAAATTATGAACGTTTGAAAAAAAACATCATCCAAATACCTCCAACACAAACCAATATATTTTATTCCCGAGAATGTACAATTATGCAAAAATTACATTTCCGGAAAACTTAAAGTTGAAGGAATGATTTCACTTGCCTTGCTAGTGAGCTTTATTTTAAACAGATGTTTTTATAACTTTTTGTCAACATACAAAGTAAACAAATGTTGTGCTTCAGAAAATTTTAAATTTCAAATAAATGCAAAAAAACAATCAAAATTTAAAAAAAATCATCTTCTTGACTTGACTACCCCCTTAAATTTAAAGTACACTAGAATCTCAGTAGTACGGCCTGTTTGGGACCAAGAGGGTGCCGGATTACTGGATGTGTTGGAATTTTGGAACTATAAATTATAAAAATAAACAAAAAATGAACATGCATTGATTTCTATGTGATTTTAAATTATATTAACTAATTAAAAAGGTTTGCTGAGTACTTTTGTAGTCATTGTATTAAACATAATTATCGGTAATTGACATCACCTAGTGCGGTGTGGGGGTGTTCGTGTTCTAAGATTAATTACGTTTCGTTTTCAATTCAGTATGAAGTTAGAGTATGACCCAGTTCTGGGTTTTGGATAAAAGGCTAAAAATTATTCCATTTAACAATAAATTAAGGTCTGCTTATTCATTTCTTTAATAAAATCCTAAACATACACATTATATTAACTCTGCCGTAATTAGTTTGAGTTGATTTCGCTAATTCAATTTAAATCTTTTACCAAAATCTGTCCTGGGTGAGGTTTTATACTTTTAGACCTAATATTTTAAGGGCCGGATTACTGGAGGTGCCGGACTACTGAGATTCCACTGTATTTAAAGGACTGCTTGTTTAATGAGCAGAAAGACTTGTGAAACCACTACACCACGGGCCGGCCCGTGGTCTAGTGGTCAACGCAACTGGCTACTATGCCGGGGTCCCGGGTTCGATTCCCGGTCAGGTCTGGCATTTTTTTCATCTGTAAATCACCACATATCATTACCTACGCACAAGCCCAAGGCTTATGTAGGCATCATCACTCAATAAAAAAAAAGAAAAGAAAAACTTTTAGTATACGGTCATTGTTTACATGTCAAAAACGGGTTTTTTCCTCATTGCCAAAAACACAGTGGCATTGTTTTGTTGTTGTCTTGTGTACAGTTAGGTAGACTTCATTGTACATTTATTTTGGTCATAATATATTTTATTCATAGTTAAGTTTAGTTTAAGCTTTTATTTTTGGAAAAACATTTTAGCTTAAGTAGTTTAAGTTATAAGCACGATTAATTTAGGCGGGTGGGAGTTTGCTGTGTATTCACCAAATTCCTCTCCTCCCACACTCCCACCAGTCGAGAAATTTCTCCTCTCTTACTGCTCCTATTGACTTGAAATTTATTACCTTATTTCAAAGTTTACTTCACCCTTTACGCTCAAAAAATGTACTCTGCCTGTAATATCTAGTACAGGACTACTGCACGCATGTTTTATTACCTGCAAAGTTTATATTTCGTACAAAAATTAAAACAAGATGTAAATTACATTTTGTTTCATACCCTACGATTAATGTAGATGATATACTTTTCAAAATAAATAATTCAATTGCGTGGATTCAAAATTACAAAAAAACAAAGTTTGGTATTAACACTGTTATAGTAAAAATATTCTGTAAAAGGAAAAGTGACGCCACAGTGTCTTGGGCCAGTCTAAGCTGGTGGGAGTAGTCTGTATGGAAAAGTCCATTTAATACGGAGAGGGGTGTGCGTGAATAGTGCGTTTACAACTTGGCAATTTTGTAGTTGAGTTCTAACCTTAGCGTATTGAAGTGATTAATTAGTTATAATTAGTTAGTTATGGAAGTGAAGTGTTATTCTACACAAATGTTATAAACTATCTCATGTATTTATTTTGATTGTTTACTATATTGCTACTTATCAGATTTTAATTTCTAATGTAGTGTCTTATATAATTCAAAGCTGTTTAATTTTTCGTTGACTCGATTCAGTTCTGAGTTCATTTAAAATGTGTGAAAATAGGGGAAAAAATAAAGTTGACAAAAAGGTAAAGTTTTGCATAGTCAAAGTCGTAAAATTATTAATAATGTGATAACGTTTTTTGAGCAGGAAGTAAAAGAGGAACCTGATGTATCATTGAATAATAGAAAGTGTGCCGTTACGGAATGTGTTTTACGGGGAATAGGGATTTCAAAAAATACTTTTCCTGACTTTGTAATTTATTTCCGATCACATAAATGTCAATAAATTAAGTTAACTGTAAGTCTGTTTTTCATTTCTTATAATAGTAGCTAATAATATCAGGCAGAGTAGTAGCGTTTAAGCTACCGTTGTTATGCGATTCGGCTAGTATTACACGTGATGTGGAGTGGAAGAGGAATTCCTCTCTCACTTTCTCACGACTATAATGTGATGTAATTAAGTTTGTTATGACTGTATGATCAAAATGAAAATAAAATACGGAAGGCTGTTTAATTAGCGAGTCACCCAGACATAGAAGTTTTGTCTACATTAATAAATTAATTGCCTTCAGTGCTGCTATAATGCTACAATTTATTTATTATGTATGTTTATAATTATACATTATTATAAATAGTCAAAATATATTATAATAGAGAACAAAACAATACGATTATAGCCTACAAGTACGGCTGTTGGTTGGTCAGTTGGCGTTAGCGAAGACTAGTGTATGATAAGTTTAATTCGGTTATTAAATGCTTAAGAGTGCTCATGAAAATTAATAAGAACAAAACGAAAGTGTTGTGCAGCAGCAAGAGTGGTTTAGAAGAGATGGGAAATTTAAAAGTAGGCAATGAAAACATACAGAAAGTTAAGGAATTCTGCTATCTAGGGAGTAAAATAACAAAGGATGGTAGAAGCACAAGTGATATCAAGAGTAGAATTGCTCAAGCTAGAAAAGCCTTTGAAATGAAAAACAGCTTACTGACTACAAACATTGATTTACAGATTAGGAAAAATTTCTTAAAACATTATGTTTGGAGTGTAGCATTATACGGAAGTGAAACGTGGGTGATAGGGGCTGTAGAAAAGAAGAGGATAGACGCTTTTGAAATGCGGTGTTATAGGAAAATGTTAAAGATTAGGTGGGTGGACAAAATAAGTAATTTAGAGGTTCTTAGGCGAGTGGATGAAAAAAGAAGTATATGGAAGCATCTTACCAGAAGAAGGGATAGGGAAGTGAGGCATATCTTTAGACATCCAGGTATTGGGCTATCAATAATGGAGGGTAATATTGAGGGAGTAAATTGTAGAGAGAGGCAAAGATTAGAATATATAAAGCAAATTACAATAGATGTAGGGTGTTACAGGTATGTAGATATGAAACGACTTGCGCAAGATAGAACAGCTTGGAAAACTGCATCAAACTAGTCGAGAGACTGATGACAAAAAAAAAGTTATTTGGTTTGGTTGTGATTATTTTCCCAGTTTTCATTAAATTTTTGTAAATTATATTATCAGGACACCTGTTACACAATTCTATTTATACTAAATTTATTTGCCCATAACGGACAGGTGGAGTGTCAGATTATTTACACTCAATCTGTTCGTTGCAGGGCTAAAATAAATAGTTCTGTTTCTTATCACATGGTCAGCCAATCAAATGACTGAATCATTTAAGAACAGAAGAGGTAGAGGTGTAAAAGACACTAGTCAGAGTTATCTCCTCTGAAAGTAATGAATTTCACTATACAGCCAGACCCTGTGGTGAATGAAGTGAAGGTGTCATTTGCAGAGTGGAAAATATGTGCTTTTCAGAGGGCCCGGCATGCTGATAAGTGTACTTTTCCACTCAGTAAGGAAAGCAATGGTAAACTACCTCACTCCTCGTTTTACTTAGTAAAACCTCTACAGGTTCAAACCAGCCTTTCGGCTGATGACCTAAACAACAACAACACTAAATTTATATTAATAATATATTATCCATCTGCAGTAAATAAATACAATAAATAACAAACACAGTAAATGAAAGAAAACGGTGAATAAACTGTAGTAGAATCTCGGTTTTTTTTTTTTTTTTTTTTTTTTTTTTTGGTTTAACGTCCGACTGTTCTGCAGTTACTGCTAATGCAGACGGTGAGGGATGAAATGATTTTTTGTAACGTATGAAAATATGCCGTGCCTGAGTGGGATTCGAACCCAGGACCGCATGATGAGAGGCGAGCACGTTACCAACTGCGCCAATGCGGCCGGCGGTGAATCTCGGTAGTTCGGCCCTTAAAATATTAGGCCTAAAAGTATAAAACCTCACCCAGGACTGATTTCGCTAAAAGATTTAAATTGAATTAGGGAAATCAACTCGACCTAATTACAGCGGTTTTACTATAACATGTATGTTTAGGATTTTATTAAAGAAATGAATAAGCAGACCTTAATTATTGTTAAATTGAATAATTTTTGGCCTTTTATACAAAAACCCAGAACTGGGTCATACTCTATACTTCATGCTGAATTGACAACGAAACGTAATTAATCTTAGAACACGAGCACCCCCACACCGCACTAGGTGATGTCAATTACCGATAATTATGTTTAATACAATGACTACAAAAGTACTCGCAAACCTTTTTAATTAGTAAATTTAATTTAAAATCACATAGAAATCAATGCATATTCATTTTTGGTTTAAATTTATAATTTATAGTTCCAAAATTCCAACACATCCAGTAATCTGACATTTTCAGTAATCCGGCACCCTCTAGGTCCCGAACAGGACGGACTACTGAGATTATACTGTAGTTTTATTTAATGTAACATGTAAAAACAGTGTACTTGTAACAGTGTAATGAGTGTAAGGGGAGTCTATGAGTATACAGGAGGCTGTGGAAGGGATACACGAGCAAGAACTCGACCCACCTAAATATTTCGTTCTTGGTATAGTTGTAATTTTGGTTTGTTAATAAATAGGTTTTATAAGTTTAAAATAAGCTTTTCTATTATTTATTATAACCAGATCCTGAAAGAACCTTGGAATATTTTTGCAACATGTTGTAAAATACATTTTAAATTATTAAATTGTACTGGTAACGCAATATACGTTGACGATCATCAGGGAGAGTAAGACTGGTCTAGCTGGGGTGGAGGTGAAAGTGCTGCTGTGCTTTTCTAAATACATCATGTTGTAGTTTTACTCTTACATTGATTTATTATGCGTACAACTATGTCGTTTTATAAACATACCATTGTATTATTTATTGATTCTTAATAATTATCCTAAATAATAAACATTCATTCTAAATAAGCCATAATACTAGTTCTAAGCTATATTTAGTATCCTTTTTGGTCATCAGAAGTAAACTGAATTACTGCACTCTGACATTTGTATTGATAAGACTAGTTAGTCCGTGAGTTCAGTCGATGCAAGCTTATTAACGTGAGTAATACTAGTTTTACGGTAATTTCAAAATGTTATTGTATTTTTAGGGTTTTACTTCATTATTTTCAGTAAAATTATATTAAATTGCAATTGAATTTTAAACAATTCACATTCTTTAAATAATTACATTACTCCTTACTTATTTAGTGTGACGGGTCATGAACTAAATTTCATTACTCAAGTGTTTGTGGTGGTTACATTTTAAGTTAGACGCTTGATACATGTCTTATGCTTTCGGGTTAGCCGATGTAATTAGGATAGATAGTACACTGCCCTCCGCATGTTAGGCGCAATCGTCAACTTATAGCGCATTACCAGTACTTGATAATTTTTTGATGCCCACAACTTTTCAATCACAACTTATAATTTTATCTAGATAAAATTATAGACTAAATGGTAAACCTAAAAATATGAAAAGCAACAACAATAAGAAATAAAATAAAAATAAATGCTATACAAAATATATATAATATAGATACTAATATTTTATATTTATTAAATCTACTACAATTGTATGTACTAATTTAATAATAATAAAAATAAAAGTAAACGTCATACAATATCAAAGAATTATGACCCTATGGTGGTGTAACACTAGATTCAAAAAAGTATTTTTTGGAAGGACATTTCAAAATTAAAGATCTTCATTATAAATTAATAAATATAGATAATTAATTAACAAAAACATAACCTTCACTTATTTCCAAACAATTAAATATTTTAAAATACAAAAACGATATAATATTTATCAAAAAACAATATCGGTAAAAAATACTTTTTCCTTTTTTATTTAAATTGGTATAATTAATATCTTTAAAAATAAAATCATATTATTTTCTTTAGACCCTCGTCATACTTTCAGGAAATTTCATCTCGCAAAAAAAAATTATAAATTTCCATCGCCGTTATTAGGAGGAGGTTGTTGGTTAGGAGGATTTTCGTTACCGAATTGCCGTCTAAGTTGTTCAACTAATGCCGGATTTTCTGACTGCATTTGCTGAGCTAACTGTTGTCCAGCTTGTAATAATGCTTCGATTCCTGAACCGTTCTGTGAGACAGATCCTGACATAATATTATTCATAACGGATTGCATCGATGGATTTGAAAGCATCTGTGTAGCCATGTTTAAAAGTGCCGGATTTGAAAGGATCATTCCAAGATCAACATTACCACGTCTGGTACCATCGGCGGCAAGTTTTTCTTCAGTTAATTGTAAATTATTACGATAACTATCATTTTCTGGTTCTAAATCCAAAGCCCTTTTGTAACTTTCCCACGCTTCTTGATGTTTATTTAAACTGGAAAATGCTAGACCGAGTCTGCCATATGCTTTACTATACGATGGATCTATTTGCAGAGCACTCTTACAGTCTTTGATAGCTTCTTCATGGTTATTTAACTTACTATGAGCTGCAGCCCTGTTGCAATAAAACACTGCGTTTTTTGGGTCCAATTGTATAGCCTTTGAATAACAATCAACTGCTTCTTGAAAATCTTGAGAACTCATTAATGTATTACCCTCACATTTTAACTTCTCAGCTTTTGCTTTATCTTCCGGTGAAATCGGAATTTCTGTTGCCACTAAATGATCTTGAAAAATCGTCAATAAAGAAGTTGCCACATCTAAATCCGTATCACGAGGCGATATATTGTAAGCACTCTCCAAACATTGTATAGAAACTTCTAATCCTTCACAGCCATCTGCCGGAAGAATACCGCTTTCGACTTCAGATCGAAGGAATTTTATTATAGCATAAACTAATTTTTTCGTATCACCCATAGCCATTTTTTCACAAATAAATTATATATTAATTTGAAAGTATTACACAATATAAATAATATATGTATATATTTTGTACAAACCTAACGACAAAGTTCACAAACACGTTGATATAATTGAATAAATATGTTCACATTTGTCACAAAAATCAAACGTTTTAAATAGAAAATTTTAAATATTTTGATTAACGTACAACACCACGTTCGCGATGTCCACAAAACTTGTAAATACTGTCTTTAGTACGATAAAGTAATTGTATTACATTGGCCCAGTATAGCACAGAAAAAACTTCGGCAATCAAAAATAATACTAAAATTCATAAAAAAAATATTTTCTTGAATTTTGCTGGAAAACGCTACCAAATCACTTTACGGCAACGAACCACAGCTGATCACGTTCCTAATAAATTTGTCGTCATTGTTATACAGGTTTACCACCGCGGTTTAGACTCAATATTTTCGTTTTAACTAACAAATTATCACTAAACGAATACAGAAAGAAGATAAATGTTTGCCATATGTAATTAATTTAATAATTTGTAATGATATTTATTTTGTGATAATCAGGTTAAATGTTTACCAGCTTGAAACCTCTATACAGTTTCATATACAACTAAATTTATGAGAAATATTGTGACAAATTTCTTTACAAGAGTGTTACGAAATTTTCGGTATTAAATTGAAATCGTTATGTTTCAACTAATTGAAACTAGATTTATTAATTTGTATTTAGCAGTGCAGTGAGTACCCAAATCGCAATAATTTGAGTGGGTTGGCGTTGGCGAGGTAGTTTGAAAACTCGGTGATAATATAGTTTTTAAGAATGTCAGACGGTAATTTACCGGTTGATGATGAAAAACGGAAAAATACGATTCTTCAGTCGCCTTTCCCGAAAATATCAAATGGAAAAATTGAAACTGTTCTATTTTTAAATGCTTGTAAAGGATTGGTAGCTCTATTAGGTAAAGTAACAATAATTTGAACTTAGGTTATGTAACAATTCGTCTACATCTAGATACTCAAACAATTTTTACCAGTCTTTATTAGCTATACAAAAATTCAAAAAAGTCACAGAAATATTTTATTCTCTGCGCTTTCGTGTTTAAAAAATGTCAGGAGTTATAGTACAATATTAGTGTTTATTGTTTTGTTTATTTACATTAAAGAATGGACGTTATTGACGTGGCACGGTCGTTTTTCATAAGTGTGGTTTTGAAATGCTCAGAAAAATTCAGAGTTAAATCTGTACCTTTATTAAGTTAGCACCAGTATATTGAATATTCCGTGTCTGAGAGACATTTATAAATTTTCGTTGAGTTTGTATCAGAAGGCATACTTGCCTGTCTTTAATTTCTTTTGAAAACATCAACAAATGTATTGCTGGTAACACCACAGTGATTAGTGTTCAAAATGATCAAAATGTAGCAACAGAGTTTTTCCTTGTTATATTATCAGTAGCCGTACCATAACCTCTTATATCATAACTACACACTTTTGAAGTAATTGCAGAACAGTCGGACATTAAACAAAAAAAAAAGATTAAAATATTTATTGTTTACTCATGATTAAACATAGGTTGTATTTTTCATTATTTACATAGGTAAGACAAAGTCATGAGAGTGTTTTACACCAGTTTTTTTCTGTCTGAAGGAGTTTTATGCTTATAATTAATCCTCGGATCAATATGCACTTTTTTGACCCAAAATATGCCTGTAAATATGCCAAAAAAAAAGTTGAAATATGCAAAAATTAATGCAAATATAAAAACAAGTTATTTTTAATAATTTTGTTTAATTAATTTAACTTTGAAATACATTACCTATATTTATAAAATGTTTCAAAATAATGAATACGCTAATCTAATCTTAATTTAACCACTTTAACCGTAATCATCACATTTTAAAAAATTGAAGTTTTAAATAAATAAATTATGTTAATTGCATAAAATAATCAAAGTTTTTCCAAATTTTCCACTTTGTAGCTCCGTCTTTTGTCAGACAGGACGTTGTTCATTGCTGAAAAGGAGCGTTCAACATCACATGAAACAATTGGTAGGAATTTCAGAGCTGAAATTGCTAGGGGGTCACTCATTTCCATTTCATCCGCAAGCTCTCCCTTCAAAATTCTTGAAACATCCTGAGCTGCCTTCCATCCTGGGTTTCTCTTCAACACAGCGTCCAATTTGTTCCTCAACTTTTCGCCAACAGATCCTCCCCATTCTTTACTTTTTCTTTTAACCTATCAATGAGGCCAACGGAATCACATAGGTTCATTCCTTTTGATTCTAATGCTGTAATTAAATCGGGAATGAATCCAAAATTGGAATGAACATAAGCAAGTTGTTGAACCACTGAAGACCTGGTTAGTACAGCATTAGCTTGAGCTATTGCTTGGTTCTCTGATTCATTAAAACTTCCAATTATTTCCTTCACTTTTTCATGGTGTTCAGCAAAGTAATTGGCTGCAGATATCCAAGTACCCCATCTTGTGATTATAGGTTGAGGTGGGAGAGGAACATTAGGATAAGCATTCTTGAATGCCCTTATTCTGCTCGGTGCCTTCACAAATACTTTTGTTTTTTTACAAGTTTTCTGGAAATTTGTGTAAAATATGCTTAAAATATGCAAAAGGGTCCGAAATATGCACGAATATTCAAACTAAAATTGGGGTTTTTTTGGTCGCAAATCATTCAAAAACACTCAAAACGGATTATAAACATTTTTTAGAACTTAAAAAAAAGATATGCAAAATCCGAGCATTAGATAATACTGGTTGGTTTATGTTTTATAAAGAATTACTGGTTGGATGACTGTCTCGTTATGTTTTATGATTGTTTTGTGCTATAGATGATTATCTTAATTGTTTTAATTTGTGTATTTTTGTTTTACAGAAAAGTTCGGTAAAGTATTCACTGCAGTTAAATGTGATATGAATGGAAATATTGTGGTGAGTATGTTGTCCTGTGTATATTTTTATTGACATCTTGTGTTTTAAATTTATTGAGAAAGTTCTTAAGGAGCTGATGTTTGCTCATCAGTGTTAAAAATCTGACATTCAATCTTCGCATTCAATTCGTCAAGTTTGATGAGAATTATTTTTAAAAACAACACTTCTTAAATACAAGGCGTGTTCAGAAAGTAAGTACCGTTTAAAAAAACACAAGTAAAACAATTTTTTTCAACACAATTTTATTTCTACATGAAAGCCCAAACCTTAAACTATTTTTCGACATAGTTTCCACCGATGTTCAAACACTTGTCGCAGCGGGTGATCAATTTGTCTATACCCTCTTCGTAGAAGGTTCCCGCCACTGACATGCACAAAACTAAGAGACTCGTAAGTGCTTTGACTTTTCTCACATGGTACAGTGATGATGGTGAGGATTTTTTTAAACAAAATTGTGACAGGTGATGAAACTTGGGTCCGTCATGTCACACCGGAATATAAACAGCTGTCAATGGAGTGGCGACACATGCAATCCCCGAAGAAACTAAAATTCAAGATGATATTGTCTGCACAAAAAATCATGTGCACTGTCTTTTGGGATCGGAAAGGTGTTTTGCTGATTGATTTTCTCTCAAGAGGTGAAACCATTAATACAAGGTACGCAACCTTAAGAAAACTAAGGCGGGCAATTCAAAACAAACTGAGAGGAATGCTCAGTAACGAAATTGTGTTGCTCCATGACAATGCTCAGCCCCATACCGCTGGTGACACTCAAACATTTGTTTGACAATTTCGTTGGGAGCAGTTCGATCACCCGTCCTACAGCCCGGACTTGGCACCGTCTGACTACCACTTGTTCCTGCACATGAAGCTTGATCTAGGCGGCCAACGCTTTAAAACCGACAATGAAGTGAAAACTGCCGTGGAGTCGTGGCTACATTCGTTGGCGGGAACCTTCTACGAAGAGGGTATAGACAAATTGCTCACCTGCTACAACAAGTGTTTGAACATCGGTGGAAACCATGTTGAAAAATAGTTTAAGGTTTGGGCTTTCATGTAGAAAAAAAATTGTTTTACTTGTTTTTTTTTAAAAACGGTACTTACTTTCTGAACACGCCTCGTACCTCCACAAGAAAAAGCTTGTCGGTGTAAAATCTGGGAATCTTGGACACCACGATCATTCAGTATCAAATGATTGCCAAAAAATATACTGTAACATGTCTTAATATGCTTTTCACGGTTGATGAGCTATGCTGTTTCACACGTTTAGACCAATCAGAACGTTTGCCAGCGCTGTCAGATTGTACCTGACAAACATTACGCGCGCATGCGTATAAGAGCCGCAATAGTTCACTCTCGTCTTGCATCCCGTACTGAACACATCGATTATAGATGCGTTAACATGCAATACTTTATAATATAATCAGCTCATTGTATGTTCATACGTTATAATTGTTATTGAAAGACCAGAAAAATCTGTTGTGAAACACTCACACAACTTTCTCTTGCCAATGCAAATAATGACCAACATAGCCTAACATTAGTAATAAAATATTAGAAATAAACAAAAAAATTAACCTCAAAAAACATAACCTTATTTTAATCTTGAGTGAAAGATGCAAAATGAAAATCAATCTCAGTTTGGTTAAAAGTATGGAAAATCACTCTTTCACGCTAAACTAGGCTCTGTAGAGAAAAATGCTTTAAATAAAAGTTGTAGATTTTTTAATTTACTATGAATATGATAGTATACACTTTTGTCATAAAATGCATACTAAGGCTGAAATTTAAAAAAAATCGATTTTTCGCAAGTTTTCGTGAGAAAAAAACAGAAAATTGCTAATTACCGCTAAACTAAGCGTTATACAAAAAAATGTTTCAAATTAAAGTTGTAGGATTTAAATTCTCTACAACTTTTATTATATACATTTTTGTGCTAAAATGCATATTAAAGCTGTAATATTAAAATTTTTTTACGTGAAAACAGCCTCACCAAGAATTTCACCAAACATGGCGCCTACCCTATCTTGTACAGCATAAAAATTTTAGTAAACCAGGCGATTTTTAAAAAAAATCATAGGACCAGTTTTTGAGAAAATCGCAAAAAAGTGAAAAATTATACGAATAAACTACTACTTCTGGTTGACCGATTTTAATGAAAATGTTCGTGTCGGGTCCGGGGTAGTGGTATGTAACTTAAGTTTCAAATTCGTATGGTGTTCCGTTCTTGAGATATTGTGTTCACGGACACACAGACCAATCGCTAAAACAGTCTCTTTTGGGTTCAGGGGGTCTGAAAACGTGTAGTTCTGATGAAAACTTGATTTCAAAAAATCGACATGAAAACAATACTTTCCTTTCTATATATTCATTGTTGTTTAGGTCAACAGCCAAAAGGCTGGTTTGAACCTGTAGAGGTTTTACTAAGTAAAACGAGGAGTGAGGTGGTTTACCATTGCCTTCCTCACTGAGTGGAAAAGTACGCTTATCAGCATGCCGGGCCCTCTGAAAAGCACATATTTTCCACTCTGCAAATGACACCTTCACTTCATTCATCACAGGGTCTGGCTGTATAATGAAATTCATTACTTTCAGAGGAAATAACTCTGATTAGTGTCTTTTACACCTCTACCTCTTCTGTTCTTAAATGATTCAGTCATTTAATTGGCTGACCATGCGATAAGAAACAGAACTATTTATTTTAGCCCTTCAACTAACAGATTGAGTGTAAATAATTTGACATTCCACCTGTCTGTTATGGGCAATATATATTCATATAGGCAAGAAAAAGTAAAAATGGCCAATGAAATATTTAACAGAGCTTCAAGAGCAAGTGTTGGCAACGTTGCTGGCAAATCATTGGCTAGCGATAAAGTTGGTGGGGGGGGGGGGGCAATGCATACGTTCACAGCTCATCACCCTTGAAAAATAGCATGGCATTGGCAGTATGCCAAGTTGTGTTATCCTACCGGAACCAACATTCTTGTTCGTATGAATCTAACATTCCAATAAACTGATGGATAATATTGCATGGAGAACTTCCATGGTTATCACTGATGATCGACCTGTATTTTTGCGATGTACACGATTCACCGTCTTAGCAAATTTAATTAACCCTTGAAGTGGCTGTTACATTTTGTTAAATTGGCAGCGTAATTTACAGAAGGGGTCAAGGCATTTTTGTTATATGAGGTGTGGCTATTAAATAACAAGACTGACGTAAAAAATTTAATTTTAATTTTATACATAATCACTTATTGTCACCTTCAATATACTCTCCTTCTTTATCCCTATAACGCTCCATGCGAATTTTCCATTGTTGGAAACAGTGCTGGAAGTCATCTTCTGTCAGCTCCTTCAGGACACGTGGCGCTTTTTCTTTTATAGCTTCCAC
The DNA here is from genome assembly GCA_035578175.1 of Catonia carolina. NCBI lineage: Eukaryota > Metazoa > Arthropoda > Insecta > Hemiptera > Achilidae > Catonia > Catonia carolina. The sequence continues at coordinate 16,267,587 of JAQMRL010000015.1, forward strand.
AGACTCATATCTTGTCCCTTTTAATGCAGATTTCACCTTAGGGAACAGGTAGAAGTCATATGGTGCAAGATCTGGTGAATAAGGCGGATGTTCTAACACTGAGATGCTGTACTTGCCTAGGAACCTCTTGACAGTTAACGCGGAATGAGCTGGCGTATTGTCTTGGTGGAGAATCCATGATTTGTCCTTCCACATTTCGGGGCGTTTTTCCTTTCTCTTTGATGGTAGTTTAGAAAGTACCTCAAGGTAGTAATATTGATTAATTGTTTAACCTTCAGGAACCCAGTGAAGGTATACAATCCCATGGATATAAAAAAAAAACAATCATCATTGCTTTAAATTTTGACTTGCTCATTCGGGTTTTTTTGCTCTCGGTGAGTTTAGCTCTTCCAGTGCATGGATTTGCACTTCGTTTCATAAGTAAATATCTTCGGAAGTAAAAAACCACGTTTCATCACATGTTATTATCTTCTACCTGTTCCTTAAGGTGAAATCTGCATTAAAAGGGACAAGATTTGTGTCTGTGGAAGCTGTAAAAGAGAAAGCGGCATGTGTCCTGAAGGAGCTGACAGAAGATGACTTCCTAGCACTGTTTCCAACGATGGACAATTCGCATGGAACGTGTGGCTTTATTTAATAGCCACACCTTGTATACCATATTATTCAGAAAAGTATGGAGATTATGATTATATAATTAGTTTTTGCTGTTGATCAAAACTGAAATTTTTTTTTAAATGTTCAAAACAAGGTTTTTTGTGATTTAAATGTTTGCGTCAGCTAAGACATCATGCAAGTCATGTAGTAAAGTGACATACCGCGTGTGTGTGCGTTCATGTGTGTGAAGAAAATATCTCAAGAACGGAACATCGTACAAACTTGAAACTTAAGTTAGATACTACTACCAAACCCGACATGAACATTTTCATCATAATTGCTCAACTGGTAATAGTAGTTTTTCACTTTTTCCGATTTTCTCAAAAACGGCTCCGACAATTTTTTTTATGAAATCGCCTCATTTACTACTTTTTTCATACTCTACAAGATTGAGTAGGCGTCATGTTTGCTGAAAATCTTGTTCGCTCGTAGAAAAAAATTGTTTCTTTGAGATTGCGAATTGAATATGCACTTAAGCGCAAAAGTGTATACAATCAAAGTTGTAGACAATTTAAAAATCTACAACTTTTGTTTCAAATATGTTTTTGTATTATAACGCTTAGTTTAGCTGTAATTATTGGTTTTCTGGTTTTTTTCATGAAAATCTGTAAAAAATGGATTTTTTAAAATTTCAGCCTTAGTATGGATTTTACAAAAAAAGTGTATGTAATAAAATTTATAGAAAATTAAAAGATCTACACTTTTATTTCAAGAATTTTTCTCTAAGGAGCCTAAAGTCGTGCGAGTGTTTCATACCAGATTTTCTTTTGTAATGCCCTGGTCAAGTCTAGATATTTTTATTTTATGTGAATATTAACTTTAGTTTTTTTGCACTTATTTTCAGAAATTAACAAATAAATATGTTATAGATAAAGAAAAATTTTTTTACCTGGATGAAATGATATTAAGTGAAAAAGGCACTGAGATAATTGCTACCGATGCTCTCTTGTGGCTGAATCGGTAAGTTCAGAAATTCAGTCTATTTTTTTTCTATTGTTTTTTTTTGTGTAGTTCCTAACATGTGTACGTTGCAATCTGTTCAATTCAGAACAATAAGCAACCCCATGACCCAATGAGATGAGGATGATGTGTATGACGTGTAAATGAGGTGTAGTCTTGTACAGGCTCAGGTCGACCATTCCTGAGTGAGTATGGTTAATTGAACCCCAACCATCAAAGTACACCGGCAACCACTGTCTAGTATTCAAATCCGTATAAAATTGAACTACTTTTACTAGGATTTGAACCAGGAACCTTTGTCTCCGAAAATCAGCTGTTAAACAACTGATTTTGGCGACGACTTTACCTCTAGACCAACCCGGTGGGTATTTTACTGAATGAAATGTTTTTCTTTTTTTTTTGATTTTTACTTTCTCTTGCCTATATGAATAAATAGGAAGGAAAGTATTGTTTTCATGTCGATTTTTCAAAATCGAGTTTTCACCGGATCTACGCGTTTTCAGACCCTCTGGACCCAAAAAACATGTTTTTAGCAATTGGTCTGTGTGTGTGTGTGTGTGTGTGAACAGAATGTTTGAAGAACAGAACATCGTACAAACTTGAAACTTAAGTTACATGCCACTACCGGACCTGACATGAACATTTTCATTAAAATCAGTCAACCGGAAGTAGTAGTTTATTCGTGTAATTTTTCACTTTTTTGCGATTTTCTCAAAAACTGGTCCTACAATTTTTTTAAAAATCGCCTCATTTACTGAAATTTTTATGCTCTACAATATAGGGTAAGCGCCATCTCCGCTGAAATTCTTAGTAAGGCTGTTTTTTTCGTAAAAAAATTGTTATTTAAGATTGCCGCTTTAATATACATTTAAGCGCAAAAATGTACATAATAAAAGTTGTTTAGAATTTGAAATCCTACAACTTTTATCTCAAAACATTTTTTTTGTATAATGCTTAGTTTAGTGGTAATTAGCAATTTTCTGTTTTTTTCTCATGAAAACAAGTGAAAAATTGATTTTTTTAAGATTTCAGCCTTAGTATGCATTTTACGACAAGAATGTATTACTAAAATTTATAGGAAATTAAAAATCAACAACTTTTATTTAGAGTACTTTTCTCTACAGAGTCTAGTTTAGCGTGAAAGAGTGATTTTCCGTATTTTTAAGCCAAACTGAGGTCGATTTTCATTTTGCGTCTTTCACTGGTGATTAAAATAAGGTTATGTTCATTGAGGTTAGTTTTTTTGTTTGTTTCTAATGTTTTACTACTAATGTTGTTGTTTAGGTCATCAGCCAAAAGGCTGGTTTGAACCTGTAGAGGTTTTACTAAGTAAAACGAAGAGTGAGGTGGTTTACCATTGCCTTCCTCACTGAGTGGAAAACTACGCTTATCAGCATGCCGAGCCCTCTGAAAAGCACATATTTTCCACTCTGCAAATGACACCTTCACTTCATTCACCACAGGGTCTGGCTGTATAATGAAATCCATTACTTTCAGAAAAGATAACTCTGATTAGTGTCTTTTACACCTCTAGCTCTTCTGTTCTTAAATGATTCAGTCATTTAATTGGCTGGCCATGTGATAAGAAACAGAACTATTTATTTTAGCCCTGCAACTAACAGATTGAGAGTAAATAATTTGACTCTCCACCTGTCTGTTATGGGCAGTTACTACTAATGTTAGATTATATTATTCATTATTTGCATTGGCAAGAGAACGTTGTGTGAGTGTTTTACACCAGATTTTTATTTTTATTCCAGCGGCTTGCATTTTGTGGAGAGATTTTTTGAGTTGCTCATCGAAGATACCAGCTGTAATGATGAATTAGTTCCTATTCTTAAAACTGCCTATAAAGAAACGTTGAAACAACATCATGGGTGGATCGCTCACCAGTTATTTGAGGTAACATTTGAGCTTACAGTTTGTATAGTCGATCTACTGTAAGAGTACTCTGCGCAAGGCAAGCGCCTATACGTTGTCAACGAAAGTGTTACACTAGTTGGTGCATATCTATAGTACGAGGCGTGTTTTTTAAGTAAGTACCGTTTTGCGATTCCGCCGCCGCAGCACTACGGTCGGCGTTCCGCGCATGCGCGCTGGTTACCTACATCTCTTGTCTACGCACTGACGCCATTACAGTCTGATTCTTCATTGTATACGTTGTTTACCGAGTGTTTAAGATGCCTCCGACAATCGTGAGTCCCGCTGATTGTGAAGTACGGGCTGTTATACGATTTCTTAGTGCTAAAGGCGTAAAACCGATCGATATTCATCGTGAGATCGTTGAAGTTTACGGACAAAACATTATGAGTGATGGAATGGTAAGGAAATGGGTGAGAGCATTTAAAGATGGCCGCACAAATGTGCAACAATTTCTGCCCGGAAAATCATGTGCACAGTTTTTTGGGACAGAAAAGGAGTATTGCTAGTGGAGTTTCTGCCTCGTAATGAGACAATCAATGCAGCGTCTTATTGGGAGACATTGAAAAATCTGCGTCGTGCAATCCAGAACAAAAGATGTGGCAAGTTGAGTAAGGGTATCGTTTTGCTGCATGACAATGCCCGTCCACATGTGGCTAATCAGACCAAAGATCTCATCAAATCATTTAAATGGGAAACTCTAGATCATCCTCCATACAGCCCTGATTTGGTGCCCAGCGACTACCATTTGTTCCTGCACTTGAAGAAACACCTGGGCGGTCGGCGTCTTCAAGACAATAACGAAGTCAAAACATTTGTGATGCAGTGGTTAACAAATCAGGCGGCAGAATTTTATCAGGAGGGTATTCAAAAACTGGTGCCACGTTATGACAAGTGCCTCAATATTCACGGAAATTATGTAGAAAAGTAGATTAAGGTACAGGCTTTCGTGTAAAAATAAAATTATTGCGATATCTTTGCACGTCTTTTTTTAATTCCAAAACGGTACTTACTTAAAAAACACGCCTCGTACATTTGTTTTTGGAAGAAGCTTGTAAGGGGAGGGCGAGTAGGTAGAGTAGGGATAGTTTCAACGGGGCAAAAGTTGTCTCCTTCTCACTTAATCATCATTCCCTCTCTTTTTAACTGTATACTACTCTGTTACAACTACTACGCTAGACTAAAAACTTTATATTTTCTGTTGTCTTTTGCCTTTCTCCATCTGAATCCCATATCTTTAATAATTTGACACAGCGACCATTTACTTCCTTTGAAATTAATTTTCTCCCGCCAAACGGGGAGTAACAAATTCAAAGTTGGCCATTCAGCGTTTGTTTTGTGAAAATTATATATGGTTCTTCTCACAACATACTTATCAAAATCAGCCGGCCGTGTTGGCGATGTTGGTAACGTGCTCGCCTCTCATCACGCGGTCTTGGGTTCGAATCCCACTCGGGCATGGCATTTTTCATACGTTACAAAAAATTCATTTCATCCTTCACCGTCTGCATTAGCAGCAATTTGCAAAACAGTCGGACATTAAACCAAAAAAAAAAACTTATTAAAATCGTCCACTTCACTCTTCACTTTCCTTCTCATTCTTTTCTTATTTGGTGTTCTGATTAGCACATCAGGGTTTTTTCTTTTTTCTTTCAAAATTCTTTGAACTGTATTATGCTAAATCCCCATAGCTCTGCTACACGATTTTGCACATTGGTCAGTAAAATTGGTCAGTTACGTGAAAAATTAATATAAACAAAACCAAACAGCAAAAGAGTAAAAACAATAGGTACATAAAACAGTAGGTCTACTACCGAATGCACGAGTTGAAGGCTTGTGAAGGGAATTGAACAAAAATATAAAATTACAACATACAGTCAATGTTTTTTACTTTCTCTTGCCTATATGAATATATAGGAAGGAAAGTATTGTTTTCATGTCGATTTTTCAAAATCGAGTTTTCACCGGATCTACAAGTTTTCAGACCCCCTGAACCCAAAAAACATGTTTTTAGCGATTGGTCTCTGTGTGTGTGTGTGTGTGTGTGTGTATGTAAACAGAATATCTCAAGAACGGAACATCGTACGAACTTGAAACTTGAAACTTAAGTTACATACCACTACCGGACTCGACACGAACATTTTCATCAAAATCGGTCAACCGGAAGTGGTAGTTTATTCGTGTAATTTTTCACTTTTTTGCGATTTTCTCAAAAACTGGTCCTACGATTTTTTTAAAAATCGCCTGGTTTACTCAATTTTTTATTCTCTACAAGATAGGGTAGGCGTCATGTTTGCTGAAATTCTGGGTGAGGCTGTTTTCACGTAAAAACGTTGTTTTTTTAAGATTACAGCTTTAATATGCATTTAAGCGCAAAACTTTATATAATAAAAGTTGTAGGGAATTGAAAATTCTACAACTTTTATTTCGAACAATTTTTTGTATAACGCTTAGTTTAGCGGTAATTTGCGATTTTCTGTTTTTTTTCTCACGAAAATGTGTGAAAAATTGATTTTTTTAAGATTTCGGCCTTAGTATGCATTTTACGACAAAAGTGTATATAATTAAATTTATAGAAAATTAAAAGATCTACAACTTTTATTTAAAGCATTTTTCTCTACAGAGCCTAGTTTAGAGAGAAAGAGTGATTTTCCGTATTTCTAAGCCAAACTGAGGTTGATTTTCATTTTGCATCATTCACTCGTGATTAAAATAAGGTTATGTTTGGTGAGGTTAGTTTTTTGTTTATTTCTTATGTTTTATTACTAATGTTAGGTTTATTATTAATTATTTGCATTGGCAAGAGAAAGTTGTGTGAGTGTTTCACACCAGATTTTTAGGATTTATAGTACACTTAGGCTCTTAACGCTGCTAGCACTACGGAGAGACTGATCACTCCCCTTTGAGGTGCTTCCCCCACCACTAAACAGAACAGCTCAGTGGCACAGAGCGTTGGTGGGAGAGCTTCTAGCTAGAACAAATGACCTGTACCTCTCCACCGGACAATTATCTTGCACTACATTCCATCATAAAAGTATCTACATCCAGCTAAAATAAACATTATCTTTTAAGCGTTTTCAATTATACCGTTCTTATTACTCGTAATTATTGTAGTTTCATAAAGACTCTTTAAATAATTATTTTAATATTTTAACCATTACATTTAACCAAACAATGTTTTTCTACTTTTAATGTTTACCGCTTTTATGCGGTAATAATTATATTTTCAAAAACTAAACACATTCACTATCACGCATGTTAACAAAAGTACAAAACTTTTCAACTGCAGTCTACGAAGAAAATCAAAACTAACTGATACAATTCCAAAAAATAACTGATGAAATTCAACATGAGTTAAAACCGGGCAAGTGCAAACAGTTGTATTAAACTAGTCACAGACATTAATTATTTTAATGATATGAAATAAACAATGAATCGCTGGAATTGTTTACTCTCCTGGTATAATTCAAGCGCATTAGTCTTATATTACATGTGCTTAAAAATAATATAAAACTAAGTGTAGAATAAAAACCTACTAATCATAAATAATAATGTAATAATAGTAAATAATGTAACGAAAAATAACAATGTAAGAGTAACAATAGTAAAATTTCAGTTATTAATGGTAAACTAATGTTCGATTTACAAAACATTTTTCTAACAAATGAATTGAACGAGTTTTTATTATATTAAGCTTAGAGCGAAAGCGAATCAGTGTTGTTGGAATTTTGTTTTTGGTCATGCTGTGCGTAGTTTTAATTATTACGCATGCTCACTTGTATTGCTGGTTGCCTACATTGGAGTACTCTTAGCGTAGACAGACTCTAGTGTATAGGGTGATTCAAAAAGAGCGCCGGTTTTGATATATCAAATTAAGAGATTTATTTTATTGAAAAACTGAAAATAAATACATCAACAAGTTCATCTTACCTTCCGATTTCATGTATGAAAAATGATGTCATGCATGTGTCCTCCTCTACTGCGCTGGCACGCATCAACTCTGTCCATGAAATTGGATATTGCTGCACGACAAGTTTCGACTTCCATTTGCCCGATAACCCGTCGAATTTCCTCCTTCAAGTCATTGATGTTTCGGGGTTTATTGGCATACACCAATGACTTCAGATGACCCCAAAGATGAAAGTCACAAGGCGTCAATTTTGTTTGCGAAGGTGTCATCATCTTGCCGTTTTCTCAATACCCAGTCAACAAACTGTCGTCTCTTCTGGTGGTCTGCCACTTTCAAATGTTGCGTCAACTGAATTTTATACGGGTGATATTGGAGATCGTACCGAAGAATTCTCCATACAGAAGAACATCGTAAACCCAATTGTTGAGAACGGCGACGTATTGATTTTGCTGGGCTAACAGCCACACTGTCACGAACCAACGCAACGTTCTGCTCAGTTCGGCCAGAACGACGACGTCCAGAACTTTTAAGGTCGACTGTTGAAACCGTCTCAAAAAACTTATTCATGAGCCTGCGAACTGCTGATTCATTCGGTGCTTCATTACGTCCTAGAGTACCGCGAAGTCGCCTGACAGTAGCCGCATAACTCTCTCCACTGTGGTAAAATGTTTTGACGATTAACACTCGTTGTGCAATAGTAAACTTCTCCCTGGTTAGACACAGACTGCGAGAGTACTACACTGCGAACAAGAGAAACTACAACTGAATCGTCAATCGGAATGTTCTCCGAAATAGAAATGAGGTCTAACAATGTTGCCAACCGATAAACAAAAATTTATCAGCCGTTTAAAAACCGGCGCTCTTTTTGAATCACCCGTTAGTTTAGTTTTAGCGCGATGACATGGTTCTGCCATTCTGTTTACCAACAAAATCTTATTTTGGCATTGGAAATTTTCCACCAAATTGCTCATTCAACTTTGCTACTTTATTAGAAGACACAAAGAAAGCAGGTATCGCTTTCAGATTTTCTGCTTGCTGGTATAGTCGCTTGAGTCATGAGTTTGCCCTTGTTTGCAACGAGCGGTAAAAATCTGGTGTGAAACACTCACACAACTTTCTCTTGCCAATGCAAATAATGAACAATAAACCTAACATTAGTATTAAAACATTAGAAATGAACAAAAACTAACCTCAAAAACATAACCTTATTTTAATCATGAGTGAATGACGCAAAATGACAATCGAACTCAGTTTGGCTTAAAAATACGGAAAATCACGCTTTCACGCTAAACTAGGCTCTGTAGAGGAAAATGCTTTAAATAAAAGTTATAGATCTTTTAATTTTCTATAAATTTAATTATATACACTTTTGTCGTAAAATGCATACTAAGACCGAAATGTTAAAAAAATCGATTTTTCTCACGTTTTCGTGAGAAAAAAACAGAAAATCGCAAATTACCGCTAAACTAAGCGTTATACAAAAAAATGTTTGAAACAGAAGTTGTAGGTTTTTAAATTCTCTACAACTTGTATTATATAAGTTTTTGCGCTAAAATTTATATTAAAGCCGTAATCTTAAAAAAACAACGTTTTTACGTGAAAACAGCCTCACCGAGAATTTCAGCAAACATGGCGCCTACCCTATCTTGTAGAGAATAAAAAATTGAGTAAAATAGGCGATTTTAAAAAAAATCGTAGGACCAGTTTTTGAGAAAATCGCAAAAAACTGAAAAATTATACGAATAAACTACTACTTCCGGTTGACCGATTTTGATGAAAATGTTCGTGTCGCGTCCGGTAGTGGTATGTAACTTAAGTTTCAAGTTTCAAGTTCGTAAGATGTTCCGTTCTTGAGATATTCTGTTCACACACAGACACACACACACACAGACCAATCGCTAAAAACATGTTTTTTGGGTTCAGGGGGTCTGAAAACGTATAGATCCAGTGAAAACTCGATTTCGAAAAATCGACATGAAAACAATACTTTCCTTCCTATATATTCATATAGGCAAGAGAAAGTAAAAAGGGAAAGCATCAGTGCGCATGCGCGACTGCTTTAATTTCAGTACGACAAACATAACAACATATACTATACCCAGAGCATATACAGCAGTGTTTCCCAAAGGTGGTTTTACGACAAAAGTGTATATAATTAATTTTATAGGAAATAAAAATATCTACAACTTTTATTTAAAGCATTTTTCTCTACAGAGCCTAGTTTAGCGTGAAAGAGTGATTTTCCGTATTTTTGAGCCAAACTGAGGTTGATTTTCATTTTGCGTCTTTCATATATGATTAAAATTAGGTTATGTTTATTGATGTTAGTTTTTTGTTTATTTCTAATGTTATATTACTAATGTTAGTCCCACCGGGTTGGTCTAGAGGTAAAGTCGTCGCCAAAATCAGCTGTTTGACAGCTGATTTTCGGAGACAAAGGTTCCTGGTTCAAATTCTAGTAAAGGTAGTTACTTTTATACGGATTTGAATACTAGACAGTGGTTGCCGGTGTACTTTGATGGTTGGGGTTCAATTAACCATACTCTCTCAGGAGTGGTCGTCCTGGGTCTGTACAAGAGTACACCTCATTTACACGTCATACACATCATCCTCATCTCATTGGATCATGGGGTTGCTTATTGTTCTGAATTTAACAGATTGCAACGTACACATATTAGGAATTAAAAAAAAAAAAGTTACTAATGTTAGAGGTTTATTGTTAATTATTTGCGCTGGCAAGAAAAAGTTGTGTGAGTGTTTCACGCCAGATTTTTTGTTTTCTTTTTACAGCTTATTGTGAGAGTGTGCCCAAATCGATCTCAGGTGATACGCAATATATGTTCAAATGACAGCGATACATATTTCGATGAATCATTATTTCTACCGAAAATGGGTGAGTACGTGTCTAAATTAAAAGAAAACGTATCGACGATTTCAAAGTTTTATAAAGAACACGATTTAGAGAAAAAATTTTTAACGTGATTTAGTAATATCGTATTAATTGTTATTTCGTTTTAAGATTCGTGGTAAGTGCTGCAATCAAAGAGTGTATTTATGTTATCTATTTATTTATTTATATAAATATATATATATATATTATTTTATTAAACATTATTTACTTTGTTTGCATACATTAAATAATACAATGAACAGCTGAACGAAACGAAATTGTATTTGAAGAGCTTAGTGGATGAAGGTGTTCGGTAATAAAAGTACAGTATTCAGATGAACTAAAGTCCCCTAGCCGTGGGAGTGAGAGAATGGATAACGCTCTCACTCGCACAACCAATACGCGCCGTACCAATAACATTGTCGTATAATTTTACTCATTCTTGTGAGCAAGCGTTTATGTATGTAGTAAACTAACAAGCAAGATAACGACTGTAGTATGTTTTCAGATTTGGATTATAACTGTAAAGACCTTTGTGCGCATGCGAAGTTATGCCATATATCTCCCTCTCACTCGCTCGGCTATGGGACATTAGTTCGTCTGATACCTATACTAAGGTCTATCCTTTCATGAAATTTTGTCTTATGCAATTAAAAGTTCGTAAAACTTTATTTTTCATTGCCATTTTTTACTTTCTCTTGCCTATATGAATATATATATAGGAAGGAAATTATTGTTTTAATGTCGATTTTTCGAAATCACCAGATTTCACCAAATCTACACGTTTTCAAACCTCCTGAACCCAAAAAAAAACATGTTTTTAGCGATTGGTCTGTGTGTCTGTGAGTGTGTACACAAAATATCTCGAGAACGGAACATCGTACGAACTTGAAACTTGAAGTTAAGTTATATACCACTACTGGACCCGACATAACATTTTCATCAAAATCGGTCAACCGGAAGTAGTAGTTTATTTGTGTAATTTTTCACTTTTTTGCGATTTTCTCAAAAAATGATCCTACGATTTTTTGTAAAAATCGCCTGGTTTTACTAAATTTTTTATGCCCTACAAGATAGGGTAGGTGCCATGTTTGGCTTCATTTATAATACTCACCTCAGAGTATTACATTGTTGAGATATCTTTTGTCTTTCTCAGAGACATCATCAGGACAAAGATTACGCAAATCACACAAAACACATACAGTCAAAGATCACGTTAATTAATTTAATTTAATTGTTTGTAACTATATCATGCGTGACTATTCGGACGAATGACGAGATAATCATTTTGTACTGATTTTATTTTTTATCACAGTTGTACCAACTTATTAATGGTAACAATTTGAAATAATTTGTCATTATCAAAATCTGTCTTTTTTGTTATATCAGAAAAAACTAGTAGATCGTTTAAAAAACGGTTCTTTGAGCATTATGCTGTTTTTTTTTTTTTAATAAAGGGCTGTAAAAATTCGAATGTGGCAGAACATCTGTTAATGAATCGGTGTAAAATAAGCAGTTATGTAAATAATTTAGAAATTTGTTTTGACAATAATAAATTAAGTTATCTAGAAAATTATTATATTTATAAATTTAAAAATAAAAAGGAAAACTTGATGAACAGCCAGACAGATTTTGATAATGACAAAATCAATCTGTTTTATTATTTCAAATACTACCTAAATATTATTTCAAATTGTTACCACCAATAAGTTGGTACAACTGTGATAAGAAATAAAACAGGTTCAATATGATTATCTCGTCATTTGGCCAAATAGCGTGAATGATGTTGTTACAGACCTTTGTTAAGGTCATCAGCTAAAAGGCTGGTTTGAACCTGTAGAGGTTTTGCTAAGTAAAACGAGGAGTGAGGTGGTTTACCATTGTCACAACTCACTGAGTGGAAAAGTACGCTTATCAGCATGCCGAGGCATCTGAAAAGCACATATTTTTCATTATGCAAATGACACCTAAACTTCACTCACCACCGGGTCTGGCTGTATAATGAAATTCATTACTTTCAGAGGAGATAACTCTGATTAGTGTTTTTTACACCTCTACCTCTTCTGTTCTCAAGTGATTCAGTCATTTAATTGGCTGACCGTGTGATAAAAAACAGAACTATTTATTTTAGCCCTGCAACTCACTGAGTGGAAAAGTACCCTTATCAAAATGCCAGGCCATCTGAAAAGCACATATTTTCCACTCTGCAAATGACACCTAAACTTCATTCACCACCGGGTCTGGTTGTATAATGAAATTCATTACTTTCAGAGGAGATAACTCTGATTAGTGTTTTTTACACCTCTACCTGTTCTGTTCTTAAATGATTCAGTCATTTAATTGGCTGACCGTGTGATAAAAAACAGAACTATTTATTTTAGCCCTGCAACTCTTTGAGTGGAAAAGTACACTTATCAGCATGCCAAGCCTTCTGAAAAGCACAGATTTTCCACTCTGCAAATGACACCTAAACTTCATTCACCACAGGATCTGGCTGTATAATGAAATTCATTACTTTCAGAGGAGATAACTCTGATTAGTGTCACAGTAGACCTCTACCTCTTCTGTTCTTAAATGATTCAGTCATTTAATTGGCTGACCATGTGATAAAAAAACAGAATTATTTATTTTAACCCTGCAATGAACAGATTGAGTGTAAATAATTTGACACTCCACCACCTGTCTGTTATGGGTAAAGTTACAAACAATTAAATTAATTGACGTGGTCTTCAACCATATGTGGTTTTTGTGATTTCTGTAATCTTTGTCCTGATGAAGTCTCAGAGAGAGACGAAAGATATCTCGATAATGTAATCCGAGGTGAATATTATGGGTAATTTTGTTTCGTTTGGCTGTTCATTATGGTATTTAAATAATTGTGTGTGTGTGTATGTGTGTGCATTTGAATATAATAAAGACATTATGTAGTTTTATGTCTAAGTGTACCACATAAGGCCTAATATTTTTATGAACAAGTATGTTTTTTTAAAGTAATTTAATTAGGTATATTTAAGGAGGGGTCTCCCTTCTCCCAAACAAAAAGTTTTTTTTTTCATTTTTAATTTTCTTGCGATCAAATTTAGTGAACGAAATTTTATATTAATTTTATTTGTACCATTTTCCTAAGTACTGGAAAGTAATTGAAAATGAAAGCATCGCTACAAGGATTTTCACCTATTTTACGCAAAAAATTGTATAAAAAGTTAAAGTATTTTAAAAATTTACTGTTTATGTTTTGTTGTGACTATTGTGTCCATAGTCAGTGTCCTAAAGGAGAATTTTCTCTGATGAAAATGTTTTAATCACGTATTTTTAAATACAGTAGAATTTCAGTAGTCTGGCTTGTTCGGGAACGAGAGGGTGCCGGATTACTGAAAATACCGGATTACTGGATGTGTTATTATTTTGGAATATATACTATAAATTTAAACCAAAAATGAATATGCATTGATTTCTATGTGATTTTAAATTAAATAAACTAATTCAAAAAGGTTTGCTGAGTACTTGTGTAGTCATTGCACTAAACATAATTATCGGCTATTGACATCGCCTAATGGGGTGTGGGGGTGTTTGTGTTGTGAGAATTACTTTTTGTTGTCAGTTCAGCATGAAGTATAGAGTATGATCCAGTTCTGGGTTTTGGATAAAAGGTCAAAAATTATTCAATTTAACAATAATTAAGGTCTGCTTATTCATTTCTTTGAAAAGGTCACCTTTTCAGAGCACCAGTGGACAGGGTGCGACTGACCATATTGATAGCCAACCTTCGTAATGGAGAAGGCACCTGAAGAAGAGATTCATTTCTTTAATGAAATCCTAAACATACATGTTATATTAAATCCACCGTAATTAGGTCGAGTTGATTTCCCTAATTTAATTTAAATATTTTACCAAAATCTGTCCTGGGTGAGGTTTCATACTTTTAGGCCTAATATTTTAAGGGCCGAATTACTGGAAATGCCGGACTACTGCCCAGCCGTACTACCGAGATTCTACTGTATTTTAATTTTATCAAGTTGACGATGTGGAAACACCACTAAACTTAGGTACTCAATTAGTTTTTTTTTTTTGTAACGTATGAAAATATGCCGTGCCTGAACAGGATTTGAACCCAAGACCGCATGATGAGAGGCGAGCACATTACCAACTACGCCAATGCGGCCGACTACTCAATTAGTACCTAAGTTTTCTTAATTATTCTGTGACCATTCCGATAGATTTCATATTGAAAAATTAAAAGTTGTACATTCAAATTAATAATCAAAAGTGAACTTTCATCATATGAAAGTCTCTATCTATTGTACAGAGTGATTCATTTAAAAGTAGCTCGCTGCATTTAACAGCGGCTTTCGGCACTCAATTATTCAAATAGTAAATGAATAAATAGAATTACTTAATACATAATTTTACATATTTATTTAAAATTTATGTACAAATTTCAGCTTCACCTTTACAGTAGATGCTGAAAGTAGCGTCCTTGAACGCTTACACATTTTTGCGCTCGTCAATGTTATTAATGCACACACGACGCAATACGGAAACGTCTATAGCTTGAATGGCTGCCACGATGTTATTCTTTAGCTCATGTATACTGCGGGGGTTTGTTTGGTAAACAGTTCCTAACCCCATAGAAAAAAATCGCACATACTCAAATCGGGTGAACGAGGAGGCCACAAATCTTTACTAACAACTCGCATGGGAAAAGCCTGATTGATATGAGATAGGGACTGGCGAGACGTGTGACATGTTGCACCATCTTGCTGGAAAAAATTGTACTCTATAATAATATAATAATTAAATAATAATATAAATTGTACTATAAAGGCCAGTCGATCACATCGTGATCAGTGCTGCCAATACAGCATATGAAAATTACTCGAGCGGCTATAAATTAAATTACTTGAGCGGCGGGCTACTTTTAAATGAATCACTCAGTAGTTGCTGAAGAAAGGTACAAATGTTAATTAAGCTAATTAAATTCAGACCCCTAAATTCAATTTACTGATTATTATCCGTTGATGATGTTACAGACGGCTCTTTAAAAGCTTGTTTCTAAAGTATTTGTTTAGTGAGAATAGTTTGCTGTGATATTCTAATTAAGTGAAGATTTCACCATTAAAACTAATATAGTTATTAATGGAAGCTGGCCTTTGTTTCATCCTAAGTTAAGTAAACAAAATTAGTGATATACTTTTTAATCGCTAAGAAATATTGTGCTCATAAAATTTTATATAATATGTTTTGGTGTATTATTTTTAGTTCTTGAGCTTGTTTTTAAAAATTATAGTTTTCAGGTTTTTTAAAATACACAGGAGCGTCGATTATCCAAATGTTTGTCATTCGAACCAGCTCCATTGAATAAGGGATTCAACGGTTCTGATCCGAACTGTAAATTATCCGAACCACTATTGATAGAAAAAAATTTATATTTAGGGCCTACTACCAAAATACGGACATAACCTACATACGAGATGTGGCTATTAAATAACGAGACTGACGTTGTAAAAAAATTTAATTTTAATTTTATGCATAATCGCTTATTGTCACCTTCAATATACATTCCTTCTCTATCCCTACAACGCTCCATTCGAATTTTCCATCGTTGGAAACAGTGCTGGAAGTCATCTTAAGTCAGCTCCTTCAGCACACATGCCGCTTTCTCTTTTACAGCTTCTACGGACTCAAATCTTGTCCCTTTTAATGCGGATTTCACCATAGGGAACAAGTAGAAGTCACATGGTGCAAGATCTGGTGAATAAGGTGGATCTTTTAACACTGAGATGCTGTACTTGACTAGGAACCTCTTGACAGATAACGCGGAATGATCTGGTGCATTATCTTGGTGGAGAACCCATGATTTGTCCTTCCATATTTCAGGGCGATTTTCCTTACTCTTTGACGTAGTTTAGAAAGTACCTCAAGGTAGTAATATTGATTAATTGTTTGACCTTCAGGAACCCAGTGAAGTTACTCAATCCCATGGATATAAAAAAAAAAAACAATCATCATTGCTTTAAATTTTGACTTTCTCATTCGAGCTTTTTTGGCTCTCGGTGAAGTTCGGCTGTTCTAGTGCATGGATTGGCGCTTCGTTTCCGGATCATTAGTAAAAAAACCATGTTTCATCACATGCTATTATCTTCTACCTGTTCCCTAAGGTGAAATCTGCATTAAAAGGGACAAGATTTGAGTCTATGGAAGCTGTAAAAGAAAAAGCGGCACGTCTCCTGAAGGAGCTGACAGAAGATGACTTCCAGCACTGTTTCCAACAATGGAAAATTGGCATGGAGCGTTGTAGGGATAGAGAAGGAGTGTATATTGAAGTTGACAATAAGTGATTACGTATAAAATAAAAATAAAATTTTTTACAACGTCAGTCTTGTTATTTAATAGCCACACCTCGTAGTCTGAACATGTTTTTTAGTTTTTGAGACTTGGTGTGGGAAGCTCTTCTCTGCCAGTAACTAGCGCTTG
Organism: Catonia carolina; assembly: GCA_035578175.1. Taxonomy (NCBI): domain Eukaryota; kingdom Metazoa; phylum Arthropoda; class Insecta; order Hemiptera; family Achilidae; genus Catonia; species Catonia carolina. Next base: position 16,284,395 of record JAQMRL010000015.1, read on the forward strand.
CGCAAACCAACCCCATTTTTCCTCTTGAAATATTCACTATTTATATAGTATGTTCAATATACAGGGTCCGGCAGAATAAACTGACGATTTTGGAGGGTCAATAAAAAAAGCACGATTCATAGTACAACAAAGTTTAATGGGTCAAATGAAAATTCAAATTATACAATTTTACTTACAGCATTTCAATAGTTCACTTGAATATTTCATTTAAAAATGATGTCATCCAAATTTTTCCATTGTTCCTCACGCACTCATTCAACCTTACAAATTTTCGAGAATTAGCTTACATGCTGGTTTGCGAGACGCGTACTCATTTTCAGTAAGTTGTTGCACGAACATCATCTTGTACGAATGGAACTGAAGGTCATCATGAAGGATTCTTCTCACACTTCGGTCAGACATTCTTAGTGCGGCAGCATGCTTTACTACGGAACGCCGTGGAGACTGCGACACAGATAACCTTACAGCCTCAATGTTTTCAGGAGTTCTCACAAAATGCTTTCGTCCTGTTAGTTTCAGTTTCAAAGCAGACGATGTTAAACGAAAGTTTTTCACCCACAGCAATATCGTATTCCTACTTGGAACAGACGCGTTTCGGTTTAAATTAAAATGTCTAAAAAATAAACGCTGCGTAGCAATAACAAAATCATTGTTTTTGAAATAAGCTTCAATCACAAAAGCACGGTGCTCACACGACCAACTCAGGATGGCAGCTAAAATGGCATTATTAGCGCTACCCCGTAACAACTGCACCAACTTCCTATTCACAGTGTTGCCAACATACCGATGAATACAAAATCGTCAGATTAATCTGCCGGACCCTGTATTATCCCTAGTTGTAGTATGTTCAATAGATATCATAGATACACGTTTTTGTACTTTCCTTTCAATTAACCCTACAGCCGGCAATAACATTTTTCCAGACCAGCAGAGAATTTCTAGTCACCGAACCATAAAGAAATCATTAAAAATTTATTATAAATCACAAACCTTGTCACGTGACATCAAAATAACAAGAAAACTTAGGAAAATAGAAAAAATACAATACTGAAATTTTAATCTGGTAGTAAGGTATGCTGAAACTATTTGAAAATAATTTTTAGACAAATATTTTTCTAAAATTTCAGATGACACTACTGTTTTAAAACTTTCTTATGCTCTACTTTCAAAATTCATTTTATACAAATTGTTACATTTAATGTTTATTTCAAAATGAAACCAAAAACAAATCTTTATAATGCATCCTGCAGTTTGAAATTATTTCTATTTCATATACTGAATTTATATAATAATTTCACCAACCTTCTTTTTAAACTGCGTCACCTTTATTTTTATTCTTACTTACACGTGTTTCGGTGGATCCACCATCATCAGAGTAAATAAAAAAATTGAACTAAAAAAATTTTCATCTCACGTATTTAAAATTTACAGAAAATTATACATCCTCGGTCATTTGTATGAAACTTATTTAAAATTAATTTATTGTGATTTATCCCTTCTCATATTCACTGTAGATAGCAGCAGCAGTCAACATCACTTCATCATTCCTAAATTTGACCATGAACAGGTCAAATTTAGGAATGATGAAGTGATATTGACTACTGCTGCTGCTATCTACAGTGAATATGAGAAGGGATAAATCAAAATAAATTAATTTTAAATAAGTTTCATACAAATGACCGAGGATGTATAATTTTCTGTAAATTTTAAATACGTGAGATGAAAATTTTTTTAGTTTCAATTTTTTTATTTACTCTGATGATGGTGGATCCACCGAAACACGTGTAAGTAAGAATAAAAATAAAGGTGACGCAGTTTACGAAGAAGGTTGGTGAAATTATTATATAAATTCATTATATGAAATAGAAAAACCAAAAACGTATCAAAACTGAAGAAAATATATACACATCATGTAAACCAAAAAATAACCAAATTCACCTCTAGGACAGCGTGGTTTCTCAACCGAGAAACACAAGCAGAACATGCAACTAAAACTATTGTATTATACGTAAAAAATTACTTTATACATTACTAAACTATTGTAAAAAAACGCCAAAGTTGTCTGTTTATGAAATTAAAATTAAATCTGAAATTAAAACTAAAACCGGTTTAAGAAGCGGTAACATCGTCTTAAAATCGACGATTGCCGGCTCTAGGGTTAACTCATTCGAATCAGGATCACATTCACATAACTAACGCGTTAAAGACATCCAAATGTAGTGGTCAGTATGACTGGGTTGTACACAAGGAATCCGGGGTTCAGTTTCTAGTTACTTCTAATAACACTGGTCTGCATCAAAAATTCCCCTTGAACTTTAATAGGTGATCTTTATGTACAGGGCGTTTCAAAATGTTCTTCGGGGTTACGAAAATTCACTACAAAAAAACTATTCCACTTACCTAAATGAAAGTTGTACGTGCAGATGCAGGGATTCAAACAGTTTTTTTTAACATCTATAAATGTTCAATGTGTGCTCCTTTGGTGACACGGCATACGTCAACACAAAAGTCTAGCTCTTGCCAAACACGCCCTAACATGTCTCTTTCGATAGAGTTGACCGCATTGATTATGCGATCCTTCAGCTCAGCGATATCGTTCGGCATTGGTGGCTTGAAGACCTTGTCTTTCACATAGCCCCAGAGAAAGAAGTCACATGGCGTGAGGTCTGGTGATCTTGGTGGCCACAGCAAAAGTTGTTGGTCTTCCTCAGACGCGCGTCCTATCCAGCGTCGAGGCAGTGTTGTGTTAAGGTACCGTCGAACCTCGTTATGAAAATGGGCAGGACAACCGTCTTGCTGGAAAATGAAGTCATTTAATAGCTGAGGCATAAGCCATAATTGCAACATGTCCAGGTACGTCATGCCGTTTACTGTCGTTTCTGCAAAAAAGAACGGCCCATACACTGCCTCACGAGAGATCGCGCAAAAATCGTTTACTTTCGGAGAATCCCTAACGTGTTCCACATAAGCGTGTGGGTTTTCACTTCCCCAAACTCGCACGTTATGACGATTTACTTTGCCGCTGATATGAAACGTAGCTTCATCGCTGAAAATTATCTTCTCTAGAAAACCTTCATCCAATGACACCTTTTGCTGTAACTCTAAACAAAAATGGAGCCTACGTGTTTTATCTCCATCAGATAGATGCTGCAGTAATTGAAGATGGTACGGTTTGAATAATAAACGTTTACGGAGAACTCGCCACACTGTTGTTTTCGGAATTCCTAACTCTCTGCCTGCAGACGCAGTCGATTTTGACGGGCTGCGAATAAAACTTGCACGCACACTGTCAACACTGGCATCTGAGGTTGATGGACGACCAGTTGATTTCCGCTTGCACAAGCAACCAGTTTCGCTGAATTGTTTGTACCATGCACGAATTGAATTGTCACTTGGTGGATCGTTATGAAATTTCAACCGAAACGCACGTTGCACAGTAATTACCGACTTTGACGAGTGAAATTCTAAGACACAAAACGACTTCTCGCTTCCCGTGGCAGCCATTTTCTCTACTGTCTACACCTAGCGGGCAGACGGTCAACTAACTGCCCAGTACCCGTGGAAAAAAACTGTTTGAATTGCTCTTTCGTACAGTACTTGTTTCATTCTTGTAAGTGGAATAGTTTTTTTGTAATGAATTTTCGTAACCCCGAAGAACATTTTGAAACGCCCTGTATTTTGATCCCATGAATCCGAATCTGACCTCCGTTTTGGTCCATCTCCCACCATTTTTACGGGGTGGGCCACTCCCCCTTATTTGGGAAATTTCAACTTTTTATCAGTCTGGTGTAACTATGATATGAAATTCTGCTGCTGTATCTCGTTTTTATGGTTCTTCAAGGCCTACCTAACACTGAAAGAGTACAATAAGAGAGCATTGATGTATTGATACATTTTCTATATTTTTACTTTTACAATTTTTCTGGTTCAAGATACTTGTCATCGAATATATATACTTAAAGAGAGTGGTTTTACTTGGAGGTAGCTTTTCTCTTGTACTGATCTCTGGGAGTTTCACGCAAGAGTGACCAGCAATAGTCTGCTAACATACTTGAGTTCCACTTCCCAGAGAACAGTTTTTCGAAGAGTGCAATGTGTCGATGAAACCTTCTCCGTGTGCATCGTAAACTGCTCCCAAGTTTTCTGGCAAAAAGTCCAAATGCACGTGTAAAAGGTGCAATTTTAATAACATGTTGCGACCCATCGACTCGTATGCAGATAGCTATTCTTCGACGAGTTTAACATAATTTTCACTAAGCTAAGCTTATCACTTGGCCCAGCTTCCCACCCTGCTACACCTCTGAACTAACGGTGATGTCACCCCTCCCCCTTCGGTCTTCATGCATAAATGTGCATGCGCTGAGACAACGTTTTCTATGGAGGGGAGGATGGGGTACTTACAACCTCCCCCCGCCCCTCGCTTTATTAGTAATAACTGCATTTAGGTGTTTTTTTTTCGAGAATTTCGGGGGGGGGGCCCTAAAAAACGGTGGGTGGTAGAGAGAAATGGAGGTCAGATTTGGATTCAGGGGGTCAAGATACATAACGATCACCCTTCAAAGTCCAAGGGGAAAAAACTTTCTTTTCTTTTGCAGACAAGTGAAATTTTTAATCTATCATCCCTCACAATTCGCATTAGTGATTGTGCAAAACAATCGCACTCATAAAAAGAGCTTGAGGAGATAAAACTCTGATCAAATTTATTGTAATGAAACAAAAAAAATAATTCAATTTATTTACTTTTCACTGTGTATGTAAGCTAAATAAATAAATAATTATGAATATTACAAATATATATTTTACTTATAAAGAAGTTGTGATAATAAATTAAATTTATTGTGTATATATTAATACGATTGTTATTAAATTTTTATAAATTAAATATTACATTTTTATAAAAAAAGATTCATTTTTTAATATGAAAAAAATATTATTCAAACGTTCAAACATTTGTAATACCACTCGACAAGTTTTTGAATTCTCTCGTTAAAGAAATTTGCCACCTGTGTTAACCCTTTCAATCCCAAATTTTTTAACTATTTTTTACTTTCTCTTGCCTATATGAATATATAGGAAGGAAAGTATTGTTTTCATGTCGATTTTTCGAAATCGAGTTTTCACCGGATCTATACGTTTTCAGACCCCCTGAACCCAAAAAACATGTTTTTAGCGATTGGTCTGTGTGTGTGTGTGTGTCTGTGTGTCTGTGTGTGAACAGAATATCTCAAGAACGGAACATCGTACGAACTTGAAACTTAAAACTTAAGTTACATACCACTACCGGACCCGACACGAACATTTTCATCAAAATCGGTCAACCGGAAGTAGTAGTTTATTCGTATAATTTTTCACTTTTTTGCGATTTTCTCAAAAACTGGTCCTACAATTTTTTTTAAAATCGCCTGGTTTACTACATTTTTTATGCTCTACAAGATAGGGTAGGCGCCATGTTTGCTGAAATTCTGCGTGAGGCTGTTTTTACGTAAAAACATTTTCTTTTTAAGATTGCGGCTTTAATATGCATTTTAGCGCAAAACATTATATAACAAAAGTTGTAGAGAATTTAAAATTCTACAACTTTTATTTCAAACATTTTTTTGTATAACGCTTAGTTTAGCGGTAATAAGCAATTTTCTGTTTTTTTCTCACGAAAACGTGAGAAAAATTGATTTTTTAAACATTTCGGCCTTAGTATGCATTTTACGACAAAAGTGTATAAAATTAAATTTATAGAAAATTAAAAGATCTACAACTTTTATTTAGAGCATGTTTCTCTACAGAGCCTAGTTTAGAGAGAAAGAGTGATTTTCCGTATTTCTAAGCCAAACTGAGGTTGATTTTCATTTTGCGTCTTTCACTCATGATTAAAATTAGGTTATGTTTTTTGAGGTTAGTTTTTTGTTTATTTCTTATGTTTTATTACTAATGTTAGGTTTATTGTTAATTATTTTCACTGGCAAGAGAAAGTTGTGTGAGTGTTTCACACCAGATTTTTAAATACGTGTGCATGTTTCATACATTTTACTGACATTTAAGTGAAATTAAATCATTTTTATACCCTCAGCCTTTTTGATAGCCTGACAAAAAAAGTGTGACACATATGTCACATTGAGACTTGATATCAAAGTTCCCAACAATATGAATAACTAAAATCGTGTTCTGGCTTCCTAAACAATATTCTCTTAACTTAGATTTGTAGCAAAAAAACTAAATATGATTTTAATATCAAAGCATTATTTAAGACTTAAAAAATCTGGTGTGAAACACTCACACAACTTTCTCTTGCCAATGCAAATAATTTACAATATAATTTAACATTAGTAATAAAATATTAGAAATGAACAAAAACTAACCTCAAAAACATAACCTTATTTTAATCATGAGTGAATGACGCAAAATGACAATCGAACTCAGTTTGGCTTAAAAATACGGAAAATCACGCTTTCACGCTAAACTAGGCTCTGTAGAGAAAAATGCTCTAAACAAAAGTTGTAGATCTTTTAATTTTTTATAAATTTAATTATATACACTTTTGTCGTAAAATGCATACTAAGACCGAAATAATAAAAAATCGATTTTTCTCACGTTTTCGTGAGAAAAAAAACAGAAAATCGCAAATTACCGCTAAACTAAGCGTCATACAAAAAAATGTTTGAAACAAAAGTTGTAGGTTTTTAAATTCTCTACAACTTTTATTATATAAGTTTTTGCGCTTAAATTTATATTAAAGCCGTAATCTTAAAAAAACAACGTTTTTACGTAAAAACAGCCTCACCGAGAATTTCAGCAAACATGGCGCGTACCCTATCTTGTAGAGAATAAAAAATTGAGTAAAATAGGCGATTTTAAAAAAAATCGTAGGACCAGTTTTTGAGAAAATCGCAAAAAACTGAAAAATTATACGAATAAACTACTACTTCCGGTTGACCGATTTTGATGAAAATGTTCGTGTCGCGTCCGGTAGTGGCATGTAACGTAAGTTTCAAGTTTCAAGTTCGTACGATGTTCCGTTCTTGAGATATTCTGTTCACACACAGACACACACACACACACACACACACAGACCAATCGCTAAAAACATGTTTTTTGGGTTCAGGGGGTCTGAAAACGTATAGATCCGGTGAAAACTCGATTTCGAAAAATCGACATGAAAACAATACTTTCCTTCCTATATATTCATATAGGCAAGAGAAAGTAAAAATTTTACAATTCAAAAATCCTGGTAAAATTGATAAAATCACTATTTACAGCCTAAAAGATATACTTGTATGTACATTCAACATACTCGAAAAAATGCTACTTTATTTTAGTAAATGAACACAATTATTTAAAACTGAAATTAACTGTAAAAAGAAACTAATGGTCGCCTCTGTGGCGTAGTGGTCAGCATCTTACACTGCAAAGCGGAGGTCTCAGGTTTGACTCCTGGCTAGGGTACAGAAAATTATTACACTTCACATCTAGCACTCTTTAATCCAAAGTAGTCGCTAACAATTAAAATTTTAATGGCTGTTATTTCACGCCAATGTGACTTCTACGCCATACTGGGTTAGAAGGGGTTAATAAGCTATGTATGCAGTTTTCACTTTTTTGTTGTTCAACTTTTGACCACCAAGGAAATCCTTTAAGTACCTACATCAACAAGCGAAATTCACTGAGTATAGACACTGAAGTCACGAGATTACCTTTTGCGTATGTATGGGCTGTGAGGAAGGGAAGTGAAACATTTCCAGTGCCGCCAACCTCAACAGTGAGACACTGTTGTTGTTTAGGTCACCAGCCAAAAGGCTGGTTAGAACCTGTAGAGGTTTTACTAAGTAAAACGAGGAGCGAGGTGGTTTACCTGTGCCTTCCTCACTGAGTGGAAAAGTACGCTTATCAGCATGCCGGGCCCTCTGAAAAACACACATTTTCGACTCTGCAAATGACACCTTCACTTCATTCACCACAGGGTCTGGCTGTATAATGAAATTCATTACTTTCAGAAGAGAATACTCTGATTAGTGTCTTTTGCACCTCTACCTCTTCTGTTCTTAAATGATTCAGTCATTTAATTGGCTGACCATGTGATAAGAAACAGAACTATTTATTTTAGCCCTGCAATGAACAGATTGAGTGTAAATAATTTGACACTCCACTTGTCTGTTATGGGCAGAGTGAGACACTACTCGTACATTTTGCTACCATGCAGTTTCTAGATACATTTTGTAAGCTGTAGTTTATTCCGAGAAAATGTTTTCTCCATAAACCTTTTAAGAAATAAATGTGACCTGTAATATTGCCTATAGCTTAATTATATGACTAGAAATGTTTGATTTAATGTAATTACGAATGAACCGCCTTCTTTACTATTGCTGTCATCGGTGTTTTCATTATCAGTCTCTCTAATATCTACCTTACCGTTTTCTTTTTTTACCAGGAGGTGTCAATAAAACTGTTAAAGAATAGCTTCTTCATGTCTTTAATTTCCTTTTTTTATTTTTCGAATTGTGAAAAGGGAAACATCACAGTAGTTAGCCGCTCGCTCACGGCTTTTGTTAAGAGGCATGGATAGGCATTGTTTTTTAGTTTCAACTTCACAAAATTTTATTACATTGCATTCAACACTGTGAATAGTTCGACCATGTTTTCGAAAAACCGATATTTGTTTTTACGTTAACAAACAGTTATATTCGTACAGTTAACGTACAAAAGGTTTTACTGTATATGCTCTGGGTATAGTATAAGTTGTTATGTTTGTCGTACTGAAATTAAAGCAATCGCGCATGCGTACTGATGCTTTTCCCCCTTTACCCCTCGTTGCAAACAAGGGCAAACTCGTGATTCAAGTGACTATACTATACAAAAAAAGCATTGTGGCGTGCTGTGTTTTGGTGTGACGTTGCTTCATGACAATGCACGACCCCATGTTTCTGCACAAATACTTTTGGATGGGAACAACTGAATTATCCATCTTACAGTCCAGACCTTGCACCCAGTAATTTTCACTTTTTTCAGTACTTAAAGAGTTCCTTGGTGGTCAACAGTTGAACAACGACAAAGAAGAGAAAATTAGAGTCATTAATTGGGGCTTCATAACAGACGGCAGATTTCTTTGACGTCAGAATTCAAAAACTATACGATCGGTATGATAAAATGAACAAAATAGTAATGTTAAACTAATATTATTGTGATAATAAATTTGAACGGAAAAGAAAATTTTGTAGAAAAGTAGATATAGTATGTAATATCCTTTTCACGGTTGGTGAGCTCTGCTGTTCCAAATGTTTCGACCAATCAGAATGTTTACCACCGTTTTCAGATTGTACCTAACAAACATTACGTGCACATGCACGTTATTATTATTATTTTTATTATTATTATTATTATTTTTATTATTATTATATTATAAGAGCCGCAATAGTTCACTCTCGTCTTGCATCTCGAACTGAACACATCGAATATAGAGTGTGTGAACATCCAATAATTTATAATAATAATCAGCTGATTATATGTTTAAATTTTTTTTTTGTTTAACGTCTGACTGTTCTGCAGTTACTACTAATGCAGACGGTGAAGGATGAAATGATTTTTTGTAATGTATGAAAATATACCGTGCCTGAGTGGGATTCGAACCCAGGACCGCATGATGAGAGGCGAGCACGTTACCAACTATGCCAGTGAGGCCGGCGTATGTTTATAGGTTATATTTGTTATTGAAAGACCAAAAAAATGGCCGACAAAATATTCAACAGAGCTACAAGAGCAAGAGTTGGCAATGTTGCTGGCAAGTCATTGGCTAGCTATAAAATGAGTAGGGGGAAATGTATAATTTCAGAGCTCATCACCCTTGAAAAATAGTATAAAATATGGAAAAATATTTTAATAATATTTACAGTATTATTATTATTATTATTATTTATTTTTTTTTATTTATTTTTTATTATTATTATTATTATTATTTTTTTATTATTATTATTATTATTATTTTTATTATTATTATTATTATTATTATTATTATTATTATTACAGTAAAACCTCTCTTAATTCGTCACTCTCTAATTCATCACCTTCTATAATTCGTCAGCCCTCCCCAGTTCAACCATTGTGTGTGTGTGTCTGCGATACGTGTTTGCGCCGTAGTCACGTATCAACGCTGCTGATGACTAATAGCCTACTGTTTACACTGTTAATCTTTAGTAATATACAAGGAAAACATCTTCTGTGCAAGTTGTATTGTACTAACGAACTTGGGTATGAGATTTTAAGTGACAAAGAAATTGTGGCCTACGTTCAAAACAAAGATTCACCTGTTGAGGAAGATAGCAACGAAGAATATGTTTCAAGCCCTGAAAATATTGGTACGTATCGAGAAATAGAAGGAATGCTGACGAAGTGCATCGAATGGTATGAAAGACAGAAAGAAGCAGAGTTATCAAAATTAATTGTAATACGACAAATTCGCCAGTTGGCTGTGGAAAAAGAAAAGAATACGTTGGTACAAAAGAAGATAACCCACTTTTTCAAGAAATAAATTTGGCATTTTACATACAGATTAGTATAATTAAGTAACGTTTTCTAAATTTTAATGTGATTTTTTTGTAGTGTTAAGTGATACATAGTTAAAGATTCGTTTCATCGATTTTGTAAATTTATACTTTTTCGATTGTAATTTTATATTCGGTAACGTGTACTGTGTTATGCGTTCTACAAATTAGAAAATGTAAGTACAACCATATACAGAATTTCTGAAGTAGTATAAAACTAGATACGTAGACTAATACAAATTTACTGTAGTTATAGGACTTAGAATTACTTACTGTGTTTATCGTTAATGTAAGTTTCATTTATGTAATTCGACTTTTATGGAACTAATATACGTACGAGTATGTTATTTATTAACCGTTCATAGCAAATTCCATAATTCGTCACTTTCTGTATTTCGTCACTCCTTCGGCCCCGAACGAGACGAATTAGAGAGGTTCCACTGTATTATTTTTATTATTATTATTATTATTATTATTATTATTATTATTTTTATTTTTATTATTATTATTATTATTTTTATTTTTATTATTATTATTATTTTTTTTATTATTATTATTATTATTATTAAATAACAAACCTTACTTTTAAAATACCCTTAGAACATTAAGTGTTATGTTTCATGAAAATATAATTTAAATTTTTAAAAAAATGTTGGTCAAATTTCTTTTTACAAATCTTACTATTTTCCCTCTTTTATTTGTATGTTTTGTCCATATCCACAGTTGCTGAGAGATGTTTAAGATGAGTATGTTTAGTGTCACTCTCGCTAAATAGTAGTGATACATTGTGTAATTCTTAAATGTATTTCAGGTGTTATAACTGACATGCCCTATACTCCTCCTGGAGTCTCCAGGACGCATTAATAAAAAAAAAGCCTTAAATAAAATATGCCTCAGAGTTTGGAACAATTTTATCTAAAATAATGATATTTATGATAAATTAATTTCTTTCAAGCAAATTTTGAAATAAAGGCAATCTCAATAAAAATTTTTATCTTATTAAAATGTATTTTCAAAACTTTTTAAAAGTTGAACCAAATAAATAAAGTACTCCAAATTATAAAACATTTTTATTACTTTCCATCCGTACTCATATAGGCAAGAGAAAGTAAACATTGAAAGATAATTAGTATTCTGCCCATAACAGACAGGTGGAGTGTCAAATTATTTACACTCAATCTGTTTGTTGCAGGGCTAAAATAAATAGTTCTGTTTCTTATCACATGGTCAGCCAATTAAATGACTGAATCGTTTAAGAACAGAAGAGGTAGAAGTGTAAAAGACACTAGTCAGAGTTATCTTCTCTGAAAGTAATGAATTTCACTATACAGCCAGACCCTGTGGTGAATGAAGTGAAGGTGTCATTTGCAGAGTGGAAAATATGTGCTTTTCAGAGGGCCCGGCATGCTGTTAAGCGTACTTTTCCACTCAGTGAGGAAGGCAATGGTAAACCACCTCACTCCTCGTTTTACTTAGTAAAACCTCTACAGGTTCAAACCAGCCTTTCAGCTGTTGACCTAAACAACAACAACAACATTAGTATTACGCTAATAAGTATAACTGATTCATGTTATTAACCTCAAAACATAGTGTAACATTAACAGCTAAAAGACCACCAAATATTGGCTATGAAGAGTCATATGACCGTCTGGACCTATCTTTTTTAATTTCTCTTGCCTATATGAATATATAGGAAGGAAAGTATTGTTTTCATGTCGATTTTAACAAATCGAGTTTTCACCGGATCTATACGTTTTCAGACCCCCTGAACCCAAAAAACATGTTTTTAGCGATTGGTCTGTGTGTGTGTGTGTGTCTGTGTGTGAACAGAATATCTCAAGAACGGAACATCGTACGAACTTGAAACTTAAAACTTATGTTACATACCACTACCGGACCCGACACAAACATTTTCATCAAAATCGGTCAACCGGAAGTAGTAGTTTATTCGTATAATTTTTCACTTTTTTGCGATTTTCTCAAAAACTGGTCCTACGATTTTTTTTAAAAATCGCCTGGTTTACTCAATTTTTTATTCTCTACAAGATAGGGTAGGCGCCACGTTTGCTGAAATTCTGCGTGAGGCTGTTTTTACGTAAAAACATATTCTTTTTAAGATTGCGGCTTTAATATGCATTTTAGCGCAAAACGTTATATAATAAAAGTTGTAGAGAATGTAAAATTCTACAACTTTTATTTTAAACATTTTTTTGTATAACGCTTAGTTTAGCGGTAATTAGCAATTTTCTGTTTTTTTCTCACGAAAACGTGTGAAAAATCTATTTTTTTAAGATTTCGGCCTTAGAATGCATTTTATGACAAAAGTGTAATAAATAAAATTTATAGGAAATTAAGAGATCTACAACTTTTATTTTAAGCATTTTATTGTACAGTGCCTAGTTTAGCGTGAATGAGCGATTTTCCGTATTTTTAAGCTAAACTGAGGTCGATTTTAATTTTGCGTGTTTCACTAATGTTTTTTGAGGTTAGTTTTTTGTTTATTTCTAATGTTTTAATACTAATGTTAGGTTTATTGTAAATTATTTGCATTGGCAAGAGAAAGTTGTGTGAGTGTTTCACACCAGATTTTTTTTTTTTTTAGCTTTTATTTGTTATCGGGAACTGTACATTATTGACAACTACCCAATTTGATCGCTGCTGCTTTGTGCTGTATATTTTTGACGTGGATTAGACATGAGTTTGAACACAGGGGACCCCCCCCCCCCAGTAGAGTTTGTTCATGTATGGCTGTCAGCCAGTTACCATACAAAGTCACTTGCCCAACCGGTGTTACTTAACAAATAATAGTGACTTGCTACCAGCTGACTGACTGGGCTGGCCCGAAGGCCTGGACCTATCATGACCTTATTCAAAGTAAGAGCAATGCACTTTAAATTGGTCTTTGGACAAAATACTGTTTGAGCTGAATTGTGCATTGGACAAAAACATATGAATAAAACTTAATTTTTAAATGGGACAAAACTTATTTTAAACTCTAATTTATGTGTAAAATGATCAAAAAGGCTTTTCAGCATATAATTATATACATTACTCAGTTCTAGAAAAAATGTGACAGAAAAATAAAATTTCCTGTTAAAAATGAATTTTTATTGAGTTCATAAAAAAGAAATCGTTCTAACTCTTAAAATATTAAAAATATTTGTTTTTACTTTATTTAAAGTTACATCGACAGCTTGGTCGTTAGCAACTACTGTGGGTTTTGGTATCTTAACGGTGGTTTTAACGTGTTAAAATTTCCAGATCCTTACCGGGAATCGAACCCGGGACCTTCCGCTTTGCAGGCTAGCGTGCTAGTCACTATACCACAGAGGCGGTTTCAAATACATTATTCCATTAATTTTTGTTTAAAAACTTTTTTGGAAATGTTCGGTTATCCGGATGTTGGCACTTCATGCATAATTTAGGGACGGCCGGTAAACCGGATGTTATCACTACATACGTAAAATATATTGACGTTCTGTTTTCCGGACGTTGGTACTGAAAGGGCTATAGGTAAGTTCTCCATTACATTTTGTTTTTATTGATTTCTTATCGTTTCCAGTTTAAATGGATTTTTGATATTCCTGATCACTTCTGGTCTTGATTAATCCAGATAAATAATAATATTAATGTATCTTAAATATTTATAATTTCATATCGGGTAACAAACTTTTTGTTGAATAAATTTCTAATATTATTATCCAGTTTACTTTGTATCATATTATGAATACGTAGTACTTTCTTTGTTCAAAGAAAGACAAAAGAAAATTTTTTGTGTTACCTTTGTTTACATATATTTTATGTATTTTATAAAATTATTTGTTGGTTTTTATGAAGTATATTCATAAAAAGATGTAAATTAAACAGGGATTCCATCCTCGTCAAACACAATATTCTGTAACAAATGAAAACTACATTTTTAATTCTGTAACAAAAGAAAAATCAAATCTTAAATTCAGTGACAAATGACAAATTAAAACTTTATAATGCAACAAGCAAACTGGTTGCAATAAAATTCTATTGTATAAATACATTAGTATCTCGATTATCCGGGGTAATAGTGGGGAGGAAGATCACAGATAACCGAAAACCACGGTTGAACCGCCGGCAGTAATGACTAAGATATAATCATAGCATGATACAATATGTATAGTTCAGCCGTTCTTAGTTTGCTCCTACTTGTCAAAAAACAAAAGCCAGCTACTACAGCAGTGGTGTCAAACTCAATTTTGAAGAGGGCCATATATTAAATTTAGAATGTGTAGGCGGGCCAGATTCAAATAACAAAAAATGTACTGAATTAGGTAAAACATTTTATATATTTAATTGAATAGTATATAATAGATGGTTGTTAAAAATCATATCAAAGTTATAAAAGATGGTAATTATTTTGAGCTCGAGGATCCAGATACCTGACTTCTCTTGTTTTTGACACGCTCATTAATGGCAGGTAGAGATGGCGTTACTGTCTATCTTTCTCGCTTGTCTAGGCACGCGCTGCCCTTAAAATTACTTATAAATGTAGTGTGCGCATTTTAAAACTTCCGTAGAGGAATCGAGTGAAGTCTTAAAGCTCTAAAAAAACATGATTCTTCTTTCTGTGACACATTGCGATCGCGGGCCGTATTGATACAGCCTGGGGGCCGGATGCGACCCCCGGGCCGTATCTTTGACATGACTGTACTACAGGGTGCATGCTAGGGTCCACGACTTTTTGGATGTCGTATTCCTATTAAGTTAACTATTTTTTAAATTATAAGTACTTTACGTACCTAAAACATCAGTCATGATATGATGTAGGCCTAACCATTTCATTTATAAAAATACTTTTGAAAGTATTTTGTTGTTACTTTTTAATCAGCGTGTACACATTTTTGTATAATGCGCATGCTTAGTAACGTCAGTATTTGTTTACATTAGGAGCAAACTAAGAGAGGCTGGACTTTATAATTTATTAGGCATATAGATTCTGAAGTCACGAGATTGCCTTTTGTGTATGGATGGGCTGTGAGGAAGGGAAGCTGAAAATATGACAGTGCTGCCAACCTCAACAGTGCGACACTACTTGTACATTTCACTACCGTGCAGTTTCTACATATACATTTTGTAAGCTGTGGTTTAATCCGAGAAATTTTTCTTCATAAACCTTATAAGAATTAAATATGGTCTGTAATACTGCCTATAGCTTAATTACACGACTAGAAATGTTTGATTAACTGTAATTACCAGCTACCTTATTCGTTTGCAACCAATGAATCGCCTTCTTTACGATCGCTGTCACCGGCGTCTTCACTATCAGTCTCGCTAGTCTACCTAACCGCTTCCTTTTTTCCCCAGGTGTCAACAAAACTGTTGAACATTAGCTTCT
Organism: Catonia carolina; assembly: GCA_035578175.1. Classification (NCBI taxonomy): domain Eukaryota; kingdom Metazoa; phylum Arthropoda; class Insecta; order Hemiptera; family Achilidae; genus Catonia; species Catonia carolina. The sequence continues at coordinate 16,300,289 of JAQMRL010000015.1, forward strand.
TCACATCTTTAATTTCCTTCTTTTAATTTTCGATTTGTGGAAAGAGAAAAATCACAGAAGTTAGCCACTCGCTCATGGCTTTTGTTAAGAGGCATTGAAAGCCATTTTTGGTTAGTTTCAACTTCTCAGCATTTTATTACACTGCATATTAAATTTCGTTCAGCACTGTGAATACTCTGCCCACATTTTTGAGAAACTAACATATCTGTTTATGGTAACAAACAGTTATATTCGTACCGTTTCCCTACAAAAGGTTCCGCGATATACTGTATATGCTCTGGGTATTGTATAAGTTGTTATGTTTGTGTACTGAAATTAAAAAAGTCGCGCATGCGCACTGATACTGTTCCCCCTTTACCCCTCGTTGCAAACAAGGGTAAACTCATGACTATACCTGTTCAAAGTGGATGTTCTGTACGTGTTTATATTAGGGAAATGAAAACTTAAAATCCATTGTGAATGTTAGAAATCACAAACAAAACCAGTCAACGAAATTTAAGTCTAACATATATATTTTATAAACTACTTATTTACAGACACAACGCAAGTTTTTTTTATTTGCGTTTATTTGTTATCGGGAACTATATACTATTGACAACTACCCAATTTGATCGCTGTATTTTTGAACAGGGACCCCCAGTAGAGTTTGTTCACGAATGGCTGTCAGCTGGTCACCATACAAAGTCGCTTACCAACCGGTGTTACTTAACAAATAATAGCGACTTTCCACCAGCTGACTGACTGGGCTGGCCCGGAGGCCACAACTCAGATAAAACAACGAAATAAAATTAGTATCTTCAAGAAATAAAATTATGCGGTCCTGGGTTCGAATCCCACTCAGACACGGCATATTTTCATACGTTACAAAAAAATCATTTCATCCTCTTTACATACAGTTACACCCCAATGTTGTCACGAATGACCTTGCAGTTGATGCGACGTTAAATAAATAATAAAAAAAAATTATCTTATATGCCACCTCCATAGAGTAGTGATAGGGCGCTACCCTACAATGCGAAGGTCCCGAGTTCGATTCCCGGCTAGCGTCTGGAAACTTTCACAAAAACCTACCATAGTCGCTAATAACCGACTTATTGATGCTACTTTAAATAACCTAAAACAAAATTATTTTATAGACGACTGAAATAGTCGGTCATTGTTTTCTGCTTGTTTCTCCATAACAATGCTTTTCTCCATAAAATAACTGCTAGGTCATTAGCTTAATGTCGCCATCCAGTGACACTACATAGGATGTTTGATGAAATAATAATTGAAACATATACTAAATACGACAGTACAAGTAGAGAGAATTCAAACAGGAGGCCTATTATAAAACATCCGATCTGTCGTTGGTTGTTTTGACTGAAGGCGTTGGTAAAGTGAAACATGATTACGCATCCTTTTTACTCACTTTCAACCCGTAGTCTGTTAATATCCACTGCACGGTTCTGTGGGATGTACTATAGACAGTGGTTACCACAGTACTTTGATGGTTGGAGTTCAATTAACCACACTTTCTCAGGAATGATTGGCCTGAGTATGTACAACAACATTCACGATGTTGATTAGAAACCACCTCATTTAATATTACTGTACACCTCATTAACTAGTCATACACATCATCCTCATCTCATTGAGTCATGGGGTTGCTTATTGAACAGGTTCTTAGAGGGCAAGAGAAAAAATAAATGATATGAATAACTTAAAGATATGAGATGAATTAATGTCCCATAGCCGAGCGAGTGAGAGAGATAGGTGGCATAACTACGCATGCGCCCAACGGTCTTTACCGTTATAATCCAGATCTGAAAACATACTACAGTCGTTATCTTGCTTATTAGTTTACTGCGTGCATAAACGCTTGCACACAACAATGAGTAAAATTAAAGACAATGTTATTGGAATGGCGCGGATGGCTTGTGCGAGTGAGAGTGTTATGCATTCTCTCACTCCCACGGCTAGGGGACTTCAATTAATCTGAATACTGTACCTGGCTATCATTTTTACTTCTGGTACTAAAATGAGCTGCAATGTAAGTGAGCGTTAAGACAGCCATTGTTGCCAAAATGATAAATATTAAAAATTGTACTCCCGCATATGCTATCACAACACACATGGCTAGCAACATCACTATTACCACTACCGACCATGCCAATGTTTTACTTCCACTTAATCTTTGAAATTCCTCCGACTCACTGTCTTCCATTTTTTAAACGACCTAATTATCACTGAAAGAAAAATAGGTAATTATTTTATAAATTACTTTTCATCAGTCAAAGTAGGCTAATGTGTGTAACATAACCATCTTCCAAGCTGAAATATTGGCCATTAAGGTCTGTGCGGAGAGGTGTATTTAAAGGCGCCTCAGTGGGTCGCACATTTATATTTTGTCCGATAGTCAGGCGGGCATCAAGGCTCTGAGTTCCTGTACTTTTGAGTCGCGATTGGCCTATGATTGTCGGGAAGTTTTGAATACCGTGGCCAAGCGTAACATTGTGACGCTGCGTTGGGTGCCGGGGCACCAGGGAGTGCCTGGAAATGAGAGAGCGGATGCCTTAGCAAAGAAAGGTGCAGCCTCTCACTTCATAGGCCCAGAGCCATTCTGTGGAATTGGTGAGGGCTATTATAGAGGTATAGTTAGGGCCTGGGAAGAGGAGGCTAAAACCTCCTATTGGAATAAGGTGACAGGCTGTAAGCAGGCAAAGAAATTCATTGCCTATTCCAGCAGGAAGGCTGGGATATACAATAGACTAGGAAGACAGGACCTGAGGAGGGTAGTGGGCCTGATGACTGGTCATTGTAATCTTGGGTATCATTTATCCAAGATAGGAGTTGCTGAAGAGAGCCTGTGTAGATTCTGTCATGAGGCAGAAGAGAAGGCTGAGCACATTTTATGCAGTTGCAAAGTGGTTGGCTGCAAAAGAAGAGCGCTGATGGGTAAGGATGTGTTAACACCTTCTCAGGTAAGTGCACTAGATCCTAGGCAGATCCTGCGCTTTATTGAAAGTGTGGGTCTTGCATAAATAAGGAATAGGGGCAATCACAAAAGATCTTTTAGGTCGCGGTGAGGAGGGGCTGCAGAAGCCTGAACGCCCTGGTTGTTGTAAAGTAAGTAAAGTAGGTTAAGAATACACAGTGGCGATTCATGCCTTCAAAAATAAGCTAAGAGTTCCAAAAACCGAGAAAAACTAGTATATTACCCATCAATGTTAAAGAAAGCGCAGAATGTGGTTAGGTTGATGTAGGACAGTGCTGTAATGAGAGGCAGAGTGAATGTTCACACATTCATGTACGCATGCTTGCATCACCAACACACTATGCTCGTGAACGCATGTGCAGAGACTAGTCGTGTTCCGTTTTACGGATAGTAAACAATTTGTTATTTTTTATCGTATTTTTACATTTTTTTGTATTTGCTTATTATTTTCATTTTATTTATCTAATAACAAAGGAAAAGTAGCAAGGAAGTAGCTACGCGGATTTTTAATTTAATGGTACTAATGTTCTATGTGAAAATTTTACTCAATATTTCTCAACGCACATCTTTGAAAGTTATCAATATTAATTTTTTTTAAAATCTTTTGTGAGATTTTCCCGGCGTACTGAAATTTTCATTTTCACCCAGTTTATTTGCTTGTTTCAATTTTTTGCACCGTATGGAGGGTAACATATTTCTAGATTTACATCAGTAATCTTTTTGTAAACATTCATAATTAAACATTTAGTTTGATTTTTTAAAGCCATTCCTCATCTTAACCTGCAGTACGATCTTGGCTGAGGCATTGCAAATACTGTTTAAGAAACTAGGAAGAGTATTGAAAAATACTGTTAATGAAAACTGTTGAGAAACGTAGACCACAGCGCAATAGTGTGAGTGCACAGAGCGACTGGTTTATTTTCCGTGCAAGGAGAGTTTGTTCATGGATGGCTGTCAGCTGGTCACCATAAAAAGTCGCTTGCCCAACCGGTGTTACTTAACAAATAAAAGCTACTAACTACCAGCTGACTGACTGGGCTGGCCCGAAGGCTTTGCAATAATTTTATTTTAGACGATAAAACAAATTGTCAAAATTAAAAAATAAATAAAGAATTTTTTTTTAATATTTTCAATATTTTTTTAACAATAAAAATTTTTTACCGCTGATGGATTTGACCCACCTATCTTTACATCTCCGGACCAGATCGTTACCATTACTCCAAACATAACAATGCGAAAAGTTGATAAAATTTACAATACTTAAATGGAAAACAGTTACAAATTCATGTATTTCTGTATTTAAGCTAAAATACAGCTTAAAATGTATCAAAATTGATATTTTTTAAAAGGTCTAAACATTTTCTATGATTCCTGATTGTAACAAGTGTTCATTTATTCGTAGGAAGAAAATATTAACAAACTAATGAAAATCAATCCTATTTCCCTATGGTTTTCCTATGGTATTTCTCTATGACCGGGTTGGTCTAGAAGTAAAGTCGTCGCCAAAATCAGCTGTTTAACGGCTGGTTTTCGGAGACGAAGGTTCCTGGTTCAAATCCTAGTAAAGGTAGTTACTTTTATACGGATTTGAATACTAGACAGTGGTAACCAGTGTACTTTGATGGTTGGGGTTCAATTAACCATCCTCTCTCAGGAGTGGTCGACCTGGGTCTGTACAAGACTACACCTTATTTACACATCATCCTTATCTCATTGGGTCATGGGGTTGCTTATTGTTCTAAATTGAACAGATTGCAACGTACACAAATTAGAAATTAAAAAAAATTAAAAAATTTTTAACCTAACTTAATTACTAATTAAACCAAGCCAAGTTAAACAAAATTTAATTAATTTATAGTTTACTTATGCATTGAGTGGTATTAATTTATGATATAATATTAAAGGTATTCGATTAAAATTTATAAATATCCATTCTAATAAAAAAAACAATATTATTATTATTCTTACCTAGTAATACTACTAATATTTTTAAGTGTACTGTAAAGGTAGCCTATTTGATATGCCACCATATTAAAGATGTGGTTATTTCCAGCACGACATCTGTGTTCTTCTATTAACTAACTACAACATTTATCTGATGTACGTCAGTGTAAAACAGAACGGATTCACTGTGTCCTAACTTTTAATACTATTTCAAGAATCTATTGGAACTTCTCCAAAATTTTCCACCAAGTTCAAACTTTTTAAATAACCTCATAAATTTTTTATTTCATAATTAAAATCTTCATACCTTTTCATCTCAAAAGAGAAATTTATTTATTATTAAAATTTTATTATGTGTTTGTAATTTTTTTTAATTTTTATTTCGTTAATGTATTTATTTATTTACTTTGGTTTTAGTCAACTTGTAACGTCGTTGGTGGTTGATTTTACATAAACAATTGAAATAAAACAAGATTTTGAAATAAATGAATAATGATTTAATTAAATTGAAATTTGAAAAGTTTAACAAAATTTTAACAAAGTATGAAATTTTACAATTTTTAATCGATTTATTCTTGGTTATAATATTGATGACAACTATACACTCTAAGTAAATTGTTGTTTAGGTCAACAGCTGAAAGGCTGGTTTGAACCTGCAGAGGTTTTACTTCTGAAAAGCACATATTTTCCACTCTGCAAATGACACCTTCACTTCATTCACCACAGGGTCTGGCTGTATAATGAAATTCATTACTTTCAGAGGAGATAACTCTGATTAGTGTCTTTCACACCTCTACCTCTTCTGTCCTTAAATGATTCAGTCATTTAATTGGCTGACCATGTGATAAGAAACAGAACTATTTATTTTAGCCCTTCAATGAACAGATTGGGTGTAAATAATTTGACACTCCACCTGTCTGCTCTGGGCAGCTAAGTAAATTATGTTACAAAAATTATTGAAATATTATGAATAGCTATTTTAAAATTATTATTATTATTATTTTTTATTCCTAATATGTGTACGTTGCAATCTGTTCAATTGAGAACAATAAGCAACCCCATGACCCAATGAGATGAGGATGATGTGTATGACATGTAAATGAGGTGTAGTCTTGTACAGACTCAGGTCGGCCACTCCTCGAGCATTGACTGTAACTGAATATTAGTATTTCATAAAATTACAATAAATTGATTAATTTAATATTTTTGTACTACATTTACTTATATCATCTAAAAACAAGTGCGCATTTCTTGAAACACCCTTTACTTCTTTATATCTATGTTTTACATACATAAACTAAACTACTTCGTGTAGGTAACCAAAAATATATTATAGATAACACTGCTGAAGAAACAATAATATCTGATAATTTATTTTTTAAAAATCTGGTGTGAAACACTCAGACGACTTTCTCTTGTGAATGCAAATGAAGAACAACATAATTTATGTTTAATCATTAGTAAACAATGTAAAATGAAAAATCTGGTAAGAAACACTCACACAACATTCTCTTGCCAATGCAAATAATTAACAATAAACCTAACCAAATTTTAATCATGAGTGAAAGACGCAAAATGAAAATCAACTTCAGTTTGGCTTAAAAATACTGAAAATCACTCTTTCATGCTAAACTAGGCTCTGTAGAGAAAAGTTCTCTATATAAAAGTTGTATATCTTTTAATTTCCTACAAATCTGATTATACACTTTTGTTGCAAAATACATCAAAAAAAATTGATTTTTCACGTTTTCGTGAGAAAAAAACAGAAAATTGCTAATTACCGCTAAATTAAGTGTTATACGAGGGGGTACCCAAAAGTAACCGGAATAGCTCTGCTGTGGGCGGAGCTTGTGCAGTACAAATTCCCGCCATTAGGCTGCTTGTAGCGCTACTCATTGCCAGTTCAATGCCATTTTGTTCGTTGATCTAGCTTGTTCTGTTCTCGTGCAGTGATTGTTCTCGCTAGTGCTGTTTTGTGCTCGTGTCGTTTTTCATGATGGCAAGTTTTAATAAACAACGTGCGGCTGTGAAATTTTGCTTCTTGCTCGGTAAAAACGCCGCGGAAACAGTTGTAATGTTGAACACAGCTTACAAAGACGACGCTATTGGAAAAACCCAAGTGTACGAGTGGTTTTTGCGCTTTAAAAATGGCGACATGTCGATTGACAACAAACCTCGTTCTGGACGACCGTCGACTTCCCGAACAGACGAAAATGTTGTGAAAGTGAAAGAAATTGTACGAACAGACCGACGACAGACCATTGACCAAATATCACAGGTTAGTGGGTTATCTTGGAGCTCAGTCCAACGCATTTTAACAGAAGACTTGACAATGAAAAGAGTCGCTGCCAAGTTTGTGCCTCGGGTTCTGACAGACACTCAAAAGGAACGTCGAATTGAAACGTGTAGTGATTTGAAACAACAGCTTGAAACTGATCCAGATTTCATGTCAAAGATCATTACGGGTGACGAGTCTTGGTGCTATGGGTACGACCCAGAAACCAAACAACAATCCGGTCACTGGAAGACTTCATTATCACCCCGACCAAAAAAAAGTCGTCAAGTCAGATCGAACATCAAAACAATGCTGATTTGTTTTTTTGATGTGAGGGGAATTGTCCATTCAGAGTTCGTTCCACCAGGCCAGACGGTAAATCAAGCTTTTTATCTTGAAGTGTTAAGAAGACTACGAAACAGCATTCGTCGTAAAAGACCTAATTTGTGGCAGACAGGGGACTGGTTTTTCCACCACGACATCGCGCCTGCACACACGGCAATCTCGGTTACCCAGTTTTTGGCGAAAAAAAATTTTGAAATAAAAGTTGTAGGATTTTAAATTGTCTACAACCTTTATTATGTGCATTTCTGCGCTAAAATGCATATTAAAGCCGCAATCTTGAAAAAAACAATTTTTTTACGTGAAAACAGCCTCACCAAGAATTTTAACAAACATGGCGTCTACCCTATCTTGTAGAGCATAAAAAATTTAGTAAACTAGGGGATTTTAAAAAAAATTGTAGAACCAGTTTTTGAGAAAATCGCAAAAAAGTGAAAAATTACACGAATAAACTACTACTTCCGGTTGACCGATTTTGATGAAAATGTTTGTGTTGGTCCTTTAGTGGTACCTAATTTAAGTTTCAAGTTTTAACTTTGTAAGCTTTTCTGTTCTTGAGATATTTTGTTCTGACACACAAACACACATCAATCGATAAAAGTAAGTAAGTTTTTTGGGTTCAGGAGGGCCTTAAAACGTGTATATCCAGTGAAAACTCAATTTCAAAAAAACCAACATGAAAACAATACTTTCCTTTCCTATAAGTTTATGTATATTTACATAGGGCAAGAGAAAGTAGAACATAATAATTATTGTTTCTTCATTAATCTTAATTAACATAACCTTAAAAAATAATAATGGCACAACCAAAGTATTAGAATAAAAATAAAACTACACATAATTAAATATTTTTACATATTGCACAAATCTAATAATAGACTTACAGTAAACCCTTATCTATCGGACGTTACTAGGCCAGAGTCCAATCTGCTGTGGCCAGGAAAGATATGTTTTTGTATTTATTTTATTTTTTTTTATTTTTATAATCCCTAATGTGTGTACGTTGCAATCTGTTCAATTTACAACAATAAGCAACCCCATGACCCAATGAAATGAGGATGATGTGTATGACGTGTAAATGAGGTGTAGTCTTGTACAGACTCAGGTCGACCATTCCTGAGAGAGTATGGTTAATTGAACCCCAACCATCAAAGTACACCGGTAACCACTGCCTAGCGTTCAAATCCGTATAAAAGTAACTACCTTTACTAGGATTTGAACCAGGAACCTTCGTTTCCAAAATCAGCAATTAAACAGCTGATTTTGGCGACGACTTTACCTCTAGACCAACCCGGTGGGTTATTTATTTTTTAGAATTAAGAATTGCAGGTGTTACAATAGTACCGGGTTATCATAAAAGAATGGTACGGTTTCGAACATGGTGTAAAGAAAAACCGAATTACTTACAGTTAATGTTGTTTATTCATCTAATTTGTCATCTCAAAGAGTTTTTTTACATAATTAATAAATTTCAATATGTGCGCCCTTAGTCGCTCGACAAATGTCCAAACGATACTCAACTTCTCTCCAAACATTCGTTAACATTTCTTCGGTTACGGTTGTCATTGCTTCATTGTTGTTGTTTAGGTCATCAGCCGAAAGGCTGGTTTGAATCTGTAGAGGTTTTACAAAGTAAAACGAGGAGTGAAGTGGTTTACCATTGCCTTCCTCACTGAGTGAAAAATTATGCTTATCAGCATGCCAGGCCCTCTGAAAAGCACATATTTTTCACCCTGCAAATGACACCTTCACTTCATTCACCACAGGGTCTGGCTGTATAATGAAATTCATTACTTTCAGAGGAGATAACTCTGATTAGTGTCACAGTTCACCTCTACCTCTTCTGTTCTTAAATGATTCAGTCATTTAATTGGCTGACCATGTGATAAGAAACAGAACTATTTATTTTAGCCCTGCAATGGACAGATTGAGTGTAAATAAATTGACACTCCACCTGTCTGTTATGGGCACAAATTGCTTCATTAATCTTGTTTTTAAGTGGTTCAGGTCGTGAATTTTTTGTGAATAAACGCTTTTGATGTACCCCCACAAGAAAAAAATCACAAGGTGTCAGGTCTGGACTCCTTGGAGGCCACAGCATAGGTCCTTGTCGACCTATCCATTGATCTCCAAATGTTTCGTTCAAAGCGTCTGTGACCAATGCACTGAATTGTGGGGGAGCGCCATCTTGTTGGAAATGAAGTTGATGAATGTTTTCGAGTTCATCTAGCTGAGAAAGCAATAATAACTGGAAAACATCCATCAACTTCATTTTCAACAAGACGGCGCTCCCCCATACTTCAGTGCATTGGTCACAGATGCTTTGAACGAAAAATTTGGAGATCGATGGATAGGTCGGCAAGGACCTATGCTGTGGCCTCCAAGGAGTCCAGACCGACACCTTGTGATTTTTTTCTTGTGGGGGTAAATCAAAAGCGTTGTTTATTCACAAAAAATTCCTGAACCACTTAAAAAAACAAGATTAATGAAGCAATGACAACCATAACCGAAGAAATGTTAACGAATGTTTGGAGAGAAGTTGAGTATCGTTTGGACATTTGTCGAGCGACTAAGGGCGCACATATTGAAATTTATTAATTATGTAAAAAAAACTGTTTGAGACTACAAATTAGATGAATAAACAACATTAACTGTAAGTAATTCGGTTTTTCTTTAAACCATGTTCGAAACTGCATCATTCTTTTTACTTTCCTAACTCTTTTACGAATAATTAATATCAATACACGCAATCAAAATTGACAAAAAAATGGTGGGTTCACAAATTATTTTATGGCAAGGTGTATGTTTTAGATAATTTAAAAATGGAAGATGGCGTAGTGTTTTGAAACTTTTTCCAATTTTCATATATTCATCTTTTTAAGTTCACGCCAATATTATCCGTTCAACATATGTAATTTTTTAATTCCTTCCACAAATTAGGATGGGGATGTATCTCCTCTATAAACTTTACAACTGAATTCATACTCCACAAAATAATTTTAAAAATAAGATCAAAAGCTATCACTGATGTTGTTGTTGTTTAGGTCAACAGCCAAAAGGCTGGTTTGAACCACTAGAGGTTTTACTAAGTAAAAACGAGGAGTAAGGTGGTTTACCGTTGCCTTCCTCACCGAGTTGAAAGAGTATGCTTATCAGCATGCCAGGCCCTCCGAAAAGCACTCACTTTCCACCCTGCAAATGAAACCTTCACTTCATTCACCACAGGGTCTGGCTGCACAGTGAAATTCATTACTCTCAGAGGTGATAACTCTGACTAGTGTCTTTTACACCTCTACCTCTTCTGTTCTTGAATAGTTCAGTCATATAAGTGGCTGACTATGTGATAAGAAACAGAACTATTTTTTGTAGCCCTGGACCAAACAGATAGAGAGCAATTAAAATAACACTCCACCTGCCCGTTTTGGGCATCTATCACTGATATGAATAGAAAAACAAGTGTGTAGTGGTGAGAGTTGCTATCACTGATTAATATTGCGCAACAGTGAATTCCATATTGGATGGGATTCAAATGATGAAAAAATATTAACTTGCAACACACTAGATTCTCCGTGACAATGAATTGAACTAAAAATATTTAATGGACAGTCGTCCATTGTAACTGAAGTCCATTAAACAAAGGGTTTACTGTAACATAATTTTAAAAAAACTACAATATTCAAATATTCTATTATAAATTTTATGTTTCAAACACCATAAATTTAAATATTCTTGTTTGTATGATTTTTTTACTTATCGTTTACACAAAAAACAAAAAAAACTTAAAAAGAAAAATAAAAAGTTTAAAAAGAAAACAAATACAGTAGAATCTCAGTAGTACGGACTGTTCGGGACCGAGAGGGTGCCGGATTACTGGATGTGTTGGAATTTTGGAACTATAAATTATAAATTTAAACAAAAAAATCTGGTGTGAAACACTCACACAACTTTCTCTTGCCAGTGCAAATAGTTAACAATAAACCTAACATTAGTAATAAAACATTAGAAATAACCAAAGAAACTAACCTCAAAAACATAACCTTATTTTAATCATGAGTGAAAGACGCAAAATGAAAATCGTAGTCAGTTTGGCTTAGAAATACGGAAAATCACTCTTTCTCTCTAAACTAGGCTCTGTAGAGAAAATGCTCTAAATAAAAGTTGTAGATCTTTTAATTTTCTATAAATTTCATTATATACACTTTTGTCGTAAAATGCATACTAAGGCCGAAATGTTAAAAAAATCAATTTTTCTCACGTTTTCGTGAGAAAAAAACAGAAAATTGCTAATTACCGCTAAACTAAGCGTTATACAAAAAAATGTTTGAAATAAAAGTTGTAGAATTTTACATTCTCTACAACTTTTATTATATAACGTTTTGCGCTAAAATGCATATTAAAGCCGCAATCTTAAAAAGAAAATGTTTTTACGTAAAAACAGCCTCACGGAGAATTTCAGCAAACATGGCGCCTATCCTATCTTGTAGAGAATAAAAAGTTTAGTAAATGAGGCAATTTTTAAAAAAATCGTAGGACCAGTTTTTGAGGAAATCGCAAAAAAGTGAAAAATTATACGAATAAACTACTACTTCCGGTTGACAGATTTTGATGAAAATGTTCGTGTCGGGTCCGGTAGTGGTATGTAACTTAAGTTTTAAGTTTCAAGTTCGTACGATGTTCCGTTCTTGAGATATTTTGTATACACACACACACACACAGACCAATCGCTAAAAACATGTTTTTTGAGTTCAGGGGGTCTGAAAACGTATAGATCCGGTGAAAACTCGATTTCGAAAAATCGACATGAAAACAATACTTTCCTTCCTATATATTCATATAGGCAAGAGAAAGTAAAATGAATATGCATTGATTTATATGTGATTTTAAATTAAATAAACTAATTAAAAAAGGTTTGTTGAGTACTTCTGTAGTCATTGTACTAAACACAATTATCGGCTATTGACATCGCCTAGTGCGGTGTGGGGGTGCTAGTGTTCTGAGAATTACGTTTCGTTGTCGATTCAGCATGAAGCATAGAGTATGACCCAGTTCTGGGTTTTGGATAAAAGGTCAAAAATTCTTCCATTTAACAATAATAAAAGGTCTGCTTATTCATTTCTTTAATCAAATCCTAAACATACATGTTATATTAAATCCGCCGTAATTAGGTCGAGTTGTTGTTGTTTAGGTCATCAGCCGAAAGGCTTGTTTGAACCTGTAGAGGTTTAACTTAGTAAAACGTGGAGTGAGGTGGTTTACCATTGCCTTCCTCACTGAGTGGAGAAGTACGCTTATTAGCATGCCGGGCCCTCTGAAAAGTATTATTTTCCACCCTGCAAATGACACCTTCACTTCATTCACCACAGGGTCTGGCTGTATAATGAAATTCATTACTTTCAGAGGAGACAACTCTGATTAGTGTCTTTTACACCTCTACCTCTTCTGTTCTTAAATGATTCAGTCATTTAATTGGCTGACCGTGTGATAAGAAACAGAACTATTTATTTTAGCCCTGCAACGAACAGATTGAGTGTAAATAATTTGACACTCCACCTGTCTGTTATGGGCAGAGGTCGAGTTGATTTGCCTAATTCAATTGAAATCTTTTACCAAAATCTGTCTTGGGTGAGGTTTTATACTTTTAGGCCTAATATTTAAAGGGCCGGATTACTGGAGGTGCCGGACTACTGCACAACCGGACTACCAAAATTCTACTGTATTGTGAATACTAAAATATTTCTTAAATTTATGTTATATACTATAAAGAAGAATGAATTTTTATAGAAGCAATTAAGTACATAGGCGAGGCTTAATGTTAGCAGAAAAAATAATTACATAAACAAAAATTTAAATACAGTAAAATTTGGTTATAATAAAATTCAAGAGACCGGCATTCGTTCATTATAACCGAATGGAATCATGGGTGGTCAGTCAGTCAACTTTGGAAACAATCAAGGGGTTTTGTAAATATTTATTTTGTGCATGATTCAGTACAGGATTGTTTACGTTTGCCTACGTGACTGTACATGATCAGAAGACAAGGAACAGAAAGTTTGGCTGCTAGTGCACATGTCTGTTCCACGGCTCTCAGCAAAAGGCAAAAGAGTTCTACCAGATTTTCGTTACAACCGACTTCGTTTTAAGCAAATTTTACTGTACAATCAAATTTTAATTTTAATAAAAATGTATACATTTTTTATTTATTAAGGAATTGGATGTATCACTAAATTTATTTTATATATAAATTATTATACAAGGTGTGGCTATTAAATAACGAGACTGACGTTGTAAAAAATGTTATTTTTATTTTATACATAATAACTTATTGTCACCTTCAATATCCCTTCTCTACTCCTTCTCTATCCCTACAACGCTCCATGCGAATTTTCCATTGTTGGAAACAGTGCTAGAAGTCATCTTCTGTCAGCTCCTTCAGGACACGTGTCACTGTCTCTTTTACAGCTCCCACAGACTCAAATCTTGTCCCTTTTAATGTAGATTTCACCTTAATGAACTGGTAGAAGATAATAACATGTGATAAAACGTAGTTTTTTACTTATGATCCGGAAACGAAGCGCCAATCCAAGCACTGGAGGAGCCGAACTTCACAGCGAGCAAAAAAAGCTCGAATGAGCAAGTCAAAATTTAAAGTAATGATGATTGTTTTTTTTTATATCCATGGGATTTTGTACCTTCACTGGGTTCCTGAAGGTCAAACAATTAATCAATATTACTTCCTTGAGGTACTTTCTAAACTCGTCAAAGAGTAAGGATAAAACGCCCCGAAATGTGGAAGGACAAATCATGGGTTTTCCACAAAGACAATGCGCCAGCTCTTTCCGCGTTATCCGTCAAGAGGTTCCTAGCCAAATACAGCATCTCAGTGTTAGAACATCCACCTTATTCACCAGATCTTGCACCATGTGACTTCTACCTGTTCCCTGAGGTGAAATCTGCATTAAAAGGGACAAGATTTAAGTCTGTGGAAGCTGTAAAAGAGAAAGCGGCACGGTCCTGAAGGAGCTGACAGAAGATGACGTACAGCACTGTTTCCAACAATGGAAAATTCGCATGGAGCGTTGTAGGGATAGAGAAGGAGTGTATATTGAAGGTGACAATAAGTGATTATGTATAAAATTAAAATCAAATTTTTTACGTCAGTCTCATTATTTAATAGCCACACCTCGTAAATTCAATTTTAATTAATACAATACAAAAATATAATAAAATTTGATATTTATTAGTTTAATTTAGGCACATTGATTATTACAAGTACATTAACAATCCTGTTTATCTAGATCAGCGGTTCCCAACCCGGGGTATGCGACGAACCGGTTAGGGGTGCGCCGAAAATAAAGGGCAATGGCGGACATTGTTTTTCTGAGTAACTTGGTGGGGTTATTGTACTGACACGTTTAATGCAAGCCCAGATCTAAGGCTTTATTTGTCTACATTTGAACCTGATTTCAAACAATTAAGTGCAACAAAACAACTTCAAGGGTCACACTAAAAAAAGAGTTCTGAAGACGTTTCCTGGACTAATAATTTAGTTTCAATACATCACAATTTTCATGTTAGATTTTGTATTTACAAATTTTAAAAGCATTTTGTATTCAATGTAAGTTATTTTTTCAAAGTTTAAAACTAATCTATCTTGTCTTAGATTAGAAATACTATAATTATTATAACTCTGTCATTAGTATTTTGATGTAAAATTAAGACCATACAAGAAATTTTCAGTTTTCAATAAAAAAACTATTTTAAATGCTTCTGTTAACTTTCATTTTCCTTGGTTTAAATTTATATCTTAATTTGAACACATAATAAAACGTACAAGTATAAGTTATATTTTGCAGTATTTAACGTTCAAGTGTAAGTTATATTTTGCAGTATTTAACGTTCAAGTGTAAGTTATATTTTGCAGTATTTAACGTTCAAGTGTAAGTTATATTTTGCAGTATTTAACGTTCAAGTGTAAGTTATATTTTGCAGTATTTAACGTTCAAGTGTAAGTTATATTTTGCAGTATTTAATGTTCAAGTGTAAGTTATATTTTGCAGTATTTAACGTTCAAGTGTAAGTTATATTTTGCAGTATTTAACGTTCAAGTGTAAGTTATATTTTGCAGTATTTAACGTTCAAGTGTAAGTTATATTTTGCAGTATTTAACGTTCAAGTGTAAGTTATATTTTGCAGTATTTAAAAACTAACAAACGTATACTCACAGAAAAATACCATTATGATTATAAAAAAATAAATTTACATTATGTAAAATATTTGGAAATAAATAAAAAACATATGAAAATATGGGAACTGATTAGAGATTAGCTAGTGATTAAATAGCCCCTACTTAGTGAAGTATTGTAGTTACAGTGATGTTACATTTTTGGGGGTACAATTTTAGTTTCACCAAGGGGTGCGGGAGAAAAAAAAGGTTGGGAACCGCTGCTCTAAATCTTAAATGATATGTATTATAACCAAACAACTGCACTGTTCACCATCACCCTCAGTCTGTATTAAGCACATACTGAATAATATTGGTCACCAATGCAAAGAATGCGAGGCAGGGAATGGAAGAAACTAGTTGACCTTGACTAAACTAAGCATTTTCACTTGACAGCGACTCCTTACGAGTGTTTTCACTTTCTCACACAACTTTCTCTTGCCAATGCAAATAATGAACAATACAACCTAACATTAGTAATAAAACATTAGAAATAAACAAAAAAACTAACCTCAAAAAACATAACCTAATTTTAATCATGAGTGAAACACGCAAAATGAAAATCAACCTCAGTTTGGCTTTAAAGTACGGAAAATCACTCTTTCATGCTAAACTAGGCTCTGTCGAGAAAAATGCTCAAAACAAAAGTTGTAGAGCTTTTAATTTCCTATAAATTTCATTACATACACTTTTGTCATAAAATGCATACTAAGGCCAAAATCTTTAAAAAATCAATTTTCACACGTTTTCATAAGAAAAAAAAAAACAGAATATCGCTAATTACCGCTTAACTAAGAATTATACAAACAAATGTTTGAAATAAAAGTGTAGAATTTTAAATTCTCTACAACTTTTATTATATACATTTTTGTGCTGAAATGCATATTAAAGCCACAATCTTAAAAAAATTTGTTTACGTGAAAACAGCCTCACCAAGAATTTCAGCAAACATGGCGCTTACATTATGTTGTAGAGCATAAAAAATTAAGTAAATGAGGCGATTTTTAAAAAAATCATAGGACCAGTTTTTGAGAAAATCGCAAAAAAGTGAAAAATTACACGAATAAACTACTACTTCCGGTTGACCGATTTTGATGAAAATGTTCATGTCGGGTCCAGTAGTGGTATGTAACTTAAGTTTCAAGTTCGTATGATGTTTCATTCTTGAGATATTTTGTATACACACACACAGACCAATCGCTAAAAACATTTTTTTTGGGTTCAGGAGGTCTGAAAACGTGTAGATCCAGTGAAAACTCGATTTCAAAAAATTGACATGAAAACAATACTTTCCTTCCTATTCATCTAGGCAAGAGAAAGTAAAAATACTAAAATACTTTAAAAAGTATTTTGTTGTTACTTTTTAATCAGCGTGTACACATTTTTAAGTAATGCGCAAGCACAGTGACGTCATTATTAGTTGACAGTAGGAGCAAACTAAGGAAGGCAGGAATTTATAATGGTTAATTTATAATTCACAATTTATATTTATTTGCAGTATTGATTTGCAACTGCTTTATTTTATGAGTTAAGAAAATTAAGAAAAAATAATTGTTTTATGAAAGATCTGTAAGTAGCGGAAATCTAGAATAGACCACTTCGCATTCTTTACCTCATCAGCGACCAATGTATTTCCAGATGATCCGTACGTTTGCTAACCAGGACTGTGTATTCAAATAAATAGGATTGTACTGTACTTCGGATACTCGTAACAAATTTTTAAAACATGGTTGTTAAAAAAATTTCTGGAAATTTTTGTACCACTAAGTAAATAATATAAGTTAATCATAAATGAGTGAAATAATTAATCTTAATTTTGAGTAAATCATGATTAAATTTTATACAAATATTTGACAAAAAAAATTTTTTCCTTAGAGTTACTAATCCAAAATATTAATATTAATACATAATATATATACTACATAAATGCATCAAAGTTTACACTTATTAAAAATAAAATAATATCTAGATATAGTATAATTAATTAGGCACAGATAATTGAGAGTCGAAGCTGTAGCTGCAATCAACATTTTACATACATAAAAAATATATAAGTACACACATTTTGAGATTTACAAATAAATTTTTGAAATGCATTCTCCCAACTATTTCAGAGTTTTAATCTAAATAAATGAATGGAAACACCGTTCTGAATTTTAATAATATGCTCTGAAGATGGTCAACCTACTTGCCTGCCGCAGAGCACTACAGACGCGCAGTGCCTACAGTGCGTGCCTCCCCTCCACCTTGAATTGGACTAACCGGAGGGGGATTTAAGCGAGATCCCTGGCCAGCGGGAGAGATTCTTCACTCAACTCTCAACCGGAGAAGAACAAGAAAGAAGAGCTCCAGACAGGAGAAGACAAGACCAGACGCACCTTCCCTGGTCTACGCTACTGGAGGCTGACGCTACATTCCCGCACTGGTCAGTCTTTGCCGACCCAGAGAGAGCTGCCTCGGCCGCGCTATCGGCAGACGCACCACGCTGACCTGACACTGCGGGGCTCTGGGGGCCACCACTGCCACACTGCATTGGGTACCCAATTGCCGCTGAGGGAAGGCTAGGCCTGTACCCGATAGCCGAACCATCACTTCTCGGGCTCCACTTCCATCACGCCGGCTCGCCGCTTCCGATTGCCAACAACGGCCCTTTTCAGGACCACCAACACAATTAAACGGCCCTTTTCAGGACCACCAATTTTTTAAACAAGGTTTTGCCGCGTGTCGTCGGCCTTGGTCAGCGACAAGTTAAATATGGGGTAAACATTTAAAATTGTTTTTCAAAACACGTTTCAGGCACACAGAAATAATTTTTATAATCTTCTGCGTCTATCAATTGAATTTTGTTTAATAAATTTAAATGCATGTACTTATACAGTTTTCGTAGCCGATCTTTCACCCAGCACTTTACACTCAAATCTTCTTTTTAATACGAATACGATCAAAATAGCTACACAACCCTGTCTTTTATTTGTGTCTAACCATCAATTGAGATCGCAATCCATATTGAACGTGTAAGGTCCGCCAATGTAGTAAGCTTGTAATAGTAGAACAATGTATGATTAAAATATTTATTTCAGGTGTTATGTACAAGGTTTGTATAAAAAGTAACCGGACTGAGCTTGTGACGCCCAGGTAAAACGTTTGTAAATCAGTTGTTGGTGCTCTAGTGGTGGTGGGGGATCGAGGGAAGGGGAGCAAGCCCGAGTCAGTTGCTTCTAGACGCTTGGAGGGTTAGCATTGTGCGAGAGCACAGTGCGTGTTCAGTGATCTCGTTGGAGTGAAAATGGAGCGTACCATCGAGCAACGTGTTAACATCAAATTTTGTGTCAAACTCAAAAAAACGCCTACGAAAACTCTTAAAATGATCAATGAGGTTTACGGTGAGGAAGCTATATCTAGAACTCAAGTCTTCCAGTGGCACAAGAATTTCCGAGAGGGCCGCGATGACGTCCACGACGAACAGCGTGCCAGACGTCCATCAACCAGTCACACGGACCCCAATGTGCAAAAAGCGCTTGATGTGTTGAACACTGACCGTCGTCTGAGCATCCGAGCAATCGCAGAAGAGGTCGGGATTGATAAGACTGACCACCCGGGTTCACCGAGTCCGTCCACAGATTGCCGATTCCTGGATCCTCCACCACGACAATGCGCCGTCGCACACCTGTCTGCTTGTTACCGAGGAATTGGCCAAACACTCGAGGGCGATGTTGTTACAGCCTCCCTACAGTCCAGATACGGCACCACCGGATTTCTTCCTATTCCCCAAGATCAAGAGAGTACTAAAGGGGACGCGGTTCGGGACTCTAGAAGCTGTTCAACTCGCTACGACGAGGGCTCTAGAAGCTTTACGGGTTGCCGACTTCCAAGGGGCGTTCAGGGACTGGAAAATCCGATACCAAAGGATTATCGACTTCAGTGGTGACTACTTCGAAGATTTCTAGAAAAAAAGAGTAGAAATTTTGCCAATAAATATGTTTTCTAAGTTCAGTCCGGTTACTTTTTATACAAACCCTGTATTAACTTATACGTTCTTGACATATCCTGTACTCCCTCAGGAGTCTCCTGGAAACAATCTAACAAAAATCCTGATTTTTATTATTTTGCAGATACAGCTTCATTATAATAAAATATAAAATAATAAAACAATAAAATAAATGACTAGTATCTATTGATAGTATTATATTTCCTAAGAAAGAATAAGGCAACTTTTTAAGGCAATTTAAAAATTGGCACATCCAAATTTTAATGTTGATATAAGTAGCATCATAATTTTTTTGTTAAAAAATTTTTATATATAAATTTAATTAAAAATATTATATAAAATTCCCATAATAACTTTAATAATGTCTTTTTTATAAATTTGTCATGAAACGCTGAAATATAAATTAAATTAAATTTGTTTCTGTTATAATCAAATAATGAATACAGAAAATACGAGGTACGATAAAAAATACGGTGAATAATTTTACTACGAGAAAACTGCGGACAGTACATCCATTTTAAGTATATAGTCCGATAGCCTGATTCTTTGAGATAGTCTGTGTCACGTTATAACAAGTTGTAAATTGCAAGTCAACTTCCAGAGCTGGAAGAGAGAGGTCTTGTTTACCGCATCAGTTGCACATCATAGATTTCAAACAACGCGTTAAGGGGGGACATACTCTGAAAAATTGTAAAAAAATCAAAAAAAATTTTATTTGCTTTTTTGATTCTCTGATATTTTCTGAATATACCAATATAATTACTTTTTAGAAAAAGGTATTTTAAAAATATAAAAAAAAATTTTCGTATCATGTTTCACGCAGTTTTTCGTGTAAAAACATCAAATTTCAAGTTAAAATAACTTGAAAACGGATAGTCGGAAATTGATCATTTTTTCACAGATTTGAACTAGTTTCATTCTCTATTGGTTCAACTACACACCGATAGAGTGAACCACAAGTAGTGTGTTGTTTCACGTTTAGTAGTTCCATGCGACTAATGAAAGTAAGAACATAAATACTAAAAATTATTTTGTTTTTGCGTTTCCCACAACTTTTTTTTCACGTGTTTCAGAATCTTTGTTAAATCATATTTTAGGTTCTACACCACCTAGAGATAATGTTTTTTTAAATGATAGGATTTTTATGCTCTATGCAATGTGGTATGGAAAATACAAAATATTCATTCCTACAATTTTAAAACTGTTTTAAAGTTACTACAGGGTGGATTTACCGCATTTTTTACAAATAATTGTCTAAAAATTTAACTAGTTAAAATAATTGAAAATGAATAGGCCCCTACCACAATTCATAGACAATAAATTTCCCATTAATTTGAGTCTACTTGCATGCAAATACAGTAAATGATACTCAAGAAATTACCCCAACCCTAATTATAAGGGTTGTTGAGAAAATATTCAACTCATTTTATGATGAACAGAGATAAGTAATGACTTGAAGAACAAATTTGCAAATGCACAATCATGTAACATTAAAGGGGGGAAAATTTGTTCAAGGGTTGTTGTTTAGGTCATCAGCCAAAAGGCTGGTTTGAACCCGTAGAGGTTTTACTAAGTAAAACGAGGAGTGAGGTGGTTTACCATTGCCTTCCTCACTGAGTGGAAAAGTATGCTTATCAGCATGCCGGGCCCTCTGAAAAGCACATATTTTCTACTCTGCAAATGACACCTTCACTTCATTCACCACAGGGTCTGGCTGTATAATGAAATTCATTACTTTCAGAGGAGATAACTCTGATTAGTGTCACAGTTCACCTCTACCTCTTCTGTTCTTAAATGATTCAGTCATTTAATTGGCTGACCATGTGATAAGAAACAGAACTATTTATTTTAGCCCTGCAACGAACAGATTGAGTGCAAATAATCTGACACTCCACCTGTTTATGATGGGCAGAAGGGTTCAAGGGTATGCCCCCCTTAACATTAGGTTTTGTTTAAAGTTGCAAAAACAATGGCTAAGAAGCTTATGAAATGTTAAAATTAGTTTATAGTAATAATGTGGTAACTCTGAAGACAGTTTACAAGTGGTACGAGCGATTTAAATGCATAAATGAGTTGATTGAAGACAAGGAACGGTCAGGATGTCCTTCAACCTCAAAAACAGACAAAAATGTCCAAAAAGTGGCAACACTGATTCGTTCAAAACGGTAATTGACAATTCGAGAGTTTACCGAAAAATTAAACATTTCATACGGGTCCGTGCAATGCATTTTAACCAATAATTTGCAAATGAGATAAGTAAGTATGAAATTAGTACCCAGACTTTTGTCGCCCTGTTCAACAACTCGCTTCTGATCCACAAGCTTTTGGCTGAAAAAAGATTATTGTCTGTCCTAATCCATCTCACTCTCTGGTTTTAGCAACATGTAACTTCTGGTTTTTTCCAAAAATAAAAACCGTGCTAAAAGGAAAACGTTTTGAACCCAATCCCGACATTGAGAGGGCCATGACAGACGAGCTGAAGGCCCTTCCAGAAATGCTTCCAATCATGGAACCATCGTTGGAAAGTACTTTAAAAGAGATAAATTCAAATTTTAATAACGCTAATTTCTTTGTTCGTAATAAAATTATTCACCGTATTTTTTTATCACACCTCGTATTATTGTTATTTAACATGTTATTTAAATACATAAAAAATTGTTTAGTCGTTAAAGATTTCTTAAAAGGAAGTACTGAAGTGAAAATATAAATTTCCACATTAATAACCCCATAATTTTTTTTTTGTCTTAGGACAACGTTAATTTCCCTGTAGGTCGAATTTTCTGGGAAGTACGGTATATTGTTTACAACAAGTAATTATCAGAGTTTTATTTAGGAGTTATTATGATTTTTTAGGGTTATTTTTATCATTATTATCTGACAAAGTTTTAATTTTATTTTACAAAAACGTTTTTTTATACAAAAGTGGTGTTATTTACCAAATAGATTTTTTATTTTCTGATTACTTTTTATTGTTAATATTTAAATAGATGTCAATGTTAAAGAGGTAAATCTTGCAGTTAATTTACTATGATCTTTTAAAAACAGCTAAAAATGCCCACGATCTGGTATCACTAATTTATTAAAAACGGTAGGCAACAATGCGTTAAACCCCTTCTCAGCTGTTACAATACAAAATTGAAAAATTAACGAAACAAAGTAACTCAAGCAGATTCAGAGGTTATATTATATTCTTGCTTCAAATGTGAGCTCAATAAATTGTACAAGAATACCTATTTAATAAAATAAAATACACGTAACCAAAAATTATTGAATTCTTTACAAAAATAACCAAATTTTCCCCTCAGTTCTCCTTTAAAAAATAAATACATTTTATATAAGAATTAATTACAAAACGACCAAAAAGTTTTAAAAAGTATAAAAACATTTAAAAAGTTACACTTCATTTTCATTATAATATAAACAACAAATAAAGCAAAAATATATTTCACATTTTCTATTAAAATTTAAAAAAATGTCTTTTACATTTTTTACACAACAAGTAACATAGTACAAGGGTTGACAGAAAGTAACTGCCGTTGTTGCTGAGCGTAAGAAATAGTAGAGGAGGAGCACCACCATTTTTATATTAGTGAGCGCAGTTGGTGCTTCCAACTGTATATGGCAGAACATCGTACCGCAGTGCGTTTGTTAGTTATAACCTCAAAATCACGAGTGCCGCAATAGAAAACCCGACCAAATATGAATGCTAAGGGCATACTGCTAATTGATTTTATGGAGCGTGGTACGACTATTCGCTTTTGAAGTTTACTGGATAGACTAAGAAGAGCAGCACATTAATATTTAATTTAAAACACCCCAGACACAAAAAAACCCATAGCAAGTAAAAAAATCTGGTGTGAAACACTCACACAACTTTCTCTTGCCAATGCAAATAATGACAAATATAACCTAACATTAGTAATAAAACATTAAAAATAAAAAACTAACCCCAAAAAAACATAACCTTATTTTAATCATGAGTGAAAGACGCAAAATGAAAATCGACCTCAGTTTGACTTAAAAATACGGAAAATCCCTCTTTCACGCTAAACTAAGCTCTGTAGAGAAAAATGCTTTAAATAAAAGTTGTTTTATTTAAAAAATGTTAAATTTAATTATATACACTTTTGTCGTAAAATGCCCTTAATGCCTTTATGTGGTTCATACTAAGGCTGAAATCTTAAAAATATCGATTTTTCATAAGGTTTTATGAGAAAAAAACAGAAAATCAATAATTACCGCTAAACTAAACATTATACAAAATAAAATGTTTAAAATAAAAGTTGTAGGATTTTAAATTCTCTACAACTTTTGTTGTATACATTTTTGCACTAAAATACATGTTGAAACCACAATCTTAAAAAAAAACTTTTAAGAGAAAACAGCCTCCCCTAGAATTTCAGCAGACATGGCACCTACCCTATCTTGTAGCGCATAAAAATGTAGTCAATGAGGCGATACGATTTTTAAAAAAATTGTAGAAGCCGTTTTTTAAAAAATTACAAAATTGTGAAAAATGACACGAATAATTTACTACTTCCAGTTAACCGATTTTGATGAAAATGTTTGTGTCGGGTCCAGTAGTAATATCTAACTTAGGCTGAAGTTTCAAGTATGTACAATGTTCCGTTCTTGAAATATTCTGTTCACACATATACACACACACCAATTGCTAAAACATGTTTTTTGGGTTCAGGGGGTCTGAAAACGTGTAGATCCGGTGAAAACTCTACATGAAAACAATACTTTCCTTCCTTCATATTCATATAGGCAAGAGAAAGTAAAAAGTTGTATTTATACTACTTGAATTTTTATTTCAAACGGTGGTTACTATCTGGGCAACTCTCGCATATGTACAACATTTAAATATTTTAATACATTTTTACCGCTAATAAAATTCCAAACATCTTAAACATTCTGAATATATTGTAATTAATTACCAAAACAAAAAATACATTACCTTGATTAATATAATATATATAAGAAAACAATTACATAAAATATATAACAACATAATTATCTTTTTTTTGTAGTATTTAACGACAGGAACTAAAAAGAAATAAAATAATTACAATAAACATAACAATCTTTTATAGGTTAGGAAGACAACTAAAATCTCTGTTAATTAAATAAAAATAAAATGTACAATATCACAGAATTATTTACAACATTACAAAAATAAAACTATAAGATTAATTAGGATTATTATTTTTTTCATAATGAATTAATATACTAATTTCACTAACCTTCTTTTTAAACTGCGTCACCTTTATTTCAATTTTTACTTACACGTGTTTCGGTGGATCCACCATCATCAGAGTAAATGGAAAATAGAAACTAAAAATTTTTTTCATTTATTTAAAATTTACAGAAGATGATACATCTTCAGTCACTTGTACAAAAATATAACAGTTTTATACAAGTGACTGAAGATGTATCATCTTCTGTAAATTTTAAATAAATGAAAAAAATTTTTAGTTTCTATTTTGATTTTGATGATACATCTTCAGTCACTTGTATAAAAATATAACAGTTTTATACAAGTGACTGAAGATGTATCATCTTCTGTAAATTTTAAATAAATGAAAAAAATTTTTAGTTTCTATTTTTCATTTACTCTGATGATGGTGGATCCACCGAAACACGTGTAAGTAAAAATTGAAATAAAGGTGACGCAGTTTAAAAAGAAGGTTATTGAAATTAGTATATTAATTCATTATATGAAATAGAAATATTTCAAACTGCAGGATGCATTATAAAGATTTATTTTTTTCATAAGGTCCATTCGGTAACAAATCAAGAGTGTACACTCAAATTATTTGTATAAGTTTTTTTTTTTATTGAGTGATGATGCCTACATAAGCCTTGGGCTTGTGTGTAGGTAATGATATGCAGTGATTTACATATGAAAAAAATGCCACACCTGACCGGGAATCGAACCCGGGACCTCGGCATAGGTCCTGGGTTATTATATTAAACCTTCCTCGGCTACAGGAAATTAAAAATTGGAGCGTACCATTTTACATAAAGAAATGACACAAGGTACTGGGGCTTTTTAGGAATTTTTTTTAGTGGTTGCCCCTCCCCCCAACTCCCCTCATAACCAACCCAACCAGCACCAAGAAAACACCTAAAGTGGGGGATTGGAATGGCAGGTCAATGGGGGAGATAGATTATGGCAGAATAGCAAAAGCCTTAAAAAAATGCAGTTAAATTTACCAACCATGAATATGTGAATACCAAACCCACAAACAGTAAGGGACTGCTGTACATCCATGTAAGCAAATAACAGATGAGGCAGTGAATCGGGCGATTTGGCAAAACTGTATAGTCTCCTGAAGTGTGGCTAGGAGAATGAGACTACCGCCATCTTGAAGCGTCTGTTTTACCTTTTAGTTCTAATGGAGTCATGGAGCGGTGCACAACGAGCATATACTGTTAAAGCGTATTATAAAAATAATGATAGTTACGTGTTCGCGCAGCACGTGTAATGATCCGATACCTTCAGTCCATGCAATAAAAATCTGGTGTGAAACACTCACACAACTTTCTCTTGCCAATGCAAATAATTAATAATAAACCTAACATTATTAATTAAATATTAGAAATAAACAAAAACTAACCTCAAAAACATAACCTTAATTTAATCATGAGTGAATGACGCAAAATGACAATCGAACTCAGTTTGGCTTAAAAATACGGAAAATCACGCTTTCACGCTAAACTAGGCTCTTTAGAGAAAAATGCTCTAAACAAAAGTTGTAGATCTTTTAATTTTCTATAACTTTTATTATATACACTTTTGTCGTAAAATGCATACTAAGACCGAAATGTTAAAAAAATCGATTTTTCTCACGTTTTCGTGAGAAAAAAAAACAGAAAATCGCAAATTACCGCTAAACTAAGCGTTATAGAAAAAAATGTTTGAAATAAAAGTTGTAGAATTTTACATTCTCTACAACTTTTATTATATAACGTTTTGCGCTAAAATGCATATTAAAGCCGCAATCTTAAAAAGAAAATGTTTTTACGTAAAAACAGCCTCAAGCAGAATTTCAGCAAACATGGCGCCTACCCTATATTGTAGAGCATAAAAAATGTAGTAAACCAGTCGATTTTAAAAAAAATCGTAGGACTAGTTTTTGAGAAAATCGCAAAAAAGTGAAAAATTATACGAATAAACTACTACTTCCGGTTGACCGATTTTGATGAAAATGTTCGTGTCGGGTCCGGTAGTGATATGTAACTTAAGTTTCAAGTTTCAAGTTCGTACGATGTTCCTTTCGCACACACACAGACCAATCGCTAAAAACATGTTTTTTGGGTTCAGGGGGTCTGAAAACGTATAGATCCGGTGAAAACTCGATTTCGAAAAATCGACATGAAAACAATACTTTCCTTCCTATATATTCATATAGGCAAGAGAAAGTAAAAATATGGGTTTTAAACTTCAACGAAACAGGCTCAACACTGAAGACACGAACTGGAAGCGTAAAAAGTGTCGGTACACCAGAAAACGTTGACTAGGTGCAGGCGGCTGTGTTAAGAAGTCCTATGCGTTCAGCTCAACGGCATGCAATATCACTCGGCATTTCTAATCGCAGTGTGAGGAGGATTTTACACAAAGATCTACAGTTCCATCCGTTTAAAATTCAGTTAGTGCACGCTTTAAATAATGTTGATCACCCATCCCGACTTGATTTTTGTAATCGATTATTGGACATGATGAATGACAATGCAGATCTTCTCAACAATCTTTGGATGAGTGATGAAGCTCACTTCCATCTTTCGGGCTTCGTAAATATGCAGAATTTTAGATATTGGTCACGCAAAAAATACATGAAAAGCCGCTTCACAGTATTAAAGTGACAGTTTGGTGTGCAATATCAACACAGGTTATCGTAAGACCATATTTTTTTTGAGGATGACAACGAACGTGCAGTTACAGTGAATACACAGTGCTATGTTAACATGTTGGAGAACTGTCTTCAACCGGAATTAGTTCGTAATCCAGCTTACCAAAACATGTTTTTTCAATAAGATGGTGCTACCTGCCACACATCCAGGGCTTCAATTAATGTTTTGCGACACTTGTTTCCCAATCACGTCATTTCTAAGAACAGAGATATTTCATGGCCAGGCAGATCACCAGATCTCTCTGCATGTGATTACATTCTATGAGGACACTTAAAATCACGTGTTTTCCAATCTCCACTGCCTCGAAATGTACGGGAACTTAAAGAATGGATACATGAAGAAATGGCACGAATTCCTACAGCCACATTACAAAATGTGATGAATAACCTTCGTGCACGAGTTCAGAAATGTGTACGACAAAATGGAGGACATCTTTATGATATGATTTTCAAGTAATTTATAAAAATTGTAAATATGTAAGTATTACTTGGTATATTCTAAATTAATTAAACTACATTTTTTAACTTCCTCACGGTGTTTTTATAATTGCCCGATTCACTGCCTCACCCGTTATATCTATCAAAACTCAGGAAGGATTAAGATACTAATGATCATAAAATTTTTCTTTGACACTGACATTCGATCGTATTAACAAATGGACCTTACAAAATATCATTCTAAAACACATTTATAAATACAAGGTGTTAATTCCTAAATATACATAGACATTGAACAAAATAAATTCAGGCACAAATTTTTCGTGTATGAAAAAGGCACAAACATTTTACTCGAACACCCATTCCCAAGGCAATTTAGGCATTTTAGAAGCAGGCCATGGCAAGTAACCGGCCGATTTAAATACCCAGTAATCGTAAGAAACTTTGCTGATTAACAGAATTAGTAAAAATACTTCGCCAGCGATTATGTAATGGATGTAATATATCCAGTCCTTCTGATAAATACACACCTTGTTTAGATCCAAATCTATTACCTGTAACAAGAAATTACGAATAAAATTATTAAAACAAAAATAAACTTCCGA
The DNA here is from genome assembly GCA_035578175.1 of Catonia carolina. Lineage (NCBI taxonomy): Eukaryota > Metazoa > Arthropoda > Insecta > Hemiptera > Achilidae > Catonia > Catonia carolina. The sequence continues at coordinate 16,328,995 of JAQMRL010000015.1, forward strand.
TAAAGTGACAAACTGATGCCAAATTACCAAATATTGTCTTTCAGCATTTTGTTTTTTGTCACCGCCACCCCTTCAGAGCGGTAGGCCCTTTGGCGGCATACCGACAAACCCTTTGGCAGCGTACCGTCAAACCTTTCGGCTGCGTTCCGACAAAGGCCTTTGTCATCAAGGCCGAGCCAGTAACCGCCTCCTACCACAGCACTCTCGGCGACTATAAAAAGAGCGCTACACTGAACCGAGAGATTCAATTCCGATCCAGACACAGAGAGATTCACTTCCACCAGTCTACGACATCGACAAGACGTCCACCGCTGCACACAGCTGCCGGACTCCAGCGAAGACTAATCGACGACCCCGCAAGAGAGAAGATGATGCTTCTGCTTGCCGACCCGTCATCGTGAGCCATTGACCAAACCGTCATCGCCCGCTGACACGAGCGATGCGCATAGCAGTCCCTCGACCGAGCCTTACGCCCACCAGATCCGACGAAGCAGCCATCGACGCACTACTGCGAGGGAAGAAGATAATGTCTTCACTGGATGACGACACGCCGTGTCGCCCAACTCTTCAACCGCCACGACGACTATGACCGACGCTGCAAATCAAGATGACCACCGCTTAAACGACCCTTTTTAGGGCCACCAAAATTAAAGGTTTTAACTTGCCACTTAATATCGCCATCTGGTGACATTTTAAAGATTACAGTAATTTTTTAAAAACCACAAATCTGGGGTGAAACACTCACACGACTTTTTCTTGCCAATGCAAATAATGAACAATGTATTTTGCAATACATTAAACCCTTGGTTATCTGACCCCCGGTTAACCGACCCTCAGGTTAACTGACCTAGTCACAAAAAACACAAATTTTTAATTTTTATTACTGGGCCATAATTTATAATTATTAAGTGTAAATTGTTATCAGTTTTGTTATTAGCACTTTGTATTTACCATTTATACGAGGCGTATTTTTAAAGTAAGTACCGTTTGAAAATAAAAAAAAAATAAAAGGAAATTTGCAAAAACTAATTTTATTTTCGGAATCTACATACTTTTATCTATTTTTCTACATAGTTTCCAAGTTTTGTAAACCCTTATCATATCGCACAACTAAATTTTGGAAACCTTCTGCATAAAAACTTGCCGCCTGCTGTGATAACCAAGAATTCACGGCCGTTTTCAAATCGTCGTCATCGTCATAACGGTTGCCGCCCACCAAGTGATGTTTCAGATGACGAATTTCCCGACGTTTCGAGGTCTATGATTTACAAAATTGTTAATGAAAAATTAAACTTTAAGAAACTGTGCTCGCGTTGGGTCCCTAAACTCCTGACGGAGGAGCACAAACACAAAAGACTCGAGAGTTCCTTGAATTTTCTGACACGTTATGACGAAAATGGTGATGACATCCTGAGTCGGATCGTAACTGGAGACGAAACGTGGATTTCGCATTTCACTCCCGAATCGAAACAACAAAGCATGGAATGGAGACACACGCACTCTCCCGTAAAGGTCAAAGCCTAACAGACTTTGTCACAGCGCAAGATCATGGCGTCCGTGTTTTGGGATAGGCATGGTGTTTTGCTGGTCGACTTTATGGAACGAGGAACGACAATAAATGCAGAAGCCTACTGCCAAATCCTGAGGAAGCTGCGCAGAGCAATTCAAAACAAGAGACGTGGCATGCTCACAAAAGGAATTTTGTTTCTGCACGATAATGCAAGCCCTGACACTGCCGCTCAGACCCGAGCTGCATTGGACTCTTTTGGCTGGGAAGTTTTGGACCACCCACCCTACAACCCTGACCTTGCGCCGAGCAACTTTCATCTCTTCCGTCATCTGAAACATCACTTGGGCGGCAGCCGTTATGACGATGACGACGAATTGAAAACGGCCGTGAATTCTTGGTTATCACAGCAGGCGGCAAGTTTTTATGCAGAAGGTTTCCAAAATTTAGTTGTGCGATATGATAAGGGTTTACAAAAACTTGGAAACTATGTAGAAAAATAGATAAAAGTATGTAGATTCCGAAAATAAAATTAGTTTTTGCAAATTTCCTTTTATTTTTTTTTTATTTTCAAATGGTACTTACTTTAAAAATACGCCTCGTATTAGTATAATATCGGGCGTCTCATTTGGCACGCAGAGAGTTTAGCCTGTAGGGAAGAGTGGTTCCAGAGGAGGAAAGAAAATTGCGCTCGGAAAGGATGAAAAAATATTGGGCGGAAAAGAAAAAGAAGAAAGAAGGAAAGACTTTAAATGTAAAATGACTAAAGTGGTCCTTTGTAGGCCATAAAATTTTAATAATAATAATAATAATAATAATAATACAAGGTGAATCAAAAATTACAAAACCTAAAACAAAATCCACGATACAGTTTACTATAAAGCGTACATTTATATAAACCCAAAATTATAATTTATAAATCTCTTTCTAACCTTAATATAATTTCAGTAACAATTTTAAATAGTGCTAACATTTTATTACATGTTAATGCACTCTATAATCGATGTTCAGTGCGAGATGCAAGACGAGACTAAACTATTGCGGCTCTTACACGCATGCGCGCATAATGTTTGTCAGGTACAATCTGGCAAACGTTCTGATTGGTCTAAACATGTAGAACAGCAGAGCTCATTAACAGTGAAAAGCATATTATGAAAGCACTACACACTAGACAGTGACAACAACAATAGAAGGCGGAATGTGTTAATAGCGGGGCAGAGACAATGTGCAGTCATAAAATACCCCTCTACTCCTTTCTTTCCCCTTGTTTGTAACGGTCACTCAGCCCGGTTGTTACACGGGCGTAGCTACACACACTTTTGTCGTAAAATGCATACTAAGGCCCTAATGTTCAATCCCATGTCTTACAGATTTTGATGAAAGAAAAAAACAGAAAATCTCGTATTGCCGCTAAACTAAGCATTGTACAAACAAATGTTACGAAGTAAAATGTTTATTTTGAACAAACTAGATAAAAGAATTACCTTTTCACCGACATTATCGCACCAAATATCATCATAATCTTCAATAAACCGTTTGTTGCTTATTAGCCAAAGCTGAAAATAGAAAGGAAAACAAAAATGTATTAAAGAATAAATTTCTCTAGATGATTAAATAATTTTGTTTCATTTATTTAACACAACTTTTTTTTTACTTTTATGGCCACCCAGGATCACTTTAAATCAATCTTTGGAGTTCTTTTATTGAGGTGCTTTTCTCTTTGCCCAGTATCTTTTCATATTTTCAGATCTTGTTTTTCTTTCTTCATCTGAATGAACCCTTCGACTACGGGTGAAGCAGAAGGGTGTCGAGAGAAAACAAGGAATGTCACATTTTTTTCTCTTTTTGTGATAACAACGCTATCTAGTACAGCTTTTTGAGTACTATTTGATGTACTAATCAGTTTGGCATAAAACACGAATAGTCACGAGTAAATACGAGTTTTTAAATTCGTGTGTTGGTTGAAAACAAGGAATGTCCTTGTGATGGCGGGAGAAAACTGGAATTGTCCATAGTAGTGTTGCTTTAAACAAAATCCAAGTCATCATTCTTTATAGGTTATGTTGTAACTTTGCACAATCTTGTCGTTGTTCTTAGCGCTTTAAGAAGTATTGTAAATATTAAAGTTAATTAAATTAGTATATTGACTTTAGAGTATGAATATGTTATGAATTTTTTATGAATTATGTATGAATTTTTTTTTAAACTTTTGTTATTATAAAAATATTTTCCTAATATTAAAAAATATTTTGACGTTAGAACGAAGAATCCTTAGAACCTGTATTGGTAAGAGAATATACAAAGATAATAGTTGGAGACTGCTACCAAATAATGAAGTCTATAAAATTTCGGAGCCAATACTAGACACAATTAGGAAAAAACGAATCTCCTTTTTGGGCCATATCCTTAGAACACCGGAGAACAGAGTACTTAGACGACTTATTGAAAGTGTCTGGGATTTTAAAATCGGTTTGAACTGGACGAAGGAGGTCAAGGAGGACTTGGAAAGGTTTGGGTTAACGCTGGAGGATGTGAGGTTCAAGTCTGAAAGTTATAGAGGGTTGAAGGATCTGGCTTTGGAACCGGAAACCAAGACTAGAAGAGTGCACAGGGTGACGGAAGAACTCCGGGCTCAGAGTTCACAAAGAATGAGGGAATACTGGGTAAAGATCAGGGCTCAGAGATTGATAGAGTCTTTCATGTTGTGGCTGAAGTGGTCCATTGTGGCCTCACAAGTAAAAAAAAAAAAAAAAAAAAAAAAAAAAAAAATATTTTCCTAATTTGTGTACGTTGCAATCTGTTCGATTCAGACATACCTACATCCCTACCGGGTTATAACTTGGTCGGATTCATAACATTTAACTTACCAATTTTTTTTTAAACCCCTAATATGTGTACGTTGCAATCTGTTCAATTCAGAACAATAAGCAACCCCATGACCGAATAAGATGAGAATGATGTGTATGACGTGTAAATGAGGTGTAGTCTTGTACAGACCCAGGCCGACCATTCCTGAGAGAGTATGGTTAATTAAACCCCAACCATCAAAGTACACCGGTAACCGCTGTCTAGTATTCAAATCCGTAGAAAAGTAACTACCTTTACTAGGATTTGAACCAGGAACCTTTGCCTCCGAAAATCAGCTGTTAAATAAAAATGTGAGATATTTTTCTTAATTTTGTTTATAAGTTGAAGACATTTTACGTTTTTATTTCGTTAAGATTAAGATTTCTATATAATTATGAGTATTTTTTATTATTTTGTAATGATTTATCAAAAAATTAGATTTATTACCATAGTATGGTTTTGTTGAAAATTAGGACATTCCTTGTTTTCTGCCAAAATATGTTGTACTTAAAAGTTGTAATCCTATAATTTAGTTCCAGATAATCGATAATTTGATAAAATTAGGGTTCAGTGTTTTTCAAAATATATTAATTTACATCTGTACAGTTTTTTTATCCTTAAAATTTGGAAAAATATATAGTAATTGAGTTATAAATCTTAAAAATGTGTTTTCTCTAAACAGCACTGGAAGGACATTCCTTGTTTTCACCCGACACCCTTCGAGTGAAGCATATGCTTCACTCGTACTTTCCAGGCTTCGGACAGTCATAGCATACGTATTTATAAAGCTATCAGCTCGTATGATATCTCAAATTATGCGCCTTGAAATGCAGTTTTATTTTATAAAAAAATACTATTGGATTTCTATTGGTTATTAGGGTTCGGGGCCAAGAGACGTCTGGCCAACTTAACATCTACCTTTCATCGCTATCAAAATCAGTTAAGTACAACCAACTAGTCAAGACTAATATGGTAACATTCGAACCAAAAACCAGAAGAGTGTACAACAGGATGTTTACTGATGAAGACTGGAAACAGAGATCGGAACGTTTAAAGATAATGTGGGCCAAACGAAAGGAAGCCACGCTTAGGAGAGCGCGCTTTTCAAAGAAACCCAACACTGGAACAGACCTAAACTTGAACTAAAGTGATCCTATGAGGTCTCAAAAGTAAAAAAAAAAAAAATCTGTTTGATTTCTATTGGTTATTAGGGTTCAGGGCAAAGAGACGTCTGGTCAACTTAACATCTGCCCGTCATCGCTATCAAACTCGGAAATATTTCAATTTTTAGTTGGTAAAACTGTTCTCCCACTTACAATAGTACCTATTTTTTAGTTCACCAACGACAAGCTATTAATAACAAACACAAGTGTTTTGAGACAGGAAATCTATTCGTCTTTGTCTGCCATATTCTCGTCTTTGCCCTATTCATTCGAGCATTTCTTGTACTCTTACCCAGTACAACCATTTAGATACTGTTATTATCTTTCACCTGTCTACATTCTAACAATTATATGAGTTTAATAACCTACATTGATATTGGAATGTGGAGGGAGAGCGCACAAGACAATACAAGCAGTCTGATCGCCTAGCCATGCAGAAAAAGTGTTATATATTTCAAACTACATCTCGGCTCTGCCCATAACAGACAGGTGGAGTGTCAAAATATTTATACTCAATCTGTTCGTTGCAGGGCTAAAATAAATAGTTCTGTTTCTTATCACATGGTCAGCTAATTAAATGACTGAACCATTTAAGAACAGAAGAAGTAGAGGTGTAAAAGACACTAATCAGAGTTATCTCCTCTGAAAGTAATGAATTTCATTATACAGCCAGACCCTGTGGTGAATGAAGCGAAGGTGTCATTTAGAGAGTAAAAAATATGTGCTTTTCAGAGGGGCCTGGCATGCTGTACTATGAACTATAGTTCATAGTACAGTAGGCCCTCACATAACGATCGTAATTCATTCCAGAAGAACGATCGTAAAGCAAAAATATTTTATTGTGAGACCGCATTCTTGCCCTATCATTAGACCATACATACAATTCCACGAGAAATTGCCTGTACATACAGAAAACCCTAAACATTCTTCAAATAGCGCCGATTTCAGTACAAATGATTTGATAATAGGTATAATTATAAAAAAATGCCTTTTTGAATTATGTTTGATCTATCAGACACTTTAACGTCTTTTAAAACTGACTTTTGCTTTACAATCATGGAAATTTTAGACTGGGAGTAACCATACTGGCAAACTAATTCATTTATCCTAGCCCCTTCATCATGTTTTTTTAATAATTTCTTGCTTTTCTTTAATAGAAATTTTACTTTTTATGTGCGATTTAGGACCCATTTTCACTATAACTACAGTAACGTACACAGGAAACATGGTACCAAAACTACAAAGAATATTACCACGACAGACACTACGGCACAGATGCTAAACCGATAACCAAGGCGATATGCATAACAATACTAAATAGTATGGGTGCTGTGACAAAACTGAAAAACAGAAACAACCTCGAGCTGATGATGGGAGGAAATAAACATAACGTTAAAGAAAGTAGAGAAGTGGATGTATTTATTCATAATAATAGTTTAGAGCATGTAGAAACAGTGAAGTTCCTGGGCGTATCTCTAGACAGATCTTTGTCTTGGGACTTCTATACCAATCAAGTTTGTAGTAAAATATCATCTGGGGTATTTGCACTAAAACAAATCGCCAGAGTAAATGATAAAAAATTACTAATGGCAGCTTATCATGGCCTCATTCTGTCTCATATCCGTTATGGTATTTTAGTATGGGGTAATTCTAGCATGGGTAATATGAATAGGGTTTTTAAAATTCAAAAGAAAGCTATTAGGTGTATGGTGGGAGCTAACCAGCTAACCTCATGCAGGCCACTATTTAAGGAGCTTAAATTGCTTACAGTTCCCTGTCTCTACATTTTTGAGGTGATTATGTATGTTAGGCAAAATAATTTTATGCAGAATTTCAATGTTCACAATCATAACACGAGAAACAGGAATGATTATTATGTGGCTAATCACTCCACAAAATTGTTTGAACAAAAACCTACTTATGCAGGGAGAAAATTCATGAATAAATTACCCCAATCTTTAAAGTGTTGTGAGGATTTGAATTCCTTTAAAAAAAATTTAAAAAGTTACTTGACCGGTGAAACTTTTTATAGTTTACAAGAATTTCTTTCTTGATAGTAGTGATACATAGTGTGTTTCTTATACGTATTTCAGGTGTTATATCTGACGACATGTCCTATACTCCTCCTGGAGTCTCCAGGGCGCAAAAAAAAAAAAAAAAAAAAAAAAGGTGTGGGTAGCATGGTCGAGGGTATCTTGACAAGAGAGAGGGAGTACATTTGTACAGAACTTCTTACTTTAGGGGTTGACGATTGGTGGGTCAGGTGCACATGCGACTTTGAGAATCCGATGACTAATTTGATGACACATCGCAATGTGAGTGCATCGTTACGTGAGGGTCCACTGTATATCGACAGTCCGGATTTTCGTCGCTCTATTGCAATTAAAGTGTACATACCTTGACTACTTGTGCTGTATTGCAGTCGCAGTGCAGTTCGTTTTTTCCAAGATTTAACAACTGGTCACCTCTCTCAAACCTATCAAGCGCATTCGCTATTATGTATATCGGTATCTGAAAAATACAACCAATAGAAAAAAATAATAACAAGCAATAAAACAAAATTAAAAAATCTGGTGTGAAACACTCACACAACTTTCTCTTGCCAATGCAAATAATTAACAATAAACCTAACATTATTAATAAAATATTAGAAATAAACAAAAAACTAACCTCAAAAACATAACCTTATTTTAATCATGAGTGAATGATGCAAAATGAAAATCAACCTCAGTTTGGCTTAGAAATACGGAAAATCACTCTTTCTCTCTAAACTAGGCTCTGTAGAGAAAAATGCTTTAAATAAAAGTTGTAGATCTTTTAATTTTCTATAAATTAAATTATATACACTTTTGTCGTAAAATGCATACTAAGGCCAAAATCTTTAAAAAATCAATTTTTCACACGTTTTCGTGAGAAAAAATCAGAAAATCGCTAATTACTGCTAAACTAAGCGTCATACAAAAAAATGTTTGAAATAAAAGTTGTAGAATTTTAAATTCTCTACAACTTTTATTATATAACGTTTTGCGCTTAAATGCATATTAAAGCCGCAATCTTAAAAAGAAAACGTTTTTACGTAAAAACAGCCTCACGCAGAATTTCAGCAAACATGGCGCCTACCCTATCTTGTAGAGAATAAAAAGTTGAGTAAACCAGGCGATTTTAAAAAAAATCGTAGGACCAGTTTTTGAGAAAATCGCAAAAAACTGAAAAATTATACGAATAAACTACTACTTCCGGTTGACCGATTTTGATGAAAATGTTCGTGTCACGTCCGGTAGTGGTATGTAACTTAAGTTTCAAGTTTCAAGTTCGTACGATGTTCCGTTCTTGAGATATTCTGTTCACACACAGACCAATCGCTAAAAACATGTTTTTTGGGTTCAGGGGGTCTGAAAACGTATAGATCCGGTGAAAACTCGATTTCGAAAAATCGACATGAAAACAATACTTTCCTTCCTATATATTCATATAGGCAAGAGAAAGTAACAAGGCGGCGTGGACAAAAAGATATATTTGTTTTGACAAAAATCGTTTAGATTAGTATTTGAATATGTCTTTTTTTTTTTATAGCCACATAGGGCTACATAAGTTCACCAAACTAAAAAAATACTCATTTCAATTTTTGCGGTTCAATTTTTCAGTTTTTGGAGTCCTTTCCTGATGTTTCCCTCCTTGAACTTTCTCCGGTATTCCTTCAATCCATCTGATCTTCTCTGCCGTTCCTTGTCAGAATACACAACTTTCTGTCGTTTCGTCGGTTTCTGCTGTTCAAGTCTTGTGGTCTTCAGCCTGTGGTAATTTCCGGATTTTGTTTTCAGGTCCTCGAGTGAGATTTGGAGTCCGTTCATGTCCTCCTTAATTTTCCTGATCCAGTGGGACTGAGTTTTTCTGTTTAGGAAAAAGTTAATGATTTGTTTTGAGATTCTGGAAGAGTCGGTCCTCAAGAGATGTCCAAAGAAGGAAATTCTCTTTTTCCTCATCTGGTCTGCTAGAGGTTCTGTATTTCTGTATACTTGTTCTTTCGAGACGGGTTTCCATATCCCATCAGAGAAACATCTTTTGTTTAGGCATCTCCTGATGATCCGACGCTCCAATTTTGAGATTTTGTGCTCTGTGTTTATCTTCTTATGTCTATTTTATATGATAAATTTATAAAATAAATTTCACTGACATTTTTTAAGCTACCTTTTATTTTCACTTACACGTGTTTCAGTGGATCCACCATCATCAGAGTATATAATATCTTCTTTTTAAAAAAAAAAATCTGTAGAATATGTTACATCTTCTACAGATTTTAAAAAATAAAATTTTAGTTTCAATTATATTATCGTCGCCAAAATCAGCTGTTTAACAGCTGATTTTCGGACACGAATGTACCTGGTTCAAATCCTAGTAAAAGTAGTTATTTTTATACAGATTTAAATGCTAGGCTGTGGTTACCGGTGTACTTTGATGGTTGGGGTTCAATTAACCATACTCTCTCAGGAATGGTCGGCCTGAGTCTGTGCAAAACTACACCTCATTTACACGTCATACATATCATCCTCATCTCATTGGGTCATGAGGTTGCTTATTGTTCTGATTTGAACAGATTGTAACGTACACACATTAGGGATTAAAAAAAAAATTATATTATATACTCTGATGGTGGATTCACCGAAACACGTGTAAGTGAAAATAAAAGTTAAGGCACCTTAAAAAATGTCAGTGAAATTTATTATATAAAATAGAATTAATTTCAAGCTGCAGGAGGCATTATAAGGTTTTATTTTTGAATTGTCTATGTGTTTTATTAGTTCCTTCTCTTTTTGAGTGCACTGTATGTTTGTGGATCATTCCAAGATGGCTGACAAAGGAAGACTGACAGTTGAACAGCGAGTTAACACTGTTGTTTTTGAATGAAACAAAAAGTGCAGAACTTACACAAAGACGGTTTTGTGCACATTTTCAAACTCGGTGATTGCCCTCATTTAAAACAATACGAAGACTCACACACACACACACACGCGCGCCCGCGCACGCACACACACACACACACAGACTAATCGCTAAAACCATGTTTTTTGGGTTCGAGGGGTCTGAAAACGTGTAGATCCGGTGAAAACTCGATTTTGAAAAATCAACATGAAAACAATACTCTCCTTCCTACATATTATATACATATAGACAAGAGAAAGTAAAAAAACAGCTGTGCGTAAATTAATTGTTGACAAAAAAACATCAAAAACTGATAATTGCTGAACGTTCTTGAAGAGCGGGAAACCACCAGGAGTGGATGAGATTCCATGAGATGATTAAGATAGCTGGGGTATGTGGAATGCAGTGGCTGCACAAATTTTCAAGCTGTACAGTTTTACAGATTTTAGAGCTGTATGGAAAGAGAAAATCAACTTTTCACATACTTGCCTCAGCAAATATACCAACCAAAAATATTGTTACAATGAAGTGGCGGAAAATGAAATCAGCTGTTCATAAACAGCTGACCGATTAATTATAAAAATGATACATTTGGCGGAATATAAAATCAGTTAACAAATTGTGTGAATTGCATTGTTTTAAATGTTTAATAACGTATTTTCATGAACTCATTATTTTCATTGTTGTAGTTTTTAAAAGGTTAGTTTTTCTTGTCAAATAATTTTGTGGAATAAATAATATATACGTGAATCAATTTAAATTAATGTTTACAATTTTACTCTATTATAACGAGTTGTACGACTATATTAAAAACAAACTTACTGTTTTAATTTTATTATGTTGAAGCGCAAGATGTACAAAACTATCCATGAACCTCGACCCTTCTAAAACTGTAAACGATTTTATTTGATTATACTGTGCGTATAAATAACGAAGATTTTCATAACTTGAATCTATACTGACTTCATCCAACTGCGTTATCTAATAACATAATACAATACAACACATCAATTAATCGGTACGAAAGCTGTTCAAAAATTATCGGACTATTGTTAATTAAAAGTGCATTTATTGAACTAGAACTACAAACTTCCAATCCCCTTCAAAGTACAGTATACAGATGAACTGAAGTCCCCTAGCCGTGGGAGTGAGAGAATGCATAACGCTCTCACTCGCACAAGCCATACGCTGTAACACCTCGAGAAAAACGGTACTAATTGAGGTGAACATAAAATAAAAAAATCACAACAATAAATAAAAAAAACAGGAAGCGTAGAATTGTGGTTGCTAAGGGAAAACATAAATTAAACAAAGTAACAGTTGCACCAATAGAAAAATTTAATATTAAATTAGGTCAACAAGAAAAGAGCAAAAATACATGCAAAGTTATGGATGGCTCAAAATTTTACCAAAAGAATAATAATCAAAAAAAATATCAAAAATTTATAATAGTTAAAATTTAAATAAACGCAAATTACAAGATTTCATTTATGTGAAAATTATCAATTTCTTCAAAAAAATATAAAAAAATATTTTAGTTTATGGATTAGTAACAAGAATATGGAGTCGTTCCATGTTAACAATATTACAAATAATACAGATCAAAAAAAAAGGTGGGTGCACCCTGCGAAAATTAACAAAATAGAGTTGTCGACAACCCCCAAAAAAAATATAAATTATTATTTTCCCATTTCTCAAAAAAAAATTTTTTATAAAAATTTAGCACTTTATATTATTCTGTTTTACAAAACTAGTTCACTTTAAAAAGGTAAGTCTCCATAAATAGTAGAGTAGTTGGTTAGGCGATCCATCTTATATTGGCGAGGTTGATTTCCTCAGTCATAACCAAAACTACTCGATGAAGAATATCCAATAAGAATAAAAAAAATAAGGTGTACATTACCAAATCCAGATCTTTGGATAATAATAATAATTAGCCATCATTTCAAACGCATGCTCTTTACTTTACTTTAAATGTAATTTGAAATCAAAGTTGAGATCAGAAGTAGAAATCATTAAAAGAAACGGTTAATAGAAACCCAGGTTAGACACCAAGTAGAAACCCAAAGACAGAAACCATAGGTGGAACCCGGAAAAGTTACAAAATCAAAAAAAAATTAAAATCTTGCACTCACAAGAGAACAAAATTTTTAAAGCCCCCCTATTAAGAAAAAAACTAGACAAACAGAAAAAAAAGAAAAAAAATAAATTTAGAAAAACACTAGCAGAATTATTATTAAAAAAGAAAAAAGCATACAGAGGTGTGCTAAAAAAAAAAATTACGACACATGTACCAAGCAGGCACAGAAATGTCTGTAGAAATTTCCAGAAGGAAAACGCCACAACAAATTAAAAAAAACGTAACTTAAGTCCCACAGAAAGGCGAATATAATCATATTCAGAAAACAGAAAAGAGTAAAAAAGTACTAGTTGAAAACAAGTCATTTCAAAAAGATAACAAAAATGTACAACCTAATATCCAAAGTTAGATGTTAGAAAAAAAAATAACATCGTAATCATAAGAATTTTTGTGAGACTTTCCAGGCTAACTGCTTAATTCTAAAGAAAATAAAATAACCGAAGAACTTACCTACGGGTAGGGTAAAAGAAGTAACTCATAATAAATAAATAATAATATGATTTAATAAAATCAAATAAAATATCACAAACAACGTACAGAACATAACCTATACGCACAATACTTTTCGAAAGACATCTTACAACAGAACGAACAGGTCAGAATCAGGCAGGTAGCAAAACTCCCCAACAGAGCGCACAACACCAGGATGACGTCACAACGCCGCGACAAATTCAAAATACCAAACGAACATCCCAGTAACGAGATGACGTTACAACGCGCCGTTCCAACAACATTGTCTTTAATTTTACTCATTGTTGTGAGCAAGCGTTTATGCATGCAGTAAACTAACAAGCAAGATAACGACTGTAGTATGTTTTCAGATTTGGATTATAATGGTAAAGACATTTGGGCGCATGCGTAGTTATGCCACATATCTCCCTCTCACTCGCTCGGCTATGGGACATTAGTTCGTCTGATACCTTTAGTCTCCTTGGTGATGCACACATTTCTCCCAGAGCTTCTGTCACTGTTCAAAACATTTCTGGAAGGCATCTTTTGGAATGCTGTTAAGCTCGGCCGTCGTATTCTGTTTAACGTCTTCTCTTTCTTGAAATTGAGTTCCTTTCAGGGGAATTTTCTGCTTAGAAAATAGCCAGAAGTCGCAGGAAGCAATGTCGGGGGAGTAAGGAGCTTGGAAAACTAGAGGAGTGTTGTTTTTAGCGAGAAAACTCTGAATTAGATGTGCAGAGTGGGCAGGTGCATTGTCGTGATGAAGCTGCCAAGTTTTTGTTCCCCACAGATTCGGTCATTTGCGCCGCACAGCATCACATAGGCGACAAAGAACGTCAAGATAGTATTCTTTTGGTCCACGGTGACTACAATTCGCACTTGTTCAATAAGATTCTTATTCCGGCTTGTCGATGGCCTGCCTGAATGCAATTCACTTTCCACTGACGTTTGACCATTTTTGAATAGATTGTATCACTCTTTTATTCGAGTACAGCTCATGGCAGACTCCCCAAAAGCCTGTTGAATCTTGCGAATTTCGCGAATCGCCAAGCTTTTGGCAAAATTTAATGCAGTAACGCTGCTCAAGTTATTCTGTCATTTTATAACTTGATAAAAATCGCCGAGCACAACAGAGAGATCTACACTACTAGGCTGACTGCCGGCGACCAAAGCTTTGTCATGACACGAAACAGTATATGCGCGCGCATGATGGTCCCCTCCACATCCCCACTAAGCTTGGCCGCCAGCGCTTCATTTGTTTCAGCGGGAGAACAGAAGGTCCGATACTTTTTGAACAGCCCTCGTAATTGAGTTTTAGAAATCCCTTTTACGATTTTTTTTTTTTTTTTTGGGTTTAACGTCCGACTGTTCTGCAATTACTGCTAATGCAGACGGTGAATGATGAAATGATTTTTGTAACGTATGAAAAATGCCGTGCCTGAATGGGATTCGAACCCAAGAGAATGATGAGAGGCGAGCACGTTACCAACTTCGCCAATGCGCCCGGAATCCCTTTTACGAGATGGTCTCATAGCTGATGGCAATTTTTAAGGCTTACCTTTGACCTACAGCAAAAACAATGAGTGATTTCTGTATCTACTCTTTAAAAGGAATCGAATGACACTATTTTTATTTATAAATTTTGATTTTGATTTCTTGATTTCCAGTTTTGAGCAACTTCCGGTCGAAACCAGAACTTCAAACCCAATTTAGGCCCAGTAACTTTTGATTTATTTTAGCAGGACTAAAATAAATAGTTCTGTTTCTTATCACATGGTCAGTCAATTAAATGACTGAATCATTTAAGAACAGAAGAGGTAGAGGTGTAAAAGACACTAATCAGAGTTATCTTCTCTGAAAGTAATGAATTTCATTGTACAGCCAGACCCTGTGGTGAATGAAGTGAAGTTGTCATTTACAGAGTGGAAAATATGTGCTTTTCAGAGGGCCCGGCATGCTGATAAGCACACTCTTTCAACTCAGTGAGGAAGGCAATGGTAAACCACCTCACTCCTCGTTTTACTTAGTAAAACCTCTAGAGGTTCAAACCAGCCTTTTGGCTGATGACCTAAACAACAACAATTTTTGACTTTGATTTCTTGATTTCCAGTTTTGAGCCACTTCCGGTCAAAACCAGAACTTCAAACCCAATTTAGGCCCAGTAACTTTTGATGTAGATTATGAAAACGAAAACCGTTTATTGTTATCTCTTGCAGTTTCTGACATCTGGGTGTGATGGACGGACAAATGGACAAAGAAAAATGATAAGACAATTTTAAAAATTGCCTTTAATACACTGTAGCGAAGAATCAGGTTATGATACCGGATTGTTAATAATACTAGCCCAGACTTTCATTTGAGATCAATCCCACAGACTTCTCTTCAAGGTTTTTGCACAGGTTACCTTGA
Source organism: Catonia carolina (assembly GCA_035578175.1). Lineage (NCBI taxonomy): Eukaryota > Metazoa > Arthropoda > Insecta > Hemiptera > Achilidae > Catonia > Catonia carolina. The sequence continues at coordinate 16,344,431 of JAQMRL010000015.1, forward strand.
CCACACCAAGTGAAAACCTGGCCAGCCCTATTTTTGAATTTTTTGCAGTAACATAACCTTCTCAAGCCCTACAGAAAAATTTGATATGTCTTATAAAGGGTGTTTTTTTAGAAGTATATAACTTTAAAATGAAATAAAACACAGAATAATTGAACAATTGACGTGGAATTGGTTTTATTTTAAAGATAATTATTTGCCATTTTTATTTAAAAATAATTTCCGGCATGTGGCCGCCGCGGCTGGCTCAGACGTGGTCCAATCGAGATGTCAATTTGTGACCACTTTTTGCAGCATTTGGGGCTGTATATGGATGGACTCATTCGGGTCTTCCTCAATGCTACGCTCTATAGCAGTAATAGCTTCTTCAGTATGCACTGTATGACATCTCAAAGGATGTGTGTTGGCATTCAGAGTAAATATTGACTGAAAACGTTTCATTGTTGAGCGAATTATTTGCTCTGATGGACAATTATGTCGATCATAAAACGGACGTAATGCGTGATAAGTTTCACGAACCGAACCATGATTTTCAAAATAAATCTGCACAATTTGCAAGAATTGTTCAGGCGTCAGTCTATTCATTATAAAATGGCAAACCAAACTGAACATAAATTACAAAACAGTTTTTAAAATGGCCGCCATGGAAATCAGTACTGCCAACTTAAAGTTCCTCTAAAAAAAACACCCGTTACAATGTATTTATAACTTTCTCTCGTGAAAGTATTTGTATTGCGTTTTCAACAGAAATATAATGTTTTCAGGCCTCGTGAACTGAAAAATCACATTTTACTGATTAGTCAGTGTGTGTGTGTGTTTATGTGACAAAACATTCCATGAATGGAAAATCACATGAGGGTGAAACTTGGAACTGAAGTTAGATATCATGAGGGGGATACAGACAGGAATATTTTCATCAAAATTGGTCTACCAAAAGAAGTAGTTTATTCATGCAAATTTTCACTTTCTTGCAGTTTTCTCAAAAAAAAAACATACAGCTCTAAAAACATGTTTTTGGGTTCAGGGACCTGAAAACGTGTATTTCTGGTGTAAACTCGAATTCTAAAAATCGACATGAAAACAATACTTTCCTTCCCAACATATTTATAAAGGGCAAGAGAAAATCAAAAAGATGTTTATATAATTTGAGTTTGGATTCTTGGCGTTTGGATTATAGAGGTTCTCTACTGTAAAATCAGTTCGTATTCGCTTATTTGGAAGCGAAACATAAAATCAAAATTTAAATAAACTTGCTAAAAAATTTTCAATATAATTAAAATTGCTTAGATAGAGTAAGCTACACTTACGTTATTATACGAGACATTAAGTTGAACGGTAAACGGTGGCAAAGGTTTCGGTAAAGCGGTCAATCTTCTGTTGGAACAATCAACACTGACGGTATAAACATTCTTTTCGAACCGGAAAATGTCGCATGCACATTTATAACCGTCGGTTCCATTACCATGTGGACAAGCCTTTTCAACCTGTAAATTATACAAAACTATTAATACTTTTCGGTCTAGCAATTTTTTCATAACTAACGGGTGATTCAAAAAGAGCGCCGGTTTTTAAACGGCTGGTAAATTTTTGTTTATCGGTTGGCAACATTGTTAGACCTCATTTCTATTTCGGAGAACATTCCGATTGACGATTCAGTTGTAGTTTCTCTTGTTCACAGTGTAGTACTCTCGCAGTCTGTGTCTAACCATGGACAAGTTTACTATTGCACAACGAGTGTTAATCGTCAAAACATTTTACCAGAGTGGAGAGAGTTATGCGGCTACTGTCAGGCGACTTCGTGGTACTCTAGGACGTAATGAAGCACCGAATGAATCAACAGTTCGCAGGCTCATAAAAAAGTTTTTTGAGACGGGTTCAACAGTCGACCTTAAAAGTTCTGGACGTCGTCGTTCTGGCCGAACTGAGCAGAACGTTGCGTTGGTTCGTGACAGTGTGGCTGTTAGCCCAGCAAAATCAATACGTCGCCGTTCTCAACAATTGGGTTTACGATGTTCTTCTGTACGGAGAATTCTTCGGTACGATCTCCAATATCACCCGTATAAAATTCAGTTGCTGCACGAGAAACAATGTTGTTGCTCCGTGAACGGTTCCAGGATCGCATCATTTCTCGTAATTCCGACCATCAATGGCCACCAAGGTCGTGTGACTTGACGCCTTGTGACTTTCATCTTTGGGGTCATCTGAAGTCATTGGTGTATGCCAATAAACCCCGAAACATCAATGACTTGAAGGAGGAAATTTGACGGGTTATCGGGCAAATGGAAGTCGAAACTTGTCGTGCAGTAATATCCAATTTCATGGACAGAGTTGATGCGTGCCAGCGCAGTAGAGGAGGACACATGCATGACATCATTTTTCATACATGAAATCGGAAGGTAAGATGAACTTGTTGATGTATTTATTTTCAGTTTTTCAATAAAATAAATCTCTTAATTTGATATATCAAAACCAGCGCTCTTTTTGAATCACCCTATATGCACTCCAGACTAAAGTACAGTAGAATCTCAGTAGTCCGGCCTGTTCGGGACCGAGAGGGTGCCGGATTACTGGATTTGCTGGAATTTTGGAACTATAAATAAAATTATTAATTTAAACAAAAAAATCTGGTGTGAAACACTCGCACAACTTTCTCTTGCCAATGCAAATAATTGCGACTGCTGCTCAACAGGAATTCTGACGAATTACAATTTGAATCAGTTATTTCAGAAAGCCCACAAGTCAAAAAATTAACTTTCGGAAAAATTAAAAAAATGGTAATTTACTACGTTTCAATAAAAAACAATATTAAAAAGTATAATTTGTTGAGAGGGCTGTTCCCTTAAATGAAATATATACTTTTGTCTTTTTAACAATCAGTCACTGATTTTAAAAAAAATTGAAAATTTTGACTCAAGGTGTTCCTGAAATTGGAGTAAAATGCTAACTTTCTTTATTTTCTGTAAGTACTGTACGAGGGGTTACCTGTAAAACCTTTTCTTCAATTATGACTTGTTTACACCAGTTAAGATTTTTCCAGAACCATAAAAAGGATTTTTGTATTTTATTATTGCATCGAATCTCTCTGTCTTTCCAGAAATATCTCTGATCTACCTATATAAAGAGAGCCCCAAGTGCGGTTGGAGAATCAGTATTCGTTTGATCTTTGACGAGTGTTTATTGCGTGTGCTATTGGTACGTTAGAAGAGAGCGACGTTCCGGGCATTGTATTGGTCAACTATTGTCATTCTGTTTTATTGTGTATACAAGGGTGGTCTGAAAAGTTTCCGACCTAACAAAGATACAAGACATTTTTTCTGAAATTTTTTAATTTATTTTCAACATAGCATCCTTGTAACTCTACACACTTTTCCCAGCGATACTCTCATCTCTGTAACCCGTCCAAATAGTACTCACCGTTTTTCTCTGCAAAATGGTTGTTCATGAAGGTGATTGCCTCTTCATTTGACGAAAATCTCTGTCCTTCGAGCGCAATTTTTAGATGAGAGAACAAAAAGAAGTCGCTTGGGGCTAGATCTGGTGAGTAAGACGGATGATCAAGCAGTTCAAACCGTAATTCGTGGATTTTCGCCATGGCAACCACTGAGGTGTGAGACGGTGCATTGCCTTGGTGAAACAGGATTTTCTTTTTCTGCAAATGTGGTCGTTTTTCCGCAAGTTCTGCCTTTAGCTTGTCAAGTAATGATGCGTAGTATGCTTTTGTAATGGTTTTTCCTTTTGGAAGATAATCGATTAAAATAACTCCATGACTATCCCAAAAAACAGTCGCCATCACTTTCCCAGCCGAAAAAACAGTTTTTGCTTTTTTTGGAGCCGGTTCCTCCTTTGCAGTTCACTGTTTGGACTGTATTTTTGTTTCGGGCGTATAATGGTGTATCCAAGTTTCATCTACAGTAATTAATCGGCCCCAAAACTCGGATTTATTGCGCCTAAACTGCGCCAACAGAGCATTGGAAATGTTCATTCGAACACGTTTCTGGTCTAACATGAGCAAACGCGGCACCCAGCACGCGGCCAGCTTTCTCATGCCTAAATGTTGATTTTATATGTGACAAACACGTTCTTTTGACATATTCATAACCTCTGCTTTCTCTCTCACTTTAATTTGGGGGTCGTCTAGCACCATTTGGTGAACTTTGGAGATGTTTTCGACGGTAGTTGCAGTTTTTGGACGTCCCGAATGTTCATCGTCTCCCATGCTCTTACGGCAACGTTTAAATTCAGCTACTCAAAATTTCATTGTGGTAAATGATGGTGCAGAGTCCCCATACACAGAATCCAACTCATCTTTGATTTGCATCATGTGTATTACCTTTCAAAAACAAATATTTAATGACAGCTAGATACTCAATTTTGTCCATTTTCACAAAAACACTCACATCAACTCACTCAAACGACTGTTACATAACAACTGCGCGTCCTAAATGGCTGAAACTTTGGTGAGTAACTGTCAGCAGATGAACAACAAAATTCACTAGCTTTTATTTACGAGTTCTGCAATCTTCACGTTGAGGTTGGAAACTTTTCAGACCACCCTCGTAATTTTTGTGTATGTGCATTCTGTATAATTGTTTGTAAGTAATACTAAGTAAATTATTTAAAAATAAATCTTTATAATGCATCCTCCAGTTTAAAATTATTTCTATTTCATATAATTAATTAATATAATAATTTCAACAACCTTCTTTTTAAAGTGTGTCACCTTTATTTTTATTGGTATTTACACGTGTTTCGGTGGATCCACCATCAACAGAGTAAATAAAAAAATTGAAACTAAAAAAGAATTTTTATCTCACTTATTTAAAATTTACAGAAGATGTATAAATTTGTATAAAACTGATTTAAAATTAATCTATTTTAATTTATCCCTTCTCATATTTACTGTAAATAGCAGCAGCAGTCAATATCACTTCATCATTCCTAAATTTGTGAAATTATTATAAAAATTCATTATATGAAATAGAAGTAAATTATTTAAGTTATTTATTGCATTACTTCATTGTAATTAGTTTATTATTTATTTTGCAAATCTTTTAGTTGTAATAAATACTTGTAATTTTAAACTTTAGTGTATTAATTATTTATTCAATAATAAACCTTTATAATGCATCCTGCAGTTTGAAATTGTTTCTATTTCATATAATGAATTAATATAATAATTTCACTAACCTTCTTTTAAACTGCGACACCTTTATTTAAATTTTTACTTACATGTGTTTCAGTGGATCCACCATCATCAGAGTAAATGAAAATTGAAACTAAAAATTTTTTTTTAATCTCATTTAAAATTTACAGAAGATGATACATCTTCAGTCACTTGTATAAAACTCTTTATAAAATTTTTATACAAGTGACTGAAGATGTATCATCTTCTGTAAATTTTAAATAAGTGAGATAAAAAAAATTTTTTAGTTTCAATTTTCATTTACCCTGATGATGGTGGATCCACCGAAACACGTGTAAGTAAGAATTTAAATAAGGTGACGCAGTTTAAAAGAAGGTTAGTGAAAATATTATATTAATTCATTATATGAAATAGAAATTAATTATTTAATTACCTAGATCCCGAAAACGGACCTTAGCGATAAGTGTCACAATATCATACCTTAGTTTTCATTTTGATTGCAACTAATGGTACTTGATCGGAAGCGTTGAACCAATGAAAAACAGATCGCTGTAAACAGAAAGTCCGGTTTTCTTGAAGAAAGTGAACACTGTACGATGAATCTTGATACTGCGAAACTAATTGGCTAAGACTCTCACACAACAACTGCGGATTATCTGCACAAACAAACAATATTTAACAATATCAGAAAACGCAGAGTGAGGTTTTTTACACATATAGCCAGAATGAGTGACACCAGACTGTCAAAAAGAATATTAAACATAATTTCCACTTCAAAGTTGGGCACCTCTTGGTACAAAGAAACTATGGAAGACCTGCAAAAATTGTGCATCACAATAGAGGACATTCACGACCGCAAAATTTGTGGAGAAAAAATCAGAAACCAGGAAATTCAGTTCAGATCACAACCGAAAAGAAATGGACGAAAATGGACAGACGAAGAGAAAAATGCGCAAAGTGAGAAGATGAAAGGTTTTTGAAAAGCTAAAAGGAGGAACAGAGACACCACCAAGAGCTAGATTTTTGTGTTTTTAGCGCTCTCCTTCAGGGGACTATACACAAATAATAATAATAATAATAATAATAATAATAGATACTGAAGTCGAAATTGCCTTTTGCGTATGTATGGGCTGCAAGGAAGAGAAATGATATATTTGCAGTGCTGCCAACCTCAAAAGTGAGACACTACTCGTACATTTCAATACCGTGAAGTTTCTACATACATTTTGTAAGCTGTGGTTTATTCCGAGAAAATGTTTTCTTCATAATCCTTATAAGAAATAAATATGACATGTTATATTGCCTATAGCTTAATTAAATGACTAGAAATGTTTGATTTACTGTAATTACGAATGAATCGCCTTCATTACTATTGCTGTCACTGACGTTTTCATTATCAGTCTCTAGTATCTACCTAACCGTCTTTTTTTACCAGGTGTCAACAAAACTGTTAAAGAATAGCTTCTTCACATCCTTAATTTCCTTCTTTATTTTTTGAATTGTGGAAAGAGAAACATCACAGTAGTTAGCCGCTTGTTCATGGCTTTTGTTAAGAGGCACAGTTAGGCATTTTTGTTTAGCTTCAACTTCACAACATTTTATTACATTGTATTCAGCACTGTGGATAGTTCGACCACATTTTCGAGAAACCGACATTTCTGTAACTAACAGTAAACCTACAAAAAATTCTGTGATATACTGTATATGCTGTGGGTATAGTATAAGTTGTTATGTTTGTCGTACTGAAGTTAAAGCAGTCGGGCATGCGCACTGATGCTTTTCCCCCTTTCCCCCTTTACCCCTCGTTGCAAATAAGGGCAAACTCATGACTCAAGTGACTATACCTGTTTCAAAAAATCTGGTGTGAAACACTCATACAACTTTCTCTTGCCAATGCAAATGATTAATAATAAACCTAACATTATTAATAAAATATTAGAAATAAACAAAACACTAACCTCAAAAACATAACCTTATTTTAATCATGAGTGAATGACGCAAAATGACAATCGAACTCAGTTTGGCTTAAAAATACGGAAAATCACGCTTTCACGCTAAACTAGGCTCTGTAGAGAAAAATGCTCTAAACAAAAGTTGTAGATCTTTTAATTTTCTATAACTTTTATTATATACACTTTTGTCGTAAAATGCATACTAAGACCGAAATGTTAAAAAAATCGATTTTTCTCACGTTTTCGTGAGAAAAAAAACAGAAAATCGCAAATTACCGCTAAACTAAGCGTTATACAAAAAAATGTTTGAAACAGAAGTTGTAGGTTTTTAAATTCTCTACAACTTTTATTATATAAGTTTTTGCGCTAAAATTTATATTAAAGCCGTAATCTTAAAAAAACAACGTTTTTACGTGAAAACAGCCTCACCAAGAATTTCAGCAAACATGGCGCCTACCCTATCTTGTAAAGAATAAAAAATTGAGTAAAATAGGCGATTTTAAAAAAAATCGTAGGACCAGTTTTTGAGAAAATCGCAAAAAACTGAAAAATTATACGAATAAACTACTACTTCCGGTTGACCGATTTTGATGAAAATGTTCGTGTCGCGTCCGGTAGTGGTATGTAACTTAAGTTTCAAGTTCGTACGATGTTCCGTTCTTGAGATATTCTGTTCACACACAGACACACACACACACACACAGACCAATCGCTAAAAACATGTTTTTTGGGTTCAGGGGGTCTGAAAACGTATAGATCCGGTGAAAACTCGATTTCGAAAAATCGACATGAAAACAATACTTTCCTTCCTATATATTCATATAGGCAAGAGAAAGTAAAAATTGAAGAGACGCAGTTTTGTTTTGCTTTTGGGAGGGTGTGAAAAAATCTGTGATCAAACATCCTGGAAACCTGGCCTCCAGGAGAGTGTGGGTGTGTCAGAAAAATTGACAACCCAATAAAACAATACACCTCTGAACAATGTCTGAAACAGCAAAACTAGGATAGCACAACAGAATGTTATACCCCTCACATTCCAAGTAGCAATTTTTACTGTGTCCGTTATCCTATTTCTCTTCATTTTTGTTCTGTCATTATTTTCTTCCCATTTATTCCTCCCCTGATCTTTACTTTCCTTTCCTTCCTATACTTTTATTAATACTTTTCTTTCCTATATACTGATATACATGGCCATAATGAGCAGGTGGAGTGTTAAATTAATATCATTTGATCTGTTGGTTCCAGGGCTACAAAAAATAGTTCTGTTTCTTTATCATATAGTCAGCCAATTATGACTGAACTATTTAAGAACAGAACAGGTAAAGGTGTAAAAGACACTAGTCACAGTTATCTCTTCTGAGAGAAATAAATTTCATTATACAGCCAGATGCTGTGGTGAATGAAGTGAAGGTGTCATTTCCAGGGTGGAAAGTGGGTGCTTTTCGGAGGGCCTGCCATGCTGATAAGCATACTCTTTCAACTTAGTGAGGAAGGCAATTGTAAACCACCTCACTCCTCGTTTTTACCAACCAGCCTTTCGGCTGTTGACCTGAACAACATACTTATATAGGGCAAGAGAAAGAAATAAATAATGTAGGTTTAATTGTCACTGAATTAATCCTTTTTTTAACGTTAATTTGTCTTGTAATTATTGAAAGTCCCTCATAGTTAAATAAAAATGATTACCTGCGATATCGATGAAAAAATGACTATGATGTACTTTAATATCTGGAAGTTGCGTTAAATTGTTGTGCGACAGATCAATCTTCTTTAATTTCTCTAAATTCGAAATGACTCTTGGATCGAATTCGCTGAGACCATTATTTGACAGGTTGAGGCAAGTTAGATCGCTGGTGAACAAATTCACTAATCTAGGTATACGACTGTCGGTTACGGACAGCGATACTAATTTACTAAACTTGACGATATTCACATCTAATTTATCTAACGACGCGTTACGAATATGTAAAGCTGATATGCGTGAGTGATTTTCTGAAAAATGAGAAAGAATCTATTAGTTTGAAACATGAAAAGTTATTAATAATGAGTGTCCAGTGAAAAAAATTCAGGTAATCTATTGATGTATTTTTACTTTCTCTTGCCTATATGCAGAGCCTAGTGGCTTTTAGAGCGCTACCTAGGAACCCACAACCCCTGAGAGGCCAACCCAAATGAGTGGGTGCGGTCACGCCCCACTCCCCTCAGTACTCGTGTAAATGTTGGATGAGTCACCGTCGAGCTCGTTACGCAGCTAATGCTTTGCATGTGGCTCTACCACACATGGATGCACTGCGCACAACCGTGTACTACGAATAGCACACGGAGGTGCTACAGCCAGCGCCCGTTACCTCAAAGCAGGTGAGGATTGGGTAGCTAAACTGCAGTTCTATGAGCACACTCTGTGTGGTCTGGGGCGTGGCCTCATCCCTAAGGCATTTAAGCACTATGCTGCTTAAATTCCTTCGGAATGGGCGTGGCTGGCCGAAGGGATGTCCGGCAACGGATGGGTACATACCATTGTATCCTTTGGGATGATTTTTTTTTTTTTTTTGTTTAACGTCCGACTGTTTTGCAAATTGCTGCTAATGCAGACGGTGAAGGATGAAATGAATTTTTTGTAACGTATGAAAAAATGCCATGCCCGAGTGGGATTCGAACGCGGTCTTGGGTTCGAATCCCACTCGGGCATGGAATTTTTTCATACGTTACAAAAAATTCATTTCATCCTTCACCGTCTGCATTAGCAGCAATTTGCAAAACAGTCGGACGTTAAACAAAAAAAAAAAAAAAAAAATCATCCCAAAGGATACAATGGTATGTACCCATCCGTTGCCGGACATCCCTTCGGCCAGCCACGCCCATTCCGAAGGAATTTAAGCAGCATAATGGCTCTGGAGAGCTATCTAGGAAGTCCCAGCTCCTGAGAGGCCAACCCAAATGAGTGGGTGCGGTCATGCCCCACTCCCCTCAGTACTCGTGTAAACGTTGGATGAGTCACCGTCGAGCTCGTTACGCAGCTAATGCTTTGCACGTGGCTCTACCACACATGGATGTTCTGCGCACAACCGTGTACTACGAATAACACACGGAGGTGCTACAGCCAGCGCCCGTTACCTCACAGCGGTTGAGGATAGGGTAGCTAAACTGCAGTTCTATGAGCACGCTCTGGGTGGTCTGGGCCGTGCCCCCACCACAAAATCCGACAGTCATATATTGCGTGATTGCCAGTTATACAATTTTTCACGGCTGATGAGCTGTGAACGTACGTATTGCCCCCTACCCACTTCATAGCTAACAAATCACTTGCCAGCAACGTTGCCAACACTTGCTCTCGTAGCACTTGTTATATATTTCGTCAGCCATTTTTTTTGGTCTTTCAATAATAATTATAACCTATAAACATGCAATCAGCAGACTATATAATATAGTATTGCATGTTAACGTGCTCTATAATGCCGTGGCCAAGCGTAACGTGGTGACGCTGCGTTGGGTGCCGGGGCACCAGGGAGTGCCTGGAAATGAGAGAGCGGATGCCTTAGCAAAGAAAGGTGCAGCCTCTCACTTCATAGGCCCAGAGCCATTCTGTGGAATTGGTGAAGGCTATTATAGAGGTATAGTTAGGGCCTGGGAAGAGGAGGCTAAAACCTCCTATTGGGAGAAGGTGCCAGGCTGTGAACAGGCAAAGAAATTCATTGCCTATTCCAGCAGAAAGGCTGGTATATATAATAGACTAGGAAGACAGGACTTGAGGAGGGTAGTGGGACTGATGACTGGTCATTGTAATCTTGGGTATCATTTATCCAAGATAGGAGTTGCTGAAGAGAGCCTGTGTAGATTCTGTCATGAGGCAGAAGAGAAGGCTGAGCATATTTTATGCAGTTGCAAAGTGGTTGGCTGCAAAAGAAGAGCGCTGATGGGTAAGGACGTGTTAACACCTTCTCAGGTAAGTGCACTAGATCCTAGGCAGATCCTGCGCTTTATCGAAAGTGTGGGTCTTGCATAAATAAGGAATAGGGGCAATCACAAAAGATCTTTTAGATCGCGGTGAGGAGGGGCTGCAGAAGCCTGAACGCCCTGGTTGTTGTAAAGTAAAAAAAAGTAACGTGCTCTATAATCGATGTGTTCAGTACGAGATCCAAGACACGAGTGAAATACTGCAGAATAATGCATGTGTGCGTAATGTTTCTCAAGCTGAACAATTCATACAATGTGACAACGTCGGCAAACGTTCTGATTGGTCTAAACGCTTGGAACAGCAGAGCTCATCAACCTTGAAAAGTATTACAGTGTGCAGCCTTCTTAAGTTAGATTAGTGACTTCATTTTTCGAGATTCCAGCATGACCCGAAACCAAGCAGAAAATAACGCTTATGCATTTATCGTTCAGCTGCTTCTAAAAAATAGATGTACCTTCATAAGTAGAAATATGAAAATGCGTTCCTTCACCAAAACTGTGTATGTATTCTGGTACAGCAGTTTTCAAAGTGTGGTACGTGTACCCCTGGTGGTACGTGGGATTGTGGCTGGTGGTACGCGAGTATTTGCATTTGATTGATTTAGTTTTGTATCTTTCTGATCATTGATTTTCGAGAAAAGGAGAATGCAAAATTTGTGCTTGTGTGTAAGATTTACATGTCACAAAGCCTGTATGGAATCATTCCTGCATTCATTCTTTCTAGAGCAAAATAAAAATAAAAAAGTGGTTGCGAGTCATGAATTTCCGAGCAGCAACATCCTGTTATAATGTTTTATTTTCATGTTGTTGTTGTTTAGGTCAACAGCTGAAAGGCTGGTTTGAACCTCTAGAGGTTTTACTAAGTAAAACGAGGAGTGAGGTGGTTTACCATTGCCTTCCTCACTGAGTGGAAACGTACGCTTATCAGCATGCCGGGCCCTCTGAAAAGCACATATTTTCCACTCTGTAAATGACAACTTCACTTCATTCACCACAGGGTCTGGCTGTACAATGAAATTCATTACTTTCAGAGGAGATAACTCTGATTAGTGTCTTTTACACCTCTACCTCTTCTGTTCTTAAATGATTCAGTCATTTAATTGGCTGACGATGTGATAAGAAACAGAACTATTTATTTTAGCCCTGCAACGAACAGATTGAGTGAAAATAATTTGACACTCCACCTGTCTGTTATGGGCAGTATTTTCATGTATGAGTTTTAAATACAATTGTTTGAATGGTTTTTTCATAAAGTATTTTTATTTTTGTTTAATTTTACCATAATGAACTAGGTTTTGTTTGAAGTGTTTTAAGCCAGTTCAAAAAATTAATTTGATTGGACACTAATTTGAATAAAAAGTGGTCACCGACTAATCAGTGTGTATTATTTATTTATAGTAGGTGGTGTTAAAAGTGTATGATATGCGCGCACCTCCCCGTCTTCTGTGCCTTTGACCAAATTTCTACATAATTATTTTGAGATAGAACCACTGGTGGTACGTGAACATATCAAGACATATTAAGTGGTATGCCACCAATAAAGTTTGAGAACTGCTGTTCTGGTACACATATGAACTAAAGTGAGCTACTACAAGAAACCGCTTAATTAAAATGCAAGCTTTAATAAAAACCAATTAATACATTACCGACACAATTAAGGCCTTCTTTTAATTCGAAATCAGTTTTTATATTGCAGCAAACGACAGATGCATCATCCACTCTGCGACATTTACATACTGGTTCTGTTGGACAATCGGAAACATTGAAATAGACACATGGTGGACTGTCAATTTCTGCTCCGAAACTATTTATAATAAATACTAGAAGGACAATCGTTGAAGCAACTGGTACAACTATATTAGTTTTTCTATTATTATAACTATTCCACATCACAACTCAATGTTACGTCTATCTGAAACATTACAAACAAATTATTCATTCGCATTTTAATAATCTAATTTATGGTCATTCGCAATCCTCCATAAAGCTTTAAAACCATTAAAAAATTCGGTGTAAAACACTCACATAACTTTCTCTTTCCAATGCAAATAATGACCAATATAACCTGTTGTTGTTTAGGTCATCAGCCAAAAGGCTGGTTTGAACCTGTAGAGGTTTTACTAAGTAAATCGAGGAGTGAGGTGGTTTACAATTGCCTTCCTCACTGAGTGGAAAAGTACACTTATCAGCATACCAGGCCCTCTGAAAAGCATATATTTTCCACTCTGCAAATGACACCTTCACTTCATTCACCACAGGGTCCGGCTGTATAATGAAATTCATTACTTTCAGAGGAGATAACTCTGATTAGTGTCTTTTACACCTCTACCTCTTCTGTTCTTAAATGGTTCAGTCATTCAATTGGCTGACAATGTGATAAGAAACAGAACTATTTTTTTAGCACTACAACGAACAGATTGAGTGCAAATAATTTGACACTCCACCTGTCTGTTATGGGCAGAATGACCAATATAGTCTAATATTAGTAATAAAACATTAGAAATAAACAAAAAAGGTTAACCTCAAATAAAATTTCCTGGTTCAAAACCTAGTAAAGGTAGTTACTTTTATACGGATTTGAATGCTAGACAGTGGTTACCGGTGTACTTTGATGGTTGGGGTTCAATTAACCATACTCTCTCAGGAATGGTCAGCCTAAGTCTGTACAAGACTACACCTCATTTACACGTCATACATATCATCCTCATCTCATTGCGTCATGGAGTTGCTAATTGTTCTAAATTGAACAGATTGCAACATACACACATTAGAGATTAAAATTAAATAAAAAAAATAACCTAATTTTAATCATGAGTGAAAGATGCAAAATGAAAATCAACCTCAGTTTGGCTTTAAAATATGGAAAAAACTCTTTCACGCTAAACTATTTTCTGTACAGAAAATGCTCTAAATAAAAGTTATAGATCTTTTAATTTCCTATAAATTTGATTATATACACTTTTGTCGTAAAATGCATACTAAGGCTGAAATTTTTTAAAAAATTGATTTTTTTAACACATTTTCATGAAAAAACAAAACAGAAAATCACTAATTACCGCTAAACTAAGTGTTATACAAAAAAATGTCTGTTATAAAAGTTGTAGGATTTTAAATTCTCTACAACTTTTATTATGTACATTTTTGCGCTAAAAAGCATATTAAAGCTGCAATCTTTAAAAAAAACACTTTTTTTATGAGAAAACAGCCATCCCAAGAATTTCAGCAGACATGGTGCCTACTCTATCTTGTAGAGCAAAAAAAATGTAGTAAATGAGGGAATTTAAAAAAAAACATAGGAGCCGTTTTGAGAAAAACGCAAAAAAGTGAAAAATGACACAAATAAACTACTACTTCCAGTACACCGATTTTGATGAAAATGTTCATGTCGGTTCTAGTAGTAGTTACTAGTAGTAGTAGTAGTAACTTATGAATCAAGTTTCAAATTTGTACAGGTCATTTGTTCTAGCTAGAAGCTCTTTCACCAACGCTCTGTGCCGCTGAGCTGTTCTGTTTAGTGGTGGGGGAAGCACCTCGAAGGGAAGTGATCAGTCTCTCCATAGTGCTAGCAGCGTTAAGAGCCTAAGTGTACTATAGATCCTAAAAACATTGACTGTATGTTGTAATTTTATCTTTATGTTGTTCTATTCCCTTCACAAGCTTTCAACTCGTGCATTCGGTAGTAGGCCTACTGTTTTGTGTACCTATTGTTTTTACTCTTTTGCTGTTTGGTTTTGTTTATATTAATTTTTCACGTAACGGACCAATTTTACTGACCGATGTGCAAAATTGTGTAGCCAGAGCAATGGGGATTTTGCGTAGTACAGTTCAAAGAATTTTGAAAGAAAAAACCCTGATGTGCTAATCAGAACACCAAACAAGAAAAGAAAGAGAAGGAAAGTGAAGAGTGAAGTGGACGATTTTGATAAGTATGTTGTGAGAAGAACAATATATAATTTTCATAAAATAAACGCTGAATGGCCAACTTTGAATGTTTTACTTCCCGTTTTGCGGAAGAAAATTAATTTCAAAGGAAGTAAATGGTCGCTGTGGAAAATTATTAAAGATATGGGATTGAGATGGAGAAAGGTAAAAGACAACAGAAAATACAAAGTTTTTAACTAGTTTTTAGTCTAGCGTAGTAGTTGTAACAGAGTAGTATACAGTTAAATAGAGAGGGAATGATGATTGAGTGAGAAGGAGACAACTTTTGCCCTGTTGAAACTATCCCTACTCTACCTACTCGTCCTCCCCTTACAAGCTTCTTCCAAAAACAAATGTACTGTATGATGTTCCATTCTTGAGATATTCTGTTCACACACACGCGCGCGCGCGCGCACACACACTCACACACTCTCACTCTCACTCACACACTCACTCTCACTCACACGCACACTTTCACTCACACACACACACTCTCACTCACACACACTCTCACTCACTCACACACACTCTCACTCTCACTCACACACATTCTCACTCACACACACTCTCACTCACACACACTCTCACTCACACACACTCTCACTCTCACTCACACACACTCTCACTCCCACTCACTCTCACTCACACACATACACTCACACGCACGCGCGCGCACACACACACACACACACGCACACGCACACGCGCACACACACACACACACACACACACACACACACACACACACACACACACACACACACACACACACACACACACACACACACAGACAGACACACACAGAATAAAAGTAACAGAAATGAACCTGGCACATTGAAGAAAATTATTATTTGCTTTTAGCTCAAAATCTTACATGATGTGTTAATTTTGTCGAGGACTTTATAAAAATTATATGACAATGAAAAAATGCAAGGCGTCATTACTGGCTAAACATTTCAGCTTCAACAGTTAATTCATCCTTAACAGCATCTTACAGACGTTATATATGTGATGAATCCAGTTAAACTTGGCATCTAAACCCAGCAGCCCAGCAGGTTCACTTTTCTGAATGAATTAATGTTAACAGTTAATGGGAAAAAGTGTCAGTTCTTACAGTTTAAAAACAAACACAATGTAAGGGAAAACAGAGAAGTGGATGTCTTGATACAAAATAATATCCTAGAGTATGTGCAAACAGTGAAGTTTCTAGGAGTGTCACTAGATAGGACCCTATCGTGGGATTATTACACCGATCAAATTTGTAGTAAAATATCATCTGGGGTATTTGCATTAAAACAAATTGCCAGATTAAATGATAAACGATTGCTTATAGCAGCTTATCATGGTTTAATTTCATCTCATATCAGGTATGCCATATTAGTATGGGGTAATTCATCACAGTGTAACATGGAAAGAGTTTTTAAAATACAGAAAAAAAACTGTTAGGTGTATGATGGGAGTCAACCACCTTACCTCTTGCAGATCACTATTTAAAGAGCTGCAATTACTCACAGTTCCTTCTTTGTACATTTTTGAAGTGATAATGTACATAAAGAAAAATACCTTTTTACAGAATTTAGATGTTCACAACCACTACACAAGAAACAGAATCGATTATTATGTTGCTAATCATAACACTAAATTGTTTGAACAAAAACCAACTTATGCAGGTAGAAAATACATCAATAAATTGCCTCAAGGTTCAAAAAGTTGTGACAATTTAAGTCATTTTAAAAAAAGCTAAAACAATATTTGACTGATGAAACATTTTACAGTGTGCATGAATTTCTTTTTAAATAGTTTTGATTGAAAAATATTTAACTTCTAATTAAACAAATATTGTGAACAATTTGATACAAAGGGGTTCATGACAAGCCTGCTGAGTTAAGCAGTGGCAGGAGGAAATTATTGGTAAGTGATTAATTTATCATTGTGTTTGATTTTTTTATTTTTCATTGTGTGTGATATTTGATTCAATAGGGTTCATGACGAGCCTACTGAAGTAAGCAGTAGCAAAAACAAATTTTGGTGGTAAGTGATGAATTTATCATTGGTGATAAACTTTCAGTTTATCAGTTTTATCTTGACATGTCCTATACTCCCTTTGGAGCCTCCAGGATGAAAAAAAACCTCTATCTCCACATTTCCTTTACATTGAAAAAGTAAAAACAACTCAACTACAAAATTTCGGTATAATATACATAGAAACAAACAAAACAGATTTATTGATGTACCCCACGAATAAGCCCCCCGACTAAAATATTATAGTTTCAGAACCATTCAACAAGGAAAATTGAAAAATACAATATAATAATAATAAATCTCAAGAAATATTGGTACCGAAATATTTTCACCTCAATTATTTGAATTTGATTATAAAATATTAGTAGAAAGAAAGAAATAACTTACAACTTTATCATACCTTAAAAATAGGAGAGATGAATTTATAAAATAAAATATACTAAAACGTAATCAGGTTATATTTTTGAAAATTTATCAAAATTTCCGTACTAAGAAAGTACAGTTCGTCACAGGCAATCCCAGTAAAATAATGATAAAAAAGATTCATTTGAAAACAAAAAATGAATTGTCAACGTAATTATAAATGCAAAAACCAACAAAAGTAAACAGATATTTCTTACAAAACAAAATAATACACAATAAATACAGGCTGTTTCTAAATCAGCTGGTGATATACACATATTTTTATATTTTCAAGGATGTAAAAAATATCGTACGTACAGATTATTTAATTAATATTTAATTTAAATCTAAAATTAATTTATGTGTGATAAAAAAATTAAGATAATTAAATAAAATTGTTCATTACAAAATTATAGTAAATTAAATAAATTATAAAAATAAAAACAGCTGATAAAAAGTTTGCAAAAATTTAGTTTGTGGGAGGGGTAAGAATGTATTGAGAAACCTCGCTGGTAGGTTTTAGATGTATAGGTTATTATTACTTATGTTTTATGTTGTGTTTGTTTCTCCATAACGCACTAGAATTAGGTAAAACCAATTTTTTATTATATTAATATAATTTGGTTATATATTTTGCTCAATATATTTGGATTTATTTCATAAGTGCGATTTATGTGCTTGCTTTAAAATAAGAAAGTCCGTTACAGGTTTGTTTAGACTGTTAGCGTTACAGTTGTTCGAAAGTGTGTGAAGATAATTTTAGTGTATTGTATTTTTTGAATCTATATGGAATTATTATGACTATTCATGAATCAGTTATACTTTTTTTGAAATTATATTAGCTTATGGAAAGTCGTAAATCTACCTATAAGGTAAATAAATGGATGTTGCGTGTTTTTCAGTTCAAATCTATAACCAGTTGCCTATTTGTTTTGTTTAATATCCTTTTATATCGAACTAATTCTCTCTTATATAATTTTTGAAAATTACTTAAAATGTGAAGATTTTAAAAATACTTTTTAATGACTTAAATCTTATATCCAAGTATGTACTTTAAAAGGAAAAAGTTTTAGACAAAAGTTTAAGTTTAGGTTAGGTTCATAAAATTCTTTTAGAGCAGCCTTATCTGTACTGCTAGGAAACTGTGTATGGTAGTTAGCAATAACTTCTTCCATGTATACTTTTTTTAAACCTACATAGGACTACATAAGTTCATCAAACTAAAAAAAAACTCATTTCAATTTTTGCGGTTTTGGAGTTCTTTCCTGATGTTTCCCTCTGTGAACTTTCTCCAGTATTCCTTCAATCCATCTGAACTTCTCTGCTGTTCAAGTCTTGTGGTCTTCAGCCTGTGGTAATTTCCGGATTTTGTTTTGAGGTCCTGAAATGAGATTTGGAGTCCGTTCATGTCCTCCCCAATTTACCTGATCCAGTGGGGCTGAGTTTTCTGTTTAGGAAAAGTTGATGATTTGTTTTGAGATTCTGGAAGTCGGTCCTCAAGAGATGTGTAAAGAAGAAAATTCACTTTTCCCTCATCTGGTCTGCCAGAGGTTCTGTATTTCTGTATACTTCTTCTTTCGAGACGGGTTTCCATATCCCATCAGAGAAACATCTTTTGTTCAGGCATCTCCTGATGATCCGGCGCTCCAGTTTTGAGATTCTGTGCTCCGTGTTTATCTTCCTAAGACTGAAGATTGTTTCGCTGCTGTATGTGATCTCCGGAAGAATTACGGTGTTGTAATGTCGGAGTTTTGAATTTATTGAAAGACACTTTTTATTGTAAACATTTTGTGTGTGTTTTATGGATTTTGTGAGTTTGTTGAATCTTTCTGTCCATTTAAGTTTCTCATTGTTATTTCCTGTGATGTTTTCGCCCAGATATTTGAAGTCTTTGACCAGATTGATTTCCCGATCACAAATTTTTACCCTGGAAATGCAGACAGGGTCGCGAAATAAAATTTTTGTTTTTCGTAGGAAATTTTCAGGCCAATCTTCCCTGCAATTTCGCTGAGGGAAGTAATTTGTTTTCTTGCCTCCGCAATGCTGTCTCCAAACAGGGCAAGATCATCAGCAAAACCAAGGCAGTTAATTTTGATGTGCTTTCCAACAGAAATAATTTGTAGGTTGTATTTTTCCCAGACGCGCATGATAAATTCCAATGCGCAGTTGAATAGGAGGGGTGATAGGCCAACCCCACTGGCGAAGTCCTGTTTTTATCTTGAAAGAGTTGGAGACTTCTCCTCTGAATTTTACATGGGAAAATGTGTTCGTAAGTGTTAGTTCGACCATTTTCACTAGCTTTGGATGTAGGCCGAAATTTTTCAAGATCTTTAGAAGAGATTTTCTGTGTCTGCAATCATACGCTTTTTTAAAATCGATGAACGAGATCACCAGTTGTTTGTGTCGCTGTCTGAAATATTCAATGATTAATTTCATGGTAATAATCCGTTCTGGACAACCCCTCCCTGGGTGAAATTCGCCCTCATATTCTCCCAGTTTTTTTTCAAGTTGGTCCTTAATACGATTGTAAATTATTTTTGAGAGAATTTTGTGTGTAATCTATATATTAATAGCAAGCAGCTTTTTTTGAACACGATTTTAACCACCTGAACCTTCACCGATTTTCCCCGAAGTGGGCTGAAATGAATCGTCTGTTCGAGTAGATTTGCAGAAAACTATCCAAAGTCACATATTTCAATTTATGACCGTAAAATAGATTGGAGAGGGGGCAAGTTCAACGAACTAAAGTATAGGCCTACCAATGCATTGGCAGTGTCACGGTCAGATCGCTTTGGAATTTCCAACGTAGTTGTTGTAAATTTGTATACAGGTCGATCTGCTATATTTTAGTTTTGTTTTTATGTGGAATTAAATGATGAGATTGTAGAAAAAATTGGAGCAGTTATGACTGCTGTCAATCCGTATGCTCAAAGCTATAAGAAACTGGGTGACATGGTAAAATATGAAGAGGCAATTGCACGAACTGAAAATCGCCTGCCACTATACAATTTTTTTATGAAGTTCCATCATGAGCCGAATGAGGACAGAAGAAGATTCAATGAACCAGTAGTACAATAAAACAAAAAAAGTTGTTTACAGAGAAGTTCTATAAAAACAAATTTACACTTTTGTGCGGGTTTTCCCGCAAAGGTTCACCTAGTGTATCCTTATTATAAATAAAATAATTTTTTTAATAATCTGGAATTTCTACGTTAGCGTACTTAAGTCAAAATATCGAGCAAGGCTGGATGTCGAAAGTGACTTGAGGTGTGCCAACAAAAACTTGTATTCAAAAACTTGTCAATGACTAACAGTGGCAGCCTTCTCAATAATGTTGTTTAATATGACATCCATAAATACCTCAGATCGATTACCTAAAATTATTATTATTATACCCTTTGTAGACCCTTATGGATCACGTGAAGCTTCTTCGGTTCTTCCTGCGGGTTCTCCATGACATCCGCATCTTCTCACTCATGGCTCTCTTCCTCTCCTCTGTCCACGTAGTGCTTCTTGTGTAGAACCAGGGATTGTTAGTTCCCAGAGCTGTTGCTGCAGCCGCATCCACTGGATGAACAGACGCTGACCAAGTTGCTGGTAGTTTCCACTGCAGACGCCTCTTGGATTTTCATTGATAGTTTTGGTCCACCCTGAGTATTTTATTTCCTCAGTGCTCCTCATATCTGGTGAGCAGTTCCCCTATCCGTCACCTGGGGAGGCGCCCGATGGAAGACTATCAACTCCACACGGGTTACCTAAAATTAACTTATATAATTCTTTTGTTTAAAAAAATTAACCAAATTCTATAAGTGATAATAAGCTACATGTTTAAAATAAAGTTGTACTTGGTGAACACGTGTGGGGAAAACCCACACAAAAGTGTAAATTTGTTTTTATAGAACTTCTCTGTAAACATTTTTTGTTTTATTGTTGCGTGTATAATAGCTCTGAAAAAGAGCTGTTAAAAACAAAAGAAAAATGTAGCAGAACTCACTGTACACTACTTTAAGTAACAACAACCACGTTGGAGATTCAAAAGCGATGTGTCACTGCCAATGCATTGGTATACTTTAGTTTGTTAATCTTGCTCCCCCTCCTACCTGAAATAGTACAAGATGTGGGAGGGATAGATAGATAGAGAGATACAGTGTGAAGTCCATTATCTGGACCAATTGGGGATTTGATCGTCCGGATAACAGATTTTCCGTACTTATTTTACTTATTTTTTTTTATCTTATGTTTACAGGGAAATAGAAGATTGGAAAAATGGATGCTGATTCTCATTTCAATTCGATACATGAAGATCTGAAAAATTTGGAACTGAATATCAACGAAGTAATCAGCAAACCGAAAACGGAAAATCCTCAAGAATCAACGCCACCTGAAACGAACAATCGAAGATTCGTTTTACGTCCAAGAAAACGATCATCGCTTACACTCAATGAAAATAATAATGGCGATAACGATTTAGTTAATATATACAACATGGATAATAAACGTACCCGATTATCGCCGAACGCTAAGAAACGGAACCATTCGTTACTAGAAACTATATTCGAAGAACCAGTCATTAAGAAAAACGGTTCCGTCTTATTAGTCGGCAAACCGAAAGTGAAACGATCGATAACATTCTCGGATTTCATCACGAAAACTAAACAAAATAAACGAAAAGCGTTAATTAAAAAACATAAAATCGGTAAAACGAAATCTAGGAATTTAAAATTGTCGGTGAAAGATATCGAATCGAAATTAGAAATTATCGATAACGAACAAAGTGTTAATTAATTTTTTTTAATTTAATTTTTTATCGTTTTGAAAGTATTTTTGTATTTCGATTTTTGTTTTATTATTGTCCTTATATTTATTCGTCGAATATGAAAAATTTTGTACAGAATTTGTTTATTTATGTGTAATTATAATTTTGTTTTATGTTAGGTTTTATGTGAAAAATTGTATTTAATGTAAAATTTGTATGTCTTAACACGAGTTTTACATACATAGTTTTACGTAGTTTAAAAATAAAATAATTGGTGTATGTGTTTTGTTATAGGAATATTTTTAAGTGATAATTTTCTTTTGGAAATATCAAGTTGTAATATGATTTTAAGCAGCGGTGTGCAGTGGGTAAAATTTTAATGAAGCTGAGAAAACATTTTATTATGTATTAAGCCTTTATAGGTCTTTGGTAACTAAACTTACCACTTATAAGGTTGATTTTATTTGAAAATGAGCTATGCAGTTGAACCTTATTGGTATTTTATGGTGTTATAAATTTTCTCTGGTAAGTAGGCTATCCACATTTTAAAATTAGCGTGAAGTGACCATTTTCTTCGTGAGTTGCACGAATGTGGTAAGGATTTTTACAGTGTACGCTACCGTTTTGTTTTGTTGTTACTTTTGTACAGTGCTTAGAAAATTTTAGTTTTTAACGGGAAAACAAGCATTCATGCTAATATAAAGTTGAGATAAGTTATTCTATACATTTTTTTGTTAAATAGCACTACAAGTTGTTTTAATAAGCATTCTTACCACCAAACATTATGTGATTTCCTTTTGAAAAAATGTTCCTTGGTAAGTATACCCATAACAGTATGCCCATAACAGACAGGTGGAGTGTCAAATTATTTACACTCAATCTGTTAGTTGCAGGGCTAAAATAAATAGTTTCTGTTTCTTATCACATGGTCAGCCAATAAAATGACTGAATCATTTAAAAACAGAAGAGGTAGAGGTGTAAAAGACACTAATCAGAGTTATCTCTTCTGAAAGTAATGAATTTCATAATACAGCCAGACCCTGTGGTGAATGAAGTGAAGGTGTCATTTGCAGAGTGGAAAATATGTGCTTTTCAGAGGGCCCGGCATGCTGATAAGCGTACTTTTTCACTCATTGAGGAAGGCAATGGTAAACCACCTCTCTCCTCGTTTTCCTTAGTAAAACCTTTACAGGTTCAAACCAGCCTTTCGGCTGATGACCTAAACAACAACAAGTATACTTACCAGGGCTTAACATCAAAACAGAGTAATATCTTACTGTTAGGCCCTAGAAATACCGGGTGAGCATAAAGTCTTACCCTGATTATAAAATTTATTGCAGAATAACTGTTTGACATAATAATTTAAATTTGATGCTGTTACATAGGTTAGTGTTAATAGTTTTTTTTAAGATTACTTACATTAGTAAACTTCAACGTGTGCCCCCTTGGTAGCTCGGAGAATGTCGAAGCGGTATTCCAGTTCCAAATCGGTGGATTGGAAGGGATGGTCCAACACCCTGGCCAACCCGCTCTCCAGACATTACTCCCCTTGACTTTTTTTTCTGGGGCTATATCAAGGGTGGAGTCTTCGCCACACCAGTAACGGTGGACCGGCATAGAAATACGAGGGTCATTCGTAAAATAAGGTTCCCATGATTTTTAAAAATAGACAGCTATATTTTATCTTAGTGTTATACATCAATTTAAAGCTTAAAACTTACGCTATTTTTCTACATAATCGCCGTTTCTGTCCAAACACTTTTGCAGACGATGCTCCAACTTTTCTATCCCCATGTTGTAAAATTCTGCCGCCAATCCTTTGAGGAATCCAGTAACCTCTTCCTTGACTTCAACATCGGTACTGAAGCGTAGGCCACCCAAGTGTTCCTTTAATTTTGGGAATAAGTGATAATAACTTGGGGCTAGGTACGGGGGTGGGGCACAACAGTCCCGCCAAAATCTGTCAGCAGTTCTTGAGTTTGATGTGAGACATGAGCATTTGCGGTACCTACCGCACACACACTTTGTGATAGCCTAATTTTTCTGTTAAAATCTTATGGATTGTGGTGTTGGACGTCTCAGGAATTTGCAGAGCAAGTTCGTTAATGGTGATTCTCTGATCTTCAAGCAATATTGTCTCAACTTTTTCGACAATTCCGTCTGAAACTGAAGGCCGTCCGCTTCAGTTTTCATCACGAATTTCCATGCGGCCTTCACTGAATTCTGTACACCATTTCCGAACATGTTGAACAGATATGCAGTTTTCGCCATAAACTTCGATTAACTGATGATGAATGTCAATATGTGAAATCCGTTTTGCATTTAAAAAACATATCACAGCGTGAATTTCGCATCTGGCGGTTACAGCGATTGGGAGCTCCATCTTCGAAGGCTGCTAGGCCGGCACTGATCGATGCAGCGAGGAGGGAGTGGTGCGGAAAAAGAGAGGGAGAGCTGATGAGTAAGACAGTGTTGCCAGATTTCTCCCAGCACATCGCATTCTGTCTCGGCAGCTTAGGGAACCTTATTTTACGAATGACCCTCATAGTATGGTTTCAATGTACGAATTAGTAAACAAATTTTCGGAATAGTGAAACATATTCATAATTTATTTCATTTTACACTGTTCTGTATCTTAACTTACCCAGAACCTCTGCTTAGAAACCAGTTGTGCTAACCATTACGCAACTGGCTTCTACTTCGGGGTCCCGGGATTGATTCCCGGTCCAGTTTGGCATGTTTTCATCACTCATCTTCATGTATCATCTTTCTCACCATCTGCATTAGCAGCAATTGAAAACCATTACGCCAACAGGCCGGCCTGGTCCCAGTTAGTTGGCGGGGTTGTTGTGTATTCTAAATAATTTTATTTTAATTTCAAAAAGATGCACAAATGATTGATCTATGTAAGATAAATTAACTTTATATTAATTTTTTTTTGTAATGTGTGAATGTTTTTTTATTTTTTAAAACTTGAAACACTGCCTTATTGTATCTATTTTAATTTGTACTGTTGTAGTAGTAATCATAGTAGACTGAATTTAGATTTAATTAAAAATAGTGAAAAAATTTTGTACTTGTTTTATCTACTACTTGTATTCTAATACAGGATCGTTGAAAAAGGTTAATTTGATTTAATAAATAAATGTTGAAAATGTATCCTGCAATTTGTAATCAGTCTAAATGAAGAAATATTATTTCTGTGAAATTCAAACATGTTTTTTGATGAATTAATAATGTTCGAAAAGATAATTTGAAAAATTATAAATACTTGTTTATTGTATCATAAATACGAGGCGTATTTTTAAAGTAAGTACCGTTTGAAAATAAAAAAAAAATAAAAGGAAATTTGCAAAAACTGATTTTATTTTCGGAATCTACATACTTTTATCTATTTTTCTACATAGTTTCCAAGTTTTTGTAAACCCTTATCATATCGCACAACTAAATTTTGGAAACCTTCTTCATAAAAACTTGCCGCCTGCTGTGATAACCAAGAATTCACGGCTGTTTTCAATTCGTCGTCATCGTCATAACGGCTGCCGCCCAAGTGATGTTTCAGATGTTACAGAAGCAGCGAGTGCCCGCTGCTTCTCTTCCAGCGCATAACGGGTTGCCATGACAACGGCAAATATTCTCTGTATCACTAGTAGGTGAAGAAGAGCTTCTTCACTTACGAGGGCAGTCCAGAAAGTCTGTCACGTTTTGATATATAAAAAAACCAAGTACAAGAAAAATATTTTATTATATACATTTGAAAATTCAACTAAAATGCTATTTTTCTACATAATCACCAAACAAATTAAGACGCTTATCATAGCGGTGAACTAATTTTGAAATGCCGGCGTCATAAAAGTCTATCGCCTGTGATTTTAACCAGTTAATCACACCCTCCTGCAGCTCCGTGGAAAAACCTAATTTTTCTGTAACAATTTCGTCCAATAAACTTTTTGAAATTTGTGGGAAAAAAAGTGTTAGCTCTCTTATGGTGAATCGACGGTCTTCTCTAATCTCCTCATTGACTTTATTCACAATGTCATCAGTCACGAGGCTTGGCCGTCCACTTCGTTCTTCCTCGTGAACATTAGTTCGGCCATTTTTGAACTGAATGCACAAACACCGTACTCCACTTTCAGTGTAAACATCGTTCCCATAAACTTCACAGATTTGGCGATAAATCTCAATTGGTTTATTGTTTTTAGCCAACAAAAACCGTATTACCGACCATACTTCACAACTGGCAGGATTTTGAATTGCGGTACACATTTTAAATTGTTGTTGAAAAACAATGAAGAGCGGCACAGACCTCTCGCTAGCACAGCAGGATAGCCACTGAACGGAGAAACGCCGCGGCACCAAAATGGCCACGATAGCTCCACCCCTAGCAGCTACAACGCAAAACATGACAGACTTTCTGGACTGCCTTCGTATTAAGATTAATTTCTCTCAAAAAATAAGTATAATTTCTGTTATAATTATTTTTTGTTTTACAATTACACGGGTGCCCGCTGCTTCTCTTTCAGCGCATAACGGGTTGCCATGACAACGGCAAATATTCATGATTAGCTCTCCTCACTCATCCTAAATAGTGAAGAGTTTGCGGTAGGTTGTCTAACCTACTGCACATACATGTTCTATATACTTGTACATTAGTGGTTTTGTTTTACGGTGTCACATAATTGTTTTGTATGTGTGTATAATGTGGACAATTCAAACTGGCACAACTCTTGCTCTACGTGTACACACAGTTCTGCATAAAGTATATCCATAACCTATTCTTTCAACAGGGTTTACAAATTTTAATGTACGCAAATGCCTATAACCACCTTATTTCAATGTACAGACATACAAATAATTATTTCATTTTAAAATATGTATTTAAAAATCTGGTGTGAAACACTCACACAACTTTCTCTTCCAATGCAAATGATTAATAATAAACCTAACATTATTAATAAAATATTAGAAATAAACAAAAACTAACCTCAAAAACATAACCTTATTTTAATCATGAGTGAATGACGCAAAATGACAATCGAACTCAGTTTGGCTTAAAAATACGGAAAATCACGCTAAACTAGGCTCTGTAGAGAAAAATGCTTTAAACAAAAGTTGTAGATCTTTTAATTTTCTATAACTTTTATTATATACACTTTTGTCGTAAAATGCATACTAAGACCGAAATGTTAAAAAAATCAATTTTTCTCACGTTTTCGTGAGAAAAAAAAACAGAAAATCGCAAATTACCGCTAAACTAAGCGTTATACAAAAAAGTGTTTGAAATAAAAGTTGTAGAATTTTACATTCTCTACAACTTTTATTATATAACGTTTTGCGCTAAAATGCATATTAAAGCCGCAATCTTAAAAAGAAAATGTTTTTATGTAAAAACAGCCTCAAGCAGAATTTCAGCAAACATGGCGCCTACCCTATCTTGTAGAGAATAAAAAATTGAGTAAAATAGGCGATTTTAAAAAAAATCGTAGGACCAGTTTTTGAGAAAATCGCAAAAAACTGAAAAATTATACGAATAAACTACTACTTCCGGTTGACCGATTTTGATGAAAATGTTCGTGTCGCGTCCGGTAGTGGTATGTAACTTAAGTTTCAAGTTCGTACGATGTTCCGTTCTTGAGATATTCTGTTCACACACAGACACACACACACAGACCAATCGCTAAAAACATATTTTTTGGATTCAGGGGGTCTGAAAACGTATAGATCCGGTGAAAACTTGATTTCGAAAAATCGACATGAAAACAATACTTTCCTTCCTATATATTCATATAGGCAAGAGAAAGTAAAAATTTAAATTATTATAAATTACAACTTACTAAACGATACTTTACAGACATACGCAACAAACTAAACAAATTTGTCTGAATGTTTTATAATTTTTTTTTTTAATTCCTAATTTGTGTACGTTGCAATCTGTTCAATTCAGAACAATAAGCAACCCCATGACCCAATGAGATGAGAATGATGTGCATGACGTGTAAATGAGGTGTAGTCTTGTACAGACTCAGGCCGACCATTCCTGAGAGAGTATGGTTAATTGAACCCCAGCCATCAAAAGTACACCGGTAACCACTGTATAGTATTCAAATCCGTATAAAAGTAACTACCTTTACTAGGATTTGAACCAGGAACCTTCGTCTCCGAAAATC
Organism: Catonia carolina; assembly: GCA_035578175.1. Lineage (NCBI taxonomy): Eukaryota > Metazoa > Arthropoda > Insecta > Hemiptera > Achilidae > Catonia > Catonia carolina. Next base: position 16,372,745 of record JAQMRL010000015.1, read on the forward strand.
AGCTGTTAAACAGCTGACTCACGGCGACGACTTTACCTCTAGACCAACCCGCTGGGTCTATATTTTATAATGAACAGAAAATCATACATGAAAACAAATTAGTCACATCATTATGTCTGACAGAACAACAGTGAAAACAAAGCGTAGTGACCGTGCGTGAGTCGCACATTATAGTAACGATGGTATCAGAGGCGGATCTAGGGGGGGGGCTATTGGGGCTATCGCCCCCCCCCAAAGCCCGGCTTTTTTTTTTTTTTTTGCTAAAAATTTTTTATAATTATTACCGATAATATAGTTTTTCAACTTTTTTTACTCGATTGAGTCAAATTGAGTTCTTTTTCAACTCTTCGTAGATTGAAAACTTGGTTGAGAACTAAGATGACCGAAGATCGACTTACCGGTTTAGCTCTATTACATGTACATCGAGATATCCCTGTTGATATTGAAAATGTAATAGAAAGATTTGCAAAACAAAAAGCGAGAAGGCTTAATTTCATTGTTTAAAAAGGCTCGCTAGTGTAGTGAGGGGCAGGGGCAAAATCTGTATTAACATTTGATTTATAGGCTTTTATTGTTTCAATATTGAATAATTTAGTATTTGTTTTGCAATCTAATTCTTTAAAAATCTAAATATTTATTAAAAAAGTAAAACTGTAAAGTGATTTTGTAAAATAAACGTGTAAAAAAATTAAAACAATAAACTAAGATTTAAAAAATACATGAAAAATTATTTCGCAGAAGTAAAAAAATTGGGGGGGGGGTCAAGTCTCAATAGCCCCCCCAAATTTGGCTTCTAGATCCGCCCTTGGATGGTATACTTTTGTGACGGTACCGTCGTTGCATGGCGAGGGGCAAAGAATGGAGTAGATAAACACCGAAGCTGCTTGTGCCAATTCGGATTGTCCTAGGTATATATATGTTTTTAAAACTGTACCTATTTTCAACGGCACAACTGCCGTGTATATATTTTTTTCATTATTGTCATTGGAAAGAGAAAATCATGTGATTGTTTTGCACAAGATTTCTTTCAGTAAGAGTGCCTCAGTTTACACAAGTTTGAATAAGCTAATCTAATATTTTATCTATTCAATTTTTTGATTTCATTAAATGTATTCATTTTGAACAATTACATTTTAGATTATTAAATGTATCCAATGATTATAGGCATACCGTAAGGAAATTGCAGTGCAAGCGGTCCACGTGTTAACCTTGACAGGGAAGCTTCATCCCCACCATTGTAGTATTTCACAGTAGAGACTCGATAACAGAATGTTTAATATTAACGTAGTGGGGATTTACCGCAACTTCTTGACACATGCGCACTGCGACTGCAACATCCTACCAGTATAGCTACAGTTCAGCCGTTCTTAGTTTGCTCCTGCTGTCAACAAACAAAAGCCCTGCTACTACAGGGTGCACACTAGAGCCCGCGACTTTATGGATGTCGTATTCCTATTAAGTTAACTATGTTTTAAATGACACTAATCAGAGTTATCTCGTCTGAAAGTAATGGATTTCATTATACAGCCAGACCCTGTAGTGAATGAAGTGAAAGTGTCATTTGCAGAGTGGAAAATATGTGCTTTTCAGAGGGCCTGGCATGCTGATAAGTGTACTCTTCCACTCAGTGAGGAAGGGAATGGTAAAGCACCTCACTCCTTGATTTACTTAGTAAAATCTCTACAGGTTCAAACCAGCCTTTTGGCTGATGACCTAAACAACAAAGTACTTCAAACATCAGTCATGATATGATGTATGCCTAACAATTTCATTTATAAAAATACTTTTAAAAGTATTTTGTTGTTACTTTTTAATCAGCGCGTACTCATTTTTTATATAATGCGCATGCTCAGTGACGTCATTATTTGTTTACATTAGGAGCAAACTAAGAGAGGCTGGACTATAAAATGTGCTAGTATAGTATGCGGCCTTCTGCTTATGTTTATACTATTTTTGAAGGTTGATGAGCTCTGAACATTTGCATTGCCCCCTAACCACTTTATATAGGGTGATTCAAAAAGAGCGCCGGTTTTGATATATCAAATTAAGAGATTTATTTTATTGAAAAACTGAAAATAAATACATCAACAAGTTTATCTTACCTTCTGATTTCATGTATGAAAAATGATGTCATTCATGTGTCCTCCTCTACTGCGCTGGCACGCATCAACTCTGTCCATGAAATTGGATATTACTGCACGACAAGTTTCGACTTCCATTTGCCCGATAACCCGTCGAATTTCCTCCTTCAAGTCATTGATGTTTCGGGGTTTATTGGCATACACCAATGACTTCAGATGACCCCAAAGATGAAAGTCACAAGGCGTCAAGTCACACGACCTTGGTGGCCATTGATGGTCGGAATTACGAGAAATGATGCGATCCTGGAACCATTCACGGAGCAACAACATTGTTTCTCGTGCAGCAACTGAATTTTATACGGGTGATATTGGAGATCGTACCGAAGAATTCTCCGTACAGAAGAACATCGTAAACCCAATTGTTGAGAACGGCGACGTATTGATTTTGCTGGGCTAACAGCCACACTCTCACGAACCAACGCAACGTTCTGCTCAGTTCGGCCAGAACGACGACGTCCAGAACTTTTAAGGTCGACTGTTGAACCCATCTCAAAAAACTTTTTCATGAGCCTGCGAACTGTTGATTCATTCGGTGCATTATTACGTCCTAGAGTACCGCGAAGTCGCCTGACAGTAGCCGCATAACTCTCTCCACTCTGGTAAAATGTTTTGACGATTAACACTCGTTGTGCAATAGTAAACTTCTCCATGGTTAGACACAGACTGCGAGAGTACTACACTGCGAACAAGAGAAACTACAACTGAATCGTCAATCGGAATGTTCTCCGAAATAGAAATGAGGTCTAACAATGTTGCCAACCGATAAACAAAAATTTACCAGCCGTTTAAAAACCGGCGCTCTTTTTGAATCACCCGTTAGTTAACCAATCACTTGCTAGCAACGTTCCCAATACTTGCTCTTGAAGCTCTGTTAAATATTTCATCGGCCATTTTTTCAGTCTTTTAATAATAATTATAACCTACGAACATACAATCAGCTGATGTTATAAAGTATGTGCTCTAAAGTATAAAGTATGTTATAAAGTTATGTTAGTGTGCTCTATAATCGATGTGTTCAGTATGAGATATATGACGAGAGTGAACTATTGCGGCTCTTACGAGGCGTGTTCAGAAAGTAAGTACCGTTTTTAAAAAAGCAAGTAAAACAATTTTTTTTTCAACACAATTTTATTTCTACGTGAAAGCCCAAACCTTAAACTATTTTTCAACATAGTTTCCACCGATGTTCAAACACTTGTCGTAGCGGGTGATCAATTTGTCTATACCCTCTTCGTAGGAGGTTCCCGCCAACGAATATAGCCACGACTCCATGGCAGTTTTCACTTCATCGTCGGTTTCAAAGCGTTGGCCGCCTAGCTCGCGCTTCATGTGCAGGAACAAGTGGTAGTCAGACGGTGCCAAGTCCGGGCTGTTGGGCGGGTGATCGAACTGCTCCCAACGAAATCGTCGAACCAATGTTTGAGTGTCACCAGCGGTATGGGGCCGAGCATTGTCATGGAGCAACACAAGTCTCATCATGCACATTTGTTCGACCGCCATTGAACATTCTAACCCATTTTCTCACCATTCCTTCACTCATCACGTCTTCCCCGTAAACATCTCGAAGTTGACGATAAATTTCAGCCGGTTTCACATTCCTTGCGTTAAAAAATCTTATTACAGAACGAATCTCACAATCGGCGGGATCACTAATTGTCTTAAACATTTTAAGCGTTCAGAGAAAACTGAAAACACAACGTAGAACAACTACAATGGCGTGAGTCGATAGCCAGTGAACAAGAACGACTAGTGCGCATGCGCGGAACACCGATTGCAGCGCTATGGCGGCAGTAGAATGAAACGGTACTTACTTTCTGAACACGCCTCGTATACGCATGCTCGCGTAATGTTTGTCAGGTACAATCTGACAACGCTGGCAAACGTTCTGATTGGTCTAAACGTATGAAACAGCAGAGCTCATCAACCGTGAAAAGCATATTAGTGAAGTTTGTATTAGTCGATGTTGTAACATTGTCCATTAGCAATTTTCATGTCTAAAGCTTCACATATTTTGCATTAGGCGGAGTGCACACCTATGCAATACGATATTTATCTTATGCGATAGATGTCTGCTTGCTCAATACAAAACACATTGCTAGTGAAAACTTGCCGGACACCAGTGATACAGCGACATCTATCCCAAGATATTTGTAGCGTACGATATGTTCAGCTTGTCTTATGCGATAAATATCTTAATACACTAGTTGCCCTGACTCCACTGTTAAAACATCATACTATCGCGTGTTCTTATTTTCATTGTTAAAAATTTGTTTTAATTATATTACTACAATATGAAGGACGATCCTGTTTTTATAATATTCTTTGTAAATGAGGTACAGAAATATTCGTGTATATGGAATTACCAATTAAAGGTAAAATGAAACAAAATTTTCGGGTCTCATTCTGTATGTCTACGTGAATTTATCTTCATGCAGCAAGAGTTCTTTATATACAATAGCTGAGCTGTGGTGTGCATTGTGTAAATTATATGGATGAACCCAAAACCTTCTGTTTATCCTTCTATTTTGCCTTCTACGGAAATACCATGCCCAAAACAGGCAGGTGGAGTGTTATTTTAATTGCACTGTATCTGTTTGGTCCAGGGCTAAAAAAATTAGTTCTGTTTCTTATCACATAGTCAGCCACTTATATGACTGAACTATTTAAGAACAGAAGAGGTAGAGGTGTAAAAGACACTAGTCAGAGTTATCTCCTCTGAGAGTAATGAATTTCACTATGCAGCCAGACCCTGTGGTGAATGAAGTGAAGGTGTCATTTGCAGGGTGGAAAGTGAGTGTTTTTTGGAGGGCCTGGCATGCTGATAAGCATACTCTTCCAATCAGTGAGAAAGGCAATGGTAAACCACCTTACTCCTCGTTTTTACTTAGTAAAACCTCTAGAGGTTCAAACCAGCCTTTCGACTGTTGACCTAAACAACAACACGGAAATACCAACGGGAGATTACAACATCCTCTTCGCTTGAAGAACTCATTATATACTGAGGAAATTAGTAAGATTATATCGTACAAATAAAATCGTATCATACTGGTGTCCATTCATGTAAGATATACGATAAATATCGTATCGCATAGGTGTGCGCTCCGCCTTAAGGTTATATCTACACCAGATTTTTTAAAAGTATGCAATAAGTGCTAGTTGTCAGTGGTACCTTCTTCTTCTTCTCTTCTTTATCTGCCCCTTCTGCCTCTCAGCGTAGGGTGTGCCGTTGCCTCGATCCATCCTCTCCAGATACCTCGGTCCATCATCATATTCCTCATCTGCTGCCAGTCCTTTCCTCGAGCCTCCCCCAACCGCTCCATGTACTCTTGATAGCTCTGTCGTGGTCTGCCCCTCGGTCGGCGTCCTTCTGGTTTTGCTTCCAGGAATATGTTCCAAATTCCAAATCTTATCTTATTTTTCCTAGCCAGAGCTATCTTCTCTCTATAATCATTATCACCATTCCATGTCCCAAATCTAGTATTACAGCATTTCCGTTTATTATTCCGATTATCCAGTCCTGTTCCGAGGCTTTGTGTTGTGCTTTGAATCCGTTTTTAACCAACGTGTGGGGGATTAGCCCAACACGCTGGGTTGGAGTACTTCTTAGTCTGGCTCCTACCCTTTGACCTGTCCGGCTTGGGTGGCCCTACCAGTAGTTACACTACCGCCGGCATAGCTCGCAGGGTCATAGGAACACGCTAGCCCCTCCACCAACGACAAGGTCTTGTACTCCCCAGGAGGGGTGTCAGTGGTACCACATCAACAAATAAAAATTTCACTAGACATAATTCGGTAAGCCGCGTACTATAGTAGCACCAGTAATTAAGTTATTAAATATTGACTCTAGTATTAGAATTAAGCGACTGATTTTCATTCCATGAATTATTATAGATTTTAATCTAGGGTAATCTAACTTACTTATTATATACATTGTATTAAGCCTTCTTTTGTAATTTTCTACTCTTTCTGTTACACTGGATACAGTATTGTACTATACATATTTACATTTTAATAAAGTTTTATATTTTACAAAAATTTTGAAATTGTTTTTTGTACTTTCTCTTGCCTATATGAATATATAGGAAGGAAAGTATTGTTTTCGTGTTGAGTTTTTACCAGATGTTGTTGTTTAGGTCATCAGCCAAAAGGCTAGATTGAACCTCTAGAGGTTTTACTAAGTAAAACAAGGAGTGAGGTGGTTTACCATGCCTTCCTCACCGAGTGAAAAATCACGCTTATCAGCAAGCCAGGCCCTCTGAAAAGCACATATTTTTCACTCTGCAAATGACACCTTCACTTCATTCACCACAGGGTCTGGCTGTATAATGAAATTCATTACTTTCAGAGGAGACAACTCTGATTAGTGTCTTTTGCACCTCTACCTCTTCTGTTCTTAAATGGTTCAGTCATTTAATTGGCTGACCATGTGATAAGAAACAGAACTATTTATTTTATCCCTGCAACGGACAGATTGAGTGTAAATAAATTGACACGCCACCTGTCTGTTAAGGGCAGAAGATATATATATAGATATTTGCACCAGATATACACGTTTTCAGACCCCCTGAACCCAAAAAAACATGTTTGTAGCGATTGGTCTGTGAACAAAATATATCAAGAACAGAACATCGTATGAAGTTGAAACTGAAATTAGGTACTACTAGACGACCCGATACAAACATTTTCATCAAAATCGATCAACCTGAAAAAGTAATTTATTCGTGTTAATTTTCACTTTTTTGTGATTCTCTCAAAAACGGCTCATTTTCTACATTGTGTATGCTCTTTATGATAGGGTAGGCGCCATGTCTGCTGAAATTCTTGGGGAGGCTGTGCTCTTGTAGAAAAAAAATGGTTTTCTTAAGATTGCAGTCTTAATATGCATTTTAGGGCAAAAATGTATATAATAAAAGTTGTACACAATTTAAAAACCAACAACTTTTATTTCAAACATTTTGAAATCAGGAAGAATGTGGAAAAAATTTTTAAAGAATTTTAATTTACTGAAGATGTGTACAAGATACATGAAAGCGCTATAAACATTGTTAAGTGTTTTCTGTTACCTTATTCTGGTGGTAATATATATTTCAATTTCAAATAATACGGCTGTTTATAATCCTACATAGGATGTTATATATATATTACAGACCCAACAGGTATTGGAAATAGAAACACATTCAAAAACAGGATAAACGAGTGGAATGTGATGCCAGAGAATGAGGTCCTTAGGAAGACAGGGACAAAGTGGACAGAGGAGAGGAAGCAAACACTTGGGGAGAGAATGAAAGAAGTATGGAAAATGAGAAAGAATTCCCAAAAATGAGTCGGAATGCTTTGCGTGATCCATCAGGGTCCATATAAGCACATAATAATAATAAATATATTACATGTGCAATAATTTATAGTATTACATACATTTTATTACGCATGTATATTTATGAAATTTAAGTACCTCAAAGGATATCTCTAGAGAAAGGTTACTGTCAGATGCTAAATAAGTGTTAAAGTATTATTTACGTTTATGTAAAACCTGAAGGCTGTCTGACATTATTTTTTTTTCATTATACTTGTTTGTTAATTGACAAAAACATAATATATTCACTGTAACAGTTCATAAGTTATCAGACCTTGTGTAATATACACAAAAGAATCAGATCATGGTTACAGTAAGAGTTACTCTTTTTTTTTTTTTTGCGCCCTGGAGACTCCAGGAGGAGTATAGGACATGTCAGCTATAACACCTGAAATATATATAAGAATCACACAATGTATCACTACTATCAAGAAAGATATTCTTGTTTGCTAAAAAACATTTTACCGATCAAGTAATTTTTCAGATTCCTTTTAAAGGAATTCAAATCCTCACAACATTTTAAAAATTGGGGTAATTTATTCATGAATTTCCTCCCTGCATAAGTAGGTTTTTCTTCAAACAATTTTGTCGAGTGATTAGCCCCATAATAATCATTTCTGTTTCTCGTGTTATGATTGTGAACATTGAAATTCTGAATAAAATTATTTTGCCTAACATATATAATCACCTCAAAAATGTAGAGAGAGGGAACTGTAAGCAATTTAAGCTCCTTAAATAGTGGTGTGGATGAGGTTAGCTGGTTAGCTCCCACCATACACCTAATAGCTTTCTTTTGAATTTTAAAAACCCTATTCATATTACCCATGCTAGAATTACCCCATACTAAGATACCATAACGGATATGAGACAGAATGAGGCCATGATAAGCTGCCATTAGTAATTTTTTATCATTTAATCTGGCAATTTGTTTTAGTGCAAATACCCCAGATGATATTTTACTACAAACTTGATTGGTATAGAAATCCCAAGACAAAGATCTATCTAGAGATCATAGCTGTAGTCACACAGCTGTTTAACTAACAGACTGTCTGTAGTAATATGCATTAAATAAAACAAATACAAACAAAAATAGAAGGTAAATATTTTATTGATACAAAAAATGACTATTCGAAAGCTGTCTCATCGCCTCCAATGTATGGCCAGCCTAAGAGATTTCTGTTCATATTCATCAAGTTAGAAAAATATATTTTTTTATTTATTTTGGTTTATTTTTTATATTAATTATAATAAAATATCCTGTTTAAACTATTAAACAGAATGTAAATTTTATGGTTAAAAAATACAATATGTATCAACTGATTTTAGTGCAGGCCTAACCTTTTTATTTGTATATTTTATTTTTTATTTGTAAACAAACACTTGTTTATTAATTTTGTTTACAAAAGAGGGTAATTTTTATTTAAATTGTTGTAATTATATAAAAAAATAACAAATCAAATTTGGACATTATTAAAATGTCCAAATTTGATTTGTTTCAGGAATTTGAAAGAAAAGAATTAGTTAAAAATATACAGTTATCATCTGATAAAGATTTTGTTGACCATTATAGACAAGGACATAAATCAGAATTGTATGCTATATCTAGAGAACAGGTAGGTCTTGTGTTATTTTTATTACATTTTATCGTTCTAATACTAATAAATTGCGTAGCAACAAATTTAGAATAAAAATTTTGTAATTTAATTGTTGTACATCTCACTTTAAATATAGAATTGCCTCAAACTTTAAAGTATTAAAAATTTACTTTCATTGTGCCCCATACGAAGGCACTTATTGGTAGCCTCAGAAGGACTTCAAATATCACAGGGGTTGTTACACAATAGTAGTTTTTAGAAAAAAAATTATATACGAGGGTTATCCAGAAAATAACCTCCGTTTTGAAATAAAAAGTAAACGAGTGAAGATACAAAAACTTTATTATATACATATTAAAACTACAGTTTTTCTCTATTTTTCGACATAGTCGCCAAACAGATTCAAGCACTTGTCATACCTTGGAACAGTCTTTGAAATACCCTCTGCATAAAAATCTGCCGCCTGTGAATGTAGCCAACCATTCACGGCGTTTTGAAGCTCTTCATCATTGGCGAACTGCTGAGATGCAAGCCACCGCTTCATGTTTTCTCGCCCTCATACAGCTCGAAGAACAAATGAACTCTTGGCCAAGTTCAAATGGGACGTTTTCGATCACCCCCATACAGCCCGGACTTGGCTCCTAGTGACTTTCACCTGTTCCTGAACATGAAGCGGTGGCTTGCATTTCAGCGATTCGCCAATGACGAAGAGCTTCAAAACGCCGTGAATGGTTGGCTAGATTCACAGGCGGCAGATTTTTATACAGAGGGTATTTCAAAGACTGTTCCAAGGTACGACAAGTGCTTGAATCTGTTTGGCGACTATGTCGAAAAATAGAGAAAAACTGTAGTTTTAATATGTATGTAATAAAGTTTTTGTATCTTTACTCGTTTACTTTTTATTTCAAAACGGAGTTTATTTTTTAGATAACCCTCGTATAATACAGTCGAACCCATAGGGGTAGTTAGGATTTTCTATAGGTGGGGCACATAAAAAAGGATAAATTATTTTTTATTAAAAAATGTTATTATTTTAACATAATGAAAACGCTATAAGTAATTAGTTTTAATGCTATTCGAACCTATTTAAATTATATTCCATCACTAGCCTGTGGGAGTTCTGGCTAAATCTTGACAAAATTTATTTCTCAAATTTATCTTCAGCTCATAAAATTAGGTTATGTCTTTCATTTTATAGTTACTTGAGTCACAAGTTTGCCCTTGTATGCAACGAGGGGTAAAGGGGGAAAAGCATCAGTGCACATGCATGACTGCTTTAATTTCAGTACAACAAACACAACAAATTATACTATATCCAGAGCATATACAATATATCGCAGAACCTTTTGTAGGTTAAATGTATGAATATAACTGTTTGTTACCGTAAACAGAAATGTTGAGTTTCTCAAAAACATGGGCAGACTATTCAGTGCTGAACAAAATCTAATATGCAGTGTAATAAAATGTTGTGAAGTTGAAGCTAAACAAAAATGCCTTTCCCTGCCTCTTAACAAAAGCCATGAGCGAGAGGCCAACTACTGTGATGTTTCTCTTTCCAAATTTGAAAATAAAGAAGGAAATTAAACATGTGAAGAAGCTATTCTTCAACAGTTTTGTTGACACCTGGTAAAAAAAGGAAACTGTTGGGTAGATACTAGTGAGACTGATAGTGAAGACGCCGGTGACAGCAATAATAAAGAAGGCAGCGATTCATTCGTAGAAAATTTTGTTCCAATGGAATAAGGTAGCTTTGTAATTTCTATTTCATATAATGAATTAATATAATAATTTCACTAACCTTCTTTTTAAACTGCGTCACCTTTATTTTAATTTCTACTTACACGTGTTTCGGTGGATCCACCATCATCAGAGTAAATGAAAAATTGAAACTAAAAATTTTTTTTTTCTCAATTATTTAAAATTTACAAAAGATGGTACATCTTCAGTCACTTGTATAAAAACAGTTTTATACAAGTGACTGAAGATGTACCATCTTCTGTAAATTTTAAAAAAATGAGAAAAAAAAATTTTTAGTTTCAATTTTTCATTTACTCTGATGATGGTGGATCCACCGAAACACGTGTAAGTAGAAATTAAAATAAAGGTGACGCAGTTTAAAAAGAAGGTTAGTGAAATTATTATATTAATTCATTATATGAAATAGAAATAATTTCAAACTGCAGGATGCATTATAAAGATTTATTTTTGAATGAAGCTTTGTAATTACAGTAAATCAAACATATCTAGTCATGTAATTAAGCTGTAGGCAATATTACAGGCCACGTTTATTTCTTATAACGTTTATGAAGAAAACATTTTCAAGAAAATGTTTTCTAAATGTTAAGCTATGGTGTATTCCAAGGAATACACCATAGCTTACAAATTGTATGTAGAAACTGCACAGTAGTGAAATGTACGAGTAGTGTCTCACTGTTGAGGTTGGCAGTACTGTCGAATTTTCACTTCCTTTCCTCATAGCGTATCTATACTCAAAAGGCAATCTTGTGAGTTCAGTATTTATACATTGTTTACTAATGATTAAACACATGTTATATTGTTCATTATTTGCATTAGCAAGAGAGAGTCATGTGAGTGTTTGACACCAGATTTTTAAATACGAGTAAGTACTACATAAATATAGTTTTTCTTAGACTATGACATACAGTAGAGCGTCAATAATCCGGATTAATTGGGACCGGACGCCATCCGGATTATCAAATTATCCGGATTATCGAAACACCCGATAAAATTGCCAGTAGACGTCTTCAAAGTAAGAAAAGTACAGTAGCTAAATTCGACTATATTTTAAATGATTTGTTAACAGAAATGTGAAGCGGGTAAGTAAAACTACGAAATATGTTGTTATGTATAAAGAACTAATTTTTATTTAACGAAATTTGTAATTGTACATATAAAAGAGTGATACATAATAAGGTTTGGCGCCATATTGTACTCAAAGGACTCTTATTATTTTGATTTAAGCCAATTCATTTAATTTGTGCAATAGACAGACAATGCTTTAAAAGACAATTACAACATGTATACAGCGTTACTTATTATTTATTATTTGTTCGACTTTTTAAAAAAATCACTAATGGATGTATGAACTGCAGTAACCTACGATAAATGAATTCCCATTTTTCGCCAGAATTGAATCCGAATTTTCGACGTTCCGGATTTTTGACGTCCGAATTATTGACGCTCTACTGTAATCAATTACTGTATTCCTTTGATACAAAAGTATTTTTTAAAGTCCTAGAATCAGCAGTTTGATTAATAAACTTAAAACAAAAATTCAAAATTCAAAATTAAGTTTAATCAATAAACTTAAGACTTGACATTTGTGTTGGATAAATTTTATGCATTATTATGATTTGTGTATTTTAGGTGCGGCGTTTATCATTACCCATTAATGGTAGTAATGCTAATGCTAGTTTTTTCCTAAAAGGTCATTCAACTTCATCATCTTTAGTACAAAAGTATCCTACTGGCATTGCTTTACCAAATTCTGTTGTACGACGAGAAAGAAAGTCAATAGATTCAACAAATGATATGCCATCTGATAGAGAGGAAAAACAGAAGAGAAGACTTTCAGATAAAGAAATAGAGGAAATGGTACGTAATTTTATAGTTTATGAACATTTTTACTTTCTCTTGTCTATATGAATATATAAGAAGGAAAGTATTATTTTCATGTCGATTTTAAGAAATCGAGTTTTCACCGGATCTACACGTTTTCAGACCCCCTGAACCCAAAAAACATGTTTTTAGCGATTGGTCTATGTGTGTGTGTGTGTGTGTGCGTGTGTGTGTGCGCGCGCGCGCGTGTGTGTGTGAACAGAATATTTCAAGAACGGAACATCGTACGAACTTCAAACGTAAACTAGGTACATACCACTACCGGACCCGAGTCGACCATTTTCATCAAAATCGGTCAACCGGAAGTAGTAGTTTATTCGTATAATTTTTCACTTTTTAGCGATTTTCTCAAAAACTGGTCCTACGATTTTTTTAAAAAATCACCTGGTTTACTCAATTTTTTATGATCTACAAGACAGAAATTGTTTTTTTAAGATTACGGCTTTAATATGCATTTTAGCGCAAAAATTTATACAATAAAAGTTGTAGAGAATTTAAAATTCTACAACTTTTATTTCAAACTTTTTTTGTATAACGCTTAGTTTAGCGGTAATTATCGATTTTCTTTTTTCTCACGAAAACGTGTAAAAAATCGATTTTTTTAAGATTTCAGCCTCAGCATGCATTTTACGACAAAAGTGTACATAATAATTTTTATAAAAAAGTAAAAGATCATAAACTTTAATTAAAGCATTTTTTTCTACAGAGCCTAGTTGAGCGTGAAAGAGTGATTTTCCGTATTTTTAAGCCAAACTGGGTTGATTTTCAGTTTGCATCATTGTCATGTTAAAATTAGGTTATGGTTTTTGAGGTTAGTTTTTTGTTTATATCTAATGTTTTATGACTAATGTTAGATTTATTGTTAACTATTTGCATTGGCAAGAGAAAGTTGTGTGAGTGTTTCACACCAGATTTTTATATTAAGCTATAATTTCATCTTTTAGTTTTATCAATACAAATTTACTCTTCTGAAGGAAAAATTGTATTTGTAAGATGTATCTATTGTTTTGTATGCTTACTACAGATTGTAAGAAGGCTCACTAACGAGAACATACATATTGATTTGGACAAAAACACCAAAAAAACTGAAGAAGGTGATTCAGATGCTGACAAACACTTTCAAAGGAATTTATTTCAGGTATAAAATTATCATTACTTTAATTTTTACTTTCTCTTGCCTATATGAATAGGCCTATATAGGAAGGAAATTATTGTTTTCATGTCGATTTTAAGAAATCGAGTTTCACCGGATCTACTCGTTTTCAGACCCCCTAAACCCAAAAAACATGTTTTTAGCGATTGGTCTCTGTATGTGTGTGTGTGTGCGTGTGTGTGTGTGTGTGTGTGCGCGCGTGCGTGTGTGTGTGAACATAATATCTCAAGAACGGAACATCATACAAACTTGAAACTTGAAACGTAAACTACTGTTAAATAAGGGACCCTTATTCAACGGCCCTGAGATAACGCTATTGAAGTTCCTGGGCGTATCTCTAGATAGATCTTTGTCTTGGGACTTCTATACCAATCAAGTTTGTAGTAAAATATCATCTGGGGTATTTGCACTGAAACAAGTTGCCAGATTAAATGATAAAAAATTACTAATGGCAGCTTATCATGGCCTCATTCTGTCTCATATCCGTTATGGTATTTTAGTATGGGGTAATTCTAGCATGGGTAATATGAATAGGGTTTTTAAAATTCAAAAGAAAGCTATTAGGTGTATGGTGGGAGCTAACCAGCTAACCTCATGCAGGCCACTATTTAAGGAGCTTAAATTGCTTGCAGTTCCCTGTCTCTACATTTTTGAGGTGATTATGTATGTTAGGCAAAATAATTTATGATTTATGAATAATTTATAATTTATGCAGAATTTCAATGTTCACAATCATAACAGGAGAAACAGGAATGATTATTATGTGGCTAATCACTCCATAAAATTGTTTGAACAAAAACCTACTTATGCAGGGAGAAAATTCTTAAATAAATTACCCCAATCTTTAAAGTGTTGTGAGGATTTGTATTCCTTTAAAAAAAATTTAAAAAATTACTTGATCGGTGAAACTTTTTATAGCATAGAATTTTTATAGAATTTCTTTCTTGATAGTAGTGATACATAGTGTGTTTCTTATACGTATTTCAGGTGTTATAACTGACATGTCCTATACTCCTCCTGGAGTCTCCAGGGCGCAAAAAATAAAAAAAAAAAAAAAAAAAAAGCTTGGAGAACATTCCGATTGACGATTCAGTTGTAGTTTCTCTTGTATGCACAGCGAGTGACAGTTTGGTGCGGCTTTTGGTCGGGCGGTGTCATCGGCCCTTACTTTTTTGAAAATCAAGAAGGACAAGCCGTGACAGTAAATGGAGACCGATACCGTACGATGATTAGGGAGTTTTTGTGGTGTCATTTGGATGGAATGGACATTGACGAGTTGTGGTTTCAGCAGGATGGTGCCACCTGTCACGCTGCACGAGAAACAATGTTGTTGCTCCGTGAACGGTTCCAGGATCGCATCATTTCTAGTAATTCCGACCATCAATGGCCACCAAGGTCGTGTGACTTGACGCCTTGTGACTTTCATCTTTGGGGTCATCTGAAGTCATTGGTGTATGCCAATAAACCCCGAAACATCAATGACTTGAAGGAGGAAATTCGACGGGTTATCGGGCAAATGGAAGTCGAAACTTGTCGTGCAGTAATATCCAATTTCATGGACAGAGTTGATT
Source organism: Catonia carolina (assembly GCA_035578175.1). Classification (NCBI taxonomy): domain Eukaryota; kingdom Metazoa; phylum Arthropoda; class Insecta; order Hemiptera; family Achilidae; genus Catonia; species Catonia carolina. Next base: position 16,388,197 of record JAQMRL010000015.1, read on the forward strand.
CGTGCCAGCACAGTAGAGGAGGACACATGCATGACATCATTTTTCATACATAAAATCGGAAGGAAAGATGAACTTGTTGATGTATTTATTTTCAGTTTTTCAATAAAATAAATCTCTTAATTTGATATATCAAAACCGGCGCTCTTTTTGAATCACCCTATATTTTGTAGGCATGCTGTTCCATTGTTGATTACATACGCTGCGCTATTGCAGTACATACAAGACTATACTAGTGCAGACGCACGTTTTGCACAGCGCTCTCCTTACGAAAATCAGGCTATACTTTACTACAGTTGAGCCGTTGTTAGTTTGCTCCTACTGTCAACAAACAAAAGCCACCTACTACAGGATGCACGCTAGAGTCTGCGGCTTTACGGATGTCGTATTCCTATTAAGTTAACTATTTTTTAAATTATAAGTACTTTATGTACTAAAAACATCAGATGTAGGCCTAACAATTTCATTTAGAAAAAAAATTTAAAAGTATTTTGTTGTTACTTTTTAATCAGCGTGTACACATTTTGATATAATGCGCATGCCCAGTGACGTCATTATTTGTTTACATTAGGTGCATACTAAGACAGGCTGGATTTTAGATAGTATAGTAACCGTGCTAATAACCGAATTGTTGATTTGACTTCAAATAAACTAAAAGAAAATTGTGATTAGCCTAATTTTATATGTGTTAAACATTTTTTTTTTGTTGTAGGCTGAAAAGAAGAAGAAGAAAAGGAAATCTCGCCAAGGTAATCCTCAAAACTACTTTAACTACTATACTACTATCTTTTGTTGTTTTTCACTATAGTATAACACTATGTTTAAAATCATTTTATCGTATGCCAGATATTTTCTTTTTTCATTTCAATTTTCGCCTTTGGTTTAATGTGTTACTTAACAGGTTGTGATCACTTATGCCAAAATATTAGGAACACAGAAATTCCCCGATCATATTTAACAGGAAAATTCTACAGAATTAAACAAGAGAATGTGTCTTGTGGATGGAAAGAAATCAAACCTGGAGTTCTACAAGAAAGTGTACTGAATCTCTACTTTCTGTATACCAGTGACCTTCCGAAATATAAAAATACCATAACATTTACAACATGTACGAGGTATGATAAAAAAAATACGATGTATAATTTTATTGTGAACAAACTGCTGAAATTTTATCCATTTGTCGCCACAAATTAATAGATTCTGTTTCGTGTGGACATTTAAATTCTGTAAAAAGGCCTTTTACTTTACGTACATTATCACTTTAAATACCGAAAAAGAAGGAACATAAGGCTTCTAGACTGGCCAAAAGTAACAGAACAATTAGAAGGCATGATCTGGGATGACCAGTGGATCCTGGTGTAGGTCTGGGACCTGATCTTCAAATTGTAGAATTGTAGAAGGAGGAGGAGGAGGAGGACGAGGAGGAGGAGGAGATAATGAAGAAGGAGAAGGAGAAGAAGATGATGATGATGATGATGATGATGATGATGATGATGATGAGGAGGAGGAGGAGGAGGAGGAGGAAGAGAATAAGAAAGATGGAGGAGGAGGGATGAGGATAAGAAGAAGACATTGTTAAGTTATAAAATGTTGTTAAGACAGAAAATTGGTGAGTAAGGTTGTGCAATCTGTCATGAATTTTATTGTTGTATTATTGATGGTAAGTTTTAAAATTGCCATTTATGTCCATCTGTCCGTCACACCCAGATATCAGAAACTACAAGAGATAGAAACAACCGGTTTTCGGATTCATAATCTACACAAAAAGTTAGTGGGCCTGGATCGAGTTTAAGTTCCAGTTTTGACCGGAATTGGCCCAAAACTGGAAGTCAAGAAATCAAAGTCGGAATCTGGGAACAAAAATAGTGTCATTCAATTCCTCTTAAAGAGTAGATACAATAATCATTGGGTTTAAAGTTCCAGTTTTGACTGGAAGTTGGCCAAAACCTGAAGTCATGAAATCAAAGTCTGAATTAGGAAACAAAAATAGTGTCATTCGATTCCTTTTAAAAAGTAGTTACAGAAATTTCTAATGGCTTTTTAAAAATTACCACCAGCCATGAGACGCGTTGTCTCATGAAAGGGTTTTTTATTTTTATTATTAATCGCCATGCTGCCCCCCCCCCCCCCGAAGTTTGCCAGTTCAAAGGGTTGTATCATCAACTTCACTAGTCTGAAAGCTTATTAAGGTTACCTGGAAAACCTTATTACTTTGTTTATAGTAACATTGTTCATAAAGATTACTGCAATATTGAAAATTGTTAATACATGTAATTTTCAGATAAGGAGAAAGAAATGAACAGGATTTTACGAAGAACAAGTCTTATGAAACCAGTAAGTATATTCTACAACACCTATCTTTACATGTACTTTGGCACTACGGCTAATGGCCCAAATCGTAGGAAGTATATAACGGGTGTTTTATTAAGGACGCAACCCTGATTATAAGAAGATAGAAGTAATACATCGGTTAATTTTCTGTCCCCCAATCAGTATGTTGGCAACAGTGTACTCAAGGCCAACAACCGAAGACAGTTAAAATGTTCCAGTCAAGCATTAGTGTGGTGACAACAGTCGTTTCGTTATATTGTGTCAGCAATGGTTTTTTCCAAGGAAGAATGCGTGTTTATTGTATAGACTTACATAGCGAGTAAATCTTACAAATGTGTGCATGATAAGTTTCAGTTGAAATTTCGATTTATTCGGAACGGCAGAACGTGGAAATTTCAACTGAAACTTATATTGCACACATTTGTAAGATTTACTTGCTATGTAAGTCTCTACAATAAACACGCGTTCTTCCTTGGAAAAAAACCATTGTTGACACAATATAACGGAACGACTGCTGTCACCACACTAATGCTTGACTGGAACATTTTAATTTTTTTTTTTTGCATCCAGGAGACTCCAAAGGGAGTATAGGACATGTCAAGATAAAACTAATAAACTGAAAGTTTATCACCACTGATAAATTCATCACTTACCACCAGAAAATTGTTTTTGCTACTGCTTACTTCTGTAGGCTTGCCATGAACCCCATTGAATCAAATATCACACAAAATTAAAAATTAAAAAATTGAACACAATGATAAATTCAATACTTACCAATAATTTTTTCCTGCTACTGCTTAACTCGGTAGGCTTGTTATGAACCCCGTTGTATCGAATAGTACACAATATTTTGTTTAATTAGAAGTTAAATATTTTTCAATCAAAACTATTTAGAACGGATTCGTGCACACTGTAAAATGTTTCATCAATTAAATATTATTTTAGCTTTTTTTTAAAATGACTTAAATTGTCACAACTTTTTAAACCTTGTGGTAATTTATTGATGTATTTTCTACCTGCATAAGTTGGTTTTTGTTCAAACAATTTAGTGTTGTGATTAGCAACATAATAATCGATTCTGTTTCTTGTGTAGTGGTTGTGAACATCTAAATTCTGTAAAAAGGTATTTTTCTTTACGTACATTATCACTTCAAAAATGTACAAAGAAGGAACTGTGAGCAATTGCAGCTCTTTAAATAGTGATCTGCATGAGGTAAGGTGGTTGACTCCCATCATACACCTAACAGCTTTTTTCTGTACTGTCTTAGGTAGTTAACCTTGAGTACACTGTTGCCAACATACCGATTGGGGGGGACAGAAAATTTACCGATGTATTACTTCTATCTTCTTATAATCAGGGTTGTGTCCTTAATAAAACACCCATTACTTTGGCATTAGTACTGACGACTCAAATCGTAGGAAGTTGGTATGTACTATGTATCAGTAACTCATCATGCATTTAACGGTAGAATTACTAAAATAATTTAACTTTGTAAAGAGTGCAAAAGCAAAAAATATATTTATTTTTTCATTGCGGGGATCTAGCCCCGGTTGGTCTAGCAGTAAAGTCTTCCCCTCCAGTCATCTGATTTTTAGAGACAAAGTTTCCTATTTCAAATCCTAGAAAAGGTTTTACTTCTATACTAATTTGAAAACTAGACAGTGTTTATCGGTGTACTTTGATGTTTGGGTTCAATTAACTATACCCTCTCAGGAATTATCGACCTGAGTCTGTACAAGACTGCACCTTATATACATGTCATACATATCATCCTCATCTTGTTGGGTTATGGGGTTGCTTGTTGTTCTGAATTGAACAGATTGCAACGTACACAAATTATCATCATCATCATCATCTCCTTTACGGATTAGGCCAATCGCCTGTTCCAACATCACACCATCTCTTTCTTGGACGCCCCAAACATCTCCTTCCTCGAGGGCGATACTTCAGCGCCTGAAGACTAGCTTTATCAGGTGACATCCTAAGTACATGTTCCTGCCACCTATTTCTGTACCTCCACATTTTATCAATGATTGTTTCGTCTCTCTTCAGTTCTTCTCGAATCACGCTACTTCTATTGTGTTCTCTCCGGCTACACCCCTTCACAGATCTCAAAAATCTCATTTCAGCTGCCTCCAATCGACTTAAATCTCTCTTCTTTGGTGCCCAGGTCTCACTTCCATACAGTAAAATTAGGAATAAAATAATTGGTGGTTGTGTTATCATGGTAGTTTTTTTTCTATTCCAGTCTTTGTATACATTTTACAAATAAAAGTATGTTGTAGAAAATTTAAAAAAAATTATAAATTTTATTACAAGAATTGTTTTTAGAGCGCTTGTTTGTTTAGTGTCAATTAGGCATTATAAACTCATCATTAGAAAAATGCTATTATTTGTTAAGTAACGCCAGTTGGGCAAGCAACTTTGTATGGTGACCAGTTGACAGCCATCCATGAATAAATTCTACTGGGGGTCCCTGTTCAAACTCATGTCTAATCCACGTCAAAAAATACAGCAAAAGCAGCGGTCAAATTGGGTTGTTGTCAACAATGTACAGTTCCCGATAACAAATAAAAGCTAAAAAAAAAAATATTTAGGCATTTTCTATATTTGGCTTTTTAATATCGAAAAAATAAGAAATTTATTTGAATATTTTATACGAATAAAATTTATTCGATTATGAAAACTATTTATACATTCCATGAATATGTCTGAAGTAAAACATAAGTACAGTTGGAAGTAAAACAAAAGACCCTCTGGATTCAGACCACCTTGCAATGAAATCCTATAAATCCTTGCAACAAGTAGCTACGTGCCTAACAGTACTTAAAAAAATTAATGAATATATGACTGATTTTAGTTTTACGAAGGACGATTGTCCACATCTGAGGCGATTCGAGAAGCAATTGAAAATTCAGAAGAAAAGAATAATTACTTATTATTTGAACCAGAAGAACTTGTCAATTTCAAAAGACCTCCACCACCTGAACCTTTGGAAAAACCACCAGGTTAGTCTTTTTTAGTCACTCTTGTATTGTACTTTTTGTTTTCATGAATAGCAAAATTTACGTCATCTTTTAATTTTTAACTTATTATTTAAAAAACTCTCACAAAAACAGATACGGTCAAGTATCTCGGTCTGACTTTTGATAAACGACTAACTTGGAGCACACACATGTCAAACAGAAACGTTTATTACTGAATTCCCGATTTAAACTTTTCTATTCCCTACTTCACAAACGATTAAAATTACTAATGGCACAAAAATTACACATATATTGTTCTCTTTTGAAACCTATATGGACCTACGGGTCCCAAATTTACAGTTCAACCAAACCCTCTAACTTGCAAAGAATTCAAGCATTCCAGTCAAAAACATTACGCCTCATGGCAAAAGCACCTCTTTACATTAGCGACAAAACCTTACATATAGATTTGAAAACACCACTTGTACAAAATTCCATCGAATACCTATACAAACACTTTCACGACAAGTCACACGAACACAAGAACCCACTGGCGCGTTCACTTTCCACGTTCCATTTACCTGATAATCCCCCTAGATGCCTTAAAATACACTGGAGTAGAGACCTGCTAATTTGATACACAAATTTCATTCTTGGGAGGCACCAATGGGGGCTCTACCCCTCTCATGCCTATCATGTTATTTACATTATTATCATAATCATCACATTTGCTTGTAAAATTTTACAGTTGTAAATAAAGAATTAAAGAGAAAAAACTTATTATTTTCTCTTGCCCTATATAAATAAATATATAGGAAAGGAAAGTATTGTTTTCATGTCGATTTTTCAAAATTGAGTTTTTACCAGAAATACATGGTTTCAAGCCTCCAGAACCAAAAAAAAACATGTTTTACTAATTAGTCTGTGTCACTTTTTTGCACTCAATCTGTTAGTTTAACCCATCGGGTTGGTCTTGGGGTAACGTTGTCGCCGCTAGTCAGCTGTTTAACAGCTGATTTTCGGAGACGAAGGTTCCTGGTTCAAATCCCAGTAAAGGTAGTTACTTTCATACGGATTTGAATACTAGACAGTGGTTACCAGTGTACTTTGATGGTTGGGGTTCAATTAACGATACTCTCTTAGGAATGGTCGGCCTGAGTCTGTACATGACTACACCTCATTTACACGTCATACACATCATCCTCAAATCATTGGGTCTTGGGATTGCTTATTGGTCTGAATTGAACAGATTGCAACGTACACACATTAGGAATTAGAGAAAAAAAGAAATGAGGAAGGCAATAGTAAATCACCTCACTTCTTGTTCTACTTAGTAAAGCCTCTAGAGGTTCAAACCAACCTATTAGCTGATCACCTAAACAACAACAATAATTCTAAATGAACATTTTAAAATTATTTTCAGCTGAATCGACATTTGTATAGAAAGTAAATGCTTTTCAGAGAAGGTGTGGTATGATGATAAGCATACTTTTCCACTCAATGAGGAAGGCATTGGTAAATCACTCACTCCTCGTTTTACTTAATAAAGCCTCTAGAGGTTCAAACCAACCTATTGGCTGATCACCTAAACAACAATAATAATTCTAAATGAACATTTTAAAATTATTTTCAGCTGAATCGACATTTGTATGGAAAGTAAATGCTTTTCAGAGAAGGTGTGGTATGATGATAAGCATACTTTTCCACTCAATGAGGAAGGCACTGGTAAATCACCTCACTCCTCGTTTTACTTAGTAAAGCCTCTAGAGGTTCAAACCAACCTAATAGCTGATCACCTAAACAACAACAATAATTTATTCTAAATGAACATTTTAAAATTATTTTCAGCTGAATCAACAACATCATGGATCAGACGTGTCTCAGAGTCGTTGTCACAATCAGCTAGAAGAGTTTCTGAACTCAATGAGAAAATGGCTGAAAGACGAAATGCTAAAGCAAAAGAAGAACCAGAAGCTGAACTTTCACCTCCAATTATACAACCTAAACCACAAACTCCAGTAATGTATTAAATAAATATCGAGCATAGTTTAGCGATAATTAGTGATTTTCCGTATTTTTAATTTTAAAATCTACATAGGTTGATATTCATTTTCTGTCATTCAATCATGATTAAAATTCGATTGTTTTCCATTTTACATTGTGTAGGCTACTCATGATTATAAGTAATAGGTTATAGTGTTCATTGTTTACATTAGCAAGAGAAAGTCATGTGAGCATTTCACACTAGATTTTTTATTTTATCCTGCTCTGTGGTGGTGGGCATTCTGCGTTAGAGCTAACCCCAGATATTTGAATTTATCACACTTAATTTTAAAATTATCTTGAAGTTTGAAATTTGATGGAGGTTGCTCTAAAATATTTATGTTGCTATAAAAGATGTACGCCGGGTTTGATTTCTGGTCAGGTCTGGCATTTTTTCATCAGTCATTTTCATATTATAGTTACTTGAGTCACGATGGGATGGGAAGGATTTGAAGCTGATCGCCAACTTGTATTGGAATCAGTCGGCAGTGCTGAGAGTGGAAGAAGACCATACAGAACAGGTCGAAATACGACGTGGGGTTAGACAGGGCTGTATTCTTTCGCCAATACTTTTCAACGTCTACTCAGAGCACATCTTCAAGGAGGCCATGCAGGATGTGGAAGAGGGTATCTCAGTGAACGGTGTCAAACTGAATAATCTACGATATGCAGATGACACGATTGTATTCGCTGATACAATAGAGGGACTGCAAAGACTGATGAACAGGATAACAGAAGTGAGCGAGAAGTATGGCCTGGACATCAACATCGTGAAAACCAAATTAATGGTAATTAGCAGGGGACCGTTAACTGGTGTAGACCTATATATAAAACATGCAAGAATTGAGCGTGTAGCATGGTATCCGTATTTGGGCACTATTATCAATGAAGCCTGGGAAAACTCACAAGAGATCAAGTGCCGTATTGGTAAGGCAAGGAGTGTTTTCAACGCAATGAGTTCGGCGTTTAAGAGTCATGATCTCACTATGGGCACTAAGTTGCGACTCTTGCGGTGTTACGTGTTTTCCGTTCTTCTGTACGGAGTAGAGTCTTGGACGTTGACGAGGGCGACCACTACTAAACTTGAAGCCTTCGAACTTTGGGTGTACAGAAGAATGCTGAGGATACCATGGACAGATAGGGTGACCAACATTGAGGTACTGCGTCGGATGAACAAGGAACCAGAGGTAATAAACACCATTAAGTGTCGCAAGTTGCAATACCTCGGTCATATTATGAGGAACCACGGTAGATACGAACTGTTGCAGCGCATCCTGCAGGGAAGATTGGATGGTAGAAGACAGCCAGGCCGAAGAAGAATATCCTGGCTTGCTAACCTGAGAGACTGGTATGGGAAAAGCTCGGGCAACTGTTCCACATTGCAGATGACAAGACCAAGATAGCCATGATGACAGCCAGCGTTCGAACCGGACAGGCACGCTAAGAAGAAGAAAGAGGGAAAAGCATCAATGCGCGTGCGCGATTGCTTTAATTTCAGTACAACAAACATAACAAATTATGCTGTACCCAGAGCATATACAGTATATCGCGGAATCTTTTGTAGGTTAACTGTACGAATATAACTGTTTCTTACCTTAAACAGAAATGTTAGTTTCTGGAAAATGTAGGCAGACTATTCACAGTGCTGAACGAAATCTAATACGCAGTGTAATAAAATGCTGTGAAGTTAAAGCTAAACAAAATACCTTTCCCTGCCTCTTAACAAAAGCCATGAGCGCAGTGACGCAACTAACGCCAAAGCAACCAATGCGGTGCATTGGGGCGCAGGCCTTAAGGGGGCGCAAAAAACTGATTTTCTGGAAAATTTTTATCAATAAAATATGTTGAAGCAAAACTCCCTGTACTTCAGTTATGTTAATGGTGTTTGGAAATGTTTAGTAACTTAATTTTACTTTCAATTAATTTTTTGAATAATAATTTTTTTTAATAATTAACTTTAAAATTACTGTACATAATAAATTATATTTCTTTGAATAATCTTTCTCTAATTGGATATAGCTTGTACAATGTCGTGTGTAGTGAAGTAGTATCCTGGAAGTGTGGAAGTACGGAGAAATGTTGTTAGTTTCGTTGGAAGTTACTGGGGGGGGGGGGGGCGAGTGAGTCTACAAATAGGGGCGCACGGGGAATACTTGCATTGGGGTGCAGTCAGACTAGTTACGTTACTGCATGAGCGAGTGGCTAACTACTGTGATATTTCTCTTTCCCCAATTCGCAAAAATAAAAAAGAAAATTAAAGACATGAAGAAGCTATTCTTTAACAGTTTTCTTTGACACCCGGTAAAAAATTAAAACGGTTAGGTAGATACTAGAGAGACTGATAGTGAAGACGCCGTTGACAGCGATAGTAAAGAAGGCGATTCATTCGTAATTACAGTAAATCAAACATTTCTAGTCATATAATTAAGCTGTAGGCAATATTACATGTCGCATTCATTTCATACAAGGTTTATGAAGAAAACATTTTCTCGGAATAAACCAAAGTTTACAAATTGTTTGAAGAAACTGTATGGTAGTGAAATGTACGAGTAGTGTCTTACTGTTGAGGTTGGCAGTACTGTTAAATTTTCACTTCCCTTCCTCACAGCCCATCCATACGCAGAAGGCAATCTCGTGACTTCAGTATCTATATAATCATTCTTAACTGGTTGCATTAGCAGAAACTGCAAAACAGTCAGATGTAAAACAAAAAAATCTGGTGTGAAACACTCACACAACTTTCTCTTGCCAATGCAAATAATTAATAATAAACCTAACATTATTAATAAAATATTAGAAATAAACAAAAACTAACCTCAAAAACATAACCTTATTTTAATCATGAGCGAATGATGCAAAATGAAAATCAACCTCAGTTTGGCTTAGAAATACGGAAAATCACGCTTTCACGCTAAACTAGGCTCTGTAGAGAAAAATGCTCTAAACAAAAGTTGTAGATCTTTTAATTTTCTATAACTTTTATTATATACACTTTTGTCGTAAAATGCATACTAAGACCGAAATGTTAAAAAAATCGATTTTTCTCACGTTTTCGTGAGAAAAAAAACAGAAAATCGCAAATTACCGCTAAACTAAGCGTTATACAAAAAAATGTTTGAAATAAAAGTTGTAGGTTTTTCAATTCTCTACAACTTTTATTATATAAGTTTTTGCGCTAAAATTTATATTAAAGCCGTAATCTTAAAAAAACAACGTTTTTACGTGAAAACAGCCTCACCGAGAATTTCAGCAAACATGGCGCCTACCCTATCTTGTAGAGAATAAAAAATTGAGTAAAGTAGGCGATTTTAAAAAAAATCGTAGGACCAGTTTTTGAGAAAATCGCAAAAAACTGAAAAATTATACGAATAAACTACTACTTCCGGTTGACCGATTTTGATGAAAATGTTCGTGTCGCGTCCGGTAGTGGTATGTAACTTAAGTTTCAAGTTTCAAGTTCGTACGATGTTCCGTTCTTGAGATATTCTGTTCACACACACACACACAGACACACACACACACACACAGACACACAGACACACACACAGACCAATCGCTAAAAACATGTTTTTTGGGTTCAGGGGGTCTGAAAACGTATAGATCCGGTGAAAACTCGATTTCGAAAAATCGACATGAAAACAATACTTTCCTTCCTATATATTCATATAGGCAAGAGAAAGTAAAAATATATATATGTGAGCCGGAATCCGAAAAGGGACCTCTAGTTGAAAATTTCATATTTATAGCTTTAAGTAGCAACAATTTCTGACTAATTTGTTGCAAAGTTCAGACTTTACTCTCAAAATTTGTGTAAGTTACAGCAGATAAACGGTTTTGATAAAAAAATTGATGTTAATTGCATTTTAAACTATTACATAACTTTTTCTAAATTTTACATATTTAAGAACAAATTACACATAAGAAATTATACTAAGGGTTTTAAAAATTTTGCTGAAAGTTCTTTTAAACGGAATGCCTTCACTCTTATTAAGTGGTTCTGCAACTGAATCCAGTAGATCTGAATCGTGCTCAGGATACGCACCGGAAGGTCTCAGCATTCTTCTTTACCAAAATACATCCTGATCTTTTTGAATAAATGTTATTTTTATTGTGTATTTATTTCTACAAGAGTAACCACATTGACAATACAACCGGTTAAAGTAGTAAACTATAGTAATCTACAAAACACCAAAATATCGATGTATCGACCCTAACAACTAATCGTTCTTCCGACAAGAGGTCCCTTTTCGCTTTCCACATCACATGTATGTAAAAGATGTCTATTTATTAACAGAATTTATTTCTGTTTCATGGGTAGACAAAAGAAAAATCTGTAAAAAAGAAAAGTTCATTAAAATTATCAAAGTTTGGAAGCGGGACAACTCACCCAACTATTCATGAAGTTGATGAAGGTAATCAAAAAAGACCTGAGTCTAGACAGACCCAAGCAAGTGCTTCATCGTTTCGAAGTACACGTACATCTGCTCGAAGTTCTGGATCAATATCAAGAAGAACATCTTTTGCAAACGAAGGAATAAAACAAATTAGATCTGGTAGCAAACAGAGTATGAGATCATCTTCCAGAAAATTACCAACAATTCCTAAAGATAAAAATGCTTCAAAGGCATTACCAAGTGGAAGCATTCATAGTAGTGACAAAGATAATGAAGAAATTTACAGTAAAAAAAGTAATATTAGTCAAAGATCATCGGTCTCTGAAAAACGAAGCGCTGGAAGCCGACAAAGATCATCGAGGTCATCGTTACGTTCAAATGTAAGTAGACAAAAAGTCGAAGGACAAACCAGTAGAACAAGTTCACGAGCGAGATCGGTTTCTTCAGATGAACAATCATCAGATACAGGAATTTTATCGACAGTCGAGGGAAAACAGGAACGAGTGAGTTTAGCACAATTGATCGACTTATATTATTCTTCGAATGAAAGAAGATCGACTTTGGAAAGTTTACAGACTTATAAAAAAAGTATAATGGAAAGAAAACCGTCCGAAATTAATGAAAAGAATACAGTTTTTACGTTTGAAAGTAAAGCAGAAAACGCGATAAGATTCGCTGAAAGTGGAAACTTAGCTATAAGCGATCATGGCAGTATAGATGTACCAAAACAGGAATACGAAAAAGATATTACAACGGTAACAAAACAACCATCCCAAACTTCATTCGTATCAAAAGAAGGTGAAGGACATCAAGATGTACCAAACACCGCATCAGAAAAGTCAATTAAAAGTAAACCTGAAGAAGATTCGAAAGACATTCATATTAAATCTCATGACAGACCTCATACATTTAAATCTGAACTAAACCTATTGGTTCAAAAAAAGACTTATTCCTTAATTATAGATCCCGATAAACGACAAATAATCAGTAAAGAAAGAAGGGATTCCAGGAGATCAAGCATTTCAAAAAACAAAAGAGATTCGAAAAATAGTATATCAACAACGAATACAGAAGATTCTCTATCAAGTACCACTAAAAAGATAAAACGAGATAGTTTGTCAATGAAACAAACTGAAGGAAAACGAATTAGCATCACTAAATCAGATGATAAAAGCAAACGAAATAGCATAACTAAATCAGATGATAAAGTCAAACGAAATAGCATAACTAAATCAGATGATAAAGTCAAACGAAATAGCATAACTAAATCAGATGATAAAGTCAAACGAAATAGCGTAACTGAATCAGATGATAAACAAAAACGAAATAGCATAACTGAATCAGATGATAAACAAAAACGAAATAGGATAACTGAATCAGATGATAAACGAAAACGAAATAGCATAACTGAATCAGATGATAAACAAAAACGAAATAGCATAACTGAATCAGATGACAAAGTGAAACGAAGTAGTATAACTAAATCAGATGACAAACGAAATAGTATTTCAAAATCGAAAAGAAGTTCAAGAGATAGTGATAATAATAAAATAAAGAATACTGTACGTAGATTATCAGCTACTAAAAAAACTGAAAATTTACCATCTCCTAGAAGACCATCAGGACCAAAAAAATTATCAAGTAAAATAACACATGATAATATAACAACAATAGAAAAAAGAAAACCAGAATCAAAAGCAAATTTAATCTCTATTTTTAATAAATTTAACAATAAAAATTTAACTACCTATGATCTAATGAAAGAAGACCTAAAGTAAAGCAAATTTATTATATTGTAACACGTAAATAAATAAAAATATGTATACAAATTTTTTTTTTTTTATTTCATTTAACGCTGCAACAATTGTTGTAAATGTTGTATGGAAGCTGCATCACTCAGTAGTTAACTTAAATATACTATACAATGGCCTTATCCTCTTCTTCTTCAGGTGCCTTCTCCATTACAAAGATTGGCTATCATCATGGTCAGTCGTACCTTGTCCACTGCTGCTCTGAAAAGGTCATGCGACAAGCAGTTAAATGCTTCTCTCAGGTTTCTTAACCAGGATATTTGTCTGCGTCCCACCGAGCGTTTACCAATGAGTTTCCCTTTAATTATGAGATACAGAATCTCATATTTAGGCCCCCTCATGATGTGTCCAAGGTATGTCAGTTTTCTTATCTTTATGCTCTGCAAGATTTCCAGCTCTTTCCCCATTCTTCTGAGAACCTCCATATTTGTGACCCTGTCCATCCACGGTATTCGAAGCATTCTCCGGTAGGTCCACATTTCAAACGCTTGTAGACGGGTCTCACATTCTTTGGTGAGTGTCCACGCCTCTACCCCATACAAGAGGATGGGAAAGACGTAGCACTTCAAGAGGCGGGTCCTGGTTTCGAGGCTCAGATCGTGGGCCGATAGAAGAGGTCTCATTTTTAGGAATGCTGCCATGGCCTTTTCAATTCTGATCTTTATTTCTGGCAGGTGGCTTGCACTGCAATTGACTCGAGTTCCCAGATAATTTTAGGCTTCTACTTGTTCGATTCTGTCTTGCCCAGCAAGACCTTATCCTCAGAGTTAACTAACAGCACCAAAAACATCAGCACAACCAAAATTTTGAAAGGAGTCAAACTTATAAAACTTTCTTTTTGTTCGCAATAACTCCATTTAACACTGATGGCAAAAATATACTAATTGAACAGAATTAGTGACAAAAAGCAGCTGTGGCTATTCAGGTGAAATATTTTCTGGTTGGTATCAAAATTTATTTCTCTCAAAAAATCATATTATAATTTCTAAAATAATTTTTTTTTGTTTAATAATAAATGAAGAAATGTCGTGTGAAAAAGTACCTATATATTTTTTTAAAATTAAAATTAACCTATATGATCCTACGGGTCCCAAATTTACGGTTCAACCAAACCCTCTAACTTGCAATGAATTCAAGTATTCCAGTCAAAAACATTATGCCTTATAGCAAAAGCACCTCTTTACGTTAGCAACAAAACCTTACATACAGATCTGAAAACACCACTTGTACGAAATTCCATCGAATACCTATACAAATGCTTTCACGACAAGTCACACGAACACGAGAACCCACTGGTGCGTTCACTTTCCACCTTCCATTTACCTGATAATCCCCCTAGACGCCTTAAAAGACGCTGGAGTAGAGACCTGCTAATTTGATACACAAATTTCATTCTTGGGGAGGCACCAATGGGAGCCCTACCCCTCTCATGCCTATCATGTCATTTACATTATTATCATAATTATCACATTTGCTTGTTGTAAAATTTTACAGTTGTAAATAAAGAATCAGAGAAAAAAAATTAACATTATTTGCAATCATTTTTTTTAAAAACAAACTATAAACAAATCTTTTGAATTACAAATGACAAGTTGAGGCCTCATTACCCTGAGTACCTCTCATTATATCAATTACTCATGTGTTAAAAGAGAAAATTACTATGTACAAAGATATTTACATTTTACAATATGGAATACTTTTCACTATAATTTTTGTACATTTAAACTCTTTCAGACAAGTCCAAAAAATGGTAACATTTCAGGCACCTAACTTCTTCTACATTGTTTAGAAGATTTATGGCTAATTAATTTTCGTGCCTTTCAAGTCTTGCCTGATATTTTCTATTAAAACGCCTGACTTCATCCATTACATCAGGAAGGTTGCAATAATGCTGTATTTCTGCATTCCTTGCAAACTATGGCGCCCTTTTTATAGCCCGAAGAACCTTATTCTGGAACCTTTGAATTACCTCTGAATCCTGAATCCTGGTTGAGAGGGCTAAGAAGCCCTATGATGGCGACATCGTGTTAAGGAACACCTGGTCGCTCGGGGAACAATATAACAGAATAATTGCAACCTCAAGAAATTTAGGGGGAATTTTATAGTTTAAATAGGAAATAGGATTCTGGTTCGTGGGACATTGGAACTGGGACTTGAAAGGAGGTAATTTATTTTTAGAAGTTATTTGTGGAAAATTTAAATTAAGGGACAAGTGGGTTTAAGAGCGGCTCTTTTATTTTATTTTATTTTTCAGTGGCCTTTTTTCAGTTTTGTGGGAGGCCTAATATTTTGGTGAGGGGAAGGCATGCATTTTACTGAACGTGGACTTAAGGTATAATTTAAGGTAGGGGTTAGTTTATGATTTCAGGGGAGACGGAAAGGGTAGAGTTTGGCATAATCACCGGCCTTTTTATCTTCTGAGTGTTTATTAATTTAAAATGGCGGCTCTTTTCACCGTAGTGGAGTGAAAGAGCTGGTAGTTCCCCAAAGTTGAACGCCATACAACCAAACTGGTTTAAGTAACATTTTGTAAAGTAGCAACTTATTTTCAAGAGGGAGTGAAGAGTTCCCTCTAATCAGCCAGTACATCATTTTGTATTTTAAATTTAATTCATTCTCTTCATTCTCACATCGGTTTTCCAAGTTAACCGCCTGTCAAGATGCATTAATCGTAACAATAAATGGAAACATTCAAACAGGAAATGCATTTACTACAGGGTGATTTACGAATATATGCAGAAACTTTGGGAGCTCATTGTACATGTAAAAATAATGAAAAAAGTTTTTATAAACATGGGTCCGGAAATGCTTCGTTACCGAGTTACGGCTAGCGAAAGATTTCGCCCGGATTTCAGCTCACCAGGTGAAATGAGGTCTTCCTGAAATTCTGGTAAGGTAGATTAAGGAGCGAATTCAATCGTTTCTTATAATTTTTGACGTGATAAATTGAATAAAACAGGCCCCAGAACTGTAAGTTAAGTAGTTTTTGAGAAATCCAGTGTCAAATGCAAAATATGGAGTGAAAAAAACACATTTTTCATCTTTGGGCGACAATAACTATGTTATTTTACCAAGAAATAGATAAAAATTTTGTATAAAACTTGTAGAAAATTTTATTATCAACAAAACGGTGTAAATAAAGTACACAGAAAGCGAATAAATGTTTGATTAAATGAATTTTTATTCATAACAGTACAAAGTATAATTAACCGGAAAAACATTAATCTAAACCTATTCAATTAAATTACTGTAAATTTTCAAAAGTTTCTCCGCCAACTTCAATGCATTTTTCTGCTCGTTTAAGGATAGCTCTTGTTGCTTTCCGTAGTTCAACAGGGCTTTCCTTTAACCGTGTAAAAGCTTCATTAATACGTCTAAGTGCTATTGTTATTTAAAAAAATGATTTTTCACTCCATTTTTTGCATTTGACACTGGTTTTCTAAAATAACTATTAACTTACAGTTCTGGGACCTGTTTTATTGAATTTATCAGGTCAAGAACCATAAGAAATGATTGAATTCACCCCTTAATCTACCTTACCAGAATTTCAGGAAGACCTCATTTCACCTGGTAAGCTGAAATCCGGGCAAAATCTTTCATTAGCCGTAACTCGGTAACGAAGCGTTTCCGGACCCATGTTTATATAAACTTTTTTCATTATTTCGACATGTGCAATGAGCTCCCAAAATTTCTGCATATCTTCGTGAATCACCTGTATAAGAGAAAAACATAAATTAAATAAAAACCTAAAAGAAACATTAAATTGTTTACTTTCATGTTATTAGCAAATATAAATTCATGCATAGGTCGCAGAAAAAGTTCTAGAAAAGAAGTAAGTAACATGCGGTTGTAAATAAAGCAAAAGTAGAACACACCGCAAGAGTTATCAGCCTGGCGGAAAAGATAATTCATAATTGCTCAGCACTGAATGTGTTAAGACTATGAAAGAATATATATTCAGAATTACTCTGACTAAATGCAAAGAAAAAGATATTCAGTGTTATCATCAGTGTAAAAAAATTTATTTTTTATAACTTCCTACATTCAATATGCCCATAACAGGCAGGTGGAGTGTTAAATTAATTGCACTTGATCTGTGGTTCCAGGGCTACGAAAAATAGTTCTGTTTCTTATCACATAGTCAGACAATTATATGACTTAACTATTTAAGAACAGAAGAGGTAGAGGTGTAAAAGACACTAGTCAGAGTTATCTTCTCTGATAGTAATGAATTTCACTATACAGCCAGACCCTGTGGTGAATGAAGTGAAGGTGTCATTTGTAGGGTGGAAAGTGGGTGCTTTTCGGAGGGCCTGGCATGCTGATAAGCATATGCTTTCAACTCAGTTAGGAAGGCAATGGTAAACCACCTTACTTCTCGTTTTTACTTAGTAAAACCTCTAGAGGTTCAAACCAGCTTTTCGGCTGTTGACCTAAACAAAACATTCAATAAACTAACTCTCACTTGTATTATAGAATCCACCTGGATAAACAGTTAACTTTCCAACAACTATTCTGGAACAGAAAGAAACAGCTAGGATTAAGATTATGAAATTTGTATTGGAATGAAATTTTTGTATTAGAGATTTGTATTGCAGATCATATAGAGCAGCGGTTCGCAACCTGGGGCACACGACGAACCAGTTAGTGTGGTACACCGAAAATAAAGGGCAATGGCGGACATTGTTTTTCTGAGGAACTTGGTGGGGTTATTGTACTCACAAGCTTAATGCAAGCCCAGATCTAAAGCTTTATTTGTCTTTATTTGAACCTGATTTCAAACAATTAAGTGCAACAAAACAGCCTCAAGGGTCACATTAAAAAAGAATTCTGAAGACGTTTCCTGAACTAATAATTTAGTTTCAATACATCACAATTTTCATGTTAGATTTTGTATTTACAAATTTTAAAAGCATTTTGTATTTGATGTGAGTTTTTTCAAAGTTTAAAACTAATCTGTCTTGTCTTAGATTAGAAATACTATAATTATTATAAATCTGTCATTAGTATTTTGATGTAAAATTAAAACCATACAAGAAATGGTCAGTTTTCAATAAAATATATATTTTAAATGCTTGTGTTAACTTTCATTTTCCTTGGTTTATATTTATAACTTAATTTGAACATATAATAAAACGTACAAGTCTAAGTTATACTTTGCAGTATTCAAAAACTAACCAACATATTCTCAGAAAAATATTATTATGATTATAAAAAAATAAATTTACATTATGTAAAATATTTGGAAATAAATAAAAAACATATGAAAATTGGGAACTGATTAGAGATTAGCTAGTGATTAAATAGCCCCTACTTAGTGAATTATTGTAGTTACAGTGATGTTGCATTTTTGAGGGTACAATTTTAGTTAAAGATTTACCAAGGGGTACGGGAGAAAGAAAAGGTTGGGAACCGCTGATATAGAGTATCATTACACAACAAATTACTATAGTGGAAATCCCCTTATCTGGATCAATTGGGATCAGGGGAAACTGGATATAAGAAAATCTGGTTATGGGAAATACAAAAAGGATGTTTGAATTTCTGAAATACAGTACAATGGATGTACACAATTGAAAAATGCCAAGTTGTCAATTAACAATTTACATATCTAGGCTAGATTTTTTTTTAACTTTGATTTTTTATTTAGAAACTATACAATACTGTACAACCATCCAAAAGCTTAACAAAATTTAGAATAAACAAATGACGTGGATAATAAACAGAAAATATTTTTTTTTAAAGAATATATCCCAGTGGATAATTCTAAAGTTTAACAATAAAAAGAAATTAAGAAAAAAGAAAACAAACACAGGAAAAACAAATAATATACACATTACAAGAATAATAAAGATCTGAACAACTCATAAAAAATTATAATTACGAAAGAAATGAATGAAGAATGAAATGTTAAGGAATTATGAAATCTGTGAAATAATTTGTACATCTTTTAAGCATTTTATTTACATATTTTTTTATTCGATCAGTAGATCTCTACTCCATTTTCTTCGTAAGCGTCGGTGGGTTAAGTTTTGTCTTGACATTTGCTGTATTAGGGGATAAATGTGGTCTGTTAACTTTCTGTTAAATTTTGAGTATTTTATTTTAGCAGTTTCTGATACAAAAGGAATTTTTAAGTCGGAATGTAATGTTAGGTTTGTTACGTAATAAGGGGCGTTCGTTATCATGCGAAGTATTTTTGACTGATGGGTTTGAAGTTTTTGTAAGTGAGTTTTCTTTGCCGTCCCAAAAATTTCTATACCGTAATTCCAAATCGGTCGTAGATAGGCTAGATTTGTTTACAAAACGTACTACAGTATTCAGTAAGTCAAAAATGATAAACATATGTACAGTATTAAATTTAACAGCACACATATGTACAGTTGTATACATAAAAGTTTACTGGTAGATAGTCTTGAAGTGAATACACATATTAGCATAGAATCTGTTGTCTAATTTCTGAATGAATTAATATTAACAGTTAATGGGAAAAAGTGTCAGTACTTGCAGTTCAAAAACAAAGACAATGTAAGGGAAAACAGAGAAGTGGATGTCTTTATACAAAATAATATCCTAGATCATGAGCAAACAGTGAAGTTTCTAGGAGTGTCACTAGATAGAACTCTATCGTGATTATTATACTGATCAAATTTGTGGTAAAGTATCATCTGGGGTATTTGCATTAAAACAAATTGCCAGATTAAATGATAATCGATTGCTTATAGCAGCTTATCATGGTTTAATTTTATCTCATATCAGGTATGCCATATTAGTATGGGGTAATTCATCACAGTGTAAAATGGAAAGAGTTTTTAAAATACAGAAAAAAACTGTTAGGTGTATTATGGGAGTCAACCACCTTACCTCATGCAGATCACTATTTAAAGAGCTGCAATTACTCACAGTTCCTTCTTTGTACATTTTTGAAGTAATAATGTACGTAAAGAAAAATACCTTTTTACAGAATTTTGATGTTCACAACCACTACACAAGAAACACAATCGATTATTATGTTGCTAATCACAACACTAAATTGTTTACCAACTTATGCAGGTAGAAAGTACATCAATAAATTGCCACAAGGTTTAAAAAGTTGTGACAATTTAAGTCATTTTTAAAAAAAGCTAAAACAATATTTGATGAAACATTTTACAGTGTGCACAAATTCCTTTCAAAATAGTTTTTGGTCGAAAAGTATTTAACTTCTAATTAAACAAATATTGTGTACTATTTGATACAAAGGGGTTCATGACAAGCCTACTGAGTTAAGCAGTAGCAGAAAAAAATTATTGGTAAGTGATGAATTTATCATTGTGTTTGACTTTTTAATTTTGTGTGATATTTGATACAATGGGGTTCATGACAAGCCTACTAAATTAAGCAATAGCAGAAACAAATTTTTAGCGGTAAGTGATGAATTTATCATTGTGATAAACTTTTTGTTTATCAGTTTTATCTTGACATGTCCTCCCTTTGGATGCAAAAAAAAATAATGCGATTTTGCATTTCTACAAACACAAACGCAACTTAATACATAATATATTTATTTATACAATTTAATGATATTAACATAATAATCCAGATAATTACGTTATTTAAGTAATGTTCATTATATTTTTATAACTCCTTCAACAATTTTATCCATGCCATATTAATTTAGTTAATTTTTTTTATTGATTCTGAATATGGGATGATATATGGATAAGGGAGTTTCCACTGTAATTTAAAAAATAACACTCAAGTCAATATGACCATATGGAATGATTTATTGGGGCAAGTGCTTCAAACGTAACAATTCTGAATAAGTTTCAATCGAAGTTGCTTTACTTGATAACAAATACACCAAAACCTCAACATGCAGTCAATAATAAATAGATAAAATGCTGCAGATTTAGTAGTAAAATTAAACCCACCAGGTTGGTCTAGAGGTAAAGTCAGCTGTTTAACAGCTAATTTTTGGAGTTGAAGGTTCCTGGTTCAAATCCTTGTAAAGGTAATTACTTTTATATTACACTACTTTTAAATACTAGACAGTGGTCACTAGTGAACTTTGATGGTTGTGGTTCAATTAACCATACTCTCTCAGGAATGGTCAGCCTGGGTCTGTATAAGACTACATCACATTTACATGTCTTATATATATCATCCTCATCTCATTGGGTCATAAGGTTGTTTATTGTTATGAATTGAACAGATTGCAACATACGCATATTAGGGATAAAAAAATAGTAAAAAATACCAGTCAAAATTAAAATATCTCACAAACACATTTTGCAATATTGATTTACTAGTCTGGAGTAAGTAATAAAGACATAATTTTTTGGATTTATCCCCTACAAAATTTATTTACATACTGTCCAACATTTTAACAGAATGTTAGAAGTATATTAATACAAACCAGTAGCTAAAATTAACAACTAAAAGCAGTGTCAAAAAGTGTTTTTTCTTTTCCATAAATAAAATTAATACCAGTATATTGATCAATATTCAAAACTGTCAGTTTATATTTATGTTTATAAATAAATGGTGGAGTACCTATTTAATTTTTTTTTAATATTCTATTGTTTATAGGTAGTTTTCTTTGTAAGGAGATAAAAGTTATTAAACTTAATCCTTTAAAAACGTTTTATTAGGTTGGTTCAATTTTATTACTTTTCTCACATTTTTTTGATAGTTGATTCAAATGATTGTAAATACATTTGTTTGACAAAAACATATTTTAAGACTACATTTTATATTTAAGATTTTTGAGGTTTTGATTCATTGAACTAAAAATACACAATTCTATTATTAATTAACTAATAAGAAGTTCTTTTTAATTCAAGAATATTTCTTAGAACATTTTTGCAACTGTTATAATGTTAACGGGATTTTTTCTTGTAAAAATTCATTTAAACGGATCACCAAAAATACTCATAGATTTTCTCGGAATTTTTAATTCCGATACCAATAGATGTATTTTTTAGGAAGTCAGCTGACCATCGTAGTGGTACTTTGTTTTCGGAATGGTGCGTGTGAACAGTTCAAAAACTCTTTCAGCAGTTACACGAATTTTCTTGGGTAAGTTACTTCAAAAACATAAAATAAAACCGTAGATAGTTACTCTAATAAGAATTTTTATAATAAGTAATAGAAAAATATTACTTCAATCACCGAAAATATTTTGTTAAATTACAAAACATTTTATTGAGAAAAGCGTAGCCTATTACGGTATTACTGGGTTTCTTGATTCTGTATAACTTCTGTAAACGTTAATTAGTTTTTTGTAATATTTTTTGTTATTATAGATGTTTATGCACTTATTAAGTACTTTGGCTTAATATATTTTAGTATTTTACTTTTCTGTCGATGTAACCTGTAATATCACTGTTAGACTATCCTTTTTAGCACTAACAGTTTTTCTATGCTGTAAATATTAATACCTATTTACAATCGTTGTTTTACTACATGTTATCATATAGATTATTTAAGGTATTACAGGTTATTATATATGATAAACTGTAATAATGTATAATTATAGGTAATAATGGTTAATTACATTTAGTTAACTTCTAAAGGGAATATAAAATGTCGAGAATAAAATAGTTAGCGAAGATAATTTTTTGACCTATCAAGTTAGGTAAAAAATATTTTTAATGTAATCTATAAAAAGTTTCATGCCAAAAAATTCGTATTGCATTGCATGTAAATTGTTTGTTAGGTAAATGTTATTATTTTATATTTCTTATAATGCGGTACGAATATTGGAAAACAAAAAAGGGATGAAAATATAACTAGGGTGGGATTTTTGAATCGTAGTACCAATCCAAGTTAATAAATATTGTAGTTTAAAATGAATAGTTAAGTTATCATTTTGTTTCGTTTGTAGACAACTTAATACGTGTTGTTAATAGGATTATGTATTTGAATTCGAGTTGTTATCTAGATACGGCATAATAAAATTGGTAATTAAGATAACTTGTAGAAAATTGTGTAGCATGATGATTAGTTAATGTTTGTACAACTGTTTTGTGAACTGTACCATCTGTTTTGTTTAAACTTGTTGATCATTGGTTGTGCTTTTGACTAGAGTGGTGCTAATAGGTCGTTCGTTTGTTCACTAAAGTATCGCGGTATGCTAACAGCGGTGTACTCGTCTGTTTTTCTGTGTTATTCATAAATCACAGTGCATGGAAAGTAGTGGGGAATGTTTTGAGTGTTTATAGGTGTTTTTTTTTAAATAATCTTATTGTGTCGTATAGTGTTTTAGAAATGGATGACGTTAAATCTGTGTTCCCTCCTGAAACTTATTCTACATCTTATAACCTGAGGGATGAAATAAAACAGGTTAGATAAAATCTATGTTATATTTTATTGTTGTTATTCGATCGTTTATAACCAAATTATTATTATAATGTGCTGTCATAAAATATTATGTCGGAGTTATTCGATGACAGGTTATTCTTTCGTTGCTATGACAACAGCTACTTTTATATTCCTAACCTATAAAACCTAACCTACTAAATAAATTAGAATTTTAAAAATCTTGTTCATTCTTTAAAAAAAATCACTTTGATCGACTATTTTTAAATAAGTTATTATTTTATTTTAAGATCATGAATTATTAATTTTATACTTAACACTAAAATAGAATAAAATAAATAAATACAATTAATTGATTTGACAAAATAATCGTAATAACATAAATTTTATTGAAAGAATTTATAGGCGTCTGTTTTGAAATATTTTAATACACTATTTTTGTACTTTAACTTAAATGTTATCTTTTGACATTGTTTTTTAAATACCTTTACGAAAAACCTTTGTGATAAGTAGGTTAAATTCAGTTGAAAATTATTTATAATTTTATATTAGCCAATACAAATAAATCTGTTAAGAAATCATTAACTTAAAATTATATTTTTTATACTTTTCAGCCTATAAGTGTTAATATTTATTGAGGCATTTATCAGTTAGGCATTAAAATTTATTTAAGTAAATAAAATAAGTTATTGAAACGTAAGTTGAAATTATCATTAAAGTTGACAGGGAAGTTGAAAATTTAACAAAAAATTGATTTTCTTTTAATGAAAATTAAATATTCTAACCTTAACATGTATTAAAAACATTTGAGAAATATTATTTTACTTCCACCATACATTGATTTTTTGAAATATGTAAAGCTTTCCATTTTACCCTGTACTAATATATCAACAAACATGATGTAGAATTAACCATGTTAAGATACTTGTTTTGCCCACAACAGAAAGGTGAAGTGTTAAATTGTTTGCTCTTAATCTGCTGGTTCCATGACTACTAAAAATAGTTCTGTTTATTACATAGTCAGCCAATTAATTATGTGAGTGAAACATTAAAGAACAGAAGAGGTAGAGGTGTAAAAGACACTTGTTGTTTAGGTAATCAGCCAAAAGACTTGTTTGAACCTGTACAGGTATTACTAAGTAAAACAAGGTGTGAGGTGGTTTACATTTGCGTTTCTCACCGAGTTGAAAAGTACACTTATCAGCATGTCGGGCCCTCTGAAAAGCACATATTTTCCACTCTGCAAATGACATCTTTACTTCATTCACCACAGGGTCTGGCTGTATAATGAAATTTGTTACTTTCAGAGAAGATAACTCTGATTAGTGCCTTTTACACCTTTACCTCTTCTGTTCTTTAATGATTCAGTCATTTGCCGGCCGCATTGGCGTAGTTGGTAACGTGCTTGCCTCTCATCATGCAGTCTTGGGTTCGAATCTTATTCAGGCATGGCATATTTTCATACGTTACAAAAAATCATTTCATCCTTCATCGTGTGTATTAGCAGTAATTGCAGAACAGTTGGACGTTAAACAAAAAAAAAAAAAGATTCAGTCATTTAATTGGCTGACCATGTGATAAAAAACACAACTATTTATCTTAGCCTTGCAACGAACAGATTGAGTGTGAATAATTTGACACTCCACCTGTCTGTTATGGGCAGAAAAGACACTTAGTCAGAGCTATCTCTTCTGAGAGTAATGAATTTCATTTTACCTACAGATAGACCCTGTGGTTAATGACGTAAAAGGTGTAATTTTTGGGGTGTAAAGTAATGCCGTAATGCTTTTCAGATGCTGGTCAGCATATAGTATTCAGATGAGCTAATGACCCCTAGCCGTGGGAGTGAGAGAATGCATAACGCTCTCACTCGCACAACCAATACGCGCCGTTCCAATAACATTGTCGTATAATTTCACTCAGTGTTGTGAGCAAGCGTTTATGCATGCATTTAACTAACAAGCAAGATAACGACTGTAGTATGTTTTCAGATTTGGATTATAACAATAAAGACCTTTGAGCGCATGTGTAGTTATGCGCTCAAAGCCTACCTAATGGCAGAGCTTTGTTGTTTGCTGATGATACTTCAGTAATCAGTAACAGTTTACTGGTAGATGCTCTTGAAGTAAATACACATGTTAACATAGAGTCCGTAGTACAGTTCTTGAATCAAATGTTATTAACAGTTAATGGGAAAAAGTGTCAGTACTTGCAGTTTAAAAATAAACATAACGTTAAAG
This sequence comes from Catonia carolina, assembly GCA_035578175.1. NCBI lineage: Eukaryota > Metazoa > Arthropoda > Insecta > Hemiptera > Achilidae > Catonia > Catonia carolina. Next base: position 16,414,282 of record JAQMRL010000015.1, read on the forward strand.
AAAGTAGAGAAGTGGATGTATTTATTCATAATAATAGTTTAGAGCATGTAGAAACAGTGAAGTTCCTGGGCGTATCTCTAGATAGATCTTTGTCTTGGGACTTCTATATCAATCAAGTTTGTAGTAAAATATCATCTGGGGTATTTGCACTAAAACAAATCACCAGATTAAATGATAAAAAATTACTAATGGCAGCTTATCATGGCCTCATTCTGTCTCATATCCGTTATGGTATTTTAGTATGGGGTAATTCTAGCATGGGTAATATGAATAGGGTTTTTAAAATTCAAAAGAAAGCTATTAGGTGTATGGTGGGAGCTAACCAGCTAACCTCATGCAGGCCACTATTTAAGGAGCTTAAATTGCTTACAGTTCCCTCCCTCTACATTTTTGAGGTGATTATGTATGTTAGGCAAAATAAATTTATGCAGAATTTCAATGTTCACAATCACAACACGAGAAACAGGAATAATTATCATGTGGCTAATCACTCCACAAAATTGTTTGAAAAAAACCTACTTATGCAGGAAGAAAATTCATGAACAAATTACCCCAATCTTTAAAGTGTTGTGAGGATTTGAATTCCTTTAAAAGGAATCTGAAAAATTACTTGATCAGTGAAACTTTTTATAGCGTTCAAGAATTTCTTTCTTGATAGTAGTGATATATTGTGTGATTCTTATATGTATTTCAGGTGTTATATCTGACGACATGTCCTATACTCCTCGTGGAGTCTCCAGGGCGCAAAAAAAAAAAAAAAAGAAAAGAAAAAAAAAGCCACATATCTCCCTCTCACTCACTCGCTCGGCTATGGGACATTAGTTTGTCTGATACTTTGATACTTATACTTTTTACTCAGTGAGGAAGGCTTTTGTATGGCACATTACTCCTTGATTTAATTATTGTGCAATTGCAAGCTCTGTATAGTTGCGGGGTGAAGGGTACGGGTGAGGTATATTCGTTTTCAAACTTTCCGTATTTAATATATTTTTGTTTGTATTTATTACATTTATTTATTTACATATTTTGATATAAATTGGTAAATTAAATATAGGGTGATTCAAAAAGAGCGCCGGTTTTGATATATCAAATTAAGAGATTTATTTTATTGAAAAACTGAAAATAAGTACATCAACAAGTTCATCTTTCCTTCCGATTTTATGTATGAAAAATGATGTCATGCATGTGTCCTCCTCTACTGCGCTGGCACGCATCAACTCTGTCCATGAAATTGGATATTACTGCACGACAAGTTTCGACTTCCATTTGCCCGATAACCCGTCGAATTTCCTCCTTCAAGTCATTGATGTTTCGGGGTTTATTGGCATACACCAATGACTTCAGATGACCCCAAAGAGGAAAGTCACAAGGGCTAACAGCCACACTGTCACGAACCAACGCAACGTTCTGCTCAGTTTGGCCAGAACGACGACGTCCAGAACTTTTAAGGTCGACTGTTGAACCCGTCTCAAAAAACTTTTTCATGAGCCTGCGAACTGTTGATTCATTCGGTGCTTCATTACGTCCTAGAGTACTGCGAAGTCGCCTGACAATAGCCGCATAACTCTCTCCACTCTGGTAAAATGTTTTGACAATTAACACTCGTTGCGCAATAGTAAACTTCTCCATGGTTAGACACAGACTGCAAGAGTACTACACTGCGAACAAGAGAAACTACAACTGAATCGTCAATCAGAATGTTCTCCAAAATAGAAATGAGGTCAAACAATGTTGCCAACCGATAAACAAAAATTTACCAGCCGTTTAAAAACCGGCGCTCTTTTTGAATCACCCTTTATTATGAATCCGACCAAGTTAATAACCCGGTAGGTATTTGTTAAATTAATGCGCCGGATGATAAGATTGTTTTTTTAGTCTAGTTAGTATACGCTACTGCTACAAATGCATCAGCTGTGAAACAATACTAACTCATTCATTCTTCCATTACTATAACAACGCACTGCATTCCTTCCAGCTACATGGAGCTGTGACTCAAGCAATAGTTAAGTCTCTAGAGCAGTGTTCTTCAACCCACGGTTCGACGCGCAGCCAAACGATTTAGTTTCTATAATTTTTTTAATATTTAAAGGTATTTGCCAGAACAGCGTTATTCTGATGTACTGATGATACAAATAGTTTTTGGCAGCACTTAACATCTGTGAGGAGCTTTTTTCCAAAATTGTTAACAAGAAGTGAAAGTTAAAGAATTTTGTTTCTGACATGTATTTCGAAAATCCAATGTTGACAGATTAATGAAAGAGAACAAAATGTCAGATTTCACTTTAAATTAAAAAAAAACCATTTGGATATTTTTAGTTTAGTTTTGTATTTTGTTACATGTTTCAGTATATTGTTTAAGCTATTGCTTAAAAAAAGTTCATTTTTCACTTTTTCAAGTAGTATTCACTAAAATTCAGTAAATGTTAATTTCACTGTAATTTTAAAACTAATTAAAAACTTTTATTAAAAATTTATGTTTTTTCTTCCAAAATGAAAGACAAAATTCATATATTCATATTATATGAAATTAGATCAATGCGAACCTTAAGCCCTTCCATAATAAAAATTTGGCACTTTTTTAAAATTAAGGTTGAAGACCACTGCTCTAGAGATTCAAACCAGTCTTTCAGCTGATGACCTAAACAAAAGCAAGCTACACTTAAAATTTTTTATCCCATAATCTGGCAATTTATGTTAGTTGCAATTACCCCAGACGATATTTTCCTACAGATTTGATTGTATAAAAACCACAAGATAAATGTTTATAATAATAATAATATTTATTTATTCCACTTTATACAAATACAAAATTATATCTTATCTACTAGGAATAAATAACCACCAACTCAAGTAAACGGTGGTTATATATATATAAAAAAAAACACAAAATACATAAAAACAAGTTTACAAATGAATTACAAATCAAATGAATTATAGAAATAAATTACACATCAAATGTCGTCATCCACTACAAATGACAGTTCAAATTTTAGCGGCAGCTACAGCGCATGTTAACTATATTTTTTAACAACAATATTAACCCAGCCGTCAATCTTCAGAGCAGATATTCACCTGTACATGACTAACACTAAAATCAGTTATTATTGTTATATTGTTTACCAAGATCAGTAAATTCCTACAAAGACTGAATAGCAAGCACTGCAAGTCAGCAACGGTAAAACACCAACACTAACCAACAATTCTTACAAGTGAGTCAACATCAGTTATGTCATTGAGCCAATCTTTAACCTTTCTTGAAAATATTAACACGTTTAAGCTATTTTTAATTTCAATAGGCAACAGATTAAAACACTTCGGACCCAAAAAACAAAAGTTTTAGCAAAAAAGGATTTATTAACTTTCGGTCTTACAAAAGTTTATTATTTATTTAATGAAATTGTTAGAAACTTCTCTGTTTGTACATCTTTCAGGTGTTTATTATGATAAAAACTTTCCGGTTCTCTATTGTTCCATACATTATGTTTGTTTTTAAACTATACATACTGTAATTTCTTCAATTGTGACTGTTGTTAACATTCAAGAATTGCCCTACAGACTGTATATTGCTAATATGCATGGTCACTTTGGAAGAAGCTCTCTATGTATGAAGAACAAGTGTTGTTTAGGTCGTCAGTCAAAAAGCAAGCTGGTTTGAACCTGTAGAGGCGTTGATAAGTAAAATGAGGAGTGAGTGGCTTTTTTTTCTTTTTTAATGTCCGACTGACTCTTCGGCAATTACTGCTAATGCAGATGGTGAAGGATGAAATGATTTTTTGTTACATATGAAAATATGCCATGCCTGAATGGGATTTGAACCCAAGAAGTCATGATGAGAGGCGAGTAGTTGGTAATGTGCTCGTCTCTCATCATGCGGTCTTGGATTCGAATCCCATTCAGGTATGGGATATTTTCATACATTACAAAAAAATCATTTCATCCTTCACCATCTGCATTAGCAGTAATTGCAGAAAAGTCTGACATTAAACAAAAAAGAAAAGTGGAAAAGTATGCTTATCAATATACCAGGCTTTCTGAAAAGCGTCTACTATTCACCCTGCAAATGACACTTTCACTTCATTTACCACTAATTGATGTATAATTACCATTTAATTGATGTATAATGAACTGGATTACTCTCAGAGGTGATAACTTTGACTAAACTGTCTTTTACACTTTTACATCTTCTGTTATTAAATGCTTCAGTCATACAATTGGCTGACCATGTGTGAAACAGAATTATTTTTTGTAGCCATAAAACTAGCAGATCGAGTGCAAATAATTTAACACTCCACCTGCCTGTCAAGAGAACAAGAGTAAAGTTAAATATAAAATTATGGAAATTATGAACCGTATCTTAACAAACAACGTTGGGATAATAAAACATTTAATTCCTGAATGTTGCTGTTTAGGTCAACAGCCAAAAGGCTGGTTTGAGCCTCTAGAGATTTTACTAAGTAATAAAGAGGAGTGAGGTGGTTTACTACTGCCTTCATCACGGAGTTGAAAGAGTATGCTTATCAGCATGCCAGGCCCTCTGAAAAGCACCCACTTTCCACCCTGCAAGTGACACCTTCATTTCATTCACCACCGGGTCTGGCTGTATAATGAAGCACCCACTTTCCACCCTGCAAGTGACACCTTCACTTCATTCACCACCGGGTCTGGCTGAATTTTGATAAGATAACTGTGACTATTGTCTTTTACACCTCTACCTCTTCTGTTGTTAAATAGTTCAGCCATATAATTGGCTGACTATGTGATAAGACACAGAACTATTTTTTGTAGCCCTGGAACAATTAGATCGAGTGCAATTAATATAACACTCCACCTGCCCTTTATGGGCAGTTCTTATGTATTAATGTTAAAAAGTCAATGGGGAAGGAATGTCCGTATTTACAGTTAAAAAAAAACAATTTTTTATATCCCTAATGTGTCTACGTTACAATTCGTTTAGTTAAAGAACAATAAGCATCTCCATGACCCAATTAGATGAGGATGATTGGTATGACATATAAATAAGGTGCAGTCTTGTACAGACCCAGGCCGACCATTCCTGAGATAGTGTGGTTAATTGAACCCTAACCATCAAAAAAACACTGGCAAACACTGTCTAAGTATTCAAATCCGTATAAAAGTACACTACATTTACTGGGATTTAAACCACGGAACCTTCGTTTCCAAAATCAGCTGACTCGCAGCAACGACTTTACCTCTTGACCAAGTTAAAAATTGGAGTGTTGAATTATTTGCACTCAGTCTGCTAGGTACAGGGCTACAAAAACTAGTTATGTTTCTTTCTCATGGTCACCCATTTATATGACTGAAGCATTTAGAAACGGAAGAGTTAGAGGTGGATAAGACACTAAACTATTTGTTCAAGGGTGATGAGCCCCCCCCCCACCCACCCACTTTATAGCTAGCCAATCACTTGCCAGTAACGTTGCCAATACTTGCTCTAGTAGCTCTATTGTATATTTCTTCAGCCATTTTTTTACTTTCTCTTGCCTATATGAATATATAGGAAGGAAAGTATTGTTTTCATGTCGATTTTTCAAAATCGAGTTTTCACCGGATCTATACGTTTTCAGACCCCCTGAACCCAAAAAACATGTTTTTAGCGATTGGTCTGTGTGTGTGTGTGTGTGTGTGCGCCCGCGTGCGTGCGTGCGTGCGTGCGTGCGTGCGTGTGTGTGAACAGAATATCTCAAGAACGGAACATCGTACGAACTTGAAACTTGAAACTTAAGGTACATACCACTACCGGACGCGACACGAACATTTTCATCAAAATCGGTCAACCGGAAGTAGTTTATTCGTATAATTTTTCAGTTTTTTGCGATTTTCTCAAAAACTGGTCCTACGATTTTTTTTAAAATCGCCTATTTTACTCAATTTTTTATTCTCTACAAGATAGGGTAGGCGCCATGTTTGCTGAAATTCTCGGTGAGGCTGTTTTCACGTAAAAACGTTGTTTTTTTAAGATTACGGCTTTAATATAAATTTTAGCGCAAAAACTTATATAATAAAAGTTGTAGAGAATTTAAAAACCTACAACTTTTGTTTCAAACATTTTTTTGTATAACGCTTAGTTTAGCGGTAATTTGCGATTTTCTGTTTTTTTTCTCACGAAAACGTGAGAAAAATCGATTTTTTTAACATTTCGGTCTTAGTATGCATTTTACGACAAAAGTGTATATAATTAAATTTATAGAAAATTAAAAGATCTACAACTTTTGTTTAGAGCATTTTTCTCTACAGAGCCTAGTTTAGCGTGAAAGCGTGATTTTCCGTATTTTTAAGCCAAACTGAGTTCGATTGTCATTTTGCGTCATTCACTCATGATTAAAATAAGGTTATGTTTTTGAGGTTAGTTTTTGTTTATTTCTAATGTTTTAATACTAATGTTAGGTTTATTGTTAATTATTTGCATTGGCAAGAGAAAGTTGTGTGAGTGTTTCACACCAGATTTTTTTGTCTTTCAATAACAATAATTATAAACTACGAACATACAATCAGCTGATTATACCGGGTGAGCAAAAAGTCTTGCCCTGATTATAAAAATTTATTGCAGAATAACTGTTTGACATAATAATTTAAATTTGATGCAGTTACATAGGTTAGTGTTAATAGTTTTTTTTTAAGATTACTTACATTAGTAAACTTCAACGTGTGCCCCCTTGGTAGCTCGGAGAATGTCGAAGCGGTATTCCAGTTCCCGCCAGGTGTTTTGTAACATGTGTTCTGTCACAGTACCCACAGCAGCTTGTATCCTAGCCTTCAGTTCGTCAACGTCAGCAACTGGTGTGGCGAAGACTCTATCCTTGATATAGCCCCTGAAAAAAAAGTCAAGGGGAGTAATATCTGGAGAGCGGGGTGGCCAGGGTGTTGGACCATCCCTTCCAATCCACCGATCCGGAAATGTTTCATCCAGGAAATTACGCACTATCAAAGCCCGTGGGGCGGTGCCCCATCTTGCTAGAAAATTATCCATGGTTGATATTCTTCTAACTGTGGTGCAATGAACTGTTGCAAAACATCTAAGTAAATGTTAGAGTTAATGGTGTTTTCCGTGAAGAAAAACGGCCCGAAAACCTTATTATGCATGAGGCCGCACCAAACATTCACATTTTTGCTGTCTCGCTGTAACTGTACAGCAGCATGTGGATTCTCTGATCCCCATATACGGACATTATGCCTATTTACCATTCCACTGACATGAAAGGTGGATTCATCGGTAAAGCATATGCGATTTAAGTAATCGTTAGCGCCGTCAATCCTGTTGAGAATCTCAGTTGCGAATTCTGCACGTCTCAGCAAATCATTCGGTTGCAAGGCCTGCACGATTTGAACTTTATAAGCATGCAACCTAAGCCTTTTATGAAGAATTTTCACCACACTTGCTTGCGGTATTTGAAGTTCACGTGCTGCTTGACGAGTTGATTTAGACGGACTCCGTTGAAACGATTCCCGAACAAGATCAACAGTTGCTTCACTCACACTAGGCCTGCCACTTCTAGGAAGATCTTCAACGCTGCCTGTTTCTTTAAACCTTTCATACCATCGCTTTATTGATTTAACATCAGGAGGGCTGCGTCCATAAAAAGCCCGAAAATTACGCTGAACACTGATGGGCGATTTCGTTTCGTGAAACCAAAGCACACATTGTGCTTTCTCCTGCTTCAACGCCATTTCGCCAGCAACTAACGTGAACTAACAGACCATGTCATTGTTGAGGAGCACTAGCGCCATCTATTGGTCACAAAATCTACTAACAATAACCTATGTAACAGCGCCAGATTTAAATTATTACGTCAAACGATTATTCTGTAATAAAATGTTATAACAGGGTAAGACTTTATGCTCACCCGGTATTATAAAGTATTGCATCTTAACGCACTCTATATTATTGATGTGTTCAGTACGAGATGCAAGACATGAGTGAACTACTGCGGTTTTTATACGCATACACGCATCATTTTTTGGTCTAAATGCGTGAAACAGCAGAGCTCATCAACCGTGAAAATCATTATAGTCACATCTGAGAGTAATGAATTTCATTATACAGCCAGATCCTGTGGTGAAACAAGTGAAGGTGTCATTTGCAGGGTAAAATACTTTTCAGAGGCCCTGGCATGCTGATAAGAATACTTTTGCTATCAGTAAGTTGTTGTTTAGGTCATCAGCCGAAAGTCTGGTTTGAACCTGTAGAGGTTTTACTAAATAATAACGAGGAGTGAGGTGGTTTACCAGTGCCTTCCTCGCTGAATGGAACAGTTCGCTTACCAGCATGCCGGGCCCTCTGTAAAGCACATATTTTCCACTCTGCAAATGACACCTTCACTTCATTTACCACAGGGTCTGGCTGTATAATGAAATTCATTACTTTCAGAAGAGATAACTCTGATTAGTGTCACAGTACACCTCTACCTCTTCTGTTCTTTAATGATTCTGTCATTTAATTGGCTGACCACGTGATAAGAAACAGAAATATTTATTTTAGCCCTGCAACGAACAGATTGAGTGTAAATAATTTGACACTCCACCTGTATATGTTATGGGCAAATCAGTGAGTAAGGCAATGGTAATTCAACTCTTTCTTCGTTTTACTCAGTAAAGCCTCTATAGAGGTTCAAACCAACCTTTCGAATGATGACGTAAACAACATACTGTAAATATCAATAGTTAAGCCTTTTCTTTAGTTTTTACTTTCTCTTGCCTGTATGAATATATAGGAAGGAAAGTATTGTTTTCATGTCGAGTTTTCACTGGATCTACACGTTTTCAGAGCCCCTGAACCTAAAAAACATGTTTTTAGCGATTGGTATGTGTGTGTGTATACAAAATATCTCAAGAATGGAACATCGTACGAACTTGAAACTTAAATTACATACCACTACCGGACCCGAGCCGAAAATTTTCATCAAAATCGGTCAACCGGAAGTGGTAGTTTATTAGTGTAATTTTTCACTTTTTTGCAATTTTCTCAAAAACTTGGCCTACGATTTTTTTAAAAATCGCCTCATTTACTCAATTTTTTATGCTCTACATGATAAGGTAGGCGCCATGTTTGCTGAAATTCTTGCTCAGGCTGTCTTCACGTAAAAAAACTTTTGTTTTAAGATTGTGACTTTAATATGCATTTTAGCGCAAAAATGTATGTAATAAAAGTTGTAGAGAATTTAAAATCCTACAACTTTTATTTCAAACATATTTTTGTTTAGGCAACGCTTAGTTTAGCGGTAATTAGCGATTTTCTGCTTTTTTCTCACGAAAACGTGTGAAAAATCGATTTTTTTAAGGTTTTGTCCTTAGTATGCAGTTTACGACAGAAGTGTATATAATCACATTTATAGAAAATTAAAAGATCTATAAATTTTTTTAAAGCATTTTTTTGCAGAGCCTAGTTTAGCGTGAAAGAGTGATTTTCCGTATTTTTAAGCCAAACTGAGGTCGATTTTTATTTTGCGTTTTTCACTCATGATTAAAATAAGGTTATGTTTTCTGAGGTTTGGTTTTGTTTATTTCTAATGTTAGGTGATATTGGTTATTATTTGCATTGGCAAGAGAAAGTTGTGTGAGTGTTTAACACCAGATTTTTTAAAAAATATTTTCAAGGAATTATTTTCTTTCAATTAGAAACGTTAAATTGTTAATGATTAGTTTGTGGTTTTTACTATCTTTGTCCGACCACGGGTTACCGATTATTACATGTACAAAATTTTTCGTTTGTGATTGATAACATAGTTTTCTACTTAACTTTTTCTCGTGTTTTTCTGTAGTGTTGTTTTAAGTCGGTTGTTTGCATCGTGGGCTGTATTGCACAGTAACTGCGAGTTAGGACAATATACAGGGTGATTAAAAATTCAACGCCATTATCTCGAGTGCTGATTGTATTTAGTTAAAAATCTGGTGTGAAACCCCCACCCGACTTTCTCTTAATCAATGCAAATTATGTACAATATGTTGTTGTTGTTTAGGTCATCAGCCTGTAGAGGCTGGTTTGAACCTCTAGAAGTTTTACTAAGTAAAACGAGGAGTGAGGTGGTTTACCATTGCCACTACTCACTGTGTTAAAAATTACGCTTATCAGCATGCCAGGCCCTCTGAAAAGCACATATTTTCCACTCTGCAAATGACACCTTCATTTCATTCACCACAGGGTCTGGCTGTATAATGACAATTCATTACTTTCAGAGGAGATAACTCTGATTAGTGTCTTTTACACCTCTATCTCTTTCTGTTCTTAAATGATTCAGTCATTTAATTGGCTGACCATGTGATAAGAAACAGAACTATTTATTTTAGCCCTGCAACGGACAGAATGAGAGTGATGTACAATATAACATAACATTATTACTAAACATTACAAATAAACAAAAAAACTAACCTCAGAAACATAAACTGATTTCATCCGGTCTTGGGTTCGAATCCCATTCAGGCACGGTATATTTTAATACGTTACAAAAAATCATTTCATCCTTCACCGTCTGCATTAGCAATAATTGCAGAACAGTCGGACCATTAAAAAAAATCTGGTGTGAAACACTCATACAACTTTCTCTTGCCAAAGTAAATAATGACCAATATAACCTAATATTAGAAATAAACAAAAACCTAACCTCAAAAAACATAACCTTATTTGTTTGGTGGCCCTGAAAAGGGCCGTTTAAGCGGTGGTCGTCTTGATGGGGAGCGTCGGTCGTAGTTGTCGTGGCAGTCGAGCGCTGTGGTAAAGGGCGGTTATTGGTCTTGGCCTTGATGACAAAGGCCTCTGTCGGTACGACACCAAAGGGCCTACCGCCCCTCTCGGAACTATTGGCGGCTCCCTCTGTCGCTACGTCGGAAGCTTTGATAGCCGGCAGCACAGTACCTAATCTAAGGGGGCGCCGATGACAGTTCTTTCTACAGAGTTTTTGTAGTTGAGCGTTAATTTGTGATTTTACGTATTTTTCTCATCAAATTCCAGCAGAGATTAATTTTCATTCAGCGTCATTCAACTCTTGATTCAACTTCTGGGTTCGAATTTCACTCGGGCACGGCATGTTTTCATACGTTACAAAAAAAAAATCATTTCATCCTTCACCGTCTGCATTAGCAGTAATTGCAGAACAGTCGGACGTTAAACCAAAAAACAAAAACAAAAAAAAACTTGATTAAAATTATATTATGGTTTTCATTACTTTCATTGGCAAGATTAAGTCGAATGAGTGAAACAGTATTTAAATGGCCAGTTGTACGAGGGTAGGCTGATAAGTAATGCACACATGCTTGTAGAAGACGAACAAAAAGAAATAGCAAGATGGGGTAAATAACAAATTAAAGTACAAATCTTAACCTACCAAATTATCTATTTATTTTTCAATATAGTCACCGTTAAGCATTACACATTTCTCCCAACGTTTAACAAGTTTTTTCATTCCGTCACTGAAAAATTCTTCCGACTTTCCTCGAACCCAGGACGCAATAGCTGCCTTCACCTCATTGTCCGAGCTGTAATGATTACCCTTAAGGTCTCTCTTCAGTAGAGGAAAAAAATAAAAATCGCAAGGCGCAAGGTCGGGAGAATACGGAGGGTGTAAAATTGGTTGAAACTTCAGGTTTCTCAGAGCCTCTCCAGTTGCACGCGAAGTGTGTGGACGAGCATTGTCGTGTTGCAAAATTATTGGCGCCAGGTTGCCTCTAACACGACAAACTCGACGTCGGAGGTGTTTCAGAGTCTGTATATACTGAGCAGAATTTACCGTTGCCCCTCGTTCCAGATAATCAGTCACATAAACTCGGCGAGCATCCCAAAACACAGTCAAAAGAATTTTTTTTGCGGACGGTTGTGTTTTGAACTTTTTCACAACAGGAGAATGTGGATGACGATATTCAGCGCTCTGCCTTTTTTCTTCGGGATCGTAATGATGAACCCATGACTCGTCCCCCGTCACAATATTCAAAAGAAAGTCGTCTCCTTCGTCACGGTAGCGCTTCAAAAGTTGTTCACAGCATTCCAATCGACGCTGTTTATTCTCGTCTGTCAGACGGCGTGGTACCCATCGTGCACAGATTTTACAGTATCCCAATTGTTCAATAATGAAGCCAACACGTTCCTTAGATATTCCAATTTGGTTTACGATACGCTGTTGAGTGATTCGCCGGTCATTTTGAATCAAATCATCGATGAGTTTGCGACGATTATCGTCTGAGGCAGTGATTGGTCGTCCACTGCGTGTTTTGTCAACAATTAAGGCTTTTCCAGGTTGGCAATCACGAAATTTTATTACCCAACGATTCACAGTAGACCTATCAACAGTATCGTCACAATAAACAGCCTTTAAACGACGATAAATCTCACTAGGATTCACTTTCTCAGCAGTTAAAAATTCGATAACAGCGCGTTGTTTAATTCTCGTTGACATAGCACCAGAACACGACGCCATACTTCCACTACTCAAAACAAACTGAATGAAAGCAACGCCTTCAAACTGCGCAGGCTTGTAGAGGAGAAATAGTACAGGCCTTCAAAGTTATGTAAGCGTTTGCGCAGTAGACGGATTTGGTTGAGGTACGATGAAGGGAGAAATAATGGTGTGAGTAGTACAGCAGTAGAGGGGGGAGGGAATTCACAGCCGACTCGCTGGAATGCATAACGTACCGTACCGTAGGTTTATATGGTCTAGGGCCTAGACCATATAAACTGCACGTAGGCCTAGACTCTAGGCATACGGGAGCCTCTTTTTCCTATAAGAGCGACCTCCAACATGGTGGAAGGGTTGACGTTTTCTTTGGGGGATATTCATAAAAATGTCCACCGACCACAGACAATAAGATAAAATAGTCAACCGTTCGAGCTACGATCTGTTCTCTGCAACAGCTTCAGTAGAATGAGACAATTCACGCACGCACATATGCATGCATCGAACGTATGTCATCCCTTCTACAGCCGGCAGTATTCTCCCCACTCACTTCTCATTTCTGCGCGAACTACGCTTACAAAACATTGACAGATTGTACTTCCACATGCCACCAGGCGCGCTACTGAAGTTTATTTAGTTGTCTTCTACAAGAATGTGTGCATTACTTATCAGCCTACCCTCGTAATTGTGTATATACTATCTGTGTATGTTATGTTATGTTGTGTGGGAGGGAAAACCCAACAGCGTTAATGGTTGCAGAGGTCGGGTGTCTTGTTTTGTTAGTCGTCAGGTGATTGGTTGTGCAAGTACAATGTAACTGTTGATGAATTATTCCCTCCGATTAGCATACTTTAAAATATTTGTTATTATTATTATTATTATTATTATTATTATTATTATTATTAATACTGTGTGTGCGCGTGCGCGTGCGCGTGCGTGTGCGTGTGTGTGTGTAATCGAAGCACTCCAATCAAGATTCCGCTACGTCTATTTATGAGTTCCTTTTATAACTGTTTGTTCTAAATTGACACCTATTAAGAATACCAATGACACGTTCTAATTTTTATGATAATCTATGTAAATAAAATTGTGATTTTGTCTGTGCAATTTTTCAAAATGCCCCAAAAGGTCTGTTCCGTTTTCTGTATGCCACTATCAAATCCGAATTCCCTGAAAGGTTACACATTTCTCCCATTTCTGCGTCTGGCGCGCCAATCTGGCTAGCAATATTCCTGCGTTATGTCAACTCCACTCCCATTTCACAGTTAGTTACTACACAGTCTGCTATGAATTTTGTAGAGTTACTTAATAATATTAGGACGGAGGAAGATGCTGCAGAAGTCCTTCAGGAAAAGGGGTTATTTCATAATGCGTGAAGTTGTGAAAACTAAAAAGGTATGCGTGAAATACTCAACCGACGTTCTCTTCTCAATGTAAATAATTAAAAATATAACGTAATAGTATAATGCAGCCTAGTAATAGCAAAAAATTCAATTAAAAATAGTAATGTAGTAATGTTGTTGTTGTTTAGGTCATCATCCGAAAGGCTGGTTTGAACCTCTAGAGGTTTTACTAAGTAAATCGAGGAGTGAGGTGGTTTACCATGCCTTCCTCACTGAGTGGAAAAGTACGCTTATCAGCATGCCGGGCCCTCTGAAAAGCTCATATTTTCCACTCTGCAAATGACACTTTCACTTCATTCACCACAGGGTCTGGCTGTATAATAAAATTCATTACTTTCAGAGGAGATAACTCTGATTAGTGTCTTTTACACCTCTACCTCTTCTGTTCTTTAATGATTCAGTCATTTAATTGGCTGACCATGTAATAAGAAACAGAACTAGTTATTTTAGCCTTGCAACTAACAGATTGAGTGTAAATAATTTGACACTCCAACTGTCTGTTATGGGCAAAATGTAGTAATAGCAAAATAAAACTATCAAAATATGAAATAAAACAACAGAATGTGTAACATAGTATTATATTCTGTGACTGGGAAGGACGTGTGTACGCGTGCGTGAGCGTGTTTGTCAGTATGAGTATTCAGTGAGGCAGGGAGTGGGAGAAATGAGCAAATGTGTAACCCTTCAGGGAATTCGGATTTTAAAGTGGCGTACAGAAAACTGAAAAGACCCTTTGGCTGTTTGTATGTTACGGTATCACGCAAGAACCGCTGAACCAAATTCAATGAATTTCGGTATTTAAGTTCTGAACATTATCGAAATGAAAATAGGCTATAATTTTTTTAAATATCACAAAGGGATGGGGGAGTTCAGAGGGAGGGGTAAACAATAAACTGCGAATATCTCCGTTAAAAGTCAATTTATCAAAAAAGTTTTGTAATCGAAATTACGAAACGTTTAAAGACAAATAAGTTTGAGTATGTACAGTTTTTCATTTTTATGTATAATAACGGAGGTATTACTAATTTTATAAAAATAAACATAACTATATTTTAGAAAACAAAATAAACATAGGTCTACGCGCCGCTGGTATTCATTCCACAGCTCTGTACCCTACCCCTTCCACCACTACCTAAGCTTACACGACACACCCGTTCTCGGTCACATTGTCATAAACGAAAGACAGTCACCTTAGTAGTTAACCATCGCGGAGTGTTCTAGTTTTGATTTAACTTTAATTTCAATTTTTATTGCTCTGTAGCGAATAATTCAATTACCTACATTACACACAGATTTGTGTGAGTTAAACTTCAAAACATCAATTTTCATTGCTCTATATAAATAGTAAATTTATTTACTTATGTAAAATAATTAACTACAATACTGAAAATAATAAAGCGCTGCGTAACTTGATTATAAAGCACCTAGAGCTCGACTTTTATTTTACGCCCAACTATTTTGTTTTGTCATTAAAAATAATGCTGACGTTGAATGGAGGTACGAATAGATAACAATGAATGATTTAAGAATATCACACCTGACAGGGATCGAACTCTGTACACCAACAGACTGTACACAGCACCAAGAAAACCGTTCGAAGAACGGGCATTTTAGCTAGTAAGATAAGAGTAAAAGATAAAAAGTTCGTTCCCACTCTGCCAAATACGGCAACACTGCATTACTGTCTAACTAGATCCAAGCTCGCAATTCCATGGTTACCAGTATAGTGTAGTGCACGGTTTCTCCGTAGTTTAAAGATAGGAGGTGTGGCTATTAAATAACGAGACTGACGTAATGAATTTTATTTTTTATTTTACACTTAATCACTTATTGTCACCTTCAATATACACTCCTTTTCTATCCCTACAACGTTCCATGCGAATTTTCCATTGTTGGAAACAGTGCTGGAAGTCATCTTCTGTCAGCTTCTTCAGGACACGTGCCGCTTTCTCTTTTACAGCTTCCACAGACTCAAATCTTGTCCCTTTTAATGCATATTTCACCTTAGGGAATACATAGAAGATAATAACATGTGATGAAACGTGGTTTTTTACTTATGATCCGGAAATGAAGCGCCAATCCATGCACTGGAGAAGCCGAACTCCACCGAGAGCCAAAAAAGCTCGAATGAGCAAGTCAAAATTTAAAGCAATGTTAATTGTTTTTTTATATCCATGGGATTGTGTACCTTCACTGGGTTCCTGAAGGTCAAACAATTAATTAATATTACTACCTTGAGATACTTTCTAAACTACGTCAAAGTGTAAGGAAAAAACACCCCGAAATGTGGAAGGACAAATCATGGGTTCTCCACCAAAACAATGCACCAGCTCGTTCCGCGTTATCTGTCGAGAGGTTCCTACCCAAGTACAGCATCTCAGTGTTAGAACATCCACCTTATTCACCAGATCTTGCACCATGTAACTTCTACCTGTTCCCTTAGGTGAAATGTGCATTAAAAGGGACAAGATTTGAGTCTCTGGAAGCTGTAAAAGAGAAAGCGGCACGTGTCCTGAAGAAGCTGACAGGAGATGACTTCCAGCACTGTTTCCAACAATGGAAAATTCCCATGGAGCGTTGTACGGATAGAGAAGGAGTGTATATTGAAGGTGACAATAAGTGATTAAGTATAAAATAAAAATTTTTTTTTACGTCAGTCTCTTTATTTAATAGCCACACCTCGTAAATAGTATATTGTACAGTCCAGCCTCTCTTAGTTTACTCCTAATGTAAACAAATAATGACGTCACTGAGCATGCGCATTATATCAAAATTTGTGCACGCTGATTAAAAAGTAACAACAAAATACTTTTAAAAGTATTTTTATAAATGAAATTGTTAGGCCTACATCATATCATGTCTGATGTTTTTAGTACTTTTAAGTGCTTATAATTTAAAAAATAGTTAACTATAAAGGAATAGAACATCCGTAAAGTCGCGGACTCTAGCGTGCACCCTGTAGTAAGTGGCTTTTGTTTGTTGACAGTAGGAGCAAACTAAGAACGGCTAAACTAAATAGTTCTTTTATGGTTGTGAACGACCGCGTTTATCGGCGAAAAAATCATTTCCAAAAAAAAATATGAATAAAACAACGCCACTTCGTAGGCTGAATCTCTTCCTGTGTAAATATTTGTAAGCGTTATCATCCATTGTTATTGGAACGCCTAACTACCATTTCTTATCTTCCGCTCAAGGACAACCCTCTTGATAAATGGTTTTCACGAAATTCACTGATGCACAACTATTTCTGTAGTTTACATAAGTTGTCAAAGTTTTTTAAATTTAATTATTTTGTTATTTTTGCTTTCTCTTGCTCTATATATGCATGTGTAGGGAAGGAAATTGCCCATAATGGACGTGTGGAGTGTGAAATTATTTACACTCGATCTGTTCGTTGCAGGGCTAAAATAAATAGTTCTGTTTCTTATCACATAGTCAGCCAATTATACGACTGAAGTATTTAAGAGCAGAAGATGTAGAGGTGTAAAAGACATTATTCAGAGTTATCTCCTCTGAGATTAATGAATTTTATTATACAGCCAGACCCTGTGGTGAATGAAGTGAAGGTGTTATTTGCAGGGTGGAAAGTGGGTGCTTTTCGGAGGGCCTGGCATTCTGATAAGCATACTCTTTCACCTTAGTGAGGAAGGCAATAGTAAACATCCTCACTTCTCGTTTTCACTAAGTGAAACCTCTAGAGGTTCAAACCAGCCTTTCGGCGGTTTGTATACCGGGTGATTCAAAACTATACGGCAATAACAACCCAACCTTAGTATTAGTTAATATTTTGTGCAGTTACGAATGTACGTTTTATGTGCGTCTGTTTTGATTTTAAATAAAGCGAAATTTCAATATCTATTATTCATTTTTTTCCTGAGTAATTTACATGAATCTTTTCAGAATTAAATTTTGTACAAATTTATTTAAGAAAAAATACACCTTTATTTACCATTTATGAAAGTAATCTTACGTTAAACACAAAAATGTGTTATTTCTTTGCACCAATTCTTGTGTTTTATGTAAGATATCTCTGAAAGTATTGCATTTACAGCTCTGGAACCAATTTTATTCAATTTTTCAGATTAAAAAACATAAGAAACAATTGTATTTGTATCTTTGTAACTACCTTTAACATTTTTATACGGCCTTACTTCACCGAGGGTACAAAGTTCTAGGTGAAATTTTTCGCTAGCCGTAACTCGCTAACTAAGCGTTTTCAGGCGTATGTTTATATGAACTTTTTTTCTTATTTTTAGGTATAGAATGAGATCCCAAGAGATTGCCGTATAGTTTTGAATCACCCGGTATACAACAAGGAAGTAAAGTACTTAATGTTTTCTTGACGATTTTTCGTAATCGAGTTTTCACCAGATATACACGTTTTCAGACCCCCTGAATCCAAAAAAACATGTTTTTAGCGACTAGTTTGTTTGTGATTGTTTACAAAATATCTCAAGAACGGAATAATGTACAAAGTTGAAACTTAAAGCTAAAGTTAGGTACCACTAGAAAACCCGACACAAGCGCCTATAGGTTGTAAACGAAAGTTTGACACTAGTTGGCGCGTATCTACCTATCCGCCTGACAAAATTATCTTACACTACGTTCTATCATAAAATATCTACATCTAGCTAAAGTAAACATTATCCTTTAAGCGTTTTCGATTATACCGTTCAGATTACTTGTAATTATTGTAGTTTCATAAAGACTCTTTAATTAATTATTTTAACCATTACATTTAACAAAACAATTTTTTTTTACTTTTTTATGGTTACCACTTTTATGTTTAAAAAACTCAACACATTCACTATCACGGATGTTAACAAAACACAGCTTACAATACTTTTCAACTTCAGTCTACGAAAAAAATCGAAACGAGCCGATACAATTCCAAAAGATAACTGACGAAACAAAAAATGAGTTCAACACAGGCTTGTGCAAACAGTTGTATTAAACTAGTCACAGACATTTAATGAAATGAAATAAATAATCTGAAATGATAACCAACGAATCACTGGACTTGTTTACTCTCCTGTTATAATTCAAGCGCATTAGTCTTATATTACTTGTGACCAAACATAAAACTGAGTCTATTATAAAAACCTTTTAATCATAAATAATAATGCAATAATAGTAAATAATGTAACGAAAAATAGCAATGTAAGAGTAACAATAGTAAAAGTTTTAGTTATTTATGGTAAACTAATGTTCGACGGGTCTCTACTTCATTAAAGGTTCAAATGAACACCTATAGTATCATCATGATGACTGGCATCAATGCAAAATACGGCGTGGAAGCTTGGACGCTCACTGAGGCCTCAGCCAGGAGGCTTGAAGCCTTTGAAATGTGGCTTTATCGAAGAATGTTACGCGTATCATGGAGGGACAGAGTCACCAATGTAGAAATTCTTCGAAGGATGAATAAAGATAAAGAGGTTCTTGACATCGTGAAAGTGCGAAAGCTCCAATACCTGGGACACATTATGCGCAATGAGAACCGTTACGTGTTGCTCCAAAAGATTCTGCAAGGAAAGGTGTATGGTGCGAGAGGTCCCGGTAGAAGAAGGATTTCATGGTTGAAAAATCTAAGAACGTGGTTCAACCAGTCGACGACCCAACTTTTCAAAGCAGCTGTTTCCAAAGTCAGAATAGCCATCATGATAGCCAACATCCGAACCGGATAGGCACCATAAGAAGAAGAAGAAGAAGAATGTTCGATTTATAAAATATTTTCGAACAGATGAATTGAACGTGTTTTCATTATAAAATTAAGCTTACAGAGAATCAGTGTTGTATGGAATTTTGTTTTTGATCATGGTGTGCGTATTTTTAATTAATACGCATGCTCACTTGTATTGCTGGTTGCCTACGTCGGAGTACTCTTAGCGTAGACAGACTGTAAGTTAGTATTGCAGGTATAGGGATAATGACTCCAATACCTGGAATCCAATCCCAATCCAGGTATTGGGCTATCAATAATGGAGGATAATATTGAGGGAGAAAATTGTAGAGGGAGGCAAAGATTAGAATATATAAAGCAAATTACAAAAGATGTAGGGTGTTACAGGTATGTAGATATGAAACGACTTGCACAAGATAGAACAGGTTGGAGAACTGCATCAAACCAGTCGAGAGACTGATGACAAAAAAAGGGTAATGAAAATGGTCTGCCCCCCCCCCCTTAAGTACATACTGTACTCGAGGACAACGGAAGGGTTGAGGGAAGATGAGAAAATGGAAGGAGCTGACCTGCCTGCTGGATCGCTATTTACAACGCGTCATGTCGCTTCAACACCAGGAGTGTCGAAGAATAGAGTGTCAAAGAATCGAGTGCCAAAGAATCGAATGTCCAAGAATTGAGTGTCAAAGATTCGAATGTCCAAGAATCGAGTATCAAAGAATGGAATGGCCAAGAATCGAGTGTCAAAGAATTGAATGTCCAAGAATCGAGTATCAAAGAATGGAATGTCCCAAGAATCGAGTGTCAAAGAATCGAATGTCCAAGAATCGAGTATCAAAGAATGGAATGTCCAAGAATCGAGTGTCCAAGAATCGAATGTCCAAGAATCGAGTATCAAAGAATGGAATGTCCAAGAATCGAGTGTCAAAGATTCGAATGTCCAAGAATCGAGTATCAAAGAATGGAATGTCCAAGAATCGAGTGTCAAAGATTCGAATGTCCAAGAATCGAGTATCAAAGAATGGAATGTCCAAGAATCGAGTGTCAAAGAATCGAATGTCCAAGAATCAAGTGTCATAGAATCGAATGTCCAAGAATCGAGTGTCAAAGAATCGAATGTCCAAGAATCGAGTGTCAAAGAATTGAATGGCCAAGAATCGAGTGTCAAAGAATCGAATTTCCAAGAATCGCGTGTCGAAGAATCGAAGGTTTACTGTAGTAGAAAAATTATGAAAATGTGTGTGGTTTTTGGTGTACCGTGTACAGCAGCACATATTAGCCGGTCTACTGGTGAAGTAATTTTAGTCCACTCCACGCTAAGTGGTAATTGACAAGTTTTTTCTTAATCATTGCATTATTATTATTATTTGCATTCACGCTATTCAATTAATTTATTTAGCGTAATCTATAATCTCCAGCAATATTTCTCTTCTACTTTATCTTGGATTTCTTAATTGTTCGATTTGCAGCCGTTCAATTATCTTCAATTTTGGTTTTGTTTTTATTTTCCCGGGTTTTTTTTAAAGTTTATTATTAATATTATTATTCTTTGTTTTTAAATTTAAGTCGACCTTGAGGTGTTTCGTTGTCTTTGGAATTATATATATATATATATTATATATATTTTTTTATTAAAGAAAACGTTTCTAAAAATATTTCGCTGGTTACTATAACATTGCGGAATGTTAATTAGGTTTTTTTGTCAGTACACGTGCTCAACTTTGTGTACTAAATTGCTTTAAAGAGCGTTCTTTTTTGCCGATACCCGGATTTTAAGTTGTATTCACGTCTCGTGACCCCTTATTTGCTTAGTACGGAGGCGGTTTCAAATTACTTTATTCCATTAATTTTTGTTTAAAAGTTTTTTTTTGGAAATGTTGGGTTATCCGGACGTTGGCACTTTATGCATGACTTACGGACATCCGGTAAACCGGATATTATTACTACGTAAAAAATATCGACGTCCTGTTTTCCGGACATTGGTACTGAAAGGGTTAAACATAGGTAATATTGTTTATTATCTAGGCTACGTTGGCAAGAGAAAATTGTGTGAATGTTTCACACCAGATTTTTTTTAACTCATAAAAATTGAAGTGCAACAGATGTTTTATTTTTATTCTGCTTCATCCACTCATGAATAAAACTAGGTTATGTTTGTTCATTATTTAAATTGGCAGGAGGAAATCGTGTGGAGTGTTTTACTTGAAATTTTTTTACATTTCTTGATGGAATGTAAAATAGGTGTGTATTGTATTTAGTACATAGCAGCGTAGTGTGTGTATCCAGTATTCACTAGTATCGGTTTCTTTGTTTTTTTTTTTAATAAATAGCCGTGAGTAATGTATTAACATATCTGAAGGACTAGGCGAAATTATTCGCTGCAACCCTTCGACGCCTCACTCTTTGGCTGTTTGTCCACTTATTTACACCTTCAATTATTTCATTCGTACCATCGTACGACGGTATTACGTCGTTACATTCTCTCTTAACTCTCTGTAACTATTCTTAACCCCTTAAAGCCTAAAAAAAAGGATTTTATATGTTACGAGCTGGTCCGTGCGTAAAAAAACACGAAAATCTGTTGTGTAACATTCACACAACGTCCTCGTACCAATGTAAATAATGAAAACAATGTAATTTTAAACATGACTGAACGACGCAGTATGGAAAATGTTTGAAGTAAAAGTTGTAGGTTTTTCAATTTCCTATACCTTGTAACTTAAGTTATATTTATACTTTGGCCATTAACTGCATTTTTAGGCCGCAATCGTAACAAAAATAAATCTGGTGTGAAACACTCACACGATTTTCTTTCTTGCCAATGTATATATAATGGAACATATTATTACCTGACGTTTAATCATTAGTAAACAATCCATAAGAAAAAATTGCGCCAATGCGGCAGGCATTGGCGCAATTTTCTCTTTGAGTTGGTAACGTGCTCGCTTCTCATCATGCGGTCCTGGGTTCGAATCCCACTCAGGCACGGCATATTTTCATACGTTACAAAACAATCATTTCATCCTCCATCGTACAAAAGTTACACCCCAATGTCGTCGCTAATGACCGTTGTAGTTGATGCGACGTTAATTAAATGAATTAAAAAAAGAGAAAACATTTTTTTTTCTTTTTAGCTTTAATTTGTTATCGGGAACTGTACATTATTGACAACTACCCAATTCGATAGTTTCTTTTCGCCGTATTTTTTAAGTGGATTAGGCATGAGATTGAACAGGGACCCCCCGTAGAGTATGTTCACGGATGGCTGTCAGCTGGTCACCATACAAAGTTGCTTGCCCAACCGGTGTTACTTAACAAATAATAGCGACTTTCTACCAGCTGCCTGACTGGGCTGGCCCGAAGGTCTATAAAAAAACATAAACTAATTTTAATCAAAATTATAATTTGTGAATAACGCAAAATGAAAATCAAACTTGTTTCTCAAAAACGGCTCGTACGATTTTTTTAAAAAAAATGTCTGCTGAAATTCTTGGGGAGGCTGTTCTCTCGTAGAAAAAATGGTTTTCTTTTATAAGATTGCGGGCTTAATATGCATTTGAGGGGAAAAGTGTATATAATAAAAGTTGTTGAAAATGTAAAATCTACTACTTTTATTTTTAACTTTTTTTTAAATAACGCTTGGTTTTGCGGTAATTAGCGATTTTCTGTATTTTTTTTCATGAAAATCTGTAAAAAAATGAATGTTTTAAGATTTCAGTCTTAGTATGAATTTTACGACAAAAGTGTATATGATAAAATTTATAGGGAATTAAAAGATCTACAACGTTTATTTCGAGCATTTTTTTCTACAGAGCCTAGTTTAGCGTGAAAGAGTGATTTTCCGTATTTTTGAGGTTAGTTTTTTTGTTTGATTTAAATGTTCTTTTACTAATATTAGGTTATTTTGGTCATTATTTTCATTGACAAGAGGGAGTCGTGTGAATATTTCACACCAGATTTTTTTTTTTTTTTTTGACTTAAAATGCATACTAAAGTCGCAATCTTAAAAAATCCCAGGTTTTTATAGATTTCGATGAAAAAATCATAAAAACAGAAAATCACAAAGAAAGTAACATGTATTATAACATAGTTTTTTTTTAGGTGAAATTATACATAGTTGATAGTTTTAGTAATAACCGATTACTATAGTGAACTATGGCTTAGGTGTATAACAAACAGCTAAGTGGGAGTGTTAAATTATTTTTGTACTCGATTTCCAGGGCTACAAAAATTATTCTGTTTCTCAGCCAATTATATGATTGAAGCATTTAAGAACTAAAGAGGTAGGTCTACAGGTGTAAAATAAACTGTTCATAGTTATCTCCTCTGAGAGTAATGAATTTCATTGTACAGCCAGACACTGTGGTGAATGAAGTGAAGGTGTCATTTGCAGGGTGGAAAGTGAGTGCTTTTCGGAGGGCCTGGCATGCTGATAAGCATACTCTTTCAACTCAGTGAGGAAGGCAATTGTAAACCATCTTACTCCTACTTTTACTTAGTAAAGCCTCTAGAGCAGTGATCTTCAACCCGCGGCCCGCAGAACGATTTCAGTTTTTGAACAAAGAGCTTAGAACATTGCATCATTTTGTTGATTTTTAAACGTCAATTTTTACTTTCTCTTGCCTATATGAATATATAGGAAGGAAAGTATTGTTTTCATGTCGATTTTTCGAAATCGAGTTTTCACCGGATCTATACGTTTTCAGACCCCCTGAACCCAAAAAACATGTTTTTAGCGATTGGTCTGTGTGTGTGTGTGTGTGTGTGTGTGTGTGTGTGTGTGTGTGTGTGTGCGCGTGCGTGTGCGTGTGTGTGTATGTGTGTGTGTGCGCGCGTGCGCGCGCGCGCGTGTGCGTGTGTGTGTGTGAACAGAATATCCCAAGAACGGAACATCGTACGAACTTGAAACTTGAAACTTAAGTTACATACCACTACCGGACCCGATACGAACATTTTCATCAAAATCGGTCAACCGGAAGTAGTAGTTTATTCGTATAATTTTTCAGTTTTTTGCGATTTTCTCAAAAACTGGTCCTACGATTTTTTTTAAAATCGCCTATTTTACTCAATTTTTTATTCTCTACAAGATAGGGTAGGCGCCATGTTTGCTGAAATTCTCGGTGAGGCTGTTTTCACGTAAAAACGTTGTTTTTTTAAGATTACGGCTTTAATATAAATTTTAGCGCAAAAACTTATATAATAAAAGTTGTAGAGAATTTAAAAACCTACACCTTCTGTTTCAAACATTTTTTTGTATGACGCTTAGTTTAGCAGTAATTAGCGATTTTCTGATTTTTTCTCACGAAAACGTGTGAAAAATCGATTTTTTTAAGATTTTGGCCTTAGTATGCATTTTACGACAAAAGTGTATATAACCAAATTTATAGGAAATTTAAAGATCTACAACTTTTATTTAACGTATTTTTCTCTACAGAGCCTAGTTTAGCGTGAAATAGTGATTTTCCGTATTTTTAAGCCAGACTGAGGTTGATTTTCATTTTGAGTGTTTCACTCATGATTAAAATAAGGTTATGTTTATTGAGGTTAGTTTTTTGTTTATTTCTAATGTTTTATTACTAATGTTAGGTTTATTGTTAATTATTAGCATTGGCAAGAGAAAGTTGTGTGAGTGTTTCACACCAGATTTTTTAACTAGTGAAAGAGAAAGAATGTTAAGTTTCCCATTGAACTGAAATATCACCATTTTGATGTTTTTAGTTTGGTTTTGAGTTTTGTAACATGTTTAAGTATAAGTATATGTTTCAATATTGATATTTACTGTCATTTTCAACCAATATAAGCTTTAAAAGAAAATCATGTTATTTCTTTTAACCTGACACAAAATGTTCATATATGTTTATACTCACCGGGTTGGTCTAGAGGTAAAGTCGTCGCCAAAATCAGCTGTTTAACAGCTGATTTTCGGAGACGATGGTTCCTGGTTCAAATCCTAGTAAAGTTAGTTACTTTTTTACGGATTTGAATGCTAGATAGTGGTTACCGGTGTACTTTGATGGTTGGGGTTCAATTAACCATACTCTCTCAGGAATGGTCGACCTGAGTCTGTACAAGACTACACCTCATTTACACGTCATACACATCATCTTCATCTCATTGGGTCATGGGGTTGCTTATTGTTCTGAATTGAACAGATTGCAACGTACACATATTAGGAATTACAAAAAAAATGTTTATACGATATTTATTCATATACAAATATACATACATACGTAGATGAAGGCGGCCCCCAAGCCCACCCGTAATAAAAAAATCTGGTGTGAAACACTCACACAACTTTCTCTTGCCAATGCAAATAATTAAAAATAAACCTAACATTATTAATAAAATATTAGAAATAAACAAAAACTAACCTCAAAAACATAACCTTACTTTAATCATGAGTGAATGACGCAAAATGACAATCGAACTCAGTTTGGCTTAAAAATACGGAAAATCACGCTTTCACGCTAAACTAGGCTCTGTAGAGAAAAATGCTCTAAACAAAAGTTGTAAATCTTTTAATTTTCTATAAATTTAATTATATATACTTTTGTCGTAAAATGCATACTAAGACCGAAATGTTAAAAAAATCGATTTTTCTCACGTTTTCGTGAGAAAAAAAACAGAAAATCGCAAATTACCGCTAAACTAAGCGTTATACAAAAAAAATGTTTGAAATAAAAGTTGTAGAATTTTACATTCTCTACAACTTTTATTATATAACGTTTTGCGCTAAAATGCATATTAAAGCCGCAATCTTAAAAAGAAAATGTTTTTACGTAAAAACAGCCTCAAGCAGAATTTCAGCAAACATGGCGCCTACCCTATATTGTAGAGCATAAAAAATGTAGTAAACCAGTTGATTTTAAAAAAAATCGTAGGACTAGTTTTTGAGAAAATCGCAAAAAAGTGAAAAATTATACGAATAAACTACTACTTCCGGTTGACCGATTTTGATGAAAATGTTCGTGTCGGGTCCGGTAGTGATATGTAACTTAAGTTTCAAGTTTCAAGTTCGTACGATGTTCCGTTCTTGAGATATTCTGTTCACACACACACACACACACACACACACACACACACACACACACACACACACACACACACACACACACACACACACAGACACACACAGACACACACACAGACCAATCGCTAAAAACATGTTTTTTGGGTTCAGGGGGTCTGAAAACGTATAGATCCGGTGAAAACTCGATTTCGAAAAATCGACATGAAAACAATACTTTCCTTCCTATATATTCATATAGGCAAGAGAAAGTAAAATTTGGCCCTTTATTAAGATAAGGTTGAAGAACACTGCTCTACAGGTTCAAACCAGCCTTTCGGCTTTTTTTTTTTTTTTTTTTTTTTTTTGGTTTAACGTCCGACTGTTCTGCAATTACTGCTAATGCAGACGGTGAAGGATGAAGTGATATTTTGTAACGTATGAAAAAATGCCATGCCTGAATGGGATTCGAACCCAAGACCGCATGATGAGAGGCGAGCACGTTACCAACTGCGCCAATGCGGCCGGCAGCCTTTCGGCTGATTACCTAAACAACATAATGAAGTAATGGGAGTGTTTTTATTTTCTAGTTTTCTTCTGGATGAAAATCGGTGGAACCGATACAGTAGAAAATGTGAAATGTGATTTCAGTTGAAGTTGCTTGGGAAATTGAATGTGATTTTGGTGTTTGTATAATAAGATATCGTTGAGGTAATTGTTAAAGACGTAGGCATAACGCCGTTTCAAATTACTGATTCATTACACGTGTTAGTCATTTATGTTTGTACACAAAGCGATACACACACACTCACACACATACACTTGAGTATCATAGCGGTATATTTTTTAGTTATAGTTCAGTGTAATTGTGGTACCGGATGTGTAAAAAGTTAGTGTACATTTAATTTTTTGATTGTAGAAGTTGATAAATTGGTGAAGAAGCGTATGCTCGTTTACAAAATACAGTCGAACTTCTATAACTCGAATCCTTAAGGAATGGGGGAAAAATTCGGATTTATTCCGTTATTTCACGTCATCAAAATATCGGTGAATGCATCTTTACTATTCGACCCACCAATCGCCACCGCGTGCTTTCTAATGTTCGACTAGCAACTACAGTAAAATCTCTCTATAGCGGAATTGAAGGGACCATGAGATACCGCCGCTATAAAGAGAGTTCCGTTATAGAGAGAGCGAGTAATTAACGTAGGGAGGGAAGTTGGAGTACTAATTTTTCTGTACAAAATAACATATATACGTATGTAAATGGTGCATGGAACAAGTTTTTGAAAAACTACTGAATAGATAACTTTATGACGAATGTTTAATACAGTAGATTACTTCAATACAGTGAGATATTTAAATTAATTACCTACATAAAGTGTAGGTTATTAACTTAACAAGAAATTTGGATACAAACTGGTTTTATTAGATGTTGTGTTACTAATGTTTAACAATAGAATTTCACTTTTCGTATTGAACTTTTTTCAATAATCATTCATACAGTACATACCGTAATAGATAGCCTAAAATTAATTAGCACTGAAACTCGGTTTTTACTGAACAGTAATAAACATAGGATACATACAATTAAAATCTCCTAAAACATAGGCTACACAAACACAAAAAATACACAGTACAGTATATATTTTTTTGTTATTAAGGAAACAATGACTGTGAAGTACATTTCATTTCGTAAAATAAGTTGTAAATTTTGTTTCGTTTTCAATTCATAAAACATGTCTTCAATCTCATTTTCAATGTTTAAAACTTGTAAATTTTCATTTACATATTAGCAATGACAGTACGTTGAAACAACAAGAATAGCGTCTAGTGCTTGTTTACTTGAATGGACAACATTTCTGTTTCCATTTCATCGTCATCTTCACTTTTTTGCTCGTTGTTTTGGGCTAAGACATTTTCGATTATTGCATCATTGCCAACATCTGCTGAACTGGCTAAGTCATTGTCTGCCCCTAAATAGGCGTCTAAATCCATATCCTGAAGATATTGTTTTGCCGCTATAACGAGAGTAAAATACATTATCATAGTATACGAAAGGGTCGGGGTCGGCAAATAATGCCGCTAAAGAGAGATTTCCGCTATAGAGAGTTCCGCAATAGAGAGATTTTACTGTACCTGTTTCTTTTATTTCGGTTGTTTTCATTTTTATTTAACTGTAAGTGTATATTATTACAGGTCATTTGTTCTAGCTAGAAGCTTTTCCTCCAACGCTGTGTGCCGCTGAGCTGTTCTGTTTAGTGGTGGGGGAAGCACCTCCTAGTTGTAACATAGTATACGGTTAGAAAGAGAGGGAATGATCATTAAGTGAGAAGGAGACAACACTTGCCCCTTTGAAACTATCCCTACTCTACCTACTCGCCCTCCTCTTACAAGCTTCTTCCTAAAACAAACGTACTATACAGGTTATCCAGAAAATAATCTCCGTTTTGAAATAAAAAGTAAACGAGTGAAGATACAAAAACTTTATTACATACATATTAAAACTACAGTTTTTCTCTATTTTTCGACATAGTCGCCAAACAGATTTAAGCACTTTTCGTACCTTGGAACAGTCTTTGAAATACCCTCTGCATAAAAATCTGCCGCTGGTGAATGTAGCCAACCATTCACGGCGTTTTGAAGCTCTTCGTCATTTGCGAACCGCTGAGATGCAAGCCACCGCTTCATGTTCGGTAACAGGTGAAAGTCACTAGATGCCAAGTCCGGGCTGTATGGGGGATGATCGAAAACGTCCCATTTAAACTTGGCCAAAAGTCCATTTGTTTAATCGCCCTCATACAGCTCAAAGAACAAATGAATTTTTGGCCAAGTTTAAATGGGACGTTTTCGATCATCCCCCATACAGCCCGTACTTGGCTTCTAGTGACTGTCACCTGTTCCCGAACATGAAGCGGTGGCTTGCATCTCAGCGGTTCGCAAATGACGAAGTGCTTCAAAACGCCGTGAATGGTTGGCTACATTCACAGGCGGCAGATTTTTATGCAGAGGGTATTTCAAAGACTGTTCCAAGGTACGACAAGTGCTTGAATCTGTTTGGCGACTATGTCGAAAAATAGAGAAAAACTGTAGTTTTAATATGTAGGCCTATATAATAAAGTTTTTGTATCTTCACTCGTTTACTTTTTATTTCAAAACGGAGGTTATTTTCTGGATAACCCTCGTATTTAAATGTAACTATAAATGAAGAGAATGATAGTTCGATAAT
Source organism: Catonia carolina (assembly GCA_035578175.1). Taxonomy (NCBI): domain Eukaryota; kingdom Metazoa; phylum Arthropoda; class Insecta; order Hemiptera; family Achilidae; genus Catonia; species Catonia carolina. The sequence goes on from JAQMRL010000015.1 coordinate 16,444,001, forward strand.
CCAACTTCGTATTAGCGAGAAATGTGTCGCTTCTTAGATGTTAACTAATTCTGCAGATTGCTTTATTACACACCCAACGATCCTGGTCAGTGGTGTTCAGTATCATATCCTGTCCATTTAAACGAATGCGCGGATTATGCAATATTCCTTTCTCTTGAAGGAAACTTATAGCTCTTTCCTTAGTAAAAATAATAGGAGCCAATTCCAAAAGATTCATTATGTATTGAACAGAACACGTTGAAAGCAAACAACCAACTAATGTGTATTAATAAACATGTAAACAATATCTACAATTAATTATAGTGAGTGGGAGTCATCAGTCATAACAATAAAGATGCGTTTACACGAGATGACTTTAGAGTTACAGATGATGTGACGTGAAATAACGGAAAAGGTCCAAAAATTCGAGTTACAGAAATTTAGAGTTATGGAAAAATAACAAAAACAAAATATTCCACGTAGGCTAATTTAATACACAGTACTCTACAATGTGTTAAATATGTAGGCCTAATGCACATGCGTAATTTTGTGTTTACATTTTTTTCTACAATAATTTTCTGTTTTTTCTCATTAAAATCGGTAAAAACGTATTTTTTCAGATTAGTCATTCACTCATGATTAAAATTAGTTTATGTTTTTTTATTTTATATTGGTTACTCGTGATCGAACGTAGGTTATATCGGGCATTATCTACTTTGGCGAGATAAAGTTTTGTGAGTGTTTCACACCAGATTTTTCGTTTAAATTTTCGTAGCGTTCTAGATTTTGTTTAGTCGTGGATGGTGTATGTTTAGTATCTTTAATTTTGTTAAATTTAGCAAACACTGCAGACTTTTCTACACACCTTATGTAGGCTTAATTTTTTTTTTTAGTCGATAGATAAACAATAGTTTTTCCCACCAATAGTAAACTACACCAATTATCTACAAGTAACGAGACTGTATAATTGTATGTAGTAAACAAGAAACACGCGCGCGCTTTTTACTATTCGTTATTACAAAATTAGATTGCTCGTCTCGCTCATTAACTTCTGAATCACTCGGTTAAAACACGAATTGTGTTTAACTACAGTGTTTTCTATAATCAGTTTCTGTTTATGTTTTTCACTTTATTGCACTTTTGTAAAAAAAAATCTGGTATAAAACACTCACTCGACTTCCTCTTGCCAATTTAAAAAAAAAAAAAAATTTTTATTCCTAATGTGTGTATTGCTCGAGTCCCAGCTCCGTGTAGTTGGAAGGAATGCAGTGCGTTGATACAGAGTGATTCACGAAGATATGCAGAAACTTTGGGAGCCCATTGTTCATGTAAAAATAATGAAAAAAGTTTATATAAACATGGTTCCGGAAATGCTTCGTTACCGAGTTTCACGTTCCACGTGAGTTTCGTTACGTTCGTTTCGCTAGCGAAAGATTTCGCCCGGATTTCAGCTAACCAGGTAAAATGAGGTCTTCCTGAAATTATGGTAAGGTAGATTAAGGGGCGAATTCAATCGTTTCTTATGGTTTTTGACCTGATGAATTGCATAAAACTGGTCCCAGAACTGTAAGTTAAATAGTTTTTGAGAAAACCACTGTCAAATGTAAAAAATGGAGTGAAAAAAACACATTTTTTCACCTTAGTTTTTCCGGTTAATTTTACTTTGTACTCTTATGAATAAAAATTCATTTAATCAAACATCTATTTGCTTTCTGTGTACTTAATTTACACCGGTTTGTTCAGAATAAAATTTTCTACATGTTTTATTCTAAAATTTTAACTGTTTCTTGGTGAAATAACAAAGTTATTCTTGCCCAAAGATGAAAAAATGTGTTTTTCACTCCATTTTTTTGCATTTGACACTGGTTTTCTTAAAAACTATTTAACTTACAGTTCTGGGACCTGTTTCATTCAATTTATCAGATCAAAAACCATAAGAAATGATTGAATTCGCTCCTTAATCTACCTAACCAAAATTTCAGGAAGCCCTTATTTCACCTGGTAAGCTGAAATCCGGGCGAAACTTTCCCTAGCCGTAACTCGGAAACGAAGCATTTCCGGACCCATGTTTATGTAAACTTTTTTCATTATTTTTACATGTACAATGAGCTCCTAAAGTTTCTTCATATCTTCGTGAATCACCCTGTATAGTAGTGGGAGAATGAAAGAGCGTTAGTAGTGTTTTTATCCCACCGGGTTGGTCTGGAGGTAAAGTCGTCGCCAAAATCAGCTGTTTAACAGCTGACGAAGTTTCCTGGTTCAAATCCTAGTAAAGGTAGTTTACTTTTATCCGGATTTGAATACTAGACGGTGGTAACCGGTGTACTTTGATGGTTATGGTTCAATTAACTATACTCTCTCAGGAATGGTCGACCTGAGTCTGTACAAGACTACACCTCATTTACACGTCATACACATCATCTTCATCTCATTGGGTCATGGGGTTTGCTTATTGTTCTCAATTAAACAGATTGCAACGTACACATAATAGGAATTAAAAAAAAAAACACGTGGTTTCACAGCTGATGCATTTGTAGTGGCTAGACTAAAAAAATATTCTTATCATCCGGCGCATTAATTTAACAAATACCTACCGGGTTATTAACTTGGTCGGATTCGTAATATTTAACTTATCAATTTATATCAAAATATGTAAATAAATACAAACAAATATGTTAAATACGAAATTTTGAAAACGAATGTTTTGTATAAGAGTAATACAACAATCGTTCCCTTAGCCCGTTGTCCCGTTGGCGTAGTGGTTAACGCAACTGGCTTCTACGCCGGGGTCAAGGGTTCGCTTCCCGGTCAGGTCTGGCATTTTTTCATCACTCATTTTTATTATCATAATTTATCCATCGTCTGCATTAGCAGAAATTGCAGAACACTCAGACGTAAAAAAAAGTTCTCCCAGCATGCGTCACTCATTCATTATACCTCACCCGTACCCTTCACCCCGCAACTACACCCAGCTTGGAAACGCACTATACTTTGCGATCTGTTCAATTGAGAACAATAAGCAACCCCATGACCCAATGAGATGGATGATATGTATGACGTGTAAATGAGGTGTAGTCTTGTACAGACCCAGAGAGTATGGTTAATTGAACCCCAAATATCAAAGTACACCGGTAACCACTGTCTAGTATTCAAATCCGTATAAAAGTAACTACTTTTAATAGGATTTGAACCAGGAACCTTTGTCCCCGAAAATCAGCTGTTAAACAGCTGATTTTGGCGACGACTTTAACACAGACCAACCCGGTGGTGTAAAAATATAGTAAATTTTTTTTAATTTTTTTATTCCTAATTTGTGTACGTTGCAATCTGTTCAATTGAGAACAATAAGCAACCCCATGACCCAATGAGATGGATGATATGTATGACGTGTAAATGAGGTGTAGTCTTGTACAGACCCAGGCGGACCATTCCTAATGTAGTAAATGACGCGATTTTTTAAAAAAAGCGTAGGAGCCGTTTTTGAGAAAATCACAAAAAAGTGAAAAATGACACGAGTAAACTACTACTTCCGGTTGACCGATTTTAATGAAAATGTTCGTATCGGGTTTTCTAGTGATATCTAATTTAAGTTTGAAGTTTCAATTTCGTACGATGTTCCGTTCTTGAGATATTCTGTTCACACACGCGCGCGCGCGCGCACACACAGACCAATCGCTAAAAAAAACCATGTTTCTTTGGGTTCAAGGGTTCTGAAAACGTGTATATCCGGTGAATCGACATGAAAACAATACTTTCCTTCCTATATAAGTTATTCATATAGGCAAGAGAAAGTCAAAATAGAATGGTTGTTTTCGTTTGTGAAATGTACACTGGAATAATAAAGTGAACAGGATTGTGTTAAAATGAAATGAACGAAGTATCATTGTTATTCTCTCCTTGTAAAAACATAAAAACTATAATAGATGCAATAAAAACATGTTCGTCGTCACACATTAACATCGATGGCTTAGTTTTATGACTAATAACATTTTAAAAAAACCATCAAATGGATTATTAAACTGTGTGCCTAACTATTCCATTGTTAAATACGTGTACAAGCTGTCTCAAAAGTTATACAGTACATCTTTGAATTACTTACGTGTTTTTCTGTTATTCGTCACCCCCTGAAGCATAATTTGTCACATTTTGTGGATATTTCGTATTTAGGTAACCTAACAGTATTTTGCGATTTTCTCAAAAACTGGTCCTACGAGTTTTTTTTTAAATCACCGGGTTTACTAAATTTTTTATGCTCTACAAGATAGGGTAGGCGCCATGTTTGCTTAAATTCTTGGTGAAGCTGTTTTCACGTAAAAAAATTGTTCTTTTAAAGATTACGGCTTTGATATGCATTTTATTAGCGCAAAGATTTATATAATAAAAATTGTAGAGAATTTACAATCCTACAAATTTTATTTCAAACATGTTTTTGTATAACGCTTAGTTTAGCGGTAATTAGCTATTTTCCGTTTTTTTTTCTCTCGGAAACGTATGAAAAATCGATTTTTTAATGATTTTGGCCTTAGTATGCATTTAACGACAAAAGAGTATGTAATAAAATTTATAGGAAATTAAATGATCTACAACTTTTATTGAGAGCATGTTTCTCTACAGAGCCTAGTTTAGTGTGAAAGAGTGATTTTCCGTATTTTTAAGCTAAACTGCGGTTGATTTTCATTTTGCGCTTTTCACTCATGATTAAAATTAGGTTATATATATTGAGGTGAAAAAATACTAAATTATCTCATTTAAACTATTTGTAATTTCATTTTAAAAAACAACAGAATTCTTTACATTCACAATCACATTGATTCTTCCTCCATCCCTATCATTACAACATTTTCTATTCAATCACGCGTACAAGACCACGCACCGTCCATTTTATTTCATTTACTATTAATTATATATTTATTAGTATTTTTTAAGACTGAATGAGGGACACACCCGTTTGGTTCGGCCTCTTGCCCCCCATTAAAATAATTTTTACAAAATCTTTTCTTCTTCTTAGTTGCCTAGTAACCAAATAAATAATTCTTTTAAAATATTTTTGTTAATGTAAATTGAATAATTTTTAAAGTATTTATTTTAATCAGCTGGAGATGTTTATTTTTATTTCAATAGACTCAAAAATAAACAACTCCAGGTGTCCGGTAAATTTGTCATATTACAGAGGTTAGTTTTTTATTTATTTCTAATGTTTTAATACTAATGTTTGGTATATTGTTAATTATTTTCATTGGCAAGAGAAAGTTGTGTGAGTGTTTCACACCAGATTTTTTATATACCCTATACTTCTGGTTCGTATAGTGCGCTATACGTGTCGATTAATAAAATATGAAATAGCCTTCTATGATTTGTATGCACGCCGAGCTTTTGAACTGCCTTCATTTATTACCAATTATTGTAGTAGTCGGTTATAGGCGGTGTACTCGTCTCTACAAATTATTTACATTTAAATCTATCAAATATCTATTTATCATAAATGTAGTTTTAAAATATAGTGCGCCAGACCAAGCTTATATTCTCACAAACACGAATTGATTATTATATTTTTTTTTTATTTATTTGCTATTGGGAACTGTACATTGTTGAAAACTACCCAATTTGATCGCTGCTTTTTGCTGTATTTTTTTAAACGTTGATTAGACATGAGTTTGAACAGGGACCCCCAGTAGAGTTTGTTCATGGATGGCTGTCAACTGGTCACCATACAAAGTCGCTTGCCCAACCGGTGTTACTTAACAAATAATAGCGACTTTCCACCAGCTGATTGACTGGGCTGGCCCGAAGGCCATTATGTATTTAACCACCGGGTTGGTCTAGAGGTAAAGTCGTCGAAGGTCCTGGTTCAAATCCTAGTAAAGGTAGTTACTTTTATACGGATTTGGGTGCTAGACAGTGGTTGCCGGTGTACTTTGATGGTTGGGGTTCAATTAACCATACTCTCTCAGGAATGGTAGGCATGAGTCTGTACAAGACTACACCTCATTCACACGTCATACATATCATCCTCATATAACAGATTGCAACGTGCACACATTAGGAATTAAAAAAAAATTATAATACCCGTATGTATTTATTACTTTCTCTTGCCTATATGAATATACAGGAAGGAAAGTATTGTTTTCATGTCGATTTTTTTGAAATCGAGTTTTCATCGGATCTATACATTTTCAGACCCCCTGAACCCAAAAAACATGTTTTTAGCGATTGGTCTGTGTGTGTGTGTGTTTGTGTGTGTGTGTGTGTGTGTGTGTGTGCGTGCGCGCGTGTGTGTGAACAGAATATCTCAAGAACGGAACATCGTACGAACTTGCAACTTAAGTTACATATCACTACTGGACCCGACACGAACATTTTCATCAAAATCGGTCAACCGGAAGTAGTAGTTTATTCGTATAATTTTTCACTTTTTTGCGATTTTCTCAAAAACTAGTCCTACGATTTTTTTTAAAATCAACTGGTTTACTACATTTTTTATGCTCTACAATATAGGGTAGGCGCCATGTTTGCTGAAATTCTGCTTGAGGCTGTTTTTACGTAAAAACATTTTCTTTTTAAGATTGCGGCTTTAATATGCATTTTAGCGCAAAACGTTATATAATAAAAGTTGTAGAGAATGTAAAATTCTACAACTTTTATTTCAAACATTTTTTTGTATAACGCTTAGTTTAGCGGTAATTTGCGATTTTCTGTTTTTTTTCTCACGAAAACGTGAGAAAAATCGATTTTTTAACATTTCGGTCTGAGTATGCATTTTACGACAAAAGTGTATATAATTAAATTTATAGAAAATTAAAAGATCTACAACTTTTGTTTAGAGCATTTTTCTCTACAGAGCCTAGTTTAACGTGAAAGTGTGATTTTCCGTTTTTTTTTAAGCCAAATTGAGTTCGATTTTCATTTTCCGTCTTCCACTCATGATTAAAATAAGGTTATGTTTTTGAGGTTAGTTTTTGTTTATTTCTAATATTTTATTAATAATGTTAGGTTTATTATTAATTATTTGCATTGGCAAGAGAAAGTTGTGTGTGTTTCACACCAGATTTTTTTATACATAATCACGTAGTGTCACTTTTAATATGCACTCCTTCTCTATCCCTACAACGCTCCATGTGAATTTTCCATTGTTGGAAACAATACTAGACGTCATCTTCTGTCAGGTCATTCAGGACACGTGCCGCTTTTTCTTTTACAGCTTCCACAGACTCAAATCTTGTTCCTTTTAATGCATTTAAATTTAATTTTATATTTAATATTTAATTTTATTGTAGTAGTCGGTTATAGGCAGTGTACTCGTCTCTACAAATTGTTTACATTTAAATCTATCAAATATCTATTTATCATAAATGTGGTTTTAAAATATAGTGCGCCAGACCAAGCTTACATTCTCACAAACACGAATTGATTATTATTTTGTATTTGTTTTGATTTCCCGTCAGTATTTTGCGACATACGAGGTGTGGCTATTAAATAACGAGACTGATGTAGTAAAAATTTTATTTTTATTATTATTATTATTAGCCGTATAGCTCCCGAAGTGGAAGACGCTGAGCATTATTCACGATCACTGATTATTGGACTTGGTGTTTTTCTTGTTTGCCCACCAGCCTTTCATTTTCTGAGAAAAATCAGCTTTTCTTTCCTCACTCCATCTTGTTCCAACTCTTGGAATTTTAACCTCTGGAATAATCTCCCATTCATATATTTTTATTTATATATATATATATAATCACTTTTCACCTTCAATATACACTCCTCTATCCCTACAACGAATGCTTCGAATACCGTGGACGGACAGGGTCACAAGTATGGAGGTCCTCAGAAGAATGGGGAAAGAGCTGGAAATCTTGCAGACCATAAAGATAAGAAACTGACATACCTTGGACACATCATGAGTGGGCCTAAATACGAGATTCTGCATCTTATAATTCAAGGGAAACTCGTTGGTAAACGCTCGGTGGGACGCAGAAGAATATCCTGGTTAAGAAACCTAAGAGAAGCGTTTAACTGCTCGTCGCATGACCTTTTCAGAGCAGCAGTAGACAAGGTACGACTGACCATGATGATAGCCAACGTTCGTAATGGAGAAGGCACCTGAAGAAGAACATCCCTTCAACGCTTCATGCGAATTTTCCATTGTTGGAAACTGTGCTGGAAGTCATCTTCTGTCAGCTCCTTCAAGACACGTGCCGCTTTTTCTTTTACAGCTTCCACAGACTCGAATCTTGTCCCTTTTAATGCAGATTCCACCTTAGCGAACAGGTAGAAGGTAATAACATATGATGAAACGTGGTTTTTGACCTATGATTCGGAAACGAAGCGCCAATCCATGCACTGGAAGAGCCGAACTGCACAGAGAGCCATAAAAGCTCGAATGAGCAAGTCAAAATTTAAAGCAGTGATGATTGTTTTTTTTTATATCCATGGGATTGTGTACCTTGACTGGGTTCCCGAAGGTCAAACAATTAATCAATATTACTACCTTGAAGAACTTTCTAAACTACGTCAAAGAGTAAGGAAAAAACGACCCGAAATGTGGAAGAACAAATCATAGGTTCTCCACCAAGACAATGCGCCAGCTCATTCCGCGTTATCTGCCAAGAGGTTCCTAAAGGACAAGATTTGAGTCTGTGGAAGCTGTAAAAGAGAAAGCGGCACGTGTCCTGAAGGAGCTGACAGAAGATGACTTCCAGCACTGTTTCCAACAATGGAAAATTCGCATGGAGCGTTGTAGGGATAGAGAACGAGTGTATATTAAAGGTGACAATAAGTGATTATGTATAAAATTAACCCTTTGAGTGTCACGGTGGCGATAGATCGCCATTTGATTTTCATGCAAGAAATGCCACGGTGGCGATAGATCGCCACCCGTTATCCGTGCGAAAAGTGCCATGGTGACGATCCATCGCCACCGCGTATTTGTTACGTAAATAATTTGTTGTTACAGTATAAGCTTTTTGAACTACTGTGTGATATATACAATATCTTTCTTATAATTTTTTGTGGTGTTTGGGGTCAAAAAGGTTGTCCTTTACTATAAAAAAAGTAAACAAACCCACACTACAACACAGCTGATATTATGTTACCACTGACGGTTCACAATGTGTGTCTTTCGTTGTTGTAGTACGTGAGGTTATATCCGTCTTTCTACGTAGTGCATTTGTAAATAAGTTTCTTTGTTTTTAGTATATAGATTGAAATTAGCATATTTCCCACAGATAAATTATTTTTTGTTTAGTAGATAAAATGGAAAATTCTTCAAAATTTTTTTTTCTTTTTCTTTTCTTTCGGAGTTGTTTTAACTTAAATTTTTTTATTGTGGCGGAATCCAATTCATATGACTAATCATTTTCTAGCCCCAAAAAAACTGAACATTTTGATGCCTAATATGTTAAAATATTCAAAGTACTACTCAGTATGAGGCATTTTTAATGCAGCTAGGAAATATTACCGTATTTAGGCCTGGCATTTTTGGTCGAATCTGTACATTTTAGGTCTGGTAATAACATTTTCTAATTTCGAAAATTCACTCATGGCACCTAAAGGGTTAAAATTAAATGTTTTACAACGTCAGTCTCGTTATTTAATAGCCACACCTCGTTAAATGGATGACAACCGGTTGACAAAACAATTTTTAAGACACTAAACAATTGACAAGTATCGGATAAATGGTTTTAAGAAGTCAGAAAGTGTATTGAGAATCCCGTAACAAACCGAGAAAAGCCGGCCGCATTGGCGCAGTTGGTAACGTGCTCGCCTCTGATCATGCGTTCCTGGGTTCGAATCCCACTCGGGCACGGCATATTTTCATACGTTACAAAAAATCATTTCATCCTCATTACTCACAGTTACACCCCAACGTCGTCGCTAATGACCTTGCAGTTGATGCGACGTTAAATAAATAAATTTTAAAAAAACGAGAAAACTTTTAAAATTTCCAATGGGTTGGTTTAATTGACGCTCCTACTAAATTACTAATTTACCTGATAAACCTATTGCCTATTGCAAATTACAAATAGAAATAAAAAAGCTATCGAAAATCACAATCTTAGTATACAATAAAACTATAATCTTAACATAGCATAGGACTTGAAATAATTCCCACGAACACAAATAATTCCTTCCTATTAACATCCAATTTAGTTTATGTATATTGTTAGCGTAATTATTCTAAATATGTGAGCGGAAATTTTCGCAATTTTCCAATGGTAATTGGTTCGGAGAAGAGAAACATATTGTACATTAATTGGTTTCCACCTTTTCGCGAATCTGCATTATAGAAAGCCACGTAAAGTGAATTGTGTAGACCTTTTTTGAAACGCAGTTTAAAAATATTAATAGGTGTTTGCGAATTTTTTAATTATTTTTCCCATACTCAGAAAAGATCAAATTTTAATATCCATGCAAAAAACACAGTAACGAGAAAAAAGGCACACAAGGTAAATAAATTAATGGCAATAAAATTCTCGCATTAAAAACAGTAATTTAACTCGAGATAAAAAAAATTGGTTTAAAACACTCACAGACTTTCTCTTTCCAATGTATACGAAAAAATTGGTTAAGGGGAGATGGGACGATGGTTTAAACTCAAAATTTCGATTTTTTGGTTTTTTTATGTTTTTCAATAGTTTAGGCGTAGATCTACCAGAAAAACATTAAATTACGTCAAAAAAATAATTTTTTTAAGAAAAAAATCAGTTTTTATCAAGTTTACACAGAAAAATGATTATGTTACCAAGAACGAATATTTTTCATAATTTTATACTGCTCGTTTTAGTGCATAGAGAATTTTAGTTTTTAAAATTTCTGCATCACTGTTTTTTGTATTCTCAGCTGTTGGCTTTCTATACAACTGTTGATGAGAAATTAACTTTTGTATGCGTAAATTTTGTTTTTGATTTGTGCCTTCTTGTTTCTTACGTTTTCCCGTAAATTTAGATTTTTAACAATAGGTACACTTTTCTCAGAAACCAATAAACCTACCAGGCTGAAATTTTTATCAGTTAATTATGTTGGACATACAGAAAACAGATCCACATATAGGCTACCGACATTTTTATGACTTTCTCAGGTGCTCCAAAAATTAGTAATACGCAAAAAACGTAGAAAACAATTTGTAAAAATTTTATGTTATTCGTAATTTAAAAAAAAATGGTACGGTCCAAAGATTAAATTGAAAAAATGTCAGTAGCTGGGGAAGAAACCCGACACCTATAGTGCGTAAAGTTTAATTTCCCTATATTTTACCAATCCTATGAAAAATGTACCTACGTAAAAGTAGAAAATTTAACATTGGCGGGATACAAAGTACAGTCTCCCCTTAAAACACTGTATGTGTTGTTTAGTCAAAAACAATCGAACAATGAAACAATCAAAATATGAAATAAAGTAAATAAAAAGCAGGCTACTATGTTAAACGACTATGTTCAGTTTGTATTTCCAGTAAGGCAGGGAGTGGGCGAAATGAACACGTGTGCAACCCTCAGGGAATTCGGATGTGATAGTGGCATACACATACAGAAAACGGAAAAGACCCGATACTTTTCAGAGGGCCCGACATGTTGATAAGCATAATTTTTCACTCAGTGAGGAAGGCAATGGTAAACCACCTCACTCCTCGTTTTACTCAGTAAATCCTCTTAAGGTTCAAACCAGCCTTTCGGCTGATGACCTAAACAAGACAGTGGCATAAAGAAAACGGAAATTCACCGGTTCTTGTTTTCTGTAAACAAGCTGTTGCGTGTTGTCAATAAATGTATAAATAATTGTAGCTGCGCTTAAACGTTAGTAAGAAAGTTAAACGGTTTATCGTACAACATGTGTGTGTCTGTGTTTAAAAATATTCACTGGAATGTATGTGTTAGTATTAGGCGCCTATCGATAGACAAATGGGCATCAATTTTCAAGCTACAATTGGTTGTTATTTATTTTCAGTTGTTTGGACAATGTCCACTGAATGAATTAGTGGTTAAAGCTTAATGCTTAGGCTTCGCCCGCCTCTTTCTTACTACAGCCTGTGTTGTGTGTTAGCCTATAATGTCAAGGTCTTTCATTGATACCCCACCGTAATGATTTCTCAAATATTTTTGCACATAACCCTAACGTATTTTTTATTAGTATTATTTTTGTTTACTGTGCATACATAAAAGATGGCGCTTACTCAAAGGCTTATAATTTTTGTAAATTATATCCTATTGTTACAACTCGTTATAGTAAAGTAAAATTGTAAACATTAATGTAATTAATTCACATATATTCAACAAAATTATTTGACAAAAATCTGGTGTGAAACACTCACACAACTTTCTCTTGCAAATGCAAATAATTAACAATAAACCTAACATTAGTGATAAAACATTAGAAATAAACAAAAAAAAACTAACCTCAATAAACATAACCTAATTTTAATCATAAGTGATAGACGCAAAATGAAAATCAACCTCAGTTTGGCTTAAAAATACGGAAAATCACTCCTTCACGTTAAACTAGGCCCTGTAGAGAAAAATGCTTTAAATAAAAGTTGCAGATCTTTTAATTTCCTATATATTTGATTATGCACTTTTGTCGTAAAATTCTAAGGCTGAAAATTTTTAAAAAATCGATTTTTCACACGTTTTCGTAAGAAAAAAAACAGAAAATTGCTAATTACCGCTAAAATAAGCGTTATACAAAAAAATAACTTTAATAAAAGTTATAGGATTTTAAACTCTCTACTACTTTTATTTTATAAATTTTTCCGCTAAAATGCATACTAAAGCCGAAATCTTAAAAAAACAATTTTTTTTACGTGAGAACAGCCTCACCAAGAGTTTCAGCAGACAAGACGCCTACCCTATCTTGTAGAGCATAAAGAATTTAGTAAACCAGGAGATTTTTTAAAAAAATCGTTGGAGCCGTTTTTGAGAAAATCGCAAAAAAGTGAAAAATGACATGAATAAACTACTACTTCCGGTTGACCGATTTTGATGACAATGTTCGTATCGGGTCCGGTAGTGGTATGTAACTTAAGTTTCAAGTTCATACGATGTTCCGTTCTTGAGATATTCTGTACACACGTACACAAGACCAATCGCTAAAAACGTGTTTTTTTTGGGTCAGGTGGTCTGAAAACGTGTAGATCCGGTGAAAACTCGATTTCTTAAAATCGACATGAAAACAATTCTTTTCTTTCTATATATTCATATAGGCAAGAGAAAGTAAAAATTGATTTAATTTTAAAACCCTGTTGAATAGAAATTTAAATAAATATAAATTCAAATAAGAATTAGTGACGTCAATAGTTAAATGGCCAAGAGGAGAATTCAGCCATTTGTTATGCCATTAAAAATAGAAAAATGAAAGTAACAAAATAGATCATGTCTATACAAATTTTTACTACTTGGAGACAAAATTAAATAATTGTTGAAAAAATTATTAGGCGTATCTATAATTCTCATAAAATTTAAGAAATAGCATTCCATGGATTTAATTAATGTTAAAAAAAAAATCTGGTGTAAAACACTCACACGACTTTTTCTTGCCAATTAAAATAATTAACAATATAACCTAGCATTAATAATAAATAAAAAACTAACCTCAATAAACATAACCTTATTTCATTCATGATTTTTTTTCTTTTGGGTTAACGTCCGACTGTTCTGCAATTACTCCTTATGCAGACGGTGAAGAATGAAATGATTTTTTGTAACGTATGAAAATGGCCGTGCCTGAATGGGATTCGAACCGAAGACCGCATGATGAGAGGCGAGCACGTTACCAACTACGCCAATGCGGCCGGCTTATTATTAGTAAATGAGGCGATTTTTAAAAAAAACCGTAGAAGCCGTTTTTTAGAAAATCGCAGAAAAGTGAAAAATAACACGAATAAACTACTACTTTGGGTTTACCGATTTTTATGAAAATGTTCGTGTCGGGTCCGGTAGTGGTGTCTAACTTAAGTTTTACGTTTCGAGTTCGTACGATGTTCTCTTCTTGAGATATTTTGTATACACACACATACATACACACAGACCAATCGCTACAAACATGTTTTTTGGGTTCAGGAGGTCTGAAAACGTGTAGATCCGGTGAAAACTCGATTTCGAAAAATTGACATGAAAACAATACTTTCCTTCCTATATATTCATATAGGTAAGAGAAAGTAAATATGTTTTGAGATTGTTTTTTCTAAATGAATGTCTAAAACGAGCTTATTTTCGGGATGATATTTGAAGTAGGTAACTTTGTCACATTATGTCTCTAAAACGTAGTTTTTTTTTATTCCTAATTTGTGTACGTTGCAATCTGTTCAATTTAAAACAATAAGTAACCCCATGACCCAATGAGATGAGGATGATGTGTATGACGTGTAAATGAGGTGTAGTCTTGTACAGACCCAGGCCGACCATTCCTGAGAGATTATGGTTAATTAAACCCCAACCATCAAAGTACACCGGTAACCACTGTCTAGTACTCAAATCCGTATAAAAGTAACTACCTTTACTAGGATTTGAACCAGTAACCTTCGTCTTCGAAAATCAGCTGTTAAACTGCTGATTTTCGTAGTTAGGGACTTAACTTACTGACCTGTGCAACCCGAATTAAGTAGCGTCCTTTATGAATGGCTTTACTCTTCAAACACACGTCACAATATTCCAATAATTACATAATAGGTTTTTCATTCGGGTGACGACGTTCTAACATAACCTATAATCTTCTTTGTATGTAATCCATTGATTACAGTAAACACAATTGGATTAGACCCAATTTCAGCAAACATGGTACCTACCCTATTATGTGGAGCATAAAAAATTTAGTAAACCAGGCAATTTTAAAAAAAATCGTAGGACCATTTTTTGAGAAAAATTGCAAAAAAGTGAAAAATGACACGAATACATTACTTCCGGTTGACCGATTTTGATGACAATGTTTGTGTCGGGTCCGGTAGTGGTATGTAACTTAAGTTTTAAGTTTCAAGTTGGTACGATGTTCTCTTCTTGAGGTATTTTGTATACACACACACAGACCAATCGCTAAAAACATGTTTTTTGGTTCAGGAGGTCTGAAAACGTGTAAATCCGGTGAAAACTCGATTTCGAAAAATTGACATGAAAACAATACTTTCCTTCCTAATATTCATATATGCAAGAGAAAGTAAATAAGTTTTGAGATTGTTTTTTCTATAGTTCAGCCGTTCTTAGTTTGCTCCTACTGTCAACAAACAAAAGCCACCTACTACAGGGTGCACGCTAGAGTCTGCGACTTTACGGATGTGGTATTCCTATTAAGTTAACTATTTTTTAAATTATAAGTACTTAAAGTACTAAAAACATCAGTCATGATATGATGTAGGCCTAACAATTTAATTTAGAAAAATAATTTTAAAAGTATTTTGTATTTAAATACTTTTGAAAGTATTTTGTTGTTACTTTTTAATCAGCGTGTACACATTTTGATATAATGCACATGCTCAGTGACGTCATTATTTGTTTACATTAGGAGCAAACTTAGAGAGGCTGGACTGTAGATGAATGTCTAAAACGAGCTTATTTTCGGGATGATATTTGAAGTAGGTACCTTTGTCAGATTATATCTCTGAAACGTAGTTAGTAACTTAACTTAACTTAACCTGTGCAACCCGAATTAAGTAGCGTCCTTTATGAACGGCTTTATTCTTCAAACACACGTCACAATATTCCAATAATTACGTAATTGGCTTTTCATTCGGGTGACGACGTTCTAACATAACCTATAATCTTATTTGTATGTAATCCATTGATTACAGTAAACACAATTCGATTAGACCCACATACATTCATGTATAATTATACGGATATAGTTTGTTTATACATTGATTACTGTCTGTAGGCATCTTTTTTTTATCGAACAGTTCATTGCGCTTCGTTCCTCTCTGTATTACAGTGTTACTTGATAACTATTTTATCATATTTCGTAGCATGTAAAGCCCTTCTGTGATAGGGACTACTCTTCGTTACGTCACTGCGTATTACCAATTTAGTCCTTTTTATGAATGTAACATGGCCCATAACTGGCAGGCGGAGTGTTAAATTATTTGCACTCGATCTGCTAGTTGCAATACTATAAAAAATGAACTAAAAAGAAAAAAATAAAAAAATTTACAAAAAAAAAATCACAGACATTACAGTTAAAAATAAAAGCGTGGCGCATTAATATATATAATATTTTACAACGAATATTTTACAATAAATATTATATATATTAATGCGCCACGCTTTTATTTTTAACTGTAATGTCTGTGATTTTTTTTTTTGTAAATTTTTTTCTTTTTTTCTTTTTAGTTCATTTTTTTTTTGATTAATTGTTAAATAATAGCGTTTCTTAAAAAATTTTTTTTTTATTTTTTTGTAATTTTTTTGTGATTTTTTTGTAATTTTTTTTTCTTTTTTTCTTTTTAGTTAATTGTTTTAAGTAATTGTTAAATAAAAGCGTTTTTTAAATTTAAAAAAAAAAAAATTTTTTTAATTTAAAAAATTTTTTTTACAAACACCTCCACAGCGTATTGTCATCGAAGATAAACAAGTGTGCAAAGTTTGATTCATATTGATACGGTAGAAGTATTAAAATTTTAAGTTGCAAGATTTGATGGATCCAAGAGTAAGTTAAATAAAAGCGTTTAAAAATAGTTCCGTTTCACCATACTTGGTGTAATGAATACTTTTTTACTTTCTCTTGTCTATACGAATATAGACAAGAATATTATCTATATGAATAAAAAATTTAGTAAATTAGGCGATTTTAAAATAAATATTAGGAGCCGTTTTTGAGTAAATTGGAAAAAAAGTGAAAAATTACACGAATAAACTACTACTTCCGATTGACTGATTTTGATGAAAATGTTCGTGTTGGGTCCGGTAGTGGTGTTTAACTTAAGTTCAAGTTTCAAGTTCGTACGAAGAAAAGTTCGTATAGGAAGGAAAGTATTGTTTTCATGTCGATTTTTCGAAATCCAGTTTTTACTAAATTTACACGTTTTCAGTCAGACCCCTGAACCCAAAAAAATGTTTTTAGCGATTGGTTTGTGTGTGTGTGTGTGTGTCAAAATCAGTCAATCGGAAGTAGTAGTTTATTCGTGTAATTTTTCACTTTTTTGCGATTTACTCAAAAACGGCTCCTAATATTTTATTTTAAAATCGCCTAATTTACTAATTTTTTTATGCTCTACAAAATAGGGTAGGCGCCATGTTTGTTGAAATTCTTGGTGAGGCTGTTTTCTCGTTAAAAAATTGTTTTTTTTTAAGATTGCGGCTTTAATATGCATTTTAGCACAAAAATTAATGTAATGGTAATTTTATTTATTTTATTTGTAGAGAATTTAAAATCCTATACTTTTGTTTTAAACATTTTTTTGTATAACGCTTAGTTTAGCGGAAATTGGCGATTTTATGTTTTTTTTCTCACGAAAACGTGTGAAAAATCGATTTTTTTAAAGATTTCAGCCTTAGTATGGATATGACGACAAAAGTATTAGTATATACTCAAATTAATAGGAAATTAAAAGATCTGCTACTTATATTTAAAACATTTTTCTCTACAGAGCCTAGTTTAGTGTGAAAGAGTGATTTTCCGTAATTTTAAGCCAAACTGAGGTTGATTTTCATTTTGTGTCTTTCAATTATGATTAAAATTAGGTTATGTTTATTGAGGTTAGTTTTTTGTTTATTTCTAATGTTTTATCACTAATGTTATATAGGTATATTGTTAATTATTTGCATTTCCAAGATTTTTATACAGTAAGGAAGGCAATGGTAAATCACCTCACTCCTCGTTTTACTTAAGTTAAGCCCTTAGAGGTTTAAAGCAGCCTTTCGACTGATGACCTAAACAACAACAACAATATATTTAATTGCTACATTTATAAACAAATTGAATACATTAATGTATCTGATCTTGTAATCGTTGTTTAGTTAGTAGGCCACTATTTATATTGTACAGGTCATCTTTTAAAAGTTGACCCGGATCGTAGTTTTGTTTTTATTACTATTTTAATTATTCTCTAATAATACATTTATTATTGATATTATTTGTGTCTTATCTTTATATATTTTTAATTTATTTGTTTTATTAATAAATCATTCGCGGTTTTTTTTAATTTACTGATTAATTGTTTATAAATATATGCAGTTTATGATAAAAGTTAATTTTGTTTCTGTACAGTGTGGTTGCAAGAGAGAAACTTTGATAAGGTGTTTTTTTCTTCTGCTCTTTATGTTTTTCACTTTCGGTCACGAGAAAACGTATTAAGGGAAGAAAATTATTGTTTTCTTGTCGAATTTTCGAAATCATGTTTTCATCGGAAATTCACGTTTTCAACCCCTTGAACACCTCTCCCCCCAAATGTTTTTTAAAAAACCAGGCGATTTTTAAAAAAATCGCGTGGTTTACTAAATTCTTTATGCTCTACAAGATAGGGTACGCGCCATGTTTGCTGAAACTCATGGTGAGGCTGTTCTCACGTAAAAATTTGTATTTTTAAGATTTCGGCTTTAGTAGGCCTATGCATTTTAGTGGAAAAATTTATAAAATAAAAGTTGTAGAGAGTTTAAAATCCTACAACTTTTATTTAGTTATTTATTTGTATAACGCTTAGTTTAGTGGTAATTAGCAATTTTCTGTTTTTTTCTCACGAAAACGTGTGAAAAATCGATTTTTTAAGATTTCAGCCTTAGTATGCATTTTACGACAAAAGTGTAAATAATAAAATTTATAGGGAATTAAACAAAGATCTACAACTTTTATTTAAAGCATTTTTCTCTACAGAGCCTTGTTTAGTGTGAAAGAGCGATTTTCCGTATTTTTAAGCCGAACTGATGTCGATTTTCATTTTGCGTCTTTCACTCATGATTAAAATAAGGTTATGTTTTTTGAGGTTAGTTTTTTGTTTATTTCTTATGTTTTATTACTAATGTTAGGTTATATTGTTAATTATTTGCATTGGCAAGAGAAAGTTGTGTGAGTGTTTCACACCAGATTTTTTTTTTATTTGTAAAGCTTGTTTTGTAAATCCTTCGGATAGGGAGACGTTGACACTGAAAGGATTCATTACGGAAGGTAAAGTTATCTCGAAGTCCCGCGCCCGCCTTTGACGTGTTTTAATACCTTCATTGGGGGCCCGCATTGGCGTAGTTGGTAACGTGCTCGCCACTCATCATGCGGTCTTGTGTTCAAATCCCATTCAGGCACGACATATTTTCATACGTTACAAAAAAATTATTTCATTTTTCACCGTCTGCATTAGCAGTAATTGCAGAACAGTCGGACGTTAAACCAAAAAAAAAATCCCTTTGGGCGCGCCTCCCCATTTTGGGAACCGTTGCTCTAGAGAGGCGCAGATCAGCCCTTCGGCTGTTGACCTAAAAAACATAATTTTTGGTTTCCTTGAAGGAGCACTGATAACAAAACGGGGATTTTAAACGAAATAAAACCGACACAGTTTGTGATAAGCTGTTGTACAACAAAGAAAGAGTTATAGGGAATTCATTTCTCTATCCACGTCATTTCCGTTTTGTTGTTTGTACTGTTTTGTAGTACAACCCACTTGTCCAATGTGTTGCCATACCCTCTTCAAGCAAGATGTGTGTGTAATGAAACGCTTTGTCGTTCGGTTTTGTATTTCTATTTTGGACTCGGCGTGCATATGTCATACACATGTTTGTTCCATCATCATGAATCCATTTGTGAAATCCAAGAGGGTTGATATTTATGGAGTTGACGTCATAAAAATCTTATGACTGACATTTATGGTATATCTTGACGTCACTGGTTGCACTTTATTCCACAAATTATTTTTCTATCTTTGTAATCGATTAATTTTGTTGATTTATAAATTTTCCTGTTGCACAAGTCATTTTCCGAATATTAAAGAATTCCCACGAGTTCTCTAATATTCTGAAAATAATTATCTATGTTTACGTTTTAAAATAATTAGGTAATAATAATATAAAATTAATTATAGTAATTAATTAATATTAGTTAATTTATGTTTGTTTTGAAAAGGGCATTCTTGGTATTGTTGTGTAATTACGTTTTGTTTAAAAAATATTAGTGTATTTTAATAATAACTGATGCCCATAAAAGGCAGGTGGCCGGCCGCATTGGCGCAGTTGGTAACGTGCTCGCCTCTCATCATGCGGTCCTGGGTTCGAATCCCACTCAGGCAAGGCATATGTACATACGTCACGAAAAATCATTCCATCATCCGTTGTAAAATAGTTACACCCCAACGTCGTCGCTAATGACCGTTGCAGTTGAGACGTTAAATAAAAAATTAAAAAATCTGGTGTGAAAAACTCACAACTTTCTCTTGCCAATGCAAATAATTAACAATAAACCTAACATTAGTAATAAAACATTAGAAATAAACAAAAAACTAACCTCAATAAACATAACCTTATTTTAATCATGAGTGGAAGACGCAAAATGAAAATCAACCTCAGTTCGGCTTAAAAATACGGAAAATCGCTCTTTCACGCTAAACTAGGCTCCGTAGAGAAAAATGCTCTAAATAAAAGTTGTAGGCCTACATCTTGTAATTTCCTATAAATTTGATTATATACACTGTTGTCATAAAATGCATACTAAGGCCGAAATCTTAAAAAAGTAGATTTTTCACACGTTTTCGTGAGAAAAAAACAGAAAATTGCTAATTACCGGTAAACTAAGCGTTATACAAAAAACGTTTAAAATAAAAGTAGTAAAATTTTAAATTCTCTACAAATCTTATTATATAAAACTTTTGCTAAAATGCATATGAAAGCCGCAATCTTAAAAAAAACATCTGTTTTGCGTGAAAACAGCCTCACCAAGAATTTTAGAAAACATGGTGCCTACCCTATCTTGTAGAACATAAAAATTTTTGTAAACCAGGCGATTTTAAAAAAAATCGTAGCACCAGTTTTTGAGAAAATCACAAAAAGTGAAAAATTACACGAATAAACTACTACTTCCGGTTGACCGATTTTGATGAAAATGTTCGGGTCGGGTCCGGTAGTGGTATGTAACTTAAGTTTTAAGTTTCAAGTTCGTACGATGTTCCGTTCATGAGATATTCTGTTTACACTCACACACGCGCGCGCGCGCGCGCACACGCACTGACCAATTGCTGAAAACATATTTTTTGGGTTCAGTGGGTCTGAAAACGTGTAGATCCGGTGAAAAATCGACATGAAAACAATACTTTTCTTCCTATAAATTCATATAGGCAAGAGAAAGTAAAAAAAAAAAATTAAAAAAGGCAGGTGGTGTTAAATTACAGTATTTGCAACAAATAGTTCTTTCTTTTATCACATTGGCAGCCAATTTTATATATGACTGAACTATTTAAGAACAGAAGAGGTACAAGTGTAAAAGACACTAAGTACTATCGGTTTCATAATCACAGACCCGAGTTTCAACCCTTGCATCTCCAAAACTATGAGTCGGATTTTATTTTCGCACTTTACATCAAAATTTAGCTCATTTTATTCTGCGTTGACCCATAATAGTCGTATATTTTTACTTTCTCTTGCCTATATGAATATATAGGAAGAAAAGTATTGTTTTCATGTCGATTTTTCACCGGATCTACACGTTTTCAGACCCCCTGAACCCAAAAAACATGTTTTTAGCGATTTGTGAGTGTGTGCGTGTGTGTGTGTGTGTGTGTGTGTGTGTGAGTGTGTGTGCGCGCGCGCGTGTGTAACTAATACAAAATATCTCAAGAACGGAACATCGTACGAACTTGAAACTTGAAACTTAAGTTAAATATCACTAACGGACCCGACACGAACATTTTCATCAAAATCGGTCAACCGGAAGTAGTAGTTTATTCGTGTAATTTTTCACTTTTTTTGCGATTTTCTCAAAAACTGGTCCTACGATTTTTTAAAAATCGGCTAGTTTACTCAGTTTTTTATTCTCTACAAGATAGAGGGTAGGTACGTAAAAAAAGCGTTTTTTTAAGATTACGGCTTTAATATGTATTATAGCGCAAAAATTTATATAATAAAAATGTAGAGAATTTAAAATCCTACAACTTTTATTTCAAACATATTTTTACATAACGCTTAGTTTAGCGGTAATTGCGATTTTTTTTTTGTTTTTTCCCGCGAAAACGTGTGAAAAATCGATTTGTTTAAGATTTCGGCTTTAAGTATGCATTTTACGAGAAAAGTGTATAAAATCAAATTTATAGAAAATTAAAATATCTTTTATTTAACTTTTATTTAAAGCATTTTTCTGTACATAGTCTCTGTTACTGTATACGTATGCTCTGGGTATAGTATAATTTGTTATGTTTGTCGTATTGAAATTAAAGCAGTCGCGCATGCGCACTGATTCTTTCCCCCTTTACCCCTCGTTGCAATCAAGGGCAAACTCGTGACTATAAACCAGCTGACTCCTTGTTTTACTTAGTAAAGCCTCTAGAGGTTCAAACGACCCCTACGGCTGATGACCTAAACAACAAAACACTAGCTGTTGATCTATCAAAATCGACTCGTGAGAACCTGGATTTTTACTTTTTCGTGCCTATATAAAATGGCAGGAAAATGCTATATAATGCTATATAAATGCTATGGTAGGAAAATGCTACATAAAGTAGGAAGGAAAGTATTGTTTTCATGTCGATTTTAAGAAATCGAGTTTTCACCGGATCTACACGTAAACAGACCCCTTGATTCCAAAAAAAAAAACATATTTTTAGCGATTGGTCTGTGCGAGTGGGTGTAAATAGAATATCTCAAGAACGACACATTGTACGAACTTTAAACTTAAATTAGATACTACTACCGGACCCGACACGAACAACGGTCAACCGGAAGTAGTAGTTTATTCATGTAATTTTTTCACTTTTTTGCAATTTTCTCAAAAACTGATACGATTTTTTTTTTAAATCGCCTCATTTACTAATTTTTTTATTTTCTATAAAATAGGGTAGGCGCCATGTCTGCTGAAATTCTTGGGAGGTTGTTTTCTCGTAAAAAAATTGTCGCTTAAATATGTATTTTAGCGCAAAAATGTATATAAAGAAAGTTGTAAAGAATTTAAAAACCTACAACTTTTATTGCAACCATTTTTTTGTATAACGCTTAATTTAGCGGTAATTAACGATTTTCTGTTTTTTTTTCTCACGAAAACGTGTAAAAAGTTGATTTATTTTAGAAATTTCAGTCTTAATTTTACGAAAAAATTGTATATAATAAAATTTATAGGAAATTAAAAGATCTACAACATTTATTTAGAGTATTTTTCTCTACAGAACCTAGTTTAGCGTGAAAAAGTGATTTTTCGTATTTTTAAGCCAAAATGAGGTTGATATTAATTTTGCGTCTTCACTCATGATTAAAATAAGGTTGTGTTTTTTTGAGGTTAGTTTTTTTGGTTATCTCTAATGTGAGGGTTTTGATATTTGCATTGGCAAGAGGAAGTTGTGTGAGTGTTTCACACCAGTTTTTTTTTTTTGAAATTGAGAGTATTAATGATTGTGTTTGTTTTATTTTTCAGTATTTGGTGAGAAAAGGACTTGCGTTTTTCGCGAACGGTGTCATGGTTGCTGGCAACAAATTTAACAAGGTATGTTTCACCACACACACACACACACACATGTGCATGCATATTGCTTTCTTTATTTTCCTTATTGAGGTCGTATCATGCCGGCCGCATTGGCGTAGTTGGTAACGTGCTCGCCTCTCATCATGCGGTCTTGGGTTCGAATCCCATTCGGGCACGGCATAATTTCATACGTTACAAAATATCATTTCATCCTTCGTCGTCTGCATTAGCAGTAATTATTGCAGAACAGTCGGACGTTAAACCTAAAAAAAGGTCGTATCATCTTCTTTGTTTATTTATTAGTGACTGTTACGCCGTGTTTGTATTATTTAGGGTAGTTTATTGCAGTGGTCGACAGGGTGGCTCCGAGTTCAGCAACGGTTACCAACAGGTGGAGGAATTAGGTTCGCGTCCGTACCCCTGATTCATTTTTTTGCAGACCCCGAGCTCTAGTGAGTAATTTTATTTAATTTGACTTTTATTACTTTTATTCAGAGCATTTTTCTCTACAGAGCCTAGTTTAGCGGCAATTAATGATTTTCCGTATATTTAAGTTGTACAGTTTGATTATCATGTTAAAATTAGGTTACGTTTTTTATTCTGCATTGTTTACTCATGATTAAAAATATATGTTTTATTGTTCTTTATTTACACTGGCAAGAAAACGTCGTTTGAGTGTTTGACACCAGATTTTTTTTTTCCTCATCGCCATTGTGTGTTGATATGTACTGGAAATTCTTTTAAAATGTTCGTTGACCTTGACACACTAGATTTACCAACTGGCCCTATACGAAGACTTGAACGACTCTGGAGTAGGAATATCATGAGACGTTAAAATTAAAGAAAAAAAATTAAATAAATTAAAATAATGAACCAACTTATTGAGTAAACCACCGGGTTGGTCTAGAGGTAAAGTCGTCGCCAGAATCACCTGTTTAATAGCTGATTTTCGGAAACGAAGGTTCCTGGTTCAAATCCTAGTAAAGTTGGTTACTTTTATACGGATTTGAATGCTAGACAGTGGTAGCCGGTGTACTTTCATAGTTGGGGTTCAATTAACCATACTCTCTCAGGAATGGTCGACCTGAGTCTGTACTAGACTACACCTCATTTACACGTCATACATATCATCCTCATCTCATTGGGTCATGAAGTTGCTTATTGTTCTGAATTGAACAGATTGCAACGTACACATATTAGAAATTTAAAAAAAAAGTTCATTGCAGTAGTCGACATGTGGCTCCGAGTCCAGCAGCGGTCACCAACAGGTGGAGGAATTTGGTTCGCGTCCGCATCGCTGATTCATTTTTTGCGGACCCCGAGCTCTAGAGAATAATTTTATTTAACTTGACTTTTATAACTTTTATTTGAAGTATTTTTCTCTACAGAACCTAGTTTAGCGGCAATTAACGGGTTCACTCCCATGAGACACTTATACGTCTCTCACCAGATCTGTAAAATTTACTTTTGAGATACTGATCCATCTCCCACAAAATAGTGTTCTTAATTGAATTGTAAGACGGATTGGATGCTTTTTACTTTCTCTTGGCTATTGAATTTTTTTTTTCATCCTGGAGACTCCAAAGGGAGTATAGGACATGTCAAGAGAAAACTGATAAACTGAAAGTTTATCACCAATGATAAATTTATCACTTACCACCAAAAATTGTTTTTGCTACTGCTTACTTCAGTAGGCTTGTCATGAACCCTATTGAATCAAATATCACACACAATAAATAATAAAAAAATATCAAACACAATTATAAATTCATCACTTACCAATAATTTCCTCCTGCCACTGCTTAACTCAGCAGGCTTGTCATGAACCCCTTTGTATCAAATTGTACACAATATTTGTTTAATTAAAGTTAAATAACAAAACTATTTAGAAAGAAATTCGTGCACACTGTAAAATGTTTCATCAATCAAATATTGTTTTAACTTTTTTTTAAAATGACTTAAATTGTCACAACTTTTTAAACCTTGAGGCAATTTATTGATGTATTTTCTACCTGCATAAGTTGGTTTTTGTTCAAACAATTTATTGTTGTGATTAGCAACATAATAATCGATTCTGTTTCTTGTGTAGTGGTTGTGAACATCTAAATTCTGTAAAAAGGTATTTTTCTTTATGTACATTTTATCACTTCAAAAATGTACAAAGAAGGAACCGTGAGCAATTGCAGCTCTTTAAATAGTGATCTGCATGAGGTAAGGTGGTTGACTCCCATCATACACCTAATAGCTTTTTTCTGTATTTTAAAAACTATTTCCATGTTACCCTGTGATGAATTACCCCATACTAATATGGCATACCTGATATGAGATAAAATTAAACCATGATAAGCTGCTATAAGCAATTTTTTATCATTTAATGTGGGAATTTGTTTTAATGCAAATACCCCAGATGATATTTTACTACAAATTTGATCGGTGTAATAATCCCATGATAGGGTCCTATCTAGTGACACTCCTAGAAACTTCACTGTTTGCAAATGATCTGGGATATTATTTTGTATCAAGACATCCACTTCTCTATTTTCCCTTACATTGTGTTTGTTTTTGAACTGTAAGAGCTGACACTTTTTCCCATTAACTGTTAACATTAATTCATTCAGAAACTGGAATATATATAGGAAGAAAAGTATTGTTTTCATGTCGATTTTAAAAAATCGTGTTTTTACCGGATCTACACGTTTTCAGACCCCCTCAACCCAAAAAACATGTTTTTAGCGATTGGTCTGTGTGTATGTGAACAGAATATCTCAAGAGCGGAACATCGTACGAACTTGAAACTTGAAACTTAAGTTACATACCACTACCGGATCCGACACGAACATTTTCATCAAAATCGGTCAACCGGAAGTAGTAGTTTATTCGTGTGATGTTTCACTTTTTTGCGATTTTTTTTAAAAACTGGTCCTACGATTTTTTTTAATATCGCCTGTTTTACTAAAAAATTTTTGTCTACAAGTTAGGGTAGGCGCCATGTGTGCGGAAATTCTTGGTGAGGCTGTTTTCACGTAAACAAATTCTTTTTTTAAGATTACGGCTTTAATATGCATTTCAGCGCAAAAATTTATGTAACAAAAGTTGTAGAGAATTTAAAATCCTACAACTTATATTTCAAACTTGTTTTTTTGTATAACGCTTAGTTTAGCGGTAATTAGCGATTCTCTGTTTTTTCCCCACGAACACGTGTGAAAAATTGATTTAAGATTTCGGCTTTAGTATGCATTTTACGACAAAAGTGTATAAAATCAATTTTATAAGGAATTAAAAGATCTACAACTTTATTTAAAGCATTTTTCTGTACAGTCTAGTTTAGCGTGAAATAGTGATTTTCCGTATTTTAAGCCAACTTGAGGTCGATTTTCATTTTGCATTTTTCACTCATGATTAATCTTCCTTACTGGATAGAAATGTATGCTTATCAGCATGCCTACCCTCTGAAAAGCATCTAATTTCCACCCTGCAAATGACACCTTCACTTTTTTCAGCACAGGGCCCACCTGTATAATGAAATTCATTACTCTCAGAGGAGATAACTCCGACTAGTGTATTTTACACCTCTACCTCTTCTGTTCTAAAGTGCCTCAGTCATATAATTGGCTGACCATGTGATAAGAAACTTTTGCACATAAATGCTAATGAAGATTTTGTTTAGGTCATCAGCCGAAAGGTGGTTTGAACTTCTAGACTAGAGATTTAACTGAGTAAAACGAGGAGTGTGGTGGTTTACCGTAGCCTTCCTTACTGTATAAAAAAGTATTCTTATCAGCATGCCAGGTCCTCTAAAAAGCATTTACTTTCCACCCTGCAAATGACACCTTCTTTTTTCACCACAGGGTCTGTGGCTGTTTTATAATGATGAAATTCATTACTCTCAGAGGAGATAACTCTGATTAGTGTCTTTTACACCTCTGCCTCTTCTGTTCTTAATGTATCAGTCATATAATTGGCTAAACATGTGATAAGAAACAGAACTAATTTTTCTAGCCGTGGAACTATAGATCGAGTGCAAATAATTTAACACTCCACCTGCTTGTTTTGGGAGGAATAATTTTTAGTGTAGTAATTTGAACAATACGTAATTAAGTAGATTGAGAAAAATTAATTATTTATTTGATTTATCGTGTTATATAATCAAAGACGATGTCAGTTATTTATCCAACTGTTTATAAAATGTAATAATTAAAAAAAAAAATCTCTTTATAAGCGCTTGTTAATGATTGTTTAGTTTATATGCAATAAAAAATATATTGATTGTGTGAGTGTTTCCGTGATCTGTCTGCAAATGTACCCACATTGTAACAGTCTCTCTCTGTCTCTCTCATAATATCTTGATTTATTACCAAGATGAAGTAATAATTACTGCACTTTTATCTTGACTTATTATTTATTTTATTTATTTATTTGAAATTATTTCTATTAAATAAATTGCTAATGTTTAAATAGAAATAATGTAACGAAATTATTGTTCTAGTGTATGTTTTATGATACGCTGTTGTTATTCTGATTATTCCTATTTGATTTTTTTTCTTGTTTGTTTTTTTATTCTATGTGATTATGTAGTTTTGTATAATTATTTATAGATTTATAATGCATTTGTCTGCGTATCTCTGTGCAATATAAATTGATAGTCTGTATTATGTTTGTGCCAGATGTTTTACTTGGAATAATGTCTATATTATAGAACAGAAGAACAGAAGAGGTAGAGGTGTAAAAGACATTTAGCCAGAACCTGTGGTGAATGAAGTGAAGGTGTCATTTGTAGAGTGGAAAATATATGCTTTTCAGAGGGCCCGGCATGCTGATAAGCGTACTTTTCCACTCAGTGAGAAAGGCAATGTTAAACCACCTTATTTATTGTTTTACTTATTAAAACCTCTACAGGTTCAAACCAGCCTTTCGGCTGATGACCTAAACACAACATGTACAGTCTGTTGGTGTACAGAGTTCGATCCCTGTCAGGTGTGATATTCTTAAATCATTCATTGTTATCTATTCGTACCTCCATTCAACGTCAGCATTATTTTTAATGACAAAACAAAATAGTTGGGCGTAAAATAAAAGTCGAGCTCTAGGTGCTTTATAATCAAGTTACGCAGCGCTTTATTATTTTCAGTATTGTAGTTAATTATTTTACATAAATAAATAAATTTACTATTTTTATAGAGCAATGAAAATTGATGTTATAAAGTTTAACTCACACAAATCTGTGGGTAATAACTGTAGGTAATTTAATTATTCGCTACAGAGCAATAAAAATAGTTGTTATGATACCGTTATTGTTGTTGTTTAGGTCATCAGCCGAAAGGCTGGTTTGAACCTCTAGAGGTTTTACTAAGTAAAACGAGGAGTGAGGTGCTTTACCAGTGCCTTCCTCACTGAATGGAAAAGTACACTTATCAGCATGCTGGACCCTGTGTAAAGCACATATTTTCCACTCTGCAAATGACACCTTCACTTCATTCATCACAGGATCTGGCTGTATAATGAAATTCATTACTTTCAGAGGAGATAACTCTGATTAGCGTCTTTTACACCTCTACCTCTTCTGTTCTTAGATGATTCAGTCATTTATCAGGCTGACCATGTGATAAGAAACAGAACTATTTATTTTAGCCCTGCAACAAACAGATTGAGTGTAAATAATTTTACACTCCATCTGTTTGTTATGGGCATATGATACCGTTAAATGAAAGGTAAATCACAATTGGAACACTCCACGATGGCTAACTACTAAGATGACTGTCTTTCGTTTATGACAATGTGACCGAGAACGGGTGTGTCGTGTAAGGTTGGGTAGTGGTGGAAGGGGTAGGGTACAGAGCTTCGGAATGAATACAGGTGGCGCGTAGACCTCTGTTTATTGTTCTGTTTATTTTTTTTTCTAAAATATTGCCATGTTTGTTTTTATAAAATTGGTAACATCTCCGTTATTTAGCATAAAAATGAAAAACTTTACATAATAAAAATTATTTGTCTTTAAACGTTTCGTAATTTCGATTATGTAACATTTTTTGATGGATTGACTTTTAACGGAGATATTCGCAGTTTTTTTTTGTTTACCCCTCCGTCTGAACTCCTCCATCCCTTTGTGATATTGACAAAATGTAGTGCCTATTTTCATTTCGATTATGTCCAGAACCTTGAACCTTGAATTTCGTTCAGCGGTTCTTGCGTGATGCCGTAACATACAAACAGATAAAAAGATAAACAGAAAAAAATTCAGCTGAAGTTATTTTCAGTGATTACTTGGTCGATTTGGCGTAGAAACAAAATTTAGGGCATTTTGAAAAATTGTACTGACAAAATTACAATTTTTTACTTTCTCTTGCCTATATGAATATATAGGAAGGAAAGTATTGTTTCCATGTCGATTTTAAGAAATCGAGTTTTCACCGGATCTACACGTTTTCAGACTCCCTGAACTCAAAAACGTGTTTTTAGCGATTGGTGTGTGTGCGCGCGCGCGCGTGTGTGTGTAAACAGAATATCTCAAGAACGGAACATTGTACGAACTTGAAACTTAAAACTTAAGTTACATACCACTGCTGGACCCGACACAAACATTTTCATCAAAATCGGTCAACCGGAAGTGGTAGTTTATTCGTGTAATTTTTCACTTTTTTGCGATTTTCTTAAAAACTGGTCCTACGATTTTTTTTAAAAATCGCCTGGTTTACTAAATTTTTTATGCTATACAAGATAGAGTAAACGCCATGTTTGCTGAAATTCTTGGTGAGGCTGTTTTCACGTAAAAAATATTTTTTTAAGATAACGGCTTTAATATGCATTTTACCGCAAAAATGTATATAATTAAATTTGTAGAGAATTTAAAATTCTATAATTTTTATTTCAAACATTTTTTTGTATAACGCTTAGTTTAGCGGTAATTGGCAATTTTCTGTTTTTTTCTCACGATAACGTGTGAAAAATCGATTTTTTTAAGATTTTGGCCTTAGTAGGTATGCATTTTACGACAAAAGTGTATACAACCAAATTTATAGAAAATTAAAAGATCTACAACTCTTATTTAAAGCATTTTTGTACAGAGTCTAGTTTAGCGTGAAAGAGCGATTTTCCGTATTTTTAAGCCAAACTTGAGATCGATTTTCATTTTGCGTCTTTCAGTCTTGATTAAAATAAGGTTGGTTTTTTGTTTATTTCTAATGTTTTATTACTAATTTTAGGTTATTTTGGTCATTATTTGCATTGGCAAGAGAAAGCTGTGTGAGTGTTTCACACCAGATTTTTTTATTCATATGGATGTCCATTTATTTCTCTCCGAATTACTCTCTGGTATTTATAGCCAACTGATGTACACAAGTAATAAATAATATACACAAGTCTTACTACACACACAAGCCTTTTTATTGTAAAATGACGTAAATTGTGATATTTAGTTATACTCGCTAACTCTTCTGCTGGTATTTTGTTATTTTTATTTTACCTTGTTCGTCTTCATTATTTCATTCTTTTTGTTTTTGTTATTCTTACAAAACAGGAGTTGGTCTGTCAGCCGTCTCCACCGGCCGTAACTTTGCACATATTTTTATAGGTGTACCAAGATTAAAGATGATATTACTATTAAGAAAAATTTTCATGGCCAGATTTTATTATTGCTTTTTAATATTAGTTTAACGATTTTTTTTTTATTAAGTTATCAAAGTAAATAATACTAGTAAACATTATAATTATTTTCCTTGTTTTGTCGTTGGTTCGTTTTGTTTGTTTTTTACCTTCTCTTGCCTGTATGAATATACAGGAAGAAAAGTATTGTTTTCAAGTCGATTTTTCGAAATCGAGTTTTCACCACCCCCACCCCCACCACCATACGTACGCCCAAGAACCATACTGTAATTTCTCCTGTCACCGTATGGCGACGTTAAGTGGCAACCTTATTAATTTGGTGGCCCTGAAAAGGGCCGTTTAAACGGTAGTCGTCTGTCGTAGTCGTCGTGGCGGTCGAGGAGCTGGGCGACACGGCGTGTCGTCGTCCAGCGGAGACGTCATCTTCTTCCCTCGCAGTAATGCGTCGATGGCTGCTTCGTCGGGTCCGGTGGGCGTAAGGCTCGGTCGAGGGACCGCTATGGGCATCGCTCGCGTGAGCGGGCGATGACGGTCCGGTCGACGGATCGGCGAGCGGAAGCATCATCTTCTCTCTTGCGGGGTCGTCGATTAGTCCTTACTGGAGTCCGGTAGCCGTGTGCCGTGGTGGATGTCTCGTCTGCTGTCTGGTGGAAGTGAATCCCTCGGTGTCTTGATTGGAATTAAATCGACTCGGCTCAGTGCAGCGCTTTTTATATAGCTGCCGAGAGCGCTGTTGTAGAGAGCGGCGACTGACTTGGCCTTGATGACAAAGGCCTTTGCGGTGTGCAGCCGAAAGCTTTGTCGCTATGCCGTCAAAGGCCGGGAGAACTATTGAAGCCGGCAACACAGTAAATGATTAAGTAGAAGGGGTGGCGGTGACACACTCCGTACGTCTTCCTCCATGTGTCAGTCTAACTTTTTCGTACGTACGTACAGTTCTTTGTGTGTTCGACGATCCTGAAACGAAGCCAAGCATTTCTTCACAAACCTTTAACGAGATCCTCTGCATGGCAACGCAGTTCGCTGACCACGTGTTGGAGACGAATCCCGTCATGGGAAGGGTCCTTCAATTCAAGAAGACTCAGGAGCTGATGATACCATACGAAGAAGTCCACCAGGAGTTTGAAAAGAAGAAGAAGCAAAGAGCTATAACTAACTATTTCAAAGCAACTTAAATTTTTTTATGCGTACAGTACTGTATTTATTAAATCTTCACTTTTCCGTCAGAACCTAATCCCCTTCTTTTCGTTCATAGAAGGTAACATTGCAGGGCTAAAATAAATGGTTCTGTTTCTTATCACATGGTCAGCCAATTATATGACTGAATCATTTAAGAACAGAAGAGGTAGAGGTGCAAAAGACACTAATCAGAGTTATCTCCTCTAAAAGTAATGAATTTCATTGTACAGCCAGACCCTGTGGTGAATGAAGTGAAGGTGTGTCATTTACAGAGTGGAAAATATGTGCTTTTCAGAGGGCCCGGCATGCTGATAAGCATACTTTTCCATTCAGTGAGTGTTGGCAATGGTAAACCACCTCACTCCTCGTTTTTACTTAGTAAAACCTCTATAGGTTCAAACCAGCCTTTCGGCTGATCACCTAAACAACAACATGGTATTATTGTCCGCGGTTTTACGAACCGCGGTAACCCTCCGCAACGTAACCTCCGCGGATAACGAGGCATTACTGTATACTCATATTAAACAAGAAATAGTAAAATTGGGATTTTCTGAAGATGTTTTTGTAATAGAAGAAAAATGTTTCAAAGATTCGTTAGAACTATATATAATAAAGGGTGATTCAAAAAGAGCGCCGGTTTTTAAACGGCTGGTAAATTTTTGTTTATCGGTTGGCAACATTGTTTGACCTCATTTCTATTTCGGAGAACATTCCGATTGACGATTCAGTTGTAGTTTCTCTTGTTCGCAGTGTAGTACTCTCGCAGTCTGTGTCTAACCATGGAGAAGTTTACTAATGCACAACGAGTGTTAATCGTCAAAACATTTTACCAGAGTGGAGAGAGTTATGCGGCTACTGTCAGGCGACTTCGCGGTACTCTAGCACGTATGAAGCACCGAATGAATCAACAGTTCGCAGGCTCATGAAAAAGTTTTTTGAGACGGGTTAAACAGTCGACCTTAAAAGTTCTGGACGTCGTTGTTCTGGCCAAACTGAGCAGAACGTTGCGTTGGTTCGTGACAGTGTGGCTGTTAGCCCAGCAAAATCAATACGTCGCCGTTCTCAACAATTGGGTTTAAGATGTTCTTCTGTACGGAGAATTCTTCGGTACGATCTCCAATATCACCCGTATAAAATTCAGTTGACGCAACATTTAAAAGTGGCAGACCACCAGAAGAGACGACAGTTTGTTGACTGGGTATTGAGAAAACGGCAGGATGATGACACCTTCGCAAACAAAATCATTTTCAGTGATGAGGCGCACTTCCACTTAAACGGTTTTGTTAATAAACACAACATCAATGACTTGAAGGAGGAAATTCGACGGGTTATCGGGCAAATGGAAGTCGAAACGTGTCGTGCAGTAATATCCAATTTCATGGACAGAGTTGATGCGTGCCAGCGCAGTAGAGGAGGACACATGCATGACATCATTTTTCATACATAAAATCGGAAGGAAAGATGAACTTTTTGATGTATTTATTTTCAGTTTTTCAATAAAATAAATCTCTTAATTTGATATATCAAAACCGGCGCTCTTTTTGAATCACCCTATAAAAGGTTAATAACCGTTCTAAAATAAAATTCAGTTCTAAGAAACGAAGTTAAATTTTAATGTTTAATTATAAAAAAAAAGATGTAGGTATTTATTGAGATACTATAATTTGGTTACAAACAGTGCTAATTACTTTTCGTGATAAAAATAGTCATTCTAAGTTAATGACTTTCCTCCTTGTCTTTTAAATAACCATGCCGTTCTGCTCCGTCTGTCTTAATAGTTCTTAATAATTTTTTATTCCCATAACAGACAGGTGGAGTGTTAAATAATTCACACTCGATCTGCTAGTTACAGGGCTACAAAAATAGTTCTGTTTCTTATCGCAATATCAACCAATTAAATGATTGAATCATTTAAGAATCCGAGGATGTTTGTGAGTTTGTCAGTAATATAATAAATTATAGTATAGATACTGAAGTCACGAGATTGCCGTTTGCGTTTGGGTAGAAGGAAAGTGAAAATATGACAGTGCTGCCAACCTCAACAGTGTGGCACTACTCGTACATTTCACTACCGTGCAGTTTCTACATACATTTTGTAAGCTGTGGTTTAATCCGAGAAAATTTTCTTCATAAACCTTATAACTGCCCATAACAGACAGGTGGAGTGTCAAATTATTTACACTCAATCTGTTCGTTGCAGGGCTAAAATAAATAGTTCTGTTTCTTATCACATGGTCAGCCAATTAAATGACTGATTCATTTAAGAACGGAAGAGGTAGAGGTGTAAAATACACTAATCAGAGTTATCTCCTCTGAAAGTAATGAATTTCATTATAGGCTACACCCAGAGCCTGAGGTGAATGAAGTGAAGGTGTCATTTACAAAGTGGAAAATATGTGCTTTTCAGAGGGCCCGGCATGCTGATAAGCGTACATTTCCACTCAGTGAGGAAGGCAATGGTAAACCACCTCACTCCTCGTTTTACTTAGTAAAACCTCTAGAGGTTCAAACCAGCCTTTCGGCTGATGACCTAAACAACAACAAACCTTATAAGAAATAAATCTGTCCTGTAATACTGCCTATAGCTTAAATACACGACTAGAAATGTTTGATTTACTGTAATTACCAACTATCGTATTCCATTGGAACAAATTTTCTTCGAATGAATCGCCTTGTTTACTATCGCTGTCACCGACCGGCGTCTTCACTATTAATCTCACTAGTATCTACCTAACCGTTTCATTTTTTTTCCAGATGTCAACAAAATTGTTGAAGAATAGCTTCTTCACGTCTTTAATTTCCTTCTTTATTTATTATTTTTTTATTTTTAGATTTTATCAAAAATGGCTCCTACGATTTTTTTTAAAAATCGCCTCATTTTTTGTTTTTCTAGAAGGTAGGGTAAGTGCCATGGCTAGTGAAATTCTTGGGGAGGCTGTGTTCTCGTGGTAATTTATTTAAAAATTGAGTCCTTAATATGCATTTTAGGGTAAAAGCGAACGTAATCATAGTTGTAGGAATATAAAGCACCTTTTTTTTGCGCCCTGGAGACTCCAGGAGGAGTATAGGCCATGTCATCTATAACAACACCTGAAATACATACAAGAATCACACAATATTTCACTACTATCAAGAAAGAAATTCTTGTATGCTAAAAAAAAGTCTCACCGATCAAGTAATTTTTCAGATTCTTTTTAAAGGAATTCAAATCCTCACAACATTTTAAAAATGTTGTGATGATTTAACACCTACAAGTGTTGGTTCAACCATTTTTTATAACGCTTAGTTTAGCGTCAATTAGTGATTTTCTTTATTTTTCTAATCGAAATCGGTAAAAAATGGGATTTTTTAAGCTTGCAGCCTTAGTAGGCCTATACATTTTACGACTGAATTGTATAAATGTACTCTACGTTATAGGAATTACAACTGCCCCTAACAGTAACAGACAGGTGAAGTGTCAAATTATTTAAACTCAGTCTGTTCGTTGCAGGGCTAAAATAAATAGTTCTGTTTCTTATCACATGGTCAGCCAATTAAATGACTGATTCATTTAAGAACGGAAGAGGTAGAGGTGTAAAAGACACTAATCTGAGTTGGCTTCTCTGAAAGTAATGAATTTCATTATACAGTTGGACCCTGTGGTGAATGAAGTGAAGGTGTCATTTGCAGAGTGGAAAATATGTGCTTTTCAGAGGGCCCGGCATGCTGATAAGCGTACTTTTCCACTCAGTGAGGAAGGCATTGGTAAACCACCTCACTCCTCGATTTACTTAGTCAAACCTCTACAGGTTCAAACCAGCCTACAGGCTGATCACCTAAACAATAACAGGAATTACAAAGAAATTACAACTTTTAAGGCATGCCTACATTGTTTTTCTACAGAGCCTAGGTTAGCGTCCATTAATGATTTTTACTTTCTCTTGCCTATATGAATATATAGGAAGGAAAGTATTGTTTTCATGTCGATTTTTCGAAATCGAGTTTTCACCGGATCTATACGTTTTCAGACCCCCTGAACCCAAAAAACATGTTTTTAGCGATTGGTCTGTGTGTGTGTGTGTGTGTGTGTGTGTGCGTGTGTGTGCGTGTGTGTGTGTGTGTTTGTGTGTGTGTGTGTGTGTCTGTGTGTGAACAGAATATCTCAAGAACGGAACGTCGTACGAACTTGAAACTTGAAACTTAAGTTACATACCACTACCGCACGCGACACGAACATTTTCATCAAAATCGGTCAACCGGAAGTAGTTTATTCGTATAATTTTTCAGTTTTTTGCGATTTTCTCAAAAACTGGTCCTACGATTTTTTTTAAAATCGCCTATTTTACTCAATTTTTTATTCTCTACAAGATAGGGTAGGCGCCTTGTTTGCTGAAATTCTCGGTGAGGCTGTTTTCACGTTAAAACGTTGTTTTTTTAAGATTACGGCTTTAATATAAATTTTAGCGCAACAACTTATATAATAAAAGTTGTAGAGATTTTAAAAACCTACAACTTCTGTTTCAAACATTTTTTTGTATGACGCTTAGTTTAGCAGTAATTAGCGATTTTCTGATTTTTTTTCTCACGAAAACGTGTGAAAAATCGATTTTTTTAAGATTTTGGCCTTAGTATGCATTTAACGACAAAAGTGTATATAACCAAATTTATAGGAAATTTAAAGATTTACAACTTTTATTTAACGTATTTTTCTCTACAGAGCCTAGTTTAGCGTGAAATAGTGATTTTCCGTATTTTTAAGCCAGACTGAGGTTGATTTTCATTTTGAGTGTTTCACTCATGATTAAAATAAGGTTATGTTTATTGAGGTTAGTTTGTGTGTTTATTTCTAATATTTTATTACTAATGTTAAATTATATTGTAAATTATTTGCATTGGCAAGAGAAAGTTGTGTGAGTGTTTCACACCAGATTTTTCATATTTTTAAGCTCTCTATAGTGGTTGATTTTAATTTTGCATCATTCACGCATGATTAAAAGTGGGTTATGTTCGTCATTTTACGTTGTTTACACATGATTAATGTTTTTTATGTTTTGTTATTTACATTGTCATGAGAAAGTCGTGTGAAGTGTTAATGAATTAATAATAATATAGCCTGATTGTAATAATTTACACGCGTTGATTAATAGTTCAGAATACGTGGGACTATCGACCTACCAGGATGTTTATTCAGTGGAATAATATTTTGACAGTAGTTTTAAAATAATAACGTCCATCACTCTGTATTTGTGTACCAGCTATTACAATGGTACTGTGTACAGGTAGAAATGATCCGTCCGATCATCTGCTTTTAAAATTTGTGGAAGTTATTTATTTTAAAAAAAAATCTGGTGTGAAACACTCACACAACTTTCTCTTGTCAATGCAAGTAATGACCAATATAACCTAATATTAGTAATAAAACATTAGAAATAAACAAAAAACATAACCTTGTTTTAATCATGAGTGAAAGACGCAAAATGAAAATCGACCTCGGTTTTGCTTAAAAACTGAGGTAAATCTCTCTTTCACGCTAAACTAGGCTCTGTAGAGAAAAATGCTCTCAATAAAAGTTGTAGATCTTTCAATTTCCTATAAATTTGATTATACACTTTTGTCATAAAATGCATACTAAGGCCGAAATCTTAAAAAAATCGATTTTTCACACGTTTTCGTGAGAAAAAAAAGAAAATCGCTAATTACCGCTAAACTAAGCGTTATACAAAAAAGTGTTTGAAATAAAAGTTGTAGAATTTTAAATTCTCTACATTTTTTATTATTATAAATTTTTGCGCTATAATGCATATTGAAGCCGTTATCTAAAAAAACACTTTTTTTACGTAAAAACACACTCACCAAGAATTTCAGCAAACATGGCCCCTACCCTATCTTGTAGAGAATAAAAAATTGAGTAAATAGGCGAT
The DNA here is from genome assembly GCA_035578175.1 of Catonia carolina. Classification (NCBI taxonomy): domain Eukaryota; kingdom Metazoa; phylum Arthropoda; class Insecta; order Hemiptera; family Achilidae; genus Catonia; species Catonia carolina. The sequence goes on from JAQMRL010000015.1 coordinate 16,482,208, forward strand.
TTTTAAAAAAAGTCGTAGGACCAGTTTTTGAGAAAATCGCAAAAAAGTGAAAAATTATACGAATAAACTACTACTTTCGGTTGACCGATTTTGATGAATATGTTCGTGTCGGGTCCGGTAAGGGTATGTAATTTAAGTTTCAAGTTCGTACGATGTTCCGTTCTTGAGATATTTTGTATACACACACACAGACCAATCGCTGAAAACATGTTTTTTGGGTTCAGGGGATCTGAAAACGTATAGATCCGGTGAAAACTCGATTTCGAAAAATCGACGAAAACAATACTTTCCTTCATATATATTCATATAGGCAAGAGAAAGTAAAAATCTGGTGTGAAACACTCACACAACTTTCTCTTGCCAATGCAAGTAATGACCAATATAACCTAGCATTAGTAATAAAACATTAGAAATAAACAAAAAAATATAACCTTATTTTAATCATGAGTGAAAGACGCAATATGAAAATCGACCTCAGTTTGGCTTAAAAATACGGAAAATCTCTCTTTCACGCTAAACCAGGTTCTGTAGAGAAAAATGCTCTAAATAAAAGTTGTAGATCTTTTAATTTCCTATAAATTTGATTTTATACACTTTTGTCGTAAAATGCATAATACTAAAGACGAAATCGTAAAAAAAAATTGGGATTTTTCTCACGTTTCCGTGAGAAAAAAACAGAAAACCGCTAATTACCGCTAAATTAATTGTTAGCCTATACAAAAAAAATGTTTGAAATTAAAAATTTTAGGATTTTAAGTTGTCTACAACTTTTATTCTGTAAATTTTTGAGCAAAATGCATATGAAAGCCTCAATCTTAAAAAACAATTTTTTTACGTGAAAACAGCCTCATCAAGAATTTCAGCAGAGATGACGCCTACCCTATCTTGTAGAGCATAAAAAATTTAGTAAACCAGGCGATTTTTAAAAAAATCGTTGTACCAGTTTTTGAGAAAATCGCAAAAAAGTGAAAAATTTCACGAATAAACTACTACTTCTGGTTGCCTGATTTTTATGAAAATGTTCGTGTCGAGTCCCGGTAGTGGTATGTAACTTAAATTTCATGTTTCAAGTTCGTACGATGTTCCATTCTTGAGATATTCTGTTCACACACACACACACACACACTCACACACACACACACACACACACACACACACACACACACACACACACATACACACACACACACACACACACACACACACACACACACACACACACACACACACACATACAAACACACACACTCACACGCATACACGCACGCACACACGCACACACAAAACACACACACACTCACACTCACGCACACCCACGCACGCGCACACACACACTCACTCACACACACACACACACACACACACACACACACACACACACACACACACACACACACACACACACACACACACACACACACACACACACACACACACACAGACCAATCGCTAAAAGCATGTTTGTTGGGTTCAGTGGGTCTGAAAACGTGTAAATCCGGTGAAGAGTGGATTTCTTAAAATCGACATGCCAACAATACTTTCCTCCCTATATATTCATATAGGCAAGAGAAAGTAATAATAAAAGTCAATCACTCCGTATTTGCATACCAGCTATTACAAAAGGTACTGGGTGTACAGGTAAGAAATGATCCGTCCGATCACCTGCTTAAAATTTGTGGAAGCTATGTATTTAAAAACATACCTACATTGTGTATTTTGTTTTTTTTACTTTCTCTTGCGTATGTGTGTGTGTGTGTTTGTGAACAGAATATCTCAAGAATGGAACATCGTACGAACTTGACTTGAGTTACATACCACTACCGGATCCGACACGAATATTTAATGAAAATTGGTCAACCGGAAGTAGTAGTTTATTCGTGCAATTTTTCACTTTTTTGCGTTTTTCTGAAAAACTGGTCCTACGATTTTTTTTAAAATCGCCTCATTTACTAGTAAATTTTTATGCTTTACAATATAGGGTATGCGTCATTTTTGGTGAAATTAATGGTGAGGATGTTTTCACGTAAACAAATATTTTTTTTTTTAGATTGCGGCTTTAATGTGCTCTTAAGCGCAAAAATTTATATAAGTGTTAGACAATTTAAAATCCTACAACTTTTATGTTTAACTTATTTTTGTATAACGCTTAGTTTAGGGGTAATTAGCGATTTTTGTTTTTTTCTCACGAAAACGTGTAAAAAATCGATTTTTTTTAAAAAGATTTTAGCCTAAGTATGTATGCATTTTACGACAAAAGTGTATACATTAAAATTTATAGGAAATTAAAAGATCTACAACGTTTATCTATAGTATTTTTCTCTACAGAGCCTAGTTTAGCGTGAAAGAGTGATTTCCGTATTTTTAAGCCAAACTGAGGTCCATTTTCATTTTGCATCTTTCACTCTTGATTAAAATAAGGTTCTGTGTATTGAGGTTAATTTTTTTTTTATTTCTAATGTTTTCATCTCTACCATCGTCATTGTCATCTCCAACTTCAACACTTTGTGTTTCGGGATGTTGATTCACGGTTCATCAAGTTTGATTTTGTATAACTTAGATATATTTTTTGTTTCTTCACAGTTTGGTCTTTTTCAAACATACTACTGAGTGTCGTTTGTGTTTTAATTCTAAGGACATTACTCAGATTTTCTCATATGTGCTTAAAGTTATTGTATTTTATTAACTGATTGGAAAAGAAATACTATACTGTTAAAAAGAAAAAAAATTTGTAATGTTAGATTTATTGTTAATTATTTGCATTGCAAGAGAAAGTTGTGTAAGTGTTTCACACCAGAATTTGTAGCTAGGTAGTTTTGAAGTGAACAAAATCAGCGTAAATCGGAGTGACATCCACAATATTAAAGCGTACCGATAAAATCGTTTACAAAATAGATAAGAATAAGAAGAAAACGCACTGTATTTTATTACCGATTGTATTTTTACGGAGGCGTACGCTTCTATAAACAGTAAAATGGTAATACAAACACACACACACACACACACACACACACACACACACACATACAGACGGTTTGTTGTAGGGTGTAACTTGTATTTTGTTTTTGTGTCTGTGTTTGAGTGTAACATAGTCACGTGATGATTGACGTCAAAGCTGACCTTTGATCATACTTTTACTATATCTCTCTCACTCTAATCTTAATTCCTTACATATTCCATCTCTTTGTCACTACGTTACGCTACTATCCTATAAAAACTATCGGGCCTTTTTTTTCTTTCCACGGTTTCTTCTTTACTTTTGTGTGCGTGTGTGTGTGTTTGTGTGTGTGTGTGTGTGTTGGTAATTGTACGCATTACTTACAGCTGCGATGCGTGATGTACTAAGTTTTATAACATAACAGACCGGAACGACTGTGTTCGATTACCTTTCCCCAAATTACACTGGTCTGCATCAAAAATTCCCCTCGAACTTTAATAGGTGATCTTCATGTATTTTGACCCCCTGAATCCGAATCTGACCTCCATTTCGCTCCATCATCCACCATTTTTACGGGGTGGGCCACTCCCTCTTATTTGGGAAATTTCAACTTTTTATCAGTCTGGTTTAACTATGATATGAAATTGTGCAGTTGTATCTCGTTTTTATGGTTCTTCAAGGCCTACCTAACACTGAAAGAGTACAATAAGAGAGTATTGATGTACTGTATTGATACATTTTGTGCATTTTTACTTATACAATTTTTCTGGTTCAAGATACTTGTCATCGAATACATATACTTAAAGAGAGTGGTTTTACTTGGAGGTAGCTTTTCTCTTGTACTGATCTCTGGGAGTTTCACGCAAGAGTCCAGCAATAGTCTGCTAACATACTTGAGTTCCACTTCCTAGAGAACAGCTTTTCGAAGAGTGCAATTTGTCGATGAAACCTTCTCCGTGTACATCGTAAACTGCTCCCAAGTTTTCTGGGAAAAAGTCCAAATGCGCGTGTAAAAGGAGCAATTTTAATAACATGTTGCAGCCCATCGACTCGTATGCAGGTAGCTATTCTTCGACAAGTTCAACATAATTTTCACTAAGCTAAGCTTATCATTTGGCCCGGCTTCTCACCCTGCTACACCTTTGAACTAACGGTGATGTCACCCCTCCCCCTTCGGTCTTCATGCATAAATGTGCGTGCGCTGAGATAACATTTTCTATGGAGGGGAGGATGGGGTACTTACAACCTCCCCCCGCCCCTCGCTTTATTAGTAATAACTGCATTTAGGTGTTTTTTTCGAGAATTTCGGGGTAGGCGCGCTCCTCAGAAATGGTGGGTGATAGGGAGAAACGAAGGTCAGATTTGGATTCAGGGGGTCAAGATACATAACGATCACCCTTCAAAGTCCAAGGGGAAAAACTTTCTTTTCTTTTGCAGACCAGTGTTATTACTGTTTACATTAATAATATTAATTCTATATTTCCTAAAATTGTTTTACATATTATATATCATGGTGGTTGCCCACAAGTATCCATAGACAATGAACCTCTTACAAAAACAGATACGTTCAAGTATCTCGGTCTGACTTTTGATAAACGACTAACTTGGAGCACACATATCAAACGGAAACGTTTATTACTGAATTCCCGACTTGAACTTCTATATTCCCTACTTCTGCCCATAACAGACAGGTGGAGTGTCAAATTATTTACACTCAATCTGTTCATTGCAGGGCTAAAATAAATAGTTCTGTTTCTTATCATATGGTCAGCTAATTAAATGACTGAATCATTTAAGAACAGAAGAGGTAGAGGTGTAAAAGACACTAATCAGAGTTATCTCCTCTGGAAGTAATGAATTTCATTATACAGCAAGACCCTTTGGTGAATGAAATGAAGGTGTCATTTGCAGAGTGGAAAATATGTGCTTTTCAGAGGGCCCGGCATGCTGATAAGCGTAATTTTCCACTCAGTGAGGAAGGCAATGGTAAACTACCTCACTCTTCGTTTTACTTAGTAAAACCTCTACAGGTTCAAACCAGCCTTTCGGCTGATGACCTAAACAACAACAATTCCCTACTTCACAAACTATCAAAATTACCAATGGCACAAAAATTACGTTTATATTGTTCTCTTTTGAAACCTATGTGGACCTACGGGTCCCAAATGTATGGTTCAACCAAACCCTCTAACTTGCAACGAATTCGAGCATTCCTGTCAAAAAACATTGCGCCTTATAGCAAGTGCACCTCTGTACGTTAGCAACAAAACCTTACATACAGATTTTAAAACACCACTTGTACAAAATTCCATCGAATACCTATACAAACGCTTTCACGACAAGTCACACGAACACGAGAACCCCCTGGTACGTTCACTTTCCACCGTCCATTTACCTGATAATCCCCCTAGACGCCTTAAAAGACGCTGGAGTAGAGACCTGCTAATTTGATATACAAATTTCATTCTTGGGGAGGCACCAGTGGTGGCCCTACCCCTCTCATGCCTATCATGTCATTTACATTATTATCATAATCATCACATTTGCTTGTTGTAAAATTTTACAGTTGTAAATAAACAATTAAAGAGAAAAAAAACATTATGTATGACTTTTACCAAATAGGTAGGTTTATTTCTACTTTTAAATTTATGCTCCCGGTTGGAAATTAACCGAACCATTCGACTTTGGTTTCTCATGGCCTTGAATACGTTTTTCTTATGTAATTCGATCGTAAAGAATCCAAAAAGGGATTGTTGGAGAATGTGTTAACAGTGGCGTAGGTAAAAATGTTTTTCGAGGGTCGGTTATGTAATGTAACATAAAAAGCTTAAAAAAAATTAAAACCCTTCGTTTTTTCAAAGGAAATTTCAACTTATAATTTCCACCCGGTATTTTTTCCCCTCGTTTTGGGCCAAATTAAGACCACGTAAAGTGACTTTATATTTTAGTGGAAGCTCTTTTTGCAGCTTACATTTCAGCATTCGCTCACTGTAGGCTTACCTTTTTTCTTCTTCTGTCAACCCGGTATTGCGTTTTTTACTCTTCATGACTTTACTCCTACGATTTTTTTTAAAAATACCTGTTGTACTAAATTGTTTATGCTCTACAAGATAGGGTAGGACCCATGTCTGCTGAAATTCTTGGTGAGGCTGTTTTCTCGTAAAAAAAGTTGTAGAGAATTTAAAATTCTACAACTTTTATTTTAAATTTTTTTTGTATTATGCTTAGTTTAGCGGTACTTAGCAATTTTCTGTTTTTTCTCACGAAATCGTGTAAAAAAAAATCGATTTATTTTTTTTAAAGATTTCAGCATTATTATGCATTTTACGACAAAAAAGTATAGGCTATTCAAATTTATGAGAAATTAAAAGATCTACAACTTTTAATTAAAGCATTTTTCTCTACAGAGCGTAGTTTAGCTTGAAAGAGTGATTTCCTAATTTTTAAGCCAAACTGAGGTTGATTTTCATTTTGCGTCTTTCACTTATGATTAAAATTAGGTTATGTTTATTGAGGTAGTTTTTTGTTTTTTTCTATTGTTTTATTACTAATATTAGGTTTATTGTTAATTATTTGCATTGGCAAGAGAAAGTTGTGTGAGTGTTTCCCACCAGATTTTTACATTTCGGGGGGTGTCTGGACACCCTGGAGCCCCTCCCCCCCCAATCTACGCCATTGGTTGTTTAGGTCATCAGCCGAAAGATTGGTTTGAACCTCTAGAGGTTTTACTAAGTAAAACGAGGAGTGAGGTGGTTTACCATTGTCTTCCTCTTCGAGTGGAAAAGTATGCTTATCAGCATGTAAGGCCCTCTAAAAAACATTTTGGTACTTTCCACCCTGCAAATAACACCTTTACTCCATTCACCATAGGGTCTGGCTGTATAATGAAATTCATTATTTTTAGATCAAATAACTTTGAATATTGTCTTGTACAACTCTATCCTTGAATTCTTCCGTTATATAGTTGGTTAACCATGTGATAAGAAACAGAACTTTTATTTTGCTCTGACCAGCAGATCGAGAGCAAATAATTTGACACTCCACCTTTCTGTTATGTGCTCATAGACATTAAAGAGCACACAGGAAAAACGATCAAAGTCAATTTTTGCTCAATTTCAATACAATGGTGCCAACATGTATTGTACAACTTGGGTACTATTTCCATGTTTTACTAGGATTTACCAGGAACGTTCGGAGACGAAGGTTCCTGGTTCAAATCCTAGTAAAGGTAGTTACTTTTATACGGATTGGAATACTAGAGAGTGGTTACCGGTGTACTTTGATGGTTGTGGTTTAATTAACCATACCCTCTCAGGCATTGTCGGCCTGGGTCTGTACAAGACTACACCTCATTTACACGTCATACACATCATCCTCATCTCATTTGGTCAAGGGGTTTCTTATTGTTCTCAATTGAACTGATTGCAACGTACACAAATTAGGAATAAAAAAAAACATTTTTATAAAATTTCCATGTTTATACAGTACTCAGCCATAACAAACATAGTCAATTTTATTACGAAAAATGACAATTGTCTGAACGGCAACAATGATCTAAGTTAGCTGTGAACAACAAAAGATCGATCAAAGTCAAGAAGGCAATGAATGTTGTGCTTTCATTTAGAAATGTTAACCCTTTATATAGAGTGATTCAAAAAGAGCGCCGGTTTTGATATATCAAATTAAGAGATTTATTTTATTGAAAAACATATATATAAATATAAATATATATATAATATATATACAAAATATATATAAATATATAATATATAAATAGTACTACGGGGATAAATATAGTTATGTTGTGAAATGTTAAATTTTGTTTTATAGGAACTTGAATAATGTATTTCCAGTGCCAGAACAGCAAAATATTTCTTTTTTTATGTTAAGCCCTGGTAAGTAAACTTACCAACAAATAGGTAGGCCTAAACTTACCAAGGAACGTTTATTGAAATGGGAATCATATACGAGGGGTACCCAAAAGAAACCGGAATTATTTTTTAAAACTATTTATTTTTAATTTTTTTTACAAAAGAACCTTATCCCCTTCAAAATACTCTCCATTACAACTAATACATTTGTCCCACCGGTGCTTCCACTGTTCAAAACATTTTTTGTACTCCTCTTCAGTGATGGCTGCCAGCTCATCCGTCGTTTTTTTCTTGACATCATCAACGTTGTTAAATCGGAGACCTTTCATGCCCCTTTTCATGCGTGGGAACAAGAAAAAATCACACGGAGCCAGATCGGGTGAGTACGGTGCGTGTGGTAGCAAAACCATGCCGTTTTTCACCAAAAACTGGGTAACCGAGATTGCCGTGTGTGCAGGCACGTTGTCGTGGTGGAAAAACCAGTCCCCTGTCTGCCACAAATTAGGTCTTTTACGACGAATGCTGTTTCGTAGTCTTCTTAACACTTCAAGATAAAAAGCTTGATTTACCGTCTGGCCTGGTGGAACGAACTCTGAATGGACAATTCCCCTCACATCAAAAAAACAAATCAGCATTGTTTTGATGTTCGATCTGACTTGACGACTTTTTTTTTGGTCGGGGTGATAATGAAGTCTTCCATTGACTGGATTGTTGTTTGGTTTCTGGGTCGTACCCATAGCACCAAGACTCGTCACCCGTAATGATCTTTGACATGAAATCTGGATCAGTTTCAAGCTGTTGTTTCAAATCACTACACGTTTCAATTCGACGTTCCTTTTGAGTGTCTGTCAGAACCCGAGGCACAAACTTGGCAGCGACTCTTTTCATTGTCAAGTCTTCTGTTAAAATGCGTTGGACTGAGCTCCAAGATAACCCACTAACCTGTGATATTTGGTCAATGGTCTGTCGTCGGTCTGTTCGTACAATTTCTTTCACTTTCACAACATTTTCGTCTGTTCGGGAAGTCGACGGTCGTCCAGAACGAGGTTTGTTCTCAATCGACATGTCGCCATTTTTAAAGCGCAAAAACCACTCGTACACTTGGGTTTTTCCAATAGCGTCGTCTTTGTAAGCTGTGTTCAACATTACAACTGTTTCCGCGGCGTTTTTACCGAGCAAGAAGCAAAATTTCACAGCCGCACGTTGTTCATTAAAACTTGCCATCATGAAAAACGACACGAGCACAAAACAGCACTAGCGAGAACAATCACTGCACGAGAACAGAACAAGCTAGATCAACGAACAAAATGGCATTGAACTGGCAATGAGTAGCGCTACAAGCAGCCTAGTGGCGGGAATTTGTACTGCACAAGCTCCGCCCACAGCAGAGCTATTCCGGATACTTTTGGGTACCCCCTCGTAATGTTTAGTGGTAAGAATGCTTATTAAAACAACTTGTAGTCCTATATAACAGAAAAATGTGTAGAATAACTTATCTCAACTTTATATTAGCATGAATGGTTGCTTTCTCGTGAAGAAACTCGAATTTCTAAGCACTGAATAAAGTTAACAACAAAACAACGTTGTTACTAACGCTGGTATGAATCCTTACCACATTCGTGTAACTCACAAAGCAAATGGTCGCTGCACACTAATTTCAAAATTTGGATAGCCTACTTATCTGTGAACATCTACAAAACCATAAAATGCCAATAGGGTTCAACTGCATGGCTTATTCTTTTAAAAAATCTGGTGTGAAACACTCACACAACTTTCTCTTGCCAATATAAATAATTAATAATAAACCTAATATTAGTAATAAAACATTAGAAATAAACAAAAAACTAACCTCAATAAACATAACCTAATTTTAATCATAAGTGATAGACGCAAAATGAAAATCAACCTCAGTTTGGCTTAAAAATACAGAAAATAACTCTTTCACGCTAAACTAGGCTCTGTAGAGAAAAATGTTCTAAATAAAAGTTGCAGATCTTTTAATTTTCTATAAATTTATTTATGTACACTTTTATTATAAAATGCATACCAAGGCCGAAATCTTAAAAAAATCGATTTTTCTCACGTTTTCGTGAGAAAAAAACAGAAAATTGCTAATTACTGCTAAACTAAGCGTTATACAAAAAAATGATTGAAATAAAATTTGTAGGTTTTTAAATTCTCTACAACTTTTATTAGATAATTTTTTTCGCTAAATTGCATATTAAAGCCGTAATCTTAAAAAAACTTTGTTTTTATGTAAAAACAGCCTCACCCAGAATTTCAGCAAACATGACACCTACCCTATCTTGTAGAGAATAAAAAACTGAGTAAATGATGCGATTTTAAAAAAAATCGTAGGACCAGTTTTTGAGAAAATCACAAAAAAGTGAAAAATTATACGAATAAACTACTACTTCCGGTTGACCGATTTTGATGAAAATGTTCGTGTCTGGTCCGGTAGTGATATGTAACTTAAGTTTCAAGTTCGTACGATGTTCCGTTCTTAAGATATTCTGTTCACACACACACACACACACACACACACACACACACACACACACACAGTCCAGCAAATGGTACATTAAGAAATCCACGTGCCATACCTACAAAGAGAGATCCCCCATACGGAAGCATTATTTTGAAAACCTTTATCACCCAGTTTGTAAAAAAGACGATAAATATTGCAAAAATTCAAATTTTGTAATGATTTGCAAAAGTTTTTTGAAATGTGTCTCCCTATCTCTACGAGATCCGGAAGTGTGTTATTAATGTATGGATTTCAAAAGCCCTAAGAGATCCTCTTTCATTCCATTCAGTATGTGAACAGTTCTCAATGGACGGCCATCTGGGCACAATGTTCAGCTGAACTGGCACTGTAATCCACTCAACCTATAGGTCAAACACTCAGGAAAAATTCGAAATCTTGGGTGACGTTTTTCAGGGGTGTGTGGCGGGGGAGTAGAAATTTTAAATTTTTTAATCGTGCGTCGGAGCTAAAAATTGTTCAGAACAATTTTCGTCCGTCTCCCAGAGACGTTTCAGAATATGTTACTAAAGTTGCCCTTCATGCACCCGTTCGCTAAGAAAACTCAAAAAACGAAATTTAGGCTTTTTGGCCCTATCCGATATCATGTTTTTCTTTATTTTACGCCTGGAGAACACTTCCCTTGCACTTTTTCAATTTGCAGCCCCTTACCCTACCATGCGGAATTAGGGAACATTTTTTAAATCTTACGTCCCGTACCCGTGGGGGCTGCTACCCCCTCCAAAAATTTAAAAATTTTCAAATTTTCAAAATACGTAAAGTTGTTTAACAGCATCTCGTTTGGCATTAAATGTACACAATCATTTGTTTTATAAAAATTTTTCAAAAACCTTCTCCCTTCTCCCCTTCTTTGGTGGGGGGGGGGGGTGTTTTTATCTCCTTATAGGTGGGTCGGACTTAAAAAGTGTATAGAACCTTTTTTGTTTCTCTGCCAAAGTACTTTAAGAATATGTAACCAAAAGTGTCCTATCTTTACCCATTGTTGCGAAAATAAAAAAAACAAATTTTGACTTTTCTGTGCTTCTGGGTTTAATTTTTTTTCTTATGCCTGAAAAATAATTTTTACTTACTTTCCTGTGCTTACTTTTCTGTGCTTCTGGGTTTAATTTTTTTCTTATGCTATGAGTCAAAATTTTTGCCATGAAACGAGTTCGGCTTAATACCGAAAAACGAGACATTTTTTGAAATCTTTCGTCCGGGCCCCGTAAGCGGTTGCTGAACCCCTCCAAATTTTTGGAAATTTTCAAAAAACGAAAAATATTTCAACAGCATGTCGTTTGGCGTTAAAAACACATAGAGACGGCATCTTTAAAATTTTTGAAATTTCCCCCTCTTCATAGGAGGGGGCCGAAATTTTCATCTTCTAAACGGTGGCTCGTATCTAAAAAGTGTATAGGACCTTTTTTGTTTTACTGCCGGAGTACTTCAAGGATATGTAAACAAAGGTCTCGACAGCCCACCCGTTCACGGAGAAAACTCAAAAAACCAAATTTTGACTTTTGTGCATTTTGGTTTCAAGTTACTAATATTTCACGCCACAAGCATTGATTTTACTCCAAGGTTTTGCCTTGCATCGTGGTTGCCTTAGTATTGGCATTATTTGCTTGAATCTTGGGGTGCACCCCTCCCCAAAATTGGGTAAAAAAATTTTTTTTCACGTTTAGTTCGGAAAAACAAATGTTTTTAGTATACATTCTAAATAGAACTACGTCGGAGTGACATCTGTCGTCCAAGCTCCGTAGGGGGTGCTACGCCTCTCCAAAATTTTGGAAATTTTTAAATTTTCAAAAAACGAAAAATCTTTCAACAGCATGTCGTTTAGTGTTAAAAACACACAGGGACGGCATGCTTCAAAATTTTTAAAACCTCCCCCTCTTCATTGGCGGGGGCCGTAATTTTCATCTTTAAACGGTGTTTCGTAGCTAAAAAGTGTATAGGACTTTTATTGTCCCACTGCCGGAGTACTTCAAGAATATGTAAACAAAGGTCCCGTCAGCCCACCCGCTTACGGAGAAATCTCAAAAAATCAAATTTTTTGAATTTTGTACATTTGGGTTTTAAGTTACTAATATCTCAAACCACAAGCATTGATGTCACTCCCAAGTTTTTGTCTTGCATCGTGTTTGCCTTAATATCGGCATTATTTGCTTGAATCTTAAGGTGCACCCCTCTCCAAAATTGGGTAAAAATTTTTTTTCACGTTTAGTTCGGAAAAACAAATGTTTTTGACATACGTTCTATATAGAACTACGTCGGCGTGACCCAACATCCTTCACTGTCCATCCGGTCCATTTGTGGTGGAGGGGCGTAAATTTTTACTTCTAAACGGAGCACAGTAGCTTTTAATATATAGGAACTGTTTTGAGTCCCTTCTGGAGTAATGAAGAATATATAGAATATGTTCACCACATGGTAAAGTGTGTGCGCGCAGCGCACGCACTTCTATGTTTCTGATCCACTTATAAATTCTGATCCACCTAAACCCTGTGGCGGCTGAACTTTACCCTATGGCAAAGTGCGGGCGCTGCGCGCCCGCACTTTTATGGCTCTGATCCGCTTATGGATTCTGAACCACCTACCCCTCTGATGCGAGGCACGGAAGCGGCGCGAAGCACCGCTGGAGTGGCGAGTTATAATTAAAGCCCTTTGCGCCAAATCGGACTGTGTAGTTAATGTTATGTAGGTCAAACCAAACACAATGCAAAAAAAATTATGCACAACCGACCATTCTAAAAATATTTAGATGTTTTTCACATTCTCGACTGGACTACAAAGGATTCATAGAAAAACATTACACACAATTCAGGAATTAACAATATTTTATTATTCAAAACTATTACAGCCTGTATTTTAAAATATAAAAAAGGTTGTGAACGTTAAAACGCATGAGGTACAGATTGTATTTATGGAATTTAAAATGTTATTATACACCCTACTTTTCCGTGTGCGGTTAAAGTTTTCCTCACTTCACTATCACAACCAGGCGTCTTATGCAGTCCGTACTTATCATGCGCTGTTTTAAGTAAACAAACGTACATTATATTTTTATAACGTGTATAAAATTTATCCATGACGTCATTTTTAATTAAATTACACAGAACTATATATAAAATTATTGTATTTATTAATATTTATTAGATGTATTTTAGACCTTATAATTTTTCGTGAAATTACTATTTCCCTCGGTTCAGTTTACGGTTTACTGGACATTATTAGTACGAGCTATGGTTTAACTGGCCTTTCCGCGAGTACGTTATATTGTTTATGTATTGTTTTCATGTCAATTTTCCGAAATCGAGTTTTCACCGATTTTTTAAAATTATTTTCATTTGTTTTGTAAGTTTAATTTTTTATGAATTAAAATGGCTGCAAATAGTCCTGCTCTTCGGAAACACGTAAGTTATAGGGTGTAATTTTTTTTTAAAGAACATGTAGGGCCTACATGGCAATCCTAATGCTACTATTATGATGTTTTTAGTACAATTCATGAAATAACCGAAACCATGTGTCCTGTGTTGGTGTGTACCATACAAAATGTTAGTCGTGATGCTGAAAAAATTAATCAGTTCAAGTCAGTTCCTGCAAAACTGCGAAACTTTATGGATCGCCTTAGAAATAACTCCGCTTACAAAGTGGGTAACTGATCTAGACGATTTTAATAAAGACACAGTAGCCCTACTTCATTCCGTGCGAGAGTTTTACGATAGAGGAGAGTATTCAACTTGCAGCCTAGAATACCAACTTGAACTAGAATAATTTTAGGAAAGATATCTGGCAGGATTCAACAAGCAATGATGGCTTTAAGATCCCGGTTGGGAGAGGTCTCGATTTATTGTTTGTCAGGCCGGTTGCTACGAACTTGGGTTAATGAAAGACCGTGCTCTCGTTTTTCAGTCAGAGCTTACAGAGGTCTTCCAGTTTATTCAGTTATTTAGGTCTTCAGTTTATTTATTTATGTTTATCGTATGCGGCAAATAAAGTATAATCTTCCGATAACTCTGTATTTATATAAATATTTTAATTTTCATCAATTTCGAATAATAATTTTTTTGCATAAAATATAGAAAGAACTAAAATAAGTGTATATATATATATTAGCGAGTTTGTTTTACAGCTGTCGCCGTCTCTCGCATCCTAATAACCTCCACATTTGTCTGTCCAAGCAGTCACTGTCTGTCAGTCCTCTCGCCCGCATCGCCACCTCCATGCCATACTGCCAGGAGTGCTTCGGCCTTCCTCTTTTCCGGCTTGACTCAGGGACCCAGTCCAATAATATCTTTGGCCATCTCTCAGGAGGCATTCTCTTCACATGCCCATACCACTTCAAACTCTTTGCCTCTATCCAATCGGCAATATTCTCAGTCAGACCCATCTTCCTTCGAATATCATCATTTCTCACTCTGTCCATTCTTGTATATCCACAACATCGCCTCCAATAATCCATTTCCAAAGCCTTGAGCTTAGCTTCATACCTTTTATTCACCTCCCAAAAATAAGTAATACAGTAAAAATTTCGAATACCTAAGTAAGTAGTGTAACAAGAATCGTACTTGTGAATGCTGCGTAGCGGCCGCGACTTGCCCTTCGCCATCCTTTCACGGTTGCCAACGCTAAAACGCATCTCTGGCATTAGTACGAGATAAGTAAGGAATATTATATTTCATTGTGAAGCTAATAAAATGAGCTAACAGTTTTATTCAAAATATCTTTTTTAGTAATGAGTACAAAAAATTATTTAATCTTAAAAAGGTAAAGTTATCAAAAACTCCACTTTTCCATCAACATTTCTGTAAATATTAAAAAATCTTGTAGATGCTACTTTACTGAGTAATATTTAAGTAAACTAAAAAAAACTGTTTGTGTAGATAGGTGGATTAGTTTAAGAGATAAAGCCTTATAAGCAAAACCCAACAATTCAAGGTTTGGTGGGCACAGAGGGAAGCAAGCGGGTCGAGTGGGGAATGCAGTACTTTTGATGTGTACTTTATCCCTGCAAAGATTAGCCTAAGCTTTCCTCTAATTACTTCCAGCTTTGGCCAATTTCATGTCTTCATTGACCGGACTACATGTATAACGTGTAGTTTTTTGTTTTGTCTTGTACAGACTCAGAGAGTATGGTTTATTGAACCATCAAAATACACCGGTAAACAATGTCTAGTAATTGAAATCCGTATAAAATTGACTACCTATACTAGCAGTGAACCATGGAACCTTCGTCTCCGAAAATCAGCTGATTAACAGCGACGACTCTACCGCGAGTGGTGGGTTAATTTACGTTAATGTAATTTGTAATGTTTATCATTCAATTTTGAGCAATTAATAAAAAAAACTAAGGTATCAATCGGAACAGCTTTTTCAAGAATTCAGCGTACTTGATATCAGCCAAATATTTGCAAGAGAACCTCTTATATACGATTATAAAAACATGAACTATTTTACTATAAGTGCCCACCATTATAATACAAGAAACAAGGATCTCTTACTCTTACATGAGGCCTCAAATACTTTATAACAAAGGTATTTCCGCTACTTAGCACCCAAGCAGCTCAATCTGCTACCCTCACAATTTTAAAATAGACCGGACATCATGTAAATAGTATAAAAAAAACAGTAACCATATGGCTATTGGAAGTAGGAAGAGAAGCTGTACAAACAATAGTTACACCAGGAATCCAATAATTTGAGAGCTCGTCTACCGGTCCGATAATTATTTTCTGTATTTATAAATTAATTCTTTGTTTTGCATAGTTCATATTTTATTGTTTTTATGTTTTTTTTCATGTGTACTATAGCACACTATTTTAATAAAATATCTTAGTAGTTTAATTAGTATTTAAGAAACTAACATGTGGTTTATAATACTAACGCACTAATAGATAACCATATTAGTTACAGTAGTAGAAATAAACAAAAGAAGCACTAAACTGATCTATCCTTGAACATGGGAAACCATAGTTGGGTAGATTAATTTTCCCACCGCGAGTAAATTTAAAAAGTTTTAGATTCTTCAGTTATAAATAAGGAAATTAATTTGTATTGTAATGATTTTTGTAAAGTAATGGGAAAATAGATAAATTAGTTAAATAAATTGGAAATTTTTAAGGCTGTTGTGTGTACCTATAGTTTTTAAGCTCCTTACTATTGTTTGACAGACGTAGAAGCAATTGACTATAATGTAATTAGCTAACAGCGAATAACACCGATTACCGGATGCTTTTACTCGGTGTTACAGTAGGCCTACTATTATGTCTACAGCAAGGGTAAAGGCGCGCACGTAGCAATCGTCGGCGCCTTCACTGCTCCCCAAACCAAACAAACATCAGTTTTAATTGATTATGAAAAGTAAAGCGTGATGTCTATTTGCCTGAAGGATCTCATAGAATCGAAGATACCCGCGTTGGTCTACGCAACTTGCGTGATCAGCTATCTCAGCGCTCCCAGTGGTCACACACTTTATACACTCTGCCGGTTACAAAACGCCAAGACGAGATCCACTTCCAAATTCATTTTCGATCATCACGTGACCTCATAGATGACCAATAACAAACCAGAACACTGTGAGATCTGAGGGTTGGATCTCACAGCGTTTACGGATCTCTCTAAGTTGGTGTGTAACCACATGCCGGATTTCACAATACATGGTTCCCAAATGCACACACACACACACACACACACACACACACACACACACACACACACACACACACACACACACACACAGACCAATCGCTAAAAACATGTTTTTTTGGGTTCAGGGGGTCTGAAAACGTATAGATCCGGTGAAAACTCGATTTCTTAAAATCGACATGTAAACAATACTGTCCTTCCTATATATTCATATAGGCAAGAGAAAGTAAAAATCGACCTTATTTCCAGTGGTAAGTATACTTACCACAGACCTAGAAAGGGTTAAGTCGTTCTCAAGTACTGTACCGTTTTGTTGAGGTTATATTTTAATGAAATCTTACTCAGAAGTACTCAAAATAGTTTAATTATATTATTGAACATGGTATCAAAATCGTGTTACAAATTTTTTAGCCAAAGCCATGTTAATCTAAGTCACGACAAAGATCGTTCTTGCAGTGTTTATAATAAATACACTTACTACAATCTATTTAAAATCATTCATGTAATGGATTTTTTTTTTAAAATAGTAAAACTAATTATTATTCTGTTTCCAATAAATAATTAATCTTTATGAAAATGTACAAAGTACAAAAAATTGTGCTTATTTCTTCCAGAACCCACCGGGTTGGTCTAGAGGTAAACGTCGTCGCCAAAATCAGCTGTTTAACATCTGATTTTCGGAGACGAAGGTTCCTGGTTCAAATCCTAGTAAAGTTATTTACGTCTATACGGATTTGAATGCTAGACAGTGGCTACCGGTGTACTTTGATGGTTGGGGTTCAATTAACCATACTCTCTCAGGAATGGTTGACCTGAGTCTGCACAAGACTACACCTCATTTACACGTCACACATCATCCTCATCTCATTGGGTCATGGGGTTGCTTATTGTTCTGAATTGAATAGATTGCAACGTCACACATTAGGGATTAAAAAAAAAATTGTCTTTTCCAGTACACAGATTTTAACTTAAAAATTAATCCTGTAGAAAATAAGGATTAAGTGACTTTGATCGTTCTGGTGTTGGGGTCTTCACATTATATGCCAAGAAATCCTAATATTAACATTCAGTTAATTTCTTTATTTTCAAATTCGTTTATTACATTTTTTAATACTCGGTAATCAAAATACGATAATCTTGGATGAGTTATTGCTTTAATGTTTACTCTCTGTTGCCCTATATGATTAGCTATAGAGAAAGGAAAGTATTGTCTTCATTTCGATTTTTGTAAATAGAATTTACACCGGAAACAGACGTTTTCTCAGGCCTTTTGAAACCCACAAAACAATGCTTTATAACCAAATTTTTGAGCTTGTGTATCTGAACAAAATATCTCAAGTAGTGTAGTGGATTATATGAAGTTACACAAGGCACGGTGACTTGCACCAACATTTGTAGTGGTGGAAACGAAGCTTCCACTAAAACTGGTAGTGTGTCGAAACGACACACTTATTTTTAGTTACAACAACTAAAAATTTTATCTAAGTTACAACGCCCTGCGGCGAAAACCGAACCCTCCCCTCCACCAGACTTCGGAACGGACAAAACACTGTTGTAATTCTCCACCGGGAGAACTTCAAAAGTGGCCCACCCCGAAACCGGATAAAGGAAAAGAAAACGGCTCACACCACGAAGACGCTGAAACTTAAATGACCAATAGGGGGCAAAATCCACCAGCTAATTTTAG
Source organism: Catonia carolina (assembly GCA_035578175.1). Taxonomy (NCBI): domain Eukaryota; kingdom Metazoa; phylum Arthropoda; class Insecta; order Hemiptera; family Achilidae; genus Catonia; species Catonia carolina. The sequence continues at coordinate 16,500,873 of JAQMRL010000015.1, forward strand.
AACCCAACCAGGCACTGAAATTGAGTCCAGGGATTAATTAGCAACCCAATAAAAAAAAAACTTAGCTCAAATGATGGCAAACACTCGCTCTAAGTACTGCGAGGGTGAGATTGTAGAAAAAATCTATGCCGGTTCAAATGGTAGAAAAATAAATTATAATCTGACACCCAGAAATGGATTTAAAACAAACTACTTTAATTCAAACATAATGAAACATAATAGCAACAAAGATGTTAACCAAATCTTTGTAAACAAACAAAAATAGAAATTTTCTTTAACACACAAAAAAAAAAACGTTAAATTCTCATTCCAGAGAACGAGAGATAAAAATAAAAAAAAAATTCAATTTGCACATATAATGAATCAGGAAAAAAAAATGAAACTTAGAAAGACAAAAATGTATGAACAAAACCCATCTTAAAACTAATTAAAAAAAAAAGAAATTTTATTTAAACCTCTGTTTGAAAATTCATAGCCTCGCGTTTGTAAAGAAAGAATTTAATAAATTACTAAACTTTTTATTAGATAAAACTTTAATTTAAAAACAAAATAATTGAATCTTTAATTCATTGCATTAATTTATAAAAATTTAATTAATTCTTCAGAAAAACAAACACACATCTAGGTCTTAAGGACATAGAATTTAAAACAAAAATTTGGAAAGAAAATGAACCATGTTAAATACCTGAAATTGCGCTAGAAAATCACTTAGCCATGGGTTTTCAAACAGATGTACAAACAAAATTATCAGGGAATGAGTTGGCCGAATTATTAGCCCAGCTAAGCTTAAACGGATATAAAAGAAAAAGCTCTATAGTATACCAATAGAACATTAGAGTTTTTCAAAGTGGTAAAATAAAAAAAACTGAGATGAAGGGATTGCAGTAATGAAATTCCTTCATTAAAGGCAAAAAAAATATAAAAAAAAAGACATTTTTTACGTGAAGCAAAAAAAATTTAATATACCTTAGTGAATGAATGGAAGTAAATAAAAAAAAAACTTCACGGATCTTGGCATCGTTTTTAAATTCCAGTTAAATAAGCCTCAGATTAAATTCCAAATTAAAATTTATTAGTAGATGATTAAACAGAATTAAAAAAAAACATATGAATGTGATAATGTGAATACAACCTTTTGTCCGGGGAAAAATTCTGTACGCATGAGTTTACACGATTATTACATGATTAAACACTACACATCCAATTGGTAAAGAAACGTAATAATTTTTTAAAGGGGAAAATAATTGGATATTTATTCAAACGGAAAGTGTTAACAAAAAGGTTAACGAAAAAAAGAACAAATGAAGATTTTATCAAATGGACCTCTTAAGGAGATGAAAACATTTTATGCAACGTGGAACCTCATGCGTACAAAATTCCTCTTTGGAAGAATGAATTTAAAAAAACCAAAATGAATAAATTGAAAAGAATATAAGTATTTTGTTAAAATAACTACCCCATATTTTTCAGTTTCCACCAAACAGTATTATTTTATATAAAAATTTTAAGGGGGCTTAAAATTTAGGAATTTTTTATAAAACATGATAAAATTTGAGTTACCTGGGATAAGATGTGAATTCTAAGGCCGTCAGCGCAAGACAAAAGACAAATCGCGCGTTCACAACGGTTGAGCGGAAACCCCCACTCCAAAAGGCAGTAGCAATGAGAGAGAGAGAGAGAGCGAGGAACACGTGCAACTTCCTTTCTAACGCATAGAGAAATAGAAAAACTATGTCGTAATGCATGGCGGGGCGAAGGGGGAAGCAGAGAACGAACAAACTAACGGAAGTGCAATGCAGAGTCAACGAATTCCACGAGCATCCGTGACTGTATTTGCGATTAAGAATGAAATAGGCCTAAAAACGTTTTATGAAATAATAAAGAAATAAAAATGTTAAGAATTATCTCGACTGAATAAAAAGAATAATTTTTATTTTGAAAGTTAAAATTCACATAGAAATAAAATGGATTTTAATATTTTACCAAAAAGAAAGAAAAACTTGATTTTCTGGTCTGTTGCAAATTTGACAGAAATATCTATGTTGGGCGGGCATGGCCGCTTGAGGTTGAAGAGGGTGGCCGAATTGTGTAGACAAAGCATTCGGAAAGTTGTGGGGCATCAAAGGCCTAGGAGAAAACATTTGGGGTTGTTGAAACGGGATAGCTTGATTGAAGTGGGATGGTCCTGGCATCTGTGGGAAATTTTGTTGAGTGGGCCTAGTTGGATTGGAATTAAAACCGTTTTGGAATTGTGGGCAGTTGAATCTAGGTCGAGGTTGCGAATTAAATTGTGACCGATTTTGTTGATTTGCATGTTGTCGATTTTGATTGCTACTAGAAGTAGGTCGCTCTGATTGTGTTGATTTGATATGACTGTTGTTATTTTGAAACTTGTTGTGCGATGGATTATTATTTTGATTTGACACAGTTTGAGTCTGGTGTGAAATGGCATTGACCGGTGAATCAACAGAAGTAGAAACATGGAAATTTAATAGATTTTTCGATTCCTGGAACTTTCTAACGTTGGTTAACAATTTATCTAAAGTAGAGTTGTCGCACAGAGAAATTTTATCTAAAATGGAGGGCAGGAGGCCCCTCAAGATGTATTTACAAACTTTCTGTTCTGGCATTTGCGGATCGATACGTGAGCATAAATGCATTACATCAGCTATGAATGAAGATGTATGTTCAGAAATTAGTTGTCTTTTATTAAATAAAGTCATCTCCAAGAGATCAGAGTCGCAATCCAAACGGAAGTGTTTTAAGAATTCCTGTTTCACGAACGAATAATTCATCTGGGTTGAATCAAAACGTAACTTAAGATCGTCAAAGAAATCCAACGCTGTATTCTTTAAGTAAAGCGGTAAAAACTGGAGTTTAAACTTATCGTCCCAAAAATTTACAATAGCTGCTCTTTCAAAATCCTTAAAAAATGTAGCAATGTCATCGTTGCCTTTCCCCTGGAACACTGATGGCGTGAAAAATGGCAATTTAGCCTTAGGGCCAGAAATTTGTGGCGAAGCGTCCATGATAATAGCAGGATCCGTTTGAGTGCTAATAGAAGTAGATGGTTGAAGGAACTTAATAGACAGTGCAGTCTTTAAGTCAGCAAGGTCGGGATACTGTTGTTTTAATTCATCAGACAAAGATGCGTGAGTCAATAAATAGTCTAAAGCGTTTTCTCTGGAAACCACAATTGAATTTGGGTTTTGGAAGAAGTGTTTGCGAAGGCGTAAGACCCCTCGGATGTATTCTAAATCGGCGCCAGAAGGAATGAAAATATTATGTTGGCTTGCTACCAGGCGAGCCTGATCCAAGGAAAGCGATTTGATTGTAATATTACGCAGATCTGACATATGGATGACCACACAAAACGAGATAACCTTACCTTTATACTTAACCTCAACAGTAAACACAAAAATGAATAAAATGTAATGAAAGGTGAATACTGACAGATTCCCAATGATATACTTGCTATAACCAAATGATATGATCGATGGAAAATGTGGCTGGCAGATGACTGCTGCTGAATGAAAGGTGGAAAAGATGTCCCAGCCAGTATTGTATGTCAGATGAATGAGGTGAGTGGCTCAGATGAAATCGCTTACTGGAAATGTCAAGGTGTGTCGCTCCAATGCTGGTTCTGAAAGATAAATTTCCAATCATGTTAGAAAATCACTTACAATTGTTCTAGTGAACTAAATTTGTAGGTCAGGTGGAAGTATAGATTAGCTTGTCATGAAATATGTCATATGTTTTTCTGGAAAGGGAGAAAACAAATTGATTTCACCCAAAATCTAACCTAAAATAACCTTTCTTAAATTGTAGATGTAATTTACAGGTTTGTGAAACTGAATTGTTAAGTTGTGTAACTTAACTGACATCCAGGGTGTACAAAATGGCTTCACAACTTCAGATCACAGAATGTACACTTTTTTTTAGGTTAGAAATTATAACACAAAAACAATAATACGACCTAAATAGTATGAGTCGGCTGGATAATGGAACTCACAATATTTTTACACACCACAGAAAATTCATATTACAGCTTTATGCCAGGTGTAATCTTTAAGGTCGAAACGCACACAAAAATAGTGTCACAAAACATACATTGATTACATCCAACACACATAAGTTTCCTTATTACCTAATTTCGTTAAAGAACTCCGTTAGAAATGTCAAAATTCCTTCAATAGACAGAAAAGCATTCAGCTTTTGTATTGAATTACAATCCAATAGTTGCAGACAATGTATTCAATTTGACCAAACTAAACAGTTTAAATAACAGTAATTAAAAGTCTGGCCGCCATTTTATGCCATCAAAACAAAAACAAAACCACACAGTTAGTTCCAAAAACAATATGTATAGTATTTACATTTCGACTGACTCTTTAGGTAATAAAACTAGCCATAAATAACCTAAAAGTTAGCGAATATAGTACAAATATTTCAAAGTTAATACATCACCGTAAATTAATATAATTACAACCAATAGTTTTCCTTCAACTTTATGTAGAAATCGTCGGGAAGCCACAGGCTCATACGTCAGTTCTTGATGTCCAATGCAGGCTGGATGGATGTTACCACGGCAAGAGCAGAAACTTTAAGAAGGAAATTGACTATGCACAAATGTTAACAAAGAACGAATTAAACACACTTATAGCACAAAAATATAGATTAGAAACTAATTCAACACTGGACAGATGTGAAACGAAAAGCCTTTACTAAGCTGTGTCGACCAAAAATTAGAAGTAAAACCGGAACTATGTGGCAAGGCAACATCGTGAAATACTTGAAGAAAAACAAGCAAACGTCCATTTTGTGGGAATTATTACGACGGAACTGAACGAATTGTAAATAGGTTGTAGAATGGCCAACACGACAGATGAAAAATATGTTGGGCAAAGAAAAATATAAATAGCAGGTTGTTCCAAGATTAGCTTGTGACATATAATATGTTAACCAATGAAAACGACCATAATGTTGTTGTAGAATACCTGAAAAACTTTACAATTCTCAAAGATATCATTAGTGTATTTAAAGCGTTAATATTACAAGTCAATTTAAAATCTTCGGGCTGTGATTCTTAAACCATAATTCCTGTAAATATTACTAATCTTATTCCATCCTAAAGCAAGAACATTATTGCCAACATTAGCACAATAATTAAGATAGAAATTAAATCCCAAATTACTATTGAATTGTTATTTCACAGAATTAGTAATATTTGCAAGTATTGTTAAACTTATCTTAAATATAAGTTCGTACAATCAAACTAAACTTATTCCTAACATAATCCTAACCATAATTATTCGAATGTCAGATAACAAAAACCGGTTAGCCTCCACCAAATTTGTAGTGGATTATATGAAGTTACACAAGGCACGGTGACTTGCACCAACATTTGTAGTGGTGGAAACGAAGCTTCCACTAAAACTGGTAGTGTGTCGAAACGACACACTTATTTTTAGTTACAACAACTAAAAATTTTATCTAAGTTACAACGCCCTGCGGCGAAAACCGAACCCTCCCCTCCACCAGACTTCGGAACGGACAAAACACTGTTGTAATTCTCCACCGGGAGAACTTCAAAAGTGGCCCACCCCGAAACCGGATAAAGGAAAAGAAAACGGCTCACACCACGAAGACGCTGAAACTTAAATGACCAATAGGGGGCAAAATCCACCAGCTAATTTTAGAACCCAACCAGGCACTGAAATTGAGTCCAGGGATTAATTAGCAACCCAATAAAAAAAAAACTTAGCTCAAATGATGGCAAACACTCGCTCTAAGTACTGCGAGGGTGAGATTGTAGAAAAAATCTATGCCGGTTCAAATGGTAGAAAAATAAATTATAATCTGACACCCAGAAATGGATTTAAAACAAACTACTTTAATTCAAACATAATGAAACATAATAGCAACAAAGATGTTAACCAAATCTTTGTAAACAAACAAAAATAGAAATTTTCTTTAACACACAAAAAAAAAACGTTAAATTCTCATTCCAGAGAACGAGAGATAAAAATAAAAAAAAAATTCAATTTGCACATATAATGAATCAGGAAAAAAAAATGAAACTTAGAAAGACAAAAATGTATGAACAAAACCCATCTTAAAACTAATTAAAAAAAAAAGAAATTTTATTTAAACCTCTGTTTGAAAATTCATAGCCTCGCGTTTGTAAAGAAAGAATTTAATAAATTACTAAACTTTTTATTAGATAAAACTTTAATTTAAAAACAAAATAATTGAATCTTTAATTCATTGCATTAATTTATAAAAATTTAATTAATTCTTCAGAAAAACAAACACACATCTAGGTCTTAAGGACATAGAATTTAAAACAAAAATTTGGAAAGAAAATGAACCATGTTAAATACCTGAAATTGCGCTAGAAAATCACTTAGCCATGGGTTTTCAAACAGATGTACAAACAAAATTATCAGGGAATGAGTTGGCCGAATTATTAGCCCAGCTAAGCTTAAACGGATATAAAAGAAAAAGCTCTATAGTATACCAATAGAACATTAGAGTTTTTCAAAGTGGTAAAATAAAAAAAACTGAGATGAAGGGATTGCAGTAATGAAATTCCTTCATTAAAGGCAAAAAAAATATAAAAAAAAAAGACATTTTTTACGTGAAGCAAAAAAAATTTAATATACCTTAGTGAATGAATGGAAGTAAATAAAAAAAAACTTCACGGATCTTGGCATCGTTTTTAAATTCCAGTTAAATAAGCCTCAGATTAAATTCCAAATTAAAATTTATTAGTAGATGATTAAACAGAATTAAAAAAAAACATATGAATGTGATAATGTGAATACAACCTTTTGTCCGGGGAAAAATTCTGTACGCATGAGTTTACACGATTATTACATGATTAAACACTACACATCCAATTGGTAAAGAAACGTAATAATTTTTTAAAGGGGAAAATAATTGGATATTTATTCAAACGGAAAGTGTTAACAAAAAGGTTAACGAAAAAAAGAACAAATGAAGATTTTATCAAATGGACCTCTTAAGGAGATGAAAACATTTTATGCAACGTGGAACCTCATGCGTACAAAATTCCTCTTTGGAAGAATGAATTTAAAAAAACCAAAATGAATAAATTGAAAAGAATATAAGTATTTTGTTAAAATAACTACCCCATATTTTTCAGTTTCCACCAAACAGTATTATTTTATATAAAAATTTTAAGGGGGCTTAAAATTTAGGAATTTTTTATAAAACATGATAAAATTTGAGTTACCTGGGATAAGATGTGAATTCTAAGGCCGTCAGCGCAAGACAAAAGACAAATCGCGCGTTCACAACGGTTGAGCGGAAACCCCCACTCCAAAAGGCAGTAGCAATGAGAGAGAGAGAGAGAGCGAGGAACACGTGCAACTTCCTTTCTAACGCATAGAGAAATAGAAAAACTATGTCGTAATGCATGGCGGGGCGAAGGGGGAAGCAGAGAACGAACAAACTAACGGAAGTGCAATGCAGAGTCAACGAATTCCACGAGCATCCGTGACTGTATTTGCGATTAAGAATGAAATAGGCCTAAAAACGTTTTATGAAATAATAAAGAAATAAAAATGTTAAGAATTATCTCGACTGAATAAAAAGAATAATTTTTATTTTGAAAGTTAAAATTCACATAGAAATAAAATGGATTTTAATATTTTACCAAAAAGAAAGAAAAACTTGATTTTCTGGTAAAATATTACAGTAGTATGAAGTTTACGCTGGCCGCATTGGCGTAGTTGGTAACGTGCTCGCCTCTCATCACGCGGTCTTGGGTCCGAGTCCCATTCAGGCACGGCATCTTTTTATACTTTACAAAAATCATTTCATCCTTCACCGTCTGCATTAGCAGTAATTGCAGAACAGTCGGACGTTAAACCAAAGAAAAGTATGAAGTTTAAACTTGGAACTAAACTTACGTACCACGAGAGGACCCGACACGAATTTTTATCAAAATCGTTCAACCGTAAGAAGTAGGCCCTAGTTTATTTTTACGATTTGTCAAAAACAGTTCCTACGATTTTCTTTGAATTTGCCTCATTCATTCAATTTGTTGCGCTCTACAAGACAGGGTAAGCGGCATGTCTGCCGAAAGTTCTGGATGAACTGCGCTCTCGTAGTAAAAAATTGGGTTTTTTAAGATTCCGGTCTTAATACGCATTTTAAAGGCAAAATTGTATAGTATAAGTAAATTTGAAGAAAATTACAAAACCTACAACTTTTATTTCGGATTTGTTTTTACAGCGCTTAATTTAGCGTCAATTAGTAATTTTCCGTATTTTTTCATTGAAAGCGGCAAAAAATGGAGTTTTCTTTAGATTGCAGCCTTTATGCATTTCAGACATTTAACTAAAGTTATCAAACAATTGAAAAATCTACAACTTTTAATTCGAGCTTTTTTTACTATAGAGCTTAGTTTAACGTCAATTCGTGATTTTCCGTATTTTAAGTGGAAAAGAGGTTGATTTTCATTTAGCGTGATACACTCATGATTAAAATTAGGTTAATTTTTTACATTTTTTATATAGGGAAGATAAAATGGTGCGAGTGTTTCACACCACATCTTTTCAAACAGATTAAGACTGTCTATTTTGAACTTGTGACTTCACAAACATTATAAAATTACCCTAGATTATCGACAAATTAAATTATATTATATTATATTATCGATGTTATGAATAAACTGAATAAGTTTAGAACAATTTGCGGGACAATACATCGAACTTTGAAAAATAAGACAAGAAAGGATACAAGAATTAAACTGTACAAAACTATGGCAGTCCCGGTTTTGCTGTATGGCAGTGAAAGTTGGACCATGACGCAACGAGAGAGATCTCTAATACAAAGTGCAGAAATGAAGTTTTTAAGGGCGACGGCAGGCTATAATAGACTGGACATGAAACGTAATGAAAGTATTCGAGCAGAATTACAGGTCCAACCGCTATTAGACGGCATTGCGCGCTACAATTCCAGGTGGTGCGAACATGTGAATAGAATGCGAGAGGAAAGACTACCAGTCCAAATATTAAGTTATGCCCCACGGGGTAGACGTGATAGAGGAAGACCGCTACGAAGATGGGTGCCGGAACAGGCTTTAGGCCTATCCGTGTTTGGGTGATGATGATGATGATGATGTACTAAATTAGTTAAAATTCAACTAAATACTATAATATTCCAATATCTTGGGAAAAGTTTGCATTTTTTATCATTAAATTAAACTAGATTATCGTAAAATTACACTGAATATATTAAAAAAACAAACTAAATATGGCACTATTTACAATATTTAGGCTACTGATATTTTTAGTGTAATATTATAAACTTACCCTAGATGATTATAATCATAAAATTATTATAAATATGTTAAAATTCAACTTAATACTGTAATATTACGATATCTAGGGTAATTTTTCAATAATCATTATAAAATTACACCAAATATAAACAAATTCTACTAAATATTTAGTTTTAGTGTATTTTTAACAAGTTCAAGTGTAATAATACGGTATGTATCATTAAAATAAACTTAATTGTTATAAAATTAAACTAGATTATCATAAAATTGTAACTCTCTGCGTCAGAAATGATTTTCTTTGAGTGTAGTTTAGTAAGAATGAACGGATAATGAAATCTCCTGGCTTTAGGTGTTTATTATTCGTGAAAATCACTTGGAATAAGAGAAAGTGAAAACGAAAGTAAATTTACGTATTTCATTACAACCGGTTTAAATTAAATTTGTACCATTCTTGTTCATTTGAACAACAGTCCGTGAAATAAACTTGTCTTGCAAAATTGTATCTCAAAATTTTATGTATACAACTTTTTCTTCATTAATTGGCTTTCTTACCTACAACATCTTCGTCTGAATTTAAAATTAAATGAATTTAAATTATAAGATCGTACGTTGTAACGACCAAATTTTTTAATTGTTTTGTTTTATTTTAATTTATTTTAAGTCGCATCAAAAAACGGAAACTCAACGATATTTGGATTCTTAATGTCTAATTCTGAACTCTACAATGAAATCGAGCTAATTACTGACAACATGCGGAAGAAACGAATTTCTTTCTTGAGGTATTTACTTAGAATACCGGACAATTGAGTTAACTAAACAACTCGTGGAAAAATCTTCCAATTTTTTTTGTTCCATTTTTGCTGTTGCCAACTATTTTCCGTTTTCCAACTATTCCATTTTTGAGATATTTTGTTTCGCGCGCGCACATACACACACACACACACACACACACAGGGGGAGGGAGAGAAAGAAAGAGGGGGAGAGAGAGAGATAGGTAATCATATGCTTTTTGGGTTCAGGGGGCCTGAAAATGTGTATTTCTGGTGAAAACTTGACTTGGAAAATCGACATGAAAACAGTAGGTTGCTTTCCTTCCCGATATATCATGAATAGGACGAGAGATTTGTCCATTAGGCAGGTGGAGTGTTAAATTATTTGCGTTCAATCTGCTAGTTGTAGGGCTACAGTAGATAGTTCTGTTTCTTATCACATAGTCAACCAATTATAGACTGCAGCATTTAACAACAGAAGATGTACAGGTGTAAAAGACACTAGTCACAGTTATCTCCTCTGAAAGTAATGAATTTCATTACACAGCCAGACCCTGTGGCGAATGAAATGAAGGTGTCATTTTCAGGGTGGAAAGTAGATGCTTTTCGGAGGGCCTGGTTCCACTGAATGAGGAAGGCCATTGTAAACCACCTCACTCCTCGTTTTACTTAGTAAAACCTCTAGAAATTTAAACCAGCCTCTGGGCTGATGACCTAAACAACAACAACACGACAAGAGAAAGTAAAAACGGTTGACAATTATCAGGCCAGTAAAATCTGAGACAACACTCTACCAAAAAAACAAAACGAAAAGTTTAAATTCGTACACAGCGCCGTCGCAATTGGTTACAAAATGTATCAAGCCCGGTTTTCATTATACGTACAATGCACATACAGGTTTCGTACGGTGTCATTTGAACGGAATGGAGTAATGAAGATTGTCCACAAGAAACTATGGAACAGGCAGATGTCAGGTTTTATTGGAGGTGCAGGTTTCGTACACGGTTCGAGACAGTGTCATCTGTATTAGTCGAGGGAGAATTCAAACGAAATGGACGAAACTTGTACGTGCCCCTTTTCCAAGGTTATGTTATTTCGTAATTTTGTTATTTTTCTGTATCCTAGGTTGTACAGGTTACGACAAGTGCTTGAATCTGTTTGGCGACCACGTTGAAAAATAGAGAAAAACTGTAGTTTTAATATGTATGTAATAAAGTGTTTGTATCTTCACTCGTTTACTTTTTATTTGAAAATGGATGTTATTTTCTGGATAACTTTCGTAGTATACTGTCCTCCGCATGATAGACGCAATCGTCGACTTAGTCTACGGCCACACACAACTACATTTGCTGCTCGTTTTGTGCTATATTTTCGTTTTGTGCCACTATTCTACTCGTGTGTTTCAAGTGTATACAGTTGGACGCATTGATATCATTTATTCATTGATATGCCATTAAGTAAAACCCAGAAAGCTTTCATTTTTTCGTCATTTGTATACGAATCCCACCGTGCTCCTATAACATTTTTGGCAACAGTCATCCATCCTTCCACACGCATATTACGGTTTTTATAATTTTCGCAAGAAATATTGTACAAACATGTATGGTTTTGCACTTCCAATATTAATAATTCGTTGTCGATGAACTGCATTTTGTAAAGAACTACAAATCACAAATAGAACAAAATGTTTTTACGACAAATGTAGTTACGTGTAGCCAGCCACTTGCCACAAATGTTGCACGAAAAATGGAACCGTACCCATTCGTGTGCGACATGACCTTGATAACGCGTCCACAAAACTACTTTTGTTGTAACGTCTGGCCCCCTCCATGTATAATACATTATACCCATTTTTTGTGCCGCAATTGTAGCAAAAATCTTGCTACAAAAGTTGTACGTGTGGCCGTAGGCTTATAGCGCGTTACCAGTACGTGCCCTGTACGCGTCTTGTATCTTGTAGTGAAAACCGGGCTTAAGGCGCTGAATAGGCCTTCTTGTACCCAGGGTTGTAAATAACTTCGTTGTACGTAGTACCTAAGCTGTATTATAGGTGTATAACCTCCTCTCAACCAGTTGAACAAAAAACAATAACCAGGGGTCGTTGACCAATTACACACAAACACAAAACAGATTCGTACTACTACTATAGGTCATTTGTTCTAGCTTGAAGCTCTCCCTCGAACGCTCTGTGCCGCTGAGCTGTTCTGTTTAGTGGTGGGAGAAGCACCTCGTAGTTGTAACAGTAGTATACAGTTACAAAAAGAGAGGGAATAATCATTAGGTGAGAAGGAGACAACACTTGCCCCTTGAAACTATCCCTACTACTCTACTTACTCGCCCTTCCCTTACAAGCTTCTTCCTAAAACAAATGTACTATACTACTGTATATTTTAATTTAACTGACCATTTCATTATTCACACGCTTCATCTAAACGATAGGCCACTCGTATCTCGTCGCCTTAACTTACTTACTACTTACACAAGTTTTGCCACTCGTTTTCCAACGCCTCCGCTCCCCCCCCCACAAATTCACAACAACTAGTCGTGGAAAGGCCGTTAATCCCTGCTTTACTTCCAGACGAAAATAACTCATAAATTTATGTTGGTCAGGAATGTAATGCTATGTATAGATAGATACTCGGTGTTTAAAAATGTTTTACCATTTCAATAAATAATCTACCTCTTTCTTAAGGTGCGGTTTCGTTTGTGCGATCGTCGCTTGCGACCGACGCATAGGTTGGGGAGTTTCGTTTGTGCAGTGGAACGTGCGATCCAACTGTACAACTGTACAATAAGAAATCGATATCAATAAAACTGAAAATCAGGCACTACAACACGGTTGTGAAACCAGCAGCATTGTATGCAAGCGAGACTTTAGCTTTGGATAAAAGAAACAAAATGTAAGACATCAAGAAAGAGGAAAGAAAGATAATCAGGAAAATTTTAGGACCAAGACAGACCAAAGACGGATACAGATTATAGAAGATAGAAACGACAGAAAAATTCTCTAATATCGAAATTGATATGAGAAAGAGAAGAGCGAAATTCTACGGTCACATACAGAGATTACCGACACATAGATTAACAAGACAGATTCTTGATCAAATTACTAAGTGGCAGTCAACAACAAACTGGGTAACACAAACCAAAGGTGATCTACAGAAGGCGAATATTGAAACGGAGGAAATTTTCGACAGAGATAGCTTTAGAAGCAAAATCAACAAATGGGAAGTTACGCTTGAGCCAAAGGAACCGAAGCCATACAGGCCAAAATGGGATGAGGAATGAAAAAAGCAAAAGCAACACAGCATAAGAATGAAACTGTATTGGCAAGATAAGAAAAACAAAAAATGAAAAACAAACCGAAGCATTTGCTTAGCGTCTTCCATTTCAAGGGAGTATTCGCAAATAATAATAATAATAATATATAGGGCCTATATATAGACCTATATATAATTCTAGGAAACGCAGAGTGAGGTTTTTTACACATATAGCCAGAATGAATGACACCAGACTGACAAAAATAATATTAAACATAATTTCCACTTCAAAGTTGGGCACCTCTTGGTACAAAGAAACTATGGAAGACCTGCAAAAATTGTGCATCACAATGGAAGACATTCACGACCGCAAAATTTGTGGAGAAAAAATCAGAAACCAGGAAATTCAGTTCAGATCACAAGTCAAAAGAAGTGGGCGAAAATGGACAGACGAAGAGAAGAAGGCGCAAAGTGATAGGATGAAAGGTTTTTGGGAAGCTAAAAGGAGGAAAAAAGCCACCACCAAGAGCTAGATTTTTGTGTTTTTAGCGCCCTCCTTAAGGACAATATACGAAAATAGTAATAATAATAATATAATTCTATGTATGTGTGTGTGTATGTTCCCTTTTATCTCCTAAATTACTGAACCAATTTTCATGCAGTTTTTTTTATGTTGTAACTATGATGCCGGTGCAGGTTTTAGGCTATTGAAATCCTTAAAAAGTTAGCCCTAAAGGGTTGAAAATAGTGTTTATGTCCTACATTAAGGCTTTTATGAGGTTAGATAATCTGCTGCTTTTAAACCAGCTGTTGTGATTCAAATAAAGATTTGTCATAAATAAAGTTAATGATTTAGCAAATACGACGTGGTGCTAAGGATCAGCTAGTGACAACATCACATGATAATTTTATTGTATTATATTATGTAGATGCGATTTTGTATTGTTGAGTATTTTATAAAAGTAAAGTTCCGTGTTTCTTTAATTTGTTTTAATTTTCTTTTAATTGGTGAGTGATCAATTGCGTTGATATTTTATTTTGACTTTTATTTTATTCAACGTAGATTTAAATTTTTGGTTTTGAATTTTTTTGTATTTTGTTTTTTCCATTTTCAAATTGTTTTTGTCATCAGTCTCTCGACTGGTTTGATGCAGTTCTCCAACCTGTTCTATCTTGCGCAAGTCGTTTCATATCTACATACCTGTAACACCCTACATCTTTTGTAATTTGCTTTATATATTCTAATCTTTGCCTCCCGCTACAATTTACTCCCTCAATATTACCCTCCATTATTAATAGCCCAATACCTGGATGTCTTAGGATATGCCCCACTAGCCTATCCCTTCTTTTAGTAAGATACTTCCATGTACTTCTTTTTTCATCCACTCGCCTAAGAACCTCTAAATTACTTATTTTGTCCACCCACCTAATCTTTAACATTTTCCTATAACACCACATTTCAAAAGCTTCTATCCTCTTCTTTTCTACAGCCCCTATCACCCACGTTTCACTTCCGTATAATGCTACACTCCAAACATGATGTTTTAAGAAATTTTTCCTAATCTGTAAATCAATGTTTGTAGTCAGTAAGCTGTTTTTCATTTCAAAGGCTTTTCTGGCTTGAGCAATTCTACTCTTGATATCACTTGTGCTTCTACCATCCTTTGTTATTTTACTCCCTAGATAGCAGAATTCCCCAACTTCCTGTATGTTTTCGTTGCCTACTTTTAAATTTCCCATCTCTTCTAAACCACTCTTGCTGCTGCACAACACTATCGTTTTGTTCTTATTAATTTTCATGAAGTAATCCTTTCTCAAGATCATCATTCCATTCCATTTTCAATATGCTCATCCATTTTCAATAATGCCATCAAAAAACATCACTAGGAAGAAAATCTTCAAAAGCAAAAAAACTTCAAAAAGCAAGAACTGCTGAAAAGTGATTATACCATTTTTCGCGTGTAAATCCGCGACGGGGCATGCTAGTTATATAGTATAAAGGCGCGAGAAAAAATTGTTCAACTCGGTGCACAATTGGCAGAAACGATAAAAGATTTTAAAATGTATACAAACCCACCGGGTTGGTCTAGAGGTTAAGTCGTCGCCAAAATCAGCTGTTTACGAGCTGTGATTTTCGGAGACGAAGGTTCCTGGATCAAATCCTAGTAAAGGTAGTTACTTTTATACGGATTTGAATGCTAGACAGCGGTTACCGGTGTACTTTGATGGTTGGGGTTCAATTAACCGTACTTTCTCAGGAATGGTCGGCCTGAGTCTGTACAAGACTACACCTCATTTACACGTCATACACATCATCCTCATGTCATTGGGTCATGGGGTTGCTTATTGTTCTAAATTGAACAGATTGCAACGTACACATATACATTTATTACATTTATTATATATACACATATACTCGTACATGTATTAGGAATTTAAAAAAAAATGTATACGAAGTTATTGAAAAATGTTTATAGTTTCTGGGACGCCCGGTGTAAGAACTAAGAAGCATACAAGGATACGAGGCTCCAAACGTTTTACATGTATTATAGTGTGATAAGATCGTGTTTTCCTTGTTAGTGTTGTTTTTTTTCTTTTTATTGCAAACTATTTTGAGTTTATTAGTTCAATAACTTTTCTAAATCGTTGATATTGTTTTTCTTCGTAAGGTGAACAGCCGAACTACTGGTCTGAACCCTCGGACATCTTATTTGTAGCTGTCAGACCAATGGAATGCCATTCTTGTAATGTCTGTTGGTGTTTATTGCACTGTATTGTTTTTGTTTGTCCGTTCCATACGGTTGTTTCAGGTCACGTTAAAATTAACTTAAAACGTTTTTAGTATAATCTAACAAGACTGGTTAGAAAAATGGCGAATACAAATTAATCCAACCAAATCTATTCATGTTTCTTTTACCCTTCGAAAAGGAATATGCCCTAATGTCTTTCTTAATAACGTTCCCATACCTCAGAAGTGTGAAATTCGATACTTAGGGCTTATCTTGGACAAAAGACTTACGTGGCACTCGCACATAAAAAAAGAAAAGACTTCAATTAAATACAAAATTACGACAACTGTACCGATTTCTTTGTAGAACTTCTCCTTCTCCAATTTCTTCAAGATTACTGCTGTACAATTTGTTATTTAAACCAGTTTGGACTTACGGAGTTCAGTTATTTGGCTCAGCAAAATCCAGTAATCTTAATCATCTACAGACGTTCCAATCAAAATTTCTCCGTTTAATATCTAGAGCTCCGTACTACGTAAGTAACGATACTTTACACTCCGATTTCGGGATTCCTACAGTTGAAGAAGTGGCACAGTCGTATTATAAAAAATTCTTTTCGAAATTACTAATAAATCCGAATCATCTAATTCAAGAACTTCATCGCTTTCACCTTCCTAGGAATCCAGCCCGGCGTCTAAAAAGAAGATGGAACAGAGATCTTCTCTGAGTTCCAACTAAAATAATAATAATATAATAAAAATAATAACAATTAAACGGACTAATTATCATATTAAGTAATACTTTCTTATACATCCAGAGAAATACTAATGGATATCAATCTTTGTCTTTATGTTTCCTTTCATGTTACTTGGTTATGTACGTACAACACATTTTCTAGTCGTCATTTATTTGTGTACTGTTGAAAATTGAAAATTTCAAAAAAAAAGAAAAAAAGAAAGTATAATCTGTTTGCAGCACTCTTTCTCTTGCAGTGTATAAATATACGAGGTGTGGCTATTAAATAACGAGACTGACGTTGTAAAAAATTTAATTTTAATTTTATACATAGTCACTTAATGTCACCTTCAATATACACTCCTTCTCTATCCCTACAACGCTCCATGCGAATTTTCTATTGTTGGAAACAGTGCTGGAAGTCATCTTATGTCAGCTCCCTCAGGAAACGTGCCGCTTTCTCTTCTACAGGTTCCACAGACTCAAATCTTGTCCCTTTTAATGCAGATTTCACCTTAGGGAACTTAGTAGGCTTATGCATTTTACGACAGAATTGTATATAATCTAATTTATAGGATATTAAAAACACTACAGCTTTTATTTCAAATATTTTTCTCTACAGAGCCTATTTTAACGTGAATTAGTGATTTTCTGTATTTTTAAGTCGAGCAGAGGTTGATTTTCGTTTACTTATATAATTCAAGATTAAAATCAGGTTAGAGACAAAAGTTCCTGATTCAAATCCTAGTAAAGGTAGGTTATTTTTATACGGATTTGAATACTAGACACTGGTTACCGGTGTGCTTTGATGGTTGGGGTTCAATTAACCATACTCTCTCAGGAATGGTCGGCCTGGGTCTCTGCAAGACTACATCTCATTTACATATCATACATATCATCTTCATCTCATTGGGTCATGGGGTTGCTTATTGTTCTGAATTGAACAGATTGCAACATACACAAATTAGGAATAAAATTTTTTTTTAAAAATCAGGTTATATTTTTTATTATTAAATTGGCAAGAGACAGTCGTATGAGTGCTTCACACCAGATTTTTTAAAAATTTTGTTCATGTAAATAAATTACATTGGAAATTTATTTGTTTTCGGTTGTTTCGCAGAATTCGACTTTTCTCAGGAGATTTTTCCCTTACAATCGATATATGGTGCCATTACAAATTAAGAATAAAAAAAATCAGGTTATATTTTTTCATTATTAAATAATTGGCAAGAGACAGTCGTATGAGTGCTTCACACCAGATTTTTTAATAATTTTGTTCATGTAAATAAATTACATTGGAAATTTATTTGTTTTCGGTTGTTTCGCAGAATTCGACTTTTCTCTGGAAATATTTCCTTTGCAATCGATATATGGCACCGTTAGCCTGTGGTATCAGCCTGTTGTCAAATATTTTACGACTTAATAATATTGTTGTTAGTAAGTATTAAATCTAACAGAAATACCGGTTGTTTGTTCTGTCTGTGTGTGTGTGTGTTTTTTATTGCTTTTTTTTGTTACCTCCAGCGCGAAATGTAATTTGTGTAGAAATGTTCAAGAAAAATAAACATTGAATATAGTCCAGAACAAGTTAAAGTAAAAATCCATGTTATTTGTTCAAATATGCATTACACAGGCTACTGTATAAGCTTGTCTGTCATAATTTTTTTTGTTTTCTAGTTTTTTTCCCTTAAAAAAAGTTCTGTCAAGGTCTTGTTTTGTTTTATTCCATAACAATTTGGTAAAAAAAGTTCTGTTCGAAACGTTTTACTTTTTGTCACAAATATTTACTGTCATAAGTAGGTATTTAGATTAGGTTTCTTTTTGTGGTGAATGTTTTTCTCTTCGCGTTCTTATCACTTAATCTATTAAAAAAAATCACTTAATCAATAATGTGTGGGTATTGGGCTAGCATTTCAAATCAAATCTATAGTGCCTGCCATGAAAGAATTCCGTTGTGTTTTAAAGAGCTCGTATTTTAAAAACGACCGAACGGACATTTTTTAACGCTACACGAAATTAAAGCCTGTTTCTTCCTGCGTTTATTCGTCTAACTTAAATTTTTCATTCAAAAATTTGTCGGAGATGCAGCAATTCACGCTGAAAAAGTACTCTGACCCACTGGGTTGGTCTAGAGGTAAAGTCATCGCCAAAATCAGCTGTTTAACAGCTGATTTTCGGAGACGAAGGTTCCTGGTTCAAATCCTAATAAAGGTAGTTACTTTTACACGGATTTGAATACTAGACAGTGGTTACCGGTGTACTTTGATGGTTGGGGTTCAATTAACCATACTCTCTCAGGAATGGTCGGCCTGGGTCTGTACAAGACTACACCTCATTTACACGTCATACACATCATCCTCATCTCATTGGGCCATGGGGTTGCTTATTGTTCTAAATTGAACAGATTACAACGTACACAAATTAGGAATTAAAAAAAAATGTACTCACATTTAGCCGGTTTTCTGTCACTGTACTTTTTAAACGTCTGTTACTTTATCCAGGCTTTACATAAAAAATCGCGGTTTAAGTGTATTAAAGATCATAGCTTCTTCTGCAATGTCAATATTTAAAAAGTTTAATCTCATTTTCCGTTTCAATATGTGCGGCCGTTTAAAGAATTGCTATTTTGTGGCTCCACGTGAAGCTTGGGAAACGATTTTTCGATTGAACTATCCATTTTTACTTTCTTTTGCCTATACAATTATATAGGCAGGAAAGTATTGTTTCATGTCGATTTTTTCGAAATTGAGTTTGATGCAAGTGAAAATCAACCTCGGTTTGGCTTAAAAATACGGAAAATCACTCTTTCACGGTAAACTAGTCTCTGTACCGAAAAATGCTGTGAATAAAACTTGTAGATCTTTTAATTTTTTTATAAATTTAAATATATATACTTTTGTCGTAATATTCATACCTAAGGCTGAAATCTTCAAAAAAAAATTTTTTTTTACATATCTTCGTGAAAAAAACCCAGAAAATCGCTAATTATTATCGCTAAACTAAGCGTTATCCAAAGGAATGTTTGAAATAAAAGTAGTAGGATTTTGAATTCTCTACAACTTTTATTAAATAACTACATTTTTGCGCTAAAATGCTAATTAAAGCCGCAGTTCTTAAAAACAGGTATTTTTTACGAGAAAACAGCCTCCTTAAGAATTTCAGCAGACATGGCGCCTACCCTATCTTCTAGTGCATAAAAAATTTAGTATATTAGGCGATTTAAAAAAATATTAATCATAGGAGCAGTTTTTAAGAAAATCGCAAAAAAGTGAAAAATTACACGAAATTAATAAATTACTACGAATAAACTTCCGGTTGACCGATTTTGATGAAAATGTTCGTGTCGGTTCCGGTAAACTTAAGTTTCAAGTTCTTACGATGTTCCGTTCTTGAGATATTCTGTTCACACACAGACCAATCGCTAGAAACATGTTTTTTTTCGGTTCAGGGGGTCTGAAAAGTGTAGATCCGGTAAATACTCGATTTCAAAAAATCGACATGATACTTTCCTTCCTATTTTTTATTCATATAGGAAAGAGAAAGTAAAAATCTGGTGTGAAACACTCACACAACTTTCTCTTGCCAATGCAAATGATTAATAATAAACCTAACATTATTAATAAAATATTAGAAATAAACAAAAACTAACCTCAAAAACATAACCTTATTTTAATCATGAGTGAATGACGCAAAATGACAATCGAACTCAGTTTGGTTTAAAAATACGGAAAATCACGCTTTCACGCTAAACTAGGCTCTGTAGAGAAAAATGCTCTAAACAAAAGTTGTAGATCTTGTAATTTTCTATAACTTTTATTATATACACTTTTGTCGTAAAATGCATACTAAGACCGAAATGTTAAAAAAATCGATTTTTCTCACGTTTTCGTGAGAAAAAAAAACAGAAAATCGCAAATTACCGCTAAACTAAGCGTTATACAAAAAAATGTTTGAAACAGAAGTTGTAGGTTTTTAAATTCTCTACAACTTTTATTATATAAGTTTTTGCGCTAAAATTTATATTAAAGCCGTAATCTTAAAAAAACAACGTTTTTACGTGAAAACAGCCTCACCGAGAATTTCAGCAAACATGGCGCCTACCCTATCTTGTAGAGAATAAAAAATTGAGTAAAATGGCGATTTTTAAAAAAATCGTAGGACCAGTTTTTGAGAAAATCGCAAAAAAGTGAAAAATTATACGAATAAACTACTACTTCCGGTTGACCGATTTTGATGAAAATGTTCGTGTCGCGTCCGGTAGTGGTATGTAACTTAAGTTTCAAGTTTCAAGTTCGTACGATGTCCCGTTCTTGAGATATTCTGTTCACACACAGACACAGACACACGCACACACAGACACACACACAGACCAATCGCTAAAAACATGTTTTTTGGGGTTCAGGGGGGTCTGAAAACGTATAGATCCGGTGAAAACTTGATTTCGAAAAATCGACATGAAAACAATACTTTCCTTCCTATACTATTCATATAGGCAAGAGAAAGTAAAAATTAATGAACACATGTTGTATTGTTTAAACCTGTATATGCCTATCTCTGTAAGTATTCGGATTAGTAGTTATTGCTATAGAACTAATAACGCACGCGCAAGCACACAACACACTCTTGTACGTTGTGAATGCCTAACTTAATTGTCATCAACTATCGTAAATATAATCTAATTTCCTTTCCTTATTATTCCCATCTGTCGTGAAATCCGATTAACATAGTTTTTGAAAAGAATGAGACCTTGATGTAGAATTAGTTAGAGTATTCCATTGAGATTCGTTTTAATCCAGCTGCTTATTTCAGTCGTTGATATTTCATGCTTTTTAATTCTGACCGAATCATTGAATTAATTTAATTTCTATTCACTGTTGTAATTCGTGCCCTGTTACCTTTCAACTAATTGTAGTTTTTTTTTATTCCTATAGCTGTTTTAAAAATTACTTTTATTGTTCAGTCATGAGAGAAGCTTAAAAGTGTTTTTATACTATATAGTGTAAAACGAAGACGAACGGATTGTAATCGTGAAAAAATTTAGTACTTTGAAAGTGGCAATTTTAAAAATTATCGTCCATAATTTTTCTTATACCCGTTCTTCACATTTACTTGTCAAATTGTAACAAAAAGAAATTGAAATTGTAGAAAATGGGTTTCGGATTCGTAATCTGCACAAAAAATTAGTGGGCCTGAATTTGGTTTGAAGTTCCGGTTTTTACTTTCTCTTGCATATATGAATATATAGGAAGGAAAATATTGTTTTTCATGTAGATTTTTCGAAATCGAGTTTTCACCGGATCTTCACGTGTTCAGACCCCCTGAACCCAAAAACATGTTTTTAGCGATTGGTCTGTGAGCGTGTGTGTGAACAGAATATATCAAGAACAGAACATCGTACGAACTTGAAACTTGAAACTTAAGTTACATACCACTACCGGACCCGACACGAACATTTTCATCAAAATCGGTTAACCGGAAGTAGTAGTTCATTCGTGTAATTTTTAACTTTTTTGCGATTTTCTCAAAAACTGGTCCTGCGATTGTTTTAAAAATCGCCTGGTTTACTAAATTTTTTTATGCTCT
The DNA here is from genome assembly GCA_035578175.1 of Catonia carolina. NCBI lineage: Eukaryota > Metazoa > Arthropoda > Insecta > Hemiptera > Achilidae > Catonia > Catonia carolina. The sequence goes on from JAQMRL010000015.1 coordinate 16,523,263, forward strand.
ACAAGATAGGGTAGGGCGCCATGTTTGCTGAAATTCTAGGTGAGGCTGTTTTCACGTAAAAAAATTGTTTTTTAAAATTGTAGCTTTAATATGCATTTAAGCGCAAAAATGTAGGTAATATGTAATAAAAGTTGTAGAGAATTTAAAAACCTACAACTTTTTATTGCAAACATTTTTTTGTATAACGCTTAGTTTAGCGGGTAATTAGCGATTTTCTGCTTTTATTTGTTACGAATACGTGTGAAAAATCGATTTTTTTTAAAGATTTCGGCCTTAGTGGCCTATGCATTTTACGACATGAGTGTATATAATCAAATTTATAGGAAATTTAACGATATACAACTTTTATTTACAGCATTTTTCTGTACAGAGCCTAGTTTAGCGTGAAAGAGTGATTTCTTTAATTTTTTTTTATGCTCTACAAGGTAGGGGTAGGCGCCATGTTGGCTGAAATTCTTGGTGAGGTTGTTTTCAAGTAAAAAAATTGTTTTTTTAAGATTGCGGCTTTAATATGCATTTTAGCGTAAAAATTTATATAATAGAAAATGTAGAGGATTTAAAATCCTACAACTTTTTATGTGTAACATTTTTTTGTATAACGCTTAGTTTAGCGGTAATTAGTGATTTTGTGTTTTTTTCTCACGAAAACATGTGAAAAATCGATGGTTTTAAGATTTTGGCCTCAGTAGGCCTATGCATTTTAAGACAAAAAGTGTATATAGGCTAATCAAATTTATAGGAAATTAAAAGATCTACAACTTTTGTTTTGAGCATTTTCTCTACAGAGCCTAGTTTAGCGTGAAAGTGTGATTTTCCGTATTTTTAAGCCAAACTGAGTTCGATTTTCATTTTGCATCTTTCACTTATGATTAAAATAAGGTTCTGTTTATTGAGGTTAGTTTTTTGTTAATTTCTAATGTTTTATTACTAATGTTAGGTTATATTGGTCATTATTTGCATTGGCAAGAGAAAGTTGTGTGAGGGTTTCACACCAGATTTTTTACTTAAGTTTTAATTGTTTAAGTTATTCGGCTCAAAACCGGAAGTCAACCACCTTACCGCATGTAGATCACTATTTAAGAAGAGTGTGGAATGAAAAAATAAAAAAATTATAGAATTTTCGTTTTTTTCGTTAAAAGTAGTTTGAAATGTGCGCTTTGAAATGGCGTTAGAATCATGTTGCTATGCCAACTAGAAAATATTTTATTAATTTTTTTGTGATTTTATGTTTAAGCTGATTTTGCTATCTTTCACGAAATTTTACAAAATAATTTTCCCTTTCGATTAATATTTGACTGTGATTTATTATACTATTTTTCACACTGCTGTATCTCTTTTATTTATTCATAGGTTGGCAGTATAACCTAATAGTTTATAACCTGAACTATTTTTGTTATGGACTTTGTTTATACTCGTGTTTTGTTTCTCAAACTTTAAACGCGAATATCTCAAAACGTCAGTTTTATAACTTTATGTACCTTTTTCTCAGCTTCCACAAAAGGTACCAGGCTGAAATTTTTATGGAGTATGTTAATCGTCCAGTTCTATTGATTGAATGTGCCGTTTGGAAAAATATTGAAAATTGTGGAGGAAAATGTTTTTTGGTGATTTGTCGATGAAACAAAAATGGTCTCTTTAAAAAAAATTGTGAAAATCAAAATTCTTACCGGAATCGAACGCTACACATTCTAATTATGTAGCAAAGAGTGGCCTTTCTTACAAAAAAAAAAAAAAAAAAAAAAAAAAAAAAATTGTAGCCCTAGCTGTAGTGGTTGCTGAGAAAAAGGTACAAACATTACCATTGCTTTAGGATAGGAATCCACACTCCCCTTAACCCTTTATAGGTCTTTGGTAAGTACAGGGTGATTCATGAAGTTCTCCCCCCACTTCTACAGCACATTGTACTAGTAAAAATAATGAAAAAATGTTATATAAACATAGGTCCGAAAACGCTTCGTTAGCGAGTTACAGCTAGCGAAAGTTTCGCCTGGATTTCAGTTCACCAGGTGAAATGAGGTCTTCCTGGAATTGTGGTAAGGTAGATTAAGGGGCAAATTCCATCATTTCTTATGGTTATTTGATCTGATAAATTGAATAAAACAGGTCCCAGAACTGTAAGTTAAATAGTTTTTTGAGAAAACCAGTGTCAAATGCAAAAAATGGAGTGAAAATCACATTTTTTCATCTTTGGGCAAGAATAACTTTGTTATTTCACCAAGAAACAGTTTAAAAATTTTCAATAAAAAATGTAGAAAATTTTATTCTGAACAAACCGGTGTAAATAAAGTACACAGAAAGCGAATAGTTTTTGAGAAAACCAGTGTCAAATGCAAAAAAATGGAGTGAAAAAAACACATTTTTTCATTTTAGTTTTTCCGGGTTAATTTTACTTTGTACTCTTATGAATAAAAACTCATTTAATCAAACATCTATTCGCTTTCTGTGTACTTAATTTACACCGGTTTTGTTCAGAATAAAATTTTCTACATGTTTTATTGAAAAATTTTAACTGTTTCTTGGTGAAATAACACAGTTATCCTTGCCCAAAGATGAAAAAATAAGTTTTTCACTCCATTTTTTGCATTTGACACTGGTTTTCTTAAAAACTATATTAACTTACAGATCTGGGACCTGTTTTATTCAATTTATCAGATCAAAAACCATAAGAAATGATTGAATTTGCCCCTTAATCTACCTTACCACAATTCCAGGAAGACCTCATTTCACCTGGTGAACTGAAATCCAGGCGAAACTTTCGCTAGCTGTAACTCGCTAACGAAGCGTTTTCGGACCTATGTTTATATAACATTTTTTCATTATTTTTACTAGTACAATGTGCTGTAGAAGTGGGGGGGAGAACTTCATGAATCACCCTGTATACTTACCACAAGCAATAAGATCGATTTTTTAAAGAATAAGCTATGCAGTTTAACCCTATTGGCATTTTATGGTTTTATAGATGTTCTCTGGTAAGTAAGCTATCCACATTTTGAAATTAGTGCGCAGCGACAATTTTTTTCATGAGTTACACGAATGTGGTAAGGATTCATACCAGCGTACCCAACCGTGTTGTTTTTACTTTCTCTTGCCTATATGAATATATAGGAAGGAAAGTATTGTTTTTCATGTCGATTTTCGAAATCGAGTTTTCACCGGATCTATACGTTTTTCAGACCCCCTGAACCCAAAAAACATGTTTTAGCGATTGGTCTGTGTGTGTGTGTGTGTGTGTGTGTGTGTGTGTGCGCGCGCGCGCGCGTGTGTGTGTCTGTGTGTGAACAGAATATCTCAAGAACGGAACATCGTACGAACTTGAAACTTGAAACTTAAGTTACATACCACTACCGGACGCGACACGAACATTTTCATCAAAATCGGTCAACCGGAAGTAGTAGTTTATTCGTATAATTTTTCAGTTTTTTGCGATTTTCTCAAAAACTGGTCCTACGATTTTTTTTAAAATCGCCTATTTTACTCAATTTTTTATTCTCTACAAGATAGGGTAGGCGCCATGTTTGCTGAAATTCTCGGTGAGGCTGTTTTTCACGTAAAAACGTTGTTTGTTTAAGATTACGGCTTTAATATAAATTTTAGCGCAAAAACTTATATAATAAAAGTTGTAGAGAATTAAAAGCCTACAACTTTTGTTTCAAACATTTTTTTGTATAACGCTTAGTTTAGCGGTAATTTGCGATTTTCTGTTTTTTTTCTCACGAAAACGTGAGAAAAATTGATTTTTTTAACATTTCGGTCTTAGTATGCATTTTACGACAAAAGTGTATATAATTAAATTCATAGAAAATTAAAAGATCTACAACTTTTGTTTAGAGCATTTTTTCTCTACAGAGCCTAGTTTAGCGTGAAAGCGTGATTTTCCGTATTTTTAAGCCAAACTGAGTTCGATTGTCATTTTGCGTCATTCACTCATGATTAAAATAAGGTTATGTTTTTGAGGTTAGTTTTTGTTCATTTCTAATGTTTTAATACTAATGTTAGGTTTATTGTTAATTATTTGCATTGGCAAGAGAAAGTTGTGTGAGTGTTTCACACCAGATTTTTTTGTTACTTTGAACAGTGCTTAGAAAATTCGAGTTTTTTACGGGAAAGCAAGCAATCATGCTGATATAAAAATAAGATAAGTTATTCTACATATTTTTCTGCTACATAGCAAACAATTTGTAAAACAATTTGTAGTAACAAATTGTTTTAATAAGTATTCTTACCACTGAACATTATTATGTGATTCCCATTTCAATAAACTTTCCTTGGTAAGTATACTTACCAGGGCTTGACATAAAAAAAGAAATGTTGTTGTTTAGGTCAACAGCCGAAAAGCTGGTTTGAACCTTTAGAGGTTTTACTAAGTAAAAACGAGGAGTAAGGTGATTTACCATTGCCTTCCTCACTGAGTTGAAAGTGTATGCTTATCAGCATGCCAGGCCCCTCCGAAAAGCACTCACTTTCCACCCTGCAAATGACACCTTCACTTCATTCACCACAGGGTCTGGCTGCATAGTGAAATTCATTACTCTCAGAGGAGATAACTCTGACTAGTGTCCTTTTACACCTCTACCTCTTCTGTTCTTAAATAGTTCAGTCATATAGGTGGCTGACTATGTGATAAGAAACAGAACTATTTTTTTTAGCCCTGGACCAAACAGATAGAGTGCAATTAAAATAACACTCCACCTGCCCGTTCTGGGCATGCAAACCCTGTGGTGAATGAAGTGAAGGTGTCATTTGCAGGGTGGAAAGTGAGTGCTTTTCGGAGGGCCTGGCATGCTGATAAGCATACTCTTTCAACTCAGTGAGGAAGGCAATGGTAAACCACCTTACTCCTCGTTTTTACTTAGTAAAACCTCTAGAGGTTCAAACTAGCATTTCGGCTGTTGACCTAAACAACAAAAAAAGAAATATCTTACTGTTCTGGCACTTGAAATACATTATTCAAGTCCCTATAAAACAAAATTTAACATTTTACAACATGTATATTTTCTCCCGTAGTACTGCCCTATAAAGGGTTAAAGAGCTGCAATTGCTCACAGTTCCTTCTTTGTACATTTTTGAAGTGATAATGTACGTAAAGCAAAATATCTTATACACTCCCTCTAGTGTAAAACTTTCGTTTACAACCTATAGAGGCACTTGCCTCGCGCGGAGTACTCTTACAGTAGATGGACTATAGGTATGAAGTAATATGAATGATGTTCGGGAGAAAATTAAAGCGGATTGCCAACCAATTGGCAATTGGATTTAAATGTATACTTGAGACGCGACGGACAGACGTTTTAAAGTGTAATATATTTATTGATTCTGTGCACTTGAAGATGCTTCACTTAGATAAACAAAAATCTTATTTGACTTACTCTCTATTAATAGCTTTTTAAACGCTGTTTGCTTGTTCCGTCCTATCAATTCATTAATGAATAAAGTTATTTAAAAAAATAAAAATAAAATAAAATTGTAAGGTGTCCATACACGGTGAAGTTTATACAAAACTGCGTGAACTATACGGGTGATTCAACAGAAAAGACTTGGACAACCAATTAGAGCTAAAAATAAGAAAATTTTTTACTTAAACATAGCTCCGGAAATGCTTTATTTTCGAGTTACGGCTAGCGAAAGATTTCGCCTCGATTTACTTCAATGGTAAAATTATCCAATACTGAAATTCCAGAGACCAAACTTACACATATCAGAGTGCGTTGGATTATAATTTATGGTTTTTTAACTGAGAAATTGCAAAAAAAATTGGTCCTAGAACTGTAATTTAAGTAGTTTTCAAGTTAATTTGCATAAAACATAACAATTGGGGTCAAAAACTCACTTTTTTAGGTTAGGGTGTTAAATTTACATAAATTTGTTAATTTGTTATTAATTAGATAAAAGTTGTAGAGAATTTAATTTTGCAAAACGTGATGTAGGTAAATAAATTTAATAGAAAAAAAGGAATTGTTAAGTCACATGGTAAGCCAATTATATGAGTGAAGCAATTAAGAACAGAAGAGGTAGAAGTGTAAAAGACACTAGTCAGAGAAGTTATGTTCTCTGAGAGTGATGAAATTCACTATACAGCCAGACCCTGTGGTGAATGAAGTGAAGGTGTCATTTGCAGGGTGGAAAGTAAATACTTTTCAGAGAGCGTAGCATGCTGATAACCATACTTTTTCACCCAGTGAACCAAGGCCACCTCACCCCTCCTTTTACTTAGTATAACCTCTAGAGGTTCAAACCAACCTTTTGGCTAATCTCCTAAACAACATCTTCATTAGCATTTATGTGCAAAACGTCGAATTACCGAAATTGGAAACTTCTATAGCAGTAGTGTCAAACTCAATTTTGCAGAGAGCCATATATTAAATTTAGAATGTGTAGGCGGGCCAGATTCAAATAAAAAAAAATGTACTGAATTATTAAAACATTTTATTTATTTAATTAGGCCTATATAGTTAAATAATATCCGGTTGTTAAAAATCATATCAAAGTTATAAAAGATTGTAATTATTTTGAGCTCGAGGATCCAGATACCTGACTTCTCTTGTTTTTGACAAGCTCATTGATGTCAGGTAAAAATGGCGTTACTGTCTATCTCTCTCGCTTGTCTAGGCACGCGCTGCCCTTGAAATTACTTAAAAACGTAGTGTGCGCATTTTAAAACTTCCGTAGAGGAATCGAGTGAAGTTTAAAAGCTCTAAAAAACATGATTTTTTTTTGTGACACATTGCGATCGCGGGCCGTATTGATACAGCCCGGGGGCCGGATGCGGCCCGCGGGCCGTATCTTTGACATGACTGTTCTATAGCATGTTAGCACAAAAGTGTCCATAGTAAAAATTAAAGAGAATTGTAAGTGCTGAGATTTTTGTCTTCTATCATTCAAAGATTAGGTCTTAGGACCTGTCCTGACATCCATCTAGCCACTGGTCGCCGCATAACACGCCTTCCAATTGGTTCGTAATTTACAAACAGTCTAGGGATCCTATATGGATACATTCTTTGTAAATTATCGGTCGATTTCCGGCGCAAAGAAAACAAAATTGAAAAAGTTCACAAGTTTCTTGTGAATGAAATTCGGTCGGAGACTGGCCTGGCGACCACGCCCCGTGCCTTACCTCGTATCTGATCTGCGAGGTTTTGGGCGAAAAGAAGATTCCTGTCGGTCCACATCCGCCGTATTCTCTGGATTTAGCTCATTGTGACTTCTGGCTCTTTCCAAAAATAAAAATTGGTGTGAAACACTCCCGCAACTTTCTCTTGGCAATGCAAATAATGACCAATATAACCAAACATTAGAAATAAACAAAAAACTAACCTCAATAAACATAACCCTATTTTAATCATGAGTGAAAGACGCAAAATGAAAATCGACCTCAGTTTGGCTTAAAAATACGGAAAATCACTCTTCTACGCTAAACTAGGCTCTGTAGAGAAAAATGCTCTAAATAAAAGTTGCAGATATGCTAATTTCCTATAGACTAAATTTAATTTTATGCACTTTTGTCGTAAAATGCAATTCTAAGACCGAAATCTTAAAAAAAAATCAGTTTCACACGTTTACGTAAGGAAAAAACAGTAAGCATTATAAAAAAAATGTTTGAAATAAAAGTTGTAGGATTTTAAATTGTCTACATTTTTTATTATATAAATTTTTGCGCTAAAATGCATATTAAAGCCGTAATGTTAAAAAAATATTTTTTTTACGTGAAAACAGCCTCACCAAGGATTTCAGCAAACATGGCGCCTACTCTATCTTGTAGAGCATAAAACATTAAGTAAACCAGGCGATTTAAAAAAATTGTAGGACCAGCTTTTGAGAAAATCGCAAAAAAGTGAAAAATGATACGAATAAACTACTAGTTCCGGTTGACCGATTTTGATGAAAATGTTCGTGTCGGGTCCGGTAGTGGTATGTAACTTAAGTTTCAAGTTCGTACGAAGTCCGTTCTTGAGATATTCTGTTTACACACTCACACACAGACCAATCGTTAAAAACACGTTTTTTTCGACTCAGGGGGTCTGAAAACGTGTAGATCCGGTGAAAACTCGATTTCGAAAAATCGACATGCAAACAATACTTCCTTTCTGTTTATTCATAAAGGTAAGAGAAAGTAAAAACGGTGCTGAACGCTTCTGTTTGTGGCGCTTTTTTAAGCGTTTAAGACTGCGTTAAGGCCACTAAATCCCATCTTATGAAATGATAACTGTAGAAACGATAAAAACAGTGTGTGGTGTACTTCACCGCACACTGAGAGTGATTGAAACACAGCCTCTTATCAATTTGTTTGATTTAAGCCTACTCTGAAATCATTCAGAATGAAGCTACGTCTGGTGAGTATAGTGACGTCATCTAATCAATGAATCTATTAAAAGGGCCTTCCTTGTGTTGGAGGATTTAAAACTGTAATTTAAATGTGTATTAGACGTTAAACATTATAACATGTTTTAGTTTAGCGTGGGCGCTCCTTTTTATTTTATCTCGCTATTCTGAAATATTTTTTAAAATCCCCAGTAAATATACCAGGTGTCCCACGAAAAGGTTATTTTTACTTTCTCTTGCCTATATGAATATATAGAAAGGAAAGTATTGTTTTAATGTCGATTTTCGAATCGGGATTTCACCGAATCTACACGTTTTCAGACCCCCGAACCATAAAAACGTGTTTTTAGCGATTGGTGTGTGTGTGTGTGTGTGTGTGTGTGCACAGAATATCTCAAGACGAAACATCGTACGAACTTGAAACTTGAAACTTAAGTTACATACTACTACCGGACCCGACACGAACATTTTCATCAAAATCGGTTAACCAGAAGTAGTAGTTTGTTCGTTTAATTTTTCACTTTTTTGCGATTTTCTCAAAAGCGGTCCTACGATTTTTTTTAAAAATCATTTTGATTACTAAATGTTTTATGCTCTACAAGGTAGGGTAGGCCCCATGTTTGCTGAAATTCTTGGTGAGGCTGTTTTCACGTAAAAAAAAATTTTTTTTTTTAAGATGGCGGCTTTAAGATTCATTTTAGCGCAAAAATCTTTGTAATAAAAGTTGTAGAGAATTTAAAATCCTACAACTGTTATTTCAAACATTTTTTTGTATAGGTAACGCTTAGTTTAGCGGTAATTAGCGATTTTCTGTTTTTTTCTCACGAAAACGTGTGAAAAGTCGATTTGTTTTAAGATTTCGGCCTTAGTATGCATTTTCCGGCAAAAGATTATATAAAAAAAAATTATAGGAAATTAAAAGATCTACAACTTATATTTAGAGCATTTTTTCTATAGTATAGAAATATTATAGTATAGTAATATAGTAATATTATAGAAATAGTATAGTATAGTATTTCTATGGCTCTATAGTATAGAGCCTAGTTAGCGTGAAAGAGTGATTTTCCGTACTTTTCAGCCAATATGAGGTTGATTTTCATTTTGTATCTTTTACTCATGACATGATTAAAATTAGGTTAGTTTTTTGTTTATTTCTATTGTTTTATTACTGTTGTTGTTTAGGTCATCAGCCAAAAGGCTGGTTTGAACCTGTAGAGGTTTTACCAAGTAAAACGACGAGTGAGGTGGTTTACCATTGCCTTCCTCACTGAGTGGAAAAGTATGCTTATCAGCATGCCGGGCCCTCTGAAAAGCACATATTTTCCACTCTGCAAATGACACCTTCACTTTATTCACCACAGGGTCTGGCTGTATAGTGAAATTCATTACTTTCAGAGGAGGTAACTCTGACTAGTGTCTTTAACACCTCTACCTCTTCTGTTCTTAAATGATTCAGTCATTTAATTGGCTGACCATGTGATAAGAAACAGAACTATTTATTTTAGCCCTGCAATGAACAGATTGAGTGCAAATAATCTGACACTCCACCTGTTTATTATGGGCACGTTTTATTACTAATGTTAGGTTTATTGTTAATTATTTGCATTAGCAAGAGAAAGTTGTGTGAGTGTTTCACACCAGATTTTTTACATATATATATTTATTATAACTGTAAAGTTTATACCATTTTAAAAGGCTTTTCTCTAGTTTGAGCAATCCTACTTTTGATATCACTTGTGCAGAAGCACAAGTGATATCTACGATCCTTTGTTATTTTACCCCCCAGACAGGGGTTGCTTATTTATTGTTCTTAAATTGAACAGATAGCAACGTACACTCATTAAGGATTAAAAAACTTAGATTCCGTATGTCCTAACTCAGCATTCGCATGGATTATATACTCCTTACTGTGGTAATTATGTTATATGCATTACAGTACTGTTTATCATATTGCATATATATAACCAGGCGTCGTTGTTTTTTTATCAGTATGCATGTAGTGTTGATGTGGCGTTAACTTGTACACTGCACACTATCTATTAGAATTTTTTACGTACTATTACTCCTATAGTTATTCGTTATTATTTTATTTGTGTTTTAAAAGAGACGACGTACTGGAATGGCATCGTACGGTAAATTCTCTGCTTGTTTTTTTACGATTCGTGATCTATTGCAGATGAAAATGTTCTTGTGTCATGTTTGCTCTCAACCTGACTCATTTTCGTTCCAATCAGCCTAGCCGACGAACACGTCGGCTAGGCTGCTGACAACTAGGGTTTTTTAACACTTAATCAAAGGTCTTTTCGGTAACTTGGCATAATGAATATTAAAGAAACTTCGTTTAAACTTAAAACACGTATTTATTTACAGACCCACCGGGTTGGTCTAGAGGTAAAGTCGTCGCCGTGAGTCAGCTGTTTAACAACTGATTTTGGAGACGAAGGTTCGTGGTTCAAATCCTAGTAAAGGTAGTTACTTTTATACGGATTTGAATACTAGACAGTGATTACCGGTGTACTTTGATGGTTGGGGTTCAATTAGCCATACTCTCTCAGGATTGGTCGGCCTGGGTCTGTACAAGACTACACCTCATTTACACGTCATACACATCATCCTCATTTCATTGGGTCATGGGGTTGCTTATTGTTCTCAATTGAACAGATTGCAACGTGCACATATTAGGAATTTAAAAAAAAGAAAAAAATATTTACAATTAATTTATTGTTGGCAATTTTCAAAATTTTCATGTATTATTTTACTATGTCTGTGTGTCCGTCTGTCACATCCAGATGTCAAAAACTACAAGTAGCATTAAACGTTTTTTGGATTCGAGATTTACACAGAAAGTTAGAGAGCCTGGATTAAGTACGATGTTCCGATTTTGATCGGTAGTCAAGAAATAAAAGTCGGAATTTGGTAACAATAATAGTGTCATTAGATTCCTCTTAAAGAGTACATACAGAAATCACTAACGGTTTTTGTCATAAATGAAAGGTAAGCCTTTTTCTTTATTACGAAAGCTAAGTGAACGTTATCTCTTACAATTAAAAAAAAAAAAAATCTGGTGTGAAACACTCACACAACTTTCTCTTGCCAATGCAAATAATTAACAATAAACCTAACATTAGTATTTAAACATTAGAAATGAACAAAAACTAACCTCAAAAACATAACCTTATTTTAATCATGAGTGAATGACGCAAAATGACAATCGAACTCAGTTTGGCTTAAAAATACGGAAAATCACGCTTTCACGCTAAACTAGGCTCTGTAGAGAAAAATGCTCTAAACAAAAGTTGTAGATCTTTTAATTTTCTATAAATTTTATTATATACACTTTTGTCGTAAAATGCATACTAAGACCGAAATGTTAAAAAAATCGATTTTTCTCACGTTTTCGTGAGAAAAAAAAACAGAAAATCGCAAATTACCGCTAAACTAAGCGTTAAAAAAAAAAAATGTTTGAAACAGAAGTTGTAGGTTTTTAAATTCTCTACAACTTTTATTATATAAGTTTTTGCGCTAAAATTTATATTAAAGCCGTAATCTTAAAAAAAACAACGTTTTTACGTGAAAACAGCCTCACCGAGAATTTCAGCAAACATGGCGCCTACCCTATCTTGTAGAGAATAAAAAATTGAGTAAAATAGGCGATTTTAAAAAAAATCGTAGGACCAGTTTTTGAGAAAATCGCAAAAAAGTGAAAAATTATACGAATAAACTACTACTTCCGGTTGACCGATTTTGATGAAAATGTTCGTGTCCGGTCCGGTAGTGGTATGTAACTTAAGTTTCAAGTTTCAAGTTCGTACGATGTTCCGTTCTTGAGATATTCTGTTCACACACACACACACACACACACACACACACACACACACACACACATACCAATCGCTAAAAACATGTTTTTTTGGTTCAGGGGGTCTGAAAACGTATAGATCCGGTGAAAACTCGATTTCTTAAAATCGACATGAAAACAATACTTTCCTTCCTATATATTCATATAGGCAAGAGAAAGTAAAAAACAATTGCCATCAGCCATGAAACGCGTCGTTTCATGAAAGGGACTTTAATGCTTAGACTACTGTTACATTAATTACAAAATTCTGTTACACATTTTAAAGCTAAACTAAACTTAACTATGAAATTAGATTTGGTCACTTAACAAACCTGTCCACTACTATTTGTTACCACCCGTACGCGTACACACTATTAACGTTGTTCACATTTATCTCGAAACGGCCCAATAATATTGATTCCATTTATAGTCCGGGTACAATTAGAATTGGCCGAAAAAGGGTTAGCATTTTTTGTTTTTTTATATATATTTTATTTTTTTTATTTTTTCGAATAGCTCTTTAACGAGAGCACGTTAAATCAATATTTGGGGTGTTTCTTCATGTCCTATGCTGCTCCATTCTCTTTTTCACCCACACCTCCCTCATCCTTCTCGATCTGTCCATCCTCAGTTGGTCCATATTGTGAGGTTCACACCTCCTCCTCTCACTTTCTTCCCTAAAGGTCACTCTCTCAACTTTACCCCTAAAAACCTCTCTATTGCATATGTCTTCTGTGGTAATCCCTGCCGTTAAGCAATCTGACAGCGTTTCGGTGAACCATGCTGGCTTAATCTTAAGTTTCATTATCCTCTCATAGACCCGTTTTTCCAGCCGATTATTGTCCATTCTCGCTATATGACCAAAAAACATAAGTCTTCTTTTCCTCATTGTGTGGATAATGTTGTCAACTCTATATATTTATTATAAATAAAAACAATTACAATGAATCTTATCCGATCTTGTTTCCTAATACCCGCATAGGTGCAGGTTTGAGTTAGTGTACGCTATTGTTAAGCTTATTTATTTTCTTTTTTTTAGCTTTTATTTTGTTATCGGGAACTGTTCTTTATTGACAACCACCCAATTTGATCGCTGCTTTTCGCTGTATTTATTGACATGATTCGGCATGAATTTTTGTACAGGGACCCCCAGTGTAGTTTGTTCAGGAATGGCTGTCAGCTGGTCACCATACAAAGTTGCTTGCCCAACTAGTGTTACTAAACAAATAATAGCAACTTTTTACCGGCTGACTGACTGGGCTGGTCCGAAGGCCACCCCAGTATTTATTTATTATATTTACACTAAATTTAAATAAAAATTTAAAAAAAACAAAATTTACAAAATAAAACATTAAATAAAATTTCGTAACGTATTACTAAACTTAATATAGTCTATTAATGGCATTATTAAAACTTCATTTTCTATATTATATATAATATAATTTGTTGAATTATGGTAATTATTGTTAGCTGTATAGTACGTTTGTTTTAGGAAGAAGCTTGTGAGGGGAAGGTGAGTAGGTAGAGTAGGGATAGTTTCAAAGCGGCAAGTGTTGTCTCCTGCTCACTTAATGATCATTCCCTCTCTTTCTAACCGTATACTATGTTACAACTACGAGGTGCTTCCCCCACCACTAAACAGAACAGCTCAGCGGCACAGAGTGTTGGAGGGAAAGCTTCTAGCTAGAACAAATGACCTGTACGTATCAAATGAAAGAAAAGAACATTTCTATTATACTATATTTAAATGACAATAGACCGTACGAAAAATCTTCTACGCTTAGCTAAAACAATTTACAATTTACGAAATTTTTTACCCCGAAAATACGCGTTTTCAGGTCCCTGAACTCAAATAAAAACATGTTTGTAGCGATTGGTCTGTGTGTGAACAAAATGTTTCAAGAACGGAATTTCGTACAAAGTTAAAACTTGAAACTTAACTTAGGTACACCACTACGGGCCTGATAGGAACATTTTCATCAAAATCGGTCAAGTGGAGTTTAGTCGTGCGATTTTTCACGTTATCCCAATTTCTCAAAAACGGTTCCTATGATTGGTTTTTTACTTTCTCTTGCCTATATGAATATATAGGAAGGAAAGTATTGTTTTCATGTCGATTTTTCGAAATCGAGTTTTCACCGGATCTATACGTTTTCAGACCCCCTGAACCCAAAAAACATGTTTTTAGCGATTGGTCTGTATGTGCGTGTGCGTGTGTGTGTGTGTGTGTGTGTGTGTGTGTGTGTGTGTGTGTGAACAGAATATCTCAAGAACGGAACATCGTACGAACTTGAAACTTGAAACTTAAGTTACGTACCACTACCGGACTCGACACGAACATTTTCATAAAAATCGGTCAACCGGAAGTGGTAGTTTATTCGTGTAATTTTTCACTTTTTTGCGATTTTCTCAAAAACTAGTCCTACGATTGTTTTTAAAATCGCCTGGTTTACTACATTTTTTATGCTCTACAATATAGGGTGGGCGCCATGTTTGCTGAAATTCTGCGTGAGGCTGTTTTTCCGTAAAATTTTCTTTTTAAGATTGCGGCTTTAATATGCATTTTAGCGCAAAACGTTATATAATAAAAGTTGTAGAGAATGAAAAATTCTACAACTTTTATTTCAAAAAATTTTTTGTATAACGCTTAGTTTAGCGGTAATTTGCGATTTTCTGTTTTTTTTTCTCACGAAAACGTGAGAAAAATCGATTTTTTTAACATTTCGGTCTTAGTATGCATTTTATGACAAAAGTGTATATAATTAAATTTATAGAAAATTAAAAGATCTACAACTTTTGTTTAGAGCATTTTTCTCTACAGAGCCTAGTTTAGCGTGAAAGCGTGATTTTCCGTTTTTTTAAGCCAAATTGAGTTCGATTTTCATTTTGCGTCATTCACTCATGATTAAAATAAGGTTATGTTTTTGAGGTTAGTTTTTGTTTATTTCTAATATTTTATTAATAATGTTAGGTTTATTGTTAATTATTTGCATTGGCAAGAGAAAGTTGTGTGAGTGTTTCACACCAGATTTTTTTTAAAACGCCTCATTTACTACTATAATAATAATAAAATAATTCTTTCTTTTCTGTATAATGTTATAATATATTAATGTTAATATTAAACGAAGCATTTCCGGACCCACGTTTATATAAACTTTTTTCATTATTACTTTCTCTTGCCTATATTAATATATAGGAAGAAAAGTATTTTTTTCATGTCAATTTTTCGAATTCGAGTTTTCACCGAATCTACACGTTTTCAGACCCCCTGAACCCAAAAAAAACATGTCCTTAGCGATTGGTCTCTCTCTCTCTCTCTCTCTCTCTCTGTGTGTGTGTGTGTGTGTGTGTGTGTGTGTGTACAAAATATCTCAAAAAGGGAACATTGTACGAACTTGAAACTTAAAACTTAAGTTACATACCACTACCGGACCCGACACGACCATTTTCATCAAAATCGGTCAACCGTAAGTAGTAATTTATTCGTGTAATTTTTCACTTTTTTGCGATTTTCTCAAACTGGTCCTACGATTTTTTTTTAAATCGCCTGGTTTACTCAATTTCTCTACAAGATAGGGTAGGCGCCATGTTTGCTGAAATTCTTGGTCAGGCTGTTTTTACGTATTATTTATTTAGCGTATGGCTTTTCAAGACATTTAAAAAATCAGCATCATAATTGTTATATATTGGGATCAAATATGACCCTCTGTCTAATCTATCTGTCTAAATATGTACATACAGTACGTAATTCTAAAAACATGCTTAAGTCTATATACAGACATCCAGTCTGTCCAAGTAGGCTATTGATTCTGGAGTTGCCATCAGGAAATCCGCTCTTGTCCCTCCTCTAAAGGCAGTTATTCTGCACTCTTTCACTATGTGATCAATAGTTTGTCTTTGACCACACTCACATAAAGGCGATGGTATTTTGCCCCATTTAAACAATAAAT
Organism: Catonia carolina; assembly: GCA_035578175.1. Classification (NCBI taxonomy): domain Eukaryota; kingdom Metazoa; phylum Arthropoda; class Insecta; order Hemiptera; family Achilidae; genus Catonia; species Catonia carolina. The sequence goes on from JAQMRL010000015.1 coordinate 16,539,367, forward strand.
CAGCACACCTCCCGTGTTTTGTTCTTATTCTTTGTTCTTATTATAGCGCAAAAATTTATATATTAAAAAATGTAGAGAATTTAACGTTATACAACTTTCATTTCAAACATTTTTTGTATAACGCTTAATTTAGTGGTAATTAGCGATTTTCGGTTTTTTCTCACGAAAACATGTAAAAAATCGATTTTTTAAGATTTCTGCCTTAGTATGCATTTTAAGACAAAAGTGTATATAGTCGAATTTATAGAAAAGTAAAAGATCTACAAATTTTATTTAAAACATTTTTCTATACAGAGCCTAGTTTAGCTTGAAAGAGTGATTTTCCATATTTTTAAACCAAACAGGTCGATTTTCATTTTCCGTCTTTCTCTCACGATTAAAATAAGGTTATGTTTATTGAGGTTAGTGTTTTGTTTATTTTTAATGTTTTATTGCTAAAATTAGGTTATATTGTTAATCATTTGCATTGGCAAGAGAAAGTTGTGTGAGTGTTTCACACCAGATTTTTACATGTACAATGAGCTCCTAAAGTTTCTGCATATCTTCGTGAATCACTCTGTATAAAGATTCATGTATGCGCGATAGATTTAAATACGATTTGCGGTAACTTAGAGCTAGTTTTAAGGCTTGGTACAATTTTCTCTTTAGCGTAGTTAGAAGTTAGGTTATACCACGGTTGGGTGTATGTTAATCTTATACACTGTGACTTGGCGTCATCGAAGAAAGAATGGTCATTAGTTTCAGGCGTAATATAGGCAGTTTTGTAGTCACATGTGTGTCATATTGCCTATTCACACTAATACGGCGCTTGTTGTTTGTTTGAGTACTTTCCATTACCTTTTCTATTGATTGTGAACTTACTAAAAAATAAATCAATCGGGTCATTTTTTATTAGAATGTCCAATGTACAATGATATTAGGAAAAAATTTGGTGTGGAATACTCACACGACTTTCTCTTGCCAATGTAAATTAATTTAACAATATTACCTAACTTTAGTAATAAAACATTAGAAATAAACAAAAAAACTAACATCAAAAAACAAAACCTTATGTTAATCATGAGTGAAAGACGCAAAATGAAAATCAACCTCAGTTTAACTTAATAATACGGAAAAACTTCACTCTTTCACGCTAAAGTAGGCTCTATAGAGAAAAATGCTCTAAATAAAAGTTGTAGATCTTTTAATTTCCTATTAATTTGATAATATAGTACACTTTCTGTTTATACGAGGCGTATTTTTAAAGTAAGGGCCGTTTGAAAATAAAAAAAAAAATAAAAGGAAATTTGCAAAAACTAATTTTATTTTTGGAATCTACATACTTTTATCTATTTTTCTACATAGTTTCCAAGTTTTTGTAAACACTTATCATATCGCACAACTAAATTTTGGAAACCTTCTTCATAAAAACTTGCCGCTGTGATAACCAAGAATTCACGGCCGTTTTCAATTCGTCGTCATCGTCATAACGGCTGCCGCCCAAGTGATGTTTCAGATGACGGAAGAGATGAAAGTCGCTCGGCGCAAGGTCAGGGCTGTAGGGTGGGTGGTCCAAAACTTCCCAGCCAAAAGAGTCCAATGCAGCTCGGGTCTAAGCGGCAGTGTGAGCCCTTGCATTAGAGAGTTCCTTGAATTTTCTGACACGTTATGACGAAAATGGTGACTACATGCTGAGTCGGATCGTAACTGGAGACGAAACGTGGATTTCGCATTTCACTCCTGAATCGAAACAACAAAGCATGGAATGGAGACACACGCACTCTCCCGTAAAGGTCAAAGCCAAACAGACTTTGTCACAGCGCAAGATCATGGCGTCCGTGTTTTGGGATAGGCATGGTGTTTTGCTGGTCGACTTTATGGAACGAGGAACGACAATAAATGTATATACAAAGCTTTAGAAATAAGGAAAACCATATTGTAGTGTAGAATAGCCGTAATTTAAATTGATTTGTTTTTTGGTGTACCTGCTGTTGATAGGATTGACATTTTTGATAGGGTTGATATTTCTAACAATAAAATATTAAATGCCGGCCGCATTGGCGTAGTTAGTAACATGCTCTACTCTCATCATGCGTCGTGGGTTCGAATCCTACTCAGGCACGACGTATTTGCATACGTTACAAAATAAAAACATGATTATACGTTAGTTTTCATTGCGAATTTTGATTCGATTATTATTAAATGGATTTCAGAATTGCTTTTTGCGTAAAAAGACGCTGTTAAATGTGTTCATTTATGTTTTTATTTATTTATTATATTAGCGAGTTTGTTTTACAGCTGTCGCCGTCTCTCGCATCCTAATACCCTCCACATTTGTCTGTCCAAGCAGTCATTGTCTGTCAGTCCTCTCGCCTGCATCGCCACCTCCATGCCATACTGCCAGGAGTGCTTCGGCCTTCCTCTTTTCCGGCTTGACTCAGGGACCCAGTCCAATAATATCTTTGGCCATCTCTCAGGAGGCATTCTCTTCATATGCCCATACCACTTCAAACTCTTTGCCTCTATCCAATCGGCAATATTCTCAGTCAGACCCATCTTCCTTCGAATATCATCATTTCTCACTCTGTCCGTTCTTGTATATCCACAACATCGCCTCCAATAATCCATTTCCAAAGCCTTGAGCTTAGCTTCATACCTTTTATTCACCTCCCACGTTTCTGCACCGTATGTTCCAATGGTTTCAATATCTGTGCTGTAAATGCGAATCTTATTTTTCTTTGTTATTTTTCCATTCCATAGGACACTGTTCAACTGCCTTATTGCTGACCGCGCTTGACCAATTCTAGCATTTATTTCCTCATTGCTTCCCCCATTTGACGATAGCACAACTCCGAGGTATTTGAATCTTCTTGTTGCCTTTATGATTTCACCTCCAAGACTCAAATCCTTTATTTATGTTTTCTCTATTGTGTAATGTTTTATGTTTCTCTACCGTAAATAATTAATTTTGACAGAGGTTGGAGATAGCGTATTTCTCCCGATCTGGACATTGATTAATACCTAAAAAAACAGTAAAAGATAACGTTAAACGGGTTTCGCCACTGTTTTATCTTTGAATTTTACATCGAAATCATGTGCCATAAATCTATCTTCCTATTTAAAAAAATCTGGTGTGAAATACTCACACAACTTTTTCATGCCAATGCAAATAATTAACAATATACCAAACATTGGTAATAAAACATTAGAAATAAACAAAAAACTAACCTCAAAAAAATAACCTTATTTTAAAATCATGAGTGAAAGACGAAAAATGAAAATCAACCTGTTTGGCTTAATAATATGGAAAATCACTATCACGCTAAACTAGGCTCTGTAGAGAAAATGCTATGAATAAAAGTTGTAGATCTTTTTATTTTCTATAAATTTGACTATATACACTTTTGTCATAAAATGATAAGGCCGAAATCTTTAACAAAAAAATCGATTTTTCACACGTTTTCGTGGGAAAAACAGAAAACCGCTAATTACCGCTAAACTAAGCGTTATACAAAAAATATTTTAAATAAAAGTTGTAGAATTTTAAATTCTCTACATTTTTTATTACATAAATTTTTGCGCTATAATACATATTAAAGCCGTAATCTTAAAAAAAAAAAACTTTGTTACGTAAAAACAGCCTCACCAAGAATTTCAGCAAACATGGCGCCTACCCTATCTTGTAGAGAATAACAAGTTGAGAAAACCAGGCGATTTTTAAAAAAAAGTTGTAGGACCAGTTTTTGAGTAAATCGCAAAAAGTGAAAAACTATACGAATAAACTACTACTTCCGTTTGACCGATTTTGATGAAAATGTTCGTGTCGGGTCCGGTAGTGGTATGTACGAGTAACTTAAGTAACTTAAGTTTCAAGTTCGTACGATGTTTCGTTCTTGAGATACTCGTATTTTCTATATATATACACACACACACACACACACAGACCAATCGCTAAAAACATGTTTTTTGGGTTTAGGGGGTCTGAAAACGTGTATATCCGGTGTAAACTGACGGATTTTGATGAAAATGTTAGAGTTAGGTTCTTGAGATATTTTGTTCACACACACACTCACTCACAGACCGATTGCTAAAAACATGTTTTTTTTGGTTTAGGGGGTCTGAAAACGTGTATATCTGGTGTAAACTCAATTTCTAAAAATCGACATGAAAACAATACTTTGCTATGTATACAAACAATACATTACAATAAATTGCGTTTTGTATGTAATTCGTTCCTATGTATTCAAATAGGCAAGAAAAGTAAAAAATTCGATTCGGTCATTCGTTAACCCGGTTTCCAGATAAATCTGATTCGGATTAAGTAGGATATTATTGTATAACATCCGGTAAACTTGGAATAATTAAATGATAAATCTGTACGGTAGGCCTACATCCGGTATTTGCTCTACTTTTGTGTTTTATTACATTTTATATTCGCTTTAATCTGCAATAAACGCCAACAGATGAAGACAATATTTGCATAAAGAAATCTATTTTAGTTTTACATTTTGAAAATCCTTTTGTTCTGGGAAACTGTTAAGGAGTACATTCTATTCAAATGTCCACACGAGTCATAAAGTACTTTGGGAACTTTTTAATGACTGTAATTTTTAACTATGAATTAAATTAAATCACGGGAATCTTAAACTGGTACATACATATTTTTTCATTGTTTCATTCATTTCGTTACGTAATTTATAAAGTTATTTTTGTTAAGTTTTTGTTTCCGGTCGTTGTTTTTCGGTTTTTAATTTTCATTCACATTATTATATTTATTGTTTGTAATAGTCCTTTTAATATTTGCCTGAAATATTTGCGTCCGTTGCTAAGCTGATTTTAAGTATCCTAAAAATCTGGTGTGAAACACTCACACAACTTTCTCTTGCCAATGCAAATAATTAACAATAAACCGTTTAACATTAGTAATAAAACATTAGAAACAAACAAAAAAATTAATCTCAATAAATATAACCTGATTTTAATCATGAGTTAAAGACGAAAAATGAAAATCGATCACAGTTTGGCTTCAAAATACGGAAAATCACTCGTTCACTCGTTTATCTACGTACCTGTAACACCCTACATCTTTTATGATTTGCTTTATAAATATATATAATATAATATTATTTTATTAAACATCCTATGTAGGATTTTTAAAACAGCCGTATTATTTATCTACCATGGTAGGAGCAGGAAGTTTTAAATTTTGACTTGTAATAAATGTTAATTTACTGAAGATGTGTACAAGATACACGAAAGCGCTATAAACATTGGTAAGTGTTTTATGTTACCGTATTCTGGTGGTTAGAAAATATATATTTCAATAATATAATATATATATATATTATATAAAATATATAATATATGCTTTATAAACCTTTGCCTCCCCCTACAATTCAGTCCCTCAGTATTATCCTCCATTATTGATAGCCCAATACCTGGGTGTCTTAAGATATGGCCCACTAGCCTATCCGTTCTTCTGGTAAGATGTTTCCATATAGGTACTTCTTTTTTCATCCGCTCGCCTAAGAACGTCTAAATTACATATCTTGCCTAATCCCACCTAATCTTAATATTTTCCTATAGTCTAACACCACATTTCAAAAGCTTCTATCCTCTTCCTTTCTACAGCCCTATCTCCCATATTTCACTCCCGTATAATGCTGCACTCCAAACATTGTCACTTGTTCTTCTACCATCCTGTGTTATTTTACTCCCTAGATAGCTGAATTCCCCAACTTCCTGTATGTTTTTGTTGCCTACTTTTAAATTTCCCATCTCTTCTAAACCACTTTTGCTGCTGCACAACACTTTCGTGTTGTTCCTATTCATTTTCATGAAGTAATCCTTTCTCATGATCTCATTCATTCATTTAAGATATCCTCTAGTTCTTTTTTACTTTCTCTTGCCTATATGAATGTATAAGAAGGAAAGTAGCCTATTGTTTTCATGTCGACAGACCCCCTGAACCCAAAAAACATGTTTTTAGCAAGTGGTCTGATTTAATGGTTTAATTACTTATCTTGCCTAATCCCACCTAATCTTTAACATTTTCCTATGACCCACATTTCAAAAGCTACTATCCTCTTCCTTTCTACAGCCCACCCACATGTCACTCCCGTATTATGATACACTCCAAACATAGTGTTTTAAGAAATTTTTCCTAATCTATTTATATACGGCAAGATAAAGTAATAGTTACGAATAATAAAAAATGGATAAACGACATAATAGAAGCTCAGTATCGGCGTTTAAACGTTGTAGCATTTAAAGACAGGTGGCAATCTCATGTGGAACATGCCACCTGCGTAAACAGTACACGTTATGTTAGCGTTTATTGTTAACTTGTAGGTAGTACCTTACCTATCACGTTATTTAAACTCATGTAATCGCAATGTAGATTGACGTATCCTGTTGTTAACTTAACTATTGTTTACTCGTTTTTCATTTGTTCATCTAAAAAAATTTAAATTTTACTAGTTTTTCCGTTTTTATGTATTCAACTAGTTTATATTTCATAATTTCACGTTTTTATAGATTATTCGTTGTTTTTTTAAAGTGTTATAAAAAATGTGGTAGAGATCTTAATCGGGAATCGAATCTGGAATATTTTAATTTGTAATTCGATTGTTTGAATTACATGTTCCATTTTTAATTACGTAAAAATCGATTGTGTGGTAAAAATCGATTTTTTTTTTTTTTAGTTCCTTACCGGGAATCGAATATTGAACTTTTGCTGTTTACCGTTACTTAAAGCTTTAAAATTCGTTACGAAATTGATTGAAGTTTTTTAAATAATATTTTTTAAATCGCGTTTCTAGTTTTTATTTAATTTTGTTTATTTTTTTAGTTTATTTGAATTTTAATTAACTACCACAGTGCGTGTTTGAATTGTATTTTTGGTTCTTTTCTTAATTTTTTCCGGAAATCGAACCCGAGATCTCGTGTTTTATTGTGTAGTTTCTCGTTTTTATTGTAATGTTTTGATTTATAGTTTTTTGTGCATATTTTCTTATGGATTTATTTAATTTGCTTGTGATATTTTGTGTAAAAATTGAAATATTGAAAAGCAGTTATGAGTAATTGTTTTTGTGCATGTAAACGTCCGCTATTTCGGCATAATTTTAGAAAGTGTGAGTATTGATATTAATTTGTGTTTTGTTTTTTACTTTCTCTTGCCTATATGAATATAAATAGAAAGGAAAGTATTGTTTTCATGTCGATTTTTCCAAATCGAGTTTTTACCGGATCTACGTTTTCAGACCCCCTGAACCAAAAAAAAACATGTTTTTAGCGATTGGTGAGTTTGTGTGAACAGAATATCTCAAAAATGGAACATCTTACGAACTTGAAACTTAAGTTACCCGACACGAACATTTTCATCAAAATCGATCAACCGGAAGTAGTAGTTTATTCGTGTCATTTTGCACTTATTGCGATTTTCTCAAAAACAGCTATGATTTTTTTAAAAATCTCCTTTTACTAAATTTTTTATGCTCTACAAGATAGGGTAGGCGCCATTTCTTCTGAAATTCTTGGGAAGGCTGTTTTCTCGTAAAAAAATTGTTTTTTTAAGATTGCGACTTTAATATGCAATTAGGCGCAGAAATGTATATGTAATAAAAGTTGTAGAGAATTTAAAATCCTACAACTTTTATTTCAAACATTTGTTTGTATAACGCCTAGTCTAGCGGTAATTAGTGATTTTCTGTTTTTTTCACGAAAATATGTAAATAAAATTTATTTTTTTAAGATTTCATCCTTAATATGCATTTTACGACAAAAGTGTATTATCAAATTTATATGAAATTTAAAGATCTACAACTTTTATTTAGAGCATTTTCTCTACAAAGCCTAGTTTAGCTTGAAAGAGTGATTTTCCGTATTTGTAAGCCAGACTGAGGTTGATTTTAATTTTGCGTCTTTCACTCATGATTAAAATTAGGTTATGTTTATTGAGGTTAGTTTTTTTGTTTATTTCTAATGTTTTATTACTAATGTTAGGTTTATTGTTAATTATTTTCATTGGCAAGAGAAAGTTGTGAGAGTGTTTCACATCAGATTTTTTTAAAATAAATTCTTTTAAGTTACTGATTACAGTAGCCCAGTTGCCTTAGGTAGGCCTTATATTTAGGCTGTTTTACTAAATAATTCATTCAGTTTTTAAATTTCACACGTTTTCCCCTAATAGCTATCTAAATAGCGTATTGTAACACGTAACCCTTGGTTCGTTCTGGATCTGGGTATAATGTTGTTTAGGTCATGAACCGAAAAGCTAGCTTGAACATCTAACTTGCAGTGAGATGGTTTACCATTGCCTTCCTCAAAATTTTTTTATAAAATAAGTTTTTCCTACTTTTTTATGACATATATTCAGTTGTTATCACGTGGTATTGTTTCCCTTCTACCGTTGATCTATACTGATAAGAATAAAATCCTTGTTTCCAGTAAAAATTGGTTATATTTGTATAATTAGAATTGTATGAAGTCAATTTCCTCCATTTCGTACAATGTAAAATTATTTAAATTGTTTTATAGGTACTTTTTTACAAGAGTTGTACATTTTTTAAATAATGTATTGTTTTTGCAATCTGTTTTTTACTTTCTCTTGCCTATATGATTGTATGTTGTTGTTTAGGTCATCAGCCGAAAGGCTGGTTTAAACCTCTAGAGCCTTAACTAAGTAAAACGAGGAGTTAGGTGCTTTACCATGATTTCCTCACTGAGTAGAAGAATAAACCTATCAGCATGCCAGGCCTTATAAAAAGCATCTACTTTCCACTCTGCAAATGACACTTTCATTTCATTCACCTCAGGGTCTGGCTGTGTAATGATGAAATCCATTACTCTTAGAAGAGATAACTATGATTAGTGTCTTTTACACCTCTGCCTCTTCTGTTCTTAAATGTTTCAGTCATAATATAATAGGCTGACCATGTGATAAGAAACAGAACTATTTTTTGTAGCCCTGGAACTAGCAGATGGAGTGAAAATAATTCAACACTCTACCTGTCTGTTATGGGCAAATATGAATATATACGAAGGAAATTTTTAGACACTTTAATAATCAATCTTATTTTGTCGGATAAATGGTTTGAAGAACTTAGAAAGGATATTTAGAAAACGGAAATAAACAAAAAAAAAAATAAAAAAAAATTTTTTAAGAAACGCTATTATTTAACAATGATTCAAATAAAAAATGAACTAAAAAGAAAAAATAAAAAAAATTACAAAAAAAATTACAGACATTACTGTTACAAATAAAAGCGTGGCGCATTTTTATTGTAAAATATTCGTTGTATAAAAATGCGCCACGCTTTTATTTGTAACAGTAATGTCTGTAATTTTTTTTACTTTTTCTTTTTAGTTCATTTTTTGTTTGAATCATTGTTAAATAATAGCGTTTCTTAAAAATTTTTTTTTTATTTTTTTTTATTTTTTTTATAATTCTTTTTCTGTGATTTTTTTTGTAATTTTTTTTTTGTAAATTTTTTTTTGTAAATTTTTTTTTATGACAGCGTATTGTCATCGAAGATAAACAAGTGTGCAAAGTTTGATTCATATTGATACGGTAGAAGTATTAAAATTTTAAGTTGCAAGATTTTATGGATCCAAGAGTAAGTTAAATAAAAGCGTTTAAAAGCTTAATGAACCGAACCAAATTCAGACCACTAATTACGGACTTTATGGGCTTTAATGAGGTGCAAAAATAGAACACCAAAGCGTACAGGACAAATACTGAGAATTTGGTTGCAAAAAGAACTTCCAGAAACGTCTGAAATCATCTCACGTGGTCTAAAATTGACCCTTCGTGAGGGAAAAATTATATAAGCACTGTGATATAATTTGTTTGTTATCTTATATAACGTATTTGCCTATTATTAATCGGTATTTTTTATTAAGGAGATTGTATTAATGTGTCGTAATATGATCTGCCGTAAGCAATACGGTTTGTTGAACTCGATAAAATTTTCATAAATTCAAAATGGTAATTTTCAGTAATTCATTTAAAATTTTAACCACCCTTATTGTAAAATCGGTTATTAAAAATTACAATTTCTTTGTGCTCGCACTGTTTAACAGTTTTCTTCTTTTGTTTCGTTTGTGATATGTGATTATGTAATAAGTGATTTCAGCCAACTGTTGTATTACTAAAGACCTGCTTAGAATAATTCTGTATTAAGCGGAAAGAATGTGTTAATAAATCGATGCAGTGACGAATATAATCTAATGTTACTAACCTTTTTACTTTCTCTTGCCTATATGAATATATAGGAAGGAAAGTATTGTTTTCATGTCGATTTTTCGAAATCGAGTTTTCACCGGATCTATACGTTTTCAGACCCCCTGAACCCAAAAAACATGTTTTTAGCGATTGGTCTGTGTGTGTGTCTGTGTGTGTGTGTGTGTGTGTGTGTGTGTGTGTGTGTGTGTGTGTGTGTGTGTGTGTGTGTGTGTGTGTGTGTGTGAACAGAATATCTCATGAACGGAACATCGTACGAACTTGAAACTTAAGTTAAGTACCACTACCGGACTGGACACGAACATTTTCATCAAAATCGGTCAACCGGAAGTAGTAGTTTATTCGTATAATTTTTCAGTTTTTTGCGATTTTCTCAAAAACTGGTCCTACGATTTTTTTTAAAATCGCCTATTTTACTCAATTTTTTATTCTCTACAAGATAGGGTAGGCGCCATGTTTGCTGAAATTCTCGGTGAAGCTGTTTTCACGTAAAAACGTTGTTTTTTTAAGATTACGGCTTTAATATAAATTTTAGCGCAAAAACTTATATAATAAAAGTTGTAGAGAATTTAAAAACCTACAACTTTTATTTCAAACATTTTTTTGTATAACGCTTAGTTTAGCGGTAATTTGCGATTTTCTGTTTTTTTCTCACGAAAACGTGTGAAAAATCGATTTTTTTTAGATTTTGGCCTTAGAATGCATTTTACGACAAAAGTATATATAATTAAATTTATAGAAAATTAAAAGATCTACAGCTTTTATTTAGAGCATTTTTCTCTACAGAGCCTAGTTTAGAGAGAAAGAGTGATTTTCCGTATTTCTAAGCCAAACTGAGGTTGATTTTCATTTTGCGTCTTTCACTCATGATTAAAATTAGGTTATGTTTTTGAGGTTAGTTTTTGTTTATTTCTAATATTTTATTAATAATGTTAGGTTTATTATTAATTATTTGCATTGGCAAGAGAAAGTTGTGTGAGTGTTTCACACCAGATTTTTCATTATGAATCGGTTTCGGAGATATAAATTTGTACCTAAATCTTAATCCGGTTATTGGTTTTCCTCTTTCTTAATACGTGGTGTGGCTATTAAATAACGAGACTGACGTTGTAAAAAATTTAATTTTAATTTTATACATAATCACTTATTGTCACCTTCAATATACACTCCTTCTCTATCCCTACAACGCTCCATGCGAATTTTCCAGTGTTGGAAACAGTGCTGGAAGTCATCTTCTGTCAGCTCCTTCAGGACACGTGCTGCTTTTTCTTTTACAGCTTCCACAGACTTAAATCTTGTCCCTTTTAATGCAGATTTCACCTTAGGGAGCAGGTAGAAGTCACATGGTGCAAGATCTGGTGAATAAGGTGGATGTTCTAACACTGAGATGCTGTTCTTGGCTAGGAACCTCTTGGCAGATAACGCGGAATGAGCTGGCGCATTGTCTTGGTGGAGAACCCATGCGCTAAAATGCATATTAAAGCCGTAATCTTAAAAAAACAATTTGTTTACGTGAAAACAGCCTCACCAAGAATTTTAGCAAACATGGCGCCTACCCTATCTTGTAGAGCATAAAACATTTAGTAAACCAGGCGATTTTTAAAAAAAATCGTGTGATCAGTTTTTTGAGAAAATCGCAAAAAACTGAAAAATTATGCGAATAAACTACTACTTCCGTTTGACCGATTTTGATGAAAATGTTCGTTTCGGGTTTGGTAGTGGTATGTAACTTTAGTTTCAAGTTTCAAGTTCGTACGATGTTCCGTTCTTTAGATATTCTGTTCACACAGACCAATCGCTAAAAACATGTTTTTTGGGTTCAGGGGGTCTGAAAACGTGTAGATTCTGTGATAACTCGATTTCAAAAAATCGACTTTAAAACAATACTTTCCTTCCTATATATTCATATAGGCAAGAGAAAGTAAAAATCCCTGTGTAACATGCTTTTCCTATTTAAACAATACGGTCTTAGTAAATTGAACCTACTACTGTAAGCCTTTGTAAAGATTACAATCAGCTATGAGACGCGTCATCTTATGAAAGGGAATTTTAATTATCAATTTAATTTATAAAAGACTTTTGAGTTTAAATCTACAGTTCAGCCGTCCTTAGTTTGCTCCTGCTGTCAACAAACCAAAGCCAGCTACTACAGGGTGCACGACTTTCTGGATGTCGTATTCCTATTAAGTTAGCTATGTTTTAAATTATAAGTACTTAAAACATCAGTCATGACATGATGTGAGCCTAACAATTTTATTTATAAAAATACTTTTAAATGTATTTTGTATTTAAATACTATTGAAAGTATTTTGTTGTTACTTTTTAATCACCGTGTACACATTTTTATATAATGCGCATGCTCAGTGACGTCATTATTTGTTTATATTAGGAGCAAACTAAGAAAGGCTGGACTGTATGTATGTGGGGGATGATTGGCTTTTCGATAACGAACACACTATAATTTCATGAAAGAACAATACAGATTCCAATTTAATAGCCGCGTTATTGTGAATAATTACAATTAAACATTTAAGTATTTGTTATCATTTGTCAGATTCCACTCACCCCCGCCCCATCATATGTTTTTATGTTTTATTCATATTGTATGCGAATCATTTACCTTTTCTTCTTTCCTTTCAAATTATTAGTCTATCATCAATTATCGTTTAATTTACAGTCCAGCCTCTCTTAGTTTGCTCCTAGTGTAAACAAATAATAACGTCACTGAGCATGCGCATTGTATCAAAATGTGTACACGCTGATTAAAAAGTAACATCAAAATACTTTCAAAAGTATTTAAATACAAAATAGTTTTAAAAGTACTTTTCTAAATGAAATTGTTAGGCCTACATCATATCATGACTGATGTTTTTAGTACTTTAAGTACTTTTAATTTAAAAAATAGTTAATAGGAATACGAGATCCGTAAAGTCGCAGACTCTAGCGTGCACCCTGTAGTAGGTGGCTTTTGTTTGTTGACAGTAGGAGCAAACTAACAACGGCTCGACTGTATGTGGGGGATGATTGGCTTTCCAATAACGGACACATTATAATTTCGTGAACGAACAATACAGATTTCAACTTAATAGCCGCTTTATTTTGAATTACAATTAAACATTTAAGTATTTGTTACCATTTGTCAGATTCCACTCACCCCCGCCCTGTCATATGTTTTTATGTCTTATTCATATTATATGCGAATCATTTATCTTTTCTTCTTTCCTTTCAAATTATTAGTCTATCATCAATTATCTTTCTAATTTAAGTATATTTTCTTCTTTCTCTTTCTCCGTTGTGTTGGTTGATTCATTGTAATGCGACCGGTGGTTCGTGATGTGCGTCATTCGAAATTGATTGCGATAGTGAAATGAGAAGAAGAGGGTCATCTAAGTTCAGACTGTAAATTAATCTGATCTAATTTAAAAACGTTCTTATGTTGTATTAATGAATCAGGTTTTCCATAATAGTAATGTTTTAATATTTTAAATTGTTTTAATCGACGTTCGATTAGAATTTCCTTTTTCCATTATACATTCTTAAACGTTTTGTACCTGTTTAAGGAAAAGTTTCTTTACATCTCCATTATGTTTTTTTTAAATTTTTTTGTTGATCGTTGCTAATAAATACGTGTGTGTTTAGGTGATCTTTTGTTTTTTTGTTTAGCGTCCGACTGTTCTGCAATTACTGCTAATGCAGACGGTGAAGAATGAAATGAATTTTTTGTAACGTATGAAAATATGCCGTACCTGAATGGGATTCGAACCCAAGACCGCATGATGAAAGGCGAGCACGTTACCAACTATATTAAGCTACCAACTATATAGGTGATCAGCCGAAAAGCTGGTTTCAACCTGTAGAGGGTTTAGAACGTAAAACGAATAGTTAGGTTTCTATTCAGTATGAAACCATGCGTTTCATACTGAATAGAAGAGTATGCTTATCAGCGTACCAGGCCCACTGAAAAGCATCTACTTTCCACCGTGCAAATGACACCTTCACTTTATTCACCACAGGTGCTGGCTGTACAATTAAATTCATTACTCTGAGAGGAGATAACTCTGACTAGTGTGTTTTACACCTTTATCTCTTAAAAGATAAATGTTCTTAAATGCTTCAGTCATATAATTGGGTGACCATGTGATAAGAAACACAACTAGAGTCTGTCTACGCTAAGAGTACTCCGAAGTAGGCAACCAGCAATACAAGTGAGCATGCGCATTAATTAAAAATACGCACAGCATGATCAAAAAAAAAATTCCATACAACACTGATTCGCTCAAAGCTTAATATAGCCTAATAAAAACACGCTAAATTCATTTGTTAGAAAATGTTTAATAAATCGAACATTAGTTTACCATTAATAACTAAAACTTTTACTATTGTTATTCTTACATTGTTATTTTTCGTTACAATATTTAATATTATTATTTACCGGTGTACTTTGATGGTTGGGGTTTAATTAACCATACTCTCTCAGGAATGGTCGGCCTGGGTCTGTACAAGACTACACCTCATTTACACGTCATACACATCATCCTCATCTCATTGGGTCTTGGGGTTGCTTATTGTTCTAAATTGAACAGATTGCAACGTACACAAATTAGGAATAAAAAAAAATCAGGTTACGTTTATTGAGGTTAGTTTTTTTGTTTGTTTCTAATGTTTTATTACTAATGTTAAACAACCCACCGGGTTGGTCTAGAAGTAAAGTCGTCGCCTCGAGTCAGCTGTTTAACAGCTGATTTTCGGAGACGAAGGTTCCTGGTTCAAATCCTAGGAAAGGTAGTCACTTTTATACGGATTTGAATACTAGACAGTGGTTACCGGTGTACTTCGATGGTTGGGTTTCAATTAACCATACTCTCTCAGGAATGGTCGGCCTGAGTCTGTACAAGACTACACCTCATTTACACGTCATACATATCATCCTCATCTCATTGGGTCATGGGGTTGCTTATTGTTCGAAATTGAACTTATTGCAACGTACACACATTAGGAATCTTAAAAAAAAAAAAAAAATATGTTAAACGGTTTATTGTTAATTATTTGCATTGGCAAGAGAATGTTGTGTGAGTGTTTCACACCAGATTTTTAGGATACTTAAAATCAGCTTAGCAACACTGTTAATAGTCTGCTCAAGTTTTCGAGAAACTAACATTTCTGTTTACGGTAACAAACAGTTATATTCGTACAGTTAATCTACAAATGGTTCCGCGATATATTGTATATGCTCTGGGCATAGTATAAGTTGTTGTGTTTGTTGAACTGAAATTAAAGTAGTCGCGCATGCTCACTGATGATTTTCCCCCTTTACCCCTCGTTGCAAACAAAGGCTAACTCATGACTAAAGTACCTTCTTGAACGGAACATCGTACGAAGTTGAAACTTACGTTAAGTACTACTAGAGAACCCGATACCAACATTTTCATCAAAATCGGTCTGAGTGTTTTACACTAGATTTTTTTTTTTAGTGATGGATGCGAATAATTTTTTTTTGTAATCCCTAATATGTGTACGTTGCAATCTGTTCAATTGAGAACAATAAGCAACCCCATGACCCAATGAGATGAGGATGATGTGTATGACGTGTAAATGAGGTATAGTCTTGTACAGACTCAGGTCGACCATTCCTGAGAGAGTATGGTTAATTGAACCCCAACCATTAAAGTACAGCGGTAACCACTGTCTAGGATTCAAATCCGTATAAAAGTAATTACCTTTACTAGGATTTGAACCAGGAACCTTCGTCTCCGAAAATCAGCTGTTAAACAGCTGATTTTGGTGACGACTTTACCTTTAGACCAACCCGGTGGGTTTGCCAATAATATTGACCAAGAATATTTGTGCGTTATTCAGTTAATTGAATACAGACTATACATTTTTTTTGACGTCTGACTGTTCTGCAATTACTGCTAATGCAGACGGTGAAGGATGAAATGATTTTTTTGTAACGTATGAAAATATGCGGTGCCTGAATGGGATTCGAACCCAAGACCGCATGATGAGAGGCGAACACGTTACCAACTGCGCCAATGCGGCCGGCTACAGACTATAAATGATTGTTTCCGTAATTGGTTTCTTTAGATGTACGATATACGCAATCGTTTTTTCTCAATTATGTTTTTACTTTCTCTTGCCTATATGAATATATAGGAAGGAAAGTATTGTTTTCATGTCGATTTTTCGAAATCGAGTTTTCACCGGATCTATACGTTTTCAGACACCCTGAACCCAAAAAACATGTTTTTAGCGATTGGTCTGTGTGTGTGTGTGTGTCTGTGTGTGTGTGTGTGTGAACAGAATATCTCAAGAACGGAACATCGTACGAACTTGAAACTTGAAACTTAAGTTACATACCACTACCGGACGCGACACGAACATTTTCATCAAAATCGGTCAACCGGAAGTAGTAGTTTATTCGTATAATTTTTCAGTTTTTTGCGATTTTCTCAAAAACTGGTCCTACGATTTTTTTTAAAATCGCCTATTTTACTCAATTTTTTATTCTCTACAAGATAGGGTAGGCGCCATGTTTGCTGAAATTCTCGGTGAGGCTGTTTTCACGTAAAAACGTTGTTTTTTTAAGATTACGGCTTTAATATAAATTTTAGCGCAAAAACTTATATAATAAAAGTTGTAGAGAATTTAAAAACCTACAACTTCTGTTTCAAACATTTTTTTGTATAACGCTTAGTTTAGCGGTAATTTGCGATTTTCTGTTTTTTTTCTCACGAAAACGTGAGAAAAATCAATTTTTTTAACATTTCGGTCTTAGTATGCATTTTACGACAAAAGTGTATATAATTAAATTTATAAAAAATTAAAAGATCTACAACTTTTGTTTAAAGCATTTTTCTCTACAGAGCCTAGTTTAGCGTGAAAGCGTGATTTTCCGTATTTTTAAGCCAAACTGAGTTCGATTGTCATTTTGCGTCATTCACTCATGATTAAAATAAGGTTATGTTTTTGAGGTTAGTTTTTGTTCATTTCTAATGTTTTAATACTAATGTTAAATTATATTGTAAATTATTTGCATTGGCAAGAGAAAGTTGTGTGAGTGTTTCACACCAGATTTTTTCTATTCCATTCCATAATGTGGAAATTAACGTTTACCTATTTTTCTCTCTTCAATTGTTTGTTTTTTGTGTAATTTTCGAAATTTATTCTAAAAATAACCTCTTTAATGATTTACGTGTTCATATTGCAGTTAGACTAAATTGTTCATGTTGAAATCTTGTTCGAGTTTTAATTTTTTTTTTTTACGTGATTTTCTATTTTTGTTTTCTTTTTGTTCAGTTTGACGTAGATTGTAACTATTTTTGTTTCTGTTAATGTGATGTGTTTGTTTTTTTGTCGAAGAATATTAGTGTTTTTATGGAATCCTAATGTCGTTGACACATTAAAAATAATGATTACTACCAGTTTATGTTTAAAAAAACTAGTTTCGATTACAAATCACTGATAGGCCTCCACTTTATGACGTCATTCGATTTGGTGTTGGCATCTTAATCATTTGTAATTCTCCTTTTTTCATTTCAATTTAGATTTTGTAGTCTACTATTTATGTTTTTTTTGTATTTAAACTTTTATTATACGGTTTTTTTTATTGTTGTAATTAAAGTAATTAGGTATTTATTTCACCGAATTTTTCGCATAATGTACCCAACACTATATTATAATTTTAACCTGTCCAGGGCAACGTTCTGCCCGCGGGCCGTACTAAATGGTCATTATAAAAACTAAAAATTTTCCTGAGGTGTTCATCCTGTATATTGAATTAGCATTTATGTTGTTTAGGTCATCAGCCGAAAGGCTGGTTTAAACCTGTAAAGGATTTACTAAGTAAAATCTGGTGTGAAACACTCACACAACTTTCTCTTGCCAATGCAAATAATTAATAATAAACCTAACATTATTAATAAAATATTAAAAATAAACAACAACTAACCTCAAAAACATAACCTTATTTTAATCATGAATGGAAGACGCAAAATGAAAATCGAACTCAATTTGGCTTAAAAAAAACGGAAAATCACACTTTCACGCTAAACTAGGCTCTGTAGAGAAAAATTCTTTAAACAAAAGTTGTAGATCTTTTAATTTTCTATAACTTTTATTATATACACTTTTGTCGTAAAATGCATACTAAGACCGAAATGTTAAAAAAATCGATTTTTCTCACGTTTTCGTGAGAAAAAAAACAGAAAATCGCAAATTACCGCTAAACTAAGCGTTATACAAAAAAATGTTTGAAACAGAAGTTGTAGGTTTTTAAATTCTCTACAACTTTTATTATATAAGTTTTTGCGCTAAAATTTATATTAAAGCCGTAATCTTAAAAAAACAACGTTTTTACGTGAAAACAGCCTCACCGAGAATTTCAGCAGACATGGCGCCTACCCTATCTTGTAGAGAATAAAAAATTGAGTAAAATAGGCGATTTTAAAAAAAATCGTAGGACCAGTTTTTGAGAAAATCGCAAAAAACTGAAAAATTATACGAATAAACTACTACTTCCGGTTGACCGATTTTGATGAAAATGTTCGTGTCGCGTCCGGTAGTGGTATGTAACTTAAGTTTCAAGTTTCAAGTTCGTACGATGTTCCGTTCTTGAGATATTCTGTTCACACACACACACACACAGACACACAGACACACACACAGACCAATCGCTAAAAACATGTTTTTTGGGTTCAGGGGGTCTGAAAACGTATAGATCCGGTGAAAACTCGATTTCGAAAAATCGACATGAAAACAATACTTTCCTTCCTATATATTCATATAGGCAAGAGAAAGTAAAAATTAGGAGTGAGTTGCTTTGCATTTGATTCCCTCACTGAGTGGAAAAGTATGCTTATCAGCATGCCAAGCCCAATGAAAAGCATCTACTTACCATCCTGCATATGACACCGTTACTTCATTCACCACAGGGTGTAGAATAGCAGTCTATCATACATAGTATCGTTGATCAAATGTCAAGATTAGAAGTCAATTGTTGGAGGATTTCAAATAAATAATAAAATAATTAAACATCAGAATAAATAATTTCCAGTTATTATCTTAATATTTTGTATCAAGAATTAAATACATGAAACAAAAATTTAACAAGAAATATTAGAAGTAAAAAATAATAATTCCAGAAGTCAAATAGTTAAACTTATTGGGTAGTGAAGCCACTAAAAACAAATTAAAGTATAATTTTAAATAAATAATTTCAATTAATTAATATTTAATAAAAGGAAATTAATACAATACCAAGATCTAAATGAATTAAGAAACTGAAATCAATAACACAATGATTTAGAAACCAACAGATGAAATTTAAGAGAGTTAATTCAATACTAAAACCGATTGTTAACAATGGTCCAGTCTCCCATTCGATCCAGATCAATGAAAAAAAGCACACATAAGAACTTCAAGAACTCTAAGAACTTCATCTCGTAACTATATTTTTTAAATTTTCATATTTAATTCTGAGCTCATTAGGCAGGCTTTAACATTATACAATTGCAATTAACCTAATTAAAGATTTAGTATTATAAGAAAACGTGTTATCAATAAATAAATTAAATTCAAAGATCAGTAATTAATAATTTTTGTATAATTCAATTTTTGTCAATTTAAATTTAGTAACGTTAAATCATTTTCCATCTTAAAATTCATTTGCGTTTATTTCATTCTTTACATTTATTATACATTTCTTTATTTATTTAAATTCATTTAATTTAAATTTCAAATACCATTTAAAATCCCTTTACAAGGGTCTGGCTGTAGCCTATATTGGAAATTCATTAATCTCAGAGGAGATAACTCTGACTAGTGTCTTTTACACTTCTACCTCTTCTGTTCTTAAATGGATGTCACATAGTTGGTTGACATTGTAATAAGAAACACAACTATTTTTACTTTCTCTTGCCTATATGAATATATAGGAAGGAAAGTATTGTTTTCATGTCGATTTTTCGAAATCGAGTTTTCACCGGATCTATACGTTTTCAGACCCCCTGAACCCAAAAAACATGTTTTTAGCGATTGGTCTGTGTGTGTGTTTGTGTGTGTGTGTGTCTGTGTGTGAACAGAATATCTCAAGAACGAAACATCGTACGAACTTGAAACTTGAAACTTAAGTTACATACCACTACCGGACGCGACACGAACATTTTCATCAAAATCGGTCAACCGGAAGTAGTAGTTTATTCGTATAATTTTTCAGTTTTTTGCGATTTTCTCAAAAACTGGTCCTACGATTTTTTTTAAAATCGCCTATTTTACTCAATTTTTTATTCTCTACAAGATAGGGTAGGCGCCATGTTTGCTGAAATTCTCGGTGAGGCTGTTTTCACGTAAAAACGTTGTTTTTTTTAAGATTACGGCTTTAATATAAATTTCAGCGCAAAAACTTATATAATAAAAGTTGTAGAGAATTTAAAAACCTACAACTTCTGTTTCAAACATTTTTTTGTATAACGCTTAGTTTAGCGGTAATTTGCGATTTTCTGTTTTTTTTCTCACGAAAACGTGAGAAAAATCGATTTTTTTAACATTTCGGTCTTAGTATGCATTTTACGACAAAAGTGTATATAATAAAAGTTATAGAAAATTAAAAGATCTACAACTTTTGTTTAGAGCATTTTTCTCTACAGAGCCTAGTTTAGCGTGAAAGCGTGATTTTCCGTATTTCTAAGCCAAACTGAGTTTGTCATTTTGCGTCTTTCACTCATGGTTAAAATAAGGTTATGTTTTTGAGGTTAGTTTTTGTTTATTTCTAATATTTTATTAATAATGTTAGGTTTATTATTAATCATTTGCATTGGCAAGAGAAAGTTGTGTGAGTGTTTCACACCAGATTTTTGTTGCCCTAGATTTAGCAAATACAGTGGAAATAATTTTACACTTCATCTGCCTGTTACGGGCAAATTTTATTGATAATAAAATAAAATAAGAAATATATAAACGGTGGATATATGCTACATTCTTGAATAAATAGAAAATGTTATGCATACTAAGGCCGAATTCTTAAAGAAATCAATTTTTATACTGATTTTCTTAATAAAAACAAGAAAATCACTAGTTACCGCTAAACTAAGCGTTTTACAAAAAAATGTTTGAAATAAAAGTTGTAGGATTTTAAATTTTCTACCGCTTTTATTAAGTATATGCATTTTTGCGCTAAAAATGCGTATTAAGCCGCAAACTTAAAAAAAATTTTACAAGAAAACAGGCTTCCCAAGAATTTCAGCAAACATGGCGCCTACCTTATCTTGTAAAACATAAAAAGTGTAGTAAATGAGGCGATTTTTTAAAAAAATCGTAGCAGCCTTTTTTTGAGAAAATCGCAAAAAAATGAAAAATGACACGAATAAACTACTTCTTCCAATTGACCAATTTTGATGAAAATGTTCGGGTCCTCTAGTGGTATCTTAAGTTTCAAGTTTGTGCGATGTTCCGTTCTTGAGATATTTTGTTTACACACACACACACACACACACACACACACACACACACACACACACACACACACACACACACACACACACACACACACACACACACACACACACACACACACACACACACACACACACACACACACACACACACACACACACACACACACACACACACACACACACACACACACATACACACACACACACACACACACACACACACACGCACACGCACACGCACACGCACACGCACACGCACACGCACACGCACACGCACACGCACACGCACACGCACACGCACACGCACACGCACACGCACACGCACACGCACACGCACACGCACACGCACACGCACACGCACACGCACACGCACACACACACACACACACACACACACACACACACACACACACACACAGACCAGTCGCTAAAAACATATTTTTTTGGGTCCAGGGGGCTGAAAACGTGTATATCCATAGAAAACTCGATTCCGAAAAATCGACTTGTAAACAATTTTTCCCTTCTTAGATATTTATATAGGCTAGAGAAAGAAAAAAATACTATAATATACAGGCTTATTTAGGCTAATTTTTTGTAAGCCTAGCCTTAAGATAATTATTATTTTGATCTGAAATTTCATTAAATTGTAAGTATGCCTAATAGTTCTTATTTCTTTCATATTTGTTTAATTATTAAATATACTACCGGTTGTCTCAAAAGTCCGAGTGCGGCAAAATATTTCGCAAACAAGTTGTTATTTTTCAAAACACAATATAATTTTATAAAAGAAAAGAAAATGTACTGAAATCTTGTTTGTACATTTTTTCCGCTATCTTGAATGTCACATTTTTTTACTTTCTCTTGCCTATATGAATATATAGGAAGGAAATTATTATTGTTTTCATGTCGATTTTTCGAAATCGAGTTTTCACCGGATCTACACGTTTCCAGAACCCCTGAACCCAAAAAAACATGTTTTTAGCGATTGGTCTGTGTGTGTGTGTGTGTGTGTGTGTGTGTGTGTGTGTGTGTGTGTGTGTGCGCGTGTGTGTGTGTGTGTGTGTGCGCGCGTGCGCGCGCGTGTGTGTGTGTGCTTTACATATTGTAAAGCGACAATCTCTTTCAAGAGAGAGTGAAGACCTGCCCTGAATGGGCATAATTTTCCTGATCTGTCTCTAAAATTTATTTAACTGATTAATTTCAGTTTATTTCAGCAAATTTTTAATAGCCCTTGCTTTCTAACGGTTGTACAATGCTACATTGAAATTAGGTAAAAAAATCTTGACAAACAATATATCCTATTGTTTACTATGTTACAACTGACTTAGCTGAAGTAATTTTTGATGTATCTGTGTAAATGATCTGATAATTTGTTCAAATTAAACGGACTTTTTGGGTCACCCTGTAAATATATATATTTATAAACTACGCTTCAATTAAAAACCGATTAGATTGTCTAAAAAAAAATCAGTATTAATTTTTTATTGTTATTATTAGTACCGTGCGTTCGGAAAGTCGCTGTGCACTGGAATTGTGACTATGGATTTATGAAAATATGTATAAAGAAATGACTAAGCATTTTGGAAAAAATTTATTCAATACCTTAATTACATTGTTAAACCGTGATTACATTGTTTATAGAAGGTGTTTGAAATGACCTCCATTGGCATCAATACAGCATTGCACTCGTTTCATTTTGTTTGCAAACACCTTTCGCAACTGAAGAACAGTGATTCCTTGAATGTATGCCGTTATTGCGGCTTTAAGTTCGTCAATCGTGTGTGGTCTGTTCCGATACACAGTTTGTTTCGCCGCACCCCATAAAAAGAAATCGGGGGGAGTCAGATCAGGAGATCTTGCAGGCCACAAATTCTTTGAAATTATTCGTTCACCAAACACGTTGCATAACGTTTTATAGTTGCGAAAGGTGTTTGCAAACAAAATGAAACGAGTGCAATGCTGTATTGATGCCAATGGAGGTCATTTCGAACACCTTCTATAAACAATGTAATCACGGTTTAACAATGTAATTAAGGTATTGAATAAATTTTTTTCCAAAATGCTTAGTCATTTCTTTATACATATTTTCATAAATCCATAGTCACAATTCCAGTGCACAGCGACTTTCCGAACGCACGGTATTATTATGTAATTTGTAAGCTATTACTAAATAATGTAAGAAATTTGTAAGGGCTTTACAGTTCAAGTAATTACCAAGGTCAATGTCGAAATTTTTTGTCAATATTTTATTTGAAGTCGCTTCAATAGCTCGGTGATCTGCGACTTCTGTTCTGGGTTCAGAAAGTGTAACAATTTGTTTTGACATGCAAGGATTTTTCTGACTAGCCGGGAATCTAACCACGAAGTTTTTACTTTCTCTTGCCTATATGAATATGTAGGAAGGAAAGTATTGTTTTCATGTCGATTTTTAGGAATCGAGTTTTCACCGGATTACACGTTTTCAGACACCCTGAACCCAAAAAAACATGTTTTTAGCGATTGGTCTGTGTCTGTGTGTGTGTGTCAACAGAATATCTCAAGAACAGAATATCGTACTAACTTGAAACTTAAAACTTAAGTTACATACCACTACCGGACCCGACACGAATATTTTCATCAAAATCGGTCAACTGGAAGTAGTAGTTTATTCGTGTAATTTTTCTTATTTTTCTCAAAAACTGGTCCTACGATTGTTTTAAAAATCGCCTGGTTTACTAAATTTTTTATGCTCTACAAGATAGGGTAGGCGCCATGTTTGCTGAAATTCTTGGTGAGGCTGTTTTCACGTAAAAAAATTGTTTTTTAAAATTGTAGCTTTAATATGCATTTAAGCGCAAAAATGTAGGTAATATGTAATAAAAGTTGTAGAGAATTTAAAAAACTACAACTTTTTATTTCAAACATTTTTTTGTATAACGCTTAGTTTAGCGGTAATTAGCGATTTTCTGCTTTTATTTGTTTCGAATACGTGTGAAAAAATCGATTTATTTAAAGATTTCGGCCTTAGTGGCCTATGCATTTTACGACATGAGTGTATAAAATCAAATTTATAGGAAATTTAACGATATACAACTTTTATTTACAGCATTTTCTGTACAGAGCCTAGTTTAGCGTAAAAGAGTGATTTCCCGTATTTTTAAGCCAAACTGAGGTCGATTTTCATTTTGCGTCTTTCACTCATGATTAAAATAAGGTTATATTTATTGAGGTTAGTTTTTTGTTTATTTCTAATGTTTTATTACTAATGTTAGGTTATATTGTTAATTTTATTTGCATTGGCGAGAGAAAGTTGTGTGAGTGTTTCACACCACTTTATTTCATTGAAGTTTATTTTGGTATACAGTGATGGTGGCCCATAGGTCGGTTTCACCAATATTTACGGAAATCGGAAGAAAAGTTAATGGTGTAAGAAACCTACAGACAAAAAAAAACAAATTTACTACTTGAACTGTACATATATATTACCTTGAAAATGTTATAGCAGGTGTTCAAAATGTCCACCATGATTCTCTACACACTTAATACAGCGACTTGTTGTTGTTGTTGTTGTTGTTTAGGTCATCACCCAAAAGGCTGGTTTGAACCCGTAGAGGTTTTACTAAGTAAAACGAGAAGTGAGGTGGTTTACCATTACCACAACTCACTTAGTGGAAAAGTATGCTTATCAGCATGCCGAGCCCTCTGAAAAGCACATATTTTCCACTCTGCAAATGACACCTTCACTTCATTCACCACAGGGTCTGGCTGTATAATAAAATTCATTACTTTTAGAGGAGATAACTCCGATTAGTGTCTTTTACACCTCTACCTCTTCTGTTCTTAAATGATTCAGTCATTTAATTGGCTGACCATATGATAAGAAACAGAAATATTTATTTTAGCGACTTATAACTGAAAACAAATTCACAAATTTTCAACAGTAACATTTAATCGTCATTTACATAGTCAAATGCAATTTCAATTGAACTTTTTAAAGTTCGTGCCGGTTTTGTGGCTTGGAAGAATACACTAGTTCCTTTACAATTGCCCCACAGAGAAAAATCACTTGACGTTAAGTCTGGCGAGGGGGCAGGCCATTGGATTGTACCACGACGACCAATACATTCATTTACTTTGCAATTTAAAAACTCACAAAATTCGATACCGAAATTTGCTGGGGCGCCATCTTGTTGCCAGTTTTTTTGTAATCCCTAATATGTGTACGTTACAATCTGTTCAATTGAGAACAATAAGCAACCCCATGCCCCAATGAGATGAGGATGATGTGTATGACGTGTAAATGAGGTGTAGTCTTCTACAGACTCAGGTCGACCATTCCTGAGAGCGTATGGTTAATTGAACCCCAACCATCAAAGTACACCGGTAACCACTGTCTAGTACTAAAATCCGTATAAAAGTAACTACCTTTACTAGGATTTGAACCAGGAACCTTCATCTCCGAAAATCAGCTGTTAAACAGCTGATTGTGGCGACAACTTTACCTCTAGACCAACGTGCTCACCTCTCATCATGCGGTCTTGGGTTCGAATCCCATTCAGGCACGGCATTTTTTCATACGTTACAAAAAATAATTTCATCATTCACCGTCTGCATTAGCAGTAATTGCAGAACAGTCGGACGTTAAACAAAACAAAAAACCTAGACCAACCCGGTGGGTAAAAAAATCTAATTCAATTCATTAAGTTAATAAACTTAAGTTCATTAAGTTAATTCAAGTCATTAAGTTAATAATTCATTAAGTTGCCAGATTATCGATTGGATATTGTAAACATTAATTTTTGTAATGCATAAAAATGAATAGACTATATGCTTTACCGACAAAGATCGCTTCAAAGTGGTAGTAAATGTAACGGTAGGTTTTAACTTGTGAAAATTTCCAGACTCTGGCCCGGGAATCAAACCCGGGACATTCTCGTGTTCGGTTAGAGTGCTACCACTACGCTACGAAATGGGCCAGATTTGAAATCGATTAATTTACAAAAATAACGACTATCAAAAAAGTAGACTGAAGTATCATTCAAGTTAGTTTATTAACTTAATGAATTGAATTAGATTTTTTTATGACCCGATTTTGACTTCACCGATAAGTTTTCTATCAGAAATTATCTATCCATAAATAAATTATAAATTACTGTATTATATATATATATTTTATATATAATTTATTTATTTATTTCTTTAAATACATAAATAAAATTGTAATGTAATCTGTAATAGTGTGTTAGTGGCGAGAGAGAGTCGTTTTAAGAAAGATCACTGGCCTCTAGACCTTCCAAGGGCATCATCTTTTGTTTTATTTTTGATTAACATATCGAAAAAAGACCTAATCGATTAATCGATTACGCTACACTTATTTTTGCTAATTCTCTGTTTATTTGGTTTTTATTGCATTATAATTATGCTATTATTTGCACGCACTTTTTATCATTTCATATTTTTGTTATTGTTTTTTTACTTTCTCTTGCCTATATGAATATATAGGAAGGAAAGTATTGTTTTCATGGCGATTTTTCGAAATCGAGTTTTCACCGGATCTATACGTTTTCAGACCCCCTGAACCCAAAAAACATGTTTTTAGCGATTGGTCTGTGTGTGTGTGTGTGTGTCTGTGTGTGTGTGTGTGTCTGTGTGTGAACAGAATATCTCAAGAACGGAACATCGTACGAACTTGAAACTTGAAACTTAAGTTACATACCACTACCGGACGCGACACGAACATTTTCATCAAAATCGGTCAACCGGAAGTAGTAGTAACTTAGTTTATTCCTATAATTTTTCACTTTTTTGCGATTTTCTCAAAAACTGGTCCTACGATTTTTTAAAAAATCGCCTATTTTACTCAATTTTTTATTCTCTACAAGATAGGGTAGGCGCCATGTTTGCTGAAATTCTCGGTGAGGCTGTTTTCACGTAAAAACGTTGTTTTTTTAAGATTACGGCTTTAATATAAATTTTAGCGCAAAAACTTATATAATAAAAGTTGTAGAGAATTTAAAAACCTACAACTTTTGTATCAAACATTTTTTTGTATAACGCTTAGTTTAGCGGTAATTTGCGATTTTCTGTTTTTTTTTCTCACGAATACGTGAGAAAAATCGATTTTTTTAACATTTCGGTCTTAGTATGCATTTTACGACAAAAGTATATATAATAAAAGTTATAGAAAATTAAAAGATCTACAACTTTTGTTTAGAGCATTTTTCTCTACAGAGCCTAGTTTAGCGTGAAAGCGTGATTTTCCGTATTTTTAAGCCAAACTGAGTTCGATTGTCATTTTGCGTCATTCACTCATGATTAAAATAAGGTTATGTTTTTGAGGTTAGTTTTTGTTCATTTCTAATGTTTTAATACTAATGTTAGGTTTATTGTTAATTATTTGCATTGGCAAGAGAAAGTTGTGTGAGTGTTTCACACCAGATTTTTTTTTATTTGTGTTAAATGTTTGCATTATATAAGGGTACAGTTAATTATAGTAAAAACCATTTCTATAAAGACTTTTGTTAAATATACGTACGAGGGTTATCCGGAAAATAACCTCCGTTTTGAAATAAAAAGTAAACGAATGAAGATACAAAAACTTTATTATATAGGCCTACATATTAAAACTACAGTTTTTCTCTATTTTTCGACATAGTCGCCAAACAGATTCAAGCACTTGTCGTACCTTGGAACAGTCTTTGAAATACCCTCGGCATAAAAATCTGCCGCCTGTGAATGTAGCCTACCATTCACGGCGTTTTGAAGCTCTTCTTCATTCGCGAACCGCTGAGATGCAAGCCACCGCTTCATGTTCGGGAACAGGTGAAAGTCACTTGGAGCCAAGTCCGGGCTGTATGGGGGATGATCAAAAACGTCCCATTTAAACTTGGCTAAAAGTTCATTTGTTCATTTGCATGACAACGCTCGCCCTCATACAGCTCGAAGAACAAATGAATTTTTGGCCAAGTTTAAATGGGGCGTTTTCGATCATCCTCTATACAGCCCGGACTTGGCTCCTAGTGACTTTCACCTGTTCCCGAACATGAAGCGGTGGCTTGCATCTCAGCGGGTCGCCATTGACGAAGTGCTTCAAAACGCTGTGAATTGTTGGCTACATTCACAGGCGGCAGAGGGTATTTCAAAGACTGTTCCAAGGTACGACAAGTGCTTGAATCTGTTTGGCGACTATGTCGAAAAACAGAGAAAAACTGTAGTTTTAATAATAATAAAGTTTTTGTATCTTCATTCGTTTACTTTTTATTTCAAAACAGAGGTTATTTTCTGGATAACCCTTGTACATCCCCGAACTTTATTGGCCGTATCTTAATTTTTCCCTCCGATGGCGCACACATGTATACGTTGGACAATTCGAATTGGCACCAGCAGCTTCGGTGTTTATCTACTCCACTCTTCGACCCCCGACATACAACGACGGTAGAATCACAAAAGTATACAATCGCTACTATAATGTGCATTACGTCACTACTACTGTGAGAGATTGCGTTAGTAGTAGTAACGTTTTACTTCATTATGTTCGTAGTAGTCAAGGGTACTATCCAAACTACATATTCTGTGTCGCCGTCTATAGCGAATAGTGAAAACAACACCCACGTATGTCAGTCACCTCACTAGGCAGCCTACTGGCCAGCGAAGAGCAATGAGATGATTAGTACAGTGTTATGACGTAACAGCAGTCTGGTACTTCGTCTTTCCCCTTCATCCTGCAGCTGCACAAAGCTTGGGGACGGGCAGTATTTTGTTTTCATAAAATTATTTTCTATTCATTAAATATATTCAGACCAATTTGTTTAATTAGTTTCATCACGCGGTCTTGGGTTCGAATCCCACTCGGGCATGGCATTTTTTCATACGTTACAAAAATTCATTTCATCGTTCACCGTCTGCATTAGCAGCAATTTGCAAAACAGTCGGACGTTAAAACCAAAAAAAAAAAAAAAAAAAATGTTTAATTAGTTGCGTGCATCTGTAGATTATAATTTAGTGAGTTTTTACAGTTCAGTTCTTGTAATTTATAATTTAAATTTTTACTGGGATAAATTAAATACATATTATAAAATTAAATAATTATTTGTAAGTTTGACCATTGTAATAAGGTTGTAGGCATTTGCATACATCGAAATTTGTACACCTTGTGGAAAGAATAGGTTGTGTATATACTTTATGCGGAACTGTGTGTACACGTAGAGCAAGAGTTGTGCCAGTTTAATTTGCCCACAGTATACATTTTTATGACACACACTTTCATATTCTTATCGTAGGATAAGGTTACTTAATTTGGTGACAGTTGAAGAATTATTTCAGAAAAGTCTTTATAAGATTTTTTTCTAATCCTAAAAACCATATCCTAGTAAAAGTGTCTTTTATTACCTGACTTACCGTTCAGCCAATTGTATGACTGAAACATTTAAGAACAGAAGAGGTAGAGGTGTAAAAGACCCTCTAGTCACAGTTATCTCCTCCGAGAGTAATGAATTTCATTATATACCCAGACCCTGTGGTGATTGAAGTGAAGGTGACATTTTTCACTCGGTGAGGAAGGCAAGGGGTAAACAACCTTTCTCCTTGTTTACTTAGCAAAACCTCTAGAGGTTCAAAACAGCCTTTCACCTGATGACCTAGCAACAACAGCAATAACGTGTATATAATTCAATTTAATCGATTAAGCGACCTGGAAACCAAACGAGATGAGAATGATATTTATGACGTTTAAATGATATGTAGGGTTTTACAGACTCAGAACGACTATTCCTGTGTCACCGCCACCCCTTCTAACTAATTATTTACAGTGTTGCCGGCTTCAATAGTTCTCCCGGCCTTTGACGGCATAGCGACAAACCTTTCGGCTGCGCACCGCAAAGGCCTTTGTCATCAAGGCCAAGCCAGTAGCCGCTCTCTATCACAGCGCTCCCGGCAGCTATATAAAGAGCGCTGCACTGAGCAGAGATTCAATTCCAAACAAGACACCAAGAGCTTCACTTCGAACTAGACAGCAGACAAGACGTCCACCACGGCACACGGCTGCCGAACTCCAGCGAAAACTAATCGACGACTTCGCAAGAGAGAAGATGATGCTTCCGCTCGCCGACCCGTCACCGTAAGCCGTCGACAGGACTTTCATCGCCCACTGACGCGAGCGATGCCCACAGCGGTCCCTCGACCGAGCCTTACGCCCACCGGACCCGACGAAGCAGCCATCGACGCACTACTGCGAGGGAAGAAGATGACGTCTCCGCTGGACGACGACACGCCGTGTCGCCCAGCTCCTCGACCGCCACGATGACTACTACAGACGACAACCGCTTAAACGGCCCTTTTCAGGGCCACCAAACTAATAAGGTTAGCCATTTAACGTCGCCATCCGGTGACACCTGTGAAATAGTGGTTAATTGAATCCCAACTATGAAAGTATACCGGCAATGGCTCCACTTGCGAATTGAACTTTGTTTTCTAAATATTGATCAATGATTTAAATTTTGGGATGAACTTGGAAAAATTAAGAACATCCGGAGATGAACATCCGGCCAGATTATCTTGTTGTTGTTTAGGTCATCAGCCAAAAGGCTGGTTTGAACCTGTAGAGGTTTTACTAAGTAAAACGAGGAGTGAGGTGGTTTACCATTGCCTTCCTCACTGAGTGTAAAAGTACGCTTATCAGCATGCCGGGCCCTCTGAAAAGCACATATTTTCCACTCTGTAAATGACACCTTCACTTCATTCACCACAGGGTCTGGCTGTACAATGAAATTCATTACTTTCAGAGGAGATAACTCTGATTAGTGTCTTTTACACCTCTACCTCTTCTGTTTTTAAATGATTCAGTCATTTAATTGGCTGACCATGTGATAAGAAACAGAACTATTTATTTTAGCCCCGCAACTAACAGATCGAGTGAAAATAATTTGACACTCCACCTGTCTGTTATGGGCAACCAGATTATCTTATCATAGAGATAACTACAAAATATGGTCGCTAAAAATTTTAATTGATTTAAAACTTTTTATATTGCACAAAACAACCGATCTTAATGGACATGACGTCAAATAAATTTACAACCAGTTTGACAAACCGTGAACTGTATCGAAGAAAAATAAGCTTATCTCGTGTTGGAAATCAGCTTAGGTGGAGTGCTTAATGAAAAACGAATATAGATTTTCCCATTGTTATATTTGGTCCTAGTGACCTTTCACAAATCGTTATAAATTTATCAGGACACGCGCTTATTTGTTTTTAAAATATAATATGCACCGCGTCAATTCCCATAGCTTTAGTCGCAAGGCTCAGATGGCAAGAACACGTGAAAAATTAGAGAAGAGCTTGGCATTAAATATGAAACAATCTGGTGTGAAACCAGGCTGTTTTCTCAAAAAAAATTGTTTATTTTAAAAATTGCGGCTTTAATATGAATATTATCGCAAAAATTTTTATAATGAAACTTGTAGACAATTTAAAAATCTACAACTTAAATTCAAATATTTTTTTGTATAACGCTTAGTTTAGCGGTAATTAGCGATTTTCTGTTTTTTTTTCTCACGAAAACGTGTAAAAAAATCGATTATTTTTTAAGATTTGAGCCTTAGTATGCATTTTATGACAAAAGTGTATTAATAAAATTTATAGGAAATTAAAAGTTGTGCAACTTTTATTTAAAGCATTTATCTCTACAGAGCCTAGTTTAGCATGAAAGAGCGATTTTCCGTATTTTTAAGCCAAACTGAGGTTGATTTTCATTTTGCGTCTTTCACTAATGATTAAAATTAGGTTTTGTTTATTAAGGTTAGTTTTTTGTTTATTTCTAATGTTTTATTACTAATGTTAGGTTATATTGTTAATTATTTGCATTGGCAAGACAAAGTCGTGTGAGTGTTTCACACCAGATTTTTGTAGCCCTGGAATTAGCAGCTCGAGTGCAAATTGAACCCTCAACTTCCCTGTTTAGGGCAAAATTTTATATTATACAGTTAGTATATAATTGTTAATTTTCCTATTTTTTATCCGGAGCTTAGTATTTGAACAGCCTTCATTACTAGGTGAATCTTTAGACAACAAAAAGTAAAATGGTGTAATTTCATATTACAGTAAAACCTCACTAATTCGGACTAATTGGGGGGGAAGTGAAGTCCGAATTATTGAAAGTCCGAATTATCGCGAATATTTGTTTACATCTAAAAATTGAATAATTTAGGCAATTAAAATTAAAAATTCTGGTGTGAAACACTCACACAATTTTCTCTTGCTAATGCAAATAATTAACAATAATCCTAATATTAGTAATAAAATATCAGAAATAAACAAAAAACTAACCTCAATAAACATAACCTAATTTTAATCATGAGTGAAAGACGCAAAATGAAAATCAACCTCAGTTTGGCTTAAAAAATACGGATAATCACTCTTTCACGCTAAACTAGGCTCTGTAGAGAAAAAATGCTCGAAATAAAAGTTTTAGATCTTTTAATTTTCTATAAATTTGATTATACTCTTTTGTCGTAAAATGGATACTAAGGCCGAAATCTTTAAAAAATCGATTTTCACACGTTTTCATGAGAAAAAAAACAGAAAATCGCTAATTACCGCTAAACTAAGCATTATACAAAACATTGTTTGAAATAAAAGTTGTAGAATTTTAAATTCTCTACAACTTTTATTATATACATTTTTGCAGTAAAATGCATAATAAAGCCGCAATCTTAAAAAAAACAATTTTTTTACGTAAAAACAGCCTCACCAACAATTTCAGCAAACATGACGCCTACCCTATCTTAAAGAGAATAAAAATTTGAGTAAACCAGGTGATTTTTAAAAAAAATCGTAGGACCAGTTTTTGAGAAAATCGCAAAAACGTGAAAAATTACACGACTAAACTACTACTTCCGGTTGACCGATTTTGATGAAAATGTTCGTGTCGGGTCCGGTAGTGGTATGTAACTAGTTTCAAGTCCGAACGATGTTCCATTCTTGAGATATTCTGTTCACACACACACACACACACACACACACACACACACACACACATAGGCTACACAAACAGACACACACACACAGACCAAAACATGTTTTTTGGGTTCAAGGGGTCTGAAAACGTATAGATCCGGTGAAAACTCGATTTCGAAAAATCGACATGAAAGAATACTTTCCTTCCTATATATTCATATAGGCAAGAGAAAGTAAAAATAAACGTTACTTGTCTGAAATATCGATGTTTAATGAATTTACAGTACAGTATATTGAAAAACAACAAAGTTAAAAGTATAGAAATAAAATTATTTACGGCAGTAAAAATATTGTTAAATAATAAATGTCCAGTGTAAAATAATATTTAATTAAAACACTGTACTTACGTACCGATTATTTGGCACTTGTAGAAGTAGAGGGTTGACAAATATCCTCAGGGATCATTTGAGGTTGCTTAGAAAAAAAACTTGTTATTTTTTTTCTGTGATTCTTTGCTACACTGTTTTCTTATAACTTGGCGCATCTCTCTTAGGATAAGATAATAGTCATTGAATTCCGGAATGAAATCTACAAATTCAATAAGTTCGTCTATGTGGTTTCTCACTTCACTAGCTTAATTAAATTGTGGAATGTTTTCTTCACCGAGTAACCAATAATGTATTACAGGATGAAACAATTTTTATTAGACAGTTAAAAGCTATTTTTTTTTGAAGTAGCACTTTATTAATTTTTAACTAAAAAACTTCTAAAAAAATTAAAAAAGCTGCTCTTCTTGGAGTAGTCCGAAATTACGCGAATTCCGAATTAGTGAAGTCCGAATTAGTGAGGTTTTACTGTATTTCACACGCATCACTCGGTGTTATACTATTAAACGGCCTTGAAATTTATGACAATTCTTATGTTATCCTCTAACCTTATTGTCTTAAAAGGGCCTACCCATGATTATATTGACCTAATAATGTGAGTGACTGACACTCAAATTTTATCGTTTTATTGATGTTTTATTGCTCATCAGTAATATATCATTTTTATCTATTAATAATTATTCATTGTTGTTTTTTTTTTAATTCATTTATTTAACGTCGCATCAACTACAACGGTCATTAGTGACGACGTTGGGGTGTAACTTTTGTACGATGGAGGATGAAATAATTTTTTGTAACGTATGAAAATATGCCGTGCCCGAGTGGGATTCGAACCCAGGACCGCATGATGAGTGGCGAGCACGTTACCAACTACGCCAATGCGGCCGGCATTGTTGTCTTTTATTTTGATTTTTATTACACCTTTTCAACTATAGTCCAGCCTCTCTTAGTTTGCTCCTAATGTAAACAAATAATGACGTCACTGAGCATGCGCATTATATCAAAATGTGTACTCGCTGATTAAAAAGTAACAACAAAATACTTTCAAAAGTATTTTAATACAAAATACTTTTAAAAGTATTTTTCTAAATGAAATTGTTAAGCCTACATCATATCATGACTCATGTTTTTAGTACTTTAAGTTGTTATAATTTAAAAAATAGTTAACTTAATAAGAATACGATATCCGTAAAGTCGCAGACTCTAGCGTGCACCCTGTAGGAGGTGGCTTTTGTTCGTTGACAGTAGGAGCAAACTAAGAACGGTTGAACTGTATAAAATTAATGTTTTGTTTATTTTATTTTTTGGTATACCCGTACATCTCAGTGGCCAAACATGTGTTGGTTTCATTACAATTGACCTATAAGTTACAGAGCTATAAAAATAGTTCTGTTTCTTCACTCATAAAAATTCAATTAAAGTAGGCTACACGGTATCACTTTTCCGGCCGCATTGGCGCAGTTGGTAACGTGCTCGCCTCTCATCATGCGGTCTTGGGTTCGAACCCCATTCAGGCACGGCATTTTTTCATACTTTACAAAAACTCATTTCATCATTCACCGTCTGCATTAGCAGTAATTGCAGAACAGTCGGACGTTAAACAAAAAAAAAAAAAAATTTTCTGGGCAATGGTTAATTAGGGTACAATATTTATAAAATCTGTTATGAAACACTCATACGATGTTCTCCTGCCAGTGTAAATAATAAATAATATAACCTTTGTTTAATCAGGAGTAAACAATGTAAAATTAAAAACATGACCTAATTTTAATCATTAGTGGATGACGCTAATTTAAAATCAACCTCCGTTGGACTTAAAAATATGCGAAATTACAAACTGAAGTTAAAATAAGCTTTATTGTGAAAAATGCGTAAAATAAAAGTTGTAGAATTTTACTTTCTCTCGCCTATATGAATATATAAAAAGGAAAGTATTGTTTTCATGTCGATTTTTAGAAATCGAGTTTTTACCGGATTTACACGTTTTCAGACCTCCTGAACTCAAAAAAACATGTTTTTAGCGATTGGTCTGTGTGTATGTGTGTGTGTGTGAACAGAATATCTCAAGAACGGAACATCGTACAAACTTGAAACTTGAAACTTAAATGACATATCACTACCGGACCGAACACGAACATTTTCATCAAAATCGGTCGACCGGAAGTAGTAGTTTTTTCGTGTAATTTTTTACTTTTTCGCGATTTTCTCAAACACTGGTCCTACGATTTCTTAAAAATTGCCTCAGTTGCTACATTTTTTTATGCTTTACAAGATAGGGTAGGCATCATGTCTGCTGAAATTCTTGGAGGGGCTGTTTTCACGAAAAAAATTGTTTTTTTTAAGATTGCTGCTTTTATATGAATTCAGCGTAAAAATTATATAATTAAAGTTGTAGAGAATTTAAAATTCTACAACTTTTATTTCAAACATTTTTTTTGTACAACGCTTAGTTTAGCGGTAATCAGCAATTTTCTGTGTTTTTTTTCTCACGAAAACGTGTGAAAAATGTATTCATTTAGGATTTCGACCTTAGTATGCATTTTACGATAAAAGTGTATAATATAATAAAATTTATAGGAAATTGAAAGATGTCAAACTTTTATTTAGAGCATACCCTCTCAGGAATGGTCGACCTGAGTCTGTGCAAGACTACACCTCATTTACACGTCATACACATCATCCTCATCTCATTGGGTCATGGGGTTGTTTATTGTTCTAAATTGAACAGATTGCAACGTACGCAAATTAGCAATAAAAAAAAAAATATGTTATATTGGTCATTATTTGCATTGTTAAGAGAAAGTGTGTGAGTGTTTTACACCAGATATTTTAGAAAAGATGTGTAGGGTGTGCAGTTACGTGTGAAAATATGAAATAACTTGCCCTAGATAGAACAGCTTGGAGAACTGCATCAAACCAGTCGAGAGAGTGATGACAAAGAACTTATTTTAAAATAAAATATGTTTAAAAATCTGGTGTGAAACACACACACAACTTTCTCTTGCCAATATAAATAATTAATAATAAACCTAATATTAGTAATAAAACTTTAGAAATAAACAAAAAACTAACCTCAATAAACATAACCTAATTTTAATCATGAGTGAAAGACGCAAAATGAAAATCAACCTCAGTTTGGCTTAGAAATACGGAAAATCACTCTTTCTCTCTAAACTAGGCTCTGTAGAGAAAAATGCTTTAAATAAAAGTTGTAGATCTTTTAATTTTCTATAAATTAAATTATATACACTTTTGTCATAAAATGCATACTAAGGCCGAAATCTTAAAAAAATCGATTTTTCTCACGTTTTCGTGAGAAAAAAACAGAAAATCGCAAATTACCGCTAAACTAAGCGTTATACAAAAAATTGTTTGAAATAAAAGTTGTAGAATTTTAAATTCTCTACAACTTTTATTATATAAAGTTTTGCGCTAAAATGCATATTAAAGCTGTAATCTTAAAAAAACAACGTTTTTACGTGAAAACAGCCTCACCCAGAATTTCAGCAAACATGACGCCTACCCTATCTTGTAGAGAATAAAAAATTGAGTAAACCAGGCGATTTTAAAAAAAATCGTAGGACCAGTTTTTGAGAAAATCGCAAAAAAGTGAAAAATTATACGAATAAACTACTACTTCCGTTTGACCGATTTTGATGAAAATGTTCGTGTCGCATCCGGTAGTGGTATGTAACTTAAGTTTCAAGTTTCAAGTTCGTACGATGTTCCGTTCTTGAGATATTCTGTTCACACACAGACACACAGACACACACACACACACACAGACCAATCGCTAAAAACATGTTTTTTGGGTTCAGGGGGTCTGAAAACGTATAGATCCGGTGAAAACTCGATTTCGAAAAATCGACATGAAAACAATACTTTCCTTCCTATATATTCATATAGGCAAGAGAAAGTAAAAATACTATAACTCGTCTACCATTTAAAAATTTGTCGGAATTTACTGACGTAAATGTAAGGCGCCAAATTAGGTTATAGGTTTACGTTTCGTTGTTACCTTGAACGTCAGATCGAAGTGACTTGTAGTACTTGTGTTTTTCACTAAAGTGCCGATTGTTGTTTTTCATTCAATGTGTTTTGTCTGTGTCGTCGATTACATATTAGCCTACTTATGTATATACAGAGTGATTCAAAAATAGTGACGCTACACTTTTTTTTTTATTTTTGGATTCTACTCGTATAATTGTAAACAAAAATCGGTTGTGAAACACTCACATAACTTTCTCTTGCCAATGCAAATAATTAACAATATAATGTAATATTAGTAATAAACAAAAAAACTATCCTCGATAAACAAAACTAATTTTACTCATGAGTGAAAGACGCAAAATGAAAATCCGACCTCAGTTTGGCTTAAAAATACGGAAAATCACTCTTTCACTCTAAACTAGGCTCTGTAGAGAAAAATGCTTTTAACAAAAGTTGTAGATCTTTTAATTTCCTATAGATTTTATTACTACTTTTGTAACTTTTTCTTTTTTTCTTCTTTTATTCTTTTTTTTCTTTTTCTTTTTGTTTTGCACTTTTGTCCTAAAATGTATACTAAGGCCGATATTTAAAAAAAATCGATTTTTCACACGTTTTCGTGAGAAAAACAGAAAATCGCTAATTACTGCTAAATTAATAAGCGGTATACAAAAAACTTTTTGAAATAAAAGTTGTAGGATTTTTAATTCTCTACAGATTTTATCATATAAATTTTTGCGCTAAAATGCATATTAAAGCCGCAATCTTAAAAAAACAATTTTTTTACGTGAAAACACAGCCTCACCAAGAATTTCAGCAAACATGGTGCCTACCCTATCTTGTAGAGCATAAAACATTTAGTAAAAAAGGCGATTTTTTTAAAAAATCGTAGGACCAGTTTTTGAGCAAATCGCAAAAAAGTGAAAAATGACACGAATAAACTACTACTTCCGGTTGACCGATTTTGATGAAAATGTTCGTGTCGGGTCCGGTAGTGGTATGTAACTTAAGTTTCAAATTTCAAGTTCGTACGATGTTCCGTTCGTGAGAGATTCTGTTCACACACGCGCGCGCGCACACACACACACAAAGACCAATCGCTAAAAACATGTTTTTTGGGTTCACGGGGTCTGAAAACGTGTAGATCCGTTGAAAACTCGATTTCGAAAAATCGACATGAAAACAATACTTTCCTTCCTGTATATTCATATAGGCAAGAGAAAGTAAAAACGTACTCTCTGTCTATAACTTGATCGCATCTGGCAGAGAGGAGCAATATGCGGATTGTAAAACCATTTCAGAAAACATACATCTAATTTTTACTTTCACTTACCTATATGAATATATAGGAAGGAAAGTATTGTTTCCATGTCGATTTTAAGAAATCGAGTTTTTACCGGATCTACACGTTTTCAGACCCCTGAATCCAAAAAACATGTTTTTAGCGATTGGTCTGTGTGTGTGTGTGTGAACAGAATATCTCAAGAATGGAACATCGTACGAACTTGAAACTTAAAACTTAAGTTACATACCACTACCAGACCTGACACGAACATTTTCATGAAAATCGGTCAACCGGAAGTAGTAGTTTATTCGTGTAATTTTTCACTTTTTTGCGATTTTCTCAAAAACTGGACCTACGATTTTTTTAAAAATCGCCTGGTTTACTAAATTTTTTGTGCTCTACAAGATAGGGTAGGCGCCATGTTTGCTGAAATTCTTGGTGAGGCTGTTTTCACGTAAAAACATTGTTTTCTTAAGATTACGGCTTTGATATGCATTTTATTATGTATTTCTATGACTTTTTTGAAATTACTTGAATTTTATATCAATAGTTTATTTCATATCTAGAAAATACAAAATCTTAAATTTACAAATATAATTTTTGTTTAATTTTCTTTAGCGACATGATTTTTACAATTCACAAAATAGGATCTTAATATGGAATACTTTGGTTTATATTTTGGAATAATTAAAATAGATACATAATTTCCCTACATAGTTTTTAAATTACCAAAGTATTAGTCCAATCAGTTTATTCATAGTAATTGCAGACAAAATACAACCTTTCAGTACTAGTGCATTGTTCATGATATCAAGTATTACACCTCAAACATTGAATCCATGAAACCTTTTTCATCCTTTTTATTTATTTATTTTTATTATTATTTTTTGAAACCTTTTTTATCTTTATTATTATCACCTTGACAACTCACGCTGTATTTGGTCTGTTTGAATCTGGTAGTTGTTTCTGTCTGTATAACCAATGGTGCGAGAAGATCAGGATTTCCAACGTCCTGTCTGGAAAAATGCTAGTATTCCATAATAAGATCCTTGTTTGATGCGGTAATTAAATTGTGGTATAATTCCTACATCTGCTTGAATTCGTTAGGGTGGTGAGATCGAATATCACCCGGAAACAAAAGGCGCAATGTAGCTTCGACGCGTACATTAAGCGTAAAGCGTGGCTCGTTAATGAATAGGAAGGTTGGGCGGTTAAAGGTAACACAAACAGGTAAATAGCACTGCAATTAATAACGATTTCAACGGTACTTACTCGTTTTTGAGTGCGTAGACTTTCCAGGATGCTTCGTTCGTTGATGTCGCTGTAGTACACTAAATGTTCGGCTTGATCTGTACAGATTTCACCCAATGAACACTGATAAGTTAATAACACATATAAAGCACTGATGAAGCTCGAGTAATTACAGTGTGGGAAGGTGGTTTGCAAGTTCGTAACGCGGAATAACGCAAGTTCACAAAGTCCGGTAATTAATCGAACGAATAATAACATGAATAGACCGTTAATTGATTAAATGCACATTTAGCAATACATAATTCGTTAATCGGGGCCGTAATTGCGATTATTGACGGCAACATGAAATCGAAAGGCACACAACGTTAAATGAAGTGACGCCAACCCACGCAAGAGGTAGCGTCCGTTGAGAGATTAGTGCCACACGTCCGATGCGGTTGAGCGAGATAACTGCAGTGAAAGAGATTTGGGGAAGAAGGAAGCATGGCGGTAGGACCAGAAATTAGGGGAATTTGCTATTGGCTGGGCGCGAGCCACGTGACGAAGGATCACACATGCGTAGAGCTAATTGAAGAATTAATCGATGTAAGATCAATATGAGATTTTGTACAAGCGGGAAATCGTTATTCTAGAAGGTTCGACGGCGCGGGGCATTCGAATCTATTGTAATACTGAACAATCCTATTTTCATATATGGCTACCTTCCCTTACTTATTTTGAGAGAGAAATAAAATTGATATTTTCTAAACAATACATAAGTGAAGAGGCTCTTCACCTAGTTCATTTGAATAACCGTTGCTGCTACGAGTATTTATGCACAATAAGAACAAAACGGGACTTAAGATCTTCTAAAGGCAGCTGTGCGTCCCCTGCCTCTCGCTAGGTACGCCTTTTCATATGGCGTTTAGTATTCGCCAATATTTTTATCTGTTTTTATTTGTGAAAGTATTTGTAGGTACTAATAGAAATTATTTCTGTTGCAGGTATGTTACTGATCCAGAGACGTCAATCTAGAAATAAAGTGAGTAAATCGCAGAGATTCCTCTTTCTCGACTACGGTAATCTATAGTCCGATTCACGAAAGAAAACAACTGTCTTTTACAGGTTGACTCCCTCAAGGCAATTTTCGCAATTTTGTTAAAAAAACCGATACCTATTTTATGGTTTCTTTTGCTTTTTTACTTTCTCTTGCCTATATGAATATTAAGGAAAATAAGTATTGTTTTCATGTCGATTTTTCACCGGATCTACACGTTTTCAGACCCCCTGAACCCAAAATACATGTTTTTAGCGATTGGTCTGTGTGCGTGTGAACAGATTATCTCAAGAACGGAACATCGTACGAACTTGGAACTTAAGTTTGATACTACTACCGGACCCAACATGAAAATTTCCATTAAAATCGGTCAATTAAATCACGAACCATGACTGAGGAAATGTTTTCGAACTCATTTCTTAACAGCTCAGTATATGATTCAATGCAAACGAGCATCCAATCCGTCTCACGATTCCATTAAAAATAGTATTATGCGAGAGACGAATCAATCTCTTAAAAGTAAATTTTACAGAACTGGTGAGAGACGTGTAAGTGTCTCATGGGAGTCAACCTGTTAAAGAGCAATATCTTTTGAACCGTTGTAGGGGTACCCAAAAGAAACCGGAATTATTTTTTAAAACTATTTATTTTTAATTTTTTTACAAAAGAACCTTATCCCCTTCAAAATACTCTCCATTACAACTAATACATTTGTCCCACCGGTGCTTCCACTGTTCAAAACATTTTTTGTACTCCTCTTCAGTGATGGCTGCCAGCTCATCCGTCGTTTTTTTCTTGACATCATCAACGTTGTTAAATCGGAGACCTTTCATGCCCCTTTTCGTGCGTGGGAACAAGAAAAAATCACACGGAGCCAGATCGGGTGAGTACGGTGCGTGTGGTAGCAAAACCATGCCGTTTTTCGCCAAAAACTGGGTAACCGAGATTGCCGTGTGTGCAGGCGCGTTGTCGTGGTGGAAAAACCAGTCCCCTGTCTGCCACAAATTAGGTCTTTTACGACGAATGCTGTTTCGTAGTCTTATTAACACTTCAAGATAAAAAGTCAATGGTCTGTCGTCGGTCTGTTCGTACAATTTCTTTCACTTTCACAACATTTTCGTCTGTTCGGGAAGTCGACGGTCGTCCAGAACGAGGTTTGTTCTCAATCGACATGTCGCCATTTTTAAAGCGCAAAAACCACTCGTACACTTGGGTTTTTCCAATAGCGTCGTCTTTGTAAGCTGTGTTCAACATTACAACTGTTTCCGCGGCGTTTTTACCGAGCAAGAAGCAAAATTTCACAGCCGCACGTTGTTCATTAAAACTTGCCATCATGAAAAACGACACGAGCACAAAACAGCACTAGCGAGAACAATCACTGCACGAGAACAGAACAAGCTAGATCAATGAACAAAATGGCATTGAGTAGCGCTACAAGCAGCCTAGTGGCGGGAATTTGTACTGCACAAGCTCCGCCCACAGCAGAGCTATTCCGGATACTTTTCGGTACCCCCTCGTATTTAAAAACAATTACGATACATCGAATTAAAGCTTCTTTTATTGTTGGTTACAGGATATACGTCAACATATTTGGAAATTAGTTATGTATTTATAAAGAATTACGCATAAAAAGTACCCTGTTTTAACCACTTTCCACTATACCTAATTTCAAGGTACAATACTCAGATTAACTAATGTCCCCTAGCCGTGGGAGTGAGAGAATGCATAACGTTCTCACTCGCACAACCCATACGCGCCGTTCCAATAACATTG
Source organism: Catonia carolina (assembly GCA_035578175.1). NCBI lineage: Eukaryota > Metazoa > Arthropoda > Insecta > Hemiptera > Achilidae > Catonia > Catonia carolina. Next base: position 16,582,688 of record JAQMRL010000015.1, read on the forward strand.
TCGTATAATTTTAATCATTGTTGTGAGCAAGCGTTTATGCATACAGTAAACTAACAAGCAAGATATCGACTGCAGTATGTTTTCAGATTTGGATAATAACAGTAAGGACCTTTGAGCGCATGCGTAGTTATGCCACATATTTCCCTCTCACTCGCTCGGTTATGGGACATTAGTTCGTCTGATACGTATACTATTACTTTGCTCACGCGTAGCTACTTAAAAATGTATACAGCTACAAAGTATTAAGTATATTAAGGCTATTAAATAACGAGACTGACGTTGTAAAATATTTTATTTTTATTTTATACATAATCACTTATTGTCACCTTCAATATACACTCCTTCTCTATCCCTACAACGTTCCATGCGAATTTTCCATTGTTGGAAACAGTGCTGGAAGTCATCTTCTGTCAGCTCCTTCAGGACACGTGCTGCTTTTTCTTTTACAGCTTCCACAGACTTAAATCTTGTCCCTTTTAATGCAGATTTCACCTTAGGGAGCAGGTAGAAGTCACATGGTGCAAGATCTGGTGAATAAGGTGGATGTTCTAACACTGAGATGCTGTTCTTGGCTAGGAACCTCTTGGCAGATAACGCGGAATGAGCTGGCGCATTGTCTTGGTGGAGAACCCATGATTTGTCCTTCCACATTTCGGGGCTTTTTTTCCTTACTCTTTGATGTAGTTTAGAAAGTATCTCAAGGTAGCAATATTGATTAATTGTTTAACCTTCAAGAACCCATTGAAGGTACAAAATCCCATGGATATAAAAAAAAACAATGAAAAACCTCGTTTCATCACGTGTTATATCATTTTCAAAAAAATTTGGTCATTTTAAATCGCGTACAAAGTGTCAGTACAAAAATTTTTGCGAGCTTTATTTCAAACATTTTTGAGCGGCACGTGTCCTGAAGGAGCCGACGGAAGATTACATCCAGCACTGTTTCCAACTATGGAAAATTCGCATGGAGTTTTTTTATTTTAATTTATATATTTTTTTTTATTTTTGTTTAACGTCCGACTGTTCTGCAATTACTGCTAATGCAGACGGTGAAGGATGAAATGATTTTTGTAACGTATGAAAATTTGCCGTGCCTGAATGGGATTCGAACCCAAGACCACATGATGAGAGGCGAGCACGTTACCAACTACGCCAATGCGGCCAGCATGGAGCGTTGGTGATACAGTGATTACATTTAATATAAAAAGAAGCTTGATCCGCACAGTTGTATTAAAGTAGAATATCGGAAATATTTCTTAGAACTATATTTTGTAGCCCTGGAACTAACAGATCGAGTACAAATAATTTAACATTCCACCTGCATGTTATGGGAAATTTCCTTCCCGATACACAGGTCAAGAGAAAGTCAAATACATATTAAGTAACTGTTGTAATTTTTGTAAAGTAACGTGAAAATAAAAACGCCTAATTTGCTTTATTTTTTATCCTTTATAAGGTAGGGTAGGCGCCATGTGTGCTGAAATTTTTGGAGAAGCTGGTTTTTTCGTAAAAAGAGGTTTTTTTAATTTTTAAGATTGCTGCTTTAATATGCATTTAGCGCAAAAATGTATACAATAAAAGTTGTAGAGAATTTAAAATCCTACAACTTTTATTTCCAACATTTTTTATGTATAGACTATTGCTTAATTTAGCGGTATTGGTTAATTAGCGATTTTCTGTTATTTTTCTCACGAAAACGTGTGAAAATCGATTTTGTAAAGATTTCAGCCTTAGTATGCATTTTATGACAAAAGTGTATTGAACAAATTTATAGAAAATTAAAAGATTTACAACTTTAATTGGGTCATTTGTTTCTACAAAGCCTAGTTTAACGTGAAAGAGTGATTTTCCGTATTTTTAAGCCAAACTGAGGTTGATTTTCATTTTGCATCATTCACTTATGATTAAAATAAGGTTATGTTTTTTGAAGTTAGTTTTTTTGTTTATTTCTTAAATGTTTTATTACTGATGTTAGGTTATATTGTTAATTATTTGCATTGGCAAGAGAAAGTCGTGTGAGTGTTTCACACCAGATTATTTAATAATTCTGTAATATTCATCATGGGTATTATTGAAGTCGTACCTAGAAAAAAATGAAGTGCAGAATAACTGTTATTTGTTTTAGGTAATCCTGTTTGTAAGCTTTTGGTTTTAGTCGTGCGGCATGAGTTAAGAAACTTGTTTTTTTACTTTCTCTTGCCTATATGAATATATAGGAAGGAAAGTATTGTTTTCATGTCGATTTTTCGAAATCGAGTTTTCACCGGATCTATACGTTTTCAGACCCCCTGAACCCAAAAAACATGTTTTTAGCGATTGGTCTGTGTGTGTGTCTGTGTGTGTGTGTGTGTGAACAGAATATCTCAAGAACGGAACATCGTACGAACTTGAAACTTGAAACTTAAGTTACATACCACTACCGGACGCGACACGAACATTTTCATCAAAATCGGTCAACCGGAATAAATAAATAAATAGTTTATTCGTATAATTTTTCAGTTTTTTGCGATTTTCTCAGAAACTGGTCCTACGATTTTTTTTAAAATCGCCTATTTTACTCAATTTTTTATTCTCTACAAGATAGGGTAGGCGCCATGTCTGCTAAAATTCTCGGTGAGGCTGTTTTCACGTAAAAACGTTGTTTTTTTAAGATTACGGCTTTAATATAAATTTTAGCGCAAAAACTTATATAATAAAAGTTGTAGAGAATTTAAAAACCTACAACTTCTGTTTCAAACATTTTTTTGTATAACGCTTAGTTTAGCGGTAATTTGCGATTTTCTGTTTTTTTCTCACGAAAACGTGAGAAAAATCGATTTTTTTAACATTTCGGTCTTAGTATGCATTTTACGACAAAAGTGTATATAATAAAAGTTATAGAAAATTAAAAGATCTACAACTTTTGTTTAGAGAATTTTTCTCTACAGAGCCTAGTTTAGCGTGAAAGTGTGATTTTCCGTTTTTTTAAGCCAAATTGAGTTCGATTTTCATTTTGCGTCTGCCACTCATGATTAAAATAAGGTTATGTTTTTGAGGTTAGTTGTTGTTTATTTTTAATATTTTATTAATAATGTTAGGTTTATTATTAATTATTTGCATTGGCAAGAGAAAGTTGTGTGAGTGTTTCACACCAGATTTTTTTTTTTACTTTCTCTTGCCTATATGAATGTATAGGAAGGAAAGTATTGTTTTCATGTCGATTTTAACAAATCGAGTGTTCACCGGATCTACACGTTTTCAGACCCCCTGAACCCACACAAACATGTTTTTAGCGATTGGTCTGTGTGTGAACAGAATATCACAAGAACGGAACATTTTACGAACTTCAAACTTAAAACTTTAGTTACTTACCACTACCGGACCCGACATGAACATTTTCATCAAAATCGGTCAACCGGAAGTAGTACGTAGGTTATTCGTGTAATTTTTCACTTTTTTGCGATTTTCTCAAAAACTGGTCCTACGATTTTTTTTTAAAATCGCCTGATTTACTGAATTTTTTATGATCTACATGATAGGTTAGGCGCCATGTTTACCGAAATTCTCGGTGAGGCTGTTTTCACGTAAAGAAATTGTTTTTTTTTAAGATTACGGCTCTAATATGCATTTTATCGCAAAAATTTATATAATAAAACTTGTAGAGAATTTCAAATCCCACAACTTTTATTTCAACTATTTTTTTGTATAACGCTTAGTTTAGCGGTAATTAGCGATTTTCTGTTTTTTTTTCTCACGAAAACGTGTGGAAAATCAATTGTTTCAAGATTTAGGCTTTATATGCATTTTACGACAAAAGTGTATATAATCAAATTTATTGGAAATTGAAACATCTACAACTTTTATTTAAAACATTTTTCTTTACAGAGCCTAGTTTATCGAAAAAAGAGTGATTTTCCGTATTTTTAAGCCAAACTGAGGTGGATTTTCATTTCGCGTCTTTCACTCTTGATTAAAATTAGGTTATGAATATTGAGGTTAGTTTTTTGTTTATTTCTAATGTTTTATTACTAAGTTAAGGTTTATTGTTAATTATTTGCACTGTCAAGAGAAAGTTGTGTGAGTGTTTTACACCAGATTTTTTTTAATAATTCTGTAATTCATCATGGGTATTACTGAAGTCGTACCTAGAAAAATATGAAGTGCAGAAAAACTGTTATTTGTTTTAGGTAATCCTGTCGGTAGGCTTTCGTATTTAGTCGTGCGGCATGAGCTTAGAAAACTTGTTTTTTTTTGTTAAATAGACAAACATTGTTATCTTATCACCTGATTTGCCGTAATCTTTTTAATTTTATTTGTTTATCATTCGTATTTACTAAATCTATTTCAAGATCACAAAAATTTCCATTCATTCAATAACTTACACATTTATTTTTATGTGTAATCCTTAATGTGTGCATGTTGCAATCTGTTCAATTGAGAACAATAAGCAACCCCGTGACCCGATGATATGAGGATGATGTGTATGACGTGTACTCTTGTACAGACTCAGGTCGACCATTCCTGAGAGAGTATGGTTAATTGAACCCCAACCATCAAAGTACACCGGTAACCACTGTCTAGCATTCAAATCCGTATAAAAGTATCTACATTTACTAGGATTTGAACCAGGAACCTTAGTCTCTGAAAATCAACTGTTAAACAGCTGATTTTGGCGACGACTTTACCTCAAGACCAACCCGGTGGGTTTACACATTTTAAGCTGACTCTTTTTTTTGTTTTACATCCGACTGTTCTGCAATTACTGCTAATGCAGACTGTGCAGGATGAATTTTTTTTTGTATCGTAACATACGATACAAAGGAGAGGCGAGCACGTTACGAACTACGCCAATGCGGCCGGCATTGGCGTAGTAGGTAACATAAGCTGACTCGTTGTTTTTTTATAATTATAGAGTAATTCAGGTGGAAGAGGCAATACTTTGACAAAACTGGATTTAGAGCTAAAAACAAAAGAAAAACTTGATATAAACATAGATCCGGAACATTTTATTTTTTAATTACGGCTAACACAACATTTCGCCATAATTTTTTCTACAATGGTAAAGTTATCCTACAATACTGTAATTCCAAGGGACCCAAATTAAAGGGTAAATTTGATGGTTTTTCAACTGAGTAATTGAAAAATTGGGTCCCAGAACTGTAATTTAAGTAGTTATCGAGAAAATTGGCATGAAACAAAAATTCGAGTCAAAAAATTATTTTTTTTTTTAGGTTAGCCGTAAATTTACTTTCCTAATTATCAATAAATAAATAAAATTTTTCGACAAATTTGTACAGAATTAATTTTGATGAAAGTGGTGTAAATTAATTCAATAGAAAACATATTTAAGTTGAATGTCGACTTTTATTAAAAACAAAACGGACCAAAACTAAGCAGATAAAACGTTAGGAGCACTACGGGACACACAAAGGTCGCACGAAGGGGTTTCACACGAAGGTCGCAAGTGTTTTTTAAGTTCTAAGTTTTAACTCCGTGCGATATTCCGTTTTTCAGATATTTTGTTCATACTCGGACCAATCGGTAAAAACATGTTTTTTGGGGTTCAAGGGCCATAAAAAGAATACTTTTCTTCCCTATTTAAATCTAGTTCCAGGGTTATAAAAAAAATTTCTGTTTCTTATCATATGGTCAGCTAATTATATGACTGAAACATTTAAAAACTGAAGAGGTAGAGATCTAAGTACAAAAAATCTAGTGTGAAACACTCACACAACTTTCTCTTGCCAGTGCAAATAATTAACAATAAACCTAACATTAGTAATAAAACACTAGAAAAAACAAAAAACTAACCTCAATAAACATAATCTAATTTTAATCATGAGTGAAAGACGCAAAATGAAAATCAACCTCAGTTTGGCTTAAAAATACGGAAAACCACTCTTTCTCGCTAAACTAAGCTTTGTAGAGAAAAATTCTTTAAATAAAAGTTGTACATCTTTTAATTTCCTATAAAATTAATTATATACACTTTTGTCGTAAAATGCATTCTAAGGCCGAAATCTTTAAAAAATCAATTTTTCACACGTTTTCGTGAGAAAAAAACAGAAAATCGCAAATTACCGCTAAACTAAGCGTTATACAAAAAAATGTTTGAAATAAAAGTTGTAGGTTTTTAAATTCTCTACAACTTTTATTATATAAGTTTTTGCGCTAAAATTTATATTAAAGCCGTAATCCTAAAAAAACAACGTTTTTACGTGAAAACAGCCTCACCGAGAATTTCAGCAAACATGGCGCCTACCCTATCTTGTAGAGAATAAAAAATTGAGTAAAATAGGCGATTTTAAAAAACATCGTAGGACCAGTTTTTGAGAAAATCGCAAAAAACTGAAAAATTATACGAATAAACTACTACTTCCGGTTGACCGATTTTGATGAAAATGTTCGTGTCGCGTCCGGTAGTGGTATGTAACTTAAGTTTCAAGTTTCAAGTTCGTACGATGTTCCGTTCTTGAGATATTCTGTTCACACACAGACACACACACACACACACACACACACAGACACACACACAGACCAATCGCTAAAAACATGTTTTTTGGGTTCAGGGGGTCTGAAAACGTATAGATCCGGTGAAAACTCGATTTCGAAAAATCGACATGAAAACAATACTTTCCTTCCTATATATTCATATAGGCAAGAGAAAGTAAAAATAACCCTTTATAAATGAGTGCTAGAAAAATCTATTGTAAACAAGTCAACAATAGGTCTTATTGTAAATAGAATAAAAGTCGTTATGCGTCCCTTTCATAACAGTTGTACAGCAAACAATACCCGATCTTTTATCCTACTTAATAGCGCGCAGTCCTATTGTCATTATTGTCCTACTGTCACTTATTGTTACTATTTCACTCTATTATCCTCTCTTTACTATTTTCATGAATGAAATTCTAGAAATTACGCGAACCATCCTTTTCTTCGATATTGTTACAATATTATACTGTGTTGTTGTTTAGGTCATCAGCCAAAAGGCTGGTTTGAACCTGTAGAGGTTTTACTAAGTAAAAATAGGAGTGAGGTGGTTTACCATTGCCTTCCTCACTGAGTGGAAAAGTATATACGCTTATCAGCATGCCGGGCCCTCTGAAAAGCACATATTTTCCACTCTGCAAATGACACCTTCACTTCATTCACCACAGGGTCTGGCTTAATAATAAAATTCATTACTTTCAGAGGAGATAACTCTGATTAGTGTCTTTTACACCTCTACCTCTTCTGTTCTTAAATGATTCAGCCATTTAATTGGCTGACCATATGATAAGAAACAGAACTATTTATTTTAGCCCTGCAACTAACAGATTGAGTAAAAATAATTTGACACTCTACCTGTCTGTTATGGGCAGAATATTATACTAGAAGTTCTCAAAGTCTGAAGGGAATACAAGTGATGTTTGCCCCCCTCCGGGCACGGTCGAGATGGTTGACATAAAATAAGTAAGTTACATTTTTTTTTATATCCCTAATTTGTGTACGTTGCAATCTGTTCAGTTCAGAACAATAAGCAACCCCATGGCCCAATGAGATGAGGATGATGTGTATGACGTGTAAATGAGTTGTAGTCTTGTACAGACCCAGGCCGACCATTCCTGAGAGAGTATGGTTAATTGAAACTCAACCATCAAAGTACACCGGTAACCACTGTCTAGTATTCAAATCCGTATAAAAGTAACTACCTTTACTAGGATTCGAACCAGGAACCTTCGTCTCCGAAAATCAGCTGTTAAACAGCTGATTTTGGCGACTACTTTACCTTTAGACCAACCCGGTGGGTTGCGGCCGAACAAATTTTTCTTTTTTTATCCCTAATGCGTGTACGTTGCAATCTGTTCAATTCAGAACAATAAGCAACCCCATGACCCAATGAGATGAGGATGATATGTATGACGTGTAAATGAGGTGTAGTCTTGTACAGACCCAGGCCGACCATTCCTGAGAGAGTATGGTTAATTGAAACCCAACCATCAAATTACACCGGTAACCACTGTCTTGTATTCAAATCCGTATAAAAGTAACTACCTTTACTAGGATTCGAACCAGGAACCTTCGTCTACTTCGACTACTTTACCTCTAGACCAACCCGGTGGGTTTAGTTACATTTGTACGCATAAACTGTTGTTTACAGATTGTTTTGATTTCTTTCATTATTTTGTTGTTGTTGTTGTTTCTGTTGTAAGTAATTTGTTATAAATATCATAAATCTGTAAATTAATGATTAAAATGAAATTCCTCGGCGTTATTTATGAGAAAAAAAACGAATTATTTATTTAAATCGACTTGTTTTCATAAATTGAAAACTTGTTTTTTTTTCTTATTCATTCGTGTCTACGTATCGTGGTTACCGCGCACTAGTGATTAAGATTGGTTTAATACGGTTTTATTATTTTCATTCAATTGAGTTGCAGGGCTAAAATAAATAGTTCTGTTTCTTATCGCATGGTCAGCCAATTAAATGGCTGAATCATTTAAGAACAGAAGAGGTAGAGGTGTACTGTGACACTAATCAGAGTTATTTCCTCTGAAAGTAATGAATTTCATTATACAGCCAGACCCTGTGGTGAATGAAGTGAAAGTGTCATTTGCAGAGTGGAAAACATATGCTTTTCAGAGGGCCTGGTATGCTGATAAGTGTACTTTCCACTGAGTGAGGAAGGCAATGGTAAACCACCTCACTCCTCGATTTACTTAGTAAAACCTCTACAGGTTCAAACCAGCCTTTCGGCTGATGACCTAAACAACAACAACAATTAAATCGTAATCTTTGTTCGTGTCACGGATTAACATGTCATTTTTTGTTTGTTTGTTAAAATTATTGTATTGTTTATTGATTTTCGTCTAAAGAAAGCTTATAAAACGAGCTTGAAGATTTATTTAAAACATTTTTTAATTTGAGTTCAACAAGTTACTTAATCTTAAAAAATCTGATGTGAAACACTTACACAACTTTCTCTTGCCAATGCAAATAATTAACAATCAACCTAACATTAGTAATAAAACATTAGAAATAAACAAAAAACTAACGTCAAAAAATATAATAATATTTTAATCATGAGTGAAAGACGTAAAGTGAAAATCAATCTTAGTTTATTTTAAAAATACGGAAAATCACTCTTTCACGCTAAACTAGGCTCTGTAGAGAAAAATGCTCTAATTAAAGTTGTAGATCTTTTAATTTCCTATAAGTACTATTATATACAATGTTTTCGTAAAATGCATACTAAGGCCGAAATCTTAAAAAAAAACCATTTTTCACACGTTTTCGTGAGAAAAAAAACATAAAATCGCTAATTACCGCTAAACTAAGCGTTATACAAAAAAACGTTTGAAATAAACGTTGTAGAATTTTAAATTCTCTACATTTTTTATTATATACATTTTTGCGTTATAATACGTATTAAAGCCGTAATCTTAAAAAACACTTTTTTTACGTGAAAACAGCCTCACCAAGAATTTCAGCAAACATAGCGCCTACCCTATCTTGTAGAGAGTTTGCCGGCCGCATTGGCGCAGTTGGTAACGTGCTCGCCTCTCATCATACGGTCTTGGGTTCGAATCCCATTCAGGCACGGCATATTTTCATACGTTACAAAATATCATTTCATCCTTCACCGTCTGCATTAGCGGTAATTGAAGAACAGTCGGACGTTAAACAAAAAAAAAATGTAGAGAGTAAAAAATTGAGTAAACCAGGCGATTTTTAAAAAAAATTTTAAAAAAAAACGTTATTTTTCGGTTCAGCGGGTCAGAAAACGTGTAGATCCGGTGAAAATTCGATTTCGAAAAATCGAGATGAAAACAATACTTTCCTTCCTATGTATTTATATAGGCAAGAGAAAGTCGAAAATGAACTTATCAAAAAAAAATTTTAATCCCTATTGTCTGTACGTTTCAATCCGTTCAATTAAGAACAATAAGCAATCCCATGACCCAATGAAATGAGGATGATTTGTAAATGACGTGTAGTCTTGTACAGACCAGATTTTTATGTCTTCATTGACTGGAGGTATTAGTCGTTGGTAGTTAGTAACCTAGTGTTTAGTGCGCTGTTGACCTTACCTTTAAGAATGAACGCACTATTAATGATATTGTTGTTTATCCAGTGATGGCATGGCATACGCACATACCGTAAGCCTTCTCAATCTCTCAACCGTACATCGCGTGATCTAATCTTTTTACTAGGATAAATATTTGCCTCTTTTTTTATTTTTGTTTTTCCTCCTGTCATTTACTTTGTATATTTATTTGTTTTCGACATTGTTGTTTTTTTGAAAAATAAAAATTATTAAAATATTATATTTATATCTTGTTATTTTGAATTTTTGTAAATAGTGCGTATATTAAATACCAACTGGATTTATGCTCCTTCAACGTGCCGCCGAGTAAATATCCGTTAGTAGTGGCAACTCACCGAGTTGGTCTAGAGGTAAAGTCGTCGCCAAAATCAGCTGTTTGAAGGTTCCTGGTTCAAATCCTAGTAAAGGTAGTTACTTTTATTCGGATTTGAATGCTAGACGGTGGTTACCGGTGTACTTTGATCGTTGGGGTCAATTAACCATACTCACTCAGGAATGGTCGGCCTGAGTCTGTACACGTCATTTACAAATCATCCTCATTTCATTGGGTCATGGGGTTGCTTATTGTTCTGAATTAAACAGATTGCAACGTACACAAATTAGGAATTACAAAAAAAAAATCTGGTGTGAAACACTCACACAACTTTCTCATGCCAATGCAAATAATTAACAATGTAACGTAACATTCGTCAAAAAACAGAAATAAACAAACAACTAACTTCAAAAAACTTAACCTAATTTTAATCTTATAGGAACGACGCAAAATGAAAATCGACTTTAGTTTGGCTTAAAAATACGGAAAATCACTATTTCACGCTAAACTTGGCTCTGTAGAGAAAACTGCTCTAAATAAAAATTGTAGATCTTTTAATTTCCTATAAAATTAATTACATACACTTTTGTCTTAAAATGCATTATAAGCCCGAAATCTTAAAAAAAATGGATTTTTCACACCTTTTCGTGAGAAAAAACAGAAAATCGCTAATTACTGCTAAACTAAGCGTTATACAAAAAATATTTTAAATAAAAGTTGTAGGACTTTAAATTTTTCTACATTTTTTATGATAAAAATTTTTGCGCTAAAATGCATATTAAAACCGTAATCTTAGAAAACAATTTTTTTTACGTGAAAACATCCTCACCAAGAATTTCAACAAACATGGCGCCTACCCTATCTTGAGCATAAAAAATTAAGTAAACCAACCGATTTTTGAAAAAATCGTAGGACCAATTTTTTGAGAAAATCGCAAAAAAGTGAAAAATTACACGAATAAATTACTACTTCCGGTTGACCGATTTTGATAAAAATGTTCGTGTCGGGTCCGGTAGTGGTATGTAACGTAAGTTTCAAGATTCAAGTTCGTACGATGTTCCGTTCTTGAGATATTTTGTAAACACACACACAGACCAATCGCTAAAAACATGTTTTTTGGGTTTAGGGGGTATGAAAACGTATAGATCCGGTGAAAACTCGATTTCTTTAAATCGGACTGAAAACAATACTTTCCTTCCTTTATATTCATATAGGCAAGAGAAAGTAAAAAAGTAGTGGCGAGGCGAGTTGTAGGAGATTGATTCTTTGTACCTGATACAAGCAATGTACTAGGAACAAGTACCGATTACATTATGTATCAGGTACAAGGTACCCTTTTGTAGGAAGTAGTAGGAATGATACGTAGATCTGTTTTTTAAACCATGTGGATTGGCAAAAAGAATGGACATAATAACATAATTAAAAATCTGGTGTGAAACACTCGCAAACTTTCTCTTGCCAATGCAAATTATTTACAATATAACCTAACATTAGTAATAAAACATTAAAAATAAACAAAAAACTAACCTCAATAAACATAACCTAATTTTAATCATGAGTGAAAAAAGCAAAATGAAAATCAACCTCACTTTGGCTTAAAAATACGGAAAACCACTCTTTCTCGCTAAACTAGGCTTTGTAGAGAAAAATTCTTAAATAAAAGTTGTAGATCTTTTAATTTCCTATAAATTGGATTATATACACCTTTGTCGTAAAATGCATACTAAGCCTGAAATTTTAAAAAGAAACGATTTTTTTTATACATTTCCGTGAAAAAACCAAAAAATCGCTAATTACCGCTAATCAGAGCTTTATACAAAAAAAATTTTTGAAATAAAAGTTTTAGGATTTTAAATTCTATACAACCTTTATTATATAGGCTACATTTTTGGGCTAAAATGCATTTTAAACCCGTAATCTAAAAAAAACTATTTTTTACGTAACAACAGCCTCCCCAAGAATTTTAGCAGACACGGCGCCTACCCTATCTTGTAGAGTATAAAGACTTTAATAAATGTCGCGATTTTTTAAAAAAAATCGTAGGAGCCGTTTTTTGAGAAAATAGCAAAAAAGTGAAAAATAACACGAATAAACCACTACTTCGGGTTGACCGATTTTGATGAAAATGTTTGTGTCGGGTCTGGTAGTCGTATCTAACGAAAGTTCCGTGTTTCAAGCTTGTTTGATGTTCTGTTCTTGAGATATTTTGGTCACACCCACACACACACAAACCAATCGTTAAAAACATGTCTTTTTGGGTTCAAGGGTCTTAAAAACGTGTAGATACGGTGAAAACCCAATTTCGAAAAATTGATAATGAAAACAATAGATGCTGTCCTCTATGTATTCGTATTGAAACTTAAAATACATAAACATTTTCGATAACACCATTCAAATCCCCAAAGCGTTTTTAGTTTATGCCGTACTCTCTCTCTTTCCCTCTCCCTCCATCTCTTTATTTCTTCCTCCCTCTCTTTCCTTATCTCTTTCACTCTATATTTTCTTCTCTCCTTTCTCTCCCATCCCTCTATCTCTCCTTCTCTCCCTGTCTCTTTCTTCTTCCCTCTCCCTCTCTCATATTATTTCACTTCTCTCTCTATCTCACATTCTCTCTCCTCTTTCTCCCCTCACTCCCTCTCTTTCCATCTCTCCTTATTTCTCCTCTTCATCGTTTTCTTTTCTCCCTCCCTATCTCTCTTTTTTTCTCCCCTCTCACTTTCTTTATTTCTCCCTGTCTCTTTATTTTCTTCCCTCCCTCCCCACTTTTTTTTTCTCCCCTCCCTCTATCTTCTTATCTCTCCGCTTCTGCTTTCTCTTCCCTCCCTCTCTCTCCTTCTCTTCTTTTCCCTCTTTCTCCTTATCTCCCTACTTCCTTTCAATTCTCTTTTTTTCTCTCCCTCTCTCTCGCTCTACACTGGTAGAGCACAAGAAATTAATATAAAAAACCATAAGAAATTCATGCTTGTTTACCGATCAATTAATTTATCATTGTGTCGCCTTATTAATTTATTCAACTACCAATATGGGGGACCATCAAAGTAAACAATCCAATCTTTTCTCCGTTCTTATCTTGCCATACCTTATCACTTACTGTTCTTACCTGATTACGAAAAAACTAAACTCAAATTTCTTAATTGTATTTCATAGTAAATACCCTTATGTACGTTTTATTAATTTCACTTTTAATTGCGTTTACTCGGTGACTCTGTTGTCATTTTAATTGCGTAAGTAATTAAACAATAAAGTATTTATTTATTGTCCTGTTAGGTTTTTTTAAAGATTACCTAATTTATTTATTCGTTTATTCATCAAAAGTAAATATAATTAATTTTTGTAATTATTTTAATTTCAAATGAACTTGGTTTTTTTCATGTTATACTCCTGTTCGAGTTTTTATAAAAGTGTGAAATATGTGTCAGTTTTTCAAATCGTCTCGTCGTAATCTTTTGTTAGTTTCTCATTTTGTTTTTATTTGTGAAATCGTTTTCAGTGATTGCTTTATTCTGGTAAGTGGTTTTTTTTTGTTTTTATCGATTAATAAATAAGGTATAAGGTATAATAAATTATAAATAAGGTATAAAAATCGATTATTTACACTCTATCTGTTAGTTGCAGGGCTAAAATAAATAGTTCTGTTTCTTATCACATGGTCAGCCAATTAAATGACTGAATCATTTGAGAACAGAAGAGGTAGAGGTGTAAACGACACTAATCAGAGTTATCTCCTCCGGAATTATTATTAGTTCATTCGTGCGATTTTCTCAAAAATGGCTCATACGTTTTTTTTAATCGCCTTGTTTACTAAATTGTTTACGCTCTACAAGATGATGTAAGCACCATGTCTGCTGAAATTCTTGGGGAGGCTTTACTCTCGTAGGAAAAAATGTTTTTTTACGTTTGCGGCCTGAATATGGATTTTAGGGCAAAATTATAAGTATATAATAAAAGTTGTGTGTTGTTCAAGTCAACAGCCGAAAGGCTGGTTTGAACCTCTAGAGGTTTTACTAAGTAAAACGAGGAGTGAGGTGGTTTACCTGTGCCTTCCTCACTGAGTGGAAAAGTACGCTTATCAGCATGCCGGGCCCTCTGAAAAGCACATATTTTCCACTCTGTAAATGACAACTTCACTTCATTCACCACAGGGTCTGGCTGTACAATGAAATTCATTACTTTCAAAGAAGATAACTCTGATTAGTGTCTTTTACACCTCTACCTCTTCTGCTCTTAAATGATTCAGTCATTTAATTGACTGACCATGTGATAAGAAACAGAACTATTTATTTTAGCCCTGCAACGAACAGATTGAGTGTAAATAATTTGACACTCCACCTGTCTGTTATGGGCAGAATAAAAGTTGTAAAACATTTAAAAACCTAGAACTTTTATTTCAAGCTTTTTAAGTACAATTCTTAATTTAAAGTCGATCAGTGATTTTCTGTATTTCGTTCATCAAAATTGGTAAATATTGAATTTTTTAAGATTACGGCTTTATTTTGCACTTTACAAGTTTGTATACAATAAAAGATGTAGAAAATAAAAGATCTACCTACGACTTAAATTTCAATCATTTTTTTCTTTTCTACAGAGCCTAGTCTACGTCAATTAGTGATTTTCCGTTTTTTTCCAAACAGAGGTTGATTTTAATTTTGAATCATTCACTCGTGATTAAATTTAGGTTAAGTTTTTACTTTCTCTTGCCTATATGAATATATAGGAAGGAAAGTATTGTTTTCATGTCGATTTTTCGAAATCGAGTTTTCACCGGATCTATACGTTTTCAGACCCCCTGAATCCAAAAAACATGTTTTTAGCGATTGGTCTGTGTGTGTGTGTGTGTGTGTGTGTGTGAACAGAATATCTCAAGAACGGAACATCGTACGAACTTGAAACTTGAAACTTAAGTTACATACCACTACCGGACGTGACACGAACATTTTCATCAAAATCGGTCAACCAGAATAAATAAATAAATAGTTTATTCGTATAATTTTTCAGTTTTTTGCGATTTTCTCAGAAACTGGTCCTACGATTTTTTTTAAAATCGCCTATTTTACTCAATTTTTTATTCTCTACAAGATAGGGTAGGCGCCATGTCTGCTGAAATTCTCGGTGAGGCTGTTTTCACGTAAAAACGTTGTTTTTTTAAGATTACGGCTTTAATATAAATTTTAGCGCAAAAACTTATATAATAAAAGTTGTAGAGAATTTAAAAACCTACAACTTTTATTTCAAACATTTTTTTGTATAACGCTTAGTTTAGCGGTAATTTGCGATTTTCTGTTTTTTTTTCTCACGAAAACGTGAGAAAAATCGATTTTTTTAACATTTCGGTCTTAGTATGCATTTTACGACAAAAGTGTATATAATAAAAGTTATAGAAAATTAAAAGATCTACAACTTTTGTTTAGAGCATTTTTCTCTACAGAGCCTAGTTTAGCGTGAAAGCATGATTTTCCGTATTTTTAAGCCAAACTGAGTTCGATTGTCATTTTGCGTCATTCACTCATGATTAAAATAAGGTTATGTTTTTGAGGTTAGTTTTTGTTTATTTCTAATATTTTATTAGTAATGTTAGGTTTATTATTAATTATTTGCATTGGCAAGAGAAAGTTGTGTGAGTGTTTCACACCAGATTTTTCATTATACATTGTTTAGTAATGATTAAATTAATTGGTTGTATGATTCATTATTTACATAAGCAAGAGAAAGTCGCGTGAGTGTTTCATTCCAGACTTTTACTCCGTTGTCCTGTATGAAATAATTCCCATTTTTTATAATCACCGAAAGATTAACTTTTAAAAACAAAGCTCCAATGTTACCAAAAATTCCAAATCTTATCCGTAAAAACACAGATGGTGTGTTGTAACACTTGTCAAGACATTTTTTTAAAACTAATTTTACTCTCAACTTGTTAAAGAATTAAAAAAGAACCAACAGCTTTGAAACGTTTTTTTTTTTTTGCTTTTAGTACCTTGTGCGTCATGATGACATACATTTTACTTTATTTTCCTTTTAAGAAAATATTTTTAATGTAAAAAAAAAATTATTTTTTTAATAAATATATAAGATGAGTATTTTGCGTGTGTTATTGATTATGTAAGAGGTAATTTAAATATCGTATTACGTTTAGGCCACTTACAGAATTTAAACACGGCTCATGTGATATCTATAGAGCTGCATTGACCAGATGATGATGGCCTTGAAATTTACTGAAGATTCAAATTTTCTGACACATATTTCATTCAGAAGTTGACTGTTTTTTCCGTATATTAATTGTTTACTTCTCGTTTGTTGTTTCTTTACTTGAAATATATTTTAAATAAGTGGTGGCAATTTTTAAAATTGGCATTTATCATTTTTCTTTCTCCGTCCGTCCGTCACATCCAGATGTCAGAAACTACTAGAGATACCAACAAACGGTTTTCGGATTCGTAATCTACGCAAAAAGTTATTTAGGTATTTGGGAGAAACCAGGGATATAGTGGAGAGGAAACTGGAAAGTTGGAGAGAGGTATTAGAGGAGGGAGGCCTGAGGATCAGCAGGGAAAAGACTGAATACCTATGGTTTGGAGGTGAGGATAAGAGTGGAGGGGTGTGTTTGCTGAATGAAGTGGTGAGAAGGGTTAAGTGTTTCAAGTACCTTGGTTCATGCCTCACCGAGAGTGGAGGACTGGAGGAGGAAATTAACCATAGAATACAAGCTGGATGGAATAACTGGAGGCGAATGACAGGTGTATTGTGTGACAGAAGGATTGGGACAAAAATGAAGGGAAAGATATATAAGACAGTGATTAGACCGGCATTGTTATATGGTAGTGAGACTTGGCCTATGACGAGGAGACAGGGAAACAAGTTGGAGGTTGCGGAAATGAGGATGTTGAGGTGGATGCAGGGGAAGACTAGGAAAGATAGGATACGGAATGAGGTGGTAAGGGAGTCTGTGGGAGTGATAGAAGTGTCCAAGAAGGTTCAGGAACGAAGGCTGCAGTGGTATGGACATTTGATGCGTAGGGAGGAGGAGTATGTGGGGAGGGTTGTGGATGGATTGGTGGTGGATGGGGTGAGAGGGAGGGGGAGACCCCGGAGAAGATGGAGAGACGCCGTGGCGGACGACTTGAGGGAGAAGGGCCTGAGCGAGGAGGATGTGGTGGATCGGAGGGAGTGGAGGAGAAGAGTACGGAACAGCGACCCCTGAGGAAGGGAAAAGCTGAAGAAGAAGAAGAAGAATCTACGCAAAAAGTTAGTGGCCTTTAATCTGGTTTGAAGTTTCGGTTTTGACCAAAAGTGGCCCAAAACCGGAAGTCAATAAATCACATTCAGAAACTACGAGAGGTACCAACAAATAGTTTTTTTTGGATTCGTAATCAACAAAAACCTTTAGTGGGCCTAAATTTGGTTTGAAGTTTCGGTTTTGACCGAAAGTGGCCCAAAACCGGAAGTCAAGAAATTACTATAAGAAACTACAAGAGGTAGGCCCACCAACAAACCGTTTTTGGATTCGTAATCTGCAAAAACCTTAGTGGGCCTAAATTTGGTTTGAAGTTCCGGTTTTCACCGGAATTGGCCCAAAACCGGAAGTCAAGAAATCACCGTCAGGAACTACAAGAGGTACCAACAAACAGTTTTTGGATTCGTAATCTACAAAAAACCTTTAATGGGCTTACATTTGGTTTGAAGTTTCGGTTTTGACCGGAAGTGGCTCAAAACCGGAAGTCGAGAAATCACAGTCACAAACTACAAGAGATAGCAACAAACGGTTTTCGGATTCGTAATATACTCAAAAAGTTGGTGGCCCTTAATCTGGTTTGAAGTTTCGGTTTTAGACCGAAAGTGGTCCAAAACCAGAAGTTAATAAATCACATTCAGAAAGTACAAGAGGTACTAACAAACAGTTTTTGGTTCGTAATCTACAAAAACCTTTAGTGGGCCTAAATTTGGTTTGAAGTTCCGGTTTTGACCGGAAGTGACCCAAAACTGGAAGTCAAGAAACCATAGTCAGAAACTACAAGAGATAGAAACAAACGGTTTTCGGATTCGTAATATACTCAAAAAGTTAGTGGCCCTTAATCTGGTTTGAAGTTCCGGTTTTGACCAAAAGTGGCCCAAAACTGGAAGTCAAGAAATCACAGTCAGAAACTACAAGAGATACCAACAAACAGTTTTTGGATTCGTAATCTACAAAAAACCTTTAATGGGCTTACATTTGGTTTAAAGTATCGGTTTTGACCGGTAGTGGCCCAAAACCGAAAGTCAAGAAATCACAGTCACAAACTACAAGAGATAGCAACAAACGGTTTTCGGATTCGTAATTGACACAAAAAAATAATGGGGCTGGATTGGGTTTGATGTTCCGGTTTTGACCGGAAAGGACCCAAAATCGGAAGTCGAGAAATAAAAATCAGAATTTGGTAGCAAAAATAGTGTCATTCGATTCATGTTAAATAGTAGATACCAGAAATCTGTAACGGTTTTGGCCATTAGTCAAAGGTAGCCTTTTTAAAAATTGCCACCACCCGTGAGACGCGTCGTCTCATGAAAAGGAATTTTTCTTGTTTATTTTTTTTTTATTCCTAATTTGTGTACGTTGCAATCTGTTCAATTCAGAACAATAAGCAACCCCATGGCCCAATGAGATAAGGATGATGTGTATGACGTGTAAATGAGGTGTAGTCTTGTACAGACCCAGGCCGACCATTCCTGAGAGAGTATGGTTAATTGAACCCCAACCATCAAAGTACACCGTTAACCACTGTCTAGTATTCAAATCCGTATAAAAGTAACTACCTTTACTACGATTTGAACCAGAACCTTCGTCTCCGAAAATCAGCTGTTTTTGGCGACGACTTTACCTCTAGACCAACCCGTGGGTTTGTTAATTTAGTTTTATATTCCTTGAGATAACTAATTGTTTTATCCGACATCTTTGCGTGAACTCATACTACGAATTAAATTTACACCTATTTCTACTACGGTATTTGCATTGTTATTTGGTTGAACCAACCCGACTTAGTAGTGAAGTCGTCGCCGGGAATCAGCTGTTTAACAGCTGAATTACCGAAGCGAAGGTACCTTGTTTAAGCTAGTGAAGGTAATTATTTTTATAAGGATTTGAATACTGGACCGTGGTTTTCGGTGTATACTGTTCGTCAATTACGGTTGCATGTAGGAAGGGTAGCGAGACAGAGAGAATGTGTTGCGTCCGCCGTTCCCTCAACAGTACTTGCAGTTTAAAAATAAACATAACGTTAAAGAAAGTAGAGAAGTGGATGTATTTATTCATAATAATAGTTTAGAGCATGTAGAAACAGTGAAGTTCCTGGGTGTATCTCTAGATAGATCTTTGTCTTGGGATTTCTATACCAATCAAGTTTGTAGTAAAATATCATCTGGGGTATTTGCACTAAAACAAATTGCCAGATTAAATGATAAAAAATTACTAATGGCAGCTTATCATGGCCTCATTCTGTCTCATATCCGTTATGGTATCTTAGTATGGGGTAACTCTAGCATGGGTAATATGAATAGGGTTTTTAAAATTCAAAATAAAGCTATTAGGTGTATTGGTGGGAGCTAACCAGCTAACCTCATGCAGGCCACTATTTAAGGAGCTTAAATTGCTTAGAGTTCCCTCCCTCTACATTTTTGAGGTGATTATGTATGCTAGGCAAAATAATTTTATGCAGAATTTCAATTTTCACAATCATAACACGAGTAACAGAAATGATTATTATGTGGCTAATCACTCCAGAAAATTGTTTGAACAAAAACCTACTTATGCACGGAGAAAATTCATGAATAAATTACCCCAATTTTTAAAATGTTGTGAGGATTTGAATTCCTTTAAAAGGAATCTGAAAAAATTACTTGATCGGTGAAAGTTTTTATAGCGTACAAGAATTTTTTTCTTGATAGTAGTGATACATTGTGTGTTTCTTATATGTATCTCAGATGTTATAGCTGACATGTCTTATAATCCTCCTGGAGTCTCCAGAGCGCAAAAAAAAACTCATTTAAATTCAGTGCACGGTGTTCAAGCGCAATAGCGACAATGCTCGATACGGTAGGGCACTCTGCCGGCCAGTTTAGTTCACTCTACTCTCTAACAAGCTCATTTTTCATCAAAAAATTCTGAAAAAATTACTTTTGCTTCCTAATGAATCTTATATTATTACACTATAATTTTTTTATTATACTCTGATATTTAGATAAGATACGATCGTACAAAGTTAGACGTTTAAATCTCATCGCATTTTTTGCGTATCACGTAGGCTAATAAACTTCTTTTCCAGGACGAAATAACATGCGTTTTATTATTTTGTTATAAATTTTAAAAAATTTTCTGTAATTTGATATTTGTTGGAAAGAAACAGAAATAATAAACGAGCTTGAAAAATCACTTTTTGAAGGGAAGTCAAAGATAGATCATCGTGTCTGGTGTCGCCTTCCTATTAGTATTCCAAGAAGCTGAATAATCTTTTATAGCTGTGAACTTTATACCTAACATACGTCAATTTTTAGAAATCAACTACGCCCGCACAATATCAGTTGTATGAAATTTTAAGAAAAAGAACGGCATAGTAAATATAACAGAAAAAGGGTATGACGTCCCTCTCTTTCGGGCCTGTCAAAACGTATGGTAGGTACATCATTTAGAAAAAAACACTTATTGTCTATTACTCCACATTGAATCGCAGATATTTTCCCCCGTTTTTTTGTGCGCGCGCAACTAATTTTGACGGCGTGCGGCTTTCGAAAGCGACACAAATGTCAAAACGATAACCGCATGAACAGGACATAACGAGTATTGAGTACTACTTTAGAGGCAGCCTGTATCAGGCTACGACGCTGTGGTGGGGCAGCTACTTACTGCGCATGTGCGGCCTACACGCCACCGTAGTTGGTTATAGTTATACTCTATTTTAATTTTTTTGTACAATGCTTCGTTTAACCCACCGGGTTGGTCTAGAGGTAAAGTCGTCGCCAAAATCAGCTGTTTAACAGCTGATTTTCAGAGACGAAGGTTCCTGGTTCAAATCCTAGTAAAGGTAGTTACTTTTGTACGGATTTGAATACTAGACAGTGGCTGCCGGTGTACTTTGATGGTTGGGGTTCAATTAACCATACTCTCTCAGGAGTGGTCGACCTGGGTCTGTACAAGACTACACCTCATTTACACGTCATACATATCATTCTCATCTCATCTTATTGGGTCATGGGGTTGCTTATTGTTCTGAATTGAACAGATTGCAACGTACACATATTAGGAATTTAAAAAAAAATGCTTCGTTTAATGTCAATTAATGATTTTCTTTATTTTTTCATCAAAATTGTAAAGAAATTTGATTTTTTTAAATATTGCGGCCTTAGTCTATATGACATTTTACGACAAACTTGTTGTATATAATTAATTAAAGTTATCGCAGTTTAAAAAATCTAAAACTGTTATTTTTAACACTTATTTGTACAGCGCTTAGTTTCGCGTCAATTAATGATTTTCTGTATTTTGTTTCATCATAATCGGTAAAACTGGGATTTTTTAATATTGCGGCCTTAGTAAGCATTTTACGACAAAATTGTATATAATCAAAGTTATAGGAAATCAAAATTCTAAAACTTTTATTTATAACTTTTTTTTTGTACAACGCTTAGTTTCGCGTCAGTTAGTGATTTTCTGTATTTTGTTTCATCAAAATCGGTAAAAAAATTAGATTTTTTTAATATTGCGGCCTTAGTAAGCATATTACGACAAAACTGTATATAATCAAAGCTATAGGAAATCAAAAAAAATCTACAACATTTGATTGTAACATTTTTTTTGTAAAACGCTTAGTTTAGCGTCAATTAGTGATTTTCTGTATTTTTAAGTCAGAAATTGATTTTCTTTATTCTGTAATGATTAAAATTAGGTTATGTTTTTCACTATACATTATTTACTCATGATTAAACATTGGTTACATTTTTATTAGGTATTTAAATTGGCAAGAGAAATTCGTATGTTGTTTCACACTCAATTTTTTTAATTTGTAGTAATTAAGTGAAAAAATTACTTATTGTGAAACTTGTACTCTGTCACCAAGTATTAAATACTGGAATACTTATTCAATGGGTAATTAATATTAGTAATCACTCGTTTTTATTTTCGTTATTTCGATGCAACCAGCTTTGACGTCAAATCAAATATCTTTACGTGACTTGTGACTCGTAGTTGTACTCAATGTTCACTTATTTATTCTATTTTAAACCGGACGACAAATCGTACTGACTTTCTCGTGGATTTTATTCGAGCTGTCCCTATAACTTGTTTTTTTCCGTTAGGACCACTAGGGATCACGATACAACTTCAAATCATTTCTCTCTGTTCTTCCTCCGTTCAGCCCAAACTGCCTTCATTCCCTCGCTGAATCTCTTCTTCCTCTCCTGAGACCATGTTGTTCCAGTCCTCGGAGGTCTGTGTCCACCCTGGAACTCTTTGATGCTTCGTATTTGGCTTCTGTATTTGTTTCTATCTAAGATGTGTCGTGTTGTAATGTGGTTCAGTTGTAGGTACCATGCCTGTGTTGTTTTCCTGTTATGGCAGAAATCAAATACTTTCTTAGTGAGCCTGTTGGGATCCATTCTGTGCAGGTGTCCAAAAAAGAGCTATAACTTGTTTATTATTATTATTATTTGCGTATAGTCCCCTTAAGAAGAGCGCTAAAAACACTAAAATTTAGCTCTTGGTGGTGTCTCTGTTCCTCCTTTTAGCTTCCCAAAAATCTTTTATCCTCTCACTTTGCGCCTTTTTCTCTTCGTCTGTCCATTTTCGCCCATTTCTTTTGGCTTGTGATCTGCACTGAATTTCCTGGTTTCTGATTTTTTTCTCCACAAATTTTGCGGTCGTAAATGTCCTCCATTGTGATGCACAATTCTTGAAGGTCTTTCATAGTTTCTTTGTACCAAGAGGTGTCCAACTTTGAAGTGGACATTATGTTTAATATTCTTTTTGTCAGTCTGGTGTCACTCATTCTGGCTATATGTGTAAAAAAAACCTCACTTTGCGTTTTCTGATGAATGTCGTGATGGTTTCAGTATGCCTGTATAGTTCTTCTGTGGGTCTTTTTTGCCAGAAGTTTTCTCTGAAAACTGCACTGTGTATTTTCCTCTCTTGCTTTTCCTTTCTTGCTTTTCAATGTCTTTAATTTTTGCCATTCTCCTGGCAAAACTTGTTTTGACATTCCCGTATAACTTGTTTGTGTTCCCCAAGGTGAAATCTGCATTAAAAGTGACAAGATTTGAGTCTGTGGAAGCTGTAAAAGAGAAAGCGGCACGTGTCCTGAAGAACTGACAGAAGATGACTTCCAGCACTGTTTCCAACAATTGAAAATTCGGATGGAGCGTTGTAGGGATAGAGAAGGAGTGTATATTGAAGGTGTCAATAAGTGATTATGTATAAAATTAAAATTAATTTTTGTAAAACGTCAGTCTCGTTATTTAATAGCCACACTTCGTATATTCTGAATATAAATTGAACGGGCGCCCATAACAGACAGGTGGAGTGACAAATTATTTACACTCAATCTGTTCGTTGCAGTGCTAAAATAAATAGTTCTGTTTCTTATCACGTGGTCAGCCAATTAAATGACTGAATCATTTTAGAACAGAAGAGGTAGAGGTGTAAAAGACACTAATCAGAGTTATCTCCTCTGAAAGTAATGAATTTCATTATACAGCCAGACCCTGTGGTGAATGAAGTGAAGGTGTCATTTGCAGAGTGGAAAATTTGCTTTTCAGAGGGCCCGGCATGCTGATAAGCATACTTTTCCACTCAGTGAGGAAGGCAATTGTAAACCACCTCACTCCTCGTTTTACTCAGTAAAACCTCTACAGGTTCAAACCAGCCTTTCGGCTGATGACCTAAACAACAACAAATTGAACGGGATCGGAGATAGAATGCAAACCGGCCTCATTTTTTTCATATACTTCCGGATCCCCTGTTTTTCCGTGTGCTCTCCCTCGAATCTCAGTACGGCTGTTGGTTTTCAGTATAGTTTGTGTAATGTGCGATTATTCTGTCGAGTGAATCACCTCTGTGTATAAAATAAATAGACTATTTAAACAATGATACCGACGCAATTTCTTTTCAATAAATAATAATGAATAAAAATATAATATATGATGCAAGTGTAACCATTAAAATGATAATTATATTTCTGAAAACTGACCCGTTGTTGTCCATTGCCTCGATACACAAGTTACACGATCTGCTTAGTTTTTTTGTTACGCAGTTAGTTAGATAAATACTTCGGATAACGCGTATAAATGATTCATAAGTGTACACCTATGACGCCAATACGTATTGTCTTGTATTTTGTATTGTATTGTAGACACCTAACTATTGTATTGTTTCTTTATTTATTTATTTTTTTATTAAAAAACTAACAGAGATGCGTTTACCCCTTCTCCCAACTGATTTTCACATATCAGAGTGCGTTCTATTGACGTGTTAGTTGTCTTGACAGTTTTTTTTTGCGTTTTGTTTCCATTGTTTCTTTAAAATACATAAAACATTTTTTTTGTTAATGCATAAAATATTTTTGTGTTATTTACATAATAAATTATTTTTTTATATATTTAAAAGTACAATGGGTTTTTTGTAGCATTCGGTCTTAGCTTCAAATTCTTGGAAACTTTTTTTTTATGAAACTCGTGGATATTTGTCATTATTAGTTTTCGAAATTCCCGATTGTTTCAGATAATAAAAATTTTTTAATGGTTTTTTTTACAATCCTGTTCTTTGAAGATGTACTGCACTGATATCGTGCCAAATTAATAATTCGTTTGTCTATATTTTATTTTTGAGTAAAATTAAAATACTGTTTGTTGTTACCTAGAAATTGTCAACTGTTTACTTACTGACCTATTCGAATATCCAGGATTTTTTGTAGATTTTTGGGTGTTCCGTTTTGCTTGAATCTGACTGTCTACCTGAATAAAATTGATAATGCAGTCTGTCAATTCAGGTAGACAGTCCGACAGGATGTCATGTATAGTACACAAACTAGCAACATGGATAGTAACTCCCACCCCCCACCCCCCGCATTACCCTATCTATTTCAAAATTTTAATCTCTATTTTTCAAAATTCTGAAAATTCTACCACAACATTGGCCAATCGATATTTCATATTATTAACATATCTATACTAAGTTTTTTACGCTGAATAAAACGATAGTTTGCCCGTGCCGAACGATCGAGCGGTTACCGAGATAGCAAGGGTTCAGAATATTGTTAATAAATCAAAATTTAAATAACTTACGATTTTGAAATTTCGAACACGCTGTAAGAATATAATTGTCTATGTTGTGTTAAAATTTCAAACTTTTTGGTAAAATAACTTATCGAGTTACACGCCTCTAACGCATAAGATTAGTTGTGGTATCAAAAAACCGGGTCTTTTTGTTTTCCAACCTCGATATGGCAATTTTTAAACAGCATTAAAAATATAGGACCATTAAGGGTCAACGTAGAATAAAATGAGCTAAATTTCGATGTAAAGTATATTGAAATCCGACTCAAAGTTTTGGAGATGCAAGGGTTCAAACTCGGGTGTTTATGATTATGAAACCAATACTAATTTTCAATTCTATATTAATTTTTACTTTCTCTTGCCTATATGAATATATAGGAAGAAAAGTATCGTTTTCATGTCGATTTTTCGAAATCGAGTTTTCACCGGATCTATACGTTTTCAGACCCCCTGAACCCAAAAAACATGTTTTTAGCGATTGGTCTGTGTGTGTATACAAAATATCTCAAGAACGGAACATCGTACGAGCTTGAAACTTGAAACTTAAGTTACATACCACTACCGGACGCGACACGAACATTTTCATCAAAATCGGTCAACCGGAAGTAGTAGTTTATTCGTATAATTTTTCACTTTTTTGCGATTTTCTCAAAAACTGGTCCTACGATTTTTTTTAAAAATTGCCTTATTTACTAAAGTTTTTATTCTCTACAAGATAGGATAGGCGCCATGTTTGCTGAAATTCTCCGTGAGGCTGTTTTTACGTAAAAACATTTTCTTTTTAAGATTGCGGCTTTAATATGCATTTTAGCGCAAAACGTTATATAATAAAAGTTGTAGAGAATTTAAAATTCTACAACTTTTATTTCAAACATTTTTTTGTATAACGCTTAGTTTAGCGGTAATTAGCAATTTTCTGTTTTTTTTCTCACGAAAACGTGAGAAAAATTGATTTTTTTAACATTTCGGCCTTAGTATGTACGACAAAAGTGTATATAATTTAATTTATAGAAAATTAAAAGATCTACAACTTTTTTTTAGAGCATTTTTCTCTACAGAGCCTAGTTTAGAGAGAAAGAATGATTTTCCGTATTTCTAAGCCAAACTGAGTACGATTTTCATTTTGCGTCTTTCACTCATGATTAAAATTAGGTTATGTTTATTTCTAATGTTTTATTACTAATGTTAGGTTTATTGTTAATTATTTGCATTGGCAAGAGAAAGTTGTGTGAGTGTTTCACACCAGATTTTTTTATATAGGTACTCATCCTTTCCATCCCAGAAACCAATTTTCTTAATAGACACACAATTACGGACAGATGGATAGATAAATTCATTCAGTTGAAATTTTATTCATCAGTATATTAGCAAGTGCCCTCATATTTTAAAAACCCACCGGGTTGGTCTAGAGGTAAAGTCGTCGCCAAAATCAGCTGTTTGACAGCTGATTTTCAGAGACAAAGGTTCCTGGTTCAAATCCTGGTAAAGGTAGTTACTTTTATACGGATTTGAATACTAGACAGTGGTTTAGTACTTTAGTGTACTTTGATGGTTGGGGTTCAATTAACCATACCTCTCAGGAGTGGTCGACCTGGGTCTGTACAAGACTACACCTCATTTACACGTCATACATATCATCCTCATCTCATTGGGTCATGGGGTTGCTTATTGTTCTGAATTGAACAGATTGCAACGTACACATATTAGGAGTTAAAAAAAATAAATTAAAAAAAATATTTTAAAGACGTCCTGTTTAATACAGATTTAATGTAACAAAAAGGTGAAGGTTACGTTTGAAATTTTTTATATATAATTGAGAATGTAATTTCCTAATTCTAGGAACAGTACCTTAATATTAAAACGGTTTTCCTTTTACTAAAATCGATATCTGAATATTCTTGTACTATTACTTCTTTCATAAAAACGCAGGTGTACGAATATTTTTTTGTTTTTTGTAATTTTGATAGGGGTCAACAATCTTTTAGACGTTTTTAAGTATCCAATTGAATATAGGTGAATAAAAATTTACAAATTTCTATGATTATTAATAATTTTGTTTAGTTTTTTCTTTAGTTCAGTTTTCTTAATTATTGTGTTTGAAATTGTCTGGATTCGTACTATTTCAGTTCATAGTTAAAATAAATTATAGATCTGTAGAAAATAAACGGTAGTGTCTGTATTTTTTTTCTATTAAGGAAGTTAAATCATAAATTCTTGGAATGTGTTTGTACTAGTTTTCCTTCTCATGGAATAATTTTTTTTTAACTTTTACAGTTATTAACCTCGGAGAGTGTTAGTGATTTTTAACTTTCTCTTGCCCTATATCAACATAAATGGAAGGAAAGTATTGTTTTCGTGTCGATTTTTCGAAATCGAGTTTCACCGGATCTACACGTTTTCAGACCCCCTGAACCCAAAAAAACGTGTTTTTAGCGATTGGTCTGTGTGTGAACAGAATATCTCAAGAACGGAACATCGTCCGAACTTGAAACTTGAAACTTTAGTTAGATACCATTAGAGGACCCGATATGAACATTTTCATCAAAATCAGTCAACCGGAAGTAGTAGTTTATTCGTGTCATTTTTCACTTTTTTGCGATTTTCTCAAAAACTGGTCCTACGATTTCTTTTAAATTACCTCATTTACTAAACTTTATATGCTCTACTAGAAATGGGTTGGCGCCAGTCTGCTGAAATTCTGGGAGAGGCTGTTTTCACGTAAAAAATGGTTTTTTTCAGATTTCGACTTTAATATGCACTTTAGCGCAAAAGTGTACTATATAAGAAAAAAGTAGAGAATTTAAAATCCCACAACTTATGATTTTCATTTTGCGTCTATCATATAAGATTAAAACTAGGTTATGTTTATTGAGGTTAGTTTTTTGTTTTTCTTTTTTTTAAAATTTTTTTTTTGTTATCCCTAACTTGTGTACGTTGCAATCTGTTCAATTCAGAACAATAAGCAACCCCATGACCCAATGAGATGAGGATGATGTGTATGACGTGTAAATGAAGTGTAGTCTTGTACAGACTCAGGTCGACCATTCCTGAGAGAGTATGGTTAATTGAACCCCAACCATCAAAGTACACCAGTAACCACTGTCTAGCATTCAAATCCGTATAAAAGTAACTACCTTTACTAGGATTTGAACCAGTTTATTTCTAATGTTTTATTACTAATGTTAGGTGGTTTATTGGTAATTATTTCCATTGGCAAGAGAAAGTTGTGTGAGTGTTTCACACCGAATATTTTTGTTACAAATTAACAGTTGAAGGGTGAATAGTCTTGAGAAACCCTTTTGCATTTCCCGTCCTATTTCAGTTCTTTCAGTAATGTGCGTCATTCAAAACGAATTGCAGTAATCATTGTAGAACCATTTTACCTTTATTTGTTTACAAAATTATGAAACGTATCAATTAATGACTCATTCATAATTAATAGTATGTGTGTTTATTTTTATTGTGTCAATAACCGTTGAGAAGGATTCTTCATTGTAGACTAATTCAGCGATAACATAAATTTAAATAAATATTGTATGTGTTGTTATTTGTGTTAACAATAATAATAATAATAATTATTATTATTATTGTTATTAGTGTTATTTTGAGGACGTGGTTTTCGTTAAAAACAGCTTGTAGACGAGCAGTTGTTTTATTTGGAGTGATTCATACCAGACGTTTGTTAATGCAATCGTTTTTTGCTTCCGTTTCAAATCGACTATTTGTTAGTTTGTTCCTAATAATTATGCTATGACTGTTGTGATGACGTCATTTTGTATTTCTTCCGGTCGATTGTCTATTAATTTTGAGACGTGTTCTATATTTAAGTTACTTAAGATCTACACGTTTTCAGACCCCCTGAATCCAAAAACCATGTTTTTAGCGATTGGTCTGTGTGTGAACCGATTATCTCAAGAACGGAACATCGTACGAACTTGAAACTTAAGTTAGATACTACTACCGGACCCGATACGAACATTTTCATCAAAATCGGTCAACCGGAAGTAGTAGTTTATTAGTGTAATTTTTCACTTTTTTGCTATTTTCTTTAAAATCGCCTCATTTACTACATTTTATATGCTCTACAAGATAGGGTAGGCGCCATGTCTGGTAAAATTCTTGGTGAGGTTGTTTTCTCGTAAAAAATGTTTTTTTAAGATTGCGACTTTAATTTGCATTTTAGCGCAAAAATGTCTCTAGTAAAAGTTGTAGAGAATTTAAAATTCTACAACTTTTATTTCAAACATTTATTTTATAACGCTATGTTCAGCGGTAATTAGCGATTTTCTGTTTTTTTCTCGCAAAATCGAGTAAAAAATCGATTTTTTAAAGATTTCAACCTTGTTATGCATTTTACGACAAAAAAGTATAATCAGATGTATAGGAAATTAAAAGATCTACAACTTTTATTTAGAGCATTTTTCTCTACAGAGCCTAGTTTAGCGTGAAATAGTGAATTTCGATATTTTAAAGCCAAATTGAGGTTGATTTTCATTTTGCGTCTTTCACTCATGATTAATGTTAGGTAATGTTTATTGAGGTTAGTTTTTTGTTTATTTCTAATGTTTTATTACTAATCTTTGGTTAATAGTTAACTATTTGCATTGGCGAGAGAAAGTTGTGTGAGTGTTTTTGAGATTTTTTGAGGTTAGTTTTTCGTTTATTTCTAATGTTTTATTACTAATGTTTGGTTACATTGTTCATTATTTATATTGGTAAGAAAAAGTTGTGTGAGTGTTTCACACCAGATTTTTAATATTTTCAAAGTTATTGACCTAGGCATAAAATATTTTGTTATTCACTCATTATTACAGGGCCGTTAATGTTAGATTTGCGATAAAACTTATTTTTTAAGCCTGATTATGCCTGTTAACATTAAAAAAAATTAGTTGTAAAAAATTCAAGCCTCATTTCTTTGACGTCATATTCGTGATTTTGTGATTACGATTAGGCTTTATATAAATGTTTTACTGGACTATTATTATAGGCAACGATATTCATTTGGAATGATATTTGCGTCATTGTCCCTATTGTAATTACTATACAGGGTGATTCAAAACTTTACGGTAATCTCTTGGGATTTCATTCTATAGCTAAAAATAAGAAAAAAAGTTCATATAAACATATGCCTGAAAACGCTCAGTTGGCGACTTACGGCTAGCGAAAAATTTCACCTAGAACTCTGTACCCTCGGGGAAGTAAGGCCGTATAAAATTGTTAAAGGTTGTTACAAAGATACAAATACAATTGTTTCTTATGCTTTTAATCTGAAAAATTGAATAAAATTGGTTCCAGAGCTGTAAATGGAATAATTTCAGAGATATCTTACATAAAACACAAGAATTGTTGCAAACAGACGCACATAAAACACACATTCCTAACTGCATAAAATATTAACTAATATATAAATTGGGAGTAACAGCTGATCATTTATCAGCTGTTTTTAATCGTATTTGTATCTTTGTAACTACCTTTAACATTTTTATACGGCCTTACTTCACCGAGGGTACAGAGTTCTATGTGAAAATTTTCGCTAGCCGTAACTCGCTAACTAAGCGTTTTCAGGGATATGTTTATATGAACTTTTTTTCTTACTTTTAGCTATAGAATGAGATCCAAGAGATTGCCGTATAGTTTTGAATCACCTTGTATAAATGTTTTACTAGACTATTATTATAGGCAACGATATTCATTTGGAATGATATTTGCGTCATTGTCCCTATTGTAATTACTATATATTAAAAAGATATATATTGAATTTTTCTTTTAATTACTCCACATGTCTGTTTATTTGTTTGTTTGTTTTTATTACGGTCACTAGTATCTACTGAAATTTAGTACATATTTTTAGTATTTTTAGCTTATCAAATTAGTGAATATCAAAATGTATTTGACAAGACTTGTCAACTTAGTTTGTTATCGGTACTAAATATTGCACTATGTTTTTACTTTCTCCTGCCCTATATGAATAGGTATATAGGAAGGAAAGTGTTTTAATATCGATTTTTCGAAATCGAGTTTTCCCTGGATATACACGTTTTCAGACCCCTGCGCCCAAAAAACATGCTTATAGCGATTGGTCTGTCTGTGTGTGTGTGTGTAAACAGAATATCTCAAAAACGGAACATCGTACGATTTTTAAACTTTTCGAAACGATTTTGAAAATTTTCATCAAAATCGGTCGACCGGAAGTAGTTGTTTATTCGTGTCATTTTTCACTTTTTGCGATTTTCTCATAAACGGCTCCTACGATTTTTTTTTAAAAAATAACCTCATTTACTAAATTTTTTATACTCTACAAGATAGGGCTACTATAGATGCTATATCTGCTAAAATTCTTGGGGAGGCTGTGCTCTCGTAGAAAAACAAATGGTTTTTGTTACGATTACGGCTTTAATATGAATTTTAGTACAAAAATGTACATAATAAAAGTGTTAGACAATTTAAAAATCTACAACTTTTATTTCAACCATTTTTTCGTATAACGCTTAGTTTAGCGGTAATTAGTGATTTTCTGTTTTTTTTTCATGAAAATCGGTAAAAAATTAATTTTTTTAAGATTTTGGCCTTGGTATGCATTTTACGACAAAAGTTTATGTAAAAAGATTTACAGAAAATTAAAAGATTGACAACTTTTATTGTGATCATTTTTCTTTGCAGAGCCTAGTTTAGCGTGAAAGAGTGTTTTTCCGTATTATTAAGCCAAACTAAGGTGGATTTTCTTTTTGCATCATTCACTCATGATTAAAATTAGTTGAGGTTTATTTTTATAAAGTTTTGTTACTAATTTTAGGTTGTATTTTTTCATTATTTACATTGGCAAGAGAAAGTTGTGTTAGTGTTTCACACCAGATTTTTTAATATATTATCGGAAGGCGTTGAAAAAACGGACTGTTGTTCCGTCGTTCACCGTACCATAAAATAGTTGGATTTAAAAATTTAACCACAAATAAATAAATACATAAGCCTATGCCAATTTTTAAACTCTAGCAATTTTATTTCTGCGGCCCGGCTCGAAAAAATCGTTATTTATTTGGGCCACCGTTACAAAAACCCGTGTGGGAATGAAGATGAACGAATCGAATCTAAAATACAAAAAGATGTATTGGCTCATCGGTAGGTCTCTGTCTGTGTGTCTCTCTCTCTCTTTTCTCTCTCTTTCTCCCTCTCCCTCACTTTCTCTCTCTCTCTCTCTTCTCCCTTTGGGTTCAGCGGGCTTGAAAACGTGTACATCCGGTGAAAACTCGATTCCGAAAAGTCGATATGAAAACAATATGTTACTTTCCCTTCCTTGTATATTCGTGTAGGGAAGAGAAAGTATAAAATCTTTAAAATCTGTAATATTAAACATGTGGTCATAATAAATCTCTACAAATCCTAGTCAGGAATTGAACCCAGGACCTTTTGCTTGGTCAGCTAGCTATTTTTAGGTATTTTATGTATAAAAATATTGCGTAATATTATGTACGATAATTTTGTTATTGTCTTGTCATTAAATAATTATTATTTGTCAGGTATTTTAATGAAGTATGGTGAAATTGGAGGCCCACCCTTATAGTAGGCTAGAATAGGCGTTGTAATGATTTATTACTATTAAAAAAGTGACGCTTTGTTTTCTGTAAACAAATAAATTAGACCAGTAATACAGGCCGAAATCATCTGTAGTCGCCGTAACGATTTTATTATAATTTTATTTATTTATTTGTCTATTACTAGATATATTATAATTGTTTGCCCATAACAAGCAGGTGGAGTGTTAACACTTTCAATCCCAAATTTTTAAACTGTACACAAAAGAATATGGTTACATTGTTTCATACATTTTGCTGATATTTAAATGTAATAAAATCACTTTTAGACCTTTAATCCTTTTGATTTGACAAAAAATCTGGTGTGAAACACTCACACAACTTTCTCTTGCCAATGCAAATAATTAACAATAAACCTAACATTATTAATAAAATATTAGAAATAAACAAAAAACTAACCTCAAAAACATAACCTTATTTTAATCATGAGTGAATGATGCAAAATGAAAATCAACCTCAGTTTGGCTTAGAAATACGGAAAATCACTCTTTCTCTCTAAACTAGGCTCTGTAGAGAAAAATGCTTTAAATAAAAGTTGTAGATCTTTTAATTTTCTATAAATTAAATTATATACACTTTTGTCGTAAAATGCATACTAAGGCCGAAATCTTAAAAAAATCAATTTTTCACACATTTTCGTGAGAAAAAAAACAGAAAATCGCAAATTACCGCTAAACTAAGCGTTATACAAAAAATTGTTTGAAATAAAAGTTGTAGAATTTTTAATTCTCTACAACTTTTATTATATAACGTTTTGCGCTAAAATGCATATTAAAGCCGCAATCTTAAAAAGAAAATGTTTTTACGTAAAAACAGCCTCACGCAGAATTTCAGCAAACATGGCGCCTACCCTATCTTGTAGAGCATAAAAAATGTAGTAAACCAGGCGGTTTTAAAAAAAATCGTAGGACCAGTTTTTGAGAAAATCGCAAAAAAGTGAAAAATTATCCGAATAAACTACTACTTCCGGTTGACCGATTTTGATGAAAATGTTCGTGTCGGGTCCGGTAGTGATATGTAACTTAAGTTTCAAGTTTCAAGTTCGTACGATGTTCCGTTCTTGAGATATTCTGTTCACACACACACACACACACACACACACACACAGAGACCAATCGCTAAAACATGTTTTTTGGGTTCAGGGGGTCTGAAAACGTATAGATCCGGTGAAAACTCAATTTCGAAAAATCGACATGAAAACAATACTTTCCTTCCTATATATTCATATAGGCAAGAGAAAGTAAAAAGTGTGACTGACATGTACGTCACATTTGGACTTGATGGTATAAAAGTTTCCAACAATAGGAATAAGTCAAATCATTTTCAGGCTTCCTAAACAAAACAATATTCTCTTACTTAGATTTGTAGTAAAAAAGAACTAAGTATGATGATTTTAATATTATTTAAGACTTCAAAAATTTTACAATAAAAAAATATTGGTAAAATGGATAAAATCACTATTTAGTAACAGTTTAAAAAATATACTCGTACATACATACAATACATTCAAAGAAATGTTACTTTATTTTAGTAAATGAAACAAACTTCTGAAACCAAAATTTTTTTTTTTTTTTTTTTTAATATTCCTAATCTGTGTACGTTGCAATCTATTCAATTTAGAACAATAAGCAACCCCATGACCCAATGAGATGAGGATGATATGTATGACGTGTAAATGAGGTGTAGTCTTGTACAGACTCAGGCCGACCATTCCTGAGAGAGTATGGTTAATTGAAACCCAACCATCAAAGTACACCGGTAACCACTGTCTAGTATTCAAATCCATATAAAAGTAACTACCTTTACTAGGATTTGAACCAGGAACCTTCGTCTCCAAAAATCAGCTGTTAAACAGCTGACTCGAGGCGACGACTTTACCTCTAGACCAACCGGGTGGGTTCGAAACCAAAATTAAAAAGAAATTAATGGTTGCCTCCGTGGCGCAATGGTCAGCATACTACACTGCAAAGCGGAGGTCTCAGGTTCGAATCCTGGCTAGGGAACAGCAAATTATTACACTTCACACCCAGCATTCTTTAATCCAAAGTTGTCTCTAACAACTAAAATTTTGAGGTCTGTTATTTCACTCCAATATGCCTTTTATGTCACACTGGGTTAGAAAGGGTTAAATTATTTGCACTCAATCTGTTAGTTGCAAGGCTACAAAAAAATAGTTCTGTTTCTTATCACATGGTCAGCCGATTATGTCTTGTACAGACTCAGAGAGTATGATTAATTGAAGCCCATTCGTCAAAGTACACCGGTAACCACTGTCTAGTATTCAAATCTGTATACAAGTAACTAGGCAGAAGAGAAGGCTGAGCATATTTTATGCAGTTGCAAAGTGGTTGGCTGCAAAAGAAGAGCGCTGATGGGTAAGGACGTGTTAACACCTTCTCAGGTAAGTGCACTAGATCCTAGGCAGATCCTGCGCTTTATTGAAAGTGTGGGTCTTGCATAAATAAGGAATAGGGGGAATCACAAAAGATCTTTTAGGTCGCGGTGAGGAGGGGCTGCAGAAGCCTGAACGCCCTGGTTGTAAAGGAAAGGAAAGGAACTATCTCTACCAGGATTTGAACCAGGAACCTTCGTCTCCGAAAATCACCTGTTGAACAACTGACTCGCGGTGATGACTTACCCTACCCCAATCCGGTGAAAAGTTACATAATTCCCTTTTATTGTGTTGTTTAGGTAATCAGCTGAAAGGCTGGTTTGAATATTTAGAGGCTTTACTAAGTAAAAATCTGGTGTGAAACACTCGCACAACTTTCTCTTGCCAATGCAAATAATTAATAATAAACCTAACATTATTAATAAAATATTAGAAATAAACAAAAACTAACTTCAAAAACATAACCTTATTTTAATCATGAGTGAATGACGCAAAATGACAATCGAACTCAGTTTGGCTTAAAAATACGTAAAATCACGCTTTCACGCTAAACTAGGCTCTGTAGAGAAAAATGCTCTAAACAAAAGTTGTAGATCTTTTAATTTTCTATAAATTTAATTATATACACTTTTGTCGTAAAATGCATACTAAGACCGAAATGTTAAAAAAATCGATTTTTCTCACGTTTTCGTGAGAAAAAAAAAACAGAAAATCGCAAATTACCGCTAAATTAAGCGTTATACAAAAAAATGTTTGAAATAAAAGTTGTAGAATTTTACATTCTCTACAACTTTTATTATATAACGTTTTGCGCTAAAATGCATATTAAAGCCGCAATCTTAAAAAGAAAATGTTTTTACGTAAAAACAGCCTCACGCAGAATTTCAGCAAACATGGCGCCTACCCTATATTGTAGAGCATAAAAAATGTAGTAAACCAGTTGATTTAAAAAAAAATCGTAGGACTAGTTTTTGAGAAAATCGCAAAAAAGTGAAAAATTATACGAATAAACTACTACTTCCGGTTGACCGATTTTGATGAAAATGTTCGTGTCGGGTCCGGTAGTGATATGTAACTTAAGTTTCAAGTTTCAAGTTCGTACGATGTTCCGTTCTTGAGATATTCTGTTCACACACACACACACACACACACACACACACACACACACACACACACAGACCAATCGCTAAAAACATGTTTTTTGGGTTCAGGGGGTCTGAAAACGTATAGATCCGGTGAAAACTCGATTTCTTAAAATCGACATGAAAACAATACTTTCCTTCCTATATATTCATATAGGCAAGAGAAAGTAAAAAAGAGGAGTGAGTTGGTTTACCATGCCTTCCTCACTGAGTGGAAAAGTATGCTTACCAGCATGCCAGGCCCTCCGAAAAAATCTACATTCCACTCTGCAAATGACATCTTCACTTCATTCACCACATGGTCTGGCAGTATAATTAAATGCATTACTCTCAGAGGAGATAACTCTTGGCTAATGGATTTTACACCTCTACCTCTTCTGTTCTTAAATCCTTCAGTCATATAATTGGCTGAACATGTAATAAGAAACGGAACTATTTTTTCTAGCCCTGGAACTAGCAGATCGAGTGCAAATAATTTAACACTCCACCGACCTGTTACGGGCAATTCACTGCTGCAACTCACAACACTTTTATTGTAATATACTCAAAAACTGCTCGTACAATTTTGTTTAAAATCGTTTAATTGATTACATTTTGTTACGGTCTACAAGATTAGGGTAAGCGGTATGTCTGCTGAAATTCGCGGGGGCTGTGCTCTCATCGTAAATTTTTTTATTTAATTTTTTTTTGTTTAGCGTCAATCTTTGTTTTCTTATTCATTTTTCCAATTCCTTATTCTATCATTAAAATAGGTAAAAAAGGCTTTTATTAAGAATGGGGCCTTAATTGGCCTATGCATTTTACGACAGAAAAATACTACTATGTAAGTTAATTATAGTCAGTAAAAAGGCCGCCTCCGTGGCCCAGTGGTAGCGTGCTACGCTGCGAAGCGGAGTTCCCGGTTTCGATTCCCGGAAAATTTATACAAGTTCAAACCCACCATCCCTAAGCCCAAAGTATCTTAATAACAAAGATGTTGATGTGACTTAAACTAAAAAAGTTATAGAAAGTTAACAAACCTGCATTTGAGTCAAGCATTATTTTCTTATGCGTCAATTAGTGATGTTCCGTATTTTTAAGCTAGAGAAGATGATTTCCATATAACGTCATTCACTCATTAGAATTAGATTGATTTTCATTTTGACTCACCGGGTTGGCGTAAAAGTAAAGTCGTCGCTGTGAGTCAGCTGTTCAAACAGCTGATCTTTGGAGGCAAAGATCCCTGTTTCAAATCTTAGTAAAAGTAGTACTAGTTAATTTTATACGCAATTACAAATTTGTTTCATTTGTTTCTGTTTTGAACGTACTTAATGAACGAAATGTACGTTTTTATTAAAATGAGAAAAACAGGGCACATTTCGAACGCGCATTTTGCTCATTCAAAATGTGCATTGTTTTTCTCATTTAAATGTGCATTTATTTTGCAGTATCTTAAACGAACGAGTGTGGGCGGCCTAAATAAATTAATTAAAAAAAAGAACATTATGTTTAAACGGTGCTGGTAAAAATAAACCACTAGAGAGAATGAGTATGTAATGTTTTTGGAACGGAATGACTATGCACCGCACTCCTTACTTCACCGTCTCTCTCCTTTACAAGCGTTACGTTCAAATAACCGCTCGACATGTTTTTATACGTGGTACGGAATGTAACGGGTAGCGCTGCAGCGGACTCTGCCTGTTCCTAGTACAATAGCCTTGTACTGTAGACTCCTGCCCATAACAGACAGGTGGAGTGTCAAATCATTTACACTCAATCTGTTAGTTGCAGGGCTAAAATAAATAGTTCTGTTTCTTATCACATGGTTAGTCAATTAAATGACTGAATCGTTTAAGAACAGAAGAGGCAGAGGTGTACTGTGACACTAATCATAGTTATCTCCTCTGAAAGTAATGAATTTCATTATACAGCCAGACCCTATGGTGAATGAAGTGAAGGTGTCATTTGCAGCGTGGAAAATATGTGCTTTTCAGAGGGCCCGGCTGCTGATAAGCGTAGTTTTTCACTCAGTGAGGAAGGCAATGGTAAACCACTTCACTCCTCGTTTTTCTTTGTAAAACCTCTTGAGGTTCAAACCAGCCTTTTGGCTGATTGACTAAACAACAACATAAACAAGTTATAGGGGAATGTCAAAAACAAGTTTTGCCAGGGGAATGGCAAAAATTAAAGACATTAAAAAGCAAGAAAGGAAAATTCTGAGGAAAATACACGTTAAAAATTGTTGTTTAAACAATTCCCAAATACGAAATTTTAAAAATTTATTTAAAATTTATCACGTAGAAATATATTAAGTACCAGAGTTGTTTTCTAAAAACAAAAAACACAAATTTTCCGGAGGGGTGACAAATTAACGGGGTTCTACTGTATGTTTAAACGGTGCTGGTAAAAATAAACCACTAGAGAGAATGAGT
The DNA here is from genome assembly GCA_035578175.1 of Catonia carolina. Lineage (NCBI taxonomy): Eukaryota > Metazoa > Arthropoda > Insecta > Hemiptera > Achilidae > Catonia > Catonia carolina. The sequence continues at coordinate 16,621,890 of JAQMRL010000015.1, forward strand.
AGGCAATGTTTTTGGAACGGCATGACTATGCACCGCACTCCTTACTTCACCGTCTCATTCCTTTACAAGCGATACGTTCAAATAACCGCTCGACATGTTTTTATACCAGGTACGGAATGTAACGGGTAGCGCTGCAGCGGACTCTGCCTGTTCCTAGTACAATAGCCTTGTACTGTAGCCTGTACCCGGTTCAAATCACCAGTCGGCTCCGTCCCACTGCACCTGTATATCGATCGTGCAACGTGCCCCTTGGAATATTCCTACCGTGCGTTACATTCTCTCTTCCATTCTTCATTGTTTTTTTATGTTTATATGTCTCTTTCTCTTAATTCGGAATTATTTTTTACTTAAAATATACTTTAGTGCAGTGAATTGTTTACGTAATTACAATCGATCGTTTAATAATTAATGATAATATCATTCATTGGTTTCGATATGAATAGTAGGAAAACTTCGTTCGTCTGGAATTTCTTTTCGACCGAAAATAATTACGCCATCTGTAACATGTGTCAAGTGAAACTTACCTACCATAATTCGTCTTCGAATTTAAAGAAACATTTAAAACGTAAACATCCGTTCGTTGATTTCAATCATTCTTCGACCGAACATCCTGGTACAAAATATCTTCGATATGATCCAGAAATGCCCGTTGAAACATCGTACGGTGAACCTGGTGCTTCTTCACCTCCTCCGAAATCTATTGAAGAACTTACACCGCCTACAATATCCGCATGTGATGATAACACAACAAACGAAGTTGTAAGTACAGTTTTATCAGAGAAAATAATAAATACGTTCACAAAAAATCAAATCGATAATTATCTACTCGATTTATTTGTTGTGGATTTTCAACCGTTTTCGATTGTTGAAGATAAAGGATTTCGTAAATTTATCGATGTTTTAAATCCATCGTATAATTTACCCTCACAAAAAACTATTTCACAAATGATTTTACCAGTTGCATATGAAACTATACGTAAAAAAGTTGAAGATCTTTTTAAAGGAGATGAACCGGCATCTGTAATTTTAACAGTCGATTATTGGAAATCAATAAATACTGAAAGTTTTATGTCGGTGACTTGTCATTTTATAAACAAAAATTTCAAATTAATCTCAGTATTATTGGAATGTTGTTCTTTCACTGAATCTCATACAAGTGAAAACTTATCGCATGAACTTAATCGTATGGTTCTAGAATGGGGTTTGAATAATAAAATATTGTTATGTATTTTTAATGATGATAATAATAAATATATAAAAAATGCAATTAATGATCAATTAAAATGGAGATATTTCGAATGTTATGCTCATAATATTAATTTTATAGCAGAAGATATGTTAAAATTACCTTTTGTGGTAAAATCGATTCAGAAAATCGAATCTATTATCCAACATTTTAATAAAAATCCTACAGCCAATAAAATGTTAATGGATGCTCAACAAAAAATGGGATTGGTACCCGTAAAATTAATCAATGATGTAACCACGTGGAATTCCACGTATTACGTGTTAGAATCGTTCGTGAAATTAGAAGAACCAATAAAATCAGTGTTTAATATCCTGGATAAATTACCGGAATTAATTTCTTCAGATGATTGGCAATTGATGAAACATTTAGCTCAAATTTTGGAACCTTTAGAAGAAATTACAAAATTAATGACCGGTCAAAATTATTTCACCGCTTCTTCAGCAGTCGTCGTGACTAACGGTCTGAAAAATCATTTCAAAGAGATGTTAGATCAGAATTTATCAACGGAAATAAATGAAGTAATTTCATCGATCATTAAAAATATCGATTATCGAATCGGTGATTTAGAAATGAATGAAATTTTAACGGTTTCTACTTTTTTAGATCCAAGATTTAAAAATATCGGTTTCATGAACGAATCAATTGCAGAAGAAACAAAAAATATTATCATCGAGCTTGTTTCGAATAAATTAAAAAATGTTGAACTTTTAAATGTGGAAGAAAATAAAAAAATTAACACTACGGATACGAAAGGTAAATTATCGATTTTTTGGAGTCAATTCGATAAAAAAGCAGCCGATTTTAAACCGGCCGGTACATTTTTGTCAAGAGCTACAATTGAAGTAGAACGATTTTTAGATGAACCTCTTTTAGAACGTAATAATGATCCTCTTAAATGGTGGGAAAAACATTCTCATGAATTTCCCTACCTAAAACAAATTTATCTTGAAAAATTTGCGCCTGTATTTACATCTGTTCCAAACGAACGGTTATTTTCAAAATCTGGTACTATTTTAATTGAACGTCGTTCAAGGTTGTCTTCTGATCATGTTAAACAATTAGTGTTTCTTAATGTAAATCAGAAATTGTTCAAGTATTAATTTATTAGACTATTATATCAATACAAATATAGTTTAATCTATAAACGGATAAATTTTCTAAATTTAATTCAAGTGATTTTTTTTTGTTAGTTTCAATACTTTTGACCTTAAAACTTATTTGTGATTGATTTTAGTGTGTTAGTGTCTTTTAAGTGTTCAAAATAAACAATCGTTTTATGTGTCAAAATGAATAATAGATATTCTGCTTGTCTCAATTTTTCCTGTTGGACTTCGACCGATTTACCACAAGGTAGGATTCATTATTTAATTATTTGTAGTCTTTTTTAACTAGAATTCATACCCAATTGATTCCTTTGTAACAACATTTCTCTCCTAACCACATTTCTAATCCAGTTAGTTTTTACTTCCTCTGATTTTCTTTTCTCTCTTATAATGTTTTCCTTTGATTGTTTTCCTTCTCTTAATCACTTTTCTCCCAATATATTTACTTTGTCTTGCCCTGTATGAAAATGTAAGAAAATAAAGTATTGTTTTCAGGTCGATTTTTCGAAATTGAATTTTTACCAGAAATACGAGGTGTGGCTATGAAATAACGAAACTGACGTTGTAAAAAATTTTATTTATATTTTATTCATAATCACTTATTGTCACCTTCAATATACACTCCTTCTCTATCCCTATAACGCTCCATGCAAATTTTCCATTGTTGGAAACAGTGCTGGAAGTCATCTTCTGTCAGCTCCTTCAGGACACGTGCCGCTCAAAAACGTTTGAAATGAAGCTCGCAAAAATGTTTGTACTGACACTTTGTACGCGATTGAAAATGACCCAATTTTTTTGGAAACTGTAATAACATGTGGTGAAACGTGGTTTTTTACTTATGATCCGGAAGGAAGCGCCAATCCATGCACTGGAAGAGCCGAACTTCACAGAGAGGCAAAAAAGCACAAATGAGCAAGTCAAAATTTAAAGCAATGATGATTGTATTTTTATATCCATGGGATTGTGTACCTTCTCTGGGTTCCTGAAAGTCAAACAATTAATTAATATTACTACCTTGGTAATTTCTAAACTACATCAAAGAGTAAGGAAAAACGGCCCGAAATGTGAAAGGACAAATCATGGGTTCTCCTCCAAGACAATGCGCCAGCTCATTCTGCGTTATCTGTCAAGAGGTTCCTAGCCAAGTACAGCATCTCAGTGTTAGATCATCCACCTTATTCACCAGATCTTGCACCATGTGACTTCTACCTGTTCCCTAAGGTCAAATTTTGCATTAAAAGGGACAAGATTTGCGTCTGTGGAAGCTGTAAAAGAGAAAGCGGCACGTGTCCTGAAGAAGTTGACAGAAGATGACTTCCAGCACTGTTTCCAACAATGGAAAATTCGCATGGAGAGTTGTAGAGATAGTAAAGGTGACAATAAGTGATTATGTATAAAATTAAAATTAAATTTTTTACAACGTCAGTCTCGTTATTTAATAGCCACACCTCGTATACAAGTTTTCAGGCCCTCTAGATAAAAAAAAACTTGTTTTTAGGGATTGGTCTGTGTGTGAATAAAATATCTCAAGAGTGGAATATCATACGAAATTGAAACTTGTAACTTAAGTTAGGTACCACTAGGGGACCCGACACCAACATTTTCATCAAAATTGGTCAACCGGAAGTAGTATTTTATTTGTCCAATTTTTTGGGATTTTCTCAAAAAACGGCTATGTTCGCTGTTCTACAGAATTTATTTTACGGTCAAATATTGATTTATTCAAGGCCCACAGTTGTTTATTTTCACTTAAGAGTAATCAATCATGATTAAAGTTAGGTTATGGCCGCCTTCATAGCGTAGTGGTAACGCGGTAGCCTACCATGCGGAGGTTCCGGGAACGATTCCTGGCCAGGATCTGGCAATTTTCACAAGGTTAAACCCACCGTAGTCGCTAATGATCGAGCTGAAGATGCGACTTTAAAAAAAGTAAAAAATCTGGTGTGAAACACTCACACGACTTTCTCTTGCCAATGCAAATAATGACCGATATAACCTAACATTAGTAATAAAACATTAGAAATAAACCAAAAAATTAACCTCAAAAACATAACCTTATTTTAATCATGATTGAAAGACGCAAAATAAAAATCAACCTTAAATAATGGCTATTAAAAATACGGATTATTACTCTTTCACGCTAAATTAGTCTCAGGAGAAAAATGCTCTAAATGAAAGTTGTAGATCTTTTAATTTCCTATAAATTTGATAATTACACTTTTGTCTTAAAATGTATACTAAGGCCTGAAATCTTTGAAAAATAATGGATTTTTTACACGATCTCGTGAGAAGAAAACAGAAAATCGCTAATTACCGATAAATTAAGCGTTATACAAAAAAATGTTGGAAATAAACGTCGGATTTTAAATTCTCTACAACTTTTATTAAATACATTTTTGCGCTAAAATGCACATTAATTCGCAATTTTTAAAAAAATATTTTTTTATGAGAAAACAGCCTTCCCAAGAATTTCAGCAGACATGGCGCGTACCCTATCTTGTAGATCATAAAGAATGTAGTTAATGAGGCGATTTTAAAAGAAATCCTAGGAGCTTTTTTGAGAAAATCTTAGAAAAGTGGAAAAATCTCATGAATAACCCTACTACTTCCGGTTGATCGATTTTGATGAAAATTTTCTTGTCGGGTTTTCTAGTGGTATCTAAGTTAAGTTTCCAAGTTTCAAGTTCGTACTATGTTTCGTTCATGAGATATTCTGTTCTCACACACACACACACACACACACAAACACACACACGCGCGCGCGCACACACACACACACCAATCGCTAAAAACATGTTTGTTTTTTGGGTTCAAAGGGGTCTTAAAACATGTTGTTATTTAGGTCAACAGCCGAAAGGCTGGTTTGAACCTGCAGAGGTTTTACTAAGTAAAACGAGGAGTGAGGTGGTTTACCATTGCCTTCCTCACTGAGTGGAAAAGTACGCTTATCAGCATGCCGGGCCCTCTGAAAAGCACATATTTTCCACTCTGCAAATGACACCTTCACTTCATACACCACAGGGTCTGGCTGTATAATGAAATTCATTACTTTCAGAGGAGATAACTCTGATTAGTGTATTTTACACCTCTACCTCTTCTGTCCTTAAATGATTCAGACATTTAATTAGCTGACCATGTGATAAGAAACAGAACTATTTATTTTAGCCCTGCAACGAACAGATTGGGTGTAAATAATTTGACACTCCACCTGTCTGCTCTGGGCAGACTGGTGAAAAACATGTATATCCGGTGAAAACTCGATTTCTAAAAATCGACATGAATACAATACTTTACTTCCTATAAATACATATAGGAAAGGAGAAAGTAAAAATTAATTTAAAGAAAAATTTTTTTATAATTTTACTCATTATTAAACATAGGTTATAAATAACCCTAAACCTTTCCAACCCACCTTTCACACGCCACTACTTATTAAACACGTTTTCAATTGCTATCCTCAAAAGTATAGGGTGATTCAAAAAGAGCGCCGGTTTTGATATATCAAATTAAGAGATTTCTTTTATTGAAAAACTGAAAATAAATACATCAACAAGTTCATCTTACCTTCCGATTTCATGTATGAAAAATGATGTCATGCATGTGTCCTCCTCTACTGCGCTGGCACACATCAACTCTGTCCATGAAATTGGATATTACTGCACGACAAGTTTCGACTTCCATTTGCCCGATAACCCGTCGAATTTCCTCCTTCAAGTCATTGATGTTTCGGGGTTTATTGGCATACACCAATGACTTCGGATGACCACAAAGATGAAAGTCACAAGGCGTCAAGTCACACGACCTTGGTGGCCATTGATGGTCGGAATTACGAGAAATGATGCGATCCTGGAACCGTTCACGGAGCAACAACATTGTTTCTCGTGCAGCAACTGAATTTTATACGGGTGATATTGGAGATCGTACCGAAGAATTCTCCGTACAGAAGAACATCGTAAACCCAATTTTTGAGAACGGTGACGTGTTGATTTTGCTGGGCTAACAGCCACACTGTCACGAACCAACGCAACGTTCTGCTCAGTTCGGCCAGAACGACGACGTCCAGAACTTTTAAGGTCGACTGTTGAACCGGTCTCAAAAAACTTTTTCATGAGCCTGCGTACTGTTGATTCATTCGGTGCTTCATTACGTCCTAGAGTACCGCGAAGTCGCCTGACAGTAGCCGCATAACTCTCTCCACTCTGGTAAAATGTTTTGACGATTAACACTCGTTGTGCAATAGTAAACTTCTCCATGGTTAGACACAGACTGCGAGAGTACTACTCTGCGAACAAGAGAAACTACAACTGAATCGTCAATCGGAATGTTCTCCGGAATAGAAATGAGGTCTAACAATGTTGCCAACCGATAAACAAAAATTTACCAGCCGTTTAAAAACCGGCGCTCTTTTTGAATCACCCGTTTTTTTCAAATACCACAGAGAATAACGGTAACACTATAGTAGTTATTTAAGTAAATGTTAAACTGTGTTATGGTGTGTAATAATAGGGCTAATCACGAAAATAATTAAATAAATAAACCCACCACTAAATTTATCACCCCACACTTGACATATCATACCGGATGTGAGATAGAAGTAGGCGGTGATAAGAAGCTGTTATCCACGATGTAATGTCCACTATCATCCCCTATTGGCAGCACTGTATTAATTACGTCACTGTAAAAAAAGTCATCGTTTCCTTCCCCCACTTATCATATATATTACTTTCTCTTGCCTGTATGAATATACAGGAAGGAAAGTATTGTTTTCATGTCGATTTTAACAAATCCACTCTTTACCAGATCTACACGTTTTCAGACCTCCTGAAACCAAAAAACCTGTTTTAAGCGATTGGTCTTTGTGTGTGTGAGCGTGCGCGCGTGTGTGAACAGAATATCTCAAGAACGGAACATCGAACGAACTTGAAACTTAAAACTTAAGTTACATACCACTACCGGACCCGACACGAACATTTTCATCAAAATCGGTTAACCGGAAGTAGTAGTTTATTCGTGTAAATTTTCACTTTTTTTCGATTTTCTCAAAAACTGGTCCTACGAGTTTTTTTAAAATTGCCTGGTTTACTTAATTTTTTATGCTCTACAAGATAGGGAAGGCGACGTGTTTGCTGAAATTCTTGGTGCGGCTGTTTTCTCGTAAAAAAAATGTTTTTTTAACATTACGGCTTAAAAATATGGATTTTAGCGGAAAAATTTATATAGGCCTAATAAAAAAATGTAGAGAATTTAAAATCCTACAACTTTTGTTTCAAACTTGTTTTGTATAACGCTTAGTTCAGCGGTAATTAGCGATTTTCTGTTTTTTTCTCACGAAAACGTTTGAAAAGTCGATTTTTTAAAGATTTCGGCCTTAGTATGCATTTTACGACAAAAGTGTATATAATTAAATTTACAGGAAATTATAAGATCTAAAACTTTTACTTAAACATTTTTCTCTACAGAACCTAGTTTAGCGTGAAAGAGTGACTTTCCGTATTTGTAAGTCAAACTGAGGTTGATTTTCATTTTGCGTCTTTTACTCATGATTAAAATTAAGTTATATTCATTGAGGTTAGTTTTTTGTTTATTTCTAATGTTTTATTACTAATGTTAGGTTTATTGTTAATTATTTGCATTGGTAAGAGAAAGTTGTGTGAGTGTTTCACACCAGATTTTTTTATTTTACGTCTCATTGTTTTCCAATTTCTGCTACTGCAGACGGTGGTGTGAAGTATAGTGGATATAAATAGGTAAGAGATAAAAACATGCCAGACCTGATCGGGAATCGAACCCGGGACCCCAGCGTAGAAGCCAGTTGTGCTAACCACTACACCAATAGGTCGCCGGGTTGAGGGGGTGTTTCAGTGGTCCTAAGTATATATTGTTTTCATGAAAATGTTTGTTGAAAACGAGTTTTCACCGGGAAGTCAGGGGTGCTAAAACGTGTATTCCCGGTGGAAACTCTTTTACAAACATTTTCATGAAAACAATATAGGTAGGCCTACTTCATTTAGCCTACTTCATTTTTCTATGTTTTTGCCGTAGTGCAAGAGGAAGTAAAAATGAAGTTGTTGTTGTTGTTTAGGTCATCAGCCGAAAGGCTGGTTTGAACCTATAGAGGTTTTACTATATAAAACGAGGAGTGAGGTGGTTTACCTATGCCTTCCTCACCGAATGGAAAAGTATGCTTATCAGCATGCCGGGCCCTGTGAAAAGCACATTCACTCTGCAAATGACAAATTCACTTCATTCACCACAGGGTCTGGCTGTATAATGAAATTCATTACTTTCAGAGAAGATAACTCTGATTAGTGTCTTTTACACCTCTACCTCTTCTGTTCTTAAATGATTCAGTCATTCAATTGACTGACCATGTGATACGAAACAGAACTAATTATTTTAGCCCTGCAATGAACAGATTGAGTGTAAAAAATTTGACACTCCACCTGTCTGTAATGGGCATAAAAAAATGAAGGCCATTTTAAAACACGTGTAAATAAACATATTTTCATTTAGAAAACTATTTCAAAAATAAACAAAATAGAAATAAAGCTTGTTAACATCTATAGGCTACGTATTAAAAATATCACGCGTAGAAATCCCACACGCGACGATATACCTACTAAAAACAGATCACACATTTTAACAGAAAAAGAACGCAGTTAAAATAATACGTTCTTCGTCGTAAACTGTTTCATCGGGTGACCAGATGTGTTTACATTGAGAGCACATGAAGGAAGTCGGAACGCTCTGTTTACCAGAACCACAATACAAGAGTATACTTGACAGACATATGGCAACAATTAGTTCTTCTGGTGACGTCAAAAAGGAGTCTATTAAAATTATAATAATTACTGAAATTTATACTTTATTAGTTTGTTATTTAAAATTACAATAATTTAATAACACTTGTCTACATGTGTTTCATAAAATTATCAAATTCTGCTTTTGCCTGCTAATAACATAAAATCTGGTGTTATAAAAGTGTTTTAATACTTCTTTTTTTGAAGCACAGGCGGCATTTGAAGTTATAAATCAACATTTTTACTTTCCCTTGCTTATATGAATATATAAGAAGGAAAGTATTGTGTTCGTGTCGATTTTTCAAAATCGAGTGTATGGGCGCGCGCGTGCCCTTACACACACACACACACACTCAGACCAATCGGTAAAAACATGTTTTTGGTTCAGGGGCTTTGAAAACGCGTATATCCGGTGAAAACTCGATTTCTTAAAATCGACATTAAAACAATACTTTCCTTCCTATATTCATATATATCCTATATAACATATATACTCATATGTTGTTGTTGTTTAGGTCTTCAGCCAAAAAGCTGGTTTGAACCTGTAGAGGTTTTACCAAGTAAAATGACGAGTGAGGTGGTTTACTATTGGCTTCCTCGCTGGGTGGAAAAGTACGCTTATCAGCATGCCGGGCCCTCTGAAAAGCACATATTTTCCACTCTGCAAATGACACCTTCACTTTATTCACCACAGGGTCTGGCTGTATAATGAAATTCATTACTTTCAGAGGAATAACTATTGATTAGTGTCTTTTACACCTCTACTTCTTCTGTTCTTAAATGATTCAGTCATTTAGTTGGCTGACCATGTGATAAGAAACAGAACTATTTATTTTAGCCCTGAGACGAACAGAGTGAGTGTAAATAATTTGGCACTCCACGTGTTCGTTAAGGGCAAATATTCATACAGGCAAGAGAAAGTCAAAGCAGGCACACGAAAGAAATTTGTGTATCAAATTCCGTAGTAGTGTAAAATTTTATACTATTCGTGACTAATCAAATACCGTCAAATGGGGTGAGTTTGTGCCACTTTTTGTGTACTTATTTACGTATTTTTATAATTATCCAAAATATTACTTCGGCCTGAACTTCAAAGCGCCGTTCTTGAAGTTCCGTTCTTGAGATATTCATTTCGCGCGCACACACACACTCACAAAGACCAATCGGTAAAAACATGTTTTTTTTGAGTTCATGGTGTCTGAAAACGTCTATATCCGGTGAAAACTCAATTTCGAAAAATCGACATTAAAACAATACTTTCCTTTCTATATATTCATAAAGGCAAGAGAAAGTAAAAATTCATGTATCAAATTCCGTAGTAGTGTAAAATTTTATACGATTCGTGACTAATCAAATAGTAATACGTAATAACTGTAAGCCTAGAAATAAATTCATGATGTATGCACTTTAAATTTTCAAAAGTTCAAAGTGTAAAGTGCAGTTTTACGTCACCGTTTATATTGGGGCTAATTGAAGTCGCCCGTAGTTAGCATATAAATGGTGATTCAAAAAGAGTGCCGGTTTTTAAACGGCTGGTAAATTTTTGTTTATCGGTTGGCAACATTGTTTGACCTCATTTCTATTTTGGAGAACATTCCGATTGACGATTCAGTTGTAGTTTCTCTTGTATGCACAGCGAGTGACAGTTTGGTGCGGCTTTTGGTCGGGCGGTGTCATCGGCCCTTACTTTTTTGAAAATCAAGAAGGACAAGCCGTGACAGTAAATGGAGACCGATACCGTACGATGATTAGGGAGTTTTTGTGGCGTCATTTGGATGGAATGGACATTGACGAGTTGTGGTTTCAGCAGGATGGTGCCACCTGTCACGCTGCACGAGAAACAATGTTGTTGCTCCGTGAACGGTTCCAGGATCGCATCATTTCTCGTAATTCCGACCATCAATGGCCACCAAGGTCGTGTGACTTGACGCCTTGTGACTTTCCTCTTTGGGGTCATCTGAAGTCATTGGTGTATGCCAATAAACCCCGAAACATCAATGACTTGAAGGAGGAAATTCGACGGGTTATCGGGCAAATGGAAGTCGAAACTTGTCGTGCAGTAATATCCAATTTCATGGACAGAGTTGATGCGTGCCAGCGCAGTAGAGGAGGACACATGCATGACATCATTTTTCATACATAAAATCGGAAGGTAAGATGAACTTGTTGATGTATTTATTTTCAGTTTTTCAATAAAATAAATCTCTTAATTTGATATATCAAAACCGGCGCTCTTTTTGAATCACCCTATACTTTTTGATCAATGGAAGGCGTGTCTCGGTACACACTTTTTGGATTTTTTTTTAAAAAGTAATTATTGTAAAATATGACATGGACTTTGAAATCGTTTTCAGATGACAGACTTTATACTGTTTCATTACAATGCAGTATTTTATTACCTTCATTTTTTTATTGTTTCATTTATCTGTGAACTTTTAAAAAAAATATTTTGGACTTTTATTTAGTTCGAAAGTTTACTTATTTACAATGGACGGCAAACCGTTGTAGCTTTCTCGTTGATCATATACCGGGTGTTTCAAAACACCTCAGCGCGCACTTCATTTTCGTATTCTGTATTGTACCAAAACAAACAAAATATTTCATATGAAAAGTGTCGATTAACTTGTCGTTATAATTCTATCCGCCATGTTGTATTTGTCAGGAAAACTATTACAGTATATCACGTGAAAGGATTGAAATTTGGTTCATATATTCGCACCGAAATGTGTACTCTAAAAAATAAAAAATCTGGTGTGAAGCACTTTTACAACTTTCTCTTGCCAATGCAAACCAATATAACCTAACATTAGCAATAAACCATTAGAAATAAACAAAAAACTAACCTCAAAAACATAACCTTATTTTAATCAAGAGGCGCAAAATGAAAATCGAACTCAGTTTGGCTTTAAAATACGGATAATCACTCTTTCACGCTAAACTAGGCTCTGTAGAGAAAAATGCTGTAAATAAAAGTTGTAGATATTTTAATTTCCTATAAATTTGATAATACTGTTTTGTCGTAAAATGTATAATAAGGCTGAAATCTTAAAAAATAGATTTTTACACGATTTCGTGAGAAAAAACAGGAAATCTCTGATTACCGATAAACTAAGCGTTATACTAAAAAATGTTTGAAATGTTTTGTTATATTCATTTTTGCGCTAAAGTGCATATAGGCTACTAAAATCACAATCTGAAAAAAAGAATTTTTTTACGTAAAAACAGCCTTTCAAGAATTTCAACAGACATGGCGTCTACCTTATTTTGTAGAGCATAAAATTTAGTAAATAAGGCGATTTTTAAAAAAAAACGTAGGAGCCGTTTTTGAGAAATTCGCAAAAAAGCGAAAAATTACACGAATAAACTACTACTTCCGGTTGACCGATTTTGATTAAAATATTCGGCACGGGTCCGGTAGTGGTATGTGACTTTAAGTTTCAAGTTCGTACGATGTTCCGTTCATGAGATATTTTGTTCAGACATAGACACACACAGACCAGTCGCTAAAAACATGTTTTTTCGGTTCAGGGGGTCTGAAAACGTCTAGTTCCGGTGAAAACTCGATTCGAAAAATCGACATGAAAATAATACTTTCCTTCCTATATATTCATATAGGCAAGAGAAAGTAAAAAAGTACGATCCATACATTTTCATATTATTCAAACCCGTTTTTTTCGCGAAAACCATTGGTTTTATCGAAAGGCTTTTTTTATCTAAAATATTTTCTTATTTTTATGAACACATAGATATTTGTTTTTTTTTTTTAAATCGGACGGTGTAAAATCGAGATTATAGCGAAAATTTGGTTGCTTAATTTTCTGGGGGTTTCTATCTTCTCCTGTAAAAAAGTAGTTTTTTTAAACCTAATTATTAGGTTGGATGACATTTTAATTTTTATAATCGACGTAGGCTTTATAATCATGTGGTATCGGAACGATTCGCCGATTTTCTAAGTACATAATTGAAATTCAGTAAGAAGTCGATTATCCGAACGTTTATCAACCGGACGACCGGTCAACCGGATGCCCTTCAGGAAAAATTTGTAAAATACTGTACGTATGTAGCTACTATATACATGTATGGATGTAGGCCTACTAATTTATTTCTGAATTTCGTAGACATACAGATTTAAAATACAGTTATCGAATTAAAACGTCATATTTATGTGATAATGTATAAATGCTTTGTTTAATACGCAGAAAATGGAATGAAATGGCTGGAACAGCAACCAGAATGTGACGCCGCTACAGTTTTAATTTTAAAACTACTTCGAGATTTGGCTGCTAGCAAGAGAGTTGCTTCCCTTAAACAAAGGAATATTTCAAATATTTTTAAAAACTAATTTTGTGTAACACATTTATACTGTACATAATTATGATTTTTGGTGTTTTTAACTTATAGTAGTACTACATGTTCATTTATTTTGTAAAGTACGATATAGTGAATTGTATTTGTACATAACATTTATTTGTTTTTAAATTTGTGTGTTTAATAAAAAATTAAGTTACAAGTACAATTGTGTCGTGTACGTATTATAGCACAGTTTTCAGTTCTAGTTTCTATAACGTTAACTAAGTTCGGAAAATCTGTTATCCGGACAAATCAATTTACCGGACGATCAAATCCCCAATTGGTCCGGATAATCGACTTTACACTATTTCGTTTTATGATGCGTGAGGGACATAAAACGTTCACAAAATTGTCCATCGAGTATCCGGCCAACAATTGAATGAACACAGTTATTCTCGCTTTTTACTTTCTCTTGCCTATATGAATATAAAGAAAGGAAAGTATTGTTTTCATGTCGATTTTTTAAAATCGAGTTTTCACCGGATCTATACGTTTTCAGACCCCCTGAACCCAAAAAACATGTTTTTAGCGATTGGTCTGTGTGTGTGTGAACAGAATATCTCAAGAACGGAACATCGTACGAACTTGAAACTTAAGTTACATACCACTACCGGACCGGACACAAACATTTTCATCAAAATCGGTCAACCGGAAGTAGTAGTTTATTCGGATAATTTTTCACTTTTTTGCGATTTTCTCAAAAACTAGTCCTACGATTTTTTTTTAAATCAACTGGTTTACTACATTTTTTATGCTCTACAAGATAGGGTAGGCGCCATGTTTGCTGAAATTCTGCGTGAGGCTGTTTTTACGTAAAAACATTTTCTTTTTAAGATTGCGGCTTTAATATGCATTTTAGCGCAAAACGTTATATAATAAAAGTTGTAGAGAATGTAAAATTCTACAACTTTTATTTCAAACATTTTTTTGTATAACACTTAGTTTAGCGGTAATTAGCAATTTTCTGGTTTTTTCTCACGAAAACGTGTGAAAAGTCTATTTTTTTTAGATTTCGGCCTTAGCATGCATTTTACGACAAAAGTGTATAAAATAAAATTTATAGGAAATTAGGAGATCTACAACTTTTATTTAAAGCATTTTTTTTGTACAGTGCCTAGTTTAGCGTGAATGAGCGATTTTCCGTATTTTTAAGCCAAACTGAGATCGATTTTAATTTTGCGTATTTCACTAATGTTTTTTGAGGTTAGTTTTTTGTTCATTTCTAATGTTTTATTACTAATATTAGGTTTATTGTTAATTATTTGCATTGAAAAGAGAAAGTTGTGTGAGTGTTTCACACCAGATTTTTTTTTTAGAAAACGCAGGAGAATATCATAAACACGAGCACTACCCGTTTAATACATCGTATAGGGCAATTTAATTTGCTCTTATGGGTTTCGATAAATTTCGATGGCAATACTTTTCCCTAACGATTAATAAATCGAGGAGGAAAATACTTACCGGTTCGAGTATAACAAAAACCCGACTTGTTTACAAACTTAACAATTTTTACTTTCTCTTGCCTATAGTCTATGAATATATAGGAAGGAAAGTATTGTTTTCATGTCGATTTTTCGAAATCGAGTTTTCACCGGATCTATACGTTTTCAGACCCCCCTGAACCCAAAAAACATGTTTTTAGCGATTGGTCTGTGTGTGTGTGTGTGTGTGTGTGTGTGTGTGAACAGAATATCTCAAGAACGGAACATCGTACGAACTTGTAACTTGAAACTTAAGTTACATATCACTAACGGACCCGACACGAACATTTTCATCAAAATCGGTTAACCGGAAGTAGTAGTTTATTCGTATAATTTTTCACATTTTTGCGATTTTCTCAAAAACTAGTCCTACGATTTTTTTTTAAATCAACTGGTTTACTACATTTTTTATGCTCTACAATATAGGGTAGGCGCCATGTTTGCTGAAATTCTGCTTGAGGCTGTTTTTACTTAAAAACATTTTCTTTTTAAGATTGCGGCTTTAATATGCATTTTAGCGCAAAACGTTATATAATAAAAGTTGTAGAGAATGTAAAATTCTACAACTTTTATTTCAAACATTTTTTTGTATAACGCTTAGTTTAGCGGTAATTAGCGATTTTCTGTTTTTTTTCTCACGAAAACGTGAGAAAAATCGATTTTTTTAAGATTTCGGTCTTAGTATGCATTTTACGACAAAAGTGTATATAATTAAATTTATAGAAAATTAAAAGATCTACAACTTTTGTTTAGAGCATTTTTCTCTACAGAGCCTAGTTTAGCGTGAAAGCGTGATTTTCCGCATTTTTAAGCCAAACTGAGTTCGATTGTCATTTTGCGTCATTCACTCATGATTAAAATAAGGTTATGTTTTTGAGGTTATTTTTTGTTTATTTCTAATGTGTTATTAATAATGTTAGGTTTATTATTAATTATTTGCATTGGCAAGAGAAAGTTGTGTGAGTGTTTCACACCAGATTTTTTAATATCGAATCTTAATTCAGTTGATGACTCTATCACGTAATAATTGTAGCCTACAATATTTTAACGTCAATTTTAACCTGTCAAACAGTTATAAAAGATTTTCTTTAGAAATATGTATTACGCCGTAAAATTTGAAACTTTATTTAAATGTCAAGGTTGAAAATTATTATTATTTTAAAAAGAAAATGATTTTGTTACTGAAATTCTTTTATTTTTTAGTAGAGCTTGTCTGACGGCTCTAGATGAACAGTGAGGGATAGTCTATTGTTTTTGGTTTTTTATTTTATTTTTCCATTAAGTCCGGGAGATTCCCGGAGGGGAATGGGACATGTTAAGAAGTACGAGGTGTAACTATTAAATAACGAGACTGTTTTTGTAAAACTTTTATTTTTATTTTATACATAATCACTTATTGTCACTTTCAATATACACTCCTTCTCTATCCCTACAACGCTCCATGCGAATTTTTCAATGTTGGAAACAGTGCTGGAAGTCATCTTCTGTCAGCTTCTTCAGGACACGTGCCGCTTTCTCTTTTACTGCTTCCACAGACTCAAATCTTGTCGTTTTTTATGCAAGATTTCACGTTAGGGAACTGGTAGAAGTCACATGGTGCAAGATCTGGTGAATAAGGTGGATGTTCTAACACTTAGATGCTGTACTTGGCTACGAATTTCTTCCCAGATAACGCGGAATGAGCTGGCGCATTGTCTTGGTGGAGAACCCATGATTTGTCCGTACACATTTCGGGGCGTTTTTCCTTACTCTTTTACGTAGTTTAAAAAGTACCTCAAGGTAGTAGTATTGATTAATTGTTTAACCTTCAGGAGCCTTGTGAAGGTACACAACCCGATGGATATCAAGAAAACAATCAGCATTGCTTTAAATTTTGACTTGCTCATTTGAGCTTTTTTAGCTCTCGGTGAAGTTCGGCTCTTCCAGTGCATGGATTGGCGCTTCGTTTAATTACAGTAAATTTAACATTTCTAGTCATATAATTAAGCTATAGGCAATATTACAGACCACATTTATTTCTTATAAGGTTTATGAAAAAAACATTTTCTCGGAATAAACCACATCTTACAAAATGTATGTAAAACCTTAACGGTAGTGAAATGTACGAATTATGTCTCGTTGTTGTTGTTGAGGTTGGCAGCACTTCAAATTTTCACTTTTCTTCCTCAAAGCCCATCCATACGCAAAAGGCAGTCTCGTGACTTCAGGAACTATAAATATAGGTGATTCAAAAAGAGCGCCGGTTTTGATATATCAAATTAAGAGATTTATTTTATTGAAAAACTGAAAATAAATACATCAACAAGTTCATCTTACCTTCCGATTTCATGTATGAAAAATGATGTCATGCATGTGTCCTCCTCTACTGCGCTGGCACGCATCAACTCTGTCCATGAAATTGGATATTACTGCACGACAAGTTTCGACTTCCATTTGCCCGATAACCCGTCGAATTTCCTCCTTCAAGTCATTGATGTTTCGGGGTTTATTGGCATACACCAATGACTTCGGATGACCACAAAGATGAAAGTCACAAGGCGTCAAGTCACACGACCTTGGTGGCCATTGATGGTCGGAATTACGAGAAATGATGCGATCCTGGAACCGTTCACGGAGCAACAACATTGTTTCTCGTGCAGCAACTGAATTTTATACGGGTGATATTGGAGATCGTACCGAAGAATTCTCCGTACAGAAGAACATCGTAAACCCAATTGTTGAGAACGGCGACGTATTGATTTTGCTGGGCTAACAGCCACACTGTCACGAACCAACGCAACGTTCTGCTCAGTTTGGCCAGAACGACGACGTCCAGAACTTTTAAGGTCGACTGTTGAACCCGTCTCAAAAAACTTTTTCATGAGCCTGCGAACTGTTGATTTATTCGGTGCTTCATTACGTCCTAGAGTACCGCGAAGTCGCCTGACAGTAGCCGCATAACTCTCTCCACTCTGGTAAAATGTTTTGACGATTAACACTCGTGCAATAGTAAACTTCTCCATGGTTAGACACAGACTGCGAGAGTACTACACTGCGAACAAGAGAAACTACAACTGAATCGTCAATCGGAATGTTCTCCGAAATAGAAATGAGGTCTAACAATGTTGCCAACCGATAAACAAAAATTTACCAGCCGTTTAAAAACCGGCGCTCTTTTTGAATCCCCGTTAAGTATCCACTTAACACCTTCAGTAATCACAAAAAATAAATTTTTGAAAAAATGTTACGTACCACCTTCAAAACTACTTGATTGGTGAAACTTAAAAAGTTTCACCAATCAAGTAATTTTGTTGGCGCGGGTTGTTGTCTGTGAATAGGCCTTTACTGTAAATCAATAAAAATGCTAATAATACCCTGTCTAAATAAATTTAAAAAATATTGTAATAGTTTTTCGTTTATCCTTTTTGTTTTTTGTTTCTTGACTTTGAAAATAAAACTTTACATATCTGTATTTTATATTCATAAAGACGTGTTCGGCTGTATACTTGATTTACACTGGGTGTTTTGGAAGCATGTGAACATGCACTGTAACATTATTCCTTCTTCTTCTTCTTGTGGTTCCTATCCGTTCCGGATGTTGGCAACCATTTTGGCTATGATGACTCTGTTGACTGCTGCCCTGAACAATTGAGCTGTATTCACGGAGAACCAAGTCCTTAGGTTCTGGATCCACGATATTCTCCTTCTTCCAGGACCTCTTCTGCCACATATCTTTCCCTGAATTATGATTTATTTTCCCTGAATTATTATTCCTTGGGATGAGACAAACTGTAATTACCAAATAAACATTGGTTTCAGGTGTTTCAATATTCTTTCTGTTTGTCTTTTTTACAAATTGTTTAATATCTCAGGTGTCACAATGAAAATATATATTAAAATTGTGGCAGCTTAATAATATCAATGGTAATAATTTTTACTTTCTCTTACATATATAAATATTAAGAAAGGAAAGCATTGTTTTCATGTCGATTCTTCGAAATCGTGTTTTTACCGGATCTACACGTTTTCAGACCCCCTGAACCCAAAAAACATGTTTGTAACGATTGGTCTGTGTGTGTGTGTGTGTGTGTGTGTGAACCGAATATCTCATCGTACGAAGTTAAAACTTATAACTTAAGTTGGATACCACTAGAGGACCCTATACGAATATTTTCATCAAAATCGGTCAACCGGAAGTAGTAGTTTATTCGTGTCATTTTTCACTTTTTTGCGATTTCCTCAAAAACGACTCCAATGATTTTTTTTTAAATCGCCTTATTTACTCAATTTTTTATGCCTAATTTTTTCGAAAACCTATGACGACAAAAAATACGCGTTTAAGCGATAAATCCAACAACAACTAATCTGATAAATCGAATGAATTTTTTGTAATTAATTTTATAAGAAGAAAATTTTCAGGAATTACCAAAACTTGAAGTTATGTTTCAGTAAAATAAAAAATGCAATGCCGGTCGCATCGGCGTAGTTGGTAACGTGCTTGCCTCACATCATGAGGTTCTGGGTTCGAATCTCACCCAGGCACGGCATATTTTCATAAGTTACGTTACAAAAAATCATTTCATTCTCATTACGCACAGTTAAACCCCAACGTCGTCGTTAATGACCTTGCAGTTGATGTGACGTTAAATAAATTAAAAAAAACATGTAATACAGTAGAGCGTCAATAATTCGGACGTCAAAAATCCGGAACGTCGAAAATCCGGATTCAATTCTGGAGAAAAATGGGAATTAGTTTATCGTAGGTTACTGCAGTTCAAACATCCATTAGTGATTTTTTTAAAAAAGTCGAACAAACAATAAATAATAAGTAACGCTGTATACATGTTGTAATTGTCTTTTAAAGCATTGTCTATTGCACAAATTAAATTAATTGTCTTAAATCAAAATAATAAAGAGTCCTTTGAGTACAATATGGCGCCAAAGCTTATTATGTATCACTCTTTTATATGTACAATTACAAATTTCGTATTTTTACTTACCCGCTTCACATTTCTGTTAACAAATCATGTAAAATATAGTCGAATTTAGCTACTGTACTTTTCTTACTTTGAAGACGTCTACTGGCAATTTTATCGGGTGTTTCGATAATCCGGATGGCGTCCGGTCCCAATTAATCCGGATTATTGACGCTCTACTGTATATCAGTTTTTTCTCATCCAACTGTTACAATGCGGTTCGAGAGAGTTCCGAAATACCCGGTATAAAATGAAAAGTGAAATACCCGGTATGAAAGTGTCGGAAAAGACGACTGCAATATTACGGACATCTAATGAGGTTTAGGGATCTGGAAAATGAGACCTACAAGTTGATCAGAAGCCAGGAAGGACTTAAAACCAGAGACAGATGGTTGAAGGAAGTGGAGGAAGACCTCATAACGTTGGACATCTCGGGCAACGACATTATGAACAGAGACATTTTTAGGCACAAGATTAAGACTTTCGGGAATTTCCATTCTGCTGAGTCCAAGAAACAGCTCCCAAAACAGCTTAAGGGAAAATGAATTTAATTACATTACTAGTGCGCTCTTAAAAGGGCTATACAATTAAAAAAAAAAAAAGTGATATACTAGAAGTTGCTGGAAAAAATATCGCTGAAGGTTGAATTTTTAAATAAAAGTCAAGTGGTCTACATACATTATCTTCTTGTTTGATGCATTTGATAGATCGTGTTTTTTTTAAGGTGAGGTTGTTGTACGGACAATCGATCTTGGTTTTATATTAGTTTTATTATTCGTGTTTCTTATCATTGATTTGTTATAGAAATTTTGTGAAAAATTACTCCATATATTTTTATATAGGTCTACAATCGATTTCTAAAAAGATCTCGAACATTAACGATGCAAATCGTTTTCTTGTTTTAAGGTTATTTTTTAACCCACCGGGTTGGTCTAGAGGTAAAGTCGTCGCCAAAATCAGCTGTTTAACAGCTGATTTTCGGAGACGAAGGTTCCTGGTTCAAATCCTAGTTGTTAAGGTAGTTACGTTTATACGGATTTGAATACTAGTCAGTGGTTACCGGTGTACTTTGATGGTTGGGGTTCAATTAACCATACTCTCTCAGGAATGGTCGACCTGAGTCTGTACAAGACTACACCTCATTTACACGTCATACACATCATCCTCATCTCATTGGGTCATGGGGTTGCTTATTGTTCTGAATTGAACAGATTGCAACGTACACACATTAGGGATTACAAAGGTTATTTAAGATCACGTAAAATAACTTGTATATTTCTGTAAAATGTTTTTGGTAGCAATTTTTACTTTCTCTTGCCTATATGAATATATAGGAAGGAAAGTATTGTTTTCATGTCGATTTTTCGAAATCGAGTTGTCACCGGATCTATACGTTTTCAGACCCCCTGAACCCAAAAAACATGTTTTTAGCGATTGGTCTGTGTGTGTGTGTGTGTGTGTGTGTGTGTGTGTGTGTGTGTCTGTGTGTGTGTGTGTGTGTCTGTGTGTGAACAGAATATCTCAAGAACGGAACATCGTACGAACTTGAAACTTGAAACTTAAGTTACATACCACTACCGGACGCGACACGAACATTTTCATCAAAATCGGTCAACCGGAAGTAGTAGTAACTTAGTTTATTCGTATAATTTTTCAGTTTTTTGCGATTTTCTCAAAAACTGGTCCTACGATTTTTTTTTAAATCGCCTATTTTACTCAATTTTTTATTCTCTACAAGATAGGGTAGGCGCCATGTCTGCTGAAATTCTCGGTGAGGCTGTTTTCACGTAAAAACGTTGTTTTTTTAAGATTACGGCTTTAATATAAATTTTAGCGCAAAAACTTATATAATAAAAGTTGTAGAGAATTTAAAAACCTACAACTTTTATTTCAAACATTTTTTTGTATAACGCTTAGTTTAGCGGTAATTTGCGATTTTCTGTTTTTTTTCTCACGAAAACGTGAGAAAAATCGATTTTTTTAACATTTCGGTCTTAGTATGCATTTTACGACAAAAGTGTATATAATTAAATTTATAGAAAATTAAAAGATCTACAACTTTTATTTATAGCATTTTTCTCTACAGAGCCTAGTTTAGAGAGAAAGAGTGATTTTCCGTATTTCTAAGCCAAACTGAGGTTGATTTTCATTTTGCGTCATTCACTCATGATTAAAATAAGGTTATGTTTTTGAGGTTAGTTTTTGTTCATTTCTAATGTTTTAATACTAATGTTAGGCTTATTGTTAATTATTTGCATTGGCAAGAGAAAGTTGTGTGAGTGTTTCACACCAGATTTTTCCTATGTCTGTCCGTCACATCCAGATGTCAGAAACGGTTTTCGGTTTCGTGATCTACATAATAAGTTGGTGGGCCTGGATTCGTTTTGAAGTTCCGGTTTTGACCGAAAGTAATTAATCACTATCAGAATTGGGAAACAGAAATAGTATCATTCGATTTCTCTTAAAGAATAGTTACAGAAATTGTTGGGTTTAAAGTTCCAATTTCAACCGGAAGTAAAACGTCGGAATTTGGAAACAAAATTAGTGTCATTCGATTCCTCTTAAAGAATAGATACAGAAATTGTTGGGTTTGAAGTTCCAATTTCAACCGGAAGTAAAACGTCGGAATTTGGAAACAAAATTAGTGTCATTCGATTCCTCTTAAAGAATAGTTACAGAAATTGTTGGGTTTGAAGTTCCAATTTCAACCGGAAGTAAAACGTCGGAATTTGGAAACAAAATTAGTGTCATTCGATTCCTCTTAAAGAATAGATACATTAATCATTGGGTTGAAGTTCCGGTTTTGACCGGAAGTGCATAAAAAACTGGAAGTTAAACGTCGGAATTTGGAAATAAAAATACCGGGTGGCTCATATGTCAGTTTCCCCATGAAATAGGATCTTTTGTATCAATAAGTTTGTAACATTGTTACGTTAGCAGCAACCACGTATAACATTAATTATTGTCCGTTATAGTGAGGTGAGTCTCTAAGCCATATCGTCCATCTTTACTCCAAATTCTTCACGAGGGTGATCCCGATAGGCGATTGGAATTCTGTGAGACAGTCGCTATTCGTACAGAAGCCGATCCAAATTTCGTGCGATCAATTTTATGGTGTGTTGAGGCATGTTTCAAACTCAATGAACGTGATAATCGGCGTAACTGCGTGTATTCGTCGGATGCAAATCCTCATAAGGTAATCCAAGAAGATCTTAATGTGTCTGGTGTTATGGTATGGGGAGAAATTGCAAGTACTGCATTGATAGATCCTTATTTTTACTTTCTCTTGCCTATATGAATATATAGGAAGGAAAGTATTGTTTTCATGTCGATTTTTCGAAATCGAGTTTTCACCGGATCTATACGTTTTCAGACCCCCTGAACACAAAAAAACATGTTTTTAGCGATTGGTCTGTGTGTGTGTGTGTGTGTGTGTGTGTGTGTGTGTGTGTGTGTGTGTGTGTGTGTGTGTGTGTGTGTGTGTGTGTGTGTGTGTGTGTGTGTGTGTGTGTGTGTGTGTGTGTGTGTGTGTGTGTGTGTGTGTGTGTGTGTGTGTGTGTGTGTGTGTATGTGTGTGTGTGTGTGTGTGTGAACAGAATATCTCAAGAACGGAACATCGTGCGAACTTGAAACTTAAGTTACATATCACTAAAATAAAACTGACCAAAAATAAAATAACAACTGATACTAATAACTAATAAAATAAAAACTGACTAAAATAAAATGACTGGACCCGACACGAACATTTTCATCAAAATCGGTCAACCGGAAGTAGTAGTTTATTCGTGTAATTTTTCACTTTTTTGCGATTTTCTCAAAAACTAGTCCTACGATTTTTTTAAAAATCAACTGGTTTACTGCATTTTTTATGCTCTACAATATAGGGTAGGCGCCATGTTTGCTGAAATTCTGCGTGAGGCTGTTTTTACGTAAAAACATTTTCTTTTTAAGATTGCGGCTTTAATATGCATTTTAGCGCAAAACGTTATATAATAAAAGTTGTAGAGAATTAAAAATTCTACAACTTTTATTTCAAACATTTTTTTGTGTAACGCTTAGTTTAGCGGTAATTTGCGATTTTCTGTTTTTTTTCTCACGAAAACGTGAGAAAAATCGATTTTTTTAACATTTCGGTCTTAGTATGCATTTTACGACAAAAGTGTACACAGTTAAATTTATAGAAAATTAAAAGATCTACAACTTTTGTTTAGAGCATTTTTCTCTACAGAGCCTAGTTTAGCGTGAAAGCGTGATTTTCCGTATTTTTAAGCCAAACTGAGTTCGATTGTCATTTTGCGTCATTCACTCATGATTAAAATAAGGTTATGTTTTTGAGGTTAGTTTTTGTTTATTTCTAATATATTATTAATAATGTTAGGTTTATTATTAATTATTTGCATTGGCAAGAGAAAGTTGTGTGAGTGTATCACACCAGATTTTTTTCTTTAAAGAAATGTTAATACTTCTTGCTTATGTGGGGAAACAGACATATGGGCCATCCGGTAGTGTCATTCGATTCCTCTTAAAGAGTAGATACAGAAATAATTGGAATGAATTTCCGGTTTCGACCGAAAGTATCCAAAAACCGGAAGTAAAAGGTTGGAATTTGGAAACAAAAATAGTGTCATTCGATCCTTCTTAAAGAATAGTTACAGAAATTATTGGGTTTGAAGTTCCGGTTTTGACTGAAAGTCCCCAAAAACCGGAAGTGAAACGTAGGAATTGGAAACAAAAATAGTGTCATTCGATCCTTAAAGAATAGTTACAGAAATTATTGGATTTTAATTTCCGGTTTCAAATAGAAGTGCCCAAAAACTGGTAGTAAAACGTCAAAATTCGGAAACAAAAGTAGTGTCATTCGATTGTTCTTAAAGAATAGTTACAGAAATTATTGGCTTTAACAACCCAATAATCGGTGTTGGGCAACGTGCCCAACACCGGTTGGGCAAGCGACTTTGTATGGTGACCAGCTGACAGCCATCCATGAACAAACTCTACTGGGGGTCCCTGTTCAAACTCATCCCTAATCCACTTCAAAAATAATGAAAAGCAGCAATAGAATTGGGTAGTTGTCAATATTGTACGAGGTCTGTTCAAAAAATAACCGAACTTTTTGAATTACGCGCAAACAGGGATACTTAGCGACGTGCGGTTGGCAGCACACTACTCTACGTCTTTCTTTATTAAACATATGTTTTTGGATTGTTGATATCTCATTAACCTACTTTTCGTTGTGTTGTGTTTTTAGTACGACGTGTTTAAGTGCTAGTGATGATTTTTGTAAAGTGAAATTTTTGTCAACCCGTTGCGAACACTGCACTTTTGTCTCAATGCCGTAGCCGTAAACCCAGTTTTCGTCTCCTGTTATGATCCTTTACCTGAATGTTGCATCATCATTGGCTTGTTCAAGAAGTTACCGACAAACTACCACACGATGTTCTTTTTGCTGTTTGGTCATCAAACGGGGAACAAACTTTGCTGCAACTCACAAAGCAAGTTCAATTTTTCAGTTAAAATTTCATGGTACGATCCAATTGAGATGCCAACGTCTTCTGAAAGTTCTCTGACAGTCAATCGGCGATTTACACCCACCACATTATGGATTTTCCTAACGAGGGTGCCATCAGTTGAAGTCAAAGGCGTTCAAGGTCGAAGGTCATTATCAATTAACTGGCGACCACTTTCAAATTGAGAAAACTATTTACAACAATGCGTACAACTCAGAGAATCATCTCCTTAAGCTTGTTTCAAAAGTTGAAATGTTTCTGTGAAAGTTTTCCCCTGCTTCACGCGAAATTTCACGTTGCACCTTTGCTCCCGAATTTCGTACATTACAAAAATCGTCACTAGCACTTAAACACGTCGTACTAAAAACAGAACACCACGAAAATTAAATGAGGTATCAACAATCCAAGAAAATGTGTTCACAAAAGGAATGATGTAGAACAGTGTGCCACCAACCGCACGTCGCTAAATATCTGCATTAGCCCGTAATTCATAAAGTTCGGTTATTTTTTGAACAGACCTCTTACAGTCCCGATGACAAAATAAAAGCCAAAAAGATCTTTGTAACACATTTATTCGTTACATCACGTATTCAGTATTCGAAGAAACAGTCTACTCGTTAATTTTGTATATTAAATAAGTAAATTATGGAATTTCAAGTTGATCATCTTGAAAAATTAATCTGACACTTGATAATAGAACACGAGATTGATGGTGTTTTTTACAATCACGTGTCAGTCTGCATTGTAAATTAATAAACCTGTTGTTTACTTCGTTTACACGTTTCACCTAAGTCTCCTGGTTCTAACCTTAATACAATACTATTTTTCAAAACCATGTTTACATCTTTGTTCTGTTACATTTTAATGTGCTTCGGCCTATTTATTTTCTAGTCGTTATATTTACTGCAGGTTTATCGTTTCATAATAATGATTGTGTACCATTCTTTTTACTTTCTCTTGCCTAAATGAATTTATATAGGAAGGAAAGTATTGTTTTCATATTGAGTTTTCACCGGAGCTACACGTTTTTAGACCCTGCTGAAAACAAAAAACATGTTTTAGCGATTGGTCTGTGTGTCTGCGAATAGAATATCTCAAGAACGGAACATCGTACAAACTTTAAACTTAATTTAAATATCACTACCGGACCCGACACGAACATTTTCATCAAAATCAGTCAAACGGAAGTAGTAGTTTATTCGTGTAATTTTTCCCTTTTTGCGATTTTCTCAAAAACTGGTCCTACGATTTTTTTTAAAAATTGCCTCATTTACTAAATTTTTTATGCTCTACAAGATAGGGTAGGCTCCATGTTTGCTGAAATTCTTGGTGAGGCTGTTTTCACGTAAAAAAGTTTTTTTTTAAGATTGCGACTTTAATATGCATTTTAGCGCAAAAATTTATATACCTATAATAAAAGTTATAGAGAATTTAAAATCCTACAACTTTTATTACCAACATTTTTTGTGTAACGCTTAGTTTAGCAGTAATTAGCGATTTTCTGTTTTTTTCTCACGAAAACGTGTGAAAAATCGTTTTTTTTTAAGATTTTAGCCTTAGTATGCATTTACGACAAAAGTATAGGGTATATAATAAAATTTATAGGAAATTAAAAGATCCACAACTTTTATGTAAAGCATTTTTCTGTACATAGCCTAGTTTAGCGTGAAAGAGTGATTTTCCGTATTTTTAAGCCAAATTGAAGTTGATTTTCATTTTGCGTCTTTCAATCATGATTAAAATAAGGTTATGTTTATTGAGGTTAATTATTTGTTTGTTTCTAATGTTTTATTAGTAATGTTAGGTTTATTGTTAATTTTTTGAATTGGGAAGAGAAAGTTGTGTGTGTTTCAACACCAATTTTTTTTACTTTTTATGTATAAATTGTGTCAGAAGTTGGCGAAAAAAAAACAAAATTTGTTTTATTTACGTTATACTCTTTAAAACAGACTGTTCGTAATAAATAATAAACAAATTTATGTAACAATATATAATTACAAAAGATACATTGAATAGATAAATGTATCTTTCAAGTTGCGCTACTTTCAAAGAGGTTAATATCATAATCAGTTTTTATCTATTTGACCATTTGGTCATAAATTAATAATTGTATAGGCCCCGTTTTTTTTGAACAGTTTTAACACTTTTTGTGGTTCTAAAGGTCGTTGCTTCATGAAGTAATCTTTGTACTTATAATCGATGTTTGTCGCATACTATATATTTCGATTAAATCAATCGATAGTTTATATAGATACTTTTTTTTGTTATCCCTAATGCGTGTACAATATTGTTTATTGCTTATTGTTTTAATTTGCTTATTGTTCAATTCAGAACAATGACGTGTAAATGAGGTGTAGTCTTGTACAGACTCAGGTCGACCATTCCTGAGAGAGTATGGTTAATTGAACCCCAACCATCAAAGTACACCGGTAAAAAGGTACACCGGTAAAAGATTTGAATGCTAGACAGTGGTTACCGGTGTACTTTGATGGTTGGGGTTCAATTCACCATACTCTCTCAGGAATGGTCGACCTGAGTCTGTACAAGACTACACCTCATTTACACGTTATACACATCATCCTCATCTCATTGGGTCATGGGGTTGATTATTGTTCTGAATTGAACAGATTGCAACGTACACACATTAGGGCCTAATATGTGTACGTTGCAATCTGTTCAATTCAGAACAATAAGCAACCCCATGACCCAATGAGATGAGGATGATATGTATGACGTGTAAATGAGGTCTTTTACAGACTCAGGCCGATTATTCCTGAGAGAGTATGGTTAATTGAACTCCAACCATCACAGTAAACCGGTAGCCACTGTCTAGTATTCAAATCCGTATAAAAGTAACTACCTTTACTAGGATTTGAACCAGGAACCTTCGTCTCCGAAAATCACCTGTTAAACAGCTGATATTGGCGACGACTTTCCCTCTAGACCAACCCGGTGGGTTATAAAGATACTGAATTCACGAGATTGCCTTTTCCGTATTTATAGGCTTTGAGGAAGGGAAGTGAAATATTTGCAGTCCTGCCAACTTCAACAGTGAGACACTACTCGAACATTTCACTACCGTGCAGTTTCTACATTAATTTTGTAAGCTGTGGTTTATTCCGAGAAAATGTTTTCTTTATAAACCTTATAAGAAATAAATATGACCTGTAATATTGCCTATAGCTTAATTACTTGACTAGAAATGTTTGATTAACTGTAATTACGAATGAATCGCCTTCTTTACTATTGCTGTCATCAGCGTTTTCATTATCAGTCTCTCTAGTATCTACCTAATCGTTCCCTTTTTTCACCAGGTGTCAACAAAACTGTTAATGAATAGCGTCTTCACGTCCTTAATTTCCTTCTTTATTTTTCGAATTGTGGAAAGAGAAACATCATAGTAGTTAGCCGCTCGCTCACGGCTTTTGTTAAGAGGTACGGATAGGCATTTTTGTTTAGCTTCAACTTCATAACATTTTATTACATTGCGTATTAGATTTCGTTCAGCACTGTGAATTGTTCGACCAAGTTTTCGAGAAACCTAAATTTTTGTAAGAAACAGTTAACCTACAAAAGGTTCCGCGATATACTGTATATGCTCTGGGTATAGTATAAGTTGTTATGTTTGTCGTACTGAAATTTAAGCAGTCGGGCATGCGCACTGATGATTTTCCCCCTTTACCCCTCGTTGCAAACAAGGGCAAACTCGTGACTCAGGTGACTACAGTGTCGCAAAACTGAGAAAAACATTGCATACTAATGATTCGTGAGGCTATTTTTATCGCCTAGTTTAGCGGTAATTAGCGATTTTCTGTTGGTTTTTTTTCACAAAAATTGGTAAACAAATTTGTTTTTTTGAGATTTCAGCCTTAGTATGCACGGGTTGGTCTAGAGGTAAAGAATAGAAGTAAAGAATAAACCCACTGGGTTGGTCTAGAGGTAAAGAATAAACCCACCGGGTTGGTCTAGAGGTAAAGTCGTCGCCAAAATCAGCTGTTTAACAGCTGATTTTCGGAGACGAAGGTCCCTGGTTCAAATCCTAGTAAAGGTAGTTACTTTTATACGGATTTGAATGCTAGACAGTGGTTACCGGTGTACTTTGATGGTTGGGGGTTCAATTAACCATACTCTTTTAGGAATGATCGGTCTGAGTCTGTACAAGACTACACCTCATTTACATGTCATACATTTCATCCTCATCTCATTGGGTCATGGGGTTGCTTATTGTTCTGAATTGAACAGATTGCAACGTACACGTATTAGGAATTAAAAAAAAAAGAAAAAAGTATCCACGTTACGACAAAAGTGTATACTGTATAATCAAATTATAGGAAATTAAAAGATCTACTGCTTTAATTTTTAGAACTTTTCTCTACAGAGCTTAGTTTAGTTCGGAAAGAGTTATTTTCCGCATATTTCAGCCGAATTGAGGTTAATTTTCATTTTGCGTTTTTCACTCATGATTAAAATTAGGTTATTTTTTTTTAGGTTAGTTTTTACTTTCTCTTGCCTATATGAATATATAGGAAGGAAAGTATTGTTTTCATGTCGATTTTTCGAAATCGAGTTTTCACCGGATCTATACGTTTTCAGACCCCCTGAACCCAAAAAACATGTTTTTAGCGATTGGTCTGTGTGTGTGTGTGTGTGTGTGTGTGTGTCTGTGTGTGTGTGTGTGTGTGTCTGTGTGTGAACAGAATATCTCAAGAACGGAACATCGTACGAACTTGAAACTTGAAACTTAAGTTACATACCACTACCGGACGCGACACGAACATTTTCATCAAAATCGGTCAACCGGAAGTAGTAGTTTATTCGTATAATTTTTCAGTTTTTTGCGATTTTCTCAAAAACTGGTCCTACGATTTTTTTTTAAAATCGCCTATTTTACTCAATTTTTTATTCTCTACAAGATAGGGTAGGCGCCATGTTTGCTGAAATTCTCGGTGAGGCTGTTTTCACGTAAAAACGTTGTTTTTTTAAGATTACGGCTTTAATATAAATTTTAGCGCAAAAACTTATATAATAAAAGTTGTAGAGAATTTAAAAACCTACAACTTCTGTTTCAAACATTTTTTGGTATAACGCTTAGTTTAGCGGTAATTTGCGATTTTCTGTTTTTTTTCTCACGAAAACGTGAGAAAAATCGATTTTTTTAACATTTTGGTCTTAGTATGCATTTTACGACAAAAGTGTATATAATTAAATTTATAGAAAATTAAAAGATCTACAACTTTTGTTTAGAGCATTTTTCTCTACAGAGCCTAGTTTAGCGTGAAAGCGTGATTTTCCGTATTTTTAAGCCAAACTGAGTTCGATTGTCATTTTGCGTCATTCACTCATGATTAAAATAAGGTTATGTTTTTGAGGTTAGTTTTTGTTTATTTCTAATATATTATTAATAATGTTAGGTTTATTATTAATCATTTGCATTGGCAAGAGAAAGTTGTGTGAGTGTTTCACACCAGATTTTTTTAATTTATTTATAATGTTTTATTACTAATATTGAGTTATGTTGTTCATTACTTTTATTGGCCAGAGAAATTCGTGTGAGTGTTTCACATCAGATTTTTGTCTTAATGTTGGTTACCAAATTATTGTTTATTTCCTGTTAATATTTGCTTCTACTTAGGTATTTCAACGTATTTATTTATAAGGAAAACTTTCCTCAATCTTTCCTCATGTTTTCTCTTGTACAGTTAAATGATAGGTTGTCTGATCACAGCCGTAACCGCTTTTTACTCTTTCAGTTAATGATGATTGTTTTATATACCGGGTGATACAAAAGTCTGGCAACATGTTCATACACGTAACAGCTGTTTTAGGTGGCCACGTGAAACTTTTAAGACGTGTGCGCACGCATAGGCATTTTTGGTTAGCTTCAACTTCATAACATTTTATTACATTGCGTATTAGATTTCTTTCAACACTGTGAGTAGTTCGACAATTTTAACTTTTGGTGATAGTAAAACAAATCCACCCTTTTTGTCGTGGTCGGGCTGGGGATAGTAACTAAAATTTTAAAATGGCAACCCTCGTCGTGTTACATCGTTTAAAAACCCTCATTAAGACGAGAAAATTTACATAAAATAAATCTCTCTACGAACTCCCCGTACAAAATGGCACATGGTTAAAATTGTCAATTTTGCAAATACAGGAGAATCTCGGTAATCCGGCCCTTAAAATATTAGGCCTAAAAGTATGAAACCTCATTCAGGACAGATTTTGGTAAAAGATTTAAGGGGACTCCGTACTGAAAATATTTAAAAAAATTGATTTCTGGGTTTTTCATCTACAATATTATTTGAAATTCCCTCTTTAAAATGGTGTATAAATTATGTTTCTACGGCGTCTAGAAATATATTTTTTTTAATTTTTAAAAATTTCTTGTCATGATGAAATTTACCACGGTTACCATGTAGAGAGGATGCGCCACGGTGATAGAGTCGTCTCCGATTATGAGAAAATGGTTCGACAAAAGCGGAGTTTGTCAAGAAAAAACTGGAAGAAATATTTGAAGATAAGGAGGACCCTGACAACCCATCTTGTAGTGCTGGCAATTACTAGAAATTAAGTTTTTATTGTATGAACACAAGTTTTTTTCTATATTTTTTAACTATAATGTTTTACGTTGATTTTCTCAAATCTTACTTTTTTTAATATTGATGTACCTTTTCCTCAGCTTCTAATAAAGCTAAAGTAATGAAATTTTTTGGGGTATCAAGCCTTAGTAGATATGTACTTTACGTGTACAGTTTTCCAAATTTTTGAAAACTGACTGAGAAAAAAAAATGTTTTCAAAATGTTTTGAAAAAATTTTAGTGTCAAATATATCTGCCAATAAAAAATCTATTTCAAGCTTTTTAAAAATTCCTACACGTAAAATATGTAAAACATTCTGAATTTTAATTTTAAAAAAACCGCAGGTCTCTATCATTTATAGTTTTTTCAAAAAAGGTACAAACGTTAACAAAGAGTTAGATAGGAGTACGGAGTACTCTTAAATTGAATTAGGGAAATCCAACTCGACCTAATTACGGCGGATATAGTATAACATGTATGTTTAGGATTTGATTAAATAAATGAATAAGCAGACCTTAATTTATTGCTAAATGTAATAATTTTTGACCTTTTATCCAAAACCCAGAACTGGGTCATACTCTATACTTCATGCTGAATTGACAAAGATACGTAATTCTCAGTACACGAGCACCCCACAACCGCACAAGGTGATGTCAGTAGCCGACAATTATGTTTAGTACAAAGACTACATAAGTACAATCCTTTTTTTAATTAGTTAATTTAATTTAAAATCACATAGAAATCAATGCAAATTCATTTTTTGTTTAAATTTATAATTTATAGTTCCAAAATTTCAACACATCCAGTAATCCGGCACCCTCTCGGTCCCGAACAGGTCGGACTACTGTCATTATACTGTATTCTTAATTTTATACATTTAATTCAATATTCATTTATTTGAAGATCAGGAGGGGGAGAATTATTAACTTTTCAATGTGTTTTATTTATTTATTTTTTTGTTATCAGTCTCTCGACTGGTTTGATGCAGTTCTCCAAGCTTTCTATTATGCTAATAAAGTAATGAAATTTTTTGGGGTATCAAGCCTTATCGTCATCATGAAGTCGTTTCATATAGTTTCATACATGTTACACTTTACATCTTTTCTAAGAATCTGTTTTAGTTAAGTTTAAAAAATAATAATTTAGTTTTATTACAGTTAAATTGTTTCAACTATCGGTTCAAAATTATAAAGGCTACACCTGAGTTTGAACCCTTGCATCTCCAAAACGATGTTTTGGATTTTAACATACTTTACATCAAAATTTAGCTCATTTTATTCTGCGTTTACCTATAATAAACATACATTTTTTTGTTGTTTAAAAATTGTCATATCGAGGTTGAAGACATAAAGACCCGGTTATTTGCTTCCGTAAAGAATTTCATGCGTTTAGAGGCGTGTTGTTGTTTAGGTCAACAGCCGAAAGGCTGGTTTGAACCTGTAGAGGTTTTACTAAGTAAAACGAGGAGTGAGGTGGTTTACCATTGCCTTCCTCACTGAGTGGAAAAGTACGCTTATCAGCATGCCGGGCCCTCTGAAAAGCACATATCTTCCACTCTGTAAATGACACCTTCACTTCATTCACCACAGGGTCTGGCTGTACAATAAAATTCATTACTTTCAGAGGGGATAACTCTGATTAGTGTCTTTTACGCCTCTACCTCTTCTGTTCTTAAATGATTCAGTCATTTAATTGGCTGACCATGTGATAAGAAACAGAACTATTTATTTTAGCCTTGCAACAAACAGATTGAGTGTAAATAATTTGACACTCCACCTGTCTGTTATGGGCAGGTTTAGAGACGTATAACTTGAGAATTATTTGACCGACAAGTTTAAAATTTTAACACGACATAGCAAATTATATTCTTACAGCGTGTACGAAATTTCAAATTCGTACGTTATTAAGTCTTATTTATTAACCATATTCTGAGCTCCTCCTATCTCGGTAACCGATCGTTCGGCACGAGCAAACTAGCGTTTTATTCGGCGTAAAATATTAGTACTAATGTGTACTACCACACATTTGAAATAATAATAATAATTTTGCACAATGTTGTGGTAGATTTTTACTTTCTCTTGCCTATATGAATATATAGGAAGGAAAGTATTGTTTTCATGTCGATTTTTCGAAATCGAGTTTTCACCGGATCTACACGTTTTCAGACCCCCTGAACCCACACAAACATGTTTTTAGCGATTGGTCTGTGTGTGTGTGTGTGTGTGTGTGCGCGCGCGCGCGCGCGTGCGCGTGTTTGTGTGTGAACAGAATATCTCAAGAATGGAACATCGTACAAACTTGAAACTTAAGTTACATACCACTACCGGACCCGACATGAACATTTTCAACAAAATCGGTCAACCGGAAGTAGTAGTTTATTCGTGTAATTTTTCACTTTTTTGCAATTTTTTCGAAAACTGGTCCTACAATTTTTTTTTCAAATCGCCTTATTTGCTTAATTTTGTATGCTCTACAAGATAGGGTAGGCGCCATGTTTGCTAAAATTCTTGGTAAGGCTGTTTTCACGTAAAGAAATTGTTTTTTTAAGATTGCAACGTTAATATGCATTTTAGCGCAAAATAGTATAATAAAAAATGTAGACAATTTAAAATCCTACAACTTTTATTTCTAACATTTTTTTGTATAACGCTTAGCTTAGCTGTAATCAGCGATTTTCTGTTTTTTCTCACGTAAACGTGTGAAAAATCAATTTTTTTAAGATTTCAGCTTTATTATACATTTTACGACAAAAAAGTATAATCAAATTTATAGGAAATTAAAAGATCTACAACTTTTATTTAAAATATTTTTCTCTACAGACCCTAGTTTAGCGTGAAAGAGTGATTTTCCGTATTTATAAGCCAAACTGAGGTAGATTTTCATTTTGCGTCCTTCACTCATGATGATAATTAGTTTATGTTTGTTGAGGTTAGTTTTTTGTTTATTTCTAATGTTTCATTACTAATGTTAGGTTTATTGTTAATTATTTGCATTGGCAAGAGAAAGTTGTGTGAGTGTTTCACACCAGATATTTTAATTTTTGAAAAATAGACTTGGCCGTGTGAGGAGTGAGCGCTACTATATACCTGATAGTAGCGGCCCCTCGCATGGCCCATTTTATTTTTCCCTCTCCTATAATTTGCAATTCTATCGCTAAAATTAAAAATGTTTAACAGCTGATTTTCGGAGACGAAGGTTCCTGGTTCAAATCCTTGTAAAGTTACTTACTTTTATACGGATTTGAATATACTAGACAGTGGTTACCGGTATACTTTGATGGTTGGGGTTGAATTAACCATACTCTCTTAGGAATGGTCGGCCTAGGTCTGTACAAGACTACACCTCATTTACACGTCATACACATCATTCTCATCTCATTGGGTCATGGGGTTGCTTATTGTTCTCAATTGAACAGATTGCAACGTACACAAATCAGGAATAAAAATAATTAAAAATATCGAATCATAAAACGTCGTTATCTAAATCAGCTGTTTCATGACTTTTGCCTCACCTGGTATACGATTCATTAAATACCCAACTATCATTATTTTCTGTTATTTTTTTGTGAATTTTTCCTCGTGCAAATGAATTGCCGTCCCGGGCAGTGTTACTGTTTTCTTTCTTATTTGATTATTATTAGTTAATTTTTGTAGTATGCGTTTCGTATTGAAGAATGTTATGACCATTTTCTAAGGTTATTTCCTTGTAATTTGTCTCCCATTTTGAATTACATCTTTTACGATTACAATCTGTGTGTTTAATTTCTTTTAAAGGTTCATCACATTGTTGTGCTGACTTTCCTTGTTACTCTTCAAGTAATGAATTCTGTTACTTTGTTGTCATGTCCACTATTTCTTTATGTATTGGCGTATGTGTCTGTACCGGCAATTCAAAAAGTATTGTATCAACCGAAAGTAATATATTTATTTATATTCTCTCTTAACTGTGGTGATGGGTATAAAGGTCTTCAAGTCAAAAATTGTTGGTTTTGAGTTAAGTGCACTACCCAGTTTAGAAAAATGTTCTCTTTCAATTGGTACAAAGGGCTTAAGTGTAAGTAACTCCTGAAGTTAATTATGTTTTCTTGTGTAAATGGCTTTATAAAAATTTTCTCATTGCGTAACGGTATAAAAGTCTTTTTTGTAAATTATACTTTTATATTTCAGTTTCTCAGACTTTTTACTTTCTCTTGCCTATATGAATATATAGGAAGGAAAGTATTGCTTTCATGTCGATTTTTCGAAATCGAGTTTTCATCGGATCTATACGTTTTCAGACCCCCTGAACCCAAAAAACATGTTTTTAGCGATTGGTCTGTGTGTATGTGTGTGTGTGTGTGTGTGTGTGTGTGTGTGTGTGTGTGTGTGTGTGTGTCTGTGTGTGAACAGAATATGTCAAGAACGGAACATCGTACGAACTTGAAACTTGAAACTTAAGTTACATACCACTACCGGACGCGACACGAACATTTTTATCAAAATCGGTCAACCGGAAGTAGTAGTTTATTCGTATAATTTTTCAGTTTTTTGCGATTTTCTCAAAAACTGGTCCTACGATTTTTTTTTAAATCGCTTATTTTACTAAATCTTTTATTCTCTACAAGATAGGGTAGGCGCCATGTTTGCTGAAATTCTCGGTGAGGCTGTTTTCACGTAAAAACGTTGTTTTTTTAAGATTACGGCTTTAATATAAATTTTAGCGCAAAAACTTATATAATAAAAGTTGTAGAGAATTTAAAAACCTACAACTTCTGTTTCAAACATTTTTTTTTATAACGCTTAGTTTAGCGGTAATTTGCGATTTTCTGTTTTTTTTCTCACGAAAACGTGAGAAAAATCGATTTTTTTTAACATTTCGGTCTTAGTATGCATTTTACGACAAAAAAGTATATAATAAAAGTTATAGAAAATTAAACGATCTACAACTTTTGTTTAGAGCATTTTTCTCTACAGAGCCTAGTTTAGCGTAAAAGCGTGATTTTCCGTATTTTTAAGCCAAACTGAGTTCGATTGTCATTTTGCGTCATTCACTCATGATTAAAATAAGGTTATGTTTTTGAGGTTAGTTTTTGTTCATTTCTAATGTTTTAATACTAATGTTAGGTTTATTGTTAATTATTTGCTTTGGCAAGAGAAAATTGTGTGAGTGTTTCACACCAGATTTTTTAGTTGTACAAAAGGTCGAGTTTACAAGTTGAGTTAAGACCTTTATACCAACAGTAGTTTATTTAGTTAAAATTTAGTTTCTCTTTCATGTTTAGCTGTACAAAAGTCTTTAGATGAGTTAACCTTTATACCAATAGTAGTGTATTATTTCACCAATATCAATTGCTGAGATCAACTCGAAAAAAATCAGTTTGAAGTAGTCGAAATGACAAGAAACCAAAGGCAAACTCGTGACTTAAGTAACTATAATAAAAAATTATCCGGTCAAAAGGTATTAAGTTACACTGTAAACTGTATAAAGATCTAAAGTCGTGAATTGCCTACCCAAAAAACGTAAAATATATTTTCATTTTCATTATTAAGTAGAAAACAAAAGGAATGTATAACAAATTTTAAAAAAAATTGCGGGAAGAAACGATTGCAAAAACTATTCTTAAATAAGAAAGGATATATAAACTATCCTGCCTCAAATTTTTATTCGCTTCTCCTGGAAAATGACTATTTTCAAGTTACGATTTTTATACATATCACTACAGAATAAGGAAGGAAAGTATTGTTTTCATGTCGATTTTTCCAAATTAAGAGTCCGGGACGTATTACACTGCTATCAAGTAACATTACTATGCGTTACCCTAAAGAATACATGCGTATTCACCGATCCGTTGCCGGACACCCCTCGGCCAACCACGCCCATTCTGAAGGAATTTAAGCAGCATAGTGGCTCCGGAAAGCCACCCAGGAAAACACAGCCCTTGAGAGGCCAACCCAAATGAGTGGGTGCGGTCACGTCCGCAGGGCGCCCCACTCCCCTCAGTACTCGTGTAAACGTCGGACGAGTCACCGTCGAGCTCGTTACGCAGCTAACGCTTTGCACGTGGCTCTACCACACATGGATGTTCTGCGCACAACCGTGTACTACGAATAACACACGGAGGTGCTACAGCCAGCGCCCGTTACCTCACCGCGGTGATGATTTGGTAGCTAAACTGCAGTTCTATGAGCACGCTCTGTGTGGTCTGGGGTGTGGCCTCACTCCAAAGGATACAATTGTATGTACCCATCCGTTGCCGGACATCCCTTCGGCCAGTCACGCCCATTCCGAAGGAATTTAAGAAGCATAGTGGCTCCGGATGATGGGAGGAGTTACAGGGATGTCGCAAGCAGGATTGCCCAGGCTAAGAATGCTTTTAATAAGAAGAAGAGCTTATTCACTTCTAGGAATGTTAGTCTTGATTTAAGGAAACGCATGCTGAAGACATATGTGTGGAGTATTGCAGCTTACGGGAGTGAAGCTTGGACACTTGGTGTGAGGGAAGAGAGAAGATTAGCTGCATTTGAAGCCTGGTGCTATAGAAGGATGTTGAGGGTCAGCTGGAGAGAAATGATGACGAACGAACAAGTTTTCAGTAGAACGGGGGAGGAAAGGAGCTTCCTAAAATGGATCAGACAGAGAGGAGCCCAGCTGATAGGCCACATACTCCGACATGACAGTATGTTGAAAAGAATAATCGAAGGAGTTGTGGAGGGAAGAAATTTGCGGGGAAGACCCAGATTGGAGTACATGAAGCAGTTACTAGAGGACATGGGATGTGCTTCATACTGCGAGTTGAAGCGGAAAGCAGATGACCGAGGAGCATGGAGAGCAGCTGCCAACCAGCCTTATGGCTGTTAACTAGAGAGAAAGAGATAGAGAGAGTGGCTCCGGAGAGCTAGCCAGGAAACCCCAGCCCCTGAGAGGCCAACCCAAATGAGTGGGTGAGCACGTCCGCAGGGCGCCCCACTCCTCTCAGTACTCGTGTAAACGTCGGACGAGTCACCGTCGAGCTCTTTACGCAGCTAACGCTTTGCACGTGGCTCTACCACACATGGATATTCTGCGCACAACCGTGTACTACGAATAGCACACGGAGGTGCTATAGCCAGCGCCCGTTACCTCAAAAGCAGGTGAGGATTGGGTAGCTAAACTGCAGTTCTATGGGCACGCTCTGTGTGGTCTGGGGCGTGCCCCTCCCAAAAAAAAAGATTTTAAAAGCATACATTTACTTTTCGTACTCCCGGTACGTAACATATACAGGTATACAAACAGTAATTATTATTCTATTGTATTGTTTTTTTCTTCTGTAATAGTAATTTGCAACTGCCTAGGCCTATTTGTGTACGACTCGTTGTTTAATTAATTGGGAGGGGGATTTAAATATTCTGAATTTTTTAATCGTCACCGAGGCCTAAGTAAATGGGTTTTTTTTATTAAACATTCTTTTATTTTTTATAGTAAAATTTATTTTTAGTCTTAATTTATTTTTATTGTCACCTGAAGAAACGTACCTTTCCTTTTTCCTTGTAACTAAAGTGTTGTGTGTTGGTTTTTTTTGGATCGATATTAGGGTCTATTCGTTTCAAATGATCCAGAACAAAACAATTGGTCGATTGATCATTTTATAATCGAATAAATTTTTTGTTCGTGGATTCCTAGATAATTACCGAATCCAAATGTAATAATTTAAAATAATTTTCCTCACTTCAATGGCAACCATTTTAGTTTAACAATACATGCTGATTCTTTTATTTGTAGGGGTTTGTGTTAATTTATATTACTCAGAACTGGTGAACACTATTGTCCGCGTCAAAAATAATCGAAACCTGATTTTGAAGCTCAATTTTTAAAAGAATAAGTCATCGATTTTGACGTACTGTCAGTGGCGGTCCTAGCGGGTGGGCCCGGGCCCACCCATTTCTAATATGACTTGACTGAAACAGTAAAACAACGGGGATTTTTATCCACAACAAGTTGGCAAACAATAATGGTCACGATGTTTACATATCGCAAATGAGACGAATTAAACCT
Source organism: Catonia carolina (assembly GCA_035578175.1). Taxonomy (NCBI): domain Eukaryota; kingdom Metazoa; phylum Arthropoda; class Insecta; order Hemiptera; family Achilidae; genus Catonia; species Catonia carolina. Next base: position 16,661,927 of record JAQMRL010000015.1, read on the forward strand.
TATCTACAAGCATCTATGGCAGGGCAAAGACTTAGTAACGTGGCGATTGTATCCATAAAACGAGTGTTAAGTTTTCCTTTAATGTCGGATCCAGATCCAGTCGTGGACGAGTTTGCAGCTCAAAAAGGAAGACGGTGACAGTTCAGTTTGTTTTAAAGTAAACAATAATCGAGAGTTGACTAGTTTATGTTTTATTATTTCTTCATAATTTTGACCAACAGAATGGATTTGAACTTGGGATTTTTATATTTTCAAACTGTTTTTGTAACTCCATGTTCTGTATTTAAAGTGTTCAATTTAGTAAATTTCTTATAAAAATTACAAGGTTGTGTTTGTTTTTCAATACTAATCCTGAAATAAAGATAGAATGTACTCAATCAGTTATGTAAATGTATTCAATTTATAAAATCATAGACAAATATATAATGTATGTATGTATGTTTTACATAGGTAAAAATAATGTACATTACATATAAACAGCTACTTTTTAACCTAAAATATTAACATATAAATATGTAAGTGGGCCCACCCAGAAAAAAATTTCTGGGGCCGCCACTGCGTACTGTATTTCAAATTAATGCCTGTTTAATTCTGCGTTGAACGGTGAAAATTTAAAAGTTTTATCTATTTTTTTAAAGTGATATTGACATTAGAACAAAAGAAGTACCCTTTTTGGAGACATTTTTACGAATTATACAAACTTATTGACCTGTAATTCCGTACATACTTATCCGATTTTAGTGAAATTTCGTCAGAATATAGATTAGAGTGTTTCAATTGTGTGTACACTGAAACTCAGAACCATAGCTTTTTATTTATTTATTTTTTAGTAACTGTAAATTTTACTCTATTTCTTTATTATACCGGTAAAGTTTCCAGTCTGTAGAGTGTGCGATACGTCCGGCATATTAATTCAGAAATAGAAACCTCTTCGTGGGACACCCGGTATATGCAGATTATTATAAATTTAAATAAAGTTTTTCGGAGATGAAGGTTCTTGGTTCGAATCCTAGTAAAGGTAGTTACTTTTATTTTTTTTTGTTATCAGTCTCTCGACTGGTTTGATGCAGTTCTCTAACCTGTTCTATCTTGCGCAAGTCGTTTCATAGCTACATACCTGTAACACCCTACATCTTTTGTAATTTGCTTTATATGTTCTAATCTTTGCCTCCACCTACAATTTTCTCCCTCAATATTACCCTCCATTATTAATAGCCCAATACCTGGATGTCTTAGGATATGCCCCACTAGCCTATCCCTTTTTTTGGTAAGATGCTTCCATATACTTCTTTTTTCATCCACTCGCCTAAGAACCTCTAAATTACTTATTTTGTCTTCCCACCTAATCTTTAACATTTTCCTATAACACCACATTTCAAAAGCTTCTATCCTCTTCTTTTCTACAGCCCCTATCACCCACGTTTCACTTCCTTATAATGCTACACTCCAAGTTACACTTTTATACGGTTACGTAACTCCGGTACCTTATACGGTATAAAGTAACTCCAAGTTACTTTTATACGGATTTGAATACTAGTCAGTGGTTACCGGTGTACTTTGATGGTTAGGGTTTAATTAACCATACTCGCCTAGGAATGGTCGGCCTGGGTCTGTACTAGACTACACCTCATTTACACGTCATACACATCATCCCCATCTCATGGGGTGGGTGATGGGGTTGCTTATTTTTCTGAATTGAACAGATTGCAACGTACACACGTAAGGGATAAAAAAAATGAAGTTATTGTGTAAAGAGTCGTGTAAACTTTACAGTTTTGACTCGACTTCCACGTTAATTAAATAAATATATAAATGAATAAATTAAGAAAGAAATTTCTTTGTACTTACCCACTGTTTGTTATTTAGATTGATTAATTTCCGCCGAATTCCTTACTCCGAACTTAACACACGCACGAACTTCAACATGTACCTACACTTCCGATATGAGAAAACGCACTCTCACATGTGATCGAACGCAAGATTCATGTGACTAAAACTCATTTGATCACGTGGTCACTATATGGAAACGTAATTTTTTTCCTCTGTATTCTTTCAACGTAACTCACTACAACTTTTGAATACTTAATAATAATAATAATAATAATAATAATAATAAAAGCAATAAAAGATACAATATTTCACGTAGTCTTAATTTATAATACATTTTTATATTCTATATAAGTTATTTACGTCTACAGTACCTTTGATTATGTCCATATGTTATTCAATTCTTGTGACACATTATTGATTAATTATTTTAAAGGAAAAAAACGGAGCCTCTTAAATGCATTAACTGATTAATTTAAGCACTTTAAATCAATGTTTTCCTCACTGCATTATCATTAATATTTATTTTAAAGTATAATTAATTATATAGTAAAATACAATTTCTATCTACTGTAATTTGGTTATTTTTATTTATAAATTTTGTTAATTACTTTTAATTTTTATTAGCGTACTTAATTTATTAAAATTCATTGCGTTTTATTTTATTTTGTGTCTATTAATTAATTATTAATGCAAAAGTTTTCAGTAATAATATAGTAATAAAACTTCGCCTCCTTATTACTTCCTCTTGTTTTATATGGATATAATATAGAGAGGAAAGTATTGTTTTTATGTCAATTTTTCCAAATCGACTTTTCACCGGAAATGCACATTTTCAGGCCTCTTAACTTTAACATGTTTATCTACAACGTTTAGTTTAGCTTCAGTTGGTGATTTTCTGTATTTTTTCTTTATGAAAATCAGTAAAGATGATTTTTTAAGATTGTAGTCTTATATTGTAGCTTATAAAGGGTGATTCACACATATATGGGACTGTGCACCGACTGTGTCGTTTCGAGGGGAATCGAAAAACGGGCTTATCCATTTAAAATTTACAGAAACGGTTTATTGTGATTCACACTACATGGACTGTGCACAGACCGTGTCGGCTCACGGTGCGACAAGGTCGGTCCAGTCCTGTAGCCTATGTGTGAATCGGTCGAGGGTGCCCACAGGTCGCTTTTGTATCTCTGTAGCTACTCGCCAGTTTCCGACCGTGATCCGAAGCGCTTCAACTTAATTATTCTTTGACTAAACACTGCAGGATAAGTTATTCCAGTTTGAGAATAGGTCTGCAATCAAATTATTACGTAAATAGTAAAAAAACTAAATTTTACTAAATAATAATAATAATTATTATTATAATTTTTTACTTTTACTAAATTTTACTAAAATTTGAAGCTAGAATTTTTTTTTAAGAAAAGTGTACAGCCTCAAAGAACTTAAACAACTCTAGATAAAAAAAAATAAATAATAAAATACCCTAATAATAATAATAAATAATAAAAAATGTAGTAAATGAGATTCTAATAAATTTTTTTAAACTTTTTTCGTGTTTGGTCCTAGGTTCACGTAGACCAATCGCTAAAACCATGTTTTTCCTGGGTTCAAGAAGCCTGTAAATTTGTAGTCCTATATTTATAGAAACTCGATTTCACACAGTCGGTAGTCCTCTACGAGTGAATCGACCTTACCTACGGCATTTATCGACAGAAATGTGTATATAATTAAAGTTAAAAAAAAATCCTTTTCATGCTGGTGGAAATTTTTAAAAAGGCTTACTTTTGATCAATGGCAAAAACCATTAGTGATTTCTGTATCTACTCTATTAGAGGAATCGAATGACACTATTTTTTGTTTCCAAAATCCGACTTTGATTTCTTAACTTCCGGTTTCGGGTCACATCCAGTCCAAAACGGAATTTTAAACCCAATCGAGGCCCAATAACTTTCTGTGTAAATTACGAATCCGAAACCCGTTTGTTGCCATCTTTTGTAGTTTCTGACAACTGGTTGTGACGGTCAGATGGACTGAAAAAAAATATGGATGACAATTTTAAAAATTCCACTAATTTAGAAAGTCTACCACTTTTATTTTAAGCATTTTTCTATGTATTGTTGTTCAGGTCAACAGCTGAAAGACTGATTTGAACCTCTAAAGGTTTTACTAAGTAAAACGAGAAGTGAGGTGGTTTATTATTGCCTTCCTCACTGAGTTACAAGAGTATGCTTATCAGCATGCCAGGCCCTCTGAAAAGCAACCACTTTACACCTTGTAAATGGCACCTTCACTTCATTCACCACAGGGTCTGGCTGTATAGTGAAATTCATTACTCTCAGAGGAGATAACTCTGACTAGTATCTTTTACACCTTTACCTCTTCTGTTCTTAAATAGTTCAGTCATATAATTGGCTGTCTATGTGATAAGAAGTAGAACTAATTTTTGTAGCCCTGGAACCAACAGATCGAGAGCAATTAATGTAACACTACAAATGCCCGTTGTGGGCAACATAGACATTTTTTGTGTAAAGCAACATTTTTCTTATAGAGCAACATTGAATTTTTTTTTCTATAGCGTCAATTAGTTATTTTACGTATTTTTAAGTTTTACAGAGTTTGAATTTTAATTTTGCTTCATTCACTCATGATTAAAATTAGATTTGTTTGTGATTATTTATATTGGTAAGAGAAAGTCGTGTGAATGTTTTATACCAGATTTTTTTGTTGTTGACTGAAAATTCAGTAAAATTTTGTTTTTTTATTGAAAATTTGGGTGAAAATTTTAATTGCACATGATAAAAATTGTTAATAAATTGTGCAATAAAATAAAATAATCGTGTTAAAATTTTCTTAAGGAAGTAAACGCAGTTTTTTGAACCAATTATAACTGTTCTATTTTTACGTAACCCTAAAATAACTTTTTTTTCATATCGCTTTTTAAAGAAAACTAATTAATTACCTGGTGGATTTGTTAAAAATAAATTACTTTGACGCATTTAAGTGCGTTTCGTTTTTATCTGTAAACTTATTTCTGATTAAGGTGAATATATTTGCGTATCGGACGTTCTTTTCGTTATACCGGGTGATTCAAAACTATAGGGTAATCTCTTGGGATCTCATTCTATAGCTAAAAATAAGAAAAAAAGTTCATATAAACATATGCCTGAAAACGCTTAAGTTAGTTAGCGAGTTACGGCTAGCGAAAATTTTCACCTAGAACTCTGTACCCTCGGTGAAGTAAGGCCGTATAAAATTGTTAAAGGTAGTTACAAAGATACAAATACGATTGTTTCTTATGTTTCTTAATCTGAAAAATTGAATAAAATTGGTTCCAGAGCTGTAAATGGAATACTTTCAGAGATATCTTACATAAAACACAAGAATTGGTGCAAAGAAATAACACATTTTTGTGTTTAACGTAAGATTACTTCCATAAACGGTAAATAAAGGTGTTTTTTTTCTTAAATAAATTTTTTTCTGAATTAAATTTTCTACATATTTATTTAAGAAAAAATACACCTTTATTTACCATTTATGGAAGTAATCTTACGTTAAACACAAAAATGTGTTATTTCTTTGCACCAATTCTTGTGTTTTATGTAAGATATCTTTGAAAGTATTCCATTTACAGCTCTGGAACCAATTTTATTCAATTTTTCAGATTAAGAAACATAAGAAACAATCGTATTTGTATCTTTGTAACTACCTTTAACAATTTTATACGGCCTTACTTCACCGAGGGTACAGAGTTCTAGGTGAAAATTTTCGCTAGCCGTAACTCGCTAACTAACTTAAGCGTTTTCAGGCATATGTTTATATGAATTTTTTTTCTTATTTTTAGCTATAGAATGAGATCCCAAGAGATTGCCGTATACTTTTGAATCACCCGGTATATATATAGCATACTTACGTTAAAGTATCTTCCATTACGTATGAATTCGTTTTCTTAATTAGGTACCTTGTTAAACTACAATCATCTATCTTTGTGACGTATTTACTTAAATTTTCACTATTTTTGGATCATTTTTTTTCCATTCAACTTCCTCAATCAAATGTACAGTAGTCCCTCGTTATCCGCAGGGGTTACGTTCTGGAGGGTTACCGCGGTTCGTAAAACCGCGGATAATGATACCTTATATCAGGGGTTTTCAAACTGTGGGGCGCGACCCCCAAGGGGGGCGCAAAGGATAAATAGGGGGGCGCGATAAAGTTAGAAAAATAAAAAACTGTATTAATAACACAGAAAAAATGATAAAAAACTTATTAATTTGCTTTCTTGGTTTCAATTTCTAACTGTTAACATGCGGGGGCGCGAGCCTAACAGGGTAATGAAAAAATGAATAAACTTATTCATTTGCTTTGTTGATTTTAATTTCTAACTCTTAACACGAGGGGGCGCGAGCCTACAATAGATCAAAATGGGTGGGGGGGTCTTGGCCTAAAAAGTTTGAGAACCTCTGCCTTATATGAACGAAAAGATGGGGGTTATGCGGACCGTACACGATCATTAATAATGTCATTACGAGAAATGTCATTACTTCGAAAATTCAAGCTTCATTACCGCATCATTTTTTTGTAGCCGTACACCATCAGTAATAATGTCAATAGTTTTACTTCATTACTACTTGGGTTACCTAACAAGAACCTGTGATGGATTCGCGTAAGAAAGCGTGTGTTGCTCTAATTTTGGGATTAAGCTTAAAGTGTAATGTTGAACGTCGTCGCTGGATGAAAACCTGGCTAAAAAACCGTGAGATTCCCACGTTGTGTTGCTCAGAGCAGTTAGTGCAACAGAACCCGAGGATTATAAAAACTACTTTCGCATGAACGAAGAAACTTTCGGTGAATTGTTACGATTGGTTGAGCCATTTTTGAAAAGGAAGGATACAAATATGAGGAAAAGTATACCAGTGTCTGAAAGACTAGCATTAACTTTAAGGTATCTCGCAACAGGAAGAAATTTTGAAGACTTGAAGTTTGATGTCGGCTTGTACACTTCATCCGTACTACATCCCGATCTCCGAGATGTAAGAATTTTCTTCAGTTCTTTCCTATAATTACATTCGTCATTCATGTTTACTGCACCACGCTACAAACTTAACTAAATAATGATGAAGGAATAATGCATGCTCCGTACACGGTCATTATTACTGACATTATCCCCACTCTGCCGCAGTAATGAAGCAACGAAATCAAAAAATCCGGATTCGCATCATTACTGAGAATCATTCCAGCTTTGTCAACCGTAGACGGTCAGTAATAATGTCATTATGATAAGGGAATGACATTATTAATGATCGTGTACGGTCCGCATTAGGTTCTAAAGGTAAAGTCTAGCACCTAGTCGTTTTAAGCGTTTTATAGTTTTAGGAATACCTTAGGTTTTAGGTTCCCTAAGGTTAAATCTGCATTAAAAGGGACAAGATTTGAGTCTGTGGAAGTTGTAAAATAGAAAGCGGCACGTGTCTTGAAGGAGCTGACAGAAGATGATTTCCAGCACTGTTTCCAACTATGGAAAATTCGCATGGAGCGTTGTAGGGATAGACAAGGAGTGTATATTAAACATGACAATAAGGATTATGTATAAAATTAAAAAAAAATTTTTTTACGTCAGTCTCGTTATTTAATAGCCACACCTCGTATTTTGTACACCCACCTAATCTTTAACATTTTCCTATAACACCACATTTCAAATGCTTCTATCCTCTATTTTTCTGCAGCCCCTATCACCCACGTTTTACTCTTTTATAATCAAGATGTAGCCTTCGTAATTTCTCATCAGTATCAAAAATTAAAAGGGTTATCGTTTACATCAAATGCTACCGGTAGCACTTGTTTTTGTTTAGGTCATCAGCCAAAAGGCTGGTTTGAACCTGTAGAGGTTTTACTAAGTAAAACGAGGAGTCAGGTGGTTTACCAATGCCTTCCTCACTGAATGGAAAAGTACACTTATCAGCATGCCGGGCCCTCTGAAAAGCACACATTTTCCACTCTGCAAAAGACACCTTCACTTCATTCACCACAGGGTCTGGCTGTATAATGAAATTCATTACTTTCAGAGAAAATAACTGTGATTAGTGTCTTTTACACCTCTACCTCTTCTGTTCTGCCCATAACAGACAGGTGGAGTGTCAAATTGTTTACACTCAATCTGTTCGTTGCAGGGCTAAAATAAATAGTTCTGTTTCTTATCACATGGTCAGCCAATTAAATGACTGAATCATTAAAGAACAGAAGAGGTAGAGGTGTAAAAGACACTAATCAGAGTTATCTCCTCTGAAAGTAATGAATTTCATTATACAGCCAGACCCTGTGATGAAGGAAGTGAAAGTGTCATTTGCAGAGTGGAAAATATGTGCTTTTCAGAGGGCCCGGCATGCTGATAAGCGTACTTTTCCACTCAGTGAGGAAGGCATTGGTAAACCACCTCACTCCTCGTTTTACTTAGTAAAACCAATACAGGTTCAAACCAGCCTTTTGGCTGATGACCTAAACAACAACAACCTCTTCTGTTCTTAAATGATTCAGTCATTTAATTGGCTGACCATGTGACATGAAACAGAACTATTTATTTTAGCCCTGCAACTAACAGATTGAGTGTAAATAATTTGACACTCCACCTGTCTGTTATGGGCAGCGTTAGCACTTGAGAAACTAAAAAAACCTACATTTTAACGTTTTAATAATTGACGTTGTGTCACAGTTGAAGTTTGCCTTTTTTCTTATCATCTTCACCTGTCATTTACTTTTACAACAGAAATGAATTTTTTTGTAAACTTTTTGTTTGCTAGTATTGTTATGTTTTTAATCAGTCTTCAGTATGTCAGGATTGGAGTACCCAATAGTAAGTGGCTTTCAAACGCAAAAGTTTCTATCTATGATTGACAAGTAAAGAAAAAATTTTCCGTTGGTTTTATTAAAAAGTTATGTAATTACAACTGTATTAACCCTTTATTAGGCCAGTACTACGGGGAAAAATATAAATGTTTAAAAATGTTAAATTTTTCTTTACAGAGATTTGAAAAATGTATTTTTAGTAGGCCTACCAGAACAGTAATACTGTACGAGGTGTGGCTATTAAATAACGAGACTGACGTTGTAAAAATTTTATATTATTTTATACATAATCACTTATTCTGCCCATAACAGACAGGTGGAGTGTCAAATTATTTACACTCGATCTGTTAGTTGCAGGGCTAAAATAAATAGTTCTGTTTCTTATCACATGGTCAGCCAATTAAATGACTGAATCATTTAAGAACAGAAGAAGTAGAGGTGTAAAAGACACTAATCAGAGTTATCTTATCTGATGAAATTCAGTAATGAATTTCATTATACAGCCAGACCCTGTGGTGAATGAAGTGAAGGTGCCATTTGCAGAGTGGAAAATATGTGCTTTTCAGAGGGCTCGGCATGCTGATAAGCGTACTTTTCCACTCAGTGAGTTGTGGCAATGGTAAACCACCTCACTCCTCGTTTTACTTAGTAAAACCTCTAGAGGTTCAAACCAGCCTTTTGGCTGATGACCTAAACAACAATCACTTATTGTCACCTTCAATATACACTCCTTCTCTATCCCTGCAACGCTCCATGCGAATTTTCCATTGTGTCATCTTCTGTCAGTTCCTTCAGGACACGTGCCGCTTTCTCTTTTACAGCTTCCACAGACTCAAATCTTGTCCCTTTTAATGCAGATTTCACCTTAAGGAACAGGTAGAAGTCACATGGTGAAAGATCTGGTGAATAAGGTGGATGTTCTAACACTGAGACGGTGTACTTGGGTAGGAACCTCTTGACAGATAACGCGAAATGAGCTAGCGCATTGTCTTGGTGTAGAACCCATGATTTGTCCTTTCATATTTCGGGGCGTTTTTTCCTTACTCTTTAACGTAGTTTAGAAAGTACCTCAAGGTAGTAATATTGATTAATTGTTTGACCATCAGGAACCCAGTGAAGGTACACAATTCCATGGGTATAAAAAAACATTCATCATTGCTTAAAATTTTGACTTGCTCATTCGAGGTTTTTTAGCTCTCGGTGAAGTTCGGCTCTTTCAGTGCATGGATTGGCGCTTCGTTTCCGGATCATAAGTAAAAAACCACGTTTCATCACATGCTATTATTTTCTACTGTTCCCTTAGGTGAAATCTGAATTAAAAGTGACAAGATTTGAGTCTGTGGAAGCTGTAAAAGAGAAAGCGACACGTGTCCTTAAGGAACTGACAGAAGATGACTTCCAGCACTGTTTTCAACAATGGAAAATTCGCTTGGAGCGTTTGTAGTGATAGAGAAGGAGTGTATGTTAAAGGTGACAATAAGTGATTATGTAAAAAATAAAAATAAAATTTTTTACTACGTGAGTCTCGTTATTTATAAGCTACACCTCGTATTTTGAACCCTCTAGAGGTTCAAACCAGCTTTCGCCTGATGACCAAAACAACAAGTTTATACTGTGGTTCGGTAACAAAAATAATGATACATTTTCGTAGAAATACATCTGAACTTGTATGATAAATAAATAAAATAACTGGATACATAATAAGCCTACGAGTATTATCTTTAACTATTGATTAGATAAACTATTTTTAAAACGAATTACGTCTAAGGATGGATTGCATTACCAAAGTTAACATAATCTGAATAGGCGTAACGATTAAATTACATTCAAGTAATGCAATTACATTACATTACTAACAACAGATATAGGCTTAACGCCTTTTTTTTAATTGTGCCAGTACTTTATGGTGTTGTATCGACGACTGAGGGGAATATTATTGTCTGCGTTTATCAATTTCAATTGACGTCAATTTATTGTTGACTGTCGTTTAATTTGTTTACGCACGCGCACGCGTGCCCTTATACAAAAGACTTATATTAAATGCTTTGCATTGCTTCTTAAACACTCTCTGTATCGTTGTGCCGATTCGAAATCAATCTTAGTCGTGATAATCGTCGTTTATTTTTTATTTTTTATTTTTTATTTTTCTTGCCCTATATGAATATATAGGGAAGGAAAGTATTGTTTTTATGTCGATTTTTCCAAATCGAATTTTCACCGGAAATTCAAATTTTCAGGCCATCGTAACCAAGAAATAACTCTTTACCTGTTTAAATTATTTGCACTTGATCTGTTTGTTCCCCAGGGCTACAAAACAATTTTGGGTCTTTTCTGTTATTCTTCCCCCCCCCCCAGCTTGTGAATATTTCGTATGCAACCGTACAGTATTTTTAACGATAAAAACGGAAAAATATTTTAACCCTTTGCGGTCTCTAAGCTATTTTAGGAAAGTTACTCTCAACTCGAATGGCCAGCCCTGTTGGACACGGCCACGCTTTATATCAGCTGTTTGTCATTTTTAGTCGTACAATCCTCTCAGGTCGTACGGCCAGCACTGCTGGCCACTACTGATTTCCTCTTCAGCTCGTCCAGCCAGCATAGGTGGCCATTCTAAGCAATTTATTTAAAATTGTTTAGTATTTTTCCGGCAGGTTGCACTACTAGTAGGGAAAAGATAATAGTGGATAGTATCTAAAGTAACAGTAATTATTTTGTCAATTTTTAACATTTAATATTTTATTATGTTTTACAGTATGCCAAAAAGGGGCAGGTGGAGTGTTATTTTAATTGCACTCTATCTGTTTGGTTCAGGGCTAAAAAAAATAGTTCTGTTTCTCATCACATAGTCAGCCACTTATATGACTGAACTATTTAAGAACAGAAGAGGTAGAGGTGTAAAAGACACTAGTCAGAGTTATCTCCTCTAAGAGTAATGAATTTCACTATGCAGCCAGACCCTGTGGTGAATGAAGTGAAGGTGTCATATGCAGGGTGGAAAGTGAGTGCTTTTTGGAGGGCCTGGCATGCTGATAAGCATACTCTTTCAACTCAGTGAGGAAGGCAATGGTAAATCACCTTACTCCTCGTTTTTACTTAGTAAAACCTCTAGAGGTTCAAACCAGCCTTGCGGCTGTTGACCTAAACAACAACAACATGTTTTACAGTACTTAGCAAACTTTAATAGTCATTGTATTTGCTATTTCATTAGCTTTCAATAAAACATAACAATATTAGACTTTGAATTCATTTTGGATTTTTAATGTGTAAAACCTTAAGCCTTATCAAATTTACAGATTGAAACAAAAAACTTGATACAAGCTGGTGTAGCATGGATGGAAGAATGGTGGTCAACCTAACAGAGAAACCGCCATGGCCACCAGTGCTGGCCGTACGACCTGAGAGGCACGGCGCTGTGAAAACAATGATGAGCTGACTCAGTAACAGCTGTGGCCAGCATTGCTGGCCATTCGAGGGCAAAGGGTTAAAAAAATCCTTCAGCAATATTGTTCAAGTTAAGGTTTAATATAGGTAGGGTGTGCCCTTAACAGACAGGTGTAGTGTCAATTTATTTACACTCAATCTGTCCATTGCAGGGCTAAAATAAATAGTTCTGTTTCTTATCACATGGTCAGTCAATTAAATGACTGAATCATTTAAGAACAGAAGAGGTAGAGGTGTAAAAGACACTAATCAGAGTTATCTTCTCTGAAAGTAATGAATTTCATTGTACAGCCAGACCCTGTGGTGAATGAAGTGAAGGTGTTATTTACAGGGTGGAAAATATGTGCTTTTCAGAGGGCCCGGCATGCTGATATGCGTACTTTTTCACTCAGTGAGGAAGGCAATGGTAAACCACCTCAATCCTCGTTTTACTTAGTAAAACCTCTACAGGTTCAAACCAGCCTTTCGGCTGTTGACCTAAACAACAACAGAGGTAGGGTAAATTGCTTTTTTCTCAATATTGTTACCGCGTGAGTAATAATGAAATAAACTCATTGAGTACATGACATCATTAAATAAATTTATCATTCAATTATTTTAACATAAAAAAACCATAATTTAATTAAATATTATTAAATAATTTAGAGATTTCAACGAATAGTTTAAGGTTAACTTGAAAAAGGAAAATAACCTTAACGTTAACTTGAAAAATATTGATATATAATTTTTTTTAAATATATTTCCCGTTTTTATCGTTAGAAAATGTGGGGGGGGATAACAGAAAAGAGCCAAAAATTTTCTATTTCTTTATCTTATGCTCTATGCCCATTACGGGCAGTTCAAGTATTAAATTAATTGCACTCGATCTGTTGGTTCCAGGGCGACAGAAAATAGTTCTGTTTCTTAACACATAATCAGCCAATTATATTACTGAGCAATTTAAGAACAGAAGAGGTACAGGTGTAAAATACACTGCTCAGAGTTATTTACTCTGAGAGTAATGAATTTCACTATACAGCCAGACCCTGTTTTAAAGAAACTGAAGGTGTCATTTGCAAGGTGGAAAGTTGATGCTTTTCAGAGGGTCTGGGATGATGATGATGATCATACTTTTTCACTCATTGAGGAAGGCAACAGTAAACCTCCTCACTCCTCGTATTTACTTAGTAAATATTCCAGCTAGAGGTTCAAACCACCCTTTCGACTGTTGGCCTAAACAACATCTTATGCTCAACCAATTATTTAACTGAAATATATAAGATCAGAAGATTTATGGTGTGAAAGACACTACTATCGGTTTCAAAATCATAGACACCCGAGTTAGAACCCACAGCATCTCCAAAACTATTAGTCGGATTTCAACATATTTTACATCGAAATTTAGCTCATTTTATTCTACGTTGACCCATAATAATCCTTTATTTTTAATGTTGTTTAAGGGGGGAGTCTACCACTAAAAAAAAAATTTTTCGCTTTTTTTATTTCGATTTTTGAAAATTTGAAATATTCTGAATAAAATGATGTATTTTTGTTTTATCATATGTTGCTTAGAAACATTTTTAAATTATTTTTGAATATATTGTTGCACATACGATTTGCGACAGTTTTTTACAAAAAATTATTAATTTTCAATGTTTTGTAACTTTTGAATAAAATGTCCGAAAAGGTTGGTTTTTTTTTATTTGAAAGTTCATTTCGTGTCCAATGTAGTTCATTAAATACCCTCAGAAGAGAACAAGAACATATGGAAAGAGAAGGTGTGACATATGGAGCAGGACGATTTTAACTAACAACTCAAATGTTAGTTCAAAACTTAATACTAATCTTTTTTGTTCGTTTTCCGCAAATTTTATTTTTCGTGTTTTAAAATATTAGGAAAACCATAACTTTGTTAAAAATAGAGCTAGAAGTATAATTTTTTTTTTAAATGAACAGATTTTTTTGTTCTACATACTAAAGTATTGATTCCTCAAATTTAGTAAATTAAAATTTTTTACAAACATTTAAATCTTGAGAGATGAAAAGAATATCGTAATTTCAATTTTCTTTTTTTTAAATTTTTAAAATTTATGTACAGACAATTCAATTCTACAGTATGGAGAACCAATTTTTTTTTTCATTTCAAGGTAATACCTCAAAAGAGTAAAGAGATACGATTTTCCTAAGAAATATTTATTTCTTACCCCCGAACGATTTTTAGAGGTTGAAAGGGAAAAATTTCATCACTAATACTTATTTTAAACATAATTAAAACAAACACAAACATTTACTGAAAGAAACAAAGTGTTTAACTTAAAAAAAAGAAAAATAATATCATGTGTAAACTCCCCCCTTAAAAATTACCATATCAAGGTTGGAAGACAAAAAGACCCGTTTTTTTTGCTACCGCAACAAATTTCATGCGTTTAGAGGCGTGTAACTCGATAATTATTTGACCGAAAAATTTGAAATTTTAACAAAACATAGATAATTATATTCTTACAGTGTGTACAAAATTTCAAATTTGTACGTTATTTATTTTTTGATTTATTAATATTCTGAACCCTTGCTATCTCGGTAACCGCTCTATCGTTCGGCTCGGGCAAACTATCGTTTTATAATAATAATAATAATATTAATTCTTTATATCTGTACATAATTTTATTTATAAATATTAGTATTAATAACAGTTTAATTTATAATAATCTTAAAAATATAATACAATAAAATTTTACAAATTTTTTTTACTATACCAATTTTTTATAACTTCTTAACATTCGACAAATGACTTACTTCATGTAATTTTAAATTTAAAATCAATTTTTATATTTTCATAAAAAACAAGTGGTTTTATGAATAATTTTAATAAATTTATTTATTTACAATATATTTATTTAAATTTAAAATAACAAAATAACTTAATTTAAATAGAAATTATATTACTGTGACATCCTTTAGTCAGCTTTTTTTAAGAAAAAAAATTTTACAATTTTAAATTTTTACAATATTATTATTCAGCTAATTGCGGACTTTAAGGGCTTCCATGAAGAAAGGAGAAAAACTTACAGTAATGCTGAGAATGTTGGCTGCAAAAAGAGTTACCAAAAACATTTTAACCCTTTCAATCCCAAATTTTTTAACAATTTTTTAAAATATTTGTACATTGTTTCATAAATTTTACTGACATTTAAGTGAAATTAAATCACTTTTAGACCCTCAGCCTTTTTGATGGCCTGACAAAAAATGTGACACGTACGTCATATTGGGACTTGATATCAAAGTTCCCAACAATATGAATAACTAAAATCATGTTCAGGCTTCCTAAACAATATTCTCTTAACTTTAATTTGTAGCAAAAAACTAAATATGATTTTAATATCAAAGCATTATTTAAGACTTAAAAAATGTCACAATTTAAAAATACTGGTAAAATTGATAAAATCACTATTTACAGTCTAAAAAATATACTTGTATGTACATTCAACATACTCGAAGAAATGCTACTTTATTTTAGTAAATGAACACGAATATTTAAAACTGAAATTAACTTTAAAAAGAAACTAATGGTCGCCTCTGTGGCGTAGTGGTCAGCATCTTACTCTGCGAAGCGGAGGTCTCAGGTTCGACTTCTGGCTAGGGTACAGAAAATTATTACACTTCACATCCAGCGCTCTTGAATCTAAAGTAGTCACTAACAATTAAAATTTTTATGTCTGTTATTTCACTCCAATGTGACTTCTATGCCTCACTGGGTAAGAAAGGGTTAAGTCTTCTCTCGTGGTCTTAAATTGGCTAAATACACGAGGGGGAAAAATAATGCGCAAAAATTTGAAAATGGGGAAGAACAGATTTTTTTCTTTAACCGATTATTCGTCATGCCTGATCGATTTGTTTAACAAAAAGTTTAATCTATTAAAGCCAATAAATCTATCGCAGTTGACATTTTTGTGTATTATAGTCATTAAAAAAAAAACACGTGAATCCTTTTTAGCATAATATGTTTTGCCTCTTCTACATTTAGTAGTTATTTGTTCCTTAATTTACTACATAATTTTTTTACATAAATTGCAATTTTAAAAGTATAATATTGCGCTTAAATTTCCTGTTTATTTTTTTTTATTATTTTATTGTTGTTTTTCTTCTTTAGTTAAACGTAATTTAATGTCCTTTATTATTTTTTAAATATTTTTATTACTTATTACTCAATTCTACCGTTTGTTTTGTCGTTTTTCTTTTAACTCAATTATACTACTATATAAAACAAAAAAAAGATTATTAGCTTTTTCATTTATTTTACTGTTTAGTGTTATGTGTAATGATGTGTCATCCGCTGATATTATTTCCTTATTTGTTTTTTCAATTTATGTTTTCGCTTTCTTTTATTGAGGTGCGTAATACTCGCACGACTTTCTTTTGCCATTGTAAATAGTGATAAACATTGTTGTTGTTTAGGTCATTAGCCTGTAGGCTGGTTTGAACCTGCAGAGGTTTTACTAAGTAAAACGAGGAGTAAGGTGGTTTACCATTGCCTTCCTCACTGAGTGGAAAAGTACGCTAATCAGCCGGCCGGGCCCTCTGAAAAGCACATACTTTCCACTCTGCAAATGACACCTTCACTTCATTCATCACAGGGTCTTGCTGTATAATGAAATCCATTACTTTCAGAGAAGATAACTCTGATTAGTGTCTTTTACACCTCTACCTCTTCTGTTCTTAGATGATTCAGTCATTTAATTGGCTGACCATGTGATAAGAAACGGAATTATTTATTTTAGCCCTGCAACAAACAGATTGAGTGTAAATAATTTTTTACACTCCATCTGTCTGTTATGGGCTGATAAACATTATAGATACTGAAGTCACAAGATTACCTTTTGCGTATGGCTAGGCTGTGAGGCTGCCCATTACAGACAGGTGGAGTGTCAAGTTATTTACATTCAATCTGTTTGTTCCAGGGCTAAAATAAATAGTTCTGTTTCTTATCACAGGGTTCAGCCAATTAAATGACAGAATCATTTAAGAACAGAGAAGGCAGAGGTGTAAAAGACACTAATCAGAATTATCTCCTCTGGAATGTAATGAATTTTATTTTACAGCCAGACCCTGTGGTGAATGAAGTGAAGGTGTCATTTGCAGAGTGGAAAATATGTGCTTTTCAGAGGGCCCGGCATGCTGATGAGCGTACTTTTCCACTCAGTGAGGAAGTCAATGGTAAACCACCTCACTCCTCGTTTTACTTAGTAAAACCTCTACACGTTCAAACCAGCCTTTCGGTTGATGACCTAAACAACAAAAACAACAACAGGTTGTGAGGAAGGTAACTGAAAACTTGACAGTGCTGCCAACCTCAACAGTGAGACACTTTCGTGCAGTTTCTACATACATTTTGTAAGCTGTGGTTTATTCCGAGAAATTTTTTCTTCATAAACCTTATAAGAAACAAATTATGACCTATAATATTCCCGATAGTTTAATTACATGACTAGAAATGTTTGATTTACTGTAATTACCAACTATCTTATTCCATTGGAACAAATTTTTCTACGATGAATCGCCTTCTTTACTATCGCTGCACCGGCGTCTTCACTATCAATCTCACTAGTATTTACCTAACCGTTTCATTTTTTTTCCAGGTGTCAACAAAATTGTTGAAGAATAGCTTCTTCACGTCTTTAATTTCCTTTTTTATTTTTCGAATTGTGGAAAGCGAAACATCACAGTAATTAGCCACTCGCTTATGGCTTTTGTTAAGAGGCAGGAAAAGGCATTTTTGTTTAACTTTAACTTCACAGCATTTAATTACACTGCATATTAGATTTCGTTCAGTACTGTGAATATTCTACCCACGTTTTTTGAGAAACTAACATTTCTATTTACGGTAACAAACAGTTATATTCGAACAGTTAACCTACAAAAGGTTCCGCGATATTCTGTATATGCAATGGGTATAGTATAAGCTGTTGTGTTTGTTGAACTGAAAGTAAAGCATTCGCGCATGCGCACTGATGTTTTCCCCCTTTACTCCTCGTTGCAAACTCGTGACTCAAGTACCTATGCCTATGTTTAATAATGAGTAAAGAAATTTTTAGTCGTTTTCGTGAAAAAAATAACAAAATCGTTAATTACCGCTAAACTGAGCGTTATTCAAAAAAATGTTAGAAATAAAAGTTGAAGGATTTTAAATTCTCAACAACTTTTATTATATATACATTTTTTGCGCCAAAATGCATATTAAAGCCGCAATCTTAAAAAAAAACAATTTATTTACGAAAAAACAGCTTTTCCAAGAATTTCAGAAGACATGGCGCCTATTCTATCTTGTAGAGCATAAAGAATGTAGTAAATAAGGCGATTTTCAAAAAAAAAACAACTTAGCAGCCGTTATTGAGCAAATCGCAAAAAGCGAAAAATGATACGAATAAACTACGACTTCCGATTGACCGATTTCGATGTAAATGTTCGTGTCGGGTCCTCTAGTAGTACCTAACTTAAGTTTCAAGTTCGTACGATGTTCCGTTCTTGAGATATTCTGTTCACACACACTCACACACACACACAGACCAATCGCTAAAAACATGATTTTGGGTTCAGGGGGTCTAAAAACGTGTAGATCCGGTGAAAACTCGATTTTGAAAAATCAACATGAAAACAATACTTTCTTTCCTATATAATTAATATGTTGTTGTTTAGGTCAACAGCCGAAAGGCTGGTTTGAACCTCTAGAGGTTTTACTAAGTAAAACGAGGAGTGAGGTGGTTTACCATTGCCTTCCTCACTGAGTGGAAAAGTACGCTTATCAGCATGCCGAGCCCTCTGAAAAGCACATATTTTCCACTCTGTAAATGACACCTTCACTTCATTCACCACAGGGTCTGGCTGTACAATGAAATTCATTACTTTCAGAGAAGATAACTGTGATTAGTGTCTTTTACACCTCTACCTCTTCTGTTCTTAAATGATTCAGTCATTTAATTGACTGACCATGTGATAAGAAACAGAACTATTTATTTTAGCCCTGCAACGAACAGATTGAGTGTAAATAATTTGACACTCCACCTGTCTGTTATGGGCAGAATAATTAATATATAGGAAAGAAAGTATTGTTTTCATGTTGATTTTTTGATATAGGCAAGAGAAAGTAATAAACAATATAAGAAAATCTAAAATTCTCTAAAAATTCACCCTCTGAATTCCCTTAATTTAAAATATCAAATTTATTAGTTACGTTATGAAGTTAAGGAACTCGAACCTAATAAATTCACCTTATTAAATTCATTAACCGAATTAACCATCGGCGAGGTCGTATTTATTTATTTACTTTATTTATGTATGTATTATTTATTTACAAAATATTTATATAATTATCTTTAAATTTTCTATAAATATAGTTATAAACTTATATAAATACTAAATACAGTTTTATAAATAAATTAACGAAAAACGTTTAAATGTTTCTCAACTTAATTTTTCTTGTACTTAATTACGTTAAGTTAAACAAAAAAGTTAATCATATATATATATTTTGTATTGTAAAGCTAATCGCAACTATTTTTAGTTTTCCTTTTTATATAAATAGATTTTTTTACTGTTTAAAAAACGTAAATCCATTTAAAATAATAATTTTGAAATTGATATTTTATTTTATTAAAGTTATTATTGTTATTTTTAAAATGTTTGTTTTTAGTAAATGGACGAGTGGACATTAATTTAAGCGTTAGTTCAATGTTGACTTATTAATGGCGAAATTTTCAATGACAAAAAGAGTTAGTTAAAAATTTTCTTTCTTTATCTTTTTCTTTCCTTCGTTATGTAATAATTGCTGTCACCTTGTCCTTATAAATAAATCCTGTAGAAAATTTTTTTTCCATTCCTTCTTAAGTTAAGGTTAATTAATTAAACGTTAGCCTTCCGGCTTTTCAATTTTTCCATTGAAAAATAAATTTTAATTTTAATTCATTTTAATTTTGTTAATTATGTTAATTAATAATCAAAAAAGGATTTAGTATTGTTTTTGTTATTATTAATTTTACTATTATTATTATTAAAAGGTATTATTATAATTTTTGTAGTTGAGTAATTTTTGTTTGTTATTTGTTATATAAAAATCATTCAAAAGATTCCTTTCGTCAAAGGTTTATTATATCCTTGATAGATTGATATACCTTTCATGCTGATTAGGACAATGGCTTTTAAATGTGGTCGATTCAGGTGTGAAAGGATTGTTAAACTTTTTTTTGTTCAATGACTATCTACTGTAGTAATTGTCAATGTAGAATACGAATCGAGGTCAACTCTACTATAGTTTTTTTTTGTTTATTTCAAATGTTTAATTACTAATTAACCCACCGGGTTGGTCTAGAGGTAAAGTCAGCTGTTTAACAGCTGATTTTCGGAGACGAAGATTCCTGGTTCAAATCCTAGTAAAGGTATAAATATAACCAACTACGGTGGCATGCGGGCCGCGCATGCGCAGTAAGTAGCTGCCCCACCACAGCGTCGTAGCCTGATACAGGCTGCCTCTAAAGTAGTATTCACTACCCATTGTGTTCTGTTCATGCGGTAATCGTTTTGATATTTGTGTCGCTGTCGAAAGCCGCACGCCGTCGAAATTAGTTGCGCGCGCACAAAATACGGGGGAAATGTCTGAGATTCATTTTGGGGTAATAGGCAATAAGTTTTTTCTAAATGATGTCCCTACCATACGTTTTGACAGACCCGAAAGAGGTACGTCATACCCTCATTCTGTTATATTTAGGCTATTATACGTTTCTTTTTGTTAAAATTTCATACAACTGATATTGTGCGAGTGTAGTTGATTTCTAAAAATTGACGTATGTTTGTAGTAAGTTCACAACTATAAAAATTGATTCAGCTTCTTGGAATCCTAATAGGAAGGAGACACCAGACACGATTATCTATGTCTGACTTCCCTTCAAAAAGTGATTTTTTTAAAGCTCGTTTATTATTTCTCTTTCTGCCCTACATATATCAAATTACAGATAAAATTTTATATTTTATAACAAAGTAATAAGACGCATATTATGTTATCCTGGAAAAGAAGTTATATTAGTCTACGTGATACGCAAAAAATGCGATGAGATTTAAACGTCTTTGTACGAGCGTATCTTATATAAATATCAGAATATACTAATAACATTTATAGTGTAATAAAATAAGATACATTAGGAAGCGAAAGTAATTTTTTCAGAATTTTTTGATGAAAAATGAGCTTGTTAGAGTGTAGTGAACGAAACTGGCCGGCAGAGTGCCCTACCGTACCGCGTATTGCCACTATTGTGCTTGAACACCTGCACTGATCGAAATGAGTTGAGGGGAACGGCGGACGCAACACATTCTCTCTCTGTCTCGCTACCCTCCCTACATGCCGCTGTAATTGGCGAACAGTATAGTTACTTATATACAGATTTGAATACTAGACAGTGGTTACCGGTGTACTTTGATAGTTGGGGTTCAATTAACCATACTCTCTGGGTCTGTACAAGACTACACCTCATTTACACGTCATACACATCATCCTCATCTCATTGGGTCATGGGGTTGCTTATTGTTCTGAATTAAACAGATTGCAACAGATTACACAAATTAGGAATAACAAAAAAAAATTAATAATGTTTGGTTGTATTGGTCACTTTTTTGCATTGGCAACAGAAAGTCGTGTGAGCGTTTCACACCAATTTTTTTTAACTTGTTTAATGCCCTATTAATCAAGAATCAGATATTTTACGTTCCTTTTACATATGTATTGACCCATACATTATATAGGTATTAAGTAACCCCATTAGCTGCAACTCATTTATGTATTATTGAAATTGAAATTTATTTTAAAATATAATTTTATATTTAAAAAATTCTTGACTCCTTGTAAATCATAAATATAATTATTATCTGTAATTGTCTCGTTTTATTTATTTATAAATAATTTCTTTTTTTGTTATTTCTTTCTGCTTAATTATCCGTTAACAAATGAATTTAGTTTTTGTTGGTTTCAAATAAAGCCTACTTAAAATTTATTGAACAATTTTTAAGTGATTAAAACGTATTTTTCAAACGTTTTCGGTTTTTTTTCTTTAAATAAATTAGTTCACTGTTTTAAATTTAACTGTCGGTTTTAATTTGTTTATGAAGGTTATGTGTATGTGTCATTAAAATTACCGTTTTTATTTTTGTTCTTTTTAATTGTTTTTTTTTTATAGTTTTATTACAATTCCTTGTAATAAAGTAAAATAAGTACTGCCGGGATTTTGTGATTTTTTTTTGTTTTGTTTTGTAGTTTTGCTTTTTTATCTTTAATCTTCTGTCCATAACAGACAGGTGGAGTGTCAAATTGTTTACACTCAATCTGTTTGTTGCAGGGCTAAAATAAATAGTTCTGTTTCTTATCACATGGTCAGTCAATTAAATGACTGTATCATTTAAGAACAGAAGAGGTAGAGGTGTAAAAGACACTAATCAGAGTTATCTTCTCTGAAAGTAATGAATTTCATTGTACAGCCAGACCCTGGGGTGAATGAAGTGAAGGTGTCATTTACAGAGTGGAAAATATGTGCTTTTCAGAGGGCCCGGCATGCTGATAAGCGTACTTTTCCACTCAGTGAGGAAGGCAATGGTAAATCACCTCACTCGTTTTACTTAGTAAAACCTCTAGAGGTTCAAACCAGCCTTTCGGCTGTTGACCTAAACAACAACAACATCTTTAATCTATAATAAAGAAGTATTCCGATAGGGAAACATTTTCTACACCCAAATTTCAACTTGTCTTTACATTTAAAAACCATTTGAAGCTAAAAAATAGTTTTTTCGAATGATCTTGGTTATGTGCGTTTACAATGTTTTTAAAACGTGAGTTTGGGTTATTTTGTTTTGCACTGAGAAATTACTGCCACAAACTGACTTTTTTACTTTCTCTTGCCTATATAGGCCTAAATATTTAGGCTGGGAAGAAAAGTTTTGTTTTCATGTCGATTTTAAGAAATCGAGTTTTCTCCGGATCTACACGTTTTCAGACCCCCTGAACCCAAAAAAAAAATGTTTTTAGCGATTGGTCTGTGTCTGTGTGTGTGTGTGCGCGCGCGCGCGCGTGCGTGTGTGTGAACAGAATATCTCAAGAACGAAACATCGTACGAACTTGAAACTTACATACCACTGCCAGACCCAACACGAACATTTTCATCGAAATCGATCAACCGGAAGTAGTAGTTTATTCGTGTACTTTTTCATATTTTTGCGATTTTCTCAAAAACTGGTCTTACGATTTTTTTAAAATCACCTGGTTTACTAAACTTGTTATGTTTACAAGATAGGGTGGGCGTCATGTCTGCTGAAATTCTTGGAGAAGCTGTTTTCACGTAAAAAAATTGATTTTTTAAGATTGCGGCTTTATTATGCATTTTAGCGCAAAAATGTACTATGTAATAAAAGTTGTAGAGAAATTAAAATCCGACAACTTTTATTTGAAACATTTTTTTGTATAACGCTTAGTTTAGCGATTTTCTGTTTCTTTTTTACGAAAACGTGTAAAAAATTGATTTGTTTTAAGATATCAGCCTCAGCATGCATTTTACGACAAAAGTGTTACATAATCAAATTTATAGAAAATTAAAAGATCTACAACTTTCATTTAGAGCATTTCTCTCTACAGAGCGTAGTTTAGCGTGAAAGAGTGATTTTCCGTATTTTTAAACCAAACTGAGGTTGATTTTCATTTTACGTCTTTCACTCATGATTAAAATTATGTTATGTTTATTGAGGTTAGTTTTTTTGTTAATTTCTAATGTTTTATTACTAATGTGTTAGGTTATATTGGTCATTATTTGCATTGGCAAGTGAAAGTTGTGTGAGTGTTTCACACCGGTTTTTTTAACTGAAATCTTCGTTTTATTAATTACAATCACAAGATGTACACGTGATGAGCTTAACTTTAATAGAAAGCTATAATTTTCCTTTTTATGTGTGTTTTTCCTGAAACATTGCCCTCTACTGTAGCCTACTTAACTGGTACGTTTACAACATAACCTTTCTATAACATTTTAACATTAACATAAAAATCATTTTAGAATTTTACATAAATTGTCTTTAATATTACCCATCGTTTGACATAATAATGAAAGAGTCGTAATGGTAATAATCGTGATGTCCTTGAAATGTGACTTAAAATTTTATTTACTGGTAGCCTACTTTGTACTGTAGTTCATTTCTCCAACAGGCCTACCTAGGTGTCTATAAGGAAATCTTAAATTACATAAATTACTAAATGTACATTAAAAATAGTCTATACAAAAAAAATCTGGTGTGAAAACACTCACACAACTTTCTCTTGCCAATAGAAATAATTAAGAATAAACCTAATATTAGTAATAAAACATTAGAAATAAACAAAAAACTAACCTCAATAAACATAACCTAATTTTAATCATGAGTGAAAGACGCAAAATGAAAATCAACCTCAGTTTGGCTTAGAAATACGGAAAATCACTCTTTTTCTCTAAACTAGGCTCTGTAGAGAAAAAATGCTTTAAATAAAAGTTGTACAACTTTTAATTTCCTATAAAATTAATTATATACACTTTTGTCGTAAAATGCATTCTAAGGCCGAAATCTTTAAAAAAATCAATTTTTCACACGTTTTCGAGAGAAAAAAAACAGAAAATCGCAAATTACCGCTAAACTAAGCGTTATACAAAAAAATGTTTGAAATAAAAGTTGTAGGTTTTTAAATTCTCTACAACTTTTATTATATAAGTTTTTGCGCTAAAATTTATATTAAAGCCCGTAATCTTAAAAAAACAACGTTTTTACGTGAAAACAGCCTCACCGAGAATTTCAGCAAACATGGCGCCTACCCTATCTTGTAGAGAATAAAAAATTGAGTAAAATAAGCGATTTTAAAAAAAATCGTTTTTGAGAAAATCGCAAAAAACTGAAAAATTATACGAATAAACTACTACTTCCGGTTGACCGATTTTGATGAAAATGTTCGTGTCGCGTCCGGTAGTGGTATGTAACTTAAGTTTCAAGTTTCAAGTTCATACGATGTTCCGTTCTTGAGATATTCTGTTCACACACACACACACACACACACAGACCAATCGCTAAAAACATGTTTTTTGGGTTCAGGGGGTCTGAAAACGTATAGATCCGGTGAAAACTCGATTTCGAAAAATCGACGTGAAAACAATACTTTCCTTCCTATATATTCATATAGGCAAGAGAAAGTAATAAGTTAAGTTATCATGATTTGGAAAACTTAAATTCAGTTTACTGGGTGTAATAAACACAAGTAACATACTTAAACTTTTTTTTTTTAATCCCTAATGTGTGTTTCTGCCCATAACAGACAGGTGGAGTGTCAAATTATTTACACTCAATCTGTTCGTTGCAGGGCTAAAATAAATAGTTCTGTTTCTTATCACCCTGGTCAGCCAATTAAATGACTGAATCATTTAAGAACAGAAGAGGTAGAGGTGTAAAAGACACTAATCAGAGTTATTTCCTCTGAAAAGTAATGAATTTCACTATACAGCCAGACCCTGTGGTGAATGAAGTGAAGGTGTCATTTGCAGGGTGGAAAGTGAGTGCTTTTCGAAGGGCCTGGCATGCTGATAAGCATACTCTTTCAACTCAGTGAGGAAGGCCAATGGTAAACCACCTTACTCCTCGTTTTTACTTAGTAAAATCTCTAGAGGTTCAAACCTGCCTTTCGGCTGTTGACCTAAACAACAACAACAATGTGTGTTTGTTGCAATCTGTTCAGTTCAGAACAATAAGCAACCCCATGACCCAATGAGATGAGGATGATATGTATGACGTGTAAATGAGGTGTAGTCTTGTACAGACTCAGGCCGACCATTCCTGAGAGAGTATGGTTAATTGAACCCCAACTATCAACGTACACCGGTAACCACTGTCTAGCTCTCTTGCTACTTTGCTACTTTTCTTATCTGTTTCAAATCCGTATAAAAGTAACTACCTTTACTACGATTTGAATCAGGAACCTTCGTCTCCGAAAATTAGCTGTTAAACAGCTGATTTTGGCGACGACTTTACCTCTAGACCAACCCGGATGGTCACTTATAAATTGGTTGCAATTTTTATTTTCTCTTGCCTATATAAATATGTAGGAAGGGAAATTATTGTTATCATGTCGAATTTCGAAATCGATTTTTCTTCGGTACATGTTTTCAGACCCCCTGAACCCAAAAAAACACATGTTTTTTAGCGATTGGTCTGTACACGTGTGTGAAGAAAATATCTCAAGAACGGAGCATCGTATGAAGTTGAATCTTGAAACTTAAGTTAGATACCACTAAAGGATCGGACGCAAACATTTTTCATCAAAATCGGTCAACCGGACGTAGTGGTTTATTCGTGTTATTTTCATTTTTTTGCAATTTTCTCAAAAACGGTCCTTACATAGGTGTCTATAAGGAAATCTTGAATTACATAAATTACTAAATATAGCTACATTACAATAGTGTCCCATAACAGCTACAAAATAGCTAAATATAGTTAAAAATATAAAAATATATAGCTAAAACAGCTAATTATAGCTACATTACAATAGTGCTGCCCATAACAGACAGGTAGAGTGTCAAATTATTTACACTCAATCTGTTAGTTGCAGGGCTAAAATAAATAGTTCTGTTTCTTGTCACATGGTCAGCCAATTAAATGACTGAATCATTTTAAGAACATAAGAGGTAGAGGTGTAAAAGACACTAATCAGAGTTATCTCCTCTGAAAGTAATGGATTTCATTATACAGCCAGACCCTGTGGTGAATGAAGTGAAGGTGTCATTTGCAGAGTGGAAAATATGTGCTTTTCAGAGGGCCCGGCATGCTGGTAAGTGTACTTTTCCATTCAGTGAGGAAGGCATTGGTAAACCACCTCACTCCTCGATTTACTTAGTAAAACCTCTAGAGGTTCAAACCAGCCTTTCGGCTGATAACCTAAACAACAACAACAATAGTGTATACAATAAATAAGTTACGTTAATCATGATTTGGAAAACTTAAATTCAGTTTACCGGGTGCACCAAACACAAGTAACGTACTACTTATAAATTAGTTGCAATTTTAATTTTCTCTTGCCTATATGAATATGTAAGAAGGAAAGTATTGTTTTTCATGTCGAATTTCGAAATCGCGTTTTCTTCGGTACACGTTTTCAGACCCCCTGAAACCAAAAAACATGTTTTTAGCGATTAGTCTGTGTATGAATGTGAACAAAATATCTCAAGAACGGAATATCGTATGAAGTTGAATCTTGAAACTTAAGTTAGGTACCACTAAAAATCTGACACGAACATTTTTATCAAAATCGGTCAACCGGAAGTAGTAGTTTATTTGTTTCATTTTTAACTTTTTTGCGATTGTCTCAAAACGGCTTTACGATTTTTTTTAAAAAATCGTCTCATTTACTACATTTTTTATGCTCTTTAAGATAGGGTAGGCGCCATGTCTGCTGAAATTCTTGGGGAGGCTGTTCTCTTGTAGACAAAACGGTTTTTTTTAAAGATTGCGGCCTTAATATTAATTTTAGGGCAAAAGTGTATAATAAAAGTTGTAGGAAATTTAGAAATCTACAACTTTTATTCGAACATTTTTTTGGTATAACGCTTAGTTTAGCGGTGTTGTTCAGGTCATTAACTGAAAGGGCTGGTTTGAACCTCTAGAGGTTTTACTAAGTAAAACGAGGAGTGAGGTGGTTTACCGACCTTCCTAACTGCAAAAGTTTGGCGGTAACTAGTGATTTTCTATTTTTTATTTCATAAAAATCTTGAAAAAATTAATTTTTTTAAGATATCGGCCGTAGTATGTTTTTTAGTGTCGGGTCCGGTCGTGGTATGTAACTTAAGTTTCATCAAGTTCGTACGATGTTCCGTTCTTGAGATATTCTGTTCTCACACACCACGCGCGCGCACACACACACGCACACACACACACACCCACACACAGACCAATCGCTAAAAAACATGTTTTTTGGGTCAGGGGGTCTGAAAACGTGTAGATCCGGTAAAAACTCGATTTCTTAAAATCGACTTGAAAACAATACCTTTCTTCCTATATATTCATATAGGCAGGAGAAAGTAAAATTTATACCAAATGACTCAGTTGTCACTGAATTAAATAATTAATTTATGTTATTGAATCTACTACGATTCTAACGGTCTCGGTTCCGAATTCAAAAAAATAGCGGTTGGCGAGACAACAAGGCGTCGTAAAATATAAAAAACTGGAAAACACTTGGTCCTGGGATTCTGTGTACACAATAAAAACACTCTTACCTATACTTTGACGAAATTTCAGTAAAATCGGATGAGTATTTACTGAGTTAATAGGCCAATAACTTTGCGTAATCCGTAAAATATCTTCAAAAACGGGCACTTTTTTGTTCTATGTCAATATCACTTTTATAAAAGTAGATAAAAATTTCAAGTTTCACCGTTCGACGCAGAATTAAACAGGCATTAATTTAACAAATAGTAAGTTTAAATCTATGCCATATTCTTTTAAAAATTGAGCTTCAAACTCAGGTTCCTATTATTTTTTGGCGCAGACATGAGTGTCTTTTATACAAGGGCAGTCCAGAAAGTCTGTCACGTTTTGCGTTGTAGCCGCTAGGGGCGGAGCTATCGCGGCCATTTTGGTGCCGCGGCGTTTCTCCGTTCAGTGGCTATCCAGCCGTGCTAGCAGAGGTCTGTGTCGCTCTTCTTTGTTTTTCAACAACAATTTAAAATGTGTGCCGCAATTCAAAATACCACGAGTTGTGAAGTACCGTCGGTACAGGAAAAGAGGTTCTTCTTATCGACTTTTTGAAACGTGGCACAACAATAACCTCTGCGAGGTATTGTGAAACACTTGAAAAGTTAAGAAGAGCGATCCAAAACAAGCGCAGAGGAAAGTTGACTGGAAAAATTCTCTTTTTGCATGACAACGCCCGACCACACACGGCAAATCGAACCCGAGAAGTCCTGGATGCTTTCAAATGGGAGGTTTTCCCACATCCGCCATACAGTCCGGACCTTGCGCCCAACGATTATCACTTGTTCCCGACAATGAAGACATGGCTTGCAATGCAGCGCTTTGACGACGACGCGGAGCTGCAGGAGGGTGTGACTAACTGGTTAAAATCACAGGCGGTTGACTTTTATGACGCCGGCATTTCAAAATTAGTTCACCGCTATGATAAGTGTCTTAATTTGTTTGGTGATTATGTAGAAAAATAGCATTTTAGTTGCACTTTCAAATGTAACTTATATAATAAAATTTTTTTCTTGTACTTAGTTTTTTACTTTCTCTTGCCTATATGAATATATAGGAAGGAAAGTATTGTTTTCATGTCGATTTTTCGAAATCGAGTTTTCACCGGATCTATACGTTTTCAGACCCCCTGAACCCAAAAAACATGTTTTTAGCGATTGGTCTGTATGTGTGTGTGTGTGTGTGTGTGTGTGTGTGTGTGTGTGTGTCTGTGTGTCTGTGTGTGAACAGAATATCTCAAGAACGGAACGTCGTACGAACTTGAAACTTGAAACTTAAGTTACATACCACTACCGGACGCGACACGAACATTTTCATCAAAATCGGTCAACCGGAAGTAGTAGTTTATTCGTATAATTTTTCAGTTTTTTTGCGATTTTCTCAAAAACTGGTCCTACGATTTTTTTTAAAATCGCCTATTTTACTCAATTTTTTATTCTCTACAAGATAGGGTAGGCGCCATGTTTGCTGAAATTCTCGGTGAGGCTGTTTTCACGTAAAAACGTTGTTTTTTTAAGATTACGGCTTTAATATAAATTTTAGCGCAAAAACTTATATAATAAAAGTTGTAGAGAATTTAAAAACCTACAACTTCTGTTTCAAACATTTTTTTGTATAACGCTTAGTTTAGCGGTAATTTGCGATTTTCTTTTTTTTTCTCACGAAAACGTGAGAAAAATCGATTTTTTTAACATTTCGGTCTTAGTATGCATTTTACGACAAAAGTGTATATAATTAAATTTATAGAAAATTAAAAGATCTACAACTTTTGTTTAGAGCATTTTTCTCTACAGAGCCTAGTTTAGAGAGAAAGAGTGATTTTCCGTATTTCTAAGCCAAACTGAGGTTGATTTTCATTTTGCATCATTCACTCATGATTAAAATAAGGTTATGTTTTTGAGGTTAGTTTTTTGTTTATTTCTAATATTTTATTAATAATGTTAGGTTTATTGTTAATTTTTTGCATTGGCAAGAGAAAGTTGTGTGAGTGTTTCACACCAGATTTTTTTATATCAAAACGTGACACACTTTCTGGACTGCCCTCGTACCTGTACGTCTTTCTGTGCTTAAATGCTTCAGTCATATAATTGGCTGACCATATGATAAGAAACAGAACTATTTTTTGTAGCCCTGGAATTAGCAGATCGAGTGCAAATAACGTAACACTCCACCTGCCTGTTATGGATAAAAGTATAGTGTTAAATGTTTTTATACACCTTATATTTCTTCATGGTATAATATATGAAATTTTACACGGCATTTAAGCCAGGCCTTTTGTTGAAACAAGTAATTGTACTTAAATTTTAAATGTAGTACCGCTTTGTAGAAATTTATTACTATAAACGAAATAAAATATCTGGTAATAAAAATGTAATAAATCTATTCATTTGAACGTTTTCCGTTTTTTTTTGTAGTACTTTATTTTATTACATCGCTAAGGTAATGCAAACTGTGTGATTTTTTATGTTCCGAAAATTTAAAATGTAGTCGTTTAAGTTTTATGATTTAATTGGTTTTTTCCTTATTTAGTATAAAAAAATATATTTTACACTTGTTTTACATTTCAGAAAGTGTGTTAATTTTGTGTCCCTGAATTGTTAAAACAAAACTTCACTTGTTTCTTCTTGCTCTTTCCCTATGTAAAAATATTGGAAAGGAAAGTATTGTTTTCATTTCCAGTTTTCATCGGAAATACATGTTTTCAGGTCCCTTGAACTCAAAAAATATGTTTTTACTTTCTTTTGCCTATATGAATATATAGGAAGGAAAGTATTGTTTTCATGTCGGTTTTTCGAAATTGAGTTTTCACCGGATCTACACTTTTCAGACCCCCTGAACCCAAAAAACGTGTTTTTACCGATTGGTCTGTGTGTGAACAGAATATCTCAAGAACGGAGCAGTATACGTACAGTCCAGCCTTTCTTAGTTTGCTCCTAATGTAAAATAATAATGACGTCACTGAGCATGCGCGTTATATAAAAATGAGTACAAGCTGATTAAAAAGTAACAAGAAGATACCATTATAAGTATTTAAATACAAAATACATTTAAAAGTATTTATATAAATGAAATAGTTAGGCTTAGATCATATCAAGACTGATGTTTTATGTACTTTAAGTACTTATAATTTAAAAGATAGTTAACTTAATAGGAATACGACATCCATAAAGTGGTGGACCCTAGCGTGCACCCTGTAGTAGGTGGCTTTGGTTTGTTTACAGTAGGAGCAAACTAAGAATGGCTCAACTGTTGTTAAAACTTGGCACTTTTAAAACTGGAAGGAATCTTGGTACCACAAGGGGATCGGATACGAACATGTTCATTATAATCAATGTACTAGTAGTTTATTCGTGCAATTTTTTCACGTTTGTGATTTTCTCAAAAACGGCTTCGTTTTTTTTTTAATCGCCTTATTTACTACGTATTTTATACTCAACAAGATGGAGTAAACGCCAAGTCTACCGAAATTCATGGGGAGGCGGTGCTCTTGTAGTAAAACTAGGTTTTTTTTTTGAAAATTGCGGCCTTACAGCACAATTTTCTTCTCGTCTAAAAACGTATTTTACAAATAAACAATCTGAGTTAATATTTTACTCCAATTTATTTTAGAAACACCTTAAGTCTAAATTTTTAACTTTTTTTGAATCAAGTGGCTTGTCTTTAAAAAGACAGAAGTATATTTTATATTAAAGAGGACAGCCGTCTGTACAATTTATATTTTTTAATTGACCCACCGGATTTGTCTATGGGTAACGTCGTCGCCGCTACTCAGCTGTTTAACAGCTGATTTTCGAAGACGAAGGTTCCTGGTTCAAATCCCAGTAAAGCTAGTTACTTTTATACGGATCTGAATACTAGACAGTGGTTACCGGTGTACTTTAATGGTTGGGGTTCAATTAACCATACTCTCTCAGGAATGGTCGGCCTGGGTCTGTACAATACTACACCTCATTTACACGTCATACACATCATCCTCATCTCATTGGGTCATGGGGTTGCTTATTGTTCTAAATTGAACAGATTGCAACGTACACATATTAGGAATAAAAAAAAAAAAATTGACCCACCGGATTGGTTTAGGGGTAACGTCGCCGCCGCTAGTCAGCTGTTTAACAGCTGATTTTCGAAGACGAAGATTCCTGGTTCAAATCCTAGTAAAGGTATTGCTTAAGTTCCAGCTCCGTGTAGTTGGAATTAATACAGTGGTTGTTATAGAAGTGAGAGAATGAATGAGTTAGTAGTGTTTCCCAGCTGATACATTTGTAGTGGTAGCGTGTACTAACTAGACTAAAAAAATATTCTTATCATCCGGCGCATTAATTGAACAATTAGCTACAGGGTTATTAAATACGTGGTCGGATTCATAATATTTAACTTACCAATTCATATCAGAATATGTAAATAAACAAATGTAATAAATACAAACAAATATGTTAAATACGGATAGTTTGAATACGAATGTTTTCTGCCCATAACAGACAGGTGGAGTGTCAAATTATTTACACTCGATCTGTTCATTGCAGGGCTAAAATAAATAGTTCTGTTTCTTATCACATGGTCAGCCAATTAAATGACTAAACCATTTAAGAACAGAAGAGGTAGAGGTGTAAAAGACACTAATCAGAGTTATCACCTCTGAAAGTAATGGATTTCATTATACAGCCAGACCCTGTGGTGAATGAAGTGAAGGTGTCATTTGCAGAGTGGAAAATATGTGCTTTTCAGAAAGCCCGGCATGCTGATAAGCGTATTTTTCCACTCGGGGAGGAAGGCAATGGTAAACCACCTCACTCCTCGTTTTACTTAGTAAAACCTCTACAGGTTCAAACCAGCCTTTTGGCTGATGACCTAAACAACAACAACGAATGTTTTGTGTCAGAGTAATACAACAATCGTTCTCCCAACATGCGTCACTCATTCAATGTACGTCACCCGTACCCTTCACCCCGCAACTACAGCGCTTAAAACCGCACAATATTTACTTTAATACGGTTTTGATTGCTAGACAGTGGTTACCGGTGTACTGTGTCGGTTGGGGTTCATAAATAAATAGTTCTGTTTCTTATCACATGGTCAGCCAATTAAATAACTGAATCATTTAAGAACAGAAGAGGTAGTGGTGTAAAAGACACTAATCAGAGTTATCTCCTCTGAAAGTAATGAATTTCATAATACAGCCAGACTTTGTGGTGAATGAAGTGAAGGTGTCATTCGCAGAGTGGAAATATGTGCTTTTCAGAAGGCCCGGCATGTTGATAAGTATAAGTATGTTGATAAGTATTTATTAACCATACTCTTTCAGGAATGGTCGGCCTTAGTCTGTACAAGACTACACCTCATTTACACACCATAGTGGTACATATCATCCTCATCTAATTGGGTCATGGGGGTTGCTTATTGTTATAAATTGAACAGATTGCAACGTACACAAATTAAGAATAAAAAAACAATACTTTCCTTCCTATATATTCATATAGGCAAGAGAAAGTAAAAAAATTAATTGATAATAAATAATAATTTATCTATAATGTTGCTAAGGTCTTTAGCTGAAAGGCTGGTTTGAACCTGTAGAGGTTTTACTAAGTAAAAAGAGGAGTCAGGTGATTTACCTCTGCCTTCCTCACTGAGTGGAAAAGTACTCTTATCAACATGCCGGGCCCTCTGAAAAGCACGTATTTCCACTCTGCGAATGACACCTTCACTTCATTTACCACAAAGTCTGGCTGTATAATGAAATCATTACTTTCAGAGGAGATAACTCTGATTAGTGTCTTTTACACCTGTACCTCTTCTGTTCTTAAATGATTCAGTCATTTAATTGGCTGACCATGTGATAAAAACCAAAACTATTTATTTTAGCCCTGCAACGAACAGATTAAGTGTAAATAATTTGACACTCCACCTTTCCGTTATGGGCAAAATTATCGATAAATAGATAATTAATAAATTACAAGTTTTTTTTTAATTTTTCCAAAAGTTTTTTTTTTTTTGACTTATGTGCTTTCTGAAATGACCTATTCATTCTACGATGTCCTCCAACAAACAGCTTGATGGACCAATTGGTATGCAGAACAACCTTTCTTTTCGATCGGTATTCTGTCAAAGACATTGTCATAATTCTTACCCCCCCCCCCTTCATTCATTCTATCCATTTGAATATGAATGAAGATTTTCTTTTTCTTTCCGGTATCATTTACTGTCTCTTTCTTACCATTTATCAATATCGTTAATGAATTCCATTCATAAGCTGTGTTGTTATACTTCAGAGACATCTTTGTATCTCTATAAAGAAAGGTATTATTTTTCCCCATTAAAAATTTGGTGTGAAACATTCACACCAAAATGTGAGTGTGTGCGTGTGGGTATGAACAGAATATCTCAAGAAAGGAACATCGCCCGAACTTAAAACTTGAAACTTAAGTTAGATGCTACTACCATACCTGACTAGAACATTTTCATCAAAATCAGTCAACCGGAAGTAGTAGATTATTCGTGTCATTTTTCACTTTTTGCGATTTTCTCAAAAACGATTCCTACGATTATTTTTTAAATCGCCTCATTTACTACATTTTTACTTTCTCTTGCCTATAAGAATATTGTTGTTTAGGTCAACAGCCGAAAGGCTGGTTTGAACCTACAGAGGTTTTACTAAGTAAAACGAGGAGTGAGGTGGTTTACCATTGCCTTCCTCACTGAGTGGAAAAGTACACTTATCAGCATGCCGGGCCCTCTGAAAAGCACATATTTTCCACTCTGTAAATGACACCTTCACTTCATTCACCACAGGGTCTGGCTGTATAGTGAAATTCATTACTTTCAGAGAAGATAACTCTGATTAGTGTCTTTTACACCTCTACCTCTTCTGTTCTTAAATGATTCAGTCATTTAATTGACTGACCATGTGATAAGAAACAGAACTATTTATTTTAGCCCTGCAACGAACAGATTGAGTGTAAATAATTTGACACTCCACCTGTCTGTTATGGGCAGATAAGAATATATAGGAGGGAAAGTATTGTTTTCATGTCGATTTTTCGAAATCGAGTTTTCACCGGATCTATACGTTTTCAGACCCCCTGAACCCAAAAAACATGTTTTTAGCGATTGGTCTGTGTGTGTGTGTGTGTGTGTGTGTATACAAAATATCTCAAGAACGGAACATCGTACGAACTTGAAACTTGAAACTTAAGTTACATACCACTACCGGACCCGACACGAACATTTTCATCAAAATCGGTCAACCGGAAGTAGTAGTTTAATCGTATAATTTTTCACTTTTTTGTAATTTTCTCAAAAACTGGTGCTACGATTTTTTTAAAAATCGCCTCATTTACTCAGTTTTTTATTCTCTACAAGATAGGGTAGGCGCCATGTTTGCTGAAATTCTTGGTGAGGTTGTTTTTACGTAAAAAAAGTGTTTTTTTAAGATTGCAGCTTTATTATGCATTTTACCGCAAAAATGTATGTAATAAAAGTTGTAGAGAATTTAAAATTCTACAACTATTATTTCAAACATTTTTTTTATAACTCTTAGTTTAGCGGTAATAAGCAATTTTCTGTTTTTTTCTCACGAAAACGTGTGAAAAATTGATTTTTTTAAGATTTCGGCTTTAGTACGCATTTTACGACAAAAGTGTATATAATACAATTTATAGGAAATTAAAATATCTACAACTTTTATTAAGAGAATTTTTCTCTACAGAGCTTAGTTTAGCGTGAAAGTGTGATTTTCCGTTTTTTTTAAGCCAAACTGAGT
This sequence comes from Catonia carolina, assembly GCA_035578175.1. Lineage (NCBI taxonomy): Eukaryota > Metazoa > Arthropoda > Insecta > Hemiptera > Achilidae > Catonia > Catonia carolina. The sequence continues at coordinate 16,698,048 of JAQMRL010000015.1, forward strand.
ACGATTTTCATTTTGCGTCATTCACTCATGATTAAAATAAGGTTATGTATTTGAGGTTAGTGTTTTGTTTATTTCTAATATTTTATTAATAATATTAGGTTTATTATTAATTATTTGCATTGGCAAGAGAAAGTTGTGTGAGTGTTTCACAACAGATTTTTTATGTTCTACAAGGTAGGGCAGAGTAATTTTAATACTTAATATTAATTTCGACTGAATGAGGCGAAATAAAGATCAATCTTTCAAGAATTTGATGTGAAACACTCACACAACTTTCTCTTGCCAATGCAAATAATTAACAATAAATCTGACATTAGTAATAAAACATAAACAAAAAAACTAACCTCAATAATCATAACCTAATTTTATTAATGAGTGAAAGACGCAAAATAAAAATCAACCTCAGTTTGGCTTAAAAATACGGGAAATCACTCCTTCACGCTAAACTAGGCTCTGTAGAGAAAAATGTTTTAAATAAAAGTAGTAGGTCTTTTAACTTCCTATAAATTTCATTATACTGTATATACACTTTTGTCGTAAATGAAATGCTAAGGTTGAAATCTAAAAAAAAAATCGATTTTTTTATACGTTTTCTTGAGAAAAAATAGAAAATCACTAATTACCGCTGAACTAAGCGTTATACATAAAAACTGTTTAAATAAAGGTTTTAGGTTTTTAAATTTTCTACAAGTTTTATTATATACATTTTTGCGCTAAAATGTGTATCAAAGCCGCAATCTTTAAAAAAAACCGTTTTTTTCTACGAGAGAAGAGCGTTCCTAAGAATTTTAGCAGATATTGCGCTTACCCTACCTTGTAGAACATTAAAAATGTAAAAAATGAGGGGATTTTAAAAATAATCGTAGGAATCGTTTATGAGAAAATTGCAAAAAATTGAAAAATGATACGAATAAACTACTACTTCCGGTTGATCGATTTTGATGAAAATGTTCGTGTCAGGTATGGTAGTAGCATGTAACTTAAGTTTCAAGTTCGGGCGATGTTCCTTTCTTGAGATATTCTGTTCATACACACACGCACACACTCACAGACTAATCCCTAAAAACATGTTTTTTGGGTTCAGGGGTTTGAAAACGTGTAGACCCGGTGAAAACTCGATTTCGAAAATTGATGTGAAAACAATAATTTCCTTCCTATATACTCATATAGGCAAGAGAAAATAAAATTCTGTAAAAGTTGTAGGTTTTCTTAATTTCCTTTAACTTTGATTTTATACACTTTGGTCGTAAAATGCATACTAAGGTCGCAATCTTAAAAAAATCATGAAATTAAATTCCTTTTGATTAATTCATAATGATACATTTTTAATTTGTTAATTACTTTCACCAAAATATTTCACGGAATTAAATTTATTTGAAATTAGCAATTGGTAGACTCAGAAGAGGTATGCATTAAATAAGTAGTTTATTATTTTCCTGGTTTCACTATAGGGGAAGGGAGCCATAATAGAAATAGGGTCTTATTATGGAATACTAGTGTTTTTCCAGACAGGACGTTGGAAATCCTGATCCTCTCGCACCATTGTTTATACTGACAGAAACAACTACCGGATTCTAAGAGACCAAAACAGCGTGTTTTGTCAAGGTGATTACAATGAAGATAAACAAGGTGAGAACTGGAATCAATACTCGAGGTGTAATTGATATCTTGAAAAATGCACTAGTACTGAAAGGTTGTATTTTGTCTGCGATTACTGTGAATAAACTGGTTGGACTAATACTTTGGGACTTTAAAAACTATGTAGGCAAAATTATGTATCTATTTCAAGTATTCCAAATTGTAACCCAATGTATTCCATATTAAGATCCTTTTTTGTGAATTATAATAAATCATGTCGCTAAAGAAAATTAAAAATATATATATATATATTTGTAAATTTAAGATTTTGTATTTTCTAGATGTGAATAAGCTATTTCTACTATTGATATAAAATTCAAGTAATTTCAAAAAACTCATAGAAACCCAAAAAAATCAAAAAATGAAAATGGTATTCCATATTTGGTTCCTCTCCCTTACACTTTAATTTTGCTAGGTATACCAACTGATCAAAGCATGTAAACTGTATTTGGGTCATATTATGTGGAACAAATCCAGATATGCCGTGCTTCAGTGTATCTTGCAGGGAAAGATCTTAGGAGAAAGATGCTCCGGAAGAAGAAGGATATCTCTCACACAACTCTCACCTTAAAGGCTTATTCCCATGACGCTAGTTTAATTAAAGCATTAGGTATTCACTAGCGCCAGTAGGGAAGAAAAGGTCACGTTATTGATTAGCGCTAGTAAAATGGATTAATGTGAACGTTTGAAAACGTTGCTAGTTACTAGTAATCTATAATTACTTTGTACAGCAAAACACAACACAACTAACTTATGTTTTCAGAGTACTGGGGTTAATTAACAGGCTACGTGGGAATCGTCACGACGCGCTAGTAGGCTCTAAAGTTCAGCCGTCCTAAGTTTGCTCCTAATGTAAACAAATAATGACGTCACTGAGCATGCGCATTATATCTAAATGTGTACACGCTGATTAAAAAGTAACAACTAAATACTTTCAAAAGTATTTAAATACAAAATACTTTTAAAAGTATTTTTATAAATTAAATTGTTAGGCCTACATCATATCACGACTGATGTTTTTAGTACTTTTAAGTACTTATAATTTAAAAAATAGTTAACTTAATAGGAATACGACATCCATAAAGTCACGGACTCTAGCGTGCACCCTGTAGTAGCTGCTTTTGGTTTGTTGACAGTAGGAGCAAACTTAGAGCGGCTGAACTATACCTGTGTTACTGTTGCTATAGTACAAGTAAACTTAACAATTTCATTGTTGCCAAAATAGGTGGAAAGTAAGAAAATATCTGGTGCGATGGTACCGCCCATTTTGTTTGCTCGTGATCGGTGGGACGTTACTTCAAGATGGCCTCTCTCAGTCGATTGCCAAGATGGTACGGTACCACTGACTTTTTCCAGTATTTTAAACCATGATTTATGTAAAAGTTCCAAAACGGTACTTTTTAACATCAGATTGTTGAAAAGAATAGTAAAATCTTCGGTTTCAATGCCTCGACGTGACTTATCACCCAAAGTAGATTCGTTTCGGTAGGTCCTGAAAATGAGATGGTATTGTTGGCAGTTTGGGTTTTCACTACTGCATTCGTTCATTTAATCTTGATAAATTCAAAAAATTAAATTGGTTGTACAAAAAGGTCTCTTAATACCTGTGTTACTGTTTATACAGTCAAAGTAAATCTTAACAATTTCATGTTTCCTAAATAGGTGGCAAGTAAAAATATATCTGGTGCAATGGTACCGCCCGTTTTGTTTGCTCGTGATCGGTGGGACGTTACCACAAGATGGCCTCTCAGTCGGTTGCAGAGATCGTACAACTGACTTTTTGCAGTATTTAAACCATGATTTATGTAAAAGTTCCAAAACGGTACTTTTTAACATCAGATTGTTGAAAAGAATAGTAAAATCTTCGGTTTCTATGCCTCGACGTGACCTATCACCCAAAGTAGATTCGTTTCGGTAGGTCCCGAAAATGAGATGGTATTGTTGGCAGTTTGGGTTTTCACTACTGCATTCGTTCATTTAATCTTGATAAATTTTGGTTGTACAAAAAGGTTTCTTAATACCTGTGTTACTGTTGATATAGTCCAAGTAAATTTTACCAATAATTTCATGTTTCCAAAATAGGTGGCAAGTAAAAATAGATCTGGTGCGATGGTACCGCCCATTTTGTTTACTCTCGTATCGGTGGGTTGTTATTACAAGATGGCCTCTCGGTCGCTTGCAGAAATCGTACAACTGACTTTTTTCAGTATTTAAAGTATGATTTATGTAAAAGTGACAGAACGGAACGTTTTAACATTAGATTGTTGAAAAGATAATAAAATCTTCGGTTTCAGTGCTTCGACGTTACCTATCACCCAAAATAGATCTGTTTCGGTATGTCACAAAATAGAGATATTTGGAGATAAATAGAGAGGTAGTTTGGGTTTTCACTACTGCATTCGTTCATTTTTTTTTAACAATATAGTATTTCTTTTGCAATCAGTTAATGAATACAATAACTTGAAGCAAATATGAGAAAATCTGAGTAATGTCCTTAGAATTAAAACACAAACGACACTCAGTAGTGTGTTTGAAAAAGACCAAACTGTGAAGAAACAAAAAAATATATCTACACAAAACCAAACTTGTTGAACCGTGAATCAACATCCCGAAACACAAAGTGTTGAAGCTGGAGATGACAATGACGATGGTAGAGATGAAAACGACGCCAATTTATGAGACGCCGATGATTAGGAGTTGAAGTAGAAAAGATAAAAAAATTTAAATGACTAACAAAATTGTAGAGTTAAGTCCAGTGGTTTAAAGCGTTTCAGTCTGTGAGTATCTTCGCTGTTGTCAAGGAGGCTAATCGCTAATGGATTCTGATGGTCTTCTAGTTTTTGTAAATGTTTTTCGCTATGTTGTTTAATTTCTTCTTTTATGAAGGACAGGTTTAGGTCATTGTGTAGTATTTCATTTGTTACGTACCATGGGGCTGAAGTTACGTTCATTTAATCTTGAAAAATATTTGTTATATAAAAAGGTCTCATAATAGGCCTACGAGCAGCAAGTAAACTAACGTCGTTGGAATAGGCCTTGGGAAAAACGTCGTGGGAAAAAAACTCAGTAAACTGTATTAAAGAGGAAATAAGTCAAAAACGTAGCCATTTGAAACCGGCACGTAATCACGGGCTGTAGAGGCTCCTTGGTTAAATTACATGCATAGAGCACGTTGATCCGAAGAAGAAATTTTATATAAAAGATAAAATCACGTGTGGTTTTCATATTTATAAATTCATACGTATAAATAAATAAATCAGATGAAGAGGAAGAAGAAGTTGAAAATGATGTTATAAATTGGTTTTTAAAAATAAAAATAAAAAGGATATCAATCCGGGCGTATTTGTGAGCGTCATATATAAAATGAAAACCCATTACGCGAGATTACGCTCATAATAACAATCTTGACATTTTATGTACCGGGTGTCACGGAAATTTAATCTTCATATTCCTTCAGAATGGACCGTATTTATTGTAATTCTTTACAGTAGTTCTACAAGATGTCCAGGTTGGTTTCGAGGAAATGAAAAACTGAAGTTTATTGGAAACTATCAAAAAATTTCATATAATTTGTAAAATTCATATGAAAATTCTTATTTTCTCTCGCCTATATCAATATATATAGGAAGGAAAGTATTGTTGTCATGTCGATTTTTCGGATTTGAGTTTTCACCGGATATACACGTTTTCAAACCCCCTGAACCCAAAAAAAACATGTTTTTAGCGATTGGTGTGTGTGTGTGTGTGTGTGTGTGTGAACAGAATATCTCAAGAACGGAACATCATACGAACTTAAAACTTGGAACTTGGAAGTTAGATACCACTAGAGGACCCGACACGAACATTTTCATCAAAATTGGTCAACCGAAAGTAGTAGTTTATTCGTGTCATTTTTAACTTTTTTTTATTTTCTCAAAAACGGCTCTTACGATTTTTTTTTTTTGTAAAATCGCCGCATTTACTAAATTTTTTATCCTCTACAAGATAGGGTAAGCGCCATGACTGCTGTAATTCTTGGAAAGGCTGTTTTCTCGTAAAAAAATTTAAGTTTAAATTTTTAAGTTTTAATATGCATTTTAGCGGGAAAATTTATAGATAAAAAGTTGTAGAGAATTTAAAATCCTACAATTGTATAATTTAATTTTAAATAAATGGTACTGTAACCAATCAACATAATAGAAATTAGAATTTTGTTCGTTAATTATTTTTATATTTTTTAATAATGTTTTCATTAATAATTATAGTTTGATTTATAAATTTAAACGTTAATTATTTAAAATGTTGATTTATTATGTAGAATAACTTTTTTAACTTGATTTTAATCCAAGAGCTTCAAGAGTAAACTTGTGGATTTTGTTTTATGAATGGCCAAAGGTCAGTAATAATCGATTATTATTATTCAACCTTTATTTATTTTATTTTTTATTTTTTTATTCCTAATTTGTGTATGATGCAATCTGTTCAATTTAGAACAATAAGCAACCCCATGACCCAATGAGATGAGGATGATGTGCATGACGTGTAAATGTGGTGTATTCTTGTACAGACCCAGGCCGACCATTCCTGAGAGAGTATGGTTAATTGAATCCCAACCATCAAAGTACACCGGTGACCACTGTCTAGTATTCAAATCCGTATAAAAGTAACTACCTTTACTAGGATTTGAACCAAGAACCTTCGTCTCCGAAATTTTATTTATTAATTTAATAATTTATTAATTAATCAGCTTTACAAATACCACCAGCACTGCCCAACGATTTCAACTCTCTACTGGCTATCATCTCCTTGATGGAAGACTCTGTATTCGCACCGATATCTATTGCAGGAGGAGATTTAGGAGGCTTAGACCAACTCAGACCGTAGAGCATCTCTAAGAGCTTAACTATAACTGTCTGTGAGGAATCACCACCACCATTATCATTACCTTCAACTCCTCCAACGCCATCAACAAACTGCACAGAGTAGTGAGAGGAAAGGGGTTCGTCACCTTTAACATTACTCCTCATTCATCATATTTATACATCTGTACATTTCTTCTTCTTCTCCTCCTCCTCCTCCACCTCCTTATCCTCCTCCTCCTCATCATCCTCCTCCTCCTCCTCATCATCATCATCCTCCACCTCCTCCTTATCCTTCTCCTCCTCAACCCAACCGGGTTCTCTAAAACAACCCAAAACCCTTTCCGACTACGATTCTACTACTGTTGTTGTTAAGGTCAACAGCCGACAGGCTGGTTTGAACCTCTAGAGGTTTCACTAAGTGAAAACGAGGAGTGACGTGGTTTACTATTGCCTTCCTCACTGGGTTGAAAGAGTATGCTTATCAGCATGCCAGGCCCTCCGAAAAACACCCACTTTCCACCCTGAAAATGACACCTTCACTTCATTCACCACAGGGTCTGACTGTATAATGAAATTCGTTACTGTCAGAGGAGATAACTCAGATCTTTTACACCTCTATCTCTTCTGTTATTGTCATATAATTGGCTGACCATGTGATAGGAAACAGAACTATTTTTTGTAGCCCTGGAACACAGATCGAGTGCAATTACGTTAACACCCCTCCTGCTCGTTATGGGCAAATTCTACTACTATCAATTCATTATAAATATTTGTCTGGAGTTAAAGAAAAGTTAAATAACTTAAAGCTGACTTATTTATTAATCAACTACTATTTTTCATAAGTTGCAGAACGATTATAATTAATGAATGTGATTTACATAAATAACCACCCAAGGTGGAATGTCACATACCTATTTTTACGAATGACCGAAACGGTTCTATTTGTTTTTTTAAGGGGAGCTTGTACTTTGTATCCCGCCAATGTTAAATTTGCAACTTTTAGGTACATTTTTCATAGGAATGGTAAAATATAGGGAAATTAAACTTTACACACTATAGGTGTCTGGTTTCTTCTCCAGCTACTGATATTTTTTCAATTTAATCTTTGGACCGTACCATTTTTTTAAAAATTACGAATAACATAAAATTTTAAAAAATTGATTTTTACGTTTTTTGCGTATACTAAGTTTTGGAGAACCTGAGGAAGTCATAAAATTTCGGTATATGTGAATATACAAGATAATTAACTGGTAAAAATTGGTTTCTGAGAAAAGTGTACCTAGTATTAAAAATCTAAATTTACTGGAAAACGCAAAAAAAAACAAGAAGGCACAACTCAAAAACTAAATTTAAACAAACAAGTAAATTTCCCATCAACACTTGCTTAGAAAACTGAACTAACAGCTGAGAATACAAAAAAAAAACAGTGATGCAGATATTTTAAAAAAAAGATATCAACAATTTTTCTGTGTAAACTTGATAAAAACTTAATTTTATCGTAAAAATTTTTTTTTGACGTAAATTAATGTTTTTCTGGTAGATCTAGGCATAAACTATTGAAAAACAAAAAACAAAAATTGAAATTTTGAGTTTAAACCATCGTCCCATCTCCCCTTAATAAACAAGCCAAAAATCTGTTGCTAGAACAGCACTAACAATACATGTACGTTGAAGGAAGTGTTTTTATCTAACAAATAAGACCCCTAAATTGATTGTTAGTTTTTTTATGAATTCTTTGAAAGAACACCCTATGAAATGAAGTACAAATCTTATTAAAACAAAACAAAGTTATTGTAATTGTAATAAAAAATGATAATCGATGATGAGGACGATAGATAAAAAGTCGATCAATCTTGAAGATCGATTCTCTAGATAATAATTCAAATGATCGATCAATAATGTTACCTCGTAACCTGTTTTTGTTTACTTTTTTATAATCCGAGCTTCAATCATCTTCATTACGAAATTTGCCTTTTAAATTTTATAAGCGATTTTTTTGTCAGAAGTATAGTTAGTTGAGTCACGAGTTTGCCCTTGTTTGCAACGAGGGGTAAAGGGGGAACAGCATCAGTGCGCATGCGCAACTGCTTTAATTTCAGTGCGACAAACATAAGAACTTACACTATACCAGAGCATATCCTATACAGTATATCGCGGAACCTTTTTACTTTCTCTTGCCTATATGAATATATAGGAAGGAAAGTATTGTTTTCATGTCGATTTTTCGAAATCGAGTTTTCACCGGATCTATACGTTTTCAGACCCCCTGAACCCAAAAAACATGTTTTTAGCGATTGGTCTGTGTGTGTGTGTGTGTGTCTGTGTGTGAACAGAATATCTCAAGAACGGAACATCGTATGAACTTGAAACTTGAAACTTAAGTTACATACCACTACCGGACCCGACACGAACATTTTCATCAAAATCGGTCAACCGGAAATAGTAGTTTATTCGTATAATTTTCCACTTTTTTGCGATTTTCTCAAAAACTGGTCCTACGATTTTTTTTAAAATCGCCTATTTTACTCAATTTTTTATTCTCTACAAGATAGGGTAGGCGCCATGTTTGCTAAAATTCTCGGTGAGGCTGTTTTCACGTAAAAACGTTGTTTTTTTAAGATTACGGCTTTAATATAAATTTTAGCGCAAAAACTTATATAATAAAAGTTGTAGAGAATTTAAAAACCTACAACTTCTGTTTCAAACATTTTTTTGTATAACGCTTAGTTTAGCGGTAATTTGCGATTTTCTGTTTTTTTTCTCACGAAAACGTGAGAAAAATCGATTTTTTTAACATTTCGGTCTTAGTATGCATTTTACGACAAAAGTGTATATAATTAAATTTATAGAAAATTAAAAGATCTACAACTTTTGTTTAGAGCATTTTTCTCTACAGAGCCTAGTTTAGCGTGAAAGCGTGATTTTCCGTATTTTTAAGCCAAACTGAGTTCGATTGTCATTTTGCGTCATTCACTCATGATTAAAATAAGGTTATGTTTTTGAGGTTAGTTTTTGTTTATTTCTAATATTTTATTAATAATGTTAGGTTTATTGTTAATTATTTGCATTGGCAAGAGAAAGTTGTGTGTGTTTCACACCAGATTTTTTTAGGTTAACGGTACGAATATGACTGTTTGTTACCGTGAACAGAAATGTTAGTTTCTCAAAAATATGGGCAGACTATTCACAGTGCTGAACGGAATGTAAAATGCAGTGTAATAAAATACTGAGAAGTTGAAATTAAACAAAAATGTCTTTCAATGCCTTTTAACAAAACCCATGAGCGAGTGGCTAACTACTGTGATGTTTCTCTTTCCACAATTCGAAAAATAAAGAAGGAAATTAATGACGTGAAAAAGCTATTCTTTTTTTGACACGTGGTAAAAAAAGGAAGCGGTTAGGTAGATTAGTGAAAGTGATACTGAAGACGCCGTTGTCAGCGATCGTAAAGAAGGCGATTCATTCGTAGAAAATTTGTTCCAATGGAATAAGGTAGCTGGTAATTACAGTAAATCAAATATTTCTAGTCGTGTAATTAAGCTATAGGCAGTGTTACAGGTCAGATTTATTTCTTATAAGGTTTATGTTTGCCTATAACAAAGGTGGAGTGTTAAATTATTTACACTCAATTTGTTAGTTTTTTTATTTTGCGAATTTCTACACCAATTAAAGCCGTCTTTCGCATTTCAATCGCCAAGCCTCCCGATCCAGCCAATCACCCTCCTGCAGATCCCTCTTGCTCATTGCTTCCATCACCTCCTCCATCCACCGTCTCGTTGGACGGCCTCTTTTCCTTCTCTCTGTTGGGGTCCAATTCCATATCCTACTGGGCCATCTGCTCTCACTCATCCTTCTCAAGTTCCCATACCAAAACAATACTTTTTTCCCAATTTCATCCAATACCCTACTTGGTTTTCCTACTCTCTGCCAGATTGTTTCATTTCGTATATGGTCCATCCTCGAAACACGACAACTGCGTCTCCAGAAGTCCATCTGTGCAGCCGCAATCCTTCGTCTACTTCTCTCAGTTAGCTTCCACGTTTCCGCACCATATGTAAGAACGCTTTGTTGTATCGCTCTTCCAATTCTACACTTTGTTTCTGTCCGGATATCCTTTGACCACAAAACTGAATTCAGCATTCCTGTAACTACTTTTCCCTGAGTCACTCTATTTACTATCTCCCGTTGGCTGTTTCCTTCTTTACTCAACACCACACCTAGATACTTATATTCTTCACATACCTCTATCTTATGTCCCCCTATATGCAGATCTCGTCCAACAATCCCAATCGGTAAATACTTCGTCTTTGAATAGTTAACTTTTAAGCCCCATTTCTCAAGAACCTCTGTCAGTTTCCTCATCATATATTCAATATCGAACTCGTCATTCTAAATAAAAATCGTCAAAATAAAAATTTGTTAGTTACAGGGCTAAAATAAATAGTTCTGTTTCTTATCACATGGTCAGCCAATTAAATGACTAAATCATTTAAGAACAGAAGAGGTAGAGGTGTAAAAGACACTAATCAGAGTTATCACCTCTGAAAGTAATGGATTTCATTATACAGCCAGACCCTGTGGTGAATGAAGTGAAAGTGTCATTTGCAGAGTGGAAAATATGTAATTTTCAGAGGGCCCGGCATGCTGATAAGTATACTTTTCCACTCAGTGAGGAAGGCAATGGTAAACCACCTTAATCCTCGATTTACTTAGGAAAACCTCTACAGGTTCAAACCAGCGTTTCGGCTGATGACCTAAACAACAATAAGGTTTATGAAGAAAACTTTCTCGGATTAAATCACAGCTTACAAAATGTATGCAGAAACTGTACGGTAGTGAAATGTACGAATAGTGTTTTACTATTGAGGTTAGCAGCACTGTCATATTTTCAGTTCCCGTCCTCACAGCCCATCCATACGCAAAAGGCAATCTCGTGACTGCAGTATCTATATATACGTCCACACGGTGATTGTGTGACCGTGTCCCATCATGCAACGCAACTTCCCGCCCGGCTATCTCCTTCATTTTATTCAAATTTAGTACTGTATACCGGGTTATCAGAAAAGAATGGCGCGGTTTCGAACATGGTTTAAAGAAAACCCGAATTACTTTCAGTTAATGTTGTTGATTCATCTAATTTGTCGTCTTATAAAAGAGGAAATTAAACAACATATCGAAAAACATTTACAAAAAAAATCTGGTGTGAAACACTCACACAACTGTCTCTTGCCAATGCAAATAATTATAAAATAACAAACACTAGTAGAAAAACATTAGAAATAAACAAAAAAAACTAACATTAACAAACATAACCTAATTTTAATCATGAGTGAAAGACGCAAAATGAAAATCTACCTCAGTGTGGCTTAAAAATACGGAAAATCACTCTTTCATGCTAAACTACGCTCTGTAGAGACTAATGCTCTAAATAAAAGTTGTAGATCTTTTAATTTCCTATAAATTTAATTATGTACACTTTTGTCGTAAAATGCATACTAAGGCCTAAATCTTAGAAAAATCGATTTTTCACACGTTTTCGTGAGAAAAAACAGAAAATCGCTAATTACCGCTAAACTAAGCGTTATACAAAAAAATGTTGGAAATAAAACTTGTAGGTTTTTAAATTCTCTACAACTTTTTTTTTTTTTATCTTCTACGGCCACAAAGGACCACTTAAGTTCCATCTTTCAACGTCTAGCTCTTTCAGCTGTTCCACCAAAACGCCTCCGCAGTTATATACATTTTTGCTCTAAAATTTATATTAAAGCCGTAATCTTAAAAAAACACTTTTTTTTACGTAAAATCACCCTCACCAAGAATTTCAGCAAACATGGCGCCTATCCTATCTTGTAGAGAATAAAAAATTGAGTAAATGAGGCGATTTTAAAAAAAATCGTAGGGCCAGTTTTTGAGAAAATCGCAAAAAAGTGAAAAATTATACGAATAAACTACTACTTCCGGTTGACCGATTTTGATGAAAATGTTCGTGTCGGGTCCGGTAGTGGTGTGTAACTTAAGTTTCAAGTTTCAAGTTCGTACGATGTTCCGTTCTTGAGATATTTTGTATACACACAGACACACACACACCAATCGCTTAAAACATGTTTTTTGGGTTCAGGGGGTCTGAAAACGTATAGATCCGGTGAAAACTCAATTTTGAACAATCGACATGAAAACAATACTTTCCTTCCTATATATTCATATAGGCAAGAGAAAGTAACTAGAAGACCATCAGAATCCATTAGCGATTAGCCTCCTGGACAACAGCGAAGATACTTACAGACTGACACGCTTTAAACCATTGGACTTACCTCTTCGATTTTGTTAGTCATTTAAATTTTTTTTAATCTTTTCTACTTAAACTCCTAATCATCGGCGTCTCATAATTGGCGCCGTTTTCATCTCTACCATCGTCATTGTCATCTCCAGCTTCAACACTTTGTGTTTCGGGATGTTGATTCATGGTTCATCAAGTTTGGTTTTGTATAGATATGTTTTTTTGTTTCTTTACAGTTTGGTCTTTTTCAAACACACTACTGAGTGTCGTTTGTGTTTTAATATTAAGGACATTACTCAGATTTTCGCATATTTGCTTAAAGTTATTGTATTTATTAACTGATTGCAAAAGAAATACTATAGGCCTACTGTTAAAAAAAAAATTTGTCGTCTGAAACAATTTTTTTACATAGGCCTAATTAATAAATTTCAATATGTGCGCCCTTAGTCGCTCGGCAAATGTCCAAACGATACTCAACTTCTCTCCAAACATTCGTTAACATTTCTTCGGTTATGGTTGTCATTGCTTCATTAATCCTGTTTTTTAATTGGTTCAGGTCGCGATTTTTTTGTGAATAAACAACACTTTTGATGTATCCCCACAAGAAAAAATCACAAGGTGTCAGGCTGGACTCCTTGGAGGTTACAGCATAGGTCCTTGCCGACCTATCCATCGATCTCCAAATTTTTCGTTCAAAGCATCTGTGACCAATGCACTGAAGTGTGGGGGAGCGCCGTCTTGTTGAAAATGAAGTTGATGGATGTTTTCCAGTTATTATTGCTTTCTCAGCTAGATGAACTCGAAAACATTCATCAACTTCATTTCCAACAAGATGGTGCCCCCCCCCCCATACTTCAGTGCATTGGTTACGGACGCTTTGAACAAAAAATTTGGAGATTGATGGATAGGCCGGCAAGGATCTATGCTGTGGCCTCCAAGGAGTCCAGACCTGACAACTTCTGATTTTTTCTTGGGAGGTTACATCACAAGCGTTGTTTATTCACAAAAAATTCACTACCTGAACCACTTAAAAACAAGATTAATGAAGCAATTTGTGCCCATAACAGACAGGTGGAGTGTCAATTTATTTACACTCAATCTGTCCGTTGCAGGGCTAAAATAAATAGTTCTGTTTGTTATCACATGGTCAGCCAATTAAATGACTGAATCATTTAAGAAGAGAAGAGGTAGAGGTGTAAAAGACACTAATCAGAGTTATCTCCTCTGAAAGTAATGAATTTCATTATACAGCCAGACCCTGTGGTGAATGAAAAGAAAGGTGTCATTTGCAAAGTGGAAAATATGTGCTTTTCAGAGGGCCTGGCATGCTGATAAGCATAATTTTTCACTCTGTGAGGAAGGCAATGGTAAACCACCTCACTCCTCGTTTTACATAGTAAAACCTCTACAGGTTCAAACGAGCCTTTCGGCTGACGACCTAAACGACAACAATGAAGCAATGACAACCGTAACCGAAGAAATGTTAACGAATGTTTGGAGAGAAGTTGAGTATCGTTTGGACAATTGTCGAGCGACTAAGGGCGCACATATTGAAATTTATTAATTATGTAAAATAAAAAATAAAAAATCTGGAGTGAAACACTCACACGACTTTCTCTTGCCAATGCAAATAATTAACAATAAACCTAACATTAGTAATAAAACATTAGAAATAAACAAAAAACTAACCTTAATAAACATAACCTTATTTTAATCATGAGTGAAAGACGCAAAATGAAAATCGAACTCAGTTTGGCTTAAAAATACGGAAAATCACTTTTTCACGCTAAACTAGGCTCTGTAGAGAAAAATGCTTTAAATAAAAGTTGTAAATCTTTTTATTTCCTATAAAATTTATTATATACACTTTTGTCTTAAAATGCATTCTAAGGCCGAAATCCTAAAAAAATCGATTTTTCACACGTTTTCGTGATAGAAAAACAGAAAATCGCTAATTACTGCTAAACTAAGCGTTCTACAAAAACATGTTTGAAATAAAAGTTGTAGATTTTTAAATTCTCTACAACTTTTATTATATAAATTTTTGCGGTAAATTGCATATTAAAGCCGTAATCTTAAGAAAACTATGTTTTTACGTAAAAACAGCCTCACGCAGAATTTCAGCAAACATGGCGCTTACCGTACCTTGTAGAGCATGAAAAGTGTAGTAAACCAGGCGATTTTTAAAAAACATCGTAGGACCAGTTTTTGAGAAAATCGCAAAAAACTGAAAAATTATACGAATAAACTACTACTTCCGGTTGACCGATTTTGATGAAAATGTTCATGTCGGGTCCGGTAGTGGTATGTAACTTAAGTTTCAAGTTTCAAGTTCGTACGATGTTCCGTTCTTGAGATATTCTGTTCACACACAGACCAATCGCTAAAAACATGTTTTTTGGGTTCAGGGGGTCTGAAAACGTATAGATCCGGTGAAAACTCGATTTCTTAAAATCGACATGAAAACAATACTTTCCTTCCTATATATTCATATTGGCAAGAGAAAGTAAAAACTGTTTGAGACTACAAATTAGATGAATAAACAACATTAACTGTAAGTAATTCGGTTTTTCTTTAAACCAAGTTCGAAACCGCATCATTTTTTTATGATAACCCGTTATTAAAAGCGAACAATTATTTCAAAACATGTTTGTTGTTTCATACTGTTATAATATTTGAATAAAATATTACTACTTTGGAATT
The DNA here is from genome assembly GCA_035578175.1 of Catonia carolina. NCBI lineage: Eukaryota > Metazoa > Arthropoda > Insecta > Hemiptera > Achilidae > Catonia > Catonia carolina. The sequence goes on from JAQMRL010000015.1 coordinate 16,713,507, forward strand.
ATTGATTCGATTTAATAATAAAACGATCATATTTAATGTCAGATCATCTCTTATAGTTTATTAATGATATTTAAATCGTTGTACTTTGTTTTTTGTCTACGTCATTGCCATTCGCGTTGCACAATTTCTTTTCGGAGTTTGTTGATACTTTAGTGACGTAGCTACTAAGTAAGGGGGTGAATCGTAGGAAATTAAAACTCTTGATTGGCGTGGAATGGTAGGAAATTACCATTTAGTGAAGCTAAAGTAAATTTTTACTTGTTGTTTAGGTCAACAGCCGAAAGGCTGGTTTGAACCTCTAGACGTTTTACTAAGTAAAACGAAGAGTGAGGTGGTTTACCATTGCCTTCCTCACTGAGTGGAAAAGTACGCTTATCAGCATGCCGGGCCCTCTGAAAAGTACATATTTTCAATTCTGTAAATGACAACTTCACTTCATTCACCACAGGGTCTTGTTGTACAATGAAATTCTTTACTTTCAGAGAAGACAACTCTGATTAGTGTCTTTTACACCTCTACCTTTTCTGTTCTTAAATGATTCAGTCATTTAATTGGCTGATTCTGTGTTAAGAACCAGAACTATTTATTTTGGCCCTTATTTAATAATTTTATTTTATAATTTTTACTTACAGAACCGAAATTCAAAAATATGGTGTAAAATACTCTTACGATTTTCTCTTGCCAATGTAGATAATAAACAATATAACTATGTTTAATCATGAGTGAATAACGCAAAATAAAAATCTGCCTCTGTTCGACTTAAAAAGACGGAAAATCGGTAATTACCTCTAAACTAGGCTCTGTAGAGAAACGTGCGTTAATTAAAAGTTCCACCGGGTTTGTGTAGGTGCAAAGGCGTCGCCGTTAGTCAGCTGTTTAACGGCTGATTTTCGGAGACGAAGGTTCCTGGTTCAAATCCCAGTAAAGGCAGTTACTTTTATACGGATTTGAATACTAGACAGTGGTTACCGGTGTACTTTTATGGTTGGGTTTCAATTAACCATACTCTTTCAGAAATGGTCGGCCTGAGTCTGTACAAGACTACAACTCAGTTACACGTTATACATATCATCCTCATCTCATTGGGTCATGGGGTTGCTTATTGTTTTGAATTGAACAGATTGCAACGTACACACATTAGGAATAAAAAAGTAAAATGAAAATAAAAATTGTAGACTTTTTAGTTCTCTATAACTTTTTACACTTTTTTCGTAAAATGCATACTAAAACCGCAATCTTAAAAAATCCGTTTTTTACCGATTTTGATGGAAAAAAAACAAAAAAATCACTTACTGCTGATAAACTAACCGTTGTACAAAAAACGTTTGAAATAAAACTTGTATTTTTTTAAAAGTTCTACAACTTTAATTTTAGCCTCTACACTTTTGCCCTAAACTTGATATTAAGGCCTTAAAAAAAATAAGTTTTTCTACGAAATATTTTAAGCGAAGATATTTTCTACGAATTTTCAGTGCAGTAAGCTAGTTTACAATTGCCTTTCTCAATGATTTGAAAAGTATGCTTATTAGCTTTCCAGGCCTTCTGGAAAACATCTACTTTCCACCTTGTAAATGATACCTTCACTTCATTCACCACAGGGTCTGGCTGTATAGTGAAATTCATTACTCCCACAGGAGATTACTGTGACTTGAATCCTACCTCTTCTATTCGTAAATGCTTCAGTCATATAATTGGGTGACCATATGATAAGAAACAGAATTATTTTTTGTAGCTCTAGAACTAGCAGATCTAATGCAAATAATCTAACACTCCACCTGCATGCAACGGGCAAAAGTGTATAAATAATCAAAGTTATAGGAAATTTAAAAATCTGGTGTGAAACACTCACGCAACTTTCTCTTGCCAATGCAAATAATTAACAATAAACCTAACATTAGTATTAAAACATTAGAAATGAACAAAAACTAACCTCAAAAACATAACCTTATTTTAATCATGAGTGGAAGACGCAAAACGAAAATCGAACTCAATTTGGCTTAAAAAAAACGGAAAATCACACTTTCACGCTAAACTAGGCTCTGTAGAGAAAAATTCTCTAAACAAAAGTTGTAGATCTTTTAATTTTCTATAACTTTTATTATATACACTTTTGTCGTAAAATGCATACTAAGACCGAAATGTTAAAAAAATCGATTTTTCTCACGTTTTCGTGAGAAAAAAACAGAAAATCGCAAATTACCGCTAAACTAAGCGTCATACAAAAAAATGTTTGAAACATAAGTTGTAGGTTTTTAAATTCTCTACAACTTTTATTATATAAGTTTTTGCGCTGAAATTTATATTAAAGCCGTAATCTTAAAAAAACAACGTTTTTACGTGAAAACAGCCTCACCGAGAATTTCAGCAAACATGGCGCCTACCCTATCTTGTAGAGAATAAAAAATTGAGTAAAATAGGCGATTTTAAAAAAAGTCGTAGGACCAGTTTTTGAGAAAATCGCAAAAAACTGAAAAATTATACGAATAAACTACTACTTCCGGTTGACCGATTTTGATGAAAATGTTCGTGTCGCGTCCGGTAGTGGTATGTAACTTAAGTTTCAAGTTTCAAGTTCGTACGATGTTCCGTTCTTGAGATATTCTGTTCACACACACACACACACAGACACACACACAGACCAATCGCTAAAAACATGTTTTTTGGATTCAGGGGGTCTGAAAACGTATAGATCCGGTGAAAACTCGATTTCTAAAAATCGACATGAAAACAATACTTTCCTTCCCATATATTCATATAGGCAAGAGAAAGTAAAAATCTGAAACTTTTATTTCAAGCATTCTCTTCTACAGAGCTTAGTTTAACGTCATTACATGATTTTTAATTCCTGCCGAGGTTGATTTTCGTTTTGCGTCATTCAAAACTGATTAAATGTGTCATATAGGTCAACATCTGAAAGGATGGTTTGAACCTCTAGAGGTTTTACTAAATAAAAACGTTGAGTGAGGTGGTTTACTATTGCCTTCTTCACTGAATTTAAAGAATATGCTTATCAGCATGCCAGGCCTTCCGAAAAGCATTCACTTTCACCCTGAAAATGACACCTTCACTTCATTCACCACAGGATCTGGCTGTATAGTGAAATTCATTACTCTCAAAGGAGATAACTGTGACTAGTGTCTTTTACACCCCTACTTCTTTTCTGTTCTTGAATGCTTCAGTCATATAATTGGCTGACTATAAGATAAGAAACAGAACTATTTTTTGTAGCCCTAGAACCAACAGATCGAGTTCAATTAATTTAGCACTCCATCTGCCCGTTAAAACTAGGTTATATTTTATTATTTACATTGGTTAGAGAATAGTTGTGTGAGTGATTCACACCAGATTTTTTTCTTAGTAATTTAATTACTAGTCTCTGACAATAACGTTTACTGCGTATATTACTTAATAGTAAAAAAAATAAAAAAAAAAATTTTTTTAAGAAACGCTATTATTTAACAATTAATCAAAAAGAAATGAACTAAAAAGAAAAAAAGAAAAAATTTACAAAAAAATCACAGACATTACAGTTAAAAATAAAAGCGTGTGGCGCATTAATATATATAATATTTTACAACGAATATTTTACAATAAATATTAGGCTATATATATTAATGCGCCACGCTTTTATTTTTAACTGTAGTAATGTCTGTGATTTTTTTTGTAAATTTTTTTATTTATTTCTTTTTAGTTCATTTCTTTTTGATTAATTGTTAAATAATAGCGTTTCTTAAAATTTTTTTTTTATTTTTTTGTAATTTTTTTTTCTGTGATTTTTTTGTAAATTTTTTTTTGTAAATTTTTTTTATTTTTTTATTTTTAGTTAATTTTTTTAAGTAACTGTTAAATCAAAGCGTTTTTAAAAATTTAAAAAAATTTTTTTTTTAAATTTTAAAATTTTTTTTTACAAACACCTCCACAGCGTATTGTCATCGAAGATAAACAAGTGTGCAAAGTTTGATTCATATTGATACGGTAGAAGTATTAAAATTTTAAGTTGCAAGATTTGATGGATCCAAGAGTAAGTTAAATAAAAGAGTTTAAAATGAATCATTGTATATTTGTTTCTTACTTTGAAACGAACGTGCCGGAAATCTTGTAGAAACATTTCGTTGACATATTTCTACGAAATAACCTTGAGGTTCTGGAACATGGTTTGTTTTGGTCCAATAGTAAGTCGCCGTACATATGAATCGTAAAAACACCTGACAGCATTTTTACTACCAGCAATTAAAACGTTAATCGAATTATGATCAGTGTAATAGGATGTGTTACGTTGTTTATCAATGAATTTATGAATGAATCAAAATATTACTTTTGTACTACGTGTAAGGTTACATTTATCGTATAGGCCTACTATACTAAAATAGTAGTCTACTAGCTATATCTTTAATTTATGAATGATTCGGCTAAATGTATGACGTCATCTTCAAAATTTAACTAAAAAAACATCTGGTGGGACTTTAACTTGGCAACGTAAATAATGAAAAATATACCCTATGTTTAATCATGAGTGGATTACACAGAATGAAAATCAATCTCTGTGAATCTCAGTAATACTAAAAATCTGGTGTGAAACACTCACACAACTTTCTCTTGCCAATGCAAATAATTAATAATAAACCTAACATTATTAATAAAATATTAGAAATAAACAAAAACTAACCTCAAAAACATAACCTTATTTTAATCATGAGTGAATGACGCAAAATGAAAATCGAACTCAATTTGGCTTAAAAAAACGGAAAATCACACTTTCGCGCTAAACTAGGCTCTGTAGAGAAAAATGCTTTAAATAAAAGTTGTAGGTCTTTTAATTTCCTATAAATTTTATTATATACACTTGTGTCATAAAATGAATACTAAGGCCGAAATCTTTAAAAAAACAATTTTTCACACGTTTTTGTGAGAAAAAAACAGAAAATCGCAATTACCGCTAAACTAAGCGTTATACAAAAAAATGTTTGAAATAAAAGTTGTAGAATTTTACATTCTCTACAACTTTTATTATATAACGTTTTGCGCTAAAATGCATATTAAAGCCGCAATCTTAAAAACAAAATGTTTTTACGTAAAAACAGCCTCACGCAGAATTTCAGCAAACATGGCGCCTACCCTATCTTGTAGAGCATAAAAAATGTAGTAAACCAGGTGATTTTAGAAAAAATCGTAGGACCAGTTTTTGAGAGAATCGCAAAAAAGTGAAAAATTATACGAATAAACTACTACTTCCGGTTGACCGATTTTGATGAAAATGTTCGTGTCGGGTCCGGTAGTGATATGTAACTTAAGTTTCAAGTTTCAAGTTCGTACGATGTTCCGTTCTTGAGATATTCTGTTCACACACAGACCAATCGCTAAAAACATGTTTTTTGGGTTCAGGGGGTCTGAAAACGTATAGATCCGGTGAAAACTCGATTTCGAAAAATCGACATGAAAACAATACTTTCCTTCCTATATATTCATATAGGCAAGAGAAAGTAAAAATCACTAATGGATACTTTACTAAGCTCTCTAGAAAATATGCTTGAAAAAAGTTGTAGATTTTTCAAAGTTTTCTATAACTTAGATTATATACACTTTTGCCGTTCATTGCATAAGGCCGCAATATTCAAAAATTCAGTTTTTTACCGATTTTGATGAGAAAATTACAGAAAATCACTAATTGGCGCTAAACTAAACGTTGAACCAAAAAGAATATTTGAAATAAAGTTGTAAGTTTTTAAATGTTTTACAACTGTGATTATGCCTACATACACGTTTACCAAAAAATGCATAATAAGACCACAATCTTCAAAAAAAAAAGTTTACCACGAAAGCACAACTTCTCTAAGAATTTCAACTTTCATGGCGCTTACCCGATCTAGGTGTAGTGGTCAGCGCAACTGGCTACTATGCCGGGGTCCCGGGTTCGATTCCCGGTCAGGTCTGGCATTTTTTCATCTGTAAATCACCACATATCATTCCTACGTACAAGCCCAAGGCTTATGTAGGCATCATCACTCAATAAAAAAAAAACATGAAGCGATAAAAAAAAAATTTCTCAATATCCTTTTACAGTTCACAAACTTTTTAAAGTTTTCGGCTAAAATCTTTTTTCAGTTTCCTTTATTGTTTACATTTATAATGTACCAAGGTGTTTTCATTATTTTTACATTGCAAGAATAGTCGTGTGAGTGTTTACATCAGCTTTTTTTTTGTATGTTTTGTCATAAAATTTTATTACAATGAAAAAGTTTTTCCGACAACATTTATTCCGTCAATAGGGCTACAGTAAAAATTTTACGCAGTAAAATGTGAATTATCCTGAAATTAACCTTAATGTGTACAATTAATTAGCAATTCGTATATGACGTCCGTCCAATTTTGTGTGACATCCCATTTCTGATAATACCGCTTTGGGGAAGGTCATATTTTCTTATTTAGTGTAGTCAGGTCGTTTACGGATTACTGTTATAAAGGTGTGACGTCCTTTAACGACCTGATTATAGAATGTTTACATTTTTACTTTCTCTTGACTATATGAATATATAGGAAGGAAAGTATTGTTTTCATGTCGATTTTTCGAAATCGACTTTTCACCGGATCTACCCGTTTTCAGACCCCCTGAACCCAAAAAACATGTTTTTAGCGATCGGTCTGTGTGTGTGTGTGTGCGCGTGCGTGCGTGTGTGTGTGTGTGTGTGTGTGTGTGTGTGTGCGTGCATGCGTGCGTGCGTGTGTGTGTGTACAGAATATCTCAAGAACGGAACATCGTACGAACTTAAAACTTAAGTTACATACCACGACCGGACCCGACACGAACATTTTCATCAAAATCGGTCAACCGGAAGTAGTAGTTTATTCGTATAATTTTTCACTTTTTTGCGATTTTCTCAAAAACTGGTCGTACGATTTTTTTAAAAATCGCCTCATTTACTCAATTTTTTGTTCTCTACAAGATAGGGTAGGCGTCATGTTTGCTGAAATTCTTGGTGAGGCTGTTTTCACGTAAAAAAGTACTTTTTTTAAGATTACGGCTGTAATATGCATTTTAGCGCAAAAATTTATATAGCAAAAGTTGTAGAGAATTTAAAATTCTACAACTTTTATTTCAAACATTTTTTTGTATAACGCTTATTTTAGCAGTAATTAGCGATTTTCTGTTTTTTCTCACGAAAACGTGAAAAATCGATTAATTGAAGATTTCGGCCTTAGAATGAATTTTACGACAAAAGTATATAACCAGGTTTATAGGAAATTAAAGATCTACTACTTTTATTTAAAGTATTTTTCTCTACATAGCCTAGTTTAGTGTGAAAGAGTGATTTTCCGTATTTTTAAGCTAAACTGAGGTTGATTTTCATTTTGCGTCTTTTACTCATGATTAAAATTAGGAGTTGTTATTGAAGTTACTTTTTTGTTTAATTCTAATGTTTTATTATTAATGTTAGGTTTGTTGTTATTTATTTTCATTGGCAAGAGAAAGTTGTGTGAGTGTTTCACACCAGATTTTTTTGTGTGTTTAGTCATAAATTTTAATTACAATGAAAAGGTTTTTCCGACAACATTTATTCCGTGAATAGGGCTGCAGTTAAAATTCGATGCAGTAAAATGTGAATTATCCTGAAATTAACGTTTCTTAATGTGTGCCATTAATAAGCAATTCGGTTATGACGTCCGTCCAATTTTGAGTGGCATCCAATTTCTGATAATTCCGCTTTTGGGAAGGTCATATTTTCTTATTTAGTGAAGTCTGGCCGTTTACGGATTACTGTTATAAATGTGTGACGTCCTTTATTAACGACCTGCTTATAGATTGTTTACATTTTTTAAATTATTATATGTTTACATCTGTTTTTGGTTTATTTACGGTTTTTAACGATCTATAATTAAGCAGTCTGCCCATAACAGATAGGTGGAGTGTCAAATTATTTACACTCAATCTGTTCATTGCAGGGCTAAAATAAATAGTTCCGTTTCTTATCACATAGCCAGCCAATCAAATGACTGAATCATTTAAGAACAGAAGAGGTAGAGGTTTAAAAAACATAAATCAGAGTTATCTCGTCTGAAAGTAATGAATTTCATTATACTTTTTTCTTTTTTTTTGGTTTAACGTCCGACTGTTCTGCAATTACTGCTAATGCAGACGGTGAAGGATGAAATAAATTTTTGCAACGTATGAAAATATGCCGTGCCTGAATAGGATTCGTACCCAAATTTCATTATACAGCCAGACCCTGTGGTGTGGTGAATGAAGTGAAGGTGTCATTTGCAGAGTGGAAAATATGTGCTTTTCAGAGGGCCCGGAATGCTGATAAGCTTACTTTTCCATTCAGTGAGAAAGGCAATTGTAAACCACCTCACTCCTCATTTTACTTAGTAAAACCTCTAGTCTACAGGTTCAAACCAGCCTTTCGGCTGATGACATAAACAACAACAATTAAGTAGTAGGCTACATTTTGTAGTTTTTCCATTCGTATAATTTTCTTCAGGTAGCGGGTAAAGTGAAATTAATTTGTACATACAACATACCTGACTGCTGACACGTACAGTCGGTTTGTCGCTCAGTTTGGTTTTGTAAAATTTTGTCAGTTGACTTGAAGATATTGCTTGACACAAAGTGCAGTGATTGTTCTGTATTTTCTACGAAAACAACGTAAAAAAGTCTGGTGTGAAACACTCACACAACTTTATCTTGCCAATGAAAATAATTAACAATATAACCTAACATTAGTAATAAAACGTTAGAAATAAATAAAAAACTAACCTCAATAAACATAACTTAATTTGAATCATGAGTGAAAGACGCAAAATGAAAAAAAAACCTCAGTTTGGCCTAAAAATACGGAAAATCACTCTTTCACGCTAAAGTAGGCTCTGTAGAGAGAAATGCTCTAAATAAAATTTGTAGATGTTTTAATTTCCTATAAATTTGATTATATACACTTCTGTCGGAAAATGCACACTAAGGCCGAAATCTTAAAAATCGATTTTTGTACACGATTTCTTGAGAAAAAACAGAAAATCGCTAATTACCGCTAAACTAAGCGTTATACAAAAAAATGTTTTAAATAACAGTTGTAGAATTTTAAATGCTATAAAACTTTTACTCGGCACATTTTTGCCCTAAAATGCATATTAAAGTCGTAATTTAAAAAAAAAACAATTTTTTACGTGAAAACAGCCTCACCAAGAATTTCAGCCGAAATGGCGCCTACCTTATCTTGTAGAGAATAAAAATTTTAGTAAATGAGGCTAAAAATCGTAGGAGCCGTTTTTGATAAAATCACAAAAAAGTGAAAAATGACACGAATAAATTACTACTTCCGGTTGACCGATTTTGATGAAAATTTTCGTGTCGGGTCCTCTAGTGGTATATAACTTAAGTTTCAAGTTCGTACGATGTTCCGTTCTTGAGATATTTTGTTCACACACACAATATGCACACACAGACCAATCGATAAAAACATGTTTTTTGGGTTCAGGGGTTCTGAAAACGTGTAGATCCGGTAAAAACTCGATTTCTTAAAATCGAAATGAAAAAAAATACTTTCCTTCCTATATATTCATATAGGCAAGAGAAAGTAAAAATCTGGCGTTAGGTCTATTGTTTAATGTCATAAAACTTTGTTTAGTCAACCGGTTGTCGTCCATCCTCTACAAATGTCCGTAAAAATTTAGTATTCTTTTTCTAATTGTTTCCATTAATCAGTTGGTATGCTGTACGTTGTTTTAAATATTAATTTTAAATACTAATTGCTAATTTATTTATCTAATTTTATGTATTTGTATCTGTTGCAGGTGAGTTTATTCTCCTTTTAACTGTAGTTTTTTGGATGGAATCTTGTCAGTTATTTGACGTAAGTATAGTACTGTAAGATTTGTAGAAAGAAATTGTAGGTTGTACCGCTTCGATGGGCAGCTGGTAGCGTACTAACGTTCATTATAAAGCTGCGTATAAACGCTCGAGCGGAGCAAGGACACGAACAAGTTGTTAGTTATACGAGGTGTGGCTATTAAATAACGAGACTGACGTAGTAAAAAACTTAATTTTATACATAATCACTTATTGTCACTTTCAATTGTAATATGACAAATTTGATGTACATCTGGAGTTGTTTATTTTTGAGTCTATTGAAATAAAAATAGATATCTCCAGCTGATTAAAATAAATATTTTAATAAAATTATTTGATTTCAATAACAAAAGTATGGTTACTAGGCAACTAAGAAGAAGAAAATAGAATTGTAAAATATTTTAATGGGGGACTGGACGCCAAACTAAACGAGTGGTCCCTCATTCGCTCTTAACAAATAGTTTTTCTACAACGATATAATCAATTAGATTGTTTTATTCTTATTTTATGTGTATATTTTGAGAAAGTTATTTCAGATTTATTAATTGATATTACGTTAAATAGATTCATAACTTAATTGAGATTAGTTGATTGCTGTTTGTGTAAACAGATTGTTGTTATTTAGTTCGTTTACTATTTTTATACAGTTTATAATACTGAACTATGAATATAATTTTAACAAATTTAGAGGATTAAAAGTATTATTTTACACAATATACACTCCTTCTCTATCCCTACAACGCTCCATGCGAATTGTCCATTGTTGGAAATAGTGCTGGAAGTCATCTTCTGACAGCTCCTTCAGGACACGTGCCGCTTTCTCTTTTACAGCTTCCACAGACTCAAATATTGTCCCTTTTAATGCAGATTTCACTTTAGGGAACATTTAGAAGTCACATGGTACAAGATCTGGTGAATGTTCTAACACTGAAATGCCGTACTTGGCTAGGAACCTCTTGACAGATAACGCGGAATAAGCTGGCGCATTGTCTTGGTGGAGAACCCATGATTTGTGCTTCCACATTTCGGGGCGTTTATTCCTTACCCTTTGACGTTGTTCAGAAAGTACCTCAAGGTATTAATATAGATTAATTGTTTGACCTTCAGGAACCTAGTGAAGGTACACAATCCCATGGATATAAAAAAAAACCAATTATCATTGCTTTAAATTTTGACTTGCTCATTTGAGTTTTTCTGGCTCTCGGTGAAGTTCGGCTCTTCCAGTGCATGGATTGGCGCATCGTTTCCGGATCATAAGTAAAAAACCACGTTTCATCACGTGGTATTATCTTCTACCTGTTCCCTAAGTTGAAATCTGCATTAAAAGGGACAAGATTTTAGTCTGTGGAAGCTGTAAAAGAGAAAGCGGCACGTGTCTTGAAGGAGCTGACAGAAGATGACTTCCAGCACTGTTTCCAACAATGGAAAATTCGCATGGAGCGTTGTAGGGATAGAGAAGGAGTGTATATTGAAGGTGACAATAAGTGATTATGTATAAAATAAAAATAAAATGATTTACAACGTCAGTCTCGTTATTTAATAGCCACACCTCGTATATCCATATATAACATTGATATTATACTATATGTTTACTTTCTCTTGCCTTTCTCTTTCTCAGAACAATCGCTAAAAACATATTTTTTTTTGTCTGGTATAACCGGTGAAAACTCGATTTCCAAAAATCGACATGAAAACAATACTTTCCTTCCTATGTATTCATATAGTGAAGAGAAAGTAAAAATCGAATCGTGAGACCCGCCCTAACAAAGACTTTCTGTATTGGTAATTTTTAACCCCAAAGATGATGTACTGGACAGTACAATGATATTTTCAGATAAACACTCTTAATATCAATCAATGGTTGTTTATGTTTTTATTTATTGCAAATTACGAAATTATTTTTATGTTTTTGTTTACATTCTCCTGCATTATTGCTGGTAATAGTATGTTATAATAATAATAATAATAATACCAACGAATGTATTATTAATTATTATTCGGTGTGTACCTTCTCGTTTGTTGCAATTCTATTAATTGTAAATATTTTCCCAATAATTTATTCATTAGTGCCTGTTTAATCTTTTATTGTAAATATTTATTTGTTCTTTTATTGTAAATATTTTCCCAACAATTTATTCATTAGTGCCTGTTTAATTTCATGTTTATTCATGTATTCACTATTACTGCTTTTACATTTTTATTGTTTTTGTGTAATTTTATTATGGTGTTTTTTTTTTTAATATTTGTAATTAATATTACATCATAGTAATTAATTTTATAAGTAATTAATAATTATATTACGCTTATTAATATGTTGCGTAATACTACAGGTGTTATTATATCAATATTACTTAATTGAAAGAATTTTTTGTTTTTTTATTTTACTGTACTGGGAAAGGAATGCAACCGTGAAAGGATACTGATATGTGCGTAATTTTGAACTCAATTTTTCGTTTCATGAGTATTGAATAATTTTAATAAATTTATTTATTTATTTACAATATATTTATTTAAATTTAAAATAACAAAATAACTTAATTTAATTTGAAATAATATTACTGTGACACCCTTTAGCCAGCTTTTTTTAAATAAACAAAACAATTTTACAGTATGAAATTTTTTAAATATTATTTTATAAAGTATCATGTAGGATCGGATGACCTTTACGCAGGAGATCATCATACGATCAGATAGATGATCTTCTAGATACTCTCCCATCTTCTAAAAATCTGGTGTGAAACACTCATACAACTTTCTCTTCCCAATGCAAATAAGTAACAATATGACCTAACATTAGTGATGAAACATTATAAATAAACAAAAAACTAACCTCAAAAACATAACCTTATTTTAATCATGACTGAAAGACGCAAAATGAAAATCAACCTGTTTGCCTTAAAAATACGGAAAATCACTTTTTCACGCTAAACTAGGCTCTGTAGAGAAAAATGGTGTAATAAGATTTGTAGAACTTTTAATTTCCTATAAATTTGATTATACTATACATTTTTGTTGTGAAGTGCATTCTAAGGCCGAAATCTTAAAAAAATAGATTTTTCACACGTTTTCGTGCGCCTACCCTATCTTGTTGAGAATAAAAAATTACGTGAACCAGGCGATTTTTAAAAAAATCGTAGGACCAGTTTTTGAGAAAATCGCAAAAAAGTGAAAAATTACACGAATAAACTACTACTTCCGATTGACCGATTTTGATGAAAACGTTTGTGTCGAGTCCGGTAGTGGTTTGTAACTTAAGTTTCAAGTCCGTACGATGTTCCGTTCTTGAGATATTTTGTATACACACAGACCAATCGCTAAAAACACGTTTTTTGGGTTCAGGGGGTTTGAAAACGCATAGATCTGGTGAAAACTCGACTTCTTAAAATCTATATGAAAATAATACTTTCCTTCCTATATATTCATATAGGCAAGAGAAAGTAAAAAAAAAAAACATATATGAATTTAATAGCAAATTATTAATATAATACTTAGTTAAATATTACACTTACATAGGTATTGAGATATAGCCTACATATAATAAAAAGAAACCAAAAGAAAAAGAAATAAACTGTCTTTTTTCTGTAACAAAAGAATAAATGTACTAACAAGGTGTAACATAATAACAGTTTGTTGTTGTTTAGGTCATCAGCCAAAAGGCTGGTTTGAACCTGTAGAGGTTTTACTTAGTAAAATGAGGAGTGAGGTGGTTTATCATTTCCACAACTCACTGAGTGAAAAATACGCTTATCAGCATGCCGGGCCCTCTGAAAAGCACATATTTTCCACTCTGCAAATGACACCTTCACTTCATTCACCACAGGGTATGGCTGTATAATGGAATTCATTACTTTCAGAGGAGATAACTCTGATTAGTGTCTTTTACACCTCTATCTGTTCTGTTCCTAAATGATTCAGTCATATAATTGGCTGACCATGTGATAAGAAATAGAACTATTCATTTTAGCCCAGCAACGAACAGATTGAGAGTAAATTTTTATAATTTTTTATACAAAGCAATTCATGCAAATGTTCCGGAATGTAAAAAAGTAATAAAGTCCAAGTACCCCACATGGTTTGATAGGAGATTAATTCAAAAAATCAAATTAAAAAACAAGTTATCTCGCAAAAGGAAGTTTTCACACTATTATGAAAATAGATTTAGGCAACTTAGGGCATGTCTCAAATGGGAAATAAGTCAAGCCTATAAGAATTACATAGAAATTTTGCAGGACGATGTTCATAGTAACATCAAACATTTTTGGAACTTTGTAAATAATAAAAGGGCAAACAGAAGCGAACAATCAGTTTTTAAAACTGGAAATCAGGAACTCAAGGAAGAGGAAGTTGCCCAGGGTTTTGCTGATTATTTTTGTTCTGTATATGAAGGCCAAAATGTAGTAAATAATACCACCCCAGAAAATCTTAATGTAAAAGTCGGGTTAGATCTTATAAATTTAGAGAGTATTAATGAAAATGATGTGACTGAAGCGGTACGCAAACTTAAACCAACGAAATCTAGTGGACCAGACAATATTCCTCCGTATATTATTAAAGGTTGTGCAGACATACTGATAAAGCCAATCCAGTTTCTCTGTAATTTATCACTCAGAACTAATACCTTTCCTTCTAAATGGAAAGTTGCACGAATAACACCAATATTTAAGTCAGGAGATAAAAATGAAGTTTCAAATTATCGACCCATTGCGATTATTAATTCTTTGGCAAAGGTTTTTGAGCATATTATCCACTCAAATATTTTCAAACAGGTGAAGGGGTTAATATCTCCCGTACAGCATGGTTTCATGCCTGGACGCTCCACAGTTACAAATCTGTTAAAATTCACGCAGGATGTCTCATATATGCTGGATAATAGATTGCGTACAGATGTAATATACTTAGATTTTAAAAAAGCCTTTGATAGAGTAAACCATGACATATTGTTAATGAAAATGGAAAAAATTGGCTTTACAAAAAATTTAATATTGTTTTTTAATAGTTACTTGAAAAATAGATCGTTGTATGTAAGATTTAGAAATAATTGCTCTCGTAATTTTTCAAATAGCATGGGTGTACCTCAGGGCAGTAAACTCGGGCCTCTTTTATTTTTATTATTAATTAACGATTTGCCACTAAGCGTTCATAATAGTGTATGTATTTTATTTGCTGACGATATGAAACTGTATAAACATATATATAATTTTGATGATTGTAAACTTCTTCAAAAAGACTTGGATAATGTTTATTTATGGTGTGAAATAAATCATTTAGAGTTAAACATTAATAAATGTAAATATATGATATTTTCCAACCAAATTAATTTCCATATATTTGATTATTCTGTAAAAAATGAAAAATTAGATTTAGTCCATGAGATCCGTGATTTAGGGGTGTTAATTGAACACTGTGCAATACAGTAATACGTTCTTAATACGGACGTTATCCTTTTTTAATAAATTTAAACTGGAACTCGATCCTTTTTTTGATAATTACGAACAGTTTTCATCAAAATGTTATCAGGCGCTCACCAACCAATAAATGACATAAATTCACAGAGCAGACTCACATCTTTTTCTTTCTTTCTTCCTTTCCTTCTTTCTTTTTTCTATTGTTTCTTTTTCCTTTTCCCTTTATTAATTTATAAATGAATAATATTATTTTTGGTCAAGTTTTGCTAAACTATTTTTTGTGGGAATTTTTTGTTTTTTTTTCTTATTAATTTATTATTGTAGAAAGTAATTTTATTGAAACATTATTTTATTTTTATGAGAAAAGGAGACGAAAAGTGTATTAGCATGTATATATTGTAAATAAAATAGTTATAAGCAAATATTGTTTTGTAAATATGTAATATTTGTTTAAGTCAATAAGGCTTATATGGATAAGTTCTGTTAGCCTTTATATTATTGTAAATAAATAAATAAATAAATAAGTTGACTCTCCACCTGTCTGTTATGGTTAAGGTCTGGAATTTATTACTGGTGAAAATACACCATAGTTTGTAACATTCTGCTTTCATGTCTTAATGGTTATTTAATTTCAAACATTCTTACCTGTTATTTTTATTATTCTTGCCTTCTAATATTTTCATTTTCTATTGAAATGTATATTACGTTATCAAAATAACAAAATTTATCATCAAATAAACTTTTTTACTAAACTAGTTATAAGTTTCACAACAACATTCACATCCATATACTCGTATATTTTTATTTCTCTCACTTATTTATAACTTTTATTTATAGCATTTTTTTGTACAGTGCCTAGTTTAGCATGAAAGAGCGATTTCCGTATATATAAGCCAGGTTGAGGTTGATTTTCATTTTGCGTCTTTCATTATATGATTAAAATTAGGTTATGTTTATTGAGGTTAGTTTTTCGTTTATTTCTAATGTTTTATTACTAATTTTAGGTTTATTGTTTATTTGCACTGGCAAGAGAAAGTTGTGTGAGTGTTTCACACCAGATTTTTTTATTATTTGTTAATCTATTTAAATTATTTATTCAAATTATACCTTCTTTTTTTTATGACTCCATTTCCAATAAATTTGAATCTTTGGCTTCTGGAATAATTAATGATGTCTGTGATATTTTCTTCTTAAAGTTTAGTTTAATTTATTTGATTTTTGATTTAAAATACCTATTTGGATAATAATTGTAAATTATTTATTATGATGATTATTTAATTATTTATTCAAAACTCTTCAACAATTGACTTCCAAATTTGACCTTCGATCAACGATATTGTGAACTTTTAGACTGCTAATCTACAAACCATTACTTCGTATACCATCACACAAACTTCCTCTACGAGCATAGAAATATAAACCTAGAGGGAAGCGAGGCTTGGGAAGACCTAAAAACAGATGGATGCCGGAACAGACCATTGAGTCTAACCCTTGAATGATGATGATGATATTGAGGGAATGAATTGATGCGGGAGACGAAAGTTAGAATATTTAAAGCAAATTACGAAAGATGTATGGTATTGGAGCTATCAATCTCGACTTGCGCAAGATAGAACAGCTTGGAGAACTGCATCAAACCAGTCGAGAGACTGATGACAAAAAAATGTAATTGAAGTACATCGGACATTGAATTTAGAAGTTGTTAAACATTATAATGTCCTATTTATTTATTTATTTTTTTTTTTATAGCCACATAGGGCTACATAAGTTCACCAAACTAAAAAAATACTCATTTCAATTTTTGCGGTTTAATTTTTCAGTTTTTGGAGTCCTTTCCTGATGTTTCCCTCCTTGAACTTTCTCCGGTATTCCTTCAACCATCCGATCTTCTCTGCCGTTCCTTGTCAGAATACACAACTTTCTGCCGTTCAAGTCTTGTGGTGGTCTTCACCCTGTGGTAATTTCCGGATTTTGTTTTGAGGTCCTTAAGTGAGATTTGGAGTCCATTCATGTCCTCCTTAATTTCCCTGATCCAGTGGGGCTGAGTTTTTCTGTTTAGGAAAAAGTTGATGATTTGTTTTGAGATTCTGGAAGAGTCGGTCCTCAAGAGATGTCCAAAGAAGGAAATTCTCTTTTTCCTCATCTGGTCTGCTAGAGGTTCTGTATTTCTGTATACTTCTTTCGAGATGAGTTTCCATATCCCATGAGAGAAACATGTTTTGTTCAGGCATCTCCTGTTGATTATAATATCCTATATATAATTTACTTTGATTTATTTATTTATGTATTTACATCATAATTTTGTATGCAGTTTTAATATTACATTATAAATCTTTTATTTATGACAGCAAACTGCGTTTATAGTAAGCCTGCGTTATTAAATAATCCATTAATGCTATTTTTACAGTATTGTTTTTTTTCACTGTAATTATTAGAAGCAATTATTATTTTGCCGGCCGGTTTGTGGTATTTAATTTCGTCTGTGAATTCTAATTTGTGTAAGGTCACACGAACGATCCGTAACGATATTATGCAAATGTTTCTGCATCTTAATCAGTGCTTTTGTTATTTATAAGTTATATTTTATGCAATAAAATTATTGTTTCATAATATTTACTATTTTTATATTTTCATTTCCTTTTTATTTTGTTGTTCCACTTCGTGAGTTGAATTTAAATTAGCTGTTTATTGAATATGTATATTATATGAATGAATAATATTTTTCTTTCATTACAACTTTTAATTTTTCACAACTTTCTAGCGCGTGTAGTGAAAAAAGTACAGTAGGCCTACTACGATTATGTAATCGTTTGGTAGCCTACCTAAGTTTTGATTTAATTTGTTGAATTTGATTAACATAGTTCTAAATGAAACCGAGGAAAAGTAACAAGAAAAAAATTGGTGTGAAACACTCACACAACTTTCTCTTGCCAATGCAAATAATTAACAATATAACCTAACATTAGAAATAAACAAAAAACTAACTTCAAAAAACATAATCTTATTTTAATCATGAGTGAAAGACAAAGTGAAATTAACCTCAGTATAGCTTAAAAATACGGAAAATCACTCTTTCACGCTAAACTAGGCTCTGTAGAGAAAAATGCTCTAAATAAAAGTTGTAGATCTTCTATAAATTTGGAACCAACAGATCGACGCCCGTTATTTTTTTTTGTTTAACGTCCGACTGTTCTGCAATTACTGCTAATGCAGACGGTGAAGGATGAAATGATTTTTTTTGTAGCGTATGAAAATATGCCGTGTCTGAATGGGATTCGAACCCAAGACCGTATGATGAGAGGCGAGCACGTTACAAACTGCGCCAATGCGGCCGGCTGACGTCCGTTATGGGCAGGTATCTTCTACATAGTGTTACCAAATTCCACTTCTCATTAAAAATTGGCGCTCTTTCCTATTTTCTCTCTCTGATCATACCAAAGAATATTAAATCGCCGTCCGCATTGGCGTAGTTGGTAACGTGCTCGCCTCTCATTATGCAGTCTTGGGTTCGAATCCTATTCAGGCACGTCATATTTTCATGCGTTACAAATATCATTTCATCCTTCACCGTCTCCATTAGCAGTAATTGCAGAACAGTCGGACGTTAACCCAAAAAAAAAAAAAATTAAATCGATTGAATTGTTAGGTGGCCTCCTATATCGACCTATTTAATTAAGTTCAGTGGCCTTGCCACTATGACGGAGATGAGAAACACCCTTTGGGGATGGTCACCCACTGAGTTTTGTAATTATACGCCTTTAGATTAGCACGCCCATTATAATCAACCTATCATATTTTATTATGGAACAATTTGCTTACAGTCTGAAACTAAACATTGTCTATTTTTAGACAAAACATTATAATTATCTTATTATAAGGAATTCAGTAATTTGAGGTATGCTCTAATAACGGAAAGACTAAGCTATTATTATATTATTAACGGGTGATTCAAAAAGAGCACCGGTTTTTAAACGGCTGGTAAATTTTTGTTTATCGGTTGGCAACATAGTTAGAACTCATTTCTATTTCGGAGAACATTCCGATTGACGATTCAGTTGTAGTTTCTCTTGTTCGCAGTGTAGTACTCTCGCAGTCTGTGTCTAACCATGGAGAAGTTTACTATTGCACAACGAGTGTTAATCGTCAAAACATTTTAACAGAGTGGAGAGAGTTATGCGGCTACTGTCAGGCGACTTCGCGGTACTCTAGGACGTAATGAAGCACCGAATGAATCAACAGTTCGCAGGCTCATGAAAAAGTTTTTTGAGACGGGTTCAACAGTCGACCTTAAAAGTTCTGGACGTCGTCGTTCTGGCCGAACTGAGCAGAACGTTGCGTTGGTTCGTGACAGTGTGGCTGTTAGCCCAGCAAAATCAATACGTCGCCGTTCTCAACAATTGGGTTTACGATGTTCTTCTGTACGGAGAATTCTTCGGTACGATCTCCAATATCATCCGTATAAAATTCAGTTGACGCAACATTTGAAAGTGGCAGACCACCAGAAGAGACGACAGTTTGTTGACTGGGTATTGAGAAAACGGCAGGATGATGACACCTTCGCAAACAAAATTGACGCCTTGTGACTTTCATCTTTGGGGTCATCTGAAGTCATTGGTGTATGCCAATAAACCCTGAAACATCAATGACTTGAAGGAGGAAATTCGACGGGTTATCGGGCAAATAGAAGTCGAAACTTGTCGTGCAGTAATATCCAATTTCATGGACAGAGTTGATGCGTGCCAGCGCAGTAGAGGAGGACACATGCATGACATCATTTTTCATACATGAAATCGGAAGGTAAGATGAACTTGTTGATGTATTTATTTTCAGTTTTTCAATAAAATAAATCTCTTAATGATATATCAAAACCGTCGCTCTTTTTGAATCACCCTATATATTGAAAGTTTAATGTACAGGTCCAGTTTTATCAAAATTAATTAGTGCATGTTCTTAATATATACAGTTTAGTTTTATTTAAATAGAATTTTATCTTAATTTTGTTTTAATGTACTGAAATAAATACCCTTAAGGACGGTGGTGTATTGTAAAAGTAAACAAATCTATTATGAATATTCTTTAATGATTCATCCAAATTTACTTTCTCTTAAACATGTTATTGTTGTTTAGGTCATCACCCGAAAGCTGATTTGAACCTGTAGAGGTTTTACTAAGTAAAACGAGGAGTGAGGTGGTTTACATTTGCCTTCCTCACTGATTTGGTCTGGCTGTATAATGAAATTCATTACTGTCAGAGGAGATAACTCTGACTAGTGTCTTTTCCTCCTTTTCCTACTCTGTTATTAAACAATATCGAATATATCGATATATATATCATATATATCGAATATATTGTGACAATATCGAAGGAAGGAGTGGTTCTCGAAATTTCTAGTAGATTCATTCATGAAAATAGTAAATAGAGGATAATGGAGTGAAATAGTAACAATAAGTGACAATAGTTCTGTTTCTTATCACATGGTCAGTCAATGAAATGACTGAATCATTTAAGAACAGAAGAGGTAGAGGTGTAAAAGACACTAATCAGAGTTATCTTCTTTGAAAGTAATGAATTTCATTGTACAGCCAGACCCTGTGGTGAATGAAGTGAAGTTGTCATTTACAGAGTGGAAAATATGTGCTTTTCAGAGGGCCCGGCATGCTGATAAGCGTACGTTTCCACTCAGTGAGGAAGGCAATTGTAAACCACCTCACTCCTCGTTTTACTTAGTGAAACCTCTAGAGGTTCAAACCAGCCTTTCGGCTGTTGACCTAAACAACACAACAAGTGACAATAGGACAAGAGTAACAATGAGGTGGCTATAAAGGTATGCCTATTCATGAAAGTTGTTTGAAAGGACACTGCGCTATTGTCTATGAAAAGGTCGCTCTGTAGCAACTTCTATTTACAAAAGACCTATTGTTGACTTATTTACAATGGATTTTTCTAGCACTCACTTATAAAGGGTTATTTTTTTGTACCTTACTATTTGTTCGGTGTTTTTCGGGAAGGTTCTTTTGATTCACTATAAAAGAGACCCCCGAGTGCGGTCAGCAGTTAGTATTCGTTTCATCTTTGACGAGTGACTACGGGCGTTGTGCAGGCCGCGTTCCGAGCATTGTGTTGGTCAACGATTGTTATACTGTCTTTGTTTGTGTGTGTATTGTGAAAAGTTAATGTGATCTGTATTAAATTCAGTTTTTGTGTATTCAGTTTCATTTTGTATGTGTAATCTTATAAAATTGATTGTAAGTAGTGCTAAGTAAATTATTAAGTTATTTATTGTTTATTATGTATTTTGTTAATCGTTTAGTGTAATAAATATTTGTAATTGTAAACTTTAGTGTAATAATTATTAAATGACCTAGATCCCGAAACGGACCTTAGCGATAAGTGTCATAATACGTTTTCTTAAAATCCAGTTTAGTTTTATTTAAATAGAATTTTGTCCTAATTTTGTTTTAATGTACTGAAATAAATACCATTAAGGACGGTGGTGTATTGTAAAAGTAAACAAATCTATTATGAATATTC
The DNA here is from genome assembly GCA_035578175.1 of Catonia carolina. NCBI lineage: Eukaryota > Metazoa > Arthropoda > Insecta > Hemiptera > Achilidae > Catonia > Catonia carolina. The sequence goes on from JAQMRL010000015.1 coordinate 16,735,285, forward strand.
CTGAACGATTCATCCAATTTTACTTTCTCTTACCATGTTATTGTTGTTTAGGTCATTAACCAAAAGATTGGTTTGAACCTCTAGAGGCTTTACTAACTAAAACTAGAAGGAGGTGGTTTACAATTGCCTTCTTCACTGAGTGGAAAAGTATACTTACCAGCATATGGAGCCCTTTAAAAAGCATCTACTTTCCACCCTGAAAATGACACCTTCATTTTATTTATCACAGCTTCTGGCTGTATAATGAAATTCATTATTTGTAGAATGAACTTGACCTACATTTTGTTTGATGGACAAGGTCGAACAGACAGGTTGACCACTACTTAATTTTTAAGTAGAAAAGATCAAATCTAGTAATACCTGGTATATAAATTTGTTAAAACTTTTAAATAATATTAATAGCTTTATAATGTATAGATACTAGTAAATAATAATAGTTTTTTATTTTTATTTAATAGAATATCAGTTAATTTTCAATCATTTATTTTATAATTTGTAACATACGAACAACGAGATTAGAAATGAGTAGGCCTACTACTTTATCAAAATGAATAACTAAATCATATTTAGTAAAAAGTAAATTAAAAATCGAAATTAGGATAAAACATTTAATTAAAAACATTTATAACTATAGTAATATACAGTGTATATTTTTAAACAGTGATCCGATTTTTCTGAACAGTTTTAAAATATTCAATCAAAATTCAAAGATGAGGTAGTGGCTTGAATCATGAAATCGTCGAGCGGTACGCCATCAAGCATCCGTACCGAACGCATTATGTGAACGCTCCAGTAAAAATTAAAAATCATAATAGTTAAAGATACTAATCTATGTCAAATAATGTATCAACGAGTGGACAGAGTTGTGAGCTATATTATATAGTAAAATTTTCAATGGAAGTTCGGAAAATAGATTGAATTACTTAAAGTTTGAAATAGCAAGATTCCAGTTTTGTAGACCGACGCTATCAAACAACGCTTCATTCATGTTCAAGAAATTATAACGGGAACCGGTAAAAGTCAACTCAATATTTATTTTTATTAACTGATATCACTATAAAATTCTATTTATCAATTTATAAAGAAGTCAAAATTAATTAATAATCAAAATTTCTAAATATAAAACCAGTATTACATTTACATTTAAATAGTACCGATATTCTTTTGTTTTATTCAAAATTTTCAATTGTTGTACTTTGTAAGTTAGTAGAAAAAACAATAAACAATTATAATTCAATATACCCTGAGATTAATTTAATTTAAATTCATTATTTTGTTATAATAATAATTATTTAATTTATTTTTTTTATTTAATTAAACGTCTTAAATCTAAATTGTGTCTATTTATTTTATTTTTAAATTGTACAACCGTAGTGTTGCTACATATTCTAAGTAGAGGTAACTTTGCCCATAACGGGCAGGTGGAGTGTTAACTTAATTGCACTCGTTCTGTTGGTTCCAGGGCTACAAAAAATAGTTCTGTTTCCTATCACATATTCAGCCAATTGTATGATTGAACTATTTAAGAACAAAAGAGGTAGAGGTGTAAAAGACACTAGTCAAGAGTTATGTCAAGTCTGAGAGTAATGAATTTCATTATAGACAGACAGACCCTGTGGTGAATGCACGGACTTAGTATGATAGGGACGGAGCGTACGTATCTTAATACACGCAACGAAACTGTGTCCAACTCCGGCCACTTGGAGAAAAGAGAAGGTTGTATAAATTTAAAAATCGAGCTAGGGTCGCCTCCTACTCCTTACATTCTCAGTTACATGTATATAGGTGCTATCTGCATATACCTGCTGCGCGCATCTTATTAAATATAGCTCAGTCTTTGGTTTGGAGTGGGAGTTGGGCCTAGCTCACTTTTCTCTGTTTCTCTTTTTTCCGTATCCCCTCTTTAGACACAGATTTTTGAATTTACGCTCCGTCCCTATCATACTAAGTCCGTCGGTGAATGACGTGAAGGTGTCATTTGCAGGGTGGAAAGTAGATGCTTTTCGAAAGGCCTGGCATGCTGATAAGCATACTCTTTCAACTCAGTGAGGGAGGAAATAGTAAACCATCTCTCTTCTTGTTTTTACTTAGTAAAACCTCTAAGTAAAAACAAGACACTAGTCAGAGTTATTTCAGCTCTGAGAGTAATGAATTTCATTATACACAGACAGACCCTGTGGTGAATGAAGTGAAGGTGTCATTTGTAGGGTGGAAAGTAGATGCTTTTCGAAAGGCCTGGCATGCTGATAAGCATACTCTTTCAACTCAGTGAGGGAGGAAATAGTAAACCATCTCTCTTCTTGTTTTTACTTAGTAAAACCTCTAAGTAAAAACAAGAAGTGAGGTGGTTTACTATTTCCTCCCTCACTGAGTTGAAAGAGTATGCTTATCAGCATGCCAGGCTTTTCGAAAAGCATCTACTTTCCACCCTACAAATGACACCTTCACTTCATTCACCACAGGGTCTGTCTGTGTATAATGAAATTCATTACTCTCAGAGCTGAAATAACTCTGACTAGTGTCTTGTTTTTACTTAGTAAAACCTCCCGTCTGCATTAGCAGTAATAGCAGAACAATCGGACGTTAAACCAAAATAAAAAAATCTGGTGTGAAACACTCAATCAACTTTCTCTTGCCAAAGCAAATAATTAACAATAAACTTAACAATTGTAATAAAACATTAGAAATAAACAAAAAACTAAACTCAATAAACATAACCTTATTTTAATCATCAGAGAAAGACGCAAAATTAAAATCAGCCTCAGATTGGTTTAAAAATACGGAAATCACTCTTTCACGCTAAACTAGGCTCTGTAGAGAAAAATTCTCTAAATAAATGTTGTAGATCTCTTAATTTTCTATAAATTTAATGATATACACTTTTGTCGTAAAATGCATACTAAGACCGAAATCTTTAAAAAAATCGATTTTTCACACGTTTCGTGTGAAAAAAACAGAAAATCGCTAATTATCGCTAAACTAAGCGTTACACAAAAAAATGTTTAAATTAAAAGTTGTAGAATTTTAAATTCTCTACATTTTTTATTACATAAATTTTTGTGCTAAAACGCATAGTACAGCCGCAATCTAACAGCTTCACCACGAATTTTGGCAAACATGGCGCCTACCGTATCTTGTAAAGAATATAAAATTTAGTAAACCGGTCGATTTTTAAAAATCGTAGATGTATTTACTAAGTAACTCATTATTAGTATATTTATTTATTTATTTATTCGGTGTTTCACCGATTAAATTTGTAACCAGAAATTGTTTATTGTACTGTTTAATATTATCATTACTTTGGAATGTATGACGTTAATTTTCGAAAGGCTCTTAAACAATTATTTATTTATTTTTAATGTTCGTTTAACGTCGTAAATTTTTATTGAGTTTGTCATATCCATTTTCCCATTAAAGAAAATTCCATTTTAATTGTTCGCCGATAAACAGTAATTGAATTTTCAGAGAAGTTTCTTTCATATTTACTTTACCGTGTACTAATAATGTTTTCAACGATTTTGGTGGTGTATCTAAGTCAGCGTTGTTCATCAAAGGCTGATGGAGTGTTAAAACAATCGCAGTTGGCCTTGCAATTCTGGGTTTATAAGACAACTAGCATGCCCATAATAAACAGGTGGAGTGTCAGATTATTTGCACTCAATCTGTTCGTTGCAGGGCTAAAATAAATAGTTCTGTTTCTTATCACATGGTCAGCCAATTAAATGACTGAATCATTTAAGAGCAGAAGAGGTAGAGGTGTTAAAGACACTAGTCAGAGTTACCTCCTCTGAAAGTAATGAATTTCATTGTACAGCCAGACCCTGTGGTGAATGAAGTGAAGGTGTCATTTGCAGAGTGGAAAATATGTGCTTTTCAGAGGGCCCGGCATGCTGATAAGCATACTTTTCCACTCAGTGAGGAAGGCAATAGTAAACCACCTCACTCCTCTTTTTACTTAGTAAAACCTCTACGGGTTCAAACCAGCCTTTCGGCTGATGACCTAAACAACAACAAGAGAACTAGCAACCCCGCTTTTGTTTTACGGTAAACTAAATGTTTTTTTTTATTACGTTCTCTTGTCTATATGAATATATAGGAAGAGAAGTATTGTTTTCATGCCGATTTTAACAAATCCAGTTTTCACCGGATCTACACGTTTTCAGACATACCCCCTGAACCCAAAGAACATGTTTTTAGCGATTGGTCTGTGTGTGTGTGTGTGTGCGCGCGCGTGCGTGCGTGTGAATAGAATATCTCAAGAACTGAACATCGTACGAAATTGAAACTTAAGTTACATACCACTACCGGACCCGACAGGAACATTTTCATCAAAATCGGTTAACCGGAAGTAGTAGTTTATTCGTATCATTTTTCACTTTTTTGCGATTTTCTCAAAAACTGGTCCTACGATTTTTTTTTAAATCGCCTGGTTTACTCAATTTTTTATTCTCTACTAGAAAAGGTAGGCGCCATGTTTGCTGAAATTCTTGGTGAGGCTGTTTTTACGTAAAAAAATTGTTTTTTTTTTTAAGATTGCGGCTTTAATATGCATTTAAGCGCAAAAATTTATATAATAAAAGTTGTAGGTAATTTAAAATCCTACAACTTTTATTTCAAACATTTCTTTTGTATATAACAATTAGTTTAGCGATAATTAGCGATTTTCTGTTTTTGCTCTTACGAAAACGTGTGGAAAGTCGACGTTTGTAAGATTTCGGCCTTAGTATGCATTTTATGACAAAAGTGTATATAATCAAATGTATAGAAAATTAAAAGATCTACAACTTTTATTCAGAGCGTTTTTCTCTTCAGAGCCTAGTTTAGCGTGAAAGAGCGATTTTCCGTATTTTTAAGGCAAACTGAGATCGATTTTCATTTTGCGTTTTTCATATATAATTAAAATTAGATTATGTTTATTGAGGTTAGTTTTTTATTTATTTCTAATGTTTTATTACTAATGTTAGGTTTATTGTTAATTATTTGCACTGGCAAGAGAAACTTTTATTATTTGCACTGGTTGTGTGAGTGTTTCACACCAGATTTTTTTTATGTTCGTTTAACGTGTTAATTTTTTATTGAATTTTTCATTTTTATTTGCCCGTTATCGAAAATTCCATGCAAAGAATTTTCTATTGTATCAAGGTACATTGGTATGATGCGCCGTGGTAACGTACAAAGTTTTTCTTCAGTATGAACCCACCTCTTGTTACGTGTCTCCACAAGTACATACATGTTTAAAAATGGTAATAAAAGTTTATTTTTCTAAAATAATATTTTTTTTTTTACCCTTATGTGTGTACGTTGCAATCAGTTCAATTGAAAACAATAAGCAACCCCATGACCCAGTGAGATGAGGATTGTGTGAATGATGTGTAAATGAGGTGTATTCTTGTATAGACCCAGGCCGACCATTCATGAAATATTATGGTTAATTTAACCGCAAACATCAAAATACACCGGTAACCTTTTCTGCTAGTATTCAAATCCGTATAAAAGTAACTAAAGTTCAGCCTCTCTTAGTTTGCTCCTAATGTAAACAAATAATGACGTCACTGAGCATGCGCATTATATCAAAATGTGTACACGCTGATTAAAAAGTAACAACAAAATACTTTCAAAAGTAATTAAATACAAAATTCTTTTAAAAGTATTTTTCTAACTGAAATTGTTAGGCCTACATCATATCATGACTGATGTTTTTAGTACTTTAAGTACTTATAATTTAAAAAATAGTTAACTTAACAGGAATACGACATCCGTAAAGTCGTAGACTCTAGCGTGCACCCTGTAGTAGGTGGCTTTTGTTTGTTGACAGTAGGAGCAAACTAAGAACAGCTCAACTGTACCTATACTAGGATTTGAACCAGGAATCTTCGTCACCGAAAATCAGCTGTTAAACAGCTGACTCGCGGCGACGACTTTATTTCTAGACCAACCCGGTCGGTTAAAATAAAGGTTTATGAATCAAAAAGTTATTCTGAAAATGATTCTCTCTGTTGGAATTTTTTAATGTCATATTCTCATCGGATGTTTTTTTTATCTGTTATATATTTAAACTAATCCTATATAATATGAATTTTCATCATGTTTATTTGATTTATTACTTTTTCTCGTTGTTAAGATAAAAATCGTCATAAGATTGGAATTTTTTAAAAGTGTTTCAAAGATGATTCAGTTCTTAATTTCGTTTAAAAAACTTTTATGAATTTTTATTTTATTAGTCATGGTGTTTTACTTTAAACTCAAATATAAATTATTTTATTCCATGTTAGTTTCATACATTTGTCACACAATTTGAAATGACCATTTTTATTATCATGGTAAATTTTCATGATAATATTTATATACAGTGAAGCTTCAGTTATCCGAACTAATTGGGACCAGAACGGTTCTGATAATAAAATAGTTCGGATAATCGAATACGCTGCTTATTATAATACAGATGGAGTGTTAAATTATTTGCATTCAATCTGTTAGTTGTAAGGCTAAAAAAAAAAATCTGGTGTGAAACACTCACGCAACTTTTTCTTGCCAATGTAAATAATTAACAATAAACCTAACAATAGTAATGAAACATTAGAAATAAACGAAAAACTAACCTCAATAAACATAACCTAATTTTAATCATATATGAAAGATGCAAAATGAAAATCAACCTCAGTTTGGTTTAAAAATACGGAAAATCGCTCTTTCATGCTAAACTAGGCTCTGTAGATAAAAACTCTCTAAATAAAAGTTGTAGATCTTTTAATTCAAGTTTCTATAAATTTTTTTATATTCACTTTTGTCGTTAAATGCATACAAAGGCCGAAATCTTAAAAAAATCTATTTTTTACACGTTTTCGTGAGAGAAAAAAACAGAAAATCGCTAATTACCAGAAAATTACTAAGCGTCATACAAAAAAATGTTTGAAATAAAAGTTGTAGAATTTTTTAATTCTCTACAACTTTAATTAAGTTATATAAATTTTTGCGCTAAATTGCATATTAAAGCCGTAATCTTAAAAAAATTTTTTTTTACGTGAAAACAGCCTAACCAAGAATTTCAGAAAACATGGCGCCTACCCTATCTTGTAGAGCATAAAAAATTGAGTAAATGAGGCGATTTTAAATCGTAGGACCAGTTTTTGATCAAATCGCAATAAAGTGAAAAATTATATGCTACGAATAAACTACTACTTTCGGTTGACCGATTTTGATGAAAATGATCGTGTCGGGTCCGGTAGTGGTATGTAACTTAAGTTTCAAGTTCCAAGTTTGTACGATGTTCCGTTCTTGAGATATTTTGTATACTCACACACACACACACACACACACCAATCGCTAAAAAAGATTTTTTTTGGGTTCAGGGGGTCTGAAAACGTGTAGATCCGGTGAAAACTCGATTTCGAAAAATCGACATGAAAACAATACTTTCCTTCCTATATATTCATATAGGCAAGAGAAAGTAATAAATTAATAAAAAATTTCAGTTGAAACGAAATCAGTGTGACAGTTTTATGACCCAAGTAATTATTACAAATAAAAACTAAAAAAGTTATTGAAAGTAGGAAATCACTAAAAAGAAAAAATACACTTAAAAACTAAAAGTGTTTTTAAGAGTCAATTGATTTGTTTGTCTTCTTCTTAATTTTAAGTACAGTAGTCTTAAATAGAATTTATTTCATACAAATATTTAAATAATTCTCGTATCTACCAATAGAGTGGTTGTTTAAAAAAAACAACGTCGGAATTTTTAGAGTAATTGTATGTTTCAATTAACTTTCGCTTAAGTGAACTTCGTCATTAATTTTTCAACAAAAAAATTGTTAAGAATTTTAAAAGTTTTAAAAAGTTCGTAGGATTTATTTAAATTATTTAATGAATGCTTAGAATTGAAAATTTTATCACTATTTGTTTAAGTAGTTATAAAATTCCGTTACTTTCCTTTACGCAACAATGTCCGTGAATCGTGGGTTTTTTTCGTGTGTACGTATGTAAAATATCACGAGAAGGAGAAAGTGATAGAACTTAAAAGTACGTGTGAACTGTTTTACTAAAGGCTCAGTGAGTCATCTAAAGGTGAATTATTTAAATGAGTCAATTTTAATCTTAGATTAAATTTTGTTTTACAAATTTCTGTTGTTTAGGGTTGGTGGTTGTAAAATAAAAAAACCTTTTTAAAAAGTCAGTTAACTTAACTCATAACCCACCGGGTTGGTCTAGATGTAAAGTCGTCGCCAAAATCAGCTGTTTAACAGCTGATTTTCGGAGACGAAGGTTCCTGGTTCAAATCCTAGTAAAGGTAGTTACTTTTATACGGATTTGAATGCTAGACAGTAGTTACCGGTGTACTTTGATGGTTGGGGTTCAGTTACCTGTACTCTCTCAGGAATGGTCAGCCTGAGTCTGTACAAAACTACACTTCATTTACTTGTCATACATAATTATCATCCTCATCTTATTGGGTAATGGGGTTGCTTATTGTTCTGAATTGAACAGATTGCAACGTACACACATTAGGGATTAAAAAAAAGTCAGTTATCAACCTATTTTTTTGAGATGTTTGTTAATAATAATGTTATTTATGTCATCAGCCAAAAGTCTGGTTTGAACCTCTAGAGGTTCTACTAAATAAAACGTGGAATGAAGTGGTTTACCATGTCTTCCTCACTGAGTGCAAAAGTATGCTTGTCAGCATACCAGGCTCTCTGAAAAGCATCTGCTTTCATAATGAATTTCTTTGTTATACAGCCAGACCTTTTAGTGAATGAAGTGAAGGTGTCATTTACAGGGTGGAAAGTGTATGATTTTCCGAGGACCTGGCATGCTGATAAGCATAATTTTCTACTCAGTGAATGTTGGGATAGGTATACCATCTCTCTTTTCGTTTTACTTAGTGAAACCTCTATACCAGTGATTCTCAACGTTTTTTGCTCCGCGACCCCCAAATAGTAAAAACAAATTAAATCAATATTTATGACACTCAACTTCACACTTCTGAATCTATCCGTTAGGTTTATATCTAGATAAGAGGCTCACGTGGAATGTACACGTGGATAAAACGAGAAAGGCACTCCAGGACAGATTCAAACAGTTGTACAGACTTCTTTCTCCCAAATACAAGTTACCAATTACATCTAAATTAACCATTTGCAACTCCTACCTTCGGCCAATATGGAGCTTTACTGCTTTACTACTGTGCAAAACCATCGGTATCAGCAAAAATTCAGCGTTTCCAATCCAACCTTTTGCGGAGGATAGTTAACGCCCCCTATTATGTAACCAATAAAACGCTACACTCAAGACCTAAACGTACCCTACATAAATGACGTTTTCTTAAAACTCTCTACAAAATTTAGGAAGAAACTCGTAAATCACCATAAATGGATGGCACGTTTCATAAAATTTGCAGCCACTTTTCGTAGTGTTTGCTCATTACCCATTGATATCAAATCTGGCTACGCATACTCTCCCAAACAATCCAATAAGATGTCTAAAACGTCGATGTAGCTGGGACCTCATCAATTAACGTAGTACTGTAATTGACTATCCATTACAGTGTTCTAAATGCTGCACTTAATGCTACACTTATCTATTCACGTCGGAGTTCTGTCACTGAACTGTGTCTCCACTCACGTTTATTTATCATGTTATTTTTTTCCAAATTTTGTGTTATCACATTCACTTATTGTTTCCAACAGATTGTGATTTTCCTAAATAGAGAGAGAGAGAAATATAAATATAATATTATATAATCAAACTGCACTAATTTTGTGTCTTTAAAAATATATACTGACAGTAAAAATAAATAAATGGATTACAACTATTGCTAACGGGTGTTTCAAAAAGGACGCACTTCGAAGTTTGAGAACGCTAATTTATTACATTAAGTAAATTATACGGTATGAAATTTTTACCTTTATAACATTCAGATTACCTTTAAAACTTCACAATAAATGTTCAAAATGACTTCCTCCGCTTGTAATGCAAGTTCGGACACGTTTCATAACATTTGCAGCCACTTTTCGTAGTGTTTGCTCATTAATGTTTGTAATCTCACTTTCAATATTAGCCTTCAAATCCTTCAATTGTATGAGGATTGTTTTTGAAAACCTTACTCTTTAAATTCCCCCAAAGAAAAAAATCCGCAGGAGTAAGATCTGGGGATGTTGGTGGCCACAATCCTTTTGATATCACACGATGGCCAAAAAATTCTCGTAACATATTCAGCGTTTCAGTAGAAGTATGGCACGTTGCGTTATCCTGCTGAAACCAACAACCTCGATCGTGTAATTCTAACAACGCTATAAATTGTTCAATTAAGTTGCGGTACACCACGCCATCTACAGATGAGTCAAAAAATAAAGGCCCAACAATACGACGCCGGGAGATCGCTCACCAAACACCAATTTTTACGTGCGTGTAGTGGACGTTCATGAAATGTGTGAGGATTATGAGCGCTCCATATTCGGCAGTTTTGGCTGTTGATGTAACCATCCAAGTGGAACCATGCTTCGTCACTGAAATAAACACGATCCAATATTTCAACACCGTTGTCATTAACAAGAGAACGTATCCAACTACAATACTGTATACGTTTCCCATAGTCAACTTCTTTCAGTTCATGAACGACACCGATGCGGTAAGGATGCAGATTTAATTTTTTTGTAGCCCTTAAAGCGGAAGATAGTGATAATCCAGCCTGTGAAGATAACTTTCTACTTATATATTAGATACTTTGCCGGGTGAGGTAGTCAAACGTTGTTTCACATCGTCCAAAACTTGTTCTGTTAACACTGATGGTCGACCTGTGCTTTTCCGATCCTGTACACTGCCAGTCTCACGAAATTTATTAATCAGACGCGATATTGTGGTGTTATTAGGTACTTCAGAATTGGGAAATTTTAACTGGAACTCGTCTTTCACTCGTTCGTAAGATTTATATGCGCAATAACTTTCAATAATAAAAACACGTTCATCCTTTGAAAGAAGCATGTTTGAACTTATACAGACACTGCAGACACAAATGAATACTGGGATAGCACTACAGTACATGTCAGTAATACACAATGGGTCAACAATGAGTACGGTAGTGCCAACTGTTATTTGGGGGAAAAAAATATTCCCTATGCAGAAAATATTAACCCTTAAACTTCGAAGTGCGTCCTTTTTGAAACACCCGTTATTTTTATAGTAGCGACGTGTATGAACATTCATGTATGACGTGCACATAAAACTGTATCCTGATAGATTATCTGTATATGACTGTAGGTAAAAATTTCTGGTAGCGTAAATGTGTGTAAATTTTGAAAATTAATTCACGTTAAGGAAGTTTATTTCACAATTATGACGCATACTATTATTGTACGTATGGGGGTTGTACTGATTAAATTTTAGCACAAGATTTAACCCTTAAAAATGACTCAACCAAAAGTGGGTTGTTACCATCATTTTTAACGTCTCGTGACTATTCTATTGCCGTACAATGACGCCTTCTATTTTTACTTTTTCTTGCCTATATGAATATATAGGGAGGAAAGTATTGTTTTTATGTCGATATTTTGAAATCGAGTTTTCACTGGATCTACACGTTTTCAGACCCCTGAATCCAAAAAACGTTGTGATGGTAATGTGTGTGTGTGTGTGCGTGTGTGTGTGCACAAAATATCTCAAGAACGGAATATCGTACGAGCTTGAAACTTGAAACTTAAGTTACATACCACTACCAGACCCGACACAAACATTTTCATCAAAATCGGTCAACCTGAAGTAGTAGTAGTTTATTCGTGTAATTTTTCACTTTTTTGCGTTTTTCCCAAAAACTGGTCCTACGATTTTGTTTTTCAAATCGCCTCATTTACTTAATTTTTTATGCTCTACAAGATAGGGTAGGCGCCATGTTTGCTGAAATTCTCGGTGAGGCAGTTTTCACGTAAAATTGTTTTTTCAAGATTGCGGCTTTAATATGCATTTTAGCGCAGAAATTTATACAATAAAAGTTGTAGAGAATTTAAAACTCTACAACTTTTATTCGTAACATTTTTTAGTATAACGCTTAGTTTAGCGGTAATTAGCAATTTTCTATTTTTTTCTCACGAAAACTAGTGAAAATCTGTTTTTTTTTTAAGATTTCGGCCTTAGTATACATTTTACGACAAAAGTGTATAATCAAATATATAGGAAATTAAAAGATTTACAACTTTTATTTAAAATCTTTTTTTGTGCAGTGCCTAGTTAAGCGTGACAGAGCGATTTTCCGTATTTTTAAGCTAAACTGAGGTTGATTTTCATTTTGCGTCTTTCATTCATGATTAAAATTAGGTTATGTTTATTGAGGTTAGTTTTTGTTTATTTCTAATGTTTTATTACTAATGTTAGGTTTATTGTTAATTATTTGCATTGGCAAGAGAAAGTTGTGTGAGTGTTTCACACCAGATTTTTTATTGCTGTGTTTATACTATTATATTAGCGACGTGTATGAACATTCATGTATGACGTGCACATAAAACTGTATCCTGATAGATTATCTGTATATGACTGTAGGTAAAAATTTCTGGTAACGTAAATGTGTGTAAATTTTGAAAATTAATTCACGTTAAGGAAGTTTATTTCACAATTATGACGCATACTACTATTGTACGTATGGGGGTTGTACTGATTAAATTTTAGCACAAGATTTAACCCTTAAAAATGACTCAACCAAAAGTGGGTTGTTACCATCATTTTTAACGTCTCGTGACTATTCTATTGCCGTACAATGACGCATTCTATTTGTAATGATCAATTTTATGATAATGAACTAAGATGAATGATCAAGTTTTTGTAACGGTCGAAATGGAATTGTTTATGTCTAAATGAGGATTTAATAATTATGTTGTGACGTAATGGCCGGAGAGTAAAAGAAGGAAAATAGATGATAAAAAATAAAGATGATTTTAAATCGTGTATATAAAAACCGGTCATATTATCGTGGTAAGTTTATGATGATGTAGATATTAAAAGTTGATTCAGTTACTATTTACCGGTTGTCGGAGAAATCTTATTTCATAGAATACTACTAAATAATTATTAATAATAATCTGTGGAAAGCGCATGTTTTAAATCTCAAAAAATACTTACGTCTTCTCATACATAGGTTTTATCATTTACAATATATGTGTCTCAGATCTTTATTGAAGCAAATGTATTTTGCTCTTGTACACTCACGGTTGTCGTATGGAATTGCATGTTGGGGTAGTACATACATTACTCACATTAAATCTGTGATTAATCTACATAAATCTTTTCTATACACTATTAATGGTTACAAAAAGTGCGATCGTATGTGCCTGTTCCAGGAATTTGGAGTTCTTCCTTTAAGGCATTTATTTGTTTTCAAGGTTCTGATACAATTTCTTTTGGGCTTGTGGTAACCGTGAAGTAATAATTGATCCCAATAAACCCAATTATGGTACTAGGAATGCTGGAAAAATTAAGACTAGAAAACCAAATAGTACATTTTTTCAGAAGTCATTTCTCTATCTTGAGAGGCGATTCGTTAACGTACTTCCACCCCATATACACAGTATTATGTCACCACATCTATTAAAACATAAACTAAAATATCATATAATATCGATCTGTGAGCAAGAACTTGAGAAACTTTTCCAGGTCTTAAAATAACTGTTTTATTAGTTTTTAATTTTCTCTTTGCGACAGTTTAACTGTCTCTTTATGCTCATTTATTGAATTAATTTCGTATAAAGTTAAAATATTTAAGTTGTGTTAGTTAAAATATATTATTGTAAAGTATGTTGTTGTTTAGGTCATCAGCCTGGTTGGCTGGTTTGAACCTGTAGAGGTTTTACTAAGTAAAAACGAGGAGTGAGGTGGTTTACCATTGCCTTCCTCACTGAGTGGAAAAGTACGCTTATCAGCATGCCGGGCCCTCTGAAAAGCACATATTTCCACTCTGTAAATGACACCTTCACTTCATTCACCACAGGGTCTGGCTGTATAATGAAATTCATTACTTTCAGAGGAGATATCTCTGATTAGTATCTTTTACACCTCTACCTCTACTGTTCTTAAATGATTCAATCATTTAATTGGCTGACCATGTGATAAGAAACAGAACTATTTATTTTAGCCCTGCAACGAACAGATTGAATGTAAATAATTTGACACCCGCCTGCCTGTTATGGGCAAACTAGATAAACACTAAAAAAATACGAAAAGGCTTTCTGTTATTTCTTTATTCGTTCGGTCCTGGGTTGTTGTTTATATATGCGGTCCTGGGTTCGAATCCCACTCAGGCATGGCATTTTTTCATACGTTACAAAATATCATTTCATCCTTCACCGTCTGCATTAGCAGTAACTGCAGAACAGTCGGACGTTAAACAAAAAAAAAAAATTTATTCGTTCAATTTCCTTAAAAAACATGACTATCATTATTACTGTGACGTTATTGTAAGTTTATATCTGTGCGGATTTATAAAATATGTTCTTCATAGGGTTCACCTCTGTGATTGCCTTCTGCAAGACCATTTTTTTTTGTAGTTGTTCATTAGTTTGTTCATTAGTTTGTTGTCTTTTAATTCGTTTTACCCATTTTTTTGGAAACAGTTTTTGAGAAAATCGTAATGAGTTAAAAATTGAAATATTAAATAACTAATTCCATTTGACCGATTTTGATAAAAATGTTCGTGTCATGTCTCTTTGTGATACCTGACTTAAGTTTCTTGTTTCAAATTTGTAAGATTATCCGTTTTGGATTTATTTTCTTTGGGTTCGGGGTACCTCAGAACGTGTAGGCTATTTCTTAGGTCTTCCCAAGCCTCGCTTCCCTCTAGGCTTATATTTCCATGCTCGTAGAAAAAGTCTGTGTGCTGGCATGCGAAGTAAATGATTAGACCTGTTTCTCTTATACAAGGTGTGGCTATTAAATAACGAAACTGACGTAAAAAAATTAATTTTAATTTTATACATAATTACTTTTGTCACCTTCAATATACACTCCTTCTCTTTCCCTACAACGCTCCATGCGGATGTTCCATTGTTGGAAACAGTGCTGGAACTCATTGTCTGTTAGCTCCTTCAGGACACGTGCCGCGCTAAAATGTTTGTACTGATACTTTGTACGCGATTGAAAATGACCCAAATTCTTTGGAAACGAAGCGCCAATCCATGCACTGGAAGAGCCGAACTTCACAGAGAGCCAAAAAAGCACAAATGAGCAAGTCAAAATTTAAAGCAATGACGATTGTTTTTTTTATATCCATGGGATTGTGTACCTTCACTTGGTTCCTGAACGTCAAACAATTAATCAATATTACTCCTTGAGTTACTTCATAAACTACGTCAAAGAGTAAGGAAAAAACGCCCCGAAATGTGGAAGGACAAATCATCGGTTCTCCACCAAGACGATGCGTGCGCCAGCTCATTCCGCGTTATCTGTCAACAGGTTCATAGCCAAGTACAGCATCTCAGTGTGAGAATATCCACCTTATTCACCAGATCTTGCACGGTGTGACTTCTACCTGTTCCCTAAGGTGAAATGTGCATTAAAAGGTACAAGATTTGAGTCTGTGGAAGCTGTATAAGAGAAAGCGGCACGTGTCCTGAAGGAGCTGACAGAAGATGGCTTCCAGCACTGTTTCCAACAATGGAGAATTCGTATGGAGCGTTGTAGGGATAGAGAAGGAGTGTATATTGAAGGTGATAAGTGATTATGTATAAAATTAGAATTAAAGTTTTTACATCGTCAGTCTCGTTATTTAATAGCCACACCTCGTATATTTTTAACGATTCAGAGTGACTGAACGTTTAACTCGGCGCGTATAACTTCGTTACGTACTCTACAGGGTGATTCACGAAGATACGCAGAAACTTTGGGAGCTCATTGTACATGTAAAAATAATGAAAAAAGTTTATATAAACATGGCTCCGGAAATGCTTCGTTACCGAGTTACGGCTAGCGAAAGATTTCAGCTCACCAGGTCAAATGAGGTCTTCCTGAAACTCTGGTAAGGTAGATTAAGGGGCTAATTCAATCGTTTCTTATGATTTTTGACCTGATAAATTGAATAAAACAGGTCCCAGAACTGTAAGTTAAATAGTTTTTGAGAAAACCAGTGTTAAATGCAAAAAATGGAGTGAAAAAAACACATTTTTTCATCTTAGTTTTTCCGGTTAATTTTACTTTGTACTCTTATGAATAAAAATTCATTTAATTAAACATCTATTTGCTTTCTGTGTACTTAATTTACACCGGTTTGTTCAGAATAAAATTTTCTACATGTTTTATTCAAAAATTTTAACTGTTTCTTGGTGAAATAGTTATTCATGCCCAAAGATGAAAAATGTGTTTTTCACTCCATTTTTTGAATTTGACACTGGTTTTCTTAAAAACTTTTTAACTTACAGTTCTGGGACCTGTTTTATTCAACTTATCAGATAAAAAACCATTAGAAATGATTGAATTCGCCCCTTAATCTACCTTACCAGAATTTCAGGAAGACCTCATTTCACCTGGTGAGCTGAAATCCGGGCGAAAATTTCGCTAACCGTAACTCGGAAACGAAGCATTTCCGGACCCATGTTAGTATAAACTTTTTTCATTATTTTTACATGTACAATGGGCTCCTAAAGTATCTGCATATCTTCGTGAATCACCCTGTATCAAACCGGGTAAAATTAAAACAAAACATAATACATTTTTTTAATATTTTATATAGGGCAAGAGAGAAAGAGCTGAGAGAAAGAGAGGGGAATAGAGAGAGAGTGTGAGAGAGATAGAGTGAAAGGGGGGATTGAGAGAGAGTGTGAGAGTGAGCGAGTGTGAGTCTGTTTGCGTGCGTGTGTGTGTGTGTGTGTGTGTGTGTACGCGCGCGTGCGTGCGTGTGTGTGAGAGAGAGGGGGGTGAGAGAGAGAGAGAGTGCGTGAGAAGGACAGGGTATTTGATACGCTGTTAAACCATGTCAATCCCAATTACTTGAAACAATTGACGATATAATGTACAGGCATATGTTTGAATGGTGCGTCGTTCTAGTAGCGAGGTTAGGCGCACTTTATTGTAATTAACATCAGGTGTAAAGTGAATTAATAATAGTTTCATGATTTCCTTATAGCCTACCCGCCCCCTTTACTCTCCCTTCACACATCTATCTGTTGGCACAAACCTACGTATATATATGCACTAGGTATATATTTATCAATTGACAATTTCTCTACAAAAAAAGGGTGCAAAAAATGATTAGAATTTAATTTGCATAATGTTGCAAATCTTCTGCTAATCTTACGATTCGTATCCTTATTGTAACGACCTAATTATCCTTAAGGATAAATTATTATTTCAAATACTTTCCTGGTTTTGTACAATGTACCTATCTGAATAATTGTAGCTAGCGATTTTTTTCGTTTCTTTTTCGTATAGAGTCGTTATAGACGTAGACATTTATGCACGTTTTATTTAAGGAACCTGCGTTCTAATTAGTATTTTTTTCACTGTATGTAGGTTTCCTTACTTTTGTAAATCCGGTGTTCTGTTTTTGTTTTTCATGGAAGCTCTTGGTGTCGTCAATAAGTTTTCTGAATTTGGTTCTACACGTTTAGCCTGAATGATTTTCAGTATTTTAGTCCCCATAAAATACAGGTTCTGCCCATAACGGAGAGGTGGAGTGTCAAATTATGTACACTCACTCTGTTCGTTGCAAGGCTAAAATAAATAGTTCTGTTTCTTATCATTTGGTCAGCCAATTATATGACTGAGCTATTTAAGAACAGAAAAGGTAGAGGTGTAAAAGATACTAGTCACAGTTATCTCTTCTGAAAGTAATGAATTTCATTATACAGCCAGACCCTGTGGTGAATGAAGTGAAGGTGTCATTTGCAGAGTGGAAAATATGTGCTTTTCAGAGGGCCTGGCATGCTGATAAGCATACTCTTTCAACTCAGTGAGGAAGGCAATGGTAATCCACGGTAGCCATAGTATGGCTTACTATTATTATCGGAGGGAGGGAGGGAGTCGCGAAATATTAATTTCATATTTTTTACTATTTGGGAGTCGCGGAGCAAAAAAGGTTGAGAATCACTGCTCCAGAGGTTCGAAACAGTCTTTCGGCTGATGACTTTAACAAAAACCACAAAAAAATTTCAGATTCATTTAAGAACAGAAAAGGTAGATATGTTAAAGACACTAGTCAGAGTTATCTCTTCTGAAAGTAATGAATTTCATAATAAAGCCAGACTGCAAACTACAACCTACAAACGAACTACAAACCTACAGGAAGAAGAGATATAGGACGACCGAGGAACAGATGGGTACCGGAACTGGTTCAAGAAACCTAATCCTTGGAAGTGAAGAAGAAGAAGAAGCCAGACTGTGGTGAACGAAGTGAAGGTGTCATTTCCACGGTGGAAAGTAGATCCTTTTCACAGAGACTGACATGCTTATAACCACAGACTATTTTTACTTTCTCTTACCTATGTGAATAAAGTATAGGAAGGAAAGTATTGTTTCATGTCGATTTTACGAAATCGAGTTTTCACCGGATCTACACGTGTTCAGACCCCCGAACCCAAAAAACATGTTTTTTAAGCGATTGGCCTGTGTTTGTGTAAACAAAATACAGTAGAGTACCGATTTTCCGTGGATCGTTTAACCGGGGTTTGGATTAACCGTGCGATCACTAGAATTTTTTTTTTTTTTTTTTGGTTTAACGTCCGACTGTTTTGCAAATTGCTGCTAATGCACACGGTGAAGGATGAAATTAATTTTTTGTAACGTATGAAAAAATGCCATGCCCGAGTTGGCCTCGAACCCAAGACCTCGTGATGAGAGGCGAGCACGTTACCAACAACGCCAACGCGGCCGGCTAGAAAAATTAATTATGTACTGGATAACTTTTACAAATTAAAACTTTTCAACTCCCGACATTTTCGTCATTGTAATTATCACAATTATTGTGATTTACTACGATAATATTGTTCGATTACGACAACAATGAGCAGGTACATTAATGTAGACATAAACTAATTTCGTATTGTAGTATCTTTGTTTCGTATCGAAACAAAGTAAAATAACAGATTTTTTGTGATTTTTTTTGTTACGTAGTTTAAGGTAAGATTTATATAAATTTGTGTAGTAAATATTTTTATTTCAATACCATTTGTTTATATATTTCCGATATCCGATAGTATTAACATCTATTATTCAGTAGAATAAAACATACGCGTAACTGGTGGTTTTGTTTATGACGTAGGTGGTCTCGACCGATTGGGTTATATTATCCGTGTTTTCCGGTTATCCGGTATAGTTATCCCCCTAATTACCACGGATATAATCGGTATTATACTGTATCTCAAGAACAGAACATCGTACGAACTTGAAACTTAAGTTAGATACCACTAGAGGACCCGACACGAACATTCTCATCAAAATCGGTCAACCGGAAGTAGTAGTTTATTTGTGTAATTTTTCACTTTTTTGCGAGTTTCTCAAAAACGGCTCCTACTATTTTTTTTTAAGATCGCCCCATTTACTACATTTTTTATGCTCTACAAGATAGGGTAGGCACTATGTCTGCTGATATTCTTGGTGAGGCTGTTTTCTTGTAAAAACATTGTTTTTTTTATAATTGCGACTTTAATATGTATTTTAGCGCAAAAATATATCTAAGTTAGTAAAAGTTGTAGAGAATTTAAAAACCTACAACTTTTATTTAAAACTTTTTTTGTATAACGCTTAGTTTAGCGGAAATTAGCGATTTTTTTTGTTTTTTTCTCACGAAATCGTGTAAATAAATGGAATTTTTTTAAAGATTTCAGCCTTATTATGCATTTTATGACAAAAGTTTATATAATCAAATTTATAGGAAATTAAAAGATCTACAACTTTTATTTAGAGAATGTTTCTCTACAGAGCCTAGTTTAGCGTGAAAAAGTAATATTCCGTATTTTTAAGCTAAACTGAGGTTGATTTTCGCTTTACGTTTTTCACTCATGATTAAAATAAGATTATGTTTTTTGAGGTTAGGTTTTTTGTTTATTTCTAATGTTTTATTACTAATGTTAGGTTATATTGTTAATTATTTGCATTGGCAAGAGAAAGTTGTGTGATTGTTTCACACCAGATTTTTTTAGTTAGTAAGGAAGGCAATGGTAAACCCCTCACACCTATATAATTCGCAATAAAGTAGACTAGCTTTTGTTTTTTTCTATCTAGATCTGCATTTTTTTTCTATCTCGTAGTATCGGTAATTGTACATAGGCCTACATAAAAAGTAATTTCCATATTTATATATTACTCGGTGTAATAGAAAATGTACATACATTTTCTATGAAAAAAAATCAGTTAAATATCTAACCCAATTACATAACCTCTTTAAAATGCCAACGATATTAAAATATGTCGGTTTATGATAATTCGATTCATAGTTGTTGTAATTCTAGAAAGATCTGTAAATTATGTATTCCGTATTTATAATCGGCTACGTAGTAACACCTTATGCAATCAACATAAATTCATTTTTTTAACATAAATTGATATCCTGTTGGTGTTAATTTTGTTCTTTTACTTTTTTTAAACGCTTTTATTTAACTTACTCTTGGATCCATCAAATCTTGCAACTTAAAATTTTAATACTTCTACCGTATCAATATGAATCAAACTTTGCACACTTGTTTATCATCGATGACAATACGCTGTGGAGGTGTTTGTAAATAAAAATTTAAAAATTTAAAAAAAAAATTAAAAAAAAAAAATTTTAAAAACGCTTTTATTTAACAATTACTTTAAAAAATTAACTAAAAAATAAATTAAAACAATTTACAAAAAAAAATTTACAAAAAAAATCACAGAAAAAAAAATTACAAAAAAATCAAAAAAAAAAATTAAAAAAAAATTTTTTTAAGAAACGCTATTATTTAACAATTAATCAAAAAGAAATGAACTAAAAAGAAAAAAAGAAAAAAATTTACAAAAAAAAAAATCGCAGACATTACAGTTAAAAATAAAAGCGTGGCGCATTAATATATATAATATTTTACAACGAATATTTTACAATAAATATTATATATATTAATGCGCCACGCTTTTATTTTTAACTGTAGTCTGTGATTTTTTTTTTTGTAAATTTTTTTCTTTTTAGTTCATTTCTTTTTGATTAATTGTTAAATAATAGCGTTTCTTAAAAATATTTTTTTTTTAATTTTTTTTTTTGATTTTTTTGTAATTTTTTTTCTGTGATTTTTTTGTAAATTTTTTTTATTATTTAGTTAGTTTGTGATATGCACTTTAGGGAAATAGCGTAGGTAATGGCACCGCCACCCCTTGTAATTAATCATTTACTGTGTTGCCGGCCTTCAATACTTTCCCGGCCCTTGTCGGCGCGGTAAGCCCTTTGGCGGCGTACTGACAAACCTTTCGGCTGCGCACCGACAGCAACCTTTGTCATCAAGGCCGAGCCGGTAACCGCCCTATACCACAGAGCGCTCGGCAACTATTCAGGGTGATTCACGAAGATATGCAGAAACTTTGGGAGCCCATTGTACATGTAAAAATAATGAAAAAAGTTTATATAAACATGGGTCCGGAAATGCTTCGTTACCGAGTTACGGCTAGCGAAAGATTTCGCCCGGATTTCAGCTCACCAGGTTAAATGAGGTCTTCCTGAAATTATGGTAAGGTAGATTAAGGGGCGAATTCAATCGTTTCTTATGGTTTTAAACCTGATAAATTGAATAAAACAGGTCCCAGAACTGTTAGTTAAATAGTTTTTGAGAAAACCAGTGTCAAATCCAAAAAATGGAGTGAAAGAAACACAATTTTTCATCTTTGTTTTTCCGGTTAATTTTACTTTGTACAGTTATGAATAAAAATTCATTTAATCAAACATCTATTCGCTTTTTGTGTACTTTATTTACACCGGTTTTTTCAGAAAAAATATTTCTACGTGTTTTATTCAAAAATTTTAACTGTTTCTTGGTGAAATAACAGAGTTATTCTTGCCCAAAGATGAAAAAATGTGGTTTCACTCCATTTTTTTGCATTTGACACTGGTTTTCTTAAAAACTATTTAACTTACAGTTCTGGGACCTGTTTTATTCAATTTATCAGATCAAAAACCATAAGAAACTATTGAATTCGCCCGTTTATCTATTTTACCAGAATTCCAGGAAGACCTCATTTCACCTGGTGAGCTTCAATCCAGGCGAAACTTTCGCTAGCCATAACTCGGTAACGAAGCATTTCCGGACCCATGTTTATATAAACTTTTTTCATTATTTTTACATGTACAATTAGCTTCTAAAGTTTCTACATATCTTCGTGAATCACCTGTATAAAGAGCGCTACACTGAGCCGAGAGATTCAATTCCGATCCAGACAGCAGACAAGACGTCCACCATCGACACACGGCTACAGGACTCCAGCGTAGACTAATCGACGATCCCGCAAGACAGAAGATGCTTCCGCTCGCCGACCCGTCACCGTAAGCCGTCGACCGGACCGTCATCGCCCGCTGACGCGAGCGATGCCCACAGCGGTCCCTCGACCGAGCCTTACGCCCACCGGATCCGACGAAGCAGCCATCGACGCACTACTGCGAGGGAAGAAGATGATGTCTCCGCTGGACGACGACACTCCGTGTCGCCCTGTTCCTCGACGGCCACGACGACTACGACCGACGCTTCCCATCAAGACGGCCACCGCTTAAACGGCCTTTTTTCAGAAGGGTTAAACAGCCGCCGGCCGCATTGGCGAAGTTGGTAACGTGCTCGCCTCTCATCATGCGGTCTTGGGTTCGAATCCCATTCAGGTACGGCATTTTTTCGTACGTTACAAAAAACCATTTCATCATTCACCGTCTGCATTAGCAGTAATTGCAGAACAGTCGGACGTTAAACAAAAAAAAACCCTTTTTCAGGGCCACCAACAATTAAAGGTTTTAACTCGCCACTAAATGTGGCCATCCGGTGACAGTAATAACAATCGAAGCGTCACCGGATGGCGACATTAAGTGGCAAACCTTATTTGTTTGGCGGCCCTGAAAAGGGCCGTTTAAGCGTCGGTCGTAGTCGTCGTGGCGGTCGAAGAGCTGGGCGACACGGCGTGTCGTCGTCCAGCGGAGACATCATCTTCTTCCCTCGCAGTAGTGCGTCGAAGGCTGCTTCGTCGGATCCGGTGGGCGTAAGGCTCGTTCGAGAGACCGCTGTGGGCATCGCTCGCGTCAGCGGGCGATGACGGTCCGGTAGACGGCTTACGGTGACGGTCTGCGAGCGGAAGCATCATCTTCTCTCTTGCGGGGTCGTCGATTAGTCCTCGCTGGAGTCCGGCAGCCGTGTGCCGTGGTGGACGTCTTGTCGATGCTGTCTGGTGGAAGTGAATGGCTCGGTGTCTTGATCGGAATTGAATCGCTCGGCTCAGTGCAGCGCTCTTTATATAGCTACCGAGAGCAGTGACTGGCTTGGCCTTGATGACAAAGGCCTCTGTCGGTACGGAGCCGAAAGGTTTGTCGTTATGCCGTCAAAGAGCCCACCGCGCCGACAAAGGCCGGTAGATGTATTGAAGCCGGCAACACAGTATAGTACATTTGTTTTAGGAAGAAGCTTGTAAGGGGTGGGCGAGTAGGTAGACAAGGGATAGTTTCAACGGGGCAAGTGTTGTCTCCTTCTCACTTAATGATCATTCCCTCTCTTTCTAACTGTATACTACTGTTACAACTACAAGGTGCTTCCCCCACCACTAAACAGAACAGCTCAGCGGCACAAAGCGTTGGAGGGAGAGCTTCTAGCTAAAACAAATGACCTATAAATGATTAATTAGAAGGGGTGGCGGTGACAGTAGGAAAATTAATTTCCCATAACAGGCAGCTGGTGGGGGTGGCGGTGACAGTAGGAAAATTAATTTCCTATAACAGGCAGCTCGTGTGTTAACTTATTTGCACTCGATTTGCTAGTTCCAGGGCTACAAAAATAGTTCTTTTTCTTATCACATAGTCAGCCAATTATATGACTGAAGCATTTAACAACACAAGAGGTAGAGGTGGAAAAGAGACTAGTCAGTGTTATCTCCTCTGAAAGTAATGAATTTCATTATACAGCCAGACCTTGTACTGATTGAAGTGAAGGTGTCATTTGCAGGGTGACAGACTGTCTTACTTACATACGGTGATATCCAACACCTGGGGTTTTTTTTCTGTTTTCTTTTTAAATAGTAATAAGTAACTACTACGTTTTCTTCGCAATATGAAACGGTTCTCTTAACATTTTGCAAACAGCCGGTGGATTCGAAGGAAAGATTTAACAGTTGCGTCGAGGTCCAGTCTCCTCGATGTGCGAACATGCACGACGCGACTCGTTTTTCGGTCGAGTCGAAGTCTAGTCTTTTTGATCGCGTCGAGGTCGAGTTTCACCGGTATGAGAGCGGCCAAGGGTACGACCCGGACGTTGATATGAGGTCGTGTCGCAGTCGAGTATCACCGGTGGGAGACACCCTACGTGTCGGCTAAAAAATTTCCGTATTTTTAAGTCGAACAGAGGTTGATTTTCATTTAGCGTTATTCATTCATGATTAAAATTAGATTGGTTTTCGTTATTCATACTGGCAAATGAAATGCGTAAAAGTTTTTCGTATCAGATTAGTTGAAAAATGAACTGAATTTTGTTATAAATGGTGCTGACACACTTGTATAACAGATTACAAATTATTATGAACCTATAAGGAAAAATTAGTGAGATTTCTAACCCAATTGCATAATCCATTTGAATTGCCAACGATATTAATAAAATATGTCAGTCTATGTAAATATGAGTCTCATAAAATTCGTTGTGATTTTTAGAAAGATCTGTAAATTATGTGTGTCCGTAATTATTATTGAATATGTAGTAAGGTGTTATGCAACCGACATCTGTAAATACTTATCGTATTATAATACAGGAGGTGGTGGTAATACAGTAAAACCTCCATAAACGACCACATCTTCTAAGCGACCAACTCTCTAACCGACCAGTTCTTTTTCGGGAACCAAAATATTAACTATTCTGCCCCATAAAAATTTACTTCCGCTAAACGACCACTCTCTAATCCGACCGCGACCGGTAAAAAGAAGCAAAAGCGACCACTTTAATTTAATAATATAATAGAAATTAAAGGTAGATGTACAAACGTATGTAGGCTAATACAGAATATACATGGAGCAACACATTGATTTTCACATTAATTTTCTCCGAAGAGGTGAAACCATTAATGCGGCAAGGTATTGCGAAACCTTAAGAAAACTAAGGCGGGCAATTCAAAACAAACGGAGAGGAATGCTCAGTAATGGAATTGTGTTGCTCCATGACAATGCTCGGCCCCATACCGCTGTAGACACTCAAACATTGGTTCGACAATTCCGTTGGGAGCAGTTCGATCACTCGCCCTACAGCCCGGACTTGGCACCGTCTGACTACCACTTGTTCCTGCACATGAAGTGCGAGCTAGGCGGCCAACGCTTTGAAATCGACGATGAAGTGAAAACTGCCGTGGAGTCGTGGCTACATTCGTTGGCGGGAACCTTCTACGAAGAGGGTATAGACAAATTGATCACCCGCTACAAAAAGTGTTTGAACATCGGTGGAAACTATGTCGAAAAATAGTTTAACGTTTGGGCTTTCATGTAGAAATAAAATTGTGTTGAAAAAAAAATTGTTTTATTTGATTTTTTTTTTTAACATTTACTTTCTGAACACGCCTCGTAAAACAGGTTTACCCATTCAGGTACTTTGTACGGTGGTCTGATATTAGCACACTAACCTGTAAAGGGTTAAGCAAGTTTTACATTATGTGTAGTCGGCTATTAACAAGCACGATCTAATAATAAAAAATTTACAAAAAAAAATTTACAAAAAAATCACAGAAAAAAAAATTACAAAAAAATCAAAAAAAAAATAAAAAATTTTTTTTTTAAGAAACGCTATTATTTAACAATTAATCAAAAAAATGAACTAAAAATAAAAAAATAAAAAAATTTACAAAAAAAATTACAAAAAAATTGAAAAAAAATTAAAAAAAATTTTTTTTTAAGAAACGCTATTATTTAACAATTAATCAAAGAAAAATGAACTAAAAATAAAAAAATAAAAAAATTTACAAAAAAAAAATCACAGACATTACAGTTAAAAATAAAAGCGTGGCGCATTAATATATAGATGTATATTCCGGATGTATTTTACGGATGGGCTGGAAGAAGGCTTCTAAGCAATTTAATGTACCGAAGACCACCCTCATGAGGTTGTCAAAAATGAAATATGGTACTCCTGAGGAAGCTGCTAAAGCAAAAAGAGGTAGGGCTACAGTTCTAGGGAAAGATCTCGAATAGGAATTAGTTCAATATTGCCTTGCTATGGAGGCTTCCTTTTTTGGACTGACTCGTAACGACTTGAGAAGAATGGCCGTACAAGTGGCAGAAAAGAATAACTTAGACCATCCTTTGTAAAGACAACATTGCTGGTAAAAAGTGGGTAAGCCTTTTTCTTAAGCGACATAAAGCAACGCTGTCAGAAAGGAAACCTACTGGAACGTCCTACAGCAGAGCCCTTGGGTTCAGCAAAGAGAACATAGAGAAATTTTATAACCTTCTAGAAACCGTCTATGACAAACAAAAATTCACACCAGACCGAATCTTCAACGTCGACGAGAGTGGTATAACTGTAGTACAGTCTAAAGTACCTAAAGTAATTGGACTTAGGGGCAAAAACAGGTAGCTGCTTTGACATCAGCTGAACGTGGTGCCCTCATAACTGTAGTTGCCTGTATGAGTGCTAGTGGCTCATTTGTTCCCCTTTAGTAATTTTTCCAAGGAAAAACATGAGTGAGCAGTTAAAAAAGGGGGCTCCACCTGGAACACAATTCGCAGTCCACCCATCGGGATGGGTCCAAATAAACTCCTTCACTCAGTGGTTTCAACATTTTGTCGAGTCTACTAAACCCACAGATGAAAAACCAGTGTTGTTGATATTAGATGGCCACTTCAGCCACACACAGAATATTGATGTTATCGATTTGGCAAAAGCCAATTTCGTTACAATTTTGTCCCTGCCTCCTCATTGCTCCCATAAGCTGCAGCCATTGGATAAAACGTTCATGGGACCTCTCAAAGTCTATTACAGTGAAGAAATTCGGCAATGGTTGCGGCTAAATGACCGTGCTCTTAATGCTTTTGATGTAATGGACCTCTTTGGAAAAGCCTACATTAAATGCCAGACAGCTGAAATAGCCATAAATGGATTCAGAGTGACTGGAATATATCCACTAAATAAGAAATTGTTCTCAGATGCCGAATTCATTGAAGAGGCGAACAAGAAACGAGATTCAGCTTTTTATGAATCGATGCTAAAGAGAAAAACTGCAGAAAATCTGATATTTTCTGAAGTAACAGAAGAATGTTATGTGGACGAACCACAAGTAATTGCACAATTTGACCCAAATAGACCGTCCACATCTTCAACAGGACAGTGTGTTGCTTTGTCACCAGCTTTACTAGATGAATCTCAGGGTTCTTCGTCTTTTACGACAAGTCCATTTGACATCGCTCCCATCCCAAGAATCAAAAAGAAGAACTCAACTAGAGGGCGAAAGGCCTGCAGTTCCACGATAATTACATCTTCGCCTTATAAAGCCCAGTTAATGGAATCAAAAAAAGCTAAAGAGGCAAAGGAAGCTGAACAGCAAGCAAGAAGCAAAATTAATCGTGGTCGTGGGTGTAGATCAGCAGGACCTTCAAGAAAAGGAAAAGAGCTTGTGAAAAAACGTCTTGAATTTGAGAAAAACGCCAAAAAAGGATCAAGCAGTGAAGAAGACGTCTGCAGCATTTCGAGTGGGTCGTCTGTAATGGTGCCTGTGCTAGGAGTAACGCCAACAAAACGTGATGATGCTTTATGTATGTTCTGTGATCGAAGATTTAGTGAGGACCGTAAAGGCGAACTGTGGGTGATGTGCGTTATGTGCTCGCAATGGGCCCATGAGGACTGTTCTGGTGCAGAAAAAGACATTTACGTCTGCGATTTTTGTCAGTAGATAATTAAATTTCCTGTAGCTTTTTAAAACTGGCTTTTAATTTTGTTTGTTGTTGTTAATTGATATGTAACTAATCATTAATCAATATTATACTGTTATTAAAGACTTACTTTTAACTTAAAAATGCTTTCAGTGATTTAATCCCATTTTTCCATTTATTTAAGTGTTATTTACGTAATTTTTACAAGGGGTCCACTTTTAGCAACCTTTTTTTAAATTGCCAAAATGCAAGGTTTTGGAAAATCATTTTTTTCTCACTTATAGTTTGTGATATTTTATATAAGTAAGATTTAAAAGATGCAAAACATTATAAGCAATCATTATATGCTTTAAAAAAATCTTTGTCACTTTTTTTCATAAGTTTAAATAATCAAAAACAAAATGGGGGTCCGCTTTTGGGCACTTTCCTCTATTAATGCGCCACGCTTTTATTTTTAACTGTAATGTCTGTGATTTTTTTTTGTAAATTTTTTTATTTGTTTATTTTTAGTTCATTTTTCTTTGATTAATTGTTAAATAATAGCGTTTCTTAAAAAAAAAATTTTTTAATTTTTTTTTGATTTTTTTGTAATTTTTTTTTGTAAATTTTTTTCTTTTTTTCTTTTTAGTTCATTTTTTTGATTAATTGTTAAATAATAGCGTTTCTTAAAAAAAAAATTTTAATTTTTTTGTGATTTTTTTGTAAATTTTTTTTGTAAATTTTTTTTCTTTTTTTCTTTTTAGTTAATTGTTTTAAGTAATTGTTAAATAAAAGCGTTTTTTAAATTTTTTTTTAAATTAAAAAATTTTTTTTTACTAACACCTCCACAGCGTATTGTCATCGAAGATAAACAAGTGTGCAAAGTTTGATTCATATTGATACGGTAGAAGTATTAAAATTTTAAGTTGCAAGATTTGATGCTTCCAAGAGTAAGTTAAATAAAAGCGTTTAAAAAAGTTACATCAGTTGCTGTACTTGTACTTGTACAAACCCTCTAACTTGCAACGAATTCAAGCATTCCAGTCAAAAAACATTACGCCTTATAGAAAATGCACCTCTTTACGTTAGCAACAAAACCTTACATACAGATTTGAAAACACCACTTGTACGAAATTCCATCGAATACCTATACAAACGCTTTTACGAGAAGTCACACGAACACACGAACCCACTGATGTGTTCACTTTCCTCCGTCCATTTACCTGATAATCCCCCTACACGTATTAAAAGACGCTGGAGTAGAGACGTGCTAATTTGATATACAAATTTATTGTTGGGAAGGCACCAATGGGGGGCTCTACCCCTCTCATGCTTATCATGTCATTTACATTATTATCATAATCACATTTGCGTGTAAAATTTTACAGTTGTCAATTAAGAACTAAAGAGAAAAAAAAGTTGCTGTACTGACTGGTAATGTAAGTAGTAATGTTTTTACTACAATTTATTTTTGTTAAAATTTTTTTGTTAACAATATTTTTTTGGTAAATAATCACACAATTTTCGTAATAATGAAGTTATTTTAGTTAGGGTATTGTCCTGACCTCCACTTCTCCAAAACGACCACCTCTCAAACCGACCACTTATTGAGTTCTCTTTACGTGGTCGTTTTAAGGAGCAGGTTTCACTGTAAAAGGAAACTAGATTTAAAAATCTGTTTTGTGTCTATTTTTATATCCAAGATAGGTTAAATGTCTAAAGAAAGAGTTGTATGAAGCTCTGGTTTCTTTTGTGAGCGATTGTAATCCGTATGACCGCTTAGCCCTTCTTGGGCTAGTGCTTTGACGTCATTCAATTGTATTACTGTAATGTAAAATAATATTAATAATAATAATAATAATAATAATAATGTTCTTGTCTATGAGGAAATGCCAGTGCATTTACTAGCGAGTGACACACTAATCTAATACTAACACACGCTTATGAAAAGTTATGTTCAGTTCAAGTCCAAGAAAACGGTGATGTTTGTATTTCCTGATTTCCTATAAACTGTCGACGTAAATTGAAATAATTTCCACAATATACTCTTACATATACAGGGTGTTTGAAAATTCAGTTAAGTCTCTCGGAAGCTGATAGTGTTCTTTAGGTAATTCTCAACATCGGGTCGTGGTGATAATATTGTAGAGGGGTCGCGAAACAATAATGAGAAAAAAAATCATTTACGTATTATAAAGTTACTTATAACTACATACAGAACAAATTTATAAAGAAATAGAACCAATCACTGATGCAATGCGCAAAAAGAGAATTTCTTTATTTTCGCATGTCCTCAGAACTACAGAAAACCGATTATTAAGAAAAATTGTAGAAAAATGCATGTGTGCAAAAACGGAAGGAACTACAATTCCTTGTCTTGAAGAAATCAAAAAAGACAGAACAGAACTAAATCTAACAATTGCTGATGTCAAAGATCGCACACCGGTTTACAAAGAAACAATTAAAGACAAAAACAAATTTTATCAGTAAGAACAATTAAACGAAAAGAACAGGTTTGTTCAGACGAATTGAGAAAAGCAAGATCCGACAGAATGAAAAAGTATTGGCAAGAAAGAAATGAAAAGGAAATAAACTGCCGCAGAAAAAGAACTAACCAAAGAGACTATAGTTGAGCCGTTCTTAGTTTGCTCCTACTGTCAACAAACAAAAGCCACCTACTACAGGGTGCACGCTAGAGTCCGTGACTTTACGGATGTCGTATTCCTATTAAGTTAAATATTTTTTAAATTATAAGTACTTCAAAAATCAGTCATGGTATGATGTAGGCCTAAAAATTTCATTTAGAAAAATACTTTTAAAAGTATTTAGTATTTAAATACTTTTGAAAGTATTTTGTTGTTACTTTTTAATCAGCGTGTACACATTTTGATATAATGCGCATGGTCAGTGTCGTCATTATTTGTTTACATTAGGAGCAAACTAAGAGAGGCTGGACTATAAAGTGATCCTTTGTGGTCATAAAATGAAAAAAAAAATCTGGTGTGAAACACTCACACAACTTTCTCTTGCCAATGCAAATGATTAATAATAAACCTAACATTATTAATAAAATATTAGAAATAAACAAAACACTAACCTCAAAAACATAACCTTATTTTAATCATGAGTGAATGACGCAAAATGAATATCGTACTCAGTTTGGCTTAAAAAAACGGAAAATCACACTTTCACGCTAAACTAAGCTCTGTAGAGAAAAATTCTGCTAATAAAAGTTGTAGACATTTTAATTTCCTATAAATATTATTATATACACTTTTGTCGTAAAATGCGTACTAAAGCCGAAATCTTAAAAAAATCGATTTTTCACACGTTTTCGTGAGAAAAAAAACAAAAAACCGCTAATTACCGCTAAACTAAGCGTTATACAAAAAAATGTTTGAAATAAAAGTTGTAGGTTTTTAAATTCTCTACATTTTTTATAATATAAAATTTTTGCGCTATAATACATATTAAAACCGTAATCTTAAAAAAACACTTTTTTTACGTAAAAATACCCTCACCAAGAATTTCAGCAAACATGGCGCCTACCCTATCTTATAGAGAATAAAAAACTGAGTAAATGATGTGATTTTTAAAAAAATCGTAGGACCAGTTTTTGAGAAAATTACAAAAAAGTGAAAAATTATACGAATAAACTACTACTTCCGGTTGACCGAATATGATGAAAATGTTCGTGTCGGGTCCGGTAGTGGTATGTAACTTAAGTTTAAAGTTTCAAGTTCGTACAATGTTCCGTTCTTGAGATATTTTGTATACACACACACACACACACACACTCACAGACACAGACACACACACACACACACACAAACACACACACACACACAAACACACACACACACACACTCACACACAAACACACACACACTCACACACAGACGCACACAGACCAATCGCTAAAACATGTTTTTAGGGTTTAGGGGGTCTGAAAACGTATAGATCCGGTGAAAACTCGATTACGAAAAATCAACATGAAAACAATACTTTCCTTCCTATATATTCATATAGGCTAGAGAAAGTAAAAAGTTACTTATAAAGATCAGTATTATCCGACGCTACACCGCGATGTTTGTCAGTAATTCCAAAATCCTGTGGCTGCATTAGGGGCGCCACACAGATTAAGCCTGGTGGTAGGGCTGCTACCTTACTGCCCCCAGACTCGCAGGATTTTCAGGGTTTACTCCCCTAGGCTCTTCCTCTCTCACCGCCGTTGGGAACTTTCCTCCTCCGCCGTCGAGACCGTTGACCGGTTTTCACCTGTACCGTAGGCAGGGGCCCTATAACTGGGTGCTACTATCCGGAGCCAGATAGACCTATAGTCCAGCCTCTCTTAGTTTGCTCCTAATGTAAACAAATAATGACGTCACTGAGCATGCGCATTATGTCAAAATGTGTACACGCTGATTAAAAAGTAACAACAAAATACTTTCAAAAGTATTTAAATACAAAATACTTTTAAAAGTATTTTTCTAAATGAAATTGTTAGGCCTACATCATATCATGACTGATGTTTTTAGTACTTTAAGTACTTATAATTTAAAAAATAGTTAACTTAATAGGAATACGACATCCGTAAAGTCGTGGACTCTAGCGTGCACCCTGTAGTAGGTGGCTTTTGTTTGTTGACAGTAGGAGCAAACTAAGAACAGCTCAACTGTAGGTTTTTTTACGAGGTTGTTACTTCTGCTCCTTCTTCCTCATCATTTGATAGATGAGGCCCCGGGCTTGCAACCGGCGGTATTAAACAACACCGTTGGCGAAGTTGAAAAGTTGAAAAAACAAATGTTATAATCTGCATAACTGCCCATAACAGACAGGTGGAGTGTCAAATTTTTTACACTCAATCTGTTCGTTGCAGGGCTAAAATAAATAGTTCTGTTTCTTAACACATGGTCAGCCAATTAAATGACTGAATCATTTAAGAACAGAAGAGGTAGAGGTGTAAAAGACACTAATCAGAGTTATCTCCTCTGAAAGTAATGAATTTCATTACTATACAGCCAGACCCTGTGGTGAATGAAGTGAAGTTGTCATTTGCAGAGTGGAAAATATGTGCTTTTCAGAGGGCCCGGCATGCTGATAAGCGTACTTTTCCACTCGGTGAGGAAGCCAATGGTAAACCACCTCACTCTTCGTTTTACTTAGTAAAATCTCTGCAGGTTCAAACCAGCCTTTCGGCTGATGACCTAAACAAAAACAATCTGCAGAAATGAGTTTTTTGCGAGCAAAGTGTATACACTTAAATTTATAGGAAATTTAAAGATCTACAACTTTTATTTAGAGCATTTTTCTCTACAGAGCCTAGTTTAGTGTGAAAGTGATTTTCCGTATTTTTAACCCAAACTGAAATTGATTTTTATTTTGCGTCTTTCACTCATGATTAAAATGAGGTTATGTTTATTTCTAATGTTTTATTATTACTAATGTTAGGTTATATTGTTAATTATTTGCATTGGCAAGAGAAAGTTGTGTGAGTGTTTCACACCAGATTTTTTTTTATTTTAAGAATTAAAGATGTGAAATGCATTATTATAGTAAGTTTTTAGAATAGTCAATGTAGGCAGGAAAGTTATTTTTACTTTCTCTTGCCTATATGAATATATAGGAAGGAAAGTATTGTTTTCATGTCGATTTTTAGAAATCGAGTTTTCACCGGATCTATACGTTTTCAGACCCCCTGAACCCACACGAACATGTTTTTAGCGATTGGTCTGTGTGTGTGTGTGTGTGTGTGTGTGTGTGTGTGTGTGTGTGTGTGTGTGTCGGTGTGTGTGTGTGAACAGAATATCTCAAGAACGGAACATCGTACGAACTTGAAACTTGAAACTTAAGTTACATATCACTACCGGACGCGACACGAACATTTTCATCAAAATCGGTCAACCGGAAGTAGTAGTTTATTCGTATAATTTTTCACTTTTTTGCGATTTTCTCAAAAACTAGTCCTACGATTTTTTTTAAAATCAACTGGTTTACTACATTTTTTATGCTCTACAATATAGGGTAGGCGCCATGTTTGCTGAAATTCTGCTTGAGGCTGTTTTCACGTAAAAACATTTTCTTTTTAAGATTGCGGCTTTAATATGCATTTTAGCACAAAACGTTATATAATAAAAGTTGTAGAGAATGTAAAATTCTACACCTTTTATTTCAAACATTTTTTTGTATAACGCTTAGTTTAGCGGTAATTTGCGATTTTCTGTTTTTTTTTCTCACGAAAACGTGAGAACAATCTATTTTTTTAACATTTCGGTCTTAGTATGATGCATTTTACGACAAAAGTGTATATAATTAAATTTATAGAAAATTAAAAGATCTACAACTTTTGTTTAGAGCATTTTTCTCTACAGAGCCTAGTTTAGCGTGAAAGCGTGATTTTCCGTATTTTTAAGCCAAACTGAGTTCGATTGTCATTTTGCGTCATTCACTCATGATTAAAATAAGGTTATGTTTTTGAGGTTAGTTTTTGTTTATTTCTAATATTTTATTAATAATGTTAAGTTTATTATTAATTATTTGCATTGTGAAGAGAAAGTTGTGTGAGTGTTTCACACCAGATTTTTAAATTTAAAAAAAGTTGTAGGATAATTTTTTGCTGCAATTACTTGGTTAAAAACTATTGCAGTACTTGTATGAAAACCCACACTCCTTCGGATTAATTTACGATCGTGACAATTTGTTTATCCAAAAAATAAATAAATGAAACGCCTCTAAAACAACTACGCATATTGTCTCTTTAAATAGGCCTATAACATTTAATGTATTATAACATTTAATGTAACTTAATAATTTTTTTTTTTTTGTTTTTTTTTTTGTAATCCCTAATCCGTGTACGTTGCAATCTGTTCAATTTAAAACAATGAGCAACCCCATGACCCAATGAGATGAGGATGATATGTATGACGTGTAAATGAGGTGTAGTCATGTACAGACTCAGGCCGACCATTCCTGAGAGAGTATGGTTAATTGAACCCCAACCATCAAAGTACACCGGTAACAACTGACTAGCATTCAAATCCGTATAAAAGTAACTACCTTTACTAGGATTTGAACCAGGAACCTTCGTCTCCGAAAATCAGCTGTTAAACAGGTGATTTTGGCGACGACTTTACCTCTAGACCAACCCGGTGGGTTTTAATAATAATTTATTAGAAAATTGATGTGGCAATGAATTTATATTTAACTTTAATTAACGAAATTAGTAATAAAAAATTGGCAAAAACCCTGGCCAATTTTTTTAACAGTTAAATTTAATATGTAAAAATAAATTTTTAATGAAATTTAAATTGAACGTTCACTAAATTATAATTTTGTAATTGTATGTAATTGCTGAGAAAATACGGCTATAAATTTTTATTACGGCTATTATTTTGCACTGTAGAATTACATTATTGTAATTTGTCTGCAGTTACAATTAAAATAATGAGATCTTACCTTCACCAAATGAGTCTATTCACGTGAAAATTGCATTTTCTCTCTTTTTATTTAAAACGTGTGTACTTGTACACATGCACTAACATTATCATACTACACTGTAGTTATTTGTACCTGCAATGCCAAAAGTAACTGACCGCTTTTTGTTGGAATTGCATGTAAAAAAATCTGGTGTGAAACACTCACACAACTTTCTCTTGCCAATGCAAATAATTAACAATAAACCTAACATTAGTAATAAAACATTAGAAATGAACAAAAAACATTAGTGAAATACGCAAAATTAAAATCGACCTCAGTTTGGCTTAAAAATACGGAAAATCGCTCATTCACGCTAAACTAGGCACTATATAAAAAAAAATGCTTAAAATAAAAGTTGTAGATCTCTTAATTTCCTATAAATTTTATTTTATACACTTTTGTCGTAAAATGCATTCTAAGGCCGAAACCTTTAAAAAATAGATTTTTCACACGTTTTCGTGAGAAAAAAACAGAAAATTGCTAATTACCGCTAAACTAAGCGTTATACAAAAAAATGTTAGAAATAAAAGGTGTAGAATTTTACATTCTCTATAACTTTTATTATATAACGTTTTGTGCTAAAATGCATATTAAAGCCGCAATCTTAAAAAGAAAATGTTTTTACGTAAAAACAGCCTCACGCAGAATTTCAGCAAACATGGCGCCTACCCTATCATGTAGAGCATAAAAAATGTAGTAAACCAGGCGATTTTAAAAAAAATCGTAGGACCAGTTTTTGAGAAAATCGCAAAAAAGTGAAAAATTTCACGAATAAACTACTACTTCCGGTTGACCGATTTAGATGAAAATGTTCGTGTCGGGTCCTGTACTGGTGTGTAACTTTAGTTTCAAGTTTCAAGTTCGTACGATGTTCCGTTCTTGAGATATTCTGTTCACACACACACACACACACACACACACACACACACACACACACACATTCACACACACACACACACACACACACACAGACCAATCGCTAAAAACAGGTTTTTTGGATTCAGGGGGTCCGAAAACGTTTATATCCGGTGAAAACTCGGTTTCGAAAAATCGACATGAAAATAATACTTTCCTTCCTATATATTCATATAGGCAAGAGAAAGTAAAAATCGCTTTCTGTTCTGCAATTACTGCTAATGCAGACAGTGAAGTATGAAATAATTTTTTGTAACGTATGAAAATATGCTGTGTCTGAATGGGATTCGAACCCAAGACCGCATGATGAGAGGCGAGCACGTTACTAACTACGCCATTGCGGCCGGCAGAAACTACAAGAGATAGCAACAAACGGTTTTGGGATTCGTAATAAACACAACTGCCCTTGTCAAATTATTTACACTCAATCTGTTCGTTGCAGGGCTAAAATAAATAGTTCTGTTTCTAATGGTCAGCCAATTAAATGACTGAATCATTTAAGATCAGAAAAGGTAGAGGTGTAAAAGACACTAATCAGAGTTATCTCTTCTGAAAGTAATGAATTTCATTATACAGCCAGACCCTGTGGTTAATAAAGTGAAGATGTTATTTGCAGAGCGGAAAATATGCGCTTTTCAGAGGGCCCGGCATGCTGATAAGCGTACTTTTTCACTCAGTGAGGAAGGCAATTGTAAACCACCTCACTCCTCGTTTTACTTAGTAAAACCTCTACAGGTTCAAATCAAATTTTCTGCTGATGACCTAAACAATAATAAACACAAAATGTTAGTGGGCCTGGATTGGGTTTGAAGTCCTGGTTTCGAACGGAAGTCAAGAAATAAATTTGGACTTTGGAAACAAAAATAGTGTTATTCGATTCCTCTTAAAGATTTCTCTTAAAGTAACCTTCTTAGTTAGATGTTTTCTTTGTTTTTTTGCGAAAGCAAATGGGCTTCATCTCATTACGACGTAGGATAACCCCGAGTTAATAAGCGGACACGCAATGTGACGTCTCGGGTCGACTATTTTTCTGTAGAAATTTTTTTTTTTTTTGAGTGATGATGCCTACATAAGCCTTGGGCTTGTGCGTAGGTAATGATATGTCGTGATTTACGGATGAAAAAATGCCAGACCTGACCGGGAATCGAACCCGGGACCAGCCATAAAACGCGTCGTCTCATGAAAGGGATTTTTCTATTGCCTTGCCTATACGACATTTCATTTTCTGTGTATTGCCCCTTGCTTATTTGTCATGGTTACGGTGAGTTCCATTCATTTTTTCTCCATTAATTATTCTCATAAGTTACTCGGAGGAAATAATTTTGGATATTTAGTTCTGTAATCAAGAGTTTCATTGACAAATCCATAATGCCAATGATCTTTGATTAAATAATTGTACGAATATTTTAGGCGGTGGGTACCGCAAGGACCAATCTTATGACCCATACACTTTATAACATTAATGTACACTTAGAATCAACCAGAAAAGAAAAATCAAGTTGTTGTATTTATTTGATGGTAACCATTGACAAATCCATGATGCAATGAGGCAATGATCTTTGATTAAGTAATTTTACGAATATTTTGGGGGGTTACCGCAAGGTTCAGTCTTATCACCCATACACTTTATAACATTAATGTACACCTAGAGTTAACCAGAAAAGAAAACCAAGTTGTTGTATTTATTTGATGGTAACCATTGACAAATCCATGATGATGGCAATGATCTTTGATTAAGTAATTGTACGAAATTTTGGAGGGTTACCGCAAGGTTCAGTATTATCACCCATACACTTTATAACATTAATGTACACCTAGAATTAACAAGAAAAGAAAACCAAGTTGTTGTATTTATTTGATGGTAACCATTGACAAATCCATGATGGCAATTATCAATTAAATGATTGTACGAATATTTTTGGGGGTACCGCAAGGATCAGTCTTATCACCCATACACTTTATAACATTAATGTACACCTAGAATTAACAAGAAAAGAAAAACCAAGTTGTTGTATTTATTCGATGGTAACCTGTATATCCTTCATATTAATAACATAATTAAGGTTTTTCAATGTCATGCTTAGAAGAAAAAACGTGATTAAGACATTTTAGTACTCGTCTCAAGATTGTGGTACTTTGAACTGTGCAATTATTTGAATATTAACGTCACGTCACATGTCTTGTCTTTATGATTTTTAAATTAGCGGGCTTTAATTAATTTCTTGTACGTTTTTAAACCTGTTTAGTTTTAAAAAGCGGTTAAAACTGGTTATTCGTATATTTATTTGCAACTATGTTTTTTTTTTGTTTTTTGTATGAGTACTTATTTCGGCCTACTATTTGGTACCATCATTAAAATATTGGACTTAATGTTATCTAAATGTGTGGGCTTACTCAAAAAAATATCTGGTTTATTTAAAAGAAAACTGGTTTTTGTTGTTCTCTCCTATGTTGTCTGGATTATTTTTAAACTTTATGAATTCGAACCAGTTCGTTTTCGTGAACTACTAATTTCATGATTATGGTACGTTATTACTTTCTCTTGCCCCATATGAATATATAGGAATGGAAAGTATTGTTTTCATGTCGATTTTTCCACATAGCGTTTTCACCGGAAATACACATTTTTCAGGCCCCCTAAACCCAAAAAACATGTTCTAGCGATTGGTATGTGTGTTTGTAAACAAAATATCTCAAGGACGTTATACCGTACAAAATTGAAACGTGTGTTTATTGTAGAAACCCATGTCTTCATAGAAACCCGACACATATGTTGATCTAAATCGGTCAATCGGAAGTAGTGGTTTATTCGTGTCGTTTTTTTTACTCATGTGTACGTTGCAATCTGTTCAATTCAGAACAATAAGCAACCCGATGACCCGATGAGATGAAGATGATATGTATGACATGTAAATGAGGTGTAGTCTTGTACAGACTCAGGCCAACCATTCCTGAGAGAGTATACTCAATTGAACCCCAACCATCAAAGTACACTGGTAACCACTGTCTAGCATTCAAATCCGTATAAAAGTTACTACCTTTACTAGGATTTGAACCAGGAAACTTTGTCTCTGAAAATCAGCTGTTAAACAGCTGATTTTGGCGACGACTGTACCTCTAGACCAACCCGGCGGGTTAAACTAGTGGGTTTTACTCTTTTGCGGTTTTTTTTAAATCGTCTTATTTACAAAATTTTTTATGCTCTACAAGATTGGGTGAACGCCATGTCTGCTAAAATTTTTGGGAACTGTAATTTTTACTTTCTCTTGCCTATATGAATATATAGGAAGGAAAGTAGGCCTATTGTTTTCATGTCGATTTTTCTAAATCGAGTTTTCACCGGATCTATACGTTTTCAGACCCCCTGAACCCAAAAAACTTGTTTTTAGCGATTGGTCTGTGTGTGTGTGTGTGTGTGTGTGTGTGTGTGTGTGTGTGTGAACAAAATATCTCAAGAACGGAACATCGTACGAACTTGAAACTTGAAACTTAAGTTACATATCACTACCGACCCGACACGAACATTTTCATCAAAATCGGTCAACCGGAAGTAGTAGTTTATTCGTATAATTTTTCACTTTTTTGCGATTTTCTCAAAAACTAGTCCTACGATTTTTTTTAAAATCAACTGGTTTACTACATTTTTTATGCTCTACAATATAGGGTAGGCGCCATGTTTGCTGAAATTCTGCTTGAGGCTGTTTTTACGTAAAAACATTTTCTTTTTAAGATTGCGGCTTTAATATGCATTTTAGCGCAAAACGTTATATAATAAAAGTTGTAGAGAATGTAAAATTCTACAACTTTTATTTCAAACATTTTTTTGTATAACGCTTAGTTTAGCGGTAATTTGCGGTTTTCTGTTTTTTTCTCACGAAAATGTGTGAAAAATTGATTTTTTTAAGATTTCGGCCTTAGTATGCATTTTACGACAAAAGTGTAGTCTATATAATTTAATTTATAGAAAATTAAAAGATCTACAACTTTTGTTTAAAGCATTTTTCTCTACAGAGCCTAGGTTAGAGAGAAAGAGTGATTTTCCGTATTTCTAAGCCAAACTGAGGTTGATTTTCATTTTGCATCATTCACTCATGATTAAAATAAGGTTATGTTTATTGAGGTTAGTGTTTTGTTTATTTCTAATATTTTATTAATAATGTTAGGTTTATTATTAATTATTTGCATTGGCAAGAGAAAGTTGTGTGAGTGTTTCACACCAGATTTTTTTAGTTGGTAATTACAGTAGCCTAAATCAAACATTTCTAGTCGTGTAACTATAATTTAGGCAATAATTAAAGGTCACAATAACTGCTCTTAAGATTTATGAAGAAAACATTTTCTCGGATATACCACTACTTACAAAATGTATGTAGAAACTGCACGTAGTGAAAAGTATGAGTAGTGTCGCGCTGTTGAGGTTGGCAGCACTCCAAATTTTCACTTCCCTTCGTCACAGCCCATCCATACCCAAAAGGCAATCTCGTGACGTCAGTGTCTACAGTGTCTGTCAAATGTTTAAGGACGCCATGAAAAAAAAAATCTGGTGTGAAACACTCACACAATTTTCTCTTGCCAGTGCAAATAATTAACAATAAACCTAACATTAGTAATAAAACATTACAAATAAACAAGAAACTAACCTCAATAAACATAACCTAATTTTAATAATCAAGGAGACGCAAAATGAAAATCAACCTTAGTTTGGCTTAAAAATACGGAAAATCACTATTTCACGCTAAACTAGGCTCTGTAGAGAAAAATGCTCTAAATAAAAGTTGTAGATCTCTTAATTTCCTATAAATTTTATTATATACACTTTTGTCGTAAAATGCATAGGCCTACTAAGGAAATCTTAAAAATATCAATTTTTCACGTTTTCGTGAGAAAAAAACAGAAAATCGCTAATTACCGCTAAAATAAGCGTTATACAAAAAAATGTTTGAAATAAAAGTTGTAGGATTTTTAATTCTCTACAATTTTTATTATATAAAGTTTTGCGCTGAAATGCATATTAAAGCCGCAATCTTAAAAAGAAAATGTTTTTACGTAAAAACAGCCTCACCCAGAATTTCAGCAAACATGGCGCCTACTCTATCTTGTAGAGAATAAAAAGTTTAGAGGCGATTTTTAAAAAAAATCGTAGGACCAGTTTTTGAGAAAATCGCAAAAAAGTGAAAAATTACACGAATAAACTACTACTTCCGGTTGACCGATTTTGATGAAAATGTTCGTGTCGGGTCCGGTAGTAATATGTAACTTAAGTTTCAAGTTCGTACGATGTTCCGTTCTTGAGATATTCTGCACACACACACACACACACACACACACGCACACACAGACCAATCGCTAAAAACATGTTTTTTGGGTTCAGGGGGTCCGAAAACGTATAGATCCGGTGAAAACTCTATTTCGAAAAATCGACATGAAAACAATACTTTCCTTCCTATATATTCATATAGGCAAGAGAAAGTAAAAACAAAATTTGCCACATCACAGTGGTATTCACCGACTTGCGGCCCATTTTTAGATTTTCAAGTTAAGAAACCTAAAACTCGCTATTAGTAAATTTAACAGCATAAATGACAAGTGGCGGGAATCAGTTGTCCGTCAATGCTACCAGCTCCTCAGATCCCGATTGAATGGCAATAACTGTTTGAAATTAATACGGCGACAATTACTAACACAGCAAAGTTAGAAAAACAGGTCATTTTTTATCTGCAGAGTTAAAAATTTGATGCATTCAACCCTGTGACAAAGATGAAATGTTTTTTTTTTTTTTAAAGGAGACGGGCCCAAAGTGCCTTTCCTGCAAGTCCCAATTCGTTAGTCTGAGTGTAGCCATTCGAAAGTTAAAACATTTTTGAATTAAAATTTGACGTACGTACATTTGACTTTTTTTGAAAGAGGAAAATACAATAATTAGTTCTATAACAGATAGAGAAGTCGAATATGTGCTGAAATACTACTAATTTTAAGGGCTATTTGGCTAATATTTTACAGTTATATAGTTTAGCAAATGTGTAAGAACAAAACCCAATAATGTGAAAAGTAGCGGTGTCCTTCAACTTTTGGCAGACACTGTATAACCTAAGGTATTCATGGAAGCTCTCTTTACAGCCCACACTCTCTGCTTTTGCCGGCCGCATTGGCGCAGTTGGTAACGTGCTCGCTTCTCATCATGCGGTCCTGGGTTCGAATCCCACTCAGGCACGGCATATTTTCATACGTTACAAAAATCATTTCATCCTTCACCGTCTGCGTTAGCAGTAATTGCAAAACAGTCGGACGTTAAAAAAAAAAAAAAAAAAAAAAAACTCTGCTTTTGTTCTTTATGGAAGCTCTCTTTACAGACCATACTCTCTGCTTTTGTTCTTTATGGAAGCTCTTTTTGCAGCCCACACTCTTTGCTTTTGTTCTTTATGGAAGCTTTCTTTACAGTCCACACTCCCTGCTTTTGTTCTTTATGGAAGCTCTTTTTGCAGCCCACACTCTCTACTTTTGTTTTTTTATGGAAGCTGTCTTTACAGCCCACACTCTCTGCTTTTGTTCTTTATGGAAGCTCTCTTTCCAGCCCACTCTCTCTGCTTTTGTTCTTTATGGAAGCTCTTTTTGCAACCCACATTCTCTGCTTTTGTTCTTTATGGAAGCTCTCTTTACAGCCCACACTCTCTGCTTTTGTTCTTTATGGAAGCTCTTTTTGCAACCCACATTCTCTGCTTTTGTTCTTTATGGAAGCTCTCTTTACAGCCCACACTCTCTGCTTTTGTTCTTTATGGAAGCTCTTTTTGTAGCCCACACTCTTTGCTTTTGTTCTTTATGGAAGCTCTCTTTACAGTCCACACTCCCTGCTTTTGTTCTTTATGGAAGCTCTTTTTGCAGCCCACACTCTCTACTTTTGTTTTTTTATGGAACCTCTCTTTACAGCCCACACTCTCTGCTTTTGTTCTTTATAGAAGCTCTCTTTACAGCCCACACTCTCTGCTTTTGTTCTTTACGGAAGCTCTCTTTACAGCCCACACTCTCTGCTTTTGTTCTTTACGGAAGCTCTCTTTACAGCCTACACTCTCTGCTTTTGTTCTTTATAGAAGCTCTCTTTACAGCCCACACTCTCTGCTTTTGTTCTTTATAGAAGCTCTCTTTACAGCCCACACTCTCTGCTTTTGTTCTTTATAGAAGCTCTCTTTACAGCCCACACTCTCTGCTTTTGTTCTTTGTGAAAGCTCTCTTTACAGCCCACACTCTCTGCTTTTGTTCTTTATGGAAGCTCTCTTTAAAG
The DNA here is from genome assembly GCA_035578175.1 of Catonia carolina. Classification (NCBI taxonomy): domain Eukaryota; kingdom Metazoa; phylum Arthropoda; class Insecta; order Hemiptera; family Achilidae; genus Catonia; species Catonia carolina. The sequence continues at coordinate 16,778,931 of JAQMRL010000015.1, forward strand.
CCCACATTCTCAGCATTCCCTGACTGTAGGCTTTTCTCCTTTCTTCTGTCCACCCGGTGTTCTGTTTTTGCTTATCATAGTAAACCTTAAAGTCCGTAATTATTTGTCTGAATTTGGTTTGGTTCATTAAGTTTTCTCGGTTTATTCCAGTTTCTCGATATCTTTTCTCACTTCTTTAAACATGACCTTTCTACGTAAATGATTATATTAAATTAGTCACACGTTTAGAATAATTGCTTTGAAGAAACGCCCGTTGTTTCTGACCTCATATCTGATAATTAATTCGTTTCGCTCTATAACTGTAATGTTTAGTCAGTAATTTTATTTGAAATTTATTGGTTTTGTTTTTACAACCAATAAACGTTCTTATGTTTTTTTTACGATCGAATTCGTTTGACAATTACTTTGATTTCACGGCCTATTAAATCTCTTGTTAGATTTTATTATGTGGACTTTCCCAGCAGTGATTTAATGACAAAACGTTGTTACTAAAATTTAAAAAAAAAACACAATCTTTACTTTGTAAAATCTTATCGTTGGTAGCTGAAATATCTTATGTGAAACATACACACAAGATTTTTTTCTTGACAATGTAAATAATAAAACATATAACGTATGTTTAATCATGAGTAAACGATGTAAAATAAAAAATTTAACGTGGTTTTAATCATGAGTGTATGACGCTAAATGAAAATCAACTCCTATTGGACTTGCGTATTGTTTGAGATCAGCGAGATCGCCCTCTCCCACAGTGAATCAATTCTGTCCCGATCTCAGTAGGTAAGGTAGGCACAATAATTTCCTCAGCTGGTGATTAAAGAGATGAATGAAAGTGAGAGAGTGAGTGTTGGTCAGTGACAGCAAGAGGGGAATTAGGCTACGGTTCCCTTTCCAGGCCCTGCTGACAGTATGTAAATTTTTTTTAACCCGAAATTTCCCTTGTAGTATTATATAAACAGTTCCGAGGGAGGTGGAGGGTTGTTTGCTGATGTCGGATCAAGTGGCCAGGCGGCGGGTTTTTGGTTGGTAAGGCGGTTGCGGCCTCCTTGGGGCTGGACGAGGACGACTCAATTGAGTCCAACACTACTCCCCCATCGTGAGGGAACATGAGGTGAACATGAGTTTTTCTCGCCGCCTCGGATTAAAAAAAGAGAAAAATTACTACGATCAAACGTTAACCTACTACGAACTGACGCCATTTGGGCAGTTGTTTGTTGAAGGTCTCTGCTAACTCCATCTACCAGGAGAACTCTCTATAACGTCTACTGATGGCAGTGCGCTCTCAGTCCACCTTTTTTTGGACCTCCCCCCTTTGTATGTATTTCAATAAAAGTTGCAAGGCTCAAGTTCAATAAAGAAGGAAATGAAAGTTGTTAAAATTGAAACTTCCGCTGAAAATGTTTATTGTAAACAATAAACAAACAATTGTATACCTTGTACGTAGTATTTCATAGAATACAGGATATTTTTTTTACATAGCTTGTTGCGTCATTGTAAAAAAAATTAATAACAATATTGTAACGCGTTTCTTCTTGAGTGTCAAGTACGTCGGCCTACTTATCGAGGACACACCTCGAATTCATACGGTATCAAATTTCCGATAATCGATTGCACTAGTTTTATTTATCGAAAAACTTAGTAAACAAAATACCAAATAGATTGTTCAACTTTTCAATATCGATACTGTTACGTCCAGCCATACCTTTAATGTTTACAATTTTATTTTTATAAATATTTACGGTCCAGCTGATCTAAATTCTAAAATAAAACAGCTGATCTAAATTATAAAATCAACGCTGATCTGAATTTAAAATCCAACAATGTGTGTTGCAAGGCAACGAAAAAAATATTTAAAAAAAATCTGGTGTGAAACACTCACACAACTTTCTCTTGCCAATGCAAATAATTAACAATAAACCTAACATTAATAATAAAATATTAGAAATAAACAAAAAACTAACCTCAAAAACATAACCTTATTTTAATCATGAGTGAATGATGCAAAATGAAAATCAACCTCAGTTTGGCTTAGAAATACGGAAAATCACTCTTTCTCTCTAAACTAGGCTCTGTAGAGAAAAATGCTTTAAATAAAAGTTGTAGATCTTTTAATTTTCTATAAATTTAATTATATACACTTTTGTCGTAAAATGCATACTAAGGCCGAAATCTTAAAAAAATCAATTTTTCACACATTTTCGTGAGAAAAAAAACAGAAAATCGCAAATTACCGCTAAAGTAAGCGTTATACAAAAAATTGTTTGAAATAAAAGTTGTAGAATTTTCAATTCTCTACAACTTTTATTATATAAAGTTTTGCGCTAAAATGCATATTAAAGCCGCAATCTTAAAAAGAAAATGTTTTTACGTAAAAACATTCTCAAGCAGAATTTCAGCAAACATGGCGCCTACCCTATATTGTAGAGCATAAAAAATGTAGTAAACCAGTTGATTTAAAAAAAAATCGTAGGACTAGTTTTTGAGAAAATCGCAAAAAAGTGAAAAATTATTCGAATAAACTACTACTTCCGGTTGACCGATTTTGATGAAAATGTTCGTGTCGGGTCCGGTAGTGATATGTAACTTAAGTTTCAAGTTTCAAGTTCGTACGATGTTCCGTTCTTGAGATATTCTGTTCACACACACACACACACACACATACACACACACACACACACGCACGCACGCACACACACATACACACACACACACACACGCAGACCAATCGCTAAAAACATGTTTTTTGGGTTCAGGGGGTCTGAAAACGTATAGATCCGGTGAAAACTCGATTTCGAAAAATCGACATGAAAACAATACTTTCCTTCCTATATATTCATATAGGCAAGAGACAGTAATAATTATTATATTACTATATTATACTAGGATTACTATATTATATATAGGATAGGATTACTATATTATATAATTGGTCGTCTACAGTAACAGTTTTGTGAGCAAAACAATCTAAAATTTTAAAAAAATTTCAGATTAGTAACTTAAACCTGAAGAACTAATTAATTGCTATTAAAGTCGCCTCTAGACAAGATTATCATTTAAAGAAACTGGATTATTGATAATTTAAAAATGATTTGAATTAAATGACCTTTATCGACCAGTGAACTTAATAACGGATCCTGAATGACTCATAGAAGCAATCTTTAGAAACATGTGATCAAGACGTGTTAAAATGAAAGAAGTTCAGTGACTGTAAAAATCTGGTGTGAAATACTCACACAACTTTCTCTTGCTAGTGAAAATAATTAACAATTAACCTAATATTAGTAATAAAGCATTAGAAATAAACAAAAAACTAACCTCAATAAACATAACCTTATTTTAATCATATATGAAAGACGCAAAATGAAAATCGATCTCAGTTTGCCTTAAAAATACGGAAAATCACTCTTTCACGGTAAACTAGGCTCTGTAGAGAAAAATGCTCTAAATAAAAGTTGTAGATATTTTAATTTTTTATAAATTCGTTTATACTCACTTTTGTCATAAAATGCATACTAAGGTTGAAATCTTAAAAAAATAGATTTTTCACACGTTTTCGTGAGAAAAAACAGAAAATCGCTAATTACCGCTAAACTAGGCGTTATACAAAAAAATGTTTGAAACAAAAGTTGTAGGATTTTACATTCTCTACATTTTTTATTATTAAAATTTATGCGCTATAATACATATTAAAGCCGTAATCTAAAAAAAAAATTTTTTTTACGTGAAAACAGCCTGACTAAGAATTTAAGCAAACGTCTCGCCTACCCTATCTTGTAGAGAATAAAAAGTTTAGTAAACCAGGCGATTTTTAAAAAAATCGTAGGACCAGTTTTTGAGAAAATCGAAAAAAGTAAAAAATGACACGAATAAACTGCTTTCGGTTGACCGATTTTGATGAAAATGTTTCAAGTTCGTACGATGTTCCGTTCTTGAGATATTTTGTTCATACACACTCACACAAAGACCAATCACTAAAAACATGTTTTTTGGGTTCAGGGGATCTGAAAACGTTTAGATCCGGTGAAAACTCGATTTCGAAAAATCGACATGAGAAAACTGTACTTTCCTTCCTATATATTCGTATAGGCAAGAGAAAGTATAAATTCAGATTAGTGACCTGAAGAACTAATTAATTACTATTGAAGTTGCCTCTAGACAAGATTATCATTTAAAGAAACTGGATTATTGATAATAATTTAAAAATGATTTGAATTAAATGACCTTTAACGACCAGTGAACTTAATAACGGATCCTGAATGACTCATAGAAGCAATCTTTAGAAACATGTGATCAAGACGTGTTAAACCCACCGGGTTGGTCTAGAGGTAAAGTCGTCGCCAAAATCAGCTGTTTAACAGCTGATTTTCGGAGACGAAGGTTCCTGGTTCAAATCCCAGTAAAGGTAGTTACTTTTATACGGAATTGAATACTAGACAGTGGTTACCGGTGTACTTTGATGGTTGGTGTTTAATTAACCATACTCTCTCAGGAATGGTCGGCCTGGGTCTGTACAAGACTACACCTCATTTACACGTCATGCACATCATCCTCATCTCATTGGGTCATGGGGTTTCTTATTGTTCTGAATTGAACAGATTGCAACGTACACATATTAGGAATTTAAAAAAAAAAGATTAGTAACTTAAACCTGAAGAACTAATTAATTACTATTGAAGTTGCCTCTAGACAAGATTATCATGTAAAGAAACTGGATTATTGATAATTTAAAAATGATTTGAATTAAATTACCTTTAACGACCAGTGAACTTAATAACGGATCCTGAATGACTCATAGAAACAATCTTGAGAAACATGTGATCAAGACGTGTTAAAATGAAAGAAGTTCACTGACAGTAAAAAAGAGAATTAATTCATAAAATTGTATTCCAGTAATGAAGCGATATCATCGTAAATTTGATGTGCTTGTACTCGTAAATCATATTGTACAGAACCTAATATTGTACTTGGATTAGGCACTCTAGCTACCGGCTAAAGCCAAGAAAAACGGTCTTAATAACCGGAATGACTAAGAATAAGTTTTTGTGCGTGTTTTGCCGCACGTAGTCCGTCCTCACAGTCCCTTCTTTTCACCGGGTATTATTGGCTGTAAATGACAGCGGCACGCACCGGATGTCACCTGACTATTCTACCTATATATCGTCGCCTCGTATTATTTCTTCTTCTTCTTCTTGTACACTTTATTACAATTTTTATTACTCGTGTCGTTGCATATTTAATTAAGTTCATTACATTGTTGTCTATCGATGATCATGACTTTTTGTCATGTACTCCTTTTTCTTCGTCTACAAATTACTAACCCACCGGTTTGGTCTAGTAGTAAAGTCGTCGTTTTTTGGTTCAGGGGTTCTGAAAACGTGTATATCCGGTAAAAAATTGACATGAAAACATTACTTTTCTTTCCATATATTCATATAGGCAAGAGAACGTAAAAATATACCTATATTATATTTTATCGACCCATCGGGTTGGTCTAGAGGTAAAGTCGTCGCCAAAATCAGCTGTTTAACAGCTGTTTTTCGGAGACGAAGGTTCCTGGTTCAAATCCTAGTAAAGGTAGTTACTTTTATACGGATTTGAATACTAGACTGTGGTTACCGGTGTACTTTGATGGTTGGGGTTTAATTAACCATACTCTCTCAGGAATGGTCGGCCTGAGTATGTACAAGACTACACCTCATTTACACGTGATACATATCATTCTCATCTCATTGGTCATGGGGTTGCTTATTGTTCTGAATTGAACAGATTGCAAACGTACACAAATTAGGAATAAAACAAAAATTACTGAACGTCATGTACATAACAGTGGCGGCTCGTGCCTTCAAAAGTATGTGAAGAGTTTCATAAAACCGAGAAAAATTAGTATATCCACGTGACTTCCGAGAATATAAATATGTAAAATATACTATGTACAGTAGAATCTCAGTAGTCCGGCCTGTTCGGGACCGAGAGGGTGCCGGGATTACTGGATGAGTTAGAATTTTTTTTGTTTATTCCTAATTTGTGTACGTTACAATCTGTTCATTTTAGAACAATGAGCAACCCCATGACCCAATGAGATGAGAATGATGTGTATGACGTGTAAATGAGGTGGAGTCTTGTACAGACCCAGGCCGACCATTCCTGAGAGAATATGGTTAATTGAACCCCAACCATCAAAGTACACCGGCAACCACTGTCTAGTATTCAAATCCGTATAAAAGTAACTACCTGGACTAGGATTTGAACCTGGAACCTTCGTCTTCGAAAATCAGCTGTTAAACAGCTGATTTTAGCGACGACTTTACCTGTAGACCAACCCGGTAGGTTCAATTGGAATTGGAATTTTGGAACTATAAATTATAAATTTAAACAAAAAATGAATATGCATTGATTTATATGTGAATTTAAATTAAATGAACTAATTAAAGAACGTTTGAGTACTTCTGTAGTCATTATACTAAACGTAATTATCGGCAATTGACATCACCTAGTGCGGTGTGGGGGGTGCTCGTGTTCTGAGAATTACGTTTCGTTGCAAATTCAGCATGAGGTATGGATTATGACCCAGTTCTGGGTTTTGGATAAAAGGTCAAAAATTATTCCATTTAACAATTATTAAAGATCTGCTTATTCATTTCTTTAATCAAATCCTAAACATACATGTTTTATTAAATCCGCCGTAATTAGTTCGAGTTGATTTCCCTAATTCAATTTAAATCTTTTACCAAAATCTGTCCTTTGTGAGGTTTCATTCTTTTAGACCTAATATTTTAAGGGCCGGATTACTGGAGGTGTTGGACTACTGCACGGCCGGACTACCGAGATTCTACTGTATTCATACACAGCATGAGGTTTAAATTTATTTATTTTTTTAAAAATTATTGTATAACTTTGAAACAAATTATTTACACTCAATCTGTTTTTTGCAGGGCTAAAATAAGTAGTTCTGTTTCTTTAATACATTAATATCAGATATCTTTCTTTGCTATGGCTTGTTTGCCCACGTTTACGAACACTTGCATTAGTAGACATTATTTTTACGCCACATGAAATGCACCGCGAAATCTCAATTTCAGTTAAAATTATGCGAGGTGCACATATCAGAGTGCGTGACTGACGTTGTAAAAATTTTTTTTTTATTTTATGCATAATCACTTATTGTCATCTTCAATATAAAAACCCTATTCATATTACCCATGCTAGAATTACCCCATACTAAGATACCCCAGATCATTCAGGACTTGTACCGACGCCCACATCCGCCCGAAGTCTTTATGCCATTACCATTCCACGACTTTATCTAAATTCCAGTATGACCCACTTATCAAAATTTTGAGTTGCCACATTTTTATTCCGCCCTGTATTCCTCTTATATACCCATGCCCCTTCATCTACTTGTATGACTCACGCCCCCCAGTTGGTAGTAGTCCCCATGTTCCTATGCATAATCACTCCACTACGGTGAAAAGAGCCGCCATTTTAAATTATTAAACACTTAGAAAATAAAAGGCCGGTGATTATGCCAAACTCTACCCTTTCCGTCTCCCCTAAAATCATAAACTAACCCCTACCTAAAATTGTACCATTTGTCCACGTTAAGTACGGTGCGTGCCTTCCCCTCCTCAAGACAATAAAACTCCCACATAACTGAAAAAGGCCACTGAAAAACAAAAAAAAGAAAAGAGCCGCTCTTAAACCCACTTGTCCCTTAATATAAATTTTCATCCACGAGTAACTTCTTAAAATACATTACCTCCTTTGAAGTCCCAGTCCCAATCCCGCAAGAGCCAGAATCCTATTTCCTAATTTTAAACTATAAAATTCCCCCTAAATTTCATGAGGTTGCAATTATTCGGTAAAATTGTTCCCCGAGCGACCAGGTGTTCCTTAACACGATGTCGCCATCATAGGGCTTCTCAGCCCTCTCAACCAGGATTCAGGATTCATTCACTAAGATACCATAACGGATATGAGACAGAATGAGGCCATGATAAGCTGCCATTAGTAATTTTTCATCATTTAATCTGGCAATTTGTTTTAGTGCAAATACCCCAGATGATATTTTACTACAAACTTGATTGGTATAGAAGTCCCAAGACAAAGATCTATCTAGAGATACACCCAGGAACCTCACTGTTTCTACATGCTCTAAACTATTATTATGAATAAATACATCCACTTCTCTACTTTCTTGAACGTTATGTTTATTTTTAAACTGCAAGTACTGACACTTTTTCCCATTAATTGTTAATAACATTTGATTTGAAGAACTGTACTACGGACTCATGTACACCGCAATCAAATCAAAAAACGAATCTACAAGGTGTGGTTTTAAATAACGAGACTGACGTTGTAAAAAATTTAATTTTAATTTTATACATAATCACTTATTGTCACCTTCAATATACGTACACTCCTTCTCTATCCCTACAACGCTCCATGCGAATTTTCCATTGTTGGAAACAGTGCTGGAAGTCATCTTCTGTCAGCTCCTTCAGGGCACGTGCCGCTTTCTCTTTTACTGCTTCCACAGACTCAAATCTTGTCCCTTTTAATGGAGATTTCATCTTAGCTTAGTTTAGCGGTAATTTATGATTTTCAGTTTTTTCCATGAAAATCTGTAAAAAAATTGGATTTTCAAAGATTTCGGCCTTAGTATGCATTTTACGACAAAAGTGTATATAATAATATTTATAGAGTATTAAAAGATCTACAACTTTTGTTTGCAACATTTTTCACTACAGAACCTAGTTTAGCAGCGTGAAAGCGTGATTTTCCGCATTATTAAGCCAAACCCAGGTTGATTTTCATTTTGCATCATTCACTCATGATTAAAATAAGGTCATTTCTTTTGAGGTTAGTTTGTTTATTTCCAATGTTAATTACTAATATTAGATTATAATATTGTTTATTGCATTGGCAAGAGAAAGTCGTGTGAGTGTTCACACCAGATTTTTTTTTTTTCAACTTTTCTGTAAAATAAATAGCCTACTACGATAAAGAAACTTCACTGTTATATTGTGAAAATGACATGTTTAACAAAAAATCTGTAGAGTGGTTTTCAGAAAAAAAGTAATAAAATAATAAATAAATAATCAACGGTGATATGAACTTGAAAATGCATTTCCTATTTTATTAATTTTTATGGTATTTTCTTTTTTATTTATTTAATTTTTTTGTGTAAAATCTCTGTAGTAACTGAACGGTTTGTTATCTAAATTATACGTAAAACATTGTTTTTATGTGCAGGAAATAAACAATTTAAATGAATTTCTTTTTTATGAAATTTTGTTTTCTTTTTCGTTTTCTCGTAATAAATTAATTCATTTTAATTGAAAATTTATTTGTTTATTTTCTTTTCGATTGAAATATTTTTATGTATGTCATAAAATTGTATACAATTTTTTTTCCAAGAATTTGAAAAGTTTCTGCGTCATTGTTGCCAAGTCATCTTCCATAATTTATCCTTTATCTTCCGGTTAAAATTCTTGTTTGTATTATGTTATTATAAAATAATAATTACTAGCTATTAAACGTGTACGCAGCGCGGAACAATTTCTAACATCAGATGAGTTGCAAATATCAAAGGGGTTTGTTTATACCCTACATTATTTTAATTTTTATTAGATCAGGTGTTATTATTTTTACTTTCTCTTGCGTATATGAATATATAGGAAGGAAAGTATTATTTTCATGTCGATTTTTCAAAGTCGAGTTTTCACCGGATCTACACGTTTTCAGACCCGCTGAACCCAAAAAACATGTTTTTAGCGATTGGTCTGTGTGTGTGTGTGCGTGCGTGTGTGTGTGTGTGTGTGTGTGTGTGTGTGTGTGTGTGTGTGTGTGTGTGTGTGTGTGCAAAATATCTCAAGAACGGAACATCGTACGAACTTGAAACTTGAGTTACATACCACTACCGGACCCGACATGAACATTTTCATCAAAATCGGTCAACCGTAGTAGTTTATTCGTGTAATTTTCACTTTTTTGCGATGTTCTCAAAAACTGGTCCTACGATAGGGTAGGCGCCATGTTTGCTGAAATTATTGGTGAGGCTGTTTTCGCGTAAAAAAATTGGTTTTTAAGATTGCAGTTTTATTATGCATTTCAGCGTAAAAATGTATATAATAAAATTTGTAGAAAATTTGAAGTCCTACAACTTTTATTTCTAACATTTTTTTGTATAATGCTTAGTTTGGCGGTAATTAGCGATTTTCTGTTTTTTTCTCACGAAAACGTGTAAAAGTCGATTTCTTTAACATTTGGGCCTTAGTACTCATTTTACGACAAAAGTGGATATAATTAATTTTATAGGAAAAAATCTGGTGTGAAACACTCACACAACTTTCTCTTGCCAATGCAAATAATTAACAATAAACCTAACATTAGTATTAAAACATTAGAAATGAATAAAAACTAACCTCAAAAACATAACCTTATTTTAATCATGAGTGAATGACGCAAAATGACAATCGAACTCAGTTTGGCTTAAAAATACGGAAAATCACGCTTTCACGCTAAACTAGGCTCTGTAGAGAAAAATGCTTTAAACAAAAGTTGTAGATCTTTTAATTTCACATATCAGAGTGCGTATACACTTTTGTCGTAAAATGCATACTAAGACCGAAATGTTAAAAAAATCGATTTTTCTCACGTTTTCGTGAGAAAAAAAACAGAAAATCGCAAATTACCGCTAAACTAAGCGTTATACAAAAAAATGTTTGAAACAGAAGTTGTAGGTTTTTAAATTCTCTACAACTTTTATTATGTAAGTTTTTGCGCTAAAATTTATATTAAAGCCGTAATCTTAAAAAAACAACGTTTTTACGTGAAAACAGCCTCACTGAGAATTTCAGCAAACATGGCGCCTACCCTATCTTGTAGAGAATAAAAAATTGAGTAAAATAGGCGATTTTTAAAAAAATCGTAGGACCAGTTTTTGAGAAAATCGCAAAAAACTGAAAAATTAAACGAATAAACTACTACTTCCGGTTGACCGATTTTGATGAAAATGTTCGTGTCGCGTCCGGTAGTGGTATGTAACTTAAGTTTCAAGTTTCAAGTTCGTACGATGTTCTGTTCTTGAGATATTCTGTTCACACACAGACACACACACACACACACACACACACACACACAGACCAATCGCTAAAAACATGTTTTTTGGGTTCAGGGGGTCTGAAAACGTATAGATCCGGTGAAAACTCGATTTCGAAAAATCGACATGAAAACAATACTTTCCTTCCTATATATTCATATAGGCAAGAGAAAGTAATAAAAAGATCTACAACTTTTATTTGGAGCATTTTTCTCTACAGAGCCTAGTTTAGCGTGAATGAGTGATTTTCCGTATTTTTAAGCCGAACTGAGTTCGATTTTCATTTTGCGTCTTTCAGTCATGATTAAAATAAGGTTATATTTTTAAAGGTTAGTTTTTTGTTTATTTCTAATTTTTTATTACTAATGTTAGGTTATATTGTTAATTATTTGAATTGGCAAGAGAAAGTTGTGTGAGTGTTTCACACCAGATTTTTTTTTTAATCCCTAATGTGTGTACGTTGCAATCTGTTCAATTTAGAACAATAAGCAACCCCATGACCCAATGAGATGAGGATAATATGTATGACTTGTAAAATGAGGTTTAGTCTTGTACAGACTCAGGTTGATCTTTCCTGAGAGAGTATGGTTAATTGAATCCCAACCATCAAAATAAACCGGTAACCACTGTCTAGTATTCAGATCCGTATAAAAGTAACTATCTTTACTAGGATTACTAGCTGATTTTGGCGACGACTTTACCTCTAGACCAACCTGGTGGGTTTACGTTATTTTAATTTTTACTTTCTCTTGCCTATATGAATATATAGGAAGGAAAGTATTGTTTTCATGTCGATTTTTAGAAATCCACTATTCACCGGATCTACACGTTTTCAGACCCCTCAACCCACACAAACATGTTTTTAGCGATTGGTCTGTGTGTGTGTGTGTTTATACAAAATATCTCAAGAACGTAATATCGTACGAACTTGAAACTTAAGTTACATACCACTACCGGACCCGACATGAACATTTTCATCAAAATCGGTCAACTGGAAGTTGTAGTTTAATCGTGTAATGTTTTACTTTTTTGCGATTTTCTCGAAAACTTGTCCTCTGATTTTTTTTAAAAATCGCCTCATTTACAAATTTTTTTACGCTCTACAAGATAGGGTAGGCGCCATGTTGGCTGCAATTCTCGGCGAGGCGGTTTTTACGTAAAGAAATAGTTTTTTTAAAATTGCAGCGTTAATATGCATTTTAGCGCAAAAATGTATATAAAATTAAAGTTGTAGAAATTTTAAAATTCTACAACTGTTATTGTAAACATTTTTTGTATAACCCTTAGTTTAGCAGTAATTAGCGATTTTTTGTTTTTTTCTCACGAAAACGTGTGAAAACCCGATTTTTTAAAGATTTCAGTCTTAGAATGCATTTTACTACAAAAGTGTATATAATTAATTTCATAGTAAATTAAAAGATCTACAACTTTTATTTAAAGCATTTTTCTCTACAGAGCCTAGTTTAGCGTGAAATAGTGATTTTCCGTATTTTTAAGCTGAACTGAGTTCGATTTTCATTTTGCGTCTTTCAGTCATGATTAAAATAAGATTATATTTTTAGAGGTTAGTTTTTTGTTTATTTCTAATTTTTTATTACTAATGTTAGGTTATATTGTTAATTATTTGCATTGGCAAGAGAAAGTTGTGTGAGTGTTACACACCAGATTTTTTTTTTTAATCCCTAATGTGTGTACGTTGCAATCTGTTCAATTTAGAACAATAAGCAACCCCATGACCAAATGAGATGAGGATGATGTGTGTATGACGTGTAAATGAGGTGTAGTCTTGTACAGACTCAGGTTGACCATTCCTGAGAGAGTGTAGTTAATTAAACCCCAACCATCAAAGTACACCGGTAACCACTGTCTAATATTCAAATCCGTATAAAAGTAACTACCTTTACTAGGATTTGAACCAGGAACCTTCGTCACTGAAAATCAGCTGTTAAACAGCTGATTCTGGCGACGACTTTACCTCTAGACCAACCCGGTGGGTTGTGTTATTATTAACGCAATAAAATGTCGTAGTTAACCCACCGGGTTGGTCTAGAGGTAAAGTCGTCGCCACGAGTCAGCTGTTTAACAGCTGATTTTCGGAGACGAAGGTTCCTGGTTCAAATCCTAGTAAAGGTATAACTTATCAAAGTTAAGTAAGCGTGATCACGTGATGCGCAGTAGTTCATTTTAGGTGTTGTTGGCCTAGCTTATAGTATAATGGAGGGGGAATTTTTGGTCTCTGGCGCGCGCCCTCCCACCTAGCATACCAGTTACCACAGAGCAACCTAGATACCAGTTGCTCTGTGGACTTCACACTGTTTACTTGTGTTGTGGTCTATATTTCCACAGTTTTCATAAACAGTATTTTTCAATACTCTTCGTCGTTTCTTAAACAGTATTTTTCAATACTCTTTACCGTTTCTCAAACAGTATTTTTCAATACTCTTCGCCGTTTCTTAAATATTATTCGCAATGCCTCAGCCAAGATCGAACTGCAGGTTAGGACGGGGAGTGGCTTTAAAAAGTCAAACTAAATGTGTAATTATGAAAGTGTACAAAAAGATTACTGAAGAAAATCCAGAAATGTTATGGTTAGAAATTCAAGCTCGTGTGGCTAACCTTTGCGGTATTTCCGTTCATACGGTACGAAAAACTGTAACAGAAGCAAATAAATTGGGTGAAAATTTCAGTACGCCGGGAAAATCTCGCAAAAGATTGAAGAAGAAAGTTAATATTGATAACTTTCAAAGATGCGCGTTGAGAAATATTGTGTACAATTTCCACATAAAACATAAATTATATAAATTCTATTTTTATAATATAATATAATTATAAATTATATTATAACATAAAAATTCATATACCTGGACTTCCTTGTTACTTTTACTTTGTTATTAGGTAAATAAAATGAAAAAAATAAGCAAATACAAAAAAATGTAAAAATAAGATAAAAAATAAATTGTTTACTATCCGTTAAACGAAACAAGACTAGTCGCTGCAGATGCGTTCACGAGCGTAGTGTGTTGGTGAATGCAAGCATGCGTACGTGAATGCGAGTGTACATGAATGTGTGAACATCACTCTGCCTCCCCACTACGGCAATTTCCTAACCACACTCTGCGCGATGACTGCGCTAACTTAACATTGATGGGTTATAGTTACTTTTATACGGATTTGAATACTAGACAGTGGTTACTGGTGTACTTTAATGGTGGGGTTCAATTAACCATACTTTCTTAGGAATGGTCAGCCTGGGTCTGTACAAGACAACACCTCATTTACACGTCATATACATCATCTTCATCTCATTAGGTCATGTGGTTGCTTATTGTTCTGAATTGAACAGATTGCAACGTACACGCATTAGCGATTAAAAAAAAATTGTAGTGGTCAGCGCAACTGGCTTCTCTGCGAGGGTCCCAGGTTCGATTTCCGATCAGATCTGGCATATTTTCATCAGTCATCTTCATGCAACGGTTTTCTCACCGTCTGCATTAGCAGTACTTGCAAAACAAGTCAGACGTAAAACCCCCAAAAAAAAATGTAATAGGCTAATTAATAAAATGCTGGTGTGAAACACTCACACGACTTTTTTTGCCAAAGAAAATAATCAACAATATAAGTTATGTTTAATCATTAGTAATAATGTAAAATGAGAAACGAAACCTAATTTTAATGATGAGTGAATGACGCAAAATGAAAACCAACCTCTGTAGAACGTATAATTACAAAAAATCACTAATTGACGCTTAAAAAGGTTCTGTAGAGAATATTGGTTAAATTAAAAGTAGTAGCTTTTTAATTTTGTCTAACTTTGAATTCATACACTTTTTAACGAAAAAGTGTTTTGTTAAATGTAATGGTTAAAATAATTAATTAAGTTGTCGCTTTGTTGTTTAGGTCATCAGCCGAAAGGCTGGTTTGAACCTGTAGTGGTTTTACTAAGTAAAACAAGGAGTGAGGTGGTTTACCATTGCCTTCCTCACTGAGTGAAAAATTACGCTTATCAGCATGCCAGGCCCGCTGAAAAGCACAGATTTTCCACTCTTCAAATGACACCTTCACTTCATTCACCACAGGGTCTGGCTGTATAATGAAATCCATTACTTTCAAAGGAATAACTCTGATTAGTGTCTTTTACACCTCTACCTCTTCTGTTCTTAAATGATTCAGTCATTTAATTGGCTGACCATGTGATAAGAAACAGAACTATTTATTTTAGCCCAGCAACGAACAGATTGAGAGTAAATATTGACTCTCCGCCTATCTGTTATAGGCAGGTTGTCGCTTTATGAAACTACAATAATTACAAGTAATCTGAACGGTATAATTGAATACGCGTAAAGAATGATGTTTATTTTAGCTGGATGTAGATATGTTTAGGATGGAACGTAGTGCAAGATAATTGTCCGGCGGAGAGGTAGAGGTAGAGGTAGATAGCACTAACTAGTGTAAAACTTTCGTTTACAACCTATAGGTGCTTGCCTTGCGCGGAGTTCTCTACAGTAGATGGACTATACGTGTCCCCTACGTCTCTTCTAATTACCGTGGTATAAAGGTGACCAACTACGGTGGCATGCGGGCCGCACATGCGCAGTAAGTAGATCCCCCACCACGGCGCCGTAGCCTGTCGACTAAAGATACAGGCTGCCTCTAAAGTAGTACTCATTACTCGTTTTGTTGTGTACGTGCGGTTATCGTTTTAACATTTGTGTCGCTGTCGAAAGCCGATTAGTTACGCGCGCACAAAATTAGGGGGAGAATGTCTGCAATTTAATTTGGGGTAATAGGCAATAAGGTTTTTTTTTTCTAAATGATGTACTCATACGTTTTGACAGGCCTGAAAGAGAGGGACGTCATACCCTCATTCTGTTATATTTACTATACGGTTCTTTTTGTTAAAATGTCAAACAACTGATATTGTGCGTGTGTAGTTGATTTCTAAAATTTGACGTATGTTTCGTATAAAATTCACAACTATTAAAATTGATTCAGCTTCTTGGAATATTAACAGGAAGTAGACACCAGACACGATGATCCATCTTTGACTTCCCTTCAAAAAGTGATTTTTTCAAGCTCGTTTATTATTTCTCTTTCTGTCCTACATACATCAAATTACAGATAAAATTTTATATTTCATAACAAAATAATAAAACTCATATTATGTAATCCTGGAAAAGAAGTTAGGGCCTATATTACCCTACGTGATACGCAAAAAATGCGGTGAGATTTAAACGTCTAATTTTGTACGAGCGTATCTTATATAAATATCAGAGTATAATAATAAAATTTTTAGTGTAATAAAATAAGATCCATTTGGAAGCGAAAGTAATATTTTCAGAATTTTTTGATGAAAAATCTGGTGTGAAACACTCACACAACTTTCTCTTGCCAATGCAAATAATTAATAATAAACCTAACATTATTAATAAAATATTAGAAATAAACAAAAACTAACCTCAAAAACATAACCTTATTTTAATCATGAGTGAATGACGCAAAATGACAATCGAACTCAGTTTGGCTTAAAAATACGGAAAATCACGCTTTCACGCTAAACTAGGCTCTGTAGAGAAAAATGCTCTAAACAAAAGTTGTAGATCTTTTAATTTTCTATAAATTAAATTATATACACTTTTGTCGTAAAATGACCGAAATGTTAAAAAAATCGATTTTTCTCACGTTTTCGTGAGAAAAAAAACAGAAAATCGCTAATTACCGCTAAACTAAGCGTTATACAAAAAAATGTTTGAAACAGACGTTGTAGGTTTTTAAATTCTCTACAACTTTTATTATATAAGTTTTTGCGCTAAAATTTATATTAAAGCCGTAATCTTAAAAAAACAACGTTTTTACGTGAAAACAGCCTCACCGAGAATTTCAGCAAACATGGCGCCTACCCTATCTTGTAGAGAATAAAAAATTGAGTAAAATAGGCGATTTTAAAAAAAATCGTAGGACCAGTTTTTGAGAAAATCGCAAAAAACTGAAAAATTATACGAATAAACTACTACTTCCGGTTGACCGATTTTGATGAAAATGTTCGTGTCGCGTCCGGTAGTGGTATGTAACTTAAGTTTCAAGTTTCAAGTTCGTACGATGTTCCGTTCTTGAGATATTCTGTTCACACACAGACACACACACACACACACACACACACACACAGACACACACACAGACCAATCGCTAAAAACATGTTTTTTGGGTTCAGGGGGTCTGAAAACGTATAGATCCGGTGAAAACTCGATTTCGAAAAATCGACATGAAAACAATACTTTCCTTCCTATATATTCATATAGGCAAGAGAAAGTAAAAAGGAGTGTCACATATGTCACATTGGGCTAGATGATATCAAAGTTCCCAACAATATGAATTAGTAAAAATCATGTGCAGGCTTCCTAAACAATTTTCTCTTGCTTAGATTTGTAGCAAAGCATTATTTAATACTTAAAAAATGTTATAATTCAAAAATATTGGTAAAATGGACAAAATCACTATTTACAGTCTAAAAAATATACTTGTATGTACATTCAACGTACTCGAAGAAATGCTACTTTATTTTAGTAAATGAACACGAATATTTAAAACTAAAATTATCTTTAAAAAGAAACTAATGGTCGCATCCGTCGTGTAGTGATCAGCATCTTACACTGCAAAGCGGAGGTCTCAGGTTCGATTCCTGGCTAAGGTACAGAAAATTATTACACTTCACATCCTTCTTCTTCTTCTCATAGCGCTACAGTCCGTGGTGAACCTTGGCTTTCTCTACGATCTGCCTCCACACGTTTCCGTAAGTCCAGTCCCAATCCGAGGCAAATTTTGAGAATTCGAAGCGGAGGTCAGTTTTGACAGGGTGAGGGTGCTGGCCTCACGCCCAACCCCCAACCTGGAGGACCAGGGTCTTTTGTTTGGAGTCGCCGTCTCGTAGGCACTTGCTTCCACTGCAGCTTTCAGAGCGTTGCCTACCCTGGATTTTATTTGGGTTAACTCCCTAGGTTCTTCCGCCCTCTCCGCCGTTGGGATTACTCCTCATCCGCCTTCGAGGCCGTTGACCGGTTTTCACCCGTGACCCTGGGCGGGGGCCCTTACAGGGTGCTACCATCCGGAGCCAGATGGACCCTGTATTTTTAACGAGGTGTATCTCCTCCCGCTCCTCCTTCCTTATCATTTGCTAGATAAGGCCCCGGGCTTGCGACCGGCATGGCGGAGTTCACACTTCACATCCAGTGCTCTTTAATCAAAAGTAGTCACTCCAATGTGACTTCTATGCCACACTGGGTAAGAAAGGGTTAAAATGAGTTGAGGGGAAAGGCTGACGCAACACATTCTCTCTCTGTCCCGCTACCCTCCCTCCCTCCCTCCCTACATGCCACCGTAATTGGCGAACAGTATAATAACCAACCTAAGATCTCAGATGACGTCATATAAGGAGTAAAACATTAAAGGATTTGCTTCAAGAAAGTAATGGCAAAGCATGCGCTGAGTATTAATGATTGGGGCCAATCAGAATATGATTCAAAATTTGTAGAATATTAATGCTTTCATTATATAAAGGCTGATTCAAAAAGAGCGCCGGTTTTTAAACAGCTGGTAAATTTTTGTTTATCGGTTGGCAACATTGTTAGACCTCATTTCTATTTCGGAGAACATTCCGATTGACGATTCAGTTGTAGTTTCTCTTGTTCGCAGTGTAGTACTCTCGCAGTCTGTGTCTAACCATGGAGAAGTTTACTATTGCGCAACGAGTGTTAATCGTCAAAACATTTTACCAGAGTGGAGAGAGTTATGCGGCTACTGTCAGGCGACTTCGCGGTACTCTAACAGTTCGCAGGCTCATGAAAAAGTTTTTTGAGACGGGTTCAACAGTCGACCTTAAAAGTTCTGGACGTCGTCGTTCTGAACGATTCGTGAACGGTTCCAGGATCGCATCATTTCTCGTAATTCCGACCATCAATGGCTACCAAGGTCGTGTGGCTTGACGCCTTGTGACTTTCCTCTTTGGGGTCATCTGAAGTCATTGGTGTATGCCAATAAACCCCGAAACATCAATGACTTGAAGGAGGAAATTCGACGGGTTATCGGGCAAATGGAAGTCGAAACTTGTCGTGCAGTAATATCCAGTTTTATGGACAGAGTTGATGCGTGCCAGCGCAGTAGAAGAGGACACATGCATGACATCATTTTTCATACATAAAATCGGAAGGAAAGATGAACTTGTTGATGTATTTATTTTCAGTTTTTCAATAAAATAAATCTCTTAATTTGATATATCAAAACCGGCGCTCTTTTTGAATCACCCTATAGCATGTATTAGTAAAGTACAACCAAGCAGATTGTCCAAATATAGAAAGGGGTTTTACATTTTAAGTGAGTTGAATTATAGTTGCAAATATGATTTGGGTAACTGTAATCAGTTCCAAGAAAATGGGTTAGATTGTTTTACGTGCACTTACGTTTATGTATACCAAACTACGCAAATTGCAAACATTATAACAGATTAATGCGCAAAATAATTGTCGTGTACCGAGAACTGTTTAGGTAATGTTGTCATTACAGTATTAATGTTTTACTAATCGGGTAATGTATTCTTTACCCGATTTGTAAATAATTTATTATGTTTGTTTACTTTTAAGGTAATGATGACTCGTCTTCCTCATAATTTTTATTTCAGTGAATTTCGTTACTGGTTTTCACTATAATAAAGTTTTAACAATGTAATGTTTCCTTTTCGGAAAAATTCAATATGATTTTAGTTAATGGAATATAGAGTTGTAGGTATTTTAATTGCGTACAATTTCAATTATATATATTTTTGTCCTGAAAATACTACTTATGTAGTATTAAGGGCGTACCCTTAAAAAACCACTACAGCACACCCTCCAAAAGTACTTCAGCAGACGTGGCGCGTACACTATTTTATAGAGAATAAAAAATTTAGTGATTAAGGTGATTTTTACTTTCTCTTGCCCATAAGAAGGAAAGTATTGTTTTCATGTTCATTTTAAGAAATCGATTTAAAAAAAAAATCGTTTTCAAAAGAACCACTTTGAGAGAAATTCGCAAAAAAGTTAAAAATTACACGAATAAACTACTACTTCCGGTTGACCGATTTTAATGAAAATGTTCGTGTCGGGTCCTCTTGTGGTACCGAACTTAATTTTAAAGGTTTTAACTTCGTACGATGTTCCGTTCTTGAGATATATTTTGTTCACTCACACACACACACACACACACACACACACACACACACACACACAGACCAATCGCTAAAAACATGTTTTTTTGGTTCAAGGGTTCTGAAAACGTTTATATCCGGTGAAAAATCGCCATGAAAACCTTACTTTCCTTCCCATATATATTTTGTTCACACACACATACATACACACACACACACGCACACACACACACACACACACACACACACACACACCAATCGCTAAAAACATGTTTTTTTTGGTTCAAGGGTTCTGAAAACGTTTATATCCGGTGAAAAATCGCCATGAAAACCTTACTTTCCTTCCCATATATATTCATATAGGCAAGAGAAAGTAAAAATATACCTAAATTATATTAATCATTAATTACACTGCCAATACACAATACAAAGTAGTTGGAGTGTTTAAAACCAGATTTTGAATTTCCTTTTTGTATCCAGTTTAGAAATTTACATTTTATTATTTAATTGAGTTGTTACAACGTATTAATCGGATGTAATGTAAAAAAAAAAAATTTTTTTTTGGTACATTTTTTTGTCTAGACGTCAGCAATGAAAAGAATGATTGTTAATATGTTATGTGTATAAATAGACAGGAGATTTAAATGGGTTGTTTTATTGCGAAACAGAAATGATTAGCATGACAATAAGCAGGGATCTTTTTAAGCTGTTAATGTATTCTGCAGTCGCTTTGATTTTCATTTAAAAAAATGAGGACGGAATATTAAATAGGTCGTTATTATAATAAAAAGACAAAAAAGAAATACTAGAGGCCTATTAATGATAATAGAAATTTAAATTGTTAAAATTGGTTCACTTTTTTCTTTCTATTCAGAACAAAGAATTTTGATTGTGTTTTAAAAAATGTATGCTATTATTTAATTTTCATATTTCTTTATGCTAATATAATATTGTTTAATATTTCAACTCATTTTTACTTTCTCTTGCCTATATGAATATATAGGAAGGAAAGTATTGTTTTCATGTCGATTTTTCGAAATCGAGTTTTCACCGGATCTATACGTTTTCAGACCCCCTGAACCCAAAAAACATGTTTTTAGCGATTGGTGTGTGTGTGTGTGTGTGTGTGTGTGTGTGTGTGTGTGTGTATGTGTGTGTGTGTGTGTGTGCGTGTGAACAGAATTTCTCAAGAACGGAACATCGTACGAACTTGAAACTTGAAACTTAAGTTACGTCCACTACCGGACTCGACACGAACATTTTCATCAAAATCGGTCAACCGGAAGTGGTAGTTTATTCGTGTAATTTTTCACTTTTTTGCGATTTTCTCAAAAACTGGTCCTACGATTTTTTTTAAAATCGCCTGGTTTACTCAATTTTTTATTCTCTACAAGATAGGGTAGGCGTCATGTTTGCTGAAATTCTGGGTGAGGCTGTTTTCACGTAAAAACGTTGTTTTTTTAAGATTACAGCTTTAATATGCATTTTAGCGCAAAACTTTATATAATAAAAGTTGTAGAGAATTTAAAGTCCTACAACTTTTATTTCAAACAATTTTTTGTATAACGCTTAGTTTAGCGGTAATTTGCGATTTTCTGTTTTTTTTCTCACGAAAATGTGTGAAAAATTGATGTTTTTAAGATTTCGACCTTAGTATGCATTTTACGACAAAAGTGTATATAATTTAATTTATAGAAAATTAAAAGATCTACAACTTTTATTTAAAGCATTTTTCTCTACAGAGCCTAGTTTAGAGAGAAAGAGTGATTTTCCGTATTTCTAAGCCAAACTGAGGTTAATTTTCATTTTGCATCATTCACTCATGATTAAAATAAGGTTATGTTTTTGAGGTTAGTTTTTTGTTTATTTCTAATATTTTATTAGTAATGTTAGGTTTATTGTTAATTATTTGCATTGGCAAGAGAAAGTTGTGTGAGTGTTTCACACCAGATTTTTTTAATTTATTTTTTCTTTTTAGTGAAAGTGTTTCTGATAATTGACAAATATCTTATTTACTTTCACAACGGGTTGGTCTTAGAGGTAAAATTGTCGCCAAAATCAGCTGTTTAACAGCTGATTTTCGGAGACGAAGGTCCCTGGTTCAAATCCTAGTAAAGGTACTAGGTAACGGTACTTTTACACGGATCTGAATACTAGACAGTGGTTACCGGTGTACTTTGATGGTTGGGGTTCAATTAACCATACTCTCTCAGGAATGGTCGGCCTGGGTCTGTACAAGACTACACAGTCTCATTTACACGTCGTACACATCATCCTCATCTCATTGGGTCATGGGGTTGCTTATTGTTCTAAATTGAACAGATTGCAACGTACACAAATTAGGAATAAAAAAAACTCTCACAAGATTTGTTTAATAATGAGGTGTGGTTATTAAATAACGAGACTTGTTGTTTAGGTCATCAGCCAAAAGGCTGGTTTGAACCTGTAGAGGTTTTACTAAGTAAAACGAGGGTGAGGTGGTTTACCATTGCCTTCCTCACTGAGTGGAAAAGTATGCTTATCAGCATGCCGGGCCTTTTGAAAAGCATATATTTTCCACTCTGCAAATGACACCTTCATTTCATTCACTACAGGGTCTGACTGTATAATGAAATTCATTACTTTCAGAGGAGATAACTCTGATTAGTGTCTTTTACACCTCTACCTCTTCTGTTCTTAAATGATTCTGTCATTTAATTGGCTGACCATGTGATAAGAAACAGAACTATTTATTTTAGCCCTGCAATAAACAGATTGAGTGTAAATAATTTGACACTCCACCTGTCTGTTATGAGCAGTATGCTAATATAATTTAATATTTATCAGCTCTTTTTTTTTAATGAAAGTGTTTCTGATAATTGACAAATATCTTATTTACTTTCACAAGATTTGTTTAAATACGAGGTGTGGTTATTAAATAACGAGACTGACGTTGTAAAAAAAATTATTTTAATTTTATACATAATTATAGGGTGATTCAAAAAGAGCGCCGGTTTTGATATATCAAATTAAGAGATGTATTTTATTGAAAAACTGAAAATAAATACATCAACAAGTTCATCTTACCTTCCGATTTCATGTATGAAAAATGATGTCATGCATGTGTCCTCCTCTACTGCACTGGCACGCATCAACTCTGTCCATGAAATTGGATATTACTGCACGACAAGTTTCGACTTCCATTTGTCCGATAACCCGTCGAATTTCCTCCTTCAAGTCATTGATGTTTCAGGGTTTAGTGGCATACACCAATGACTTCAGATGACCCCAAAGATGAAAGTCACAAGGCGTCAATTTTGTTTACGAAGGTGTCATCATCCTGCCGTTTTCTCAATACCCAGTCAACAAACTGTCGTCTCTTCTGGTGGTCTGCCACTTTCAAATGTTGCGTCAATTGAATTTTATACGGGTGATATTGGAGATCGTACCGAAGAATTCTCCGTACAGGACATCGTAAACCCAATTGTTGAGAACGGCGACGTATTGATTTTGCTGGGCTAACAGCCACACTGTCACGAACCAACGCAACGTTCTGCTCAGTTCGGCCAGAACGACGACGTCCAGAACTTTTAAGGTCGACTGCTGAACCCGTCTCAAAAAACTTTTTCATGAGCCTGCGAACTGTTGATTCATTCGGTGCTTCATTACGTCCTAGAGTACCGCGAAGTCGCCTGACAGTAGCCGCATAACTCTCTCCACTCTGGTAAAATGTTTTGACGATTAACACTCGTTGTGCAATAGTAAACTTCTCCATGGTTAGACACAGACTGCGAGAGTACTACACTGCGAACAAGAGAAACTACAACTGAATCGTCAATCGGAATGTTCTCCGAAATAGAAATGAGGTCTAACAATGTTGCCAACCGATAAACAAAAATTTACCAGCCGTTTAAAAACCGGCGCTCATTTTAAATCACCCGTTACTTATTGTCACCTTCAATTACACTCCTTCTCTATCCCTACAACGCTCCATGCGAATTTACCATTGTTTTGGAAACAGTGCTGGAAGTCATCTTCTGTCAGCTCCTTCAGACAGTTAAAATGTTCCAGTGAAGCATTAGTGTGGTGACAGCAGTCGTTTCGTTATATTGTGTCAGCAACTGTTTTTTCCACGGAAGAACCG
This sequence comes from Catonia carolina, assembly GCA_035578175.1. Lineage (NCBI taxonomy): Eukaryota > Metazoa > Arthropoda > Insecta > Hemiptera > Achilidae > Catonia > Catonia carolina. The sequence continues at coordinate 16,803,327 of JAQMRL010000015.1, forward strand.
GGTGTTTTATTAAGAACGCAACCCTATGTTAAAAGCCACAATCTACGGCATATATTTTTATTTTCCGTACTTTACAAATTATTAATTAATCTGAATTATTATTTTACAAATGAATAGCAAATTGCAATGAAAACATTGTATTACTTTTATCTTCTTATAATCAGGGTTACGTTCTTAATAAAACACCCGGTTCTTCCTTGGAAAAACCATTGGTGACACAATATAACGAAACGACTGCTGTCACCACACTAATGCTTGACTGGAACATTTTAACTGTCTTAGGTAGTTGGCCTTGAGTACACTGTTGCCAACATACCGATTGGGGTACAGAAAATTTACTGATGTATTACTTCTACGTTCTTATAACCAGGGTTGCGTCCTTAATAAAACACCCGGTTCTTCCTTGGAAAAACCATTGGTGACACAATATAACGAAACGACTGCTGTCACCACACTAATGCTTGACTGGAACATTTTAACTGTCTTAGGTAGTTGGCCTTGAGTACACTGTTGCCAACATACCGATTGGGGTACAGAAAATTTACTGATGTATTACTTCTACCTTCTTATAATCAGGGTTGCGTCCTTAATAAAACACCCGGTTCTTCCTTGGAAAAACTATTGGTGACACAATATAACGAAACGACTGCTGTCACCACACTAATGCTTGACTGGAACATTTTAACTGTCTTAGGTAGTTGGCCTTGAGTACACTGTTGCCAACATACCGATTGGGGTACAGAAAATTTACTGATGTATTACTTCTACGTTCTTATAACCAGGGTTGCGTCCTTAATAAAACACCCGGTTCTTCCTTGGAAAAACCATTGGTGACACAATATAACGAAACGACTGCTGTCACCACACTAATGCTTGACTGGAACATTTTAACTGTCTTAGGTAGTTGGCCTTGAGTACACTGTTGCCAACATACCGATTGGGGTACAGAAAATTTACTGATGTATTACTTCTACGTTCTTATAACCAGGGTTGCGTCCTTAATAAAACACCCGGTTCTTCCTTGGAAAAACCATTGGTGACACAATATAACGAAACGACTGCTGTCACCACACTAATGCTTGACTGGAACATTTTAACTGTCTTAGGTAGTTGGCCTTGAGTACACTGTTGCCAACATACCGATTGGGGTACAGAAAATTTACTGATGTATTACTTCTACGTTCTTATAACCAGGGTTGCGTCCTTAATAAAACACCCGGTTCTTCCTTGGAAAAACCATTGGTGACACAATATAACGAAACGACTGCTGTCACCACACTAATGCTTGACTGGAACATTTTAACTGTCTTAGGTAGTTGGCCTTGAGTACACTGTTGCCAACATACCGATTGGGGTACAGAAAATTTACTGATGTATTACTTCTACCTTCTTATAATCAGGGTTGCGTCCTTAATAAAACACCCGGTTCTTCCTTGGAAAAACTATTGGTGACACAATATAACGAAACGACTGCTGTCACCACACTAATGCTTGACTGGAACATTTTAACTGTCTTAGGTAGTTGGCCTTGAGTACACTGTTGCCAACATACCGATTGGGGTACAGAAAATTTACTGATGTATTACTTCTACCTTCTTATAATCAGGGTTGCGTCCTTAATAAAACACCCGGTTCTTCCTTGGAATAACCATTGGTGACACAATATAACGAAACGACTGCTGTCACCACACTAATGCTTGACTGGAACATTTTAACTGTCTTAGGTAGTTGGCCTTGAGTACACTGGTGCCAACATACCGATTGGGGTACAGAAAATTTACTGATGTATTACTTCTACCTTCTTATAATCAGGGTTGCGTCCTTAATAAAACACCCGGTTCTTCCTCGGAAAAACCATTGGTGACACAATATAACGAAACGACTGCTGTCACCACACTAATGCTTGACTGGAACATTTTAACTGTCTTAGGTAGTTGGCCTTGAGTACACTGTTGCCAACATACCGATTGGGGTACAGAAAATTTACTGATGTATTACTTCTACCTTCTTATAATCAGGGTTGCGTCCTTAATAAAACACCCGGTTCTTCCTTGGAAAAACCATTGGTGACACAATATAACGAAACGACTGCTGTCACCACACTAATGCTTGACTGGAACATTTTAACTGTCTTAGGTAGTTGGCCTTGAGTACACTGGTGCCAACATACCGATTGGGGTACAGAAAATTTACTGATGTATTACTTCTACCTTCTTATAATCAGGGTTGCGTCCTTAATAAAACACCCGGTTCTTCCTTGGAAAAACCATTGGTGACACAATATAACGAAACGACTGCTGTCACCACACTAATGCTTGACTGGAACATTTTAACTGTCTTAGGTAGTTGGCCTTGAGTACACTGTTGCCAACATACCGATTGGGGTACAGAAAATTTACTGATGTATTACTTCTACCTTCTTATAATCAGGGTTGCGTCCTTAATAAAACACCCGTTATTATAGTGCGTAAAATGAAACATAATGCCTGTGTTTGGAACCGCGTACCTCGTCAAGTAAGAACATAAAAATTTCTGGTACGGCTCGTTTTAAAGCTTGATTTTTACTTTCTCTTGCCTATATGAATATATAGGAAGGAAAGTATTGTTTTCATGTCGATTTTTCGAAATCGAGTTTTCACCGGATCTATACGTTTTCAGACCCCCTGAACCCAAAAAACATGTTTTTAGCGATTGGTCTGTGTGTGTGTGTGTGTCTGTGTGTGAACAGAATATCTCAAGAACGGAACATCGTACGAACTTGAAACTTGAAACTTAAGTTACATACCACTACCGGACGCGACACGAACATTTTCATCAAAATCGGTCAACCGGAAGTAGTAGTTTATTCGTATAATTTTTCAGTTTTTTGCGATTTTCTCAAAAACTGGTCCTACGATTTTTTTTAAAATCGCCTATTTTACTAAATTTTTTATTCTCTACAAGATAGGGTAGGCGCCATGTTTGCTGAAATTCTCGGTGAGGCTGTTTTCACGTAAAAACGTTGTTTTTTTAAGATTACGGCTTTAATATAAATTTTAGCGCAAAAACTTATATAATAAAAGTTGTAGAGAATTTAAAAACCTACAACTTCTGTTTCAAACATCTTTTTGTATAACGCTTAGTTTAGCGGTAATTTGCGATTTTCTGTTTTTTTCTCACGAAAACGTGAGAAAAATCAATTTTTTTAACATTTCGGTCTTAGTATGCATTTTACGACAAAAGTGTATATAATTAAATTTATAGAAAATTAAAATATCTACAACTTTTGTTTAGAGCATTTTTCTCTACAGAGCCTAGTTTAGCGTGAAAGCGTGATTTTCCGTATTTTTAAGCCAAACTGAGTTCGATTGTCATTTTGCGTCATTCACTCATGATTAAAATAAGGTTATGTTTTTGAGGTTAGTTTTTGTTCATTTCTAATGTTTTAATACTAATGTTAGGTTTATTGTTAATTATTTGCATTGGCAAGAGAAAGTTGTGTGAGTGTTTCACACCAGATTTTTGTTATTATACGAGGTGTGGCTATTAAATAACGAGACTGACGTAAAAAAATTTATTTTTATTTTATACATAATCACTTATTGTCCCCTTCAATATACACTCCTTCTCTATCCCTACAACGCTCAATGCGAATTTCCTATTGTTTTGGAAACAGTGCTGGTAGTCATCTTCTGTCAGCTCCTTCAGGACACGTGCCACTTTTTCTTTTACAGCTTCCACAGACTCAAATTTTGTCCCTTTTAATGCAGATTTCACCTTAGGAACAGGTAGAAGTCACATGGTGCAAGATCTGGTAAATAAGGTGGATTTTCTAACACTGAGATGCTGTTCTTGGCTAAGAACATCTTGATAGATAACGCGGAATGAGCTGGCGCATTGTCTTGGTGGAGAACCCATGATTTGTCCTTCCACATTTCGGGGCGTTTTTCAATGCAATAAGGTAGCTAGTAATTACAAAAAACCAAACATTTCTAAAGCCCAGCCTCTCTTAGTTTGCCCCTATGTAAGCAAATAATGACGTCACTGAGCATGCGCATTATATCAAAATGTGTACACGCTCATTAAAAAGTAACAACAAAATACTTTTAAAAGTATTTTTATAAATGAAATTTTTAGGCCTGCCTCATATCATCACTTTTGTTTTAAGTACTTATAATTTAAAACAAAGTTAACTTAATAGGAGTACGACATCCATAATGTCGCGGACTCTAGCGTGCACCCTGGTAGTAGCTGGCTTTGGTTTGTTGACAGTAGGAGCAAACTAAGAACAGCTGAACTGTAGTCATGTAATTTAGCTATAGGCAATATTACAGGTAACAAATTCTATTTCTTATAGGGTTTATGAAGAAAACATTTTCTCGTAATAAACCAAAGCTTACAAAATTTATGTATAAACTGCACGGTAGTGAAATGTACAAGTAGTATCTCATTGTTGAGGTTGGCAGCACTGACAAATTTTCACTTCCCTTCCTCCCAGCCAATCCATAGGCAAAAGGTAACCTCATGACTATAGTATCTATAGGGTGTGAGCTGGACGTTTAATACCTTTTCCCTTCAGATAGCCCCAAAGAAAGAAGTTACAGATGCTCAAATCAGGTGACCACGCAGGCCCCCCCCTATATCCCCCCCCCCCTCAGAGACTAGACGTCCTAAAAACATTTCTCTTAAAACATTAAGTGAAATTCAGGCTGTTTTAGCTGTTGCCCCGTCCTGTTGAAACCACGAAATAAATGATAAATTCTCTACAGCTTTTATTACATACATTTTTCCGCTAAAATATGTATATTAACGTCGCAATCGTAAAAAAACAATTTATTTACGAGAAAACAGCCTTTCCAAGAATTTCAGCAAACATAGCGCCTACCTTATCTTGTAAAGCATAAAAATTTTGTAAATGAGGCGATTTTTAAAAAATCGCAGGAGCCGTTTTTGAGAATATCGCAAAAAATTGAATACTGACACGAATAAACTATAACTTCCAGTTGACCGATTTTCATGAAAATGTTCGTGTCGGGTCCGCGGTAGTAGTATCTAACTTAAGTTTCAAGTTTGTACGATGTTCCGTTCTCGAGATATTCTGTTCACACAGACACACACACACACAAACCAATCGCTAAAAACATGTTTGTGTGGGGTTCAGGGGGTCTGAAAACGTGTATTAACCGGTAAAAACTCGATTTCGAAAAATTGACATGAAAACAATACTTTCCTTCCTCTATATTAATATAGAGAAGAGAAAGTAAAAATACTAAAGATGTTGTTTGTTGTTTAAGTCAACAGCCGAAAGGCTGCTTTGATCCTCTAGAGGTTTTACTAAGCAAAAACGAGGAGTAAGGTGGTTTACCTTTGCCTTCCTCACTGAGTTGAAAGAGTATGCTTATCAGCATGCCAGGCCCTCCGAAAAGCACTCACTTTCCACCCTGCAAATGACACCTTCATTTCATTCACCACAGGGTCTGGCTGCATAGTGAAATTCATTACTCTCAGAGGAGATAACTCTGACTAGTGTCTTTTACTCCTCTACCTTTTCTGTTCTTAAATAGTTCAGTCATATAAGTGGCTGACTATGTGATAAGAAACAGAACAATTTTTTTAGCCCTGAACCAAACAGATAGAGTGCAATTAAAATAACACTCCACCTGCCCGTTTTGGGCAATTAAAGATGATTGATATTAAATTTTTCCACTAGTGCAATACTTTTGGCTGTATTTACTATTCAGTTATAAGTAACAAGAAGTCGTTTTAATTTATAATTTTTAATTGTTGACCATAAATAGAGAAGAAGAGCTTTTGCAACGAAAAGGGAAAGAGTCCTTGTGAATTGTGTATAGTCTGTGTAAATCTAAATGGGGTCTGTTAATAAGCAGGAGCAATGCCATTGCTTACGTAAATTGAACTTTCATATTTCTGTTACGTAGACTACACGTCTAAATCTACATTCACTTCATTACTAGTTAGTTATTACTTGTTACTAAATTTCTCTCTAACTAATTACCTTTCAATAATTATAATTATATTTCTACTAGTATTATACCCGTTCACTCATTAAATTTAAAAAAAAAATCCCACAAAATTTTAAAATTTAATCCCACAGAAGAAGGAAGTTAAATATTTGGGTTTTCATCTAGATCAAAGACTCACGTGGAGAAGTCATATATGGACGAAACAAAAGCAACTTGGACTGAAATTACGTCAATTGTTCTGGCTCTTAAGCAGTAAGTCTCAACTCTCCCTTGAAAATAAAGTACTCGTATACAAAGTAATACTCAAACCAGTTTGGACTTATGGGTTAGAGTTTTGGGGTACAGCTAGTTCATCAAATAAAGAAATACTACAGCGCTTTGAATCAAAATGCCTGAGACTGATCACTGCATCATGAGTGCTAGACAGTGGTTACCGGTGTACTTTGATGGCTGGGGTTCAATTAACCATACTCTCTCAGGAATGGTCGGCCTGAGTCTGTACAAGACTACACCTCATTTACACGTCATACGTATCATCCTCATCTCATTGGATCATGGTTTGTTTATTGTTCTGAATTGAACAGATTGCAACGTACACACATTAGGGATAAAAAAAGAAAAATTTGTTCGGCCGCAACCCACCGGGTTGGTCTAGAGGTAAAGTCGTCGCCAACAGCTGATTTTCGGAGACGAAGGTTCCTGGTTCAAATCCTAGTAAAGGTAGTTAGTTACTTTTATACGGATTTGAATACTAGACAGTGGTTACCGGTGTACTTTGGATGGTTGGGGTTCAATTAACCATACTCTCTCAGGAATGGTCGGCCTGAGTCTGTACAAGACTACACCTCATTTTCACGTCATCCTCATCTCATTGGGTCATGGGTTGTTTATTGTTCTGAATTGAACAGATTGCAACGTACACACATTACGGATTATAAAACAAAAATTTACTCCTTATGTACAAGTGGTTTATTTTTTTTTCTCTTTAATTCTTTATTTATAACTGTAAACTTTTACAACAAGCAAATGTGATGATTATGATAATAATGTAAATGACATGATAGGCATGGGGCCCCTACTGGTGCCTCCCCAAGAATGAAATTTTTATATCAAATTATCAGGTCTCTACTCCAGCGTCTTTTAAGGCGTCTAGGGGGATCATCAGGTAAATGGACGGTGGAAAGTGAACGGACCAAGGGGTTCTCGTGTTCGTGTGACTTGTCGTGAAAGCGTTTGTATAGGTATTCAATGGAATTTTGTACAAGTGGTGTTTTCAGATCTGTATGTAAGGTTTTGTTGCTAACGTAAAGAGGTGCTTTTGCTATAAGGCGTAATGTTTTTGACTGGAATGCTTGATTTTGTTGCAAGTTAGAGGGTTTGGTTGAATCGTAAATTTGGGACCCGTAGGTCCACATAGGTGTCAAAAGAGAACAATATATGCGTAATTTTTGTGCCATTGGAAATATTTGTAATTTTTGTAATATTTGTAACCATTGGTAATATTGGTAGATATTTAAACGCTTTAATTTTTTTGTTCGACCTTTATGATAGAAATGTTTAAAACTTCTATGTTTTAGATATCTTCTTCTTCTTTCTCTCTCCCCATGTGCCTTACAGCGTCTGGGTAGTTTCGGACAACTTCCTCCATTGTACTCTATCCGCCGCCAATCGTCTCATCTGCCCTAGGGCCATGCCTCTTTCCTCTCCCAATCTTCGTATGTGCTCATCATATGAGTATCGTGGACGTCCTCTTTTACTACTGTACCCAGATACTCATATGACCTCACCTGTTCCATTACCTGTCCTTCCACATCTATCCTAATTCTTTCACCTTCCAAGCCATCAACCACCATCACCTTACTCTTATTGATATTCAGTGTCTGAGCACATATCCATCCTCCAATTGTCTCCCTCCACATCCTCTTTTCCGAATCTCACTAACTCCTAGAACACTCATTTTATACCTTTTCATCTCCTCTATTATTTCCTTTTCCTTTCCAGTCAAAGTGCGTATATTCCAATTTCCAAATCGTAAATTAGTTTTGTCCAGTCTTTTATTCCGAAAATTCCTGTCCTGTCCGAGGCTATTTATGTGACTTTGAATCCGCTTTCTCAACGTGTGGGTGATTGGCCCAACGACGTCGTTTTTGGAGTACTTCTTCGTCTGGCTCCTACCCTTTGACCTGTCCGGCTTGGGAGGCCCTGCTGGTAGTTACACTACCGCCGGCATAGCTCTCCGGGTCTTGGGAGCACGCAAGCCCCTCCACCATCTACAAGGTCCTGTACTCCCTAGGAGGGGATGTTTTAGATATTCGGGAGTTTAAAGAATTAGTAAGCGAGTCACTTAGTGAGGGTTTTAAAATTGTATGTACAAATTCAGCGATTGATATGGCCGTGGAAAATTACTACAATCTGATAGACACGCATTGTGATAAATTGTTAAGAGTATGGTTTGTTATTTATGCATTCCTGGCGATTGTTTTTAGCTACATTTACGTCATGGACTTGATGCAGTTCTAAACATGAATTGTTAAGAAGTTATTTCTTTACGATCCAATCTTTTAATTTCTCAGTGCTTTGTTACGTAAAGCAAATTAATATTCTGTATAATATTGTTAACAATTTTGTGAAAAAAAAAAATTAATAATTTTATATAATATTTGTGTTTGTTATTTCTCCTAAAAAAAAAAAAAAAAAAAATTATCCGATTTTGTTGAGAATTAATAAAAAATTGACCAAAACACTATCACGCTGATTTTTTAAAAATACGGGGTGTGGCTATTCAATAACGAGAATGACGTTGTAAAAATTTTATTTTTATTTTATACATAATCACTTATTGTCACCTTCAATATACACTCCTTCTCTATCCCTACAACGCTCCATGCGAATTTTCCATTGTTGGAAACAGTGCTGGAAGTCATCTTCTGTCAGCTCCTTCAGGACACGTGCCACATGCTCTTTTACAGCTTCCACAGACTCAAATTTTATCCCTTTCAATGCAGATTTCACCTTAGGGAACCGGTAGAAGTCACATGGTGCAAGATCTGGTGAAGAAGGCGGATGTTACACTGAGATGCTGTGCTTGGCTAGGAACCTGTTGACAGATAACGCGGAATGAGCTGGCGCATTGTCTTTGCGGAGAACCCATGATTTGTCCTTCCACATTTCGGGGCGGTTTTTCCTTACTCTTTGACGTAGTTTAGAAAGTATTTCCTTACTCTTTGACGTAGTTTAGAAAGTACCTCAAGGTAGTAATATTGATTAATTGTTTGACCTTCAGGAACCCAGTGAAGGTACACAAACCCATGAATATAAAAAAAAATCATAATTGCTTTAAATTTTGACTCAATGTTTGCTCTTTCGAGTTTTTCTGCTCTCGGTGAAGTTCGGCTCTTCCAGTGCATGGATTGGCGCTTCGTTTCCGGATCTTCTTCTTCTTCTTTATCTGCCCCTTCTGCCTCTCAGCGTAGGGTGTGCATTACAGCATTTCCGTTTATTATTCCGATTATCCAGTCCTGTTCCGAGGCTTTGTGTTGTGCTTTGAATCCGTTTTTAACCAACGTGTGGGGGATTAGCCCAACACGCAGGGTTGGAGTACTTCTTAGTCTGGCTCCTACCCTTTGACCTGTCCGGCTTGGGTGGCCCTACCAGTAGTTACACTACCGCCGGCATAGCTCGCAGGGTCATAGGAACACGCTAGCCCCTCCACCAACGACAAGGTCTTGTACTCCCCAGGAGGGGCTCGTTTCCGGATAATAAGTAAAAAACCACGTTTCATCACATGTTATTATCTTCTACCTGTTCCCTAAGGTGAAATCTGCATTAAAAGGGTCAAGATTTAAGTCAGTGGAAGCTGTAAAAGAGAAAGCCGCACGTGTCCTGAAGGAGCTGACAGAAGATGACTTCCAGCACTGTTTCCAGCATTGGAAAATTTGCATGGAGCGTTGGGGGTCCCGGGTTAAATTTCCGGTTAGTTCTTTCAGTTTTTCGTAGTTTTTCCATTTTTTTTTGAATTTGTTATTCTTCTTCTTATGGTGCGTATCCGGTTCGGATGTTGGCTATCATGATGGCTATTCTGACTTTGGAAACAGCTGCTTTGAAAAGTTGGGTCGTCGACTGGTTGAACCACGTTCTTAGATTTTTCAACCATGAAATCCTTCTTCTACCGGGACCTCTCGCACTCTCGCGAGTCTTCTACTCTCGACCTCTCGCAATTTATTATTGGCACAGTGTTTTGCCTTTGTAAACCAACCCGCTTTTAATGTTACTGATGAGCGTCTTATTACGTGTAATGGTTTGATAGACTATTGTAACACCTAGACATATTATTTTCTTATTTATACCACGTGATTTTTGTTTGTTTGTTTAACATCCGTCTGTTCTACGCTCTTTTTGCTTGTAATAGTTTAAAAGACTATTGTAATACCTAGACATATTTCCTTATTTATACCGCGTGATTTTTTTTTTTTTTTTTTTTTTGGTTTAACGTCCGACTGTTCTGCAAATTACTGCTAATGCAGACGGTAAAGGATGAAATGATTTTTTGTAACGTATGAAAATATGCCGTGCCTGAATGGGATTCGAACCCAAGACCGCATGATGAGAGGCGAGCACGTCAATAACTACGCCAATGCGGTCGGCACCCAATTATATAATTGAATATTCAAATAAAGAAGAGGTACAGGTGTAAAAAACGCTAGTTAAAAATTATCTCCTCTGAGAGTAATAAATTTCATCATTATACACCCGGACCCTGTGGTGAATGAAGTGAAAGTGTTCTTTGCAAGGTGGAAAGTAGGTGGTTTTCGGACGGCCTGGCATGCTGATAAGTATAGTTTTACAAAAAGTGAGGAAGGCAATTTTGTAAACCACCTCATTCCTCGTTTTACTTGTTGTTGTTGTTTAGGTCATCAGCCGAAAGGCTGGTTTGATGAACCTGTAGAGTTTTTACTAAGTAAAACGAGGAGTGAGGTGGTTTACAGTTGCCTTCGTCACTGAATGTAAAAGTACATTTAACAGCATGCCGGGCCCTCTGTAAAGCACACATTTTCCACTCTGCAAATGACACCTTCACTTCATTCACCACAGGGTCTGGCTGTATAATGAAATTCATTACTTTCAGAGGAGATAACTCTCATTAGTGTCTTTTACACCTCTACCTTTTCTGTTCTTAAATGGTTCAGTCATTTAATTGGCTGACCGTGTGATAAGAAACAGAACTATTTACTTTAGCCCTGGAACGAACAGATTAAGTGTAAATAATTTAGCATCTACCTGTCTTTTATGGGCAGTCGTTTTACTTAGTAAAGCCTTAAGAGTCTAGTGGTTCAAACCTGCTTTTCGGCTGATGACCTAAACAACAAAAAGTTATTTTATTACACTACTTGGACTTAATTGTTGGTTTGTTAATATAAAAATGTTTGTTTTTATAAAATTTGAAACGATTAATATGAAAATAGAGTATAATTATACTTTATTATTTATTTTTTCAGGTGAGTGGACAGTCATGTGTTTTACCTTTCTTAATGGTTATGATATGGGCGTTAATGTAAGTACTACGGCTGGTTTTTAGTTATAAAGTAAAAAAAAAATCTAGTGAAACACTCAACGACTTTTGCCAGTGTAAATAATGAAAAATATATTCTATGTTTAGTCATGAATGAATGACGCAAAATGAATGTCAATATCTTTTTACTTTCTCTTGCCTATATGAATATATAGGAAGGAAAGTATTGTTTTCATGTCGATTTTTCGAAATCGAGTTTTCACCGGATCTATACGTTTTCAGACCCCCTGAACCCAAAAAACATGTTTTTAGCGATTGGTCTGTGTGTGTGTCTGTGTGTGTGTGTGTGTGTGTGTGTGTGAACAGAATATCTCAAGAACGGAACATCGTACGAACTTGAAACTTGAAACTTAAGTTACGTACCACTACCGGACGCGACACGAACATTTTCATCAAAATCGGTCAACCGGAAGTAGTAGTTTATTCGTATAATTTTTCAGTTTTTTGCGATTTTCTCAAAAACTGGTCCTACGATTTTTTTTAAAATCGCCTATTTTACTCAATTTTTTATTCTCTACAAGATAGGGTAGGCGCCATGTTTGCTGAAATTCTCGGTGAGGCTGTTTTCACGTAAAAACGTTGTTTTTTTAAGATTACGGCTTTAATATAAATTTTAGCGCAAAAACTTATATAATAAAAGTTGTAGAGAATTTAAAAACCTACAACTTTTGTTTCAAACATTTTTTTGTATAACGCTTAGTTTAGCGGTAATTTGCGATTTTCTGTTTTTTTTCTCACGAAAACGTGAGAAAAATCGATTTTTTTAACATTTCGGTCTTAGTATGCATTTTACGACAAAAGTGTATATAATAAAAGTTATAGAAAATTAAAAGATCTACAACTTTTGTTTAGAGCATTTTTCTCTACAGAGCCTAGTTTAGCGTGAAAGCGTGATTTTCCGTATTTTTAAGCCAAACTGAGTTCGATTGTCATTTTGCGTCATTCACTCATGATTAAAATAAGGTTATGTTTTTGAGGTTAGTTTTTGTTTATTTCTAATATTTTATTAATAATGTTAGGTTTATTATTAATCATTTGCATTGGCAAGAGAAAGTTGTGTGAGTGTTTCACACCAGATTTTTTTACTTTCTCTTGCTTATATGAATATACAGGGTGATTCATGAAGTTCTCCCCCCACTTCTACAGCACATTGTACTAGTAAAAATAATGAAAAAATGTTATATAAACATAGGTCCGAAAACGCTTCGTTAGCGAGTTACAGCTAGCGAAAGTTTCGCCTGGATTTCAGTTCATCAGGTGAAATGAGGTCTTCCCGGAATTGTGGTAAGGTAGATTAAGGGGCAAATTCAATCATTTCTTATGGTTTTTGATCTGATAAATTGAATAAAACAGGTCCCAGATCTGTAAGTTAAATAGTTTTTGAGAAAACCAGTGTCAAATGCAAAAAATGGAGTGAAAATCACATTTTTTCATCTTTGGGCAAGAATAACTTTGTTATTTCACCAAGAAACAGTTAAAAATTTTCAATAAAAAATGTAGAAAATTTTATTCTGAACAAACCGGTGTAAATAAAGTACACAGAAAGCGAATAGTTTTTGAGAAAACCAGTGTCAAATGCAAAAAAATGGAGTGAAAAAAACACATTTTTTCATTTTAGTTTTTCCGGTTAATTTTACTTTGTACTCTTATGAATAAAAACTCATTTAATCAAACATCTATTCGCTTTCTGTGTACTTAATTTACACCGGTTTGTTCAGAATAAAATTTTCTACATGTTTTATTGAAAAATTTTAACTGTTTCTTGGTGAAATAACACAGTTATCCTTGCCCAAAGATGAAAAAATGTGATTTTCACTCCATTTTTTGCATTTGACACTGGTTTTCTCAAAAACTATTTAACTTACAGATCTGGGACCTGTTTTATTCAATTTATCAGATCAAAAACCATAAGAAATGATTGAATTTGCCCCTTAATCTACCTTACCACAATTCCAGGAAGACCTCATTTCACCTGGTGAACTGAAATCCAGGCGAAACTTTCGCTAGCTGTAACTCGCTAACGAAGCGTTTTCGGACCTATGTTTATATAACATTTTTTCATTATTTTTACTAGTACAATGTGCTGTAGAAGTGGGGGGAGAACTTCATGAATCACCCTGTATAGGAAGGAAAGTATTGTTTTCATGTCGATTTTTCGAAATCGAGTTTTCACCGGATCTATACGTTTTCAGACCCCCTGAACCCAAAAAACATGTTTTTAGCGATTGGTCTGTGTGTGTGTGTCTGTGTGTGTGTCTGTGTGTGTGTGTGTGTGTGTGTGTGTGTGTGTGTGTGTGTGTGTGTGTGTGTGTGTGTGCAAAATATCTTAAGAACGGAACATCGTACGAACTTGAAACTTGAAACTTAAGTTACATACCTTTACCGGACCCGACACGAACATTTTCATCAAAATCGGTCAACCGGAAGTGGGAGTTTATTCGTATAATTTTTCACTTTTTTGCTATTTTCTCAAAAACTGGTCCTACGATTTTTTTTAAAATCGCCTGGTTTACTCAATTTTTTATTCTCTACAAGATAGGGTAGGCGTCATGTTTGCTGAAATTCTGGGTGAGGCTGTTTTCACGTAAAAACATAGTTTTTTTAAGATTACGGCTTTAATATGCATTTTAGCGCACAAATTTATATAATAAAAGTTGTAGAGAATTTAAAAACCTACAACTTTTATTTCTAACATTTTTTTGTATAACGCTTAGTTTAGCGGTAATTAGCAATTGTCTGATTTTTCCTCACGAAAACATGTGAAAAATTGATTTTTTTATGATTTCGGCCGTAGAATGGTTATGGCTATTACGGTAAAAGTGTATATAATAAATTTTATAGGAAATAAAAAAATCTACAACTTTTATTTAAAGAATTTTTCTCTACAGAGCCTAGTTTAGCGTGAAAGAGTGAGTTTCCGTATTTTTAAGCCAAACGGGTCGATTTTCATTTTTTATCTTTCACTCATGAATAAAATAAGGTTATGTTTTTGAGGTTAGTTTTTTTGTTTATTTCTAATGTTTTATTACTAATGTTAGGTTTATTGTTAACTATTTGCACTGGCAAGAGAAAGTTGTGTGAGTGATTCACACCAGATTTTTTTCATTCATCCGAGGTGGCGAGAAAAACTCATGTTCACTCTCTCACGATGAGGGAAGTAGTGTTGGACTCAATTGAGTCGTCCTCGTCCAGCCCCAACGAGGCCGCAACCGCCTTACCAACCAAAAACCCGCCGCCTGGCCACTTGATCCGACGTCTGCAAACAATCCTCCACCTCCCTCGGAACTGTTTATACCGTGCGTTCGGAAAGACGCTGTGCACTGGAATTGTGACTATGGATTTATGAAAATATGTATAAAGAAATGACTAAGCATTTTGGAAAAAAATTTATTCAATACCTTAATTACATTGTTAAACCGTGATTACATTGTTTATAGAAGGTGTTCGAAATGACCTCCATTGGCATCAATACAGCATTGCACTCGTTTCATTTTGTTTGCAAACACCTTTCGCAACTGAAGAACAGTGATTCCTTGAATGTATGCCGTTACTGCGGCTTTAAGTTCGTCAATCGTGTGTGGTCTGTTCCGATACACAGTTTGTTTCGCCGCACCCCATAAAAAGAAATCGGGGGGAGTCAGATCAGGAGATCTTGCAGGCCACAAATTCTTTGAAATTATTCGTTCACCAAACACGTTGCATAACGTTTTATACAGTTGCGAAAGGTGTTTGCAAACAAAATGAAACGAGTGCAATGCTGTATTGATGCCAATGGAGGTCATTTCGAACACCTTCTATAAACAATGTAATCACGGTTTAACAATGTAATTAAGGTATTGAATAAATTTTTTTCCAAAATGCTTAGTCATTTCTTTATACATATTTTCATAAATCCATAGTCACAATTCCAGTGCACAGCGACTTTCCGAACGCACGGTATAATACTTAAAGGGAAATGTCGGGTTAAAAAAAAAAATTTACATACTGTCAGCGGGGCGTGGAAGGGAATACCCTTCTAAAACCTAATCCCCTTCCGCTGTCACCGACCAACACTCACTCTCTCTCACTTTCATCACCCGCTCAGGAAATTAGTGTGATATGCCTACCTGTCAAATCTATAAAGTCAATATCAGTAGGATTTAAAAGTACGGAAAATCATTAATTGACGCTAAACTAGGCTCTGTAGAAACAAATGCTTGAATTAAACGTTGTATATTAATTTTTCTTAATTTTCTATAACTTTGATTATGTACACTTTTGTCGTAAAATACATAATTATTTTTTTTATATATTCATTTAACGTCGTATAAACTGTAACAGTCATTACCGACAACGTTGGGGTGTAACTGTGTACAATGGAGGATGAAATGATTTTTTTTTAACGTATGAAAATATGCCGTGCCTGAGTGGGATTCGAACCCAAGACCGCATGATGAGAGGCGAGCACGTTACCAACTACGCCAATACGGCCGGCTAATAATTATTAAGATAGCAGTCTTTAAAAAAAAAAAATTTTTTACCAAGGAAGTAAAGTCTCGCCAAGAACTTAAGCAGAAATGGCGTATCTTAGTTTGTTTTGTGAATTTTTTTTAATCTTTAATTCTTTATTTTCAACTGTAAAATTTTACAACAAGCAAATGTGATGAATATGATAATAATGTAAATGACATGATAGGCATGTGAGGGGTAGGGGCCCCCATTGGTGCCTCCCCAAGAATGAAATTTGTATATCAAATTAGCAGGTCTCTACTCCAGCGTCTTTTAAGGCGTCTAGGGGGATTATCAGGTAAATGGACAGTGGAAAGTGAACGCAGCAGTAGCTTTTCGTGTTCGTGTGACTTGTCGTGAAAGCGTTTGTACAGGTATTCAATGGAATTTTGTACAAGTGGTGTTTTCAAATCTTTATGTAAGGTTTTGTTGCTAACGTAAAGAGGTGCATTTGCTATAAGGCGTAATGTTTTTGACTGGAATGCTTGAATTCGTTGCAAGTTAGAGGGTTTGGTTGAACCGTAAATTTGGGACCCGTAGGTCTACGTAGGTTTCAAAAGAGAACAATATATGCGTAATTTTTGTGCCATTGGTAATTTTGATCGTTTGTGAAGTAGGGAATATAGAAGTTTAAGTCGGGAATTCAGTAATAAACGTTTCCGTTTGATATGTGTGCTCCAAGTTAGTCGTTTATCAAAAGTCAGACCGAGATACTTGACCGTATCTTATATACTTGTGAAAATAAACACACTTTTACGTATTATTAATATAATTTCACCTCTCTTACGCTTGCAATAAACCCACGCGCAATCGTTAATGATTTAAAATAAAGAAGTTTACCTGGAATTAAGGGACATGAAGGGCTCCAAGTAATGTCCAGTTACAATTTAATAAAAACGTAGATCTCTATATGGTAACCGATAAGGATAAAACAGACTACCTACAACACCGATCCACAGTAATTTACGTCACACATTTACTAACAACCTTTGCCAAACGAATCCAGTTAGGACTACGAAGAAGAAGAAGGAAAAAGAACATTCCTTCGAGAAATACGTCACAGAATCACAAATAAATTAAAAAAAAAACATTTATATAATTAAATTTTTAAAAAATGTAAAAAATAAAACGGATTGCTTAAATGATATGGAATTTTCCTCATTACGTCTTTTGATACAAGTTCGCGTACTTCTTGGGTTTTCTCAGATTGGAATAGAAACCACAAGAGCTAAGATTAGAACATAAGATTTCAATTGTTGGAAATTTAATACAGCTACAACGCCACGTAACATAACCTACAATCTTCCTTTAAACAAAGGTATATTCAGATGGATACTGCTGCAGAAACTGAACTCACTACATTCACCTTTACATCAGAATTTTTAAATTTTATTGCAATAAACAATACCAATAACTAATTTATTAACAACTGATTTATTAATTCATGAAATATCTGGTGTGAAACACTCACACAACTTTTACTTGCCAACGCAAATTATGGCCAATATAACCTAACATTAGTTATAAAACATTAGAAATAAACAAAAACTAACCTCAAAAAACATAACCTTATTTTAATCATGAGTGAAAGACGCGAAATGAAAATCAACCTCAGTTTGGCTTAAAAATACGGAAAATCACCATTTCACGCTAAACTAGGTTCTGTAGAGAAAAATGCTTAAAATAAAAGCTGTAGATCTTTTAATTTTCTATAAATTTGATTATGTACACTTTTGTCGTAAAATGCATACTAAGGCCGAATTCTTTAACAAATCGATTTTTCACACGTTTTCGTGAGAAAAAAAAACAGAAAATCGCTAATTACCGCTAAACTAAGGATTGTACAAAAAAATATTTGAAATAAAAGTTGTAGTATTTTAAATTCTCTACATGTTTTATTATATAACGTTATGCGCTAAAATGCATATTAAAGACGTAATCGTAAAAAAAAATTTGTTTACGAGAAAAAAGCCCCACCAAGAATTTCAGCAGAAATGGCACTTACCTTATCTTTTAGAGAATAAAAAATTCAGTAAATAAGGCGATTTTTAAAAATATCTTAGGATCTTTTGAGAAAATCGCAAAAAAGTGAAAACTTGCACGTATAAACTACTTCTTCCGGTTGACCGATTTTGATGAAAATGTTCGTGTCGGGTCCGGTAGTGGTATGTAACTTAAGTTTCAAGTTCGTACGATGTTCCGTTCTTAAGATATTCTGTTCACACACACCCACAGACCAATCGCTAAAAACATGTTTAGCCTCATGCAATTCCGTGTTGTTCGCTCACGCGCTACTGCAATCGCGCGGTAGCAATCGCTTTCATGTGTACGTAGCCTAAGGTACGCCATCAAATGTTTTTTTGGGTTCAGAGGTTCTGAAAACGTGTATATCCGGTGAAAACTCGATTTCGAAGAATCGACAGGAGAACAATACTTTCCTTCCTATATAGTCTTCATATTGGCAAGAGAAAGTAAAAATTACCTACATTCGTTAATCCAGAAAAATCAGTTATCTGGCATCACCCAAGTCGTGAAACTGGCGGAATAAACAAAGATTACCGTACTACGTGTTGTCGTTCCCCTGTTCAGGAAACAGACCTTTTGTGCTTCTGTTCTAAGAGGAACCAGACCTTTAAAGTAGCCTACTCTGTACAGTTTACTGGCGGCCTAAAAAACATTTATTCTTTTTTTTACTTTCTCTTGCCTATATGAATATATAGGAAGGAAAGTATTGTTTTCATGTTGATTTTTCGAAATCGAGTTTTCACCGGATCTATACGTTTTCAGACCCCCTGAACCCAAAAAACATGTTTTTAGCGATTGGTCTGTGTGTGTGTGTGCGTGTGTGTGTGTGTGTGTGTGTGTGTGTGTGAACAGAATATCTCAAGAACGGAACATCGTACGAACTTGAAACTTTAGTTACATACCACTACCGGACCCGACACGAACATTTTCATCAAAATCGGTCAACCGGAAGTAGTAGTTTATTCGTATAATTTTTCACTTTTTTGCGGTTTTCTCAAAAACTGGTCCTACGATTTTTTTTAAAATCGCCTGGTTTACTCAATTTTTTATTCTCTACAAGATAGGGTAGGCGTCATGTTTGCTGAAATTCTGGGTGAGGCTGTTTTCACGTAAAAACGTTGTTTTTTTAAGATTACAGCTTTAATATGCATTTTAGCGCAAAACTTTATATAATAAAAGTTGTAGAGAATTAAAAATTCTACAACTTTTATTTCAAACAATTTTTTGTATAACGCTTAGTTTAGCGGTAATTTGCGATTTTCTGTTTTTTTCTCACGAAAATGTGTGAAAAATTGATTTTTTTAAAGATTTCGGCCTTAGTATGCATTTTACGACAAAAGTGTATATAATTAAATTTATAGAAAATTAAAAGATCTACAACTTTTATTTAAAGCATTTTTCTCTACAGAGCCTAGTTTAGAGAGAAAGAGTGATTTTCCGTATTTCTAAGCCAAACTGAGGTTGATTTTCATTTTGCATCATTCACTCATGATTAAAATAAGGTTATGTTTTTGAGGTTAGTTTTTTGTTTATTTCTAATATTTTATTATTAATGTTAGGTTTATTGTTAATTATTTGCATTGGCAAGAGAAAGTTGTGTGAGTGTTTCACACCAGATTTTTTTAATTCCTAATATGTGTACGTTTAAATCTGTTCAATTGAGAACAATAAGCAACCCCATGACCCAATGAGATGAAGATGATGCGTATGACGTGTAAATGAGGTGTAGTCTTGTACAGATCCAGGTCGACCACTTTTGAGAGAGTATGGTTAATTGAACCCCAACCATCAAAGTACAGTATTCAGATGAACTAATGTCCCCCAGCCGTGGGAGTGAGAGAATGCATAACGCTCTCACTCGCACGAGCCGTTCCAATCTTCGTCCTTAATTTCGTCTTTAATTTTTAAAAATCTTTCTAAAAGTCTCTCACTCTTTTAAAAGTCTTTAAAATCGTCTTTAATTTTACTCATTGTTGTGAGCAAGCGTTTATGCATGCAGTAAACTAACAAGCAAGATAACGACTGTAGTATGTTTTCAGATTTGGATTATTACGGTAAAGTACTTTGAGCGCATGCGTAGTTATGCAACATATCTCCCTCTCACTCGCTCGGCTATGGGACATAAGTTCGTCTGATACCTATACACCGGCAACCACTGTCTAGTATTCAAATCCGTATAAAATTAAACTACCTTTACTAGGATTTGAACCAGGAACCAGCTGTTAAACAGCTGATTTTGGCGACGACTTTACCTCTAGACCAACCCGGTGGGTTGCGGCAGAACTAATTTTTTACTTTCTCTTGCCTGTATGAATATATAGGAAGGAAAGTATTGTTTTCATGTCGATTTTTCGAAATCGAGTTTTCACCGGATCTATACGTTTTCAGACCCCCTGAACCCAAAAAACATGTTTTTAGCGATTGGTCTGTGTGTGTGTGTGTGTCTGTGTGTGAACAGAATATCTCAAGAACGGAACATCGTACGAACTTGAAACTTAAAACTTAAGTTACTACCGGACCCGACACGAACATTTTCATCAAAATCGGTCAACCGGAAGTAGTAATTTATTCATATAATTTTTCAGTTTTTTGCGATTTTCTCAAAAACTGGTCCTACGATTTTTTTTAAGATCGCCTGGTTTACTACACTTTTTATGCTCTACAAGATAGGGTAGGCGCCATGTTTGCTGAAATTTTGCGTGAGGCTGTTTTTACGTAAAAACATTTTTTTTTTAAGATTGCGGCTTTAATATGCATTTTAGCGCAAAACGTTATATAACAAAAGTTGTAGAGAATTTAAAATTCTACAACTTTTGTTTCAAACATTTTTTTGTATAACGCTTAGTTTAGCGGTAATAAGCAATTTTCTGTTTTTTTCTCACGAAAACGTGAGAAAAATTGATTTTTTAAACATTTCGGCCTTAGTATGCATTTTACGACAAAAGTGTATATAATTAAATTTATAGAAAATTAAAAGATCTACAACTTTTATTTAGAGCATTTTTCTCTACAGAGCCTAGTTTAGAGAGAAAGAGTGATTTTCCGTATTTCTAAGCCAAAATGAGGTTGATTTTCATTTTGCGTCTTTCACTCATGATTAAAATTAGGTTATGTTTTTTGAGGTTAGGTTTTTGTTCATTTCTTATGTTTTATTACTAATGTTAGGTTTATTGTTAATTATTTTCACTGGCAAGAGAAAGTTGTGTGAGTGTTTCACACCAGATTTTTTTTTTATATTCCTAATTTGTGTACGTTGCAATCTGTTCAATTGAGAACAATAAGCAACCCCATGACCCAATGACATGAGGATGATATGTGTGACGTGTAAATGAGGTGTAGTCTTGTACAGGCTCAGGCCGACCATTCCTGAGAGAGTATGGTTAATTGAACTCCAACCATCAAAGTTCACCGGTAACCACTGTCTAGCATTCAAATCCGTATAAAAGTAACTACCTAAACTACCTTTCCTAGGATTTGAACCAGGAGCCAGCTGTCAAACAGCTGATTTTGGCGACGGTGGGTTGCGGCCGAACAAATTTTTTTTTTTATATTCCTAATTTGTGTACGTTGCAATCTGTTCAATTGAGAACAATAAGCAACCCCATGACCCAATGACATGAGGATGATATGTATGACGTGTAAATGAGGTGTAGTCTTGTACAGGCTCAGGCCGACCATTCCTGAGAGAGTATGGTTAATTGAACTCCAACCATCAAAGTTCACCGGTAACCACTGTCTAGCATTCAAATCCGTATAAAAGTAACTACCGTTACTAGGATTTGAACCAGGAACCTTCGTCTCCGAAAATCAGCTGTTAAACAGCTGATTTTGGTGACGACTTTACCTCTAGACCAACCGGGTGGGTTGCGGCCGAACAAATGTTTTGAATATTATTAAATTCAGGCCTATTTTTTAAATTTTTTATTGTGTGATGATGTCTACATAAGCCTTGGGCTTGTGCGTAGGTATTATATGTGGTGATTTAAAGATGAAAAAAATGCCAGACCTGACCGGAAATCGAACCCGGGACCCCGGCATAGTAGCCAGTTGACCACTACACCACGGGCCGGCCTATTGGTAGCCTATTGTATTTAGAGACTTAATATTAGTCCAAGGTTTGTTTTTCGCTTCCTATTTAATCATTATTATCGTCATCATTTCATTACACCCGCCACTGGAGCCTACTATTTGGCCTACTACTTTTACAAACACCCGAGGCGGTTCTTAAGAGTAATCTCTATTTATTATTAAGTAAGTTAATTATACCCGTAGTAACTATGCACTGGAAAATTACCAATACACAAATATCCCATTTTATAACCTTTTGTATTTACGTCACAGATCACTGTATTCTAAAGAAGGTTTGTCTAATTTCGGATAATAATTTTATCATTATGCCCAAAACGAGCAGGTGGAGTGTTATTTTAACTGCACTCTATCTGTTCGGTCCAGGGCTAAAAAAAATAGTTCCGTTTCTTATTACATAGTCAGCCACTTATATGACTGAACTATTTAAGAACAGAAGAGGTAGAGGTGTAAAAGACACTAGTCAGAGTTATCTCCTCTGAGAGTAATGAATTTCACTATGCAGCCAGACCCTGTGGTAAATGAAGTGAAGGTGTCATTTGCAGGGTGGAAAGTGAGTGCTTTTCGGAGGGCCTGGCGTGCTGATAAGCATACTCTTTCAATTCAGTGAGGAAGGCAATGGTAAACCACCTCACTCCTCGTTTTTACTTAGTAAAACCTCTAGAGGTTCAAACCAGCCTTTCGGCTGTTGACCTAAACAAGAACAACAATTATATCATTATAATCGAACGTTATTAGATGAATTTTATTTTTAATGTACAGCAATTTATTATTCTAGGTTTTTGAAATGGTAGGATGTTATGTCTGCCCATAACACGTAGGTGGAGTGTTAAGGTAAGACGGAATATTTGTTTTTAGCCCCAATCGATAGTTTTCAAGTTTTTCTGCATCTATTGGTGTGCCATACATGTTTTTACTTCTTCTTGACTAGTTTCTTTTACACCTCTACCTCTTCTGTTCTTAAATGTTTCAGTCATATAATTCGCTAACCATGTGATAATAGAACTCTACTTTGTAGACCTGGAACTAACAGATCAAGTGCAAATAATTTAACACTCCGCGTGCCTGTTATGAGCAATCTTCTCGTTATGAACAATATGAAGTAGAAAAATAAAATTTCTGTTTAAATTTTAGCAAAAATTTCGTACATTTTGCCGTTGTATGTTCAAAAATGTTAGTTTTTATATTTTTACTTTCTCTTGCCTATATGAATATATAGGAAGGAAAGTATTGTTTTCATATCGATTTTTCGAAATCGAGTTTTCACCGGATCTATACGTTTTCAGACCCCCTGAACCCAAAAAACATGTTTTTAGCGATTGGTCTGTGTGTGTGTGTGTGTCTGTGTGTGAACAGAATATCTCAAGAACGGAACATCGTACGAACTTGAAACTTTAGTTACATACCGCTACCGGACCCGACACGAACATTTTCATAAAAATCGGTCAACCGGAAGTAGTAGTTTATTCGTATAATTTTTCACTTTTTTGCGGTTTTCTCAAAAACGGGTCCTACGATTTTTTTTTTAAATCGCCTGGTTTACTCAATTTTTTATTCTCTACAAGATAGGGTAGGCGCCATGTTTGCTGAAATTCTGCGTGAGGCTGTTTTTACGTAAAAACATTTTCTTTTTAAGATTGCGGCTTTAATATGCATTTTAGCGCAAAACGTTATATAATAAAAGTTGTAGAGAATTTAAAATTCTCCAACTTAATTCAAACATTTTTTTGTATAACGCTTAGTTTAGCGGTAATTACCAATTTTCTGTTTTTTTCTCACGAAAACGTGTGAAAAATCTATTTTTTTAAGATTTCGGCCTTAGAATGCATTTTACGACAAAAGTGTATAAAATAAAATTTATAGGAAATTAAGAGATCTACAACTTTTATTTTAAGCATTTTTTATATAGTGCCTAGTTTAGCGTGAATGAGCGATTTTCCGTATTTTTAAGCCAAACTGAGGTCGATTTTAATTTTGCGTATTTCACTAATGTTTTTTGTTCATTTCTAATGTTTTATTACTAATGTTAGGTTTATTGTTAATTATTTGCATTGGCAAGAGAAAGTTGTGTGAGTGTTTCACACCAGATCTTTTTTTTGTTGTTGTATTACGAATGCATTGCGTGAAAGTGGATTGGTTAATGGCCTTGTCTGGATAGAAGTAACCGTAAGAAGAACGCAAAGGTCAGGTGTGTGCGTCACTCTGTGGCACATGTTCTCTTGTTATACAAATGTTGTATACAATAAAATAATGCACGAACGACAATACCGTACTTGTACGTATTTAGATTATGTATGATTGGCTCGTGTGGTCTACAGTAGATGAACTCGATTGTCTAATCGAGGACACCGTCAACTATTTCACCACCTCGCTATTAGACATTAACTTGTTATTAATTATTATTTTTAAGTATCGGCTAAGAAAATACACGTCAGTTGTAGTGGCAGTGCCCGTTCGTCCCTTCAAAAATAGGTGCAACGTTGCAAAAAACCGAGAAAAACTAACGGTTGTTTCAAAAAGGACGCACTTCGAAGTTTGAGAACGCTAATTTATTAAATTAAGTAATTACAAATTATACGGTATGAAATTATTACCTTTATAACATTCAGATTACCTTTAAAACTTCACAATAAATGTTCAAAATGACTTCCTCCGCTTGTAATGCATATTCGGACACGTTTCATAACATTTGCAGCCACTTTTCGTAGTGTTTGCTCAATAATGTTTGTAATCTCACTTTCAATATTAGCCTTCAATTCTTCAATTGTTTGAGGATTGTTTTTAAAAACCTTACTCTTTAAATTCCCCCAAAGAAAAAAATCCGCAGGAGTAAGATCTGGGGATCTTGGTGGCCACAATCCTTTTGATATCACACGATAGCCTAAAAATTCTCGTAATTATTCAGCGTTTCAGTAGAAGTATGGTAGCTACGTTGCGTTATCGTGCTGAAACCAACAACCTCGATCGTGTAATTCTAACAACGCTATAAATTGTTCAATTAAGTTGCGGTACACCACACCATCTACAGATGTGTCAAAAAATAAAGGCCCAACAATACGACGCCGGGAGATCGCACACCAAACACCAATTTTATGTGCGTGTAGTGGACGTTCATGAAATGTGTGAGGATTATGAGCGCTCTATATTCGGCAGTTTCGGCTTTTGATGTAACCATCCAAGTGGAACCATGCTTCGTCACTGAAATAAACACGATCCAATGTTTCAACACCGTTGTCATTAACAAGAGAACGTATCCAACGACAATACTGTTTACGTTTCCCATGGTCAACTTCTTTCAGTTCATGAACGACACCGATGCGGTAAGGATGCAGATTTAATTTTTTTTGCAGCCCTTAAAGCGGAAGATAGTGATAATCCAGCCTGTGAAGATAACTTTCTAAGTGATTTGCCGGGTGAGGTAGTCAACGTTGTTTCACATCGTCCAAAACTTGTTCTGTTAACACTGATGGTCGACCTGTGCTTTTCCGATCCTGTACACTGCCAGTCTCACGAAATTTATTAATCAGACGCGATATTGTGGTGTTATTAGGTACTTCAGAATTGGGAAATTTTAACTGGAACTCGTCTTTCACTCGTTCGTAAGATTTATTTGCGCAATAACTTTTAATAATAAAAACACGTTCATCCTTTGAAAAAACCATGTTTGAGCTTATACAGACACTACAGACACAAATGAATACTGGGATAGCACTAGTACATGTCAGTACTACACAATGGGTCAACAATGAGTACGGTAGTGCCAACTGTTATTTGGGGGGGGGGAGTATTCCCTATGCAGAAAATATTAACCCTTAAACTTCGAAGTGCATCCTTTTTGAAACACCCGTTACTATCGGTTTCATAATCATAGATTCCATCTCCTGTCGAACTTTGGTCATCCATATTTTCCTTGGCCTACCCCGCTTCTGATGCTGGTTTGGAGTCCATTCAAAGATTTTCAATGGTATTCTCTCCGTATTCATTCGATGAAGGTGGCCATACCATTTTACCTGATTCCTCCCAATGCTACTTAGTATTGTTTCTTTTGCCTGCATCCGCTCTCTTATTACTTCATTTCTTACTTTATCTAATAATGATAAGCCTGCGCATCTACTCCAATACATCATTTCTGCAGCAAGCAATTTTGCAGCATGTCTGCGATCCATGACCCACACCTCAGATCCATACGTCAATATTGGTTCTATCATGGCTTGATATATGTTTGTTTTTGTTTTTTTTTGTAAGTGTTTTGTTCCACAGAATTGGATGCAGTGCTCTGATAATGTTTTTTCCTTTCCCTATCTTCCTCAAAATATCTTCATTGTCTCTACCATCCTCATTTATTGTAACACCCAAGTAATTATATTGCCTCACCATTTTTATAGCACCAAAATCTGTCTGTATGTCTTGCCCCTTGCCACCAATATTCAAATAATTTGTTTTATCCATGTTGACCTCAAGTCCCCACTCCTGAAAATCTCCTATCAGTTTGTTCAGCATATATGTCATATCCTGCTGGTCTTCTGCTAATACAACTTGATCATCTGCAAACAATATAGTATATATGGGCCCGTTTCCTGTTTGTATTCCCATAGGGCTACATTCCTGATCCACTGTCTGAGAGCACTATTTAAGTAAATTTTGAACAGGGTTGGTGATAGACATGAACCTTGTTTAACGCCCTTATTTGGGAATATAGCAGCTGATTCTTGACTTCCAAATCCAATAATTGATTTATTGTTTTTATAAATTTCCTTTATAGCGTTTATGTAGACCGCATTTACACCAGAATCCCTCATAGCAGTCCATAATTTTTTACGCGGTACAGAATCGAATGCTTTTTTTAAGTCTATAAAGGTGGCATGGAGCTCCAAACCTCTTGCTAATCTTTTTTCTATCAACTGCTTCAATGTGAAAATATTGTCTACACAAGACCGTCCTGGTCTAAATCCACTCTGTTCTTCACTTTCTGTTAAATCAAATTCTATACGAGCTTTAAGGACTCTTTCATAAAGTTTACCGATAGATGAAGTTATAGTATAGATTATCACTTCTTAAATATCAGTCCTACTAGAAAATTCTACAACAAAATTTTTTCGTTAGATATTGTCACTATGTGTTTATTAAGTACGGTTACGAGTATCGTTTAGTTTGTAACTTTTCGCGGGACACCCTGTTGTTGTTTAATCGTGTTATGTTAAATGTGGACATAATAAAGTAAGTAATAAACTTTCGAGAGCAGTTTACATTTACGCAAACGCACGTCGTCTGTCTATATTTATACTCACAGTGTACGTACGAACTGGTGGCTGTAGCTTGAACGACTACAGTTCAGTCCGCTTCCTGAAGACGTCATTCAATGCACACCACGTGAATCCTTACAATATATTCTCTTATATTCCTGTAATAGGCATCCCGGGTCTTTTCCGTTTTATGTATGCCACTATCAAATCCGAATTCCCTGAAGGGTTGAACACTTGTTCATTCTTCCACTCCCTGCCATAATGAGACAGACACACTCACGCTCGCGTACCAAGTCCTTCCCAAACCCCAGTATACAGAGTGATTCAAAACTATACGGCAATCTCTTGGTAGTTAAAAATAAGAAAAAAAGTTCATATAAACATATGCCTGAAAACGCTTAGTTAGTTAGTTACGGCTAGCGAAAAATTTCACCTAAAACTCTGTACCCTCGGTGAAGTCAGGCCGTATAAAATTGTTAAAGGTTGTTACAAAGATACAAATACGATTGTTTCTTATGTTTTTTAATCTGAAAAATTGAATAAAATTGGTTCCAGAGCTGTAAATGCAATACTTTCAGAGATATCTTACATAAAACAAGAATTGGTGCCAAGAAATAACACATTTTGTGTTTAACGTAAGATTACTTCCATAAATGGTAAATAAAGGTGTATTTCTTCTTAAATAAATCTGTAGTAAATTTAATTTTGAGAAGATTCATGTGGATTACTCAGGAAAAAATGAATAATAGATATTGAAATTTCGCTTTATTTAAAATCAAAACAGACGCACATAAAACGCACATTTTTAACTGCATAAAATATTAACTAATATGTAGGTTGGGAGTAAAAGCTGATAATGATCAGCTGTTACTCCCAACCTTAATATTTTATGCAGTTAAAAATGTGCGTTTTATGTGCGTCTGTTTTGATTTTAAATAAAGCGAAATTTCAATATCTA
This sequence comes from Catonia carolina, assembly GCA_035578175.1. Lineage (NCBI taxonomy): Eukaryota > Metazoa > Arthropoda > Insecta > Hemiptera > Achilidae > Catonia > Catonia carolina. Next base: position 16,831,659 of record JAQMRL010000015.1, read on the forward strand.
TTATTCATTTTTTTCCTGAGTAATCCACATGAATCTTTTCGGAATTAAATTTTTTACAGATTTATTTATGAAAAAATACACCCTTATTTACTATTTAAGGACTTAATCTTACGTTAAACACAAAAATGTGTTATTTCTTTGCATCAATTCTTGTGTTTTATGTAAGATATCTCTGAAGGTATTGCTTGTACAGCTCTGGAACCAATTTTATTCAATTTTTCAGATTAAAAAACATAAGAAACAATCGTATTTGTATCTTTGTAACTACCTTTAACATTTTTATACGGCCTTACTTCACCGAGGGTACAGAGTTCTAGGTGAAATTTTTCGCTAGCCGTAACTAACTAAGGGTTTTCAGGAATATGTTTATATGAACTTTTTTTCTTATTTTTAGCTATAGAATGAGATCCCAAGAGATTGCCCGTGTAGTTTTGAATCACTCTGTATAGTACTATGTTTCACGTTTTGATATAACTACATTTCTATTACGTTATTTTTAATTATTTACATTGGGAAGAGAAAGTTGTGTGAGTGTTTCACACTAGATTTTTATGTACGTTTTTGTATATGTAAGCTTAATCAATGCTCTTGAATGTAATCGATAGATTTCCTTTCAAATACATTGAAAGTGTATTGTAATGATTACAATTGCTCAAGTACATTGATTTTGTAGTGTATGTAGAATAATAACATAATGTATTCCAAGGTGGCCTCGTTTCTGTTTTGTAACCATACATACAGAAAGATATAAAGCTACTGCCAGTGTATTTATATGTTATCAAATTATTACATACTATTTATTTTTATTTTTTTTATTTCAAATATGTTGCATTTACGTATACAATTCCACATTATATTTATATTTACGTCATAAATTGTTGTAATTTTTGTTTAAATATGAAAATTTTTGTACTGGATACATTAACTGTAATGTGTAATATCCTTAATCTTAATTTATTATGTGATTAAATATTTTCGTTAATTTTTTTTTACTATTTTGTTGCATTTATCATGAAGTAATCGTTTAAAGAAATTATTTTTTATCGTTTTTTCTACGTGCTTGTTGTATCCTGATACGTCATCGTTGACCTATATTATGTATTTCGTATGTGTAATTTTTGTACGTACAAAATTTGACCTAGTTTTTTTTTTGTGTGGTTATTTTTTTGTTAATTTATTTATAAATTTTGATTATTGTTGTTTTTGATTTGAAATTTATTTTTAAATGAATTCCCGTTAAGACTTTCTCAATAAGTTTTAATTTATTGTTATTCCCGCGTTAATCTGTTGATATATAAATACAGTATGTGGTTTCTTTATTACTATCTTTTGCCTATATAAATATATAGGAAGGAAAGTATTGTTTTCATGTCAAGTTTTCACCAAATCTACACGTTTTCAGACCCCCTGATCCCAAAAAACATGTTTTTAGCGGTTGGTCTGTGTGTGTGTGTGTGTGTGTGTGACCACACACACACAATTTAACGTAGTAAACAATTAATTATTTGTGTGTGTGTGTGTGTGTACAGAATATCTCAAGAACGGAACATCCTATGAACTTAAGTTACATACCACTACCAGACCCGACACGAATGTTTTCATTAAAATCGGAAGTAGTAGTTTATTCGTGTAATTTTTCATTTTTTTGCGATTTTCTCAAAAACCGGTCCTACGATTTTTTTAAAAGTTGGGTCATTTACTACATTTTTATGCTCTACAAGATAGGGTAGACGCCATGTTTACTAAAATTCTAGGAGAGGCTGTTTTCACGTAAAAAAATTGTTTTTTTCAAACTACGACTTTAATATAACAAAAAATGTAGACAATTTAAAACCCACAACTTTTAATTGAAAAATTTATTTGTATAACGCTTAGTTTATTGGTAATTATCAACTTTCGGGTTTTTTTCTCACGAAATCGTGTAAAAAAATCGATTTAAAGATTTTAGCGCTAGTATGGCATTTTACGACAAAATTGTATAATAAAATTTATAGGAAATTAAAAGATCTAACTTTTATTTAGAGCATTTTTCTCTACAGAGCCTAGTTTAGCGTCAAAGAGTGATTTTTCGTATTTTTAAGCTAAACTGCGGTTTATTTTCATTTTGTGTATATGGGGTAATTCTAGCTTGGGTAATATGAATAGGGTTTTTAAAATTCAAAAGAAAGCTATTAGGTGTATGGTGGGAGCTAACCAGCTAACCTCATCCACACCACTATTTAAGCAGCTTAAATTGCTTACAGTTCCCTCTCTACATTTTTGAGGCGATTATGTATATTAGGCAAAATAATTTTATGCAGAATTTCAATGTTCCCAATCATAACACGAGAAACAGAAATGATTATTATGTGGCTAATCACTCCACAAAATAGTTTGAACAAAAAACTATATATGCAGGGAGAAAATTCATGAATAAATACCCCAATTTTTATAATGTTGTGAGGATTTGAATTCCTTTAAAAGGAATCCTGAAAAATTACTTGACCAGTGAAACTTTTTATAGCGTACAAGAATTTCTTTCTTGATAGTAGTGATACATTGTGTGATTCTTATATATATTTCAGGTGTTATAGCTGACATGCTCTATACTCTTCCTGGAGTCTCCAGGGCGCAAAAAAAAATCAAATTGGGTAGTTGTCAATAATGTACAGTTCCCAATAACAAATAAAACCTTTTAAAAAAAAATGGTAACAAATTTTGTAGATGTAACTGTTGTAATGAAAAACAAAAACTTACTGTATCTAATATTTGTATACATTGCAATGACCCATTTTCTCCGTTTATTTTTAAATTAACGAAAAAGTTCAGTGTGAACGTTTTTTTTTGGGGTTTATCCAAATTCTATTTCTATTAAGCTTCTATAATTCACAATTGTTTTAAATATAATTTTATTTATTTATTTTGTGGATTTTTATAATGATTGTTCTTTATAAATAGATTTATCGTTCTTTTTCTCACGCGCTTCTTAAATGAAGGTGTTTTTCCCTTCTTAAAAGTAAAAGTTGTTTTACGAGTATGTAAGGGAATTTTCCTTCGTTTTATTTATTCCTTTATTTTTGTATTTTTTTGTGTTGTTTGTTAATAAAGTGAATTGTGCCATAGATATAAAATTTTTTTATTTATTTTTTTCTTCAACTTTATTGCTTTCTCCTGCCTTTATGAATGTATAGGAAAGAAAGTATTGTTTTCATGCCGATTTTTCGAAATAGGTGATCTTTTCATTTCCTATAAATTTGATTATATACACTTTTGTCGTAAAATGCATACTAAGACTGAAATCTTAAAAAATTGATTTTTTTACACGTTTTCGTGAGAAAAAAAACAAAAAATTGCTGATTACCGCTAAACTTAGCATTGAACAAAAAATGTTTGAAATAAAAGTTGTAGGTTTTTAAATTTTCTACAACTTTCATTATACATTTTTGCGCTTAAATGCATATTAAAGCCGAAATCTTAAAAAAAAACAATTTTTTTTACGCGAAAACAACCTCTCTAAGAATTTCAGCAGCCATGGCGCCCCCCATGATTTCTCTATCTTGTAAAGCAGAACAAATTTAGTAAATGAGGCGATTTAAAAAAATCGTAGGAGCCGTTTTTGAGAAAATCGCAAAAAAAGTGAAAAATTACACGAATATAGGCCTACTACTACTTGCGGTTGACCGATTTTGATGAAAATGTTCGTGTCGGGTTCGGTAGTCGTATCTACTAACTTTAAGTTTTAAGTTTTCAAGTTCGTACGATGTTCCGTTCTTGAGATATTCTGTTCACACACACACACACGCGCGCGCGCGCGCGCGCACACACACACACAGAGAGAAAGAGAGAGAACAATCGCTAAAAACATGTTTGTGTGGGGTTCAGGGGGTCTGTAAACGTGTAGATCCGATGAAAACTCAAGTTGCAAAAATCGACATGAAAAAAATACTTTCTTTCCTCATTATTCATATAGGCAAGAGAAAGTAAAAAGTCTCATCAAACCAGTCGAGAGACTGATGACAAAAAAAATATTATGTAATGTATTGTGAAAAGTAGGTAGGGTCCCGCCTCTACCTATTTAAAGTTTGGTTCTTGTAAATTTTGTATTTTGTGAGAACCCAATAGTGACACCCTTGAAAAAAATGACTCTGATTAGGCCTTTCAACTGGTTGACTCCCATGAGACACTTATACGTCTCTCAACCAGATCTGTAAAATTTACTTTACTTGACAGACTGATCCGTGTCTCACGTAATAGTGTTTTTAATATAATTGTCAGATGGATTGGATGCTCGTTTGCACTGAATCATATACTCAGCTGTTAGAAATGAATTAAAAAAACAACATTTCCCCAGTCATGGTTCATGATTTACTTGACCCGATAGAGTCAAAAATGAGTCTGTGAAACTTGACAGCTTATTATTACTATTACATAATATTAACTATTATTATAGTTAATTATTGCATTATTAATCATGTTTTAATAATATTATATAATGAAAATTCATTTTATCTTTTAATTTTTTATGAATTTCATACTACAAAATTTTTTTGCATTGTAAAAGTTGACTCTGGTTGGTGCCTCAATGTGAACAACTGGTACTCAAGTTTACCACTTGCCGAACAACTACTTAATAGAGAGACGCATCATCGATATTTATGTCATTTTATTGAAAAATAGCCCAAAATAAATTTTTTATAATATATATATATATAATGCTTCCTGTGACATATGAAATTCTTTCACTTGCAATTTTAGAAAGACTAGAGGATCAGGTAGAAAATCAATTGGGAGAGTATCAAGGAGGTTTTAGAAAGGGTAGATCAACAGTAGAACAAATACAGAACCTTAAAACAATTATAAAGTACTATGCCATTAGGTCAAAGAAATATGTTGCCACGTTCGTAGACTTCAGGAAAGCGTATGACAGTATAGATAGAGAAGTTTTAATTAAGATCTTAGAAGAATTTGGAGTAGATAGAAAACTTAGAGCCATGATCAAAGCAACTTTGACAGAAACTAAATCCAAAATTAAATTTTTAGGACATCTCTCAGAGCCCTTTGAAGTTAAAACAGGAGTGAGACAAGGAGACGGCCTATCACCTCTGCTTTTTAATTGTGTGTTGGAGAAGATAATAAGAAATTGGAGAGAAGAGTTACAGTCTAGGAAGTTATATAGACCTTTGAAAATTGGAAGAGGGACTGAAATAGACTGTCTAGCGTTTGCTGACGATATAGCTTTGCTCACAGAAAACATAGAAACAGCTAAGGCTCAACTAGACCTACTGAAGGAAGTTGCGGAACGGGCAGGACTACAAATTTCGTATGAAAAAACAGAACTGATGACAACAATAAAAGGTGTAACGGATAAGGCATTGAAAACAAAATATGGGACGATTAACATTGTGGATAAATTCAAATATCTGGGCGAAATAATCATGAAGAATGGAAGTGACAAAGAGGCGTTAAAAGCCAGGATTAAGAAATTGGATCTGGCATATTTAGCTACTAAAAATATTTACAACAAAAAATGTTTCTCAAGAACTGCAAAGTTAAGACATTACGAGACAGTAGTAAAGCTTGTGTGCCTTTATATGCATCAGAGACATTGACCTCAGAAAATAAAGGACTTATAGAAGATGTCGAGAAGAGAGAAAGAAGGATTCTGAGAAAGATCTATGGGCCACGATATGATGAAGAACACAATACCTATAAAAACGTTTCAAACACCAAATTGTATGAAAATGTAGAGAGGATGTCAGAGACTTTCAGAAGAAGGAGAACACGATTTTACGGGCACATAAAGAGGATGAGCAATGACAGACTGACAAAGAAAATTTTGAATAACTTTAATAATACTAAGACTACTTTGAAGTGGTTTATCAATACTAAAGAGGATCTAAAAAAACTTCGAATTGAAGAAGAGGACATTTACGATAGAGACAAATTTAGGCAGAAGACAAATGACAAAAGGATAAGTCTGACTGTGCAATCTGCAAGAGGAGAGGGTACTGGTGGGAGGTGGACGGATGAGAGAAGAAAGGAGCATTCCGAACGAATGAAGGCTTTTTGGGCAGTTAAGAGGAATGACATCCTGAGAAGAAGAAACCGAGATGCATAGTGCTTAACGTGATCCTTAGTTGGTCGATCAACGAATTAAGTAAGTATGTTGTTTAGGTCATCAGCCGAAAAGCTGGTTTGAACCTGTAGAGGTTTTACCAAGTAAAACGAGGAGTGAGGTGGTTTACCATTGCCTTCCTCACTGAATAGAAAAATACGCTTATCAGCATGCCGGGCCCTCTGAAAAGCACATATTTTCCACTCTGCAAATGACACCTTCACTTCATTCACCACAGGGTCTGGCTGTATAATGAAATCCATTACTTTCAGAGGAGATAACTCTGATTAGTGTCTTTTACACCTCTGCCTCTTCTGTTCTTAAATGATTCAGTCATTTAATTGGCTGACCATGTGATAAGAAACAGAACTATTTATTTTAGCCCTGCAACGAACAGGTTGAGAGTAAATAATTTGACACTCCACCTGTCTGTTATGGGCAGTAAGTAAGTATATATATAATATTTTATAGAAATACAAGTAAAATTTTAGTGAGGCATATCAGTTTTGCACAGTAAATTTGATTTTTTTACTCATGAGTACTGATCAGTGTCTCACCTAAAAAATAGCGCCAAAAAATTTAAGCCTTACAATACTCTAGACTTGAAAGAAAATTAATTAAAAAAAGTAAATAAACCATAAAATATGTATGAATTTTTTAAGCAAAATTACAAAAATTGCCTTGAGAGTCAACCTGTTCCAATACGTTCTCGTAGTCATGGAACAAGGAAAATGTTAAAAACTGTTCATAAGGAAGAAACTAAACGATTCTGATTAGGCCGTAGCTAAAAATATACGAATCTATTTTCGGGTTTTTTTTTAACTTGTGACGTAAAACAAAGTAATTCTCGGCCAAGGACTCGAATTTGTCACCTTCAGATTGCCCTGTGCGTACTATTATTTCGTTAGATTAATACATTTTTGTATTTGTTTCCCAGTTTTCTAATATGAAAACATAAAATTGCAATTAGTATTTAAGTGTTAATTTTTAAGTCAGTAAATTAACTTCGGTTTCATGTAATTAGTGACTATAAAATAATATAATATACTTTTAAAATTTTTGTTTACTTTTTATTTATATTCTGAGAATTTTATTTGTACTTTTTTGCGTTGTATAATAGAAGGAACTGCCTATAATAGACAGGTGGCGTGTCAAATTATTTACACTCAATCTGTTCGTTGCAGGGTTAAAAAATATAGTTCTGTTTCTTATCACATGGTCAGCCAATTGAATGACTGAATCGTTTAAGAACAGAAGAGGTAAAGGTGTAAAAGACATTTGTTGTTGTTTAGGTCATCAGCCGAAAGGCTGGTTTGAACCTTTAGAGGTTTTACTAAGTAAAACGAGGAGTGAGGTGGTTTACCATTACCTTCCTCACTGAGTGGATAAGTACGCTTATCAGCATGCCGGGCCCTCTGAAAAACACATATTTTCCACTCTGCAAATGACAGCTTCACTTCATTTACCACAGGGTCTGGCTGTATAATGAAACTCATTACTTTCAGAGGAGATAACTCTGATTATTGTCTTTTACACATCTACCTCTTCTAGAATTTAAGTGCTTTAATAAAAAATGGCAAGAAATGATGTTTCAAATCTATAAATAAATTTTTTTTACATCTTATTTTTGATGTATTTTATTCATTTCAAAACCATCTTTTTTTCTGCCGGTCCCTGTATGATCAATGTTTTTTTTCTACTTTCATCCAGGAGACTCCAAAGGGAGTATAGGACATGTCAAGATAAAACTGATAAACTGAAAGTTTATCACCAATGATAAATTTATCACTTACCACCAGAAAATGATTTTTGCTACTGCTTACTTTAGTATGCTTGTCATGAACCCCACTGAATCAAATATCACACAAAATAAAAAATAAAAAAAATCAAACACAATGATAAATTTTCTACCTGCATAAGTTGGTTTTTGTTCAAACAATTTAGTGTTGTGATTAGCAACATAATAATCGCTTCTGTTTCTAGTGTAGTGGTTGTGAACATCTAAATTCTGTAAAAAGGTATTTTTCTTTACGTACATTGTTGTTGTTTAGGTCAACAGCTGAAAGGCTGGTTTGAACCTCTAGAGGTTTTACTAAGTAAAAACGAGAAGTAAGGTGGTTTACCTTGCCTTCCTCGCTGAGTTGAAAGAGTATGCTTATCAGCATGCCGGGCCCTCTGAAAAGCATATATTTTCCACTCTGTAAACGACACCTTCACTTCATTCACCACAGGGTCTGGCTGTACAATGAAATTCATTACTTTCAGAGAAGATAACTCTGATTAGTGTCTATTACACCTCTACCTCTTCTGTTCTTAAATGATTCAGTCATTTAATTGACTGACCATGTGATAAGAAACAGAACTATTTATTTTAGCCCTGCAACGAACAGATTGAGTGTAAATAATTTGACACTCCACCTGTCTGTTATGGGCAGTTACGTACATTATCACTTCAAAAATGTACAAAGAAGGAACTGTGAGTAATTGCAGCTCTTTAAATAGTGATCTGCATGAGGTAAGGTGGTTGACTCCCATCACCTAACATGTGACTGAAGCAGTCGGGTAGATTATATTGTGGTTAGGTCAGACAAGTTATCAGCGACTCTAATCGATGGTTCTTGTACGAACATATCAGGAAACTACATCCATTCTATTGACGTCAATTATATTACTAATCTGCTTCCGTTACCGTATAGACACTAAATAGTTCAGATAATTATTCTACTGGAATTTCAAATGCCATTTGTAATAGAAAGCTTATTATTTAGTCAGTCTCCGCCCGCTTATTCATAAATCTCTATCGGATTTTACATTATACTTTATGTTAATGTATTATAAACTAACCTAAAAATTACAGGAGTTATTTTCTGATCCTTTATTTTTAATAAAAAAAAACTGAACGATTTATGTGTGGTGGTTTCTTTTTAAAATTTGATTTTGTAAATTTATTGTCATAATAATTATGTAATATATATAATTTAATTAATTTATTAACATGTAATGTATTTGTTTACATCAGTTTTGTTATTGTTTACATGTCCATTTATCCAGTGACGATCATTTTTATTGTACAGCTAAAACTGGTTTATAAAAAAACGTATATAAACTTGTTATGGTTTCGTTGTTTACATTATTTTATATTGTAGTGTTTTAATTCAAGTAAATATTATTTATCAGAAAATATATCATCGTAATGATCTATTTTCCAAATAGTATATCGTTACAGGATTGGATGATTAAGGTAAGACCAGATTTTATTGTTATTTAATTTGTTTTTTTTTTGCTATTGTTTGTCTTTTAATTATATAAGGGTAGTTTGTGTTGATTTTCCAGTGATATGTCTTAGCCAATTTATTATAAAAAAAATATCTTTTATGAAACAATCACACGATTTTCTCTTACCAATGAAACATGAAAAACGTAACCTTATTTTAATATTAAGTAAATGACGCAAAATTGAAATCAATCTCTCTGTTCGAATTCGGGAAACCTGTAACGTTAGGCCGGCCGCATTGGCGAAGTTGGTAACGTGCTCGCCTCTCATCATGCGGTCTTGGGTTCGAATCCCATTCAGGCACGGCATTTTTTTCATACGTTACAAAAAATCATTTCATCATTCACCGTCTGCATTAGCAGTAACAGTCGGACGTTAAACAAGCAAAAAAATGCAACGTTAATGATGCAAATGAAATGAACACAATTTGTTGTTAGTTTAAGACGTTTCATTAAATAATAAAAATAAATAAATAAATATTAATTATAATTTACAAAAATATGATTACTCTAAATTTATTCTCAGGGTTTTAATGAATAATTTTGTTTATGCTTGAATTAAATTAAATGGCTATCTATAATAATAAAAAAAAAAAACAATTGACAATCAAATGAAAATCAACTTACGCCAATGAAATTCACGTACTGGCTTTTGAATTTAATAAATATTTTATTTTATTTAAATAATTTGGAAAATAAATTTTGAAAAGAAAATTAATTTAAAATTATCTCAGTTGTATATAAACGAATTTATTAATGATTTACCGGTTCTTCTTGCTTGAATCTGAATATTTTCTGTTGATGGTGGTCGGCGTCTCGCGATTGTTCTTGATTTGATTTTTAATATAAGTTTATTAATTTATTTCCCGGATTCTCGATTCGATTTAGTGATTGACAATAACTTCGAACATTGACGGTCAGAAATATATGTATGTTTTATTTAAATGATTAATTATTAATATTTAAATTTTGAGAGTTTGTTTACAATGTTCATTATACCGCTGCCGTCACAACACAGCTCCACGAGTCCATGTTTCAATTTAATTTGATTCATTAAATTTAAGAATGTTCTTAAAATTCGGATCACTATATGAAAAGATGCATTATTTATTAACTTAATTATTGATGTTTTTAGTTTGTTATTCTATTTTGATTTCGATTTTTAATTCCTCTTTTAGTAAATATTATTTAGATGTTAACTTCAATAACGTAATATCAACTTGAAATCATTTTCGTTCACGGGTTAAATACAACGTATTTCAACTGAGATTAACTGAGATATATTATAAAATGATTAAAAATGTTTATTCTGCCAGTTTCTACCATTTACATTGTTAATAGCTCTATTTAAAGGTTTTTACAAACATAAATAGCCAGCATCTACCTAGTTCATATTTTTGTGTTAAAAACTAGGTAGTGGTACACCTGTTACGATCGTGTCCACTAATCTAACAGATTCATATTTTCTGTTTAGAATCTGATGTATTGGCTAACCTGTTAAGTCTGACCGTAGCCAGTAAATATTATATCTTAGGTTATGTTGCTACAAACCACTAATTGACGCTAAACTAAGCTTTGTAGAAGAAATTAGGTGAAATAAAATTTGCAGATTTTTTTACTTTCTTTTGTCTTAATGAATATATAGGAAGGAAAGTATTGCTAAGGTCACTTATTGCTAAGGTCCGTTTCGGGATCTAGGTAATTAAATAATTATTACACTAAGGTTTACAATTTCAAATATTTATTACACTAAAAGATTACAAAATAAATAATAAACTAATTAAAATGACTTATTACAATAAATATCTTGTTAATCTACAATATATAATACAATTAATAATAAACGATAAATAACTTAATACCTCACCTAGCTCTACTTACAATCACCTTTATAATACTACACAAACATACTAAACACAGAAATTGAATTCACAAAAACTGCACATTACTTTACAATACACTCACAAAAAGACTTTACACAATACACACACAACAAAGGTAGTATACCAGTCATCGACCAACACAATGCTCGTAATAGTTAACCTGTATAACAACCCGATAATCGCTCGTCGAAGATCAAACATACTAAACACAGAAATTGAATTCACAAAAACTGCACATTACTTTACAATACACTCACAAAAAGACGTTACACAATACACACACAACAAAGGTAGTATACCAGTCATCGACCAACACAATGCTCGGAATAGTTAACCTGTATAACAACCCGATAGTCGCTCGTCGAAGATCAAACATACTAAACACAGAAATTGAATTCACAAAAACTGCACATTACTTTACAATACACTCACAAAAAGACGTTACACAATACACACACAACAAAGGTAGTATACCAGTCATCGACCAACACAATGCTCGGAATAGTTAACCTGTATAACAACCCGATAGTCGCTCGTCGAAGATCAAACATACTAAACACAGAAATTGAATTCACAAAAACTGCACATTACTTTACAATACACTCACAAAAAGACGTTACACAATACACACACAACAAAGGTAGTATACCAGTCATCGACCAACACAATGCTCGGAATAGTTAACCTGTATAACAACCCGATAATCGCTCGTCGAAGATCAAACATACTAAACACAGAAATTGAATTCACAAAAACTGCACATTACTTTACAATACACTCACAAAAAGACGTTACACAATACACACACAACAAAGGTAGTATACCAGTCATCGACCAACACAATGCTCGTAATAGTTAACCTGTATAACAACCCGATAGTCGCTCGTCGAAGATCAAACATACTAAACACAGAAATTGAATTCACAAAAACTGCACATTACTTTACAATACACTCACAAAAAGACGTTACACAATACACACACAACAAAGGTAGTATACCAGTCATCGACCAACACAATGCTCGGAATAGTTAACCTGTATAACAACCCGATAATCGCTCGTCGAAGATCAAACGGATACTACTCACTGGACCGCGCTCGGAGTCTCTTTATATATCTTTTTACAAAGATAGTTTGAGAAGAGAGTAGAACAACATGCAAAAATAAAGTACAAAAAAAAACTCTTTATTAATGAGTGCTAGAAAAATCCGTTGTAAACAGGTCAACAATAGATCCTTTGTAAATAGAAAACGTAAACAACCTGCCCCCCTCATAATAGCTGTACACAATAACTGAACTTTTATAATAGCGATAGTTATTACAACTTTTATGAATAGACATACCTTTATGGTTACGACTGTCATTTATTGTTGCTATTGTATGTTGTTATTTTTGTCTTTATTATTCTCTCTTGTTGTTACTATTATTCACACTCTATACTATTTCATGAATGAAATTCTGGAACCTTCGCGAACCATCCGGTCGTTTCTGTCACAGTATTGTTTTAATGTCGATTTTTCGAAATCGAGTTTTCACCGGATCTACACGTGTTCAGACCCTCTGGACCCAAAAAACATGTTTTTAGCGATTGGTCAGTGTGTGTGTCTACGAACAGAATATCTCAAGAACGGAACATCGTACGAACTTGACACTTGAAACTTAAGTTATATTCCACTAGAGGACCCGACACATTTAACACTCCACCTGCCCGTTATGGGCATATTATAATATAATAATTCATATTATGAATTATTATGCATTATGTATATATATGTATGTATATGCATTATATGAATGTTGTTGTTTAGGTCATCAGCCAAAAGGCTGGTTTGAACCTGTAGAGGTTTTACTAAGTAAAACGAGGAGTGAGGTGGTTTACCATTGCCTTCCTCCCCGAGTGGAAAAGTACGCTTATCAGCATGCCGGGCCCTCTGAAAAGCACATCCACTCTGCAAATGACACCTTCACTTCATTCACCACAGGGTCTGGCTGTATAGTGAAATTCATTACTTTCAGAGGAGATAACTCTGATTAGTGTCTTTTACACCTCTACCTCTTCTGTTCTTAAATGATTCAGTCATTTAATTGGCTGACCATGTAATAAGAAGCAGAACTATTTATTTTAGCCCTGCAACGAACAGATTGAGTGTAAATAATCTGACACTCCACTTGTCTGTTATGGGCTTATTATATGAATATGAAACCTTTATTATTAATACGAGAGTTATCCAGAAAATAACCTCTGTTTTGAAATAAAAAGTAAACGAGTGAAGATACAAAAACTTTATTATATACATATTAAAACTACAGTTTTTCTCTATTTTTTGACATAGTCGCCAAACAGATTAACACTTATCGTACCTTGGAAGAGTCTTTGAAATACCCTCTGCATAAAAATCTGCTAAAAAAACTTCGCCAAAAGTTCATTTTGTTTTTTCGCCCTCATACAGCTCGAAAAACAAATGAACTTTTGGCCAAGTTTAAATGGGACGTTTTCGATCATCCCCCATACAGCCCGGACTTGGCTCCTAGTGACTTTCACCTGTTCCCGACATGAAGCGGTGGCTTGCATCTCAGCGGTTCGTCAATGACGAAGAGCTTCAAAACGCCGTGAATGGTTGGCTACATTCACAGGCGGCAGATTTTTATGCAGAGGGTATTTTAAAGACTGTTCCAAGGTACGACAAGTGCTTGAATCTGTTTGGCGACTATGTCGAAAAATAGAGAAAAACTGTAGTTTTAATATGTATATAATAAAGTATTTGTATCTTCACTAGTTAACTTTTTATTTCAAAACGGAGGTTATTTTCTGGATAACCCTCGTAAAATCACTAATATGTAAAAAAAGACGGGCATACTGAAGCTTCCGGCAAAGAGACCTGGAAGAGCACCATCTCAATGACATCTTCCATTATAAATATCTTGACGTCTCTTTGACAACCGGGAAGGATAGTTTAAGTGACAAACTACATGTGTGTGAACTAACAAGCTCTATCCATTAATTTTAGGGGAGGTAACACTTGAACATCATTTGTGAGAGATGCAAATTAATTTGAAAGGAAGTTACTATGGTTGGGTTCACAGCGACATGCAAAACAACTCTTCTGTTAATTGCTTTAAAATATTATTTCCGGTGCTTGAACAAGAAAGATTTTACAAAAAGTACTGTAGTTTTGTTTTTTTCTACAGAAATAGCTTGTCTGTTGCGATTTGTAGTACTTTTAATGAAACATAAAAACGTGTTCCGAAGTTAGATATAAGCCTATATTTGAAAGAAATTAAGTTTTTTTTAAGGCGAAAACCAGGGTGGTTGTCATCGCCTGTTATTCCATACAAGGGCATAAAGAGCCTAAGTGCAGAACGCATTTTTACTTTCTCTTGCCTATAACAATATTTAGAAAGGAAAGTATTGTTTTCATATCGATTTTAAGAAATCCACTCTTCATCGGATCTACACGTTTTCAGACCTCCTGAACCCAAAAATCATGTTTTTGGCGATTGGTCTGTTTGCGTGTGCGAGTCTCTCTCTCTCTCCCTCTGTGTGTGTGTGTGTGCGCGCGCGCGCGTGTGTGTGTGTGCGTGCGTGTGTATACAGAATATCTCAAGAACGGAACTTCGTACGAACATGAAACTTAAAACTTAAGTTACATACCACTACCGGACCCGACACAAACATTTTCATCGAAATCGGTCAACCGGAAGTAGTAGTTTATTCGTGTAATTTTTCACTTATTTCGATTTTCTCAAAAACTGGCCCAAGAACAGAAAACATGTTTTTATGGAAAATATGAAATTCTACGCCGGGGTACCGGGTTCGATTCCCAGTCAGGTCTTGCATTTTTTCAACACTCATTTTCATTACCATCATTATCCACCCACTGTATTAGCAGAAATTGCAGAACAGTCAGACGTAAAACAAAAAAAAACTAATGCCACGGGCATAAAATGATAATTTATTGTAAACGTCACTACTACGATTAATGCATAACTAATATTACTATTAAAAAAATATCGGTTGGTGGAAAAAGGGTAGAAATTTAGGAGTGTATGTATTTTTTAATGCCACATTATAAAAATAAAAAATTTTGTCCAAAAAATTTAAAAAAAAATTTTGGGGTGGACTACCTTAAGGGTATAAAAAATAGATAAAATCCTATTCTCAGACCTACCAAGTGTACATATAAAATTTCATCGAAATCGGTTAAGCCGTTTCAGAGGAGGGCAACTAAGACTGTGACACGAGAATTTTATATAAGTTATTAGATAGATAATTAGAATTAAAATCTTACTAACGAAAGAAATGATGTGTTTCCGTGAAAATCGCATGAAAAAATTAAAAGTAATTTCAATATTTTATTTGTTAATAAAATAAGAAAGTTCGAGAAAGGTATAAAAAAATAAAATATTTTTGTGAATTTTTCAAAGTAAATTACAGTTACTACTGAGAATTTTGGTTAGAAAAAAATGACTAAAAATATCATACAGTCTTAATGTATTACAAGGGAGTGATAAATGAATTATATTTCCTAATTAGCAAATACTTATATAGGAAACCTAAATGATCTAACAGAAGTAATATTTATTTTTACAAATTTTTTATTTACTGTACAATATATGTAGCATTACAAAGAAATTGAGTTAATCCAATTATTACTACACTGTTTTAACAAAAATATAGTGTGAAACATTCACACGACTTTCTCTTGGCAATGTAAATAAAGAACAATCTTTACTTTCTCTTGCCTATATGAATATATAAGAAGGAAAGTAGTCTATTGTTTTCATGTCGATTTTAAGAAATCGAGTTTTCACCGGATCTACAGTTTTCAGGCCCTCTGAACCCCTAAAAAACGACTTTTTAGCGATTGGTGTGTGTGTGTGTGTGCGTGCGCGTGCGCGTATGAGAACAGATTAGGCCTATCTCATGAACGGAACATCGTACGAACTTGAAACTTGAAACTTAAGTTACATACCACTGCTGGACCCGACACGAACATTTTCATTAAAATCGGTCCACCGAAATAGTAGTTTATTCGTGTAATTTTTTACTTTTTTGCGATTTTCTCAAAAACTGGTCCTACGGTTTTTGAGAAAATCTGGTTAACTCAATTTTTTTATTCTCTACAAGATAAGGTAGACGTCATGTTTGCTGAAATTATTGGTGAGGCCATTTTCACGTAAAAAAATACTTTATTTAAGATTACGGCTTTAATATGCATTTTAGCGCAAAAATTTATATAACAAAAGTTGCAGAGAATTTAGAATCCTACAACTTTTAATTCAAACATTTTTTTTGTATAACGCTTAGTTTAGCAATTTTCTGTTTTTTTTCTCACGAAAACGTGTGAAAAATCGATTTTTTTTAAAGATTTTGGCCTTAGAATGCATTTTACGACAAAAGTATAATAATAAAATTTATAGGAAATTAAAATGTCTACAACTTTTATTTATAGCATTTTTTTGTACAGTGCCTAGTTTAGCGTGAAAGAGTGATTTTCCGTATTTTTAAGCTAAACTGAGGTTGATTTTCATTTTGCGTCTTTCACTCATGATTAAAATTAGGTTATGTTATTAAAGTTAGTTTTGTTTGTTTATTTCTAATGTTTTATTAATAATGTTAGGTTTATTGTTAATTATTTGCATTGGCAAGAGAAAGTTGTGTGAGTGTTTCATACCAGATTTTTCAAAGTAATTTACAGTTACTGCTGAGAATTTTGGTTGGAAAAAATGACTAAAAATATCATACAGTCTTAATGTATTACAAGGGAGTGATAAACGAATTATATTTCCTAATTAGTAAGTACTTAATACAGGAAACCTAGATGATCTAACGGAAGTAATATTTATTTTTACAAATTATTTACTGTACAATAATAATTGCAGCATTACAAAGAAATTGAGTTAATGCAATTACTGTACTTTTTTAACAAAATTATAGTGTGAAACACTCACACGACTTTCTCCTGCTAATGTAAATAAAGAACTACTTTTTTTTTACTTTCTCTTGCCTGTATGAATATATATGAAGGAAAGTATTGTTTTCATGTCGATTTGAAGAAATCGAGTTTTTACCGGATCTACACGTTTTCAGGCCCTCTGAACCCCCAAAAAACGGCTTTTTAGCGATTGGTCTGTTTGTGTATGTGTGCGTGCGCGCGCGTGTGTGAGAGAGAACAGATTATCTCAAGAATGGAACATCGTACAACTTGAAACTTAAGTTACATACACTACCGGACCCGACAGGAACATTTTCATCAAAATCGGTCAACCGGGATAGTAGTTTATTCGTGTAATTTTTCACTTTTTTGCGATTTTCTCAAAAACTGGTCCTACGATTTTTTTAAAAATCGCCTGGTTTACTAAATTTTTTATGCTCTACAAGATAGGGTAGGCGCCATGTTTGCTGAAATTCTTGGTGAGGATGTTTTCACGTAAAAAAGTTTTTTTTAAGATTCGGCTTTAATATGCATTTTAGCGTAAAAATTAATATAATAAAAAATGTAGAGAATTTAAAATTCTACAACTTTTATTTCAAACATTTTTTTTTGTATAACACTTAGTTTAGCGGTACCTAGCAATTTTCTGTTTTTTCTCACGAAAACGTGTGGAAAATCGATATTTTTCAGATTTCGGCCTTAGTATGCACTTTATGACAAAAGGGTTTATAATCAAATTTATAGAAAATTAAAAGATCTACAACTTTTATTTGTTAATATTTTTCTCTACAGAGCCTAGTTTAGCGTGAAAGTGTGACTTTCCGTATTTTTAAGGCAAACTGAGATAGATTTTCATTTTGCGTCTTTCATTATATGATTAAAATTAGGTTATGTTTATTGAGGTTAGTTTTTTGTTTATTTTTAATGTTTTATTACTAATGGTAGGTTTATTGTTAATTATTTGCACTGGCAAGAGAAAATTGTGTGAGTGTTTCACACCAGGTTTTTTTTTTACTTTCTCGTGCCTGTGTGAATATATAGGAAGGAAAGTATTGTTTTCATGTCGATTTTAAGAAATCAAGTTTTCACCGGATCTACACGTTTTCAGACCCTCTGAACCCAAAAAAACATGTTTTTAGCGATTCGTGTGTGTGTGTGTGTGTGTGTGTGTGTGTGTGTGTGTGTGTGTGTGTGTGTGTGTGAGTGAAAAATAGTATTGTAACGTCTGCCAGAGTAACAGCTCGGTCTTGTAGACGTACTGAAGGTTTTTAATAGGTTTTTGTTAAGACCTATCGTTGGATCTCTTTTTAAAACAACAGTACTTGACTATTACTTTCTCTTGCCTATATGAATATATAGGAAGGAAAGTATTGTTTTCATGTCGATTTTTAGAAATCGAGTTTTCACCGGATCTATACGTTTTCAGACCCCCTGAACCAAAAAAACATGTTTTTAGCGATTGGTCTGTGTGTGTGTGTGTGTGTGTGTGTGTGTGTGTGTGTGTGTGTGTGTGTGTGTGTGTGGAACAGAATATCTCAAGAACGGAACATCGTACGAACTTGAAACTTGAAACTTAAGTTACATATCACTACCGGACCCGACACGAACATTTTCATCAAAATCGGTCAACCGGAAGTAGTAGTTTATTCGTATAATTTTTCACTTTTTTGCGATTTTCTCAAAAACTAGTCCTACGATTTTTTTTTAAATCAACTGGTTTACTACATTTTTTATGCTCTACAATATAGGGTAGGCGCCATGTTTGCTGAAATTCTGCTTGAGGCTGTTTTTACGTAAAAACATTTTCTTTTTAAGATTGCGGCTTTAATATGCATTTAGCGCAGAACTTTATATAATAAAAGTTGTAGAGAATTTAAAATTCTACAACTTTTATTTCAAACATTGTTTTGTATAACTCTTAGTTTAGCGGTAATTTGCAATTTTCTGTTTTTTTCTCACGAAAACGTGAGAAAAATCGATTTTTTTAAGATTTCGGTCTTAGTATGCATTTTACGACAAAAGTGTATATAATTAAATTTATAGAAAATTAAAAGATCTACAACTTTTGTTTAGAGCATTTTTCTCTACAGTGCCTAGTTTAGCGTGAAAGCGTGATTTTCCGTATTTTTAAGCCAAACTGAGTTCGATTGTCATTTTGCGTCATTCACTCATGATTAAAATAAGGTTATGTTTTTGAGGTTAGTTTTTGTTTATTTCTAATATTTTATTAATAATGTTAGGTTTATTATTAATTATTTGCATTGGCAAGAGAAAGTTGTGTGAGTGTTTCACACCAGATTTTTTTTCTAATTGATAAGTACACAGAGTACTAGAAAAGATGTAAAGTCATTTTCCATTAAATTCATTCATAAATAACACTATTAAAACAGTAACGTGCCCACCCACATTTTTATTTATTTGTTAATATTCAGTATAACCAAGTCATTTTCGTTAAATTTTTACGTAAATAATGTTATTTTTTTCGTGTCGGCTTAAAATTATTTAATTTGCATGCTTTTAATTAAAATGTATTTGTTGTAAACACAGTTATATAAAATTGTTTTTTAATTGAGTTTTCTTGGAAAACTAATATAAACCAAAATTCATAAATATTAAAAGTTTGACATTAAACACGATTTTCACGTTTTTTTTAAAAATAGTGTTAACTTATTTACAAATTAGTGTCGTCTTTTAATTTAATTAAAAATTTTTTTTAATATGAATTTTAAATTTATTTATTTATATGTTTATTTAATTTTTTTCATTACAAATTGCGTGTTTGGATTGTTTTAATATGCTACCCACGCTTGTAATTTTAAAATTCTGGTGTTATATACTCACACGATTTTTTCTTTCCAATGTTAATAATTTAAAATATTGCTTCATTTTAATCATGAGTGAATTACCTTTTTAAAAATTAACCTCTTTCTAGGGCTTAAAAGTACGGAAACACTAAACTTTAGGCTCTGTAGAAAAATATCCTCGAAATAAAAGTAACAGGGTTTTTAAATTTTCTATTACTTTAGTTACATGTTATTTTTTTTGTAGTAAAATGCATTACAATCTCTTAATAAGATTAAAATTTGACACTACAACCCGGTAACAAGATCAGAAATAACTTATTCACGTGAAACACCGTTAAAAGCATGAAGAGAATAAAAGAACTTCAGAGAATGAAAAGAAAAATTGTAAGAACGATCATTAACAAAAAAAAAAACATGTGGTGGATGGAAAACACAGACTTTTTCCTAATGAAATTATATAAAGGAGAACGAACCCGTAATAAACATTTTAAGGAAAAAAGATTGGCTTTCTTTATGCCAATAGCCTACTGGCGAGGTAAAGGTTTATACTCGTATATACAAATGTTTATTTAGTGGCGCGCCTGTCACTTATTAGCG